>JAYESA010000002.1:143269768-144764768 GCA_036927795.1 Iris macrosiphon | reverse complement strand
AGAAGAAGAACAAAGAGACAGACCTGCTAACCCGACACCCGTAGCATCGGCCTCCTCGACCGTCAACGCATAAGCCCTGCCCTGCTGGGGTGTATCCCTCTGCTGGTGTGGGACATGATGTTGTACTACAGGTGGCCTAGCTCCAACTCTCTGATCCTGTGCTCCACCCAATGGAGGTGCAGTGGGGCAATCTCGCATCTGGTGAGCAGCGGATCCACAGAACAAACACACCTTCAACCTCCTCCTACAAGCATCCCAAGTGTGTCCTGCCTTCCTGCAGTAGGCACAAGTAGGCGCTCTCTGATCCTGACCCTGCTGCGCTGCCTTCTGCACATAGGGACGCTTAGCTGGTCCCGCACTACCACTCGCACTGCCTGAATTATCCCTGCCCCTCTTGGACTTGAGCTCCAAGTTATCCTCTGCTCTCTGAGCATCTCCTACTATCTGCTCGAAAGTCGCCTCGTGGTCGCTCCTGGTCAAAGACTTGACCGCCATAACCAAGCCCTTGTGAAACTTCCTCGCCTTTGCTGCCTCACTCAAGCACTCCACAAATCTGCCCAGACGGCAGAACTCCGCTGCGTACTCGTCCACCGTCATGCTCCCTTGGACGAGTGCCTCAAACTGGCTCTCCAAAGCACTGAGTGCCACATCAGGGAAAAATTTCTCCTTAAAAAGCCTCTTGAAAGTCTCCCAAGTAAGCCCTGGCGCTGCGATCCTCGTATCTGTGCGATACCATATCAAAGCGAGGTCGAACATCTGACCGCCCGCTGCCTCTATCTGCATACTGTCTGGAATCTGTGCCAGCTTGAAGATGTCCTCAATCTGCTCTATCCAGTCATCCGCGTACAGGATCCCTTCTGTACTACGAAACTCCTTGGGCCACATCCTCTGAAAGTCAATAATGCTGCCTGGCCTCGGGTGCTGAATCTGATCTGCCTGTGGCTGAATCTGTGCCACCCTATCCACTGCCGTCATAGCTACCTGGTGGGCGTTCTCAATGCCCAGCCTTATCACATTCACCTGACGGTGCTGCGCGTCCATCATCTCCCTGAAGAACGTAAACAACTGTGCGACATCTACTGGAGCAGGAAGTGGTGGAGGAACCACCGGAACGACTGGGGTAGACCTCGGATCGATAGGTGAAGGAGGATCCCCGAGAGAAGCAGATGCTCCCTTAACCGCAGGAGTGGTGAGTAAAGTGGTAGCAGCTGCCTGAATACGAGCTGGACGAGAGGTAGCAGACCTCTCAGTAGCAACTGCTGGAACGGTACGATGGAATTGTGTCTTCGGAGGCATCCTGAACACAGATCAAAAGAAGTCAATACAGTGCAAGATACGATATCATCAAAGAAGGACGGTAATATTTCAAAAGAAGCAAATTCAGAATAATTAGATTGGAATTGTTCCTAATCGTGATTGAGTAATCCTAAATCCTAGATCCTATAGCAGGCTCGCAGCAGTACAACTAAGTTGTTGTACCACCACGACATCGAACTAATTGCGAATCGAGACCTGCATGGGGCCGCCACCAAAAACGTATCACAACCCGCACCCGAAAAATTGGGCATGAGTCGTGGGTACGTCCAGCCTACGCCGCAACATCAGCGGTAGAACGCTGTCTAGGTCAACTATCTAGATAACTCACAAAAAAATCTGCCATGACCTCTCCAAAAGGAGAGCAACCACGCAATCAATATATAAACCTGTCAAGATCTCAACTCCAAATGGAGGAGCAATATCATAATGATAATCAAGTACTCAATCACGAATCTAAGCACGATAAGATAACAAGAAGACTAACAACTCCAAAGTCTAACCAACAACAACTACTACAACAACCACAACATCAATAATAATAATACATCATCCAAAATAATATACAATACAAGGTCTCAATCCAAAACCGGAGATAAATCCGGTGCTAAAGCTAATAAAAACAACAACAAGGTCTCAGTGATCCCGGCTACCAACCTGGAAATCACCCCTGAACTAGAGGGTCCCTATCTGCACCATCGACAGGCTCAGGTCCATAAAATGTCGGACACCACTCCTCCGGATACTCTGAAAAATATGTCCAGTCAGGACTGGAGCAAGTACATCTCTAACAACAATTCCATTTAAATGATAAAAACTATAAAACAGTTATAGCAAGTAGCAAGAAGAGTGAAGCAAGTATAAAAAGAGAAATATATAAATCACTGGTACATAAAGATAAAGATGCAGGAATATCAGAAATAAGATAGTAATAACTGTGAGATACAAGGAATCTAAGCTAAGATCAAGTCCGTGCACATGAACGTGTAGTGAGTCCAGCATAAAAAATATATAGTGAGTCAAGTCCAGAAACATGTAAGTGAGACAAGTCAAGAAATGCATGAGAGTCCAGACTATAAAGAATGAACTCGGTGTCCTTGAAATACTTGTTTCGACATATAAATGGCTAGGGGTAAGTACGGCTCACCGCGCACTGGGTGCGCGGCTGCTATCATTCTATATTAGACCAGAGGGGGTGATTCCTGATGATTCCAGATGAAAATGTTTACATGTCTACTCGAATATTTCCCCGCCCGACTAATACAAGTGGATCCAAGACCCGACACGCAAATCAAGATGAGTCCAGCCTGAACATGAATGATGCCTGTAGTGATGCCTGTAGGTGATGCCAGTAGGTGATTCCAGAATAGAGGCCAGAAATATAAAATATACGTGTCGCAAGTAAATGAATCCAGAAATACCAGTTAGTATCCCGTGTTGTGCCAGAATAATCAGATGATACTATACTAGAAGCTGAATCATAATAATCATCAGATAATGAAAACTATCAGAGAATGTACTCGCCTGATGTCCTGAGCAACTGGCGATCCGAACTGGTATCGCAAGGACCTATTGCGAAAAGCAAGGTTAAACAGGTTTCTAATAAGTTAAACAGATATAAAATAACTAAAAATAGGCTTCTAGGGTCGTTCTAGGTCAAACGGATCAAACAGAAAAAATCTGGGTCAAAAAGTCAACTCGGGGTCCAAAAAGTCAACTCTGGGTCAAAACTAGGTCAAAAGTTGACTTTGGCGGTCAACCGAGTCAACTACGGTCAAGTCTAGGTCAAACTAGGGTGATCCTGAAATTCTAGGTCAAACCGAGGTCACTAAGCTAGAAAACTCACAAACTCGCCTCTTTGAGATACCGGGATACCCTCGGTATCCGATATCTCAACCTATGCTATATACCCCGCCTATACCCTCTAAAACCTATGCTAGCACGCGTAAATATATACACATAAGCATATAAAAATCACTCCAATACTATTCCTAGACTATTGCTCAAAAATCCCGCTCGAAACTCAATACTTTGGGTATCTTAAGGTATTGAGATACCTTGGTATCTCAAGGTATTGAGATACCGCTCTAAACTCAACCCGACTACCCCTCTAGCTAACTAACTATGCATAAACATATATGTCTAGCTATAATCTAGGCTAAAATATAGATATCTAATACGTATAGGCATATACCTATATATATATATCCAATACCTTACCTTACCTATACATAAATATATATGTATCTAGATATCTAACTATCTATCTAGCTATGTATATATCTATTTATAAATCTATCTATCTATCTCTCTAGGTATCTATAGATATATATAGCTATAGGTATGTATATATCTATACCTTAGATATTTATCTATCTAACTATATAACTATCTATATAGATATCCATCTATCTACCTATCTATCTTATTATCTATCTATCTAATAATCTAACTATCTATCTATATCTATATATCCATCTAGATATCTAGTATCTATTCATCTAGATTTCTACCTATCCATCTAAGTATCTATCAATCTATGTATGTACCTATCTATCTATCTATCTATCTATCTATCTAGTATATCTAGGTATATATTTATCTATCTATCTAGTATACCTATCAATCTATCAATTTATCTATGTATCTATCTCTTTACCTAGCTATCTATTCATCTATCTATCCACCTAGTTATTAATCTAACTATCTACTAATCTATCTATCTATCTATATATATATGTATACCTCTCTCTCTCCCTCGCATTTGCTACTGCTGCTAGCTGCTATATACTGCTGCTTGCCTATGCTGCTCCTTGCTGCTGGAAATTGCTGCAGCAGCTGCTCTGTTTTCTGCTGTGGCTGCTGCTCTAGCAGCAGCAGCATGCTGCTGCTGTTCCAGTTTGCTGTCCCCCCCTTCTCTCATACACACACACACACACACTCCTATATACCTATATATATCACTATATATATATACATACATATATATACATATATATAACTCTATAGATATATATATATACACACTAACTTATATATATCTAACACACAGACACTCAAACACATATCAACACACACACACACATAATTATATACATATATCTATATATATATATATATATATATATAAACACCCATCTATATATATACACACACATATATCTATACATATACACTCTCATACTCAAACAAACATATATATATATATATATCTATATATCCTCACACACACACACTCACTCTCACACACACTAGCACACACACTCACACACACACTAGCACACACTCTCACAAACACACAACCACACACACTCTCACAAACACACAACCACACACACACAACACTTATACATATATATATAAATATATATATACATATATACACACAAACTCATAATCATATATATATATATATATATATATATATATATCAACACACTCACACACACTCTTACACATCTACATATATATATATATATATATATATATATATATATATATATATATATATATATATATATATATATATATATATATACACACATAGGCATATACATACACAAGCACATAGATATAAATACACACATATATATATAAATATATATACATAAAACATACATACATATATATATAAATATATATATATATAGACACTTATAAATATATATAGAGAGACACAACACCACTCAACCACAACACACAACAACACGCGCCACTCACGCCCAACGACTCCGACACTCACCAACACCCTAAAATATAACTTAAAAACTCTAGCACACACTCCCCGATACTAACCCAATGCGCGCACAAGCCCGAAACAAGGAAACCAAGTCGAAATGGCCGTTCGGTCATTTCGATGAACACGCGGTGCGCGGTTCGGAAAACCTCCTGAAACGCACACCAAACAAACTCGAAATCGGCCCAAATTTATCCACGCATTCTAAACGATGCCTAGATCCTAGAAAAAGTACTACCGCATCGATTCTAGGCCCGTGGCAAAAACGCACATGCACTTAGAATCGGCGACGACGAAAAACTCCAAATTTACCCAAAACGCCCGTGTCTCCGCGACACGGCTTTCCGTGTCCGAACGGAGACACGCACTCACCCTCAAGACACCCGACAACGTCTACCTAGGTCCGTCTAACCTAGGGCATCACCCAAAATTGGGTCAAATTTGGATTCCACCCGAAATCGACACAAAACATAATGTTAAAGTCTCCAAACACTACCCAACTAGTTTCAACTTTCTTTCACGGGTAGCCTAAGGGTCTAGGAAGGTTCTACAACACTAATTACACTATATAAAAATAATTAGCAAGGGAAAAGCTAGGGTTTACCTCTTGGGAGTTGAAATCCCAAGGCCAAAGTCTCTAAAATGCTCCAAATCCACCAAACCAAGCTTTCAAGCTCCCAATCCAAGCTCCAACACCAAATCTAAGCTCTATCCACCTAGGTTGGGGAAGAATGTAGGGTTAGGGTTCGAATAAGTAGAAGAAATAGAAGGAGGAAGGAAGAAAAATGGAGAAACTTACTTGTTTGGAAGAGGGAAGAAGAAAAGAAGAAGGAGGAAAGAGTGGAGAAGAAGAAGAAGTGAAGAAGAAGAAGAGGGGCTGCTCCTGCTGGTTCGGCTGAGAATGGGAGGAATAGGGTCGGGCCTTAGCATAATAAAGGGTTCCACAAGTTTCCAAATGCCCAAAACGCTCCCCCTAACTTGGTTTTGGGTTTTGGGTTCCAAAAGCACTCAAACTAACTCCAAATCTCTCCAACTAACCCACTAAAAATATAATAAATATTTTTAAGCCCCAAAATAATTCTCACAAGGGTGTTGGTCGGGTCGGACATGGGTCCACTAGGGTCTGACATGGGTCCAAGCTAGCCAAAATCCTAAAACAATCAATATAAAAATAATACAATCATTAATTAAATATAAATACAATTAATTATAAATAATACACAATTAACTAAATTAAAATAAAAAAATATCCGGCTCTGGAAATGGGGTGGTGACACAGTTCTTGGAAATATTAAGGAATCGACAAACCTTCATTATTATCAGGTTGAGTTGATTTATATGGTGATTGATTTGCAACTTTAGGAGCTGAATAATTGATTTCATGAGGTGAATATGGAGTTGCTTTAGTGTATTACATGTCTTTATCCAAATATTTCCTTCTTTGCTTTTGGTAAGAAAAATATACTTCAATTTACGAAGTTTTACCCGTCCGATTTTTCACCACTAGAGCTTATGGCACTTAAAGATCAACTACATAACTATATAGAAGTTGTGAGGAATGACGATGAATTTTCTAATTATTTGATGGGGATAGGGTATCTTTCTTAAAGGATGGTTAAGTACAAGAGGAATTTAGATTACCCATTAGTGTACTTGCTAGATAAGTTGGCTTTAATCTTATATATTGCAACTGTAATTGTTGAGAGAACATTTTCTATGATGAGTATCATCAAGAGAACACTACGTAACTGAATGAATGATGAGTTTATGAATGATTGCTTCATGACGAACATTGAACAAGATATTTTCGATAATGTTGTCAAGGAAGATGTCTTACAATACTTTCAAGACACGAAATCGCCTAGAATATTATTATAATTTTTTTTTGTCTTTGTTTGCTTGTATGAAAAGACTTCTAGAATTATGTTTGTATTAAAATATTATATTATCATTTTTTTATTTAATTTTAACTTTTATTTTATAATACAATTTTGTTAAAACTTTACAAGCCAATTTGATTCACCCTCATTACAAATTTTGGATCTTCCATCGCATATGAGCATATGACCCATTTAGTCACTTACAATCTATTGTTATTAACTTTGAAAACCCACGTAAAACTTATCAAATGGCGTATTAGAAATTTATTTCAATTTTAACACATATTGTCCGTAGTTGATCTTTTTATTATATGATTTCTTAAATATATGTTCATGTTTGGGACAAATACACCTTTATATGTCGCTAAAAGGAATCATAGTGACTCATATTATTGGTAATACAAATGGTTAAAATCTCTAATAAAAAGTTCATGTAATGCTTCATTTAGAAGATTTTCTATGTCAAAATGAAGCAGTAAGTCAAATTAAAAAATGGATTCGGTCAGAAAACTCAATTTTTTATATATTTACAAATCTTTTTAGATTATTTTAGAATTATTTAAGTCATGTATTATTAATAAATAAAGGAATTTAACCATTATATATATATATATATATATATATATATATATATATATATATATATAATATATATATATATATATATATATATATGATCTAAAACTATTCGTGTCGTTTCATATTATGGAACCACCCTATGTTACATGGATTGAATTTGTATTGAGTGGTTGGGATTAAAAGGTGGTGGAGTTCACACATTTTAATCTCACCCACTAAATCACATTCCAACCCATGTAACATAGGGTGGTTCTATAATACGAAATCACTCGGGATTGGACTTAGAAGCTATGAACCTAAAAACTCTTCTCATCACAATTTCTCCCAACTTATAACTCAACCGACTTTAAACATCAAATCAATATACTATGTTGCCCTTTATTTATCCTAGAGCTAACTCAAAGCACATTCTTTAGCTACGTCTTCTTCTTCTTCTAGCTTGCCCGAGCACAAGATGGATCATCTTGTGCTTGTTTTAAAATCTTTTAGCCATTTGTGAAAGACAGAGGTCGGATCACTGAGATGTCACTACCAAAATAAGTTATTTTAGCGACGTTTAAAAATATCGCTAAAATGATGAAAGACGTCGCTAGATGTATTTAGCAACGTTTCATGGTAGTCATATTTTAGCTAGTCGCTGACAAGAAAAACATCGCTATATGTCTCTATAGCGACGTTTAGTGATGACGTTAACACGTCGCCAAATATTTTGAATTTTGCGACGTTTTGTGTCTCCGCGTCACCATTTTAGCGACTTCTTAGGTGTCGGTAAACGTTGCTAATATTTTTGTCATTAACGATGTGTTGCGACAAATTCAGCAACGTATAGATGACATGGCAAATATTGCCATGTCAGCATATCAACGATGTTTAGCGACTCCTAGCGACGTTACCGGTATAGAGTAGCGACGTTACGATATATATTAACGACGCAGAAAACTATCACTAAATATCGCTACCCGTCGCTAATTTAAAAAATTAAAAAATATAGCTTTTATATTTTTCACACTACAGATGCCTGTAATTTATCAATTCATAATTATATTAATAGACCCGGATCAACCCTCCATTGAATTTTTTAGGTTCGTCGAACCCTTCGGTGGAACACTCAACACCGGTCAATTCGCATGCTTTTAATATACATAATAAAGTAAAATTTAAATAAATAGAAACATTAAAATTATAAACTAAGTCTATGAATAAATATCTAGTAAGTATCACAACTGGACTGAGTGTCAAGAAATAAAGTCTGAAATACTACCTCAATAAATGTATGAAATAAATACATAAATGACTCAAGATTATGGGCCAAAACTCACAAACAAACAAACTGTCCTATCTAGGACTACTGTTGATCCGGAGGAGGAGGAGCACTGTGGTAAGCCCAGGAGAACAACTATTACTGATCAGGAAGAGGAGGAGGAGTACCGCTACGAATCTGGGATACCAACGAGGCCCACTGCTCCAGTAAAATTATTATGGTATCCGATGGGGGAGTCTGTGCAGTTGATGTATATGTCAATGCCGGTGAACCAGGAGGACGCATATGCTCCAACACTGTCAGTCGAGCGTTGCAAGTATCCATGACAGATAATATCCTCACAGTACTCTGCTCTGCTGACTGGCTCATCTGAATATGTGACGTCTGTAGCCTCGTTAGTGCATCGCTCATAGCTACATGTTGTACTTTGTCGACATGGCCAGATCCCTCAGCTCTGCCAGGCTACGCTCAAGTGAATCAAAACGTACTAAGATGATCGCATCGTCCATCTGCAGTGTGGGCTGCGGCGTAATCCTTTGTAGCATCTTGTTACACAAAGACGCAATCTGATGGTCAAATCTCTCCTGTTGGGCTTGTACCGACTCCTGGGAGGGCTGTGTGGTATGTACACCAGTTGAGGGGGTCCTAAAGGACTGTGACGCAACATAGACATCGTAGGATTCCGTACCGTAGTATGTACCCCTCTGAAGACTACCAACAACCGTCGTCCACAGCTTGTCAGGCGACGGTACTGGGTGGGCAGGGGGGGTATGAGGAACTACCGGCCTCTCCCTGGGTGGGCTGGATCGACCACTCACGGAGCCTAAGATAGTCATCTTAAAAAATATATATCTCTCGATAAGAACACTACTTACTATCCACTCGTCATGCATAACTGTTAATATATATCTAATGTACTTATTACTAACTACATGAATATTTATTTTTATATTTTCTAACTTATATTAAAATTAACAAAACATAAAGAAATACTTACGTAGCTCTGCGTGGCCCTCTCATTGATGAGCTGTCTGCCCTTCCTATGGGTGGCGAGGAAAACTGTCTCCATGTTTGCGTCCTCACCCCTCTGGACCTATTAAAAATATATTGTATGTTACTAAAATTAAATATTCTATCCTGCTTTGATTAAAATACTATGTATACAATGAAATACATACCATACGACAAAAATATTTCGTCATCGGAATCGACCCACCATACTACTTTTTCGCCTTCTTCCTAGCCGCCTTCGCCTTCTCTGACTTTTTAATGTACCTGGGATCGTTAAATCTAGCCGTCATCACAGTCCACTGCTCAGACGTGATCCAACCATTGATTGGTTGTCCCAAAGCAGCACGTTCCTTCTGGTCCTGGATCGCATCACGGATTATTTTGGTGACGATGGAGGAAAAGTGTTCCTCGATCTTCTCAGCCCGATATGGCAGATAAAAATACATTTTCTATAAGAAGTAATGTAGTAAGTTATATAAAAACTACCAAATTAGATAATTGATAGTAAAACCAAATTTACTTTTATCTTGAAGTGCACAAACCAGAATGCCTTCCTCTCGTCGGGGGCATTCGAGTAGTTGATCCAAGGGCCACCATAGTTATCCCTCAAAAAATGTCCCAAGGCTCTCTGTACCCTTGAGGGATGATATCTATACATAGATAATTATATTAAAAAAAAGTAAATATATATTTATATATGCGTAAGAAAACTAAAACTAATTAACTTACTTTGTAGGCCCATCGGCCCAAATCTTCATCCTCGTCTCGTCCGGAGGAGCACACGGAGGATCGCTCTGAAAAGATGAAGGCGCAGTCGGCTAGGCCTCGTCCATCTCGTCTATCTGCTTCTCTGTCTCCATGGTGCCGACAGTAGAAGAAACGATAGACGAAGGAGAAGCCTCAAACCTGGAACTGCTCGTCCCAGGAGTACTGTTACGTACCATCGACGGAGTCTGGGATGTGACTGGCCGGTACAATGGAGTACCCGGAGACGAGGATCCGGAACCAGTAGCCAGTATCGGAGTAGCACTCCGTCTACCAAAGGAGCCTCCCCCTCAGTACGATCCGCGTTGTCCTGCCATACATGATAATAACATATGATGATAAAATAATATGATATATAGAGAAGGAAATCCAATTTTTCAAGTTGTAAACATCTTCATCCTTGTCGTCTATGTCTGTCTATGTGTCTGTGTTTATGTATGTGTGTATGTGTCTGCCATACCTGATAATAACATATGTGTCATATTATGTATGTGTAGAGAAGATAGATGTGTATCCGTGTATGTGTCTGTGTCTGTGTCTGTGTTGTGTCAGATAGGATTAGATAGTGTTAGGGTTTACCTGTGTCTGTATTACACACCTAACAATATTGACTAAAAGAATCATTACCTAATTTTATAATGATCATTACACTTATACTATAAATTTTTCTCACATACACATACACGTATTAATTTTTTATCTCTACGTTTCTTTTTCAAATGAACATATAATTATAGGATGTCATCAGGAACTGTCTACGCGGGTTACTATTTATGGTAATTTCCCTTTATGGTAATTACTATATAAATTCTTCTTCACATACACATATACATGTTAAACACATAATCATCTAATAAACTAAATTAACCTAAAATTAGTATTACTATTTATGGTAATTACCTAAGAGGATTACTATTTATGGTAAAAAAAAATCATAATACGACTACTCTACATATCGTATCCCGTGTCCTTGTCTCTGTGGCAGTGTCAAGAGAGAGATACAATAGAAGTGTGTGTGTGTGCGCGTATATCTATGTCGGTGTGTCATGTTAGTATGTGTGTGTGTGCCATGTCAGTATGTGTGTGTGTCGTATCCTAATGTGTGTCATGTCAGTGTGTTTGTATCTCTTTGTCGGTATGTGTGTGTTGTGCCAACTGTGAGAGAGATATGGAGAGAGAGATAGGGTTAGGGTTTTCCTGAACCAATAGAGGGGTTGATCGAGGAGAGGAGGAGGAGCCTGGTGGAGAGGGGGGCCAGAGTGGTAGCTGGAGGGGAACCCGAGTAGGGAGAAGAAGCTCGGTGGGGAGGAGGAGCCCGACGGCCGGAGGGGAGAGGTAGAGGAGTCCGGTGGGGACGGGCGCCGGGGCGAGGGGGTTCATCAGGGGGTGTACCTGGGCTAGGGGGTTCGTCGGGGTATCTGGGGGGGGAGGGGGGGAACTTTGTCGCTGTAAAAAATTTGGGGACGTAAGATTGGAGAAAAAATAAAAAAGTCGAATCCCTATATGAAACATTTTAGCGAAGTCTTCATTAGACGTCGCTAAACGTCGCTAAATTTTAATTATACCGTGACATATATGTAACAACGTCGCTAAACGTCACCGTATTTAAAAAATAGCGACGTTCAATGACTCAATGGCGACGTCCATTTTTATAATACTAATTGTAGTCACTAGAAGCTACGAGATTTTGCCCATAGTGATGTCTGGCGATGTTATATTGTTACGTCGCTGATTTCAATAATATTAGTGAAATTTAAATCCAGAATCGCTAAATACGTCACCAATTTGATTTATTTTGGTAGTGTGTATTCGTATCTCTTTATTTGGACCCTTCTAACCTGACATCTCTGTCTTGCTCTTAGCCTGGTCCTTATTGGTCTCGGGTTGTGTTTTAACCCTTGAAGGAAGATCCTCCCATGCATCTTCTTGCTTCTGCTGTACTCCATGCCCGGACGAAGTCTCTCCTCATATGGCTTTCTCATGCAGTGTCTGCTCTCTTACCCTTGCATATAAAGGGTACATGGGGGTACTCTTAGCCGATATATGATGCTATTTTGCATCCAGTTGGTTAGGCAAAAGAATCGACCGGATGACCTCTCGAGGTGGACTTGATATGGAGTCTATGTAAGCTGGATTTTTATTTCTACCAGGATAACTTTGGACGATATCTTTAACTAACAACTCCTTAGGCAAAATAATCGATTGGAAGAAGATCAAGATTTCCTTATTACTGCTATGTCTACCTCCATATGTTTATGTAAGCACCCTAATTTTTTGAATTAAATTTTAAATGGATTGATATTGGTATTCATAAATTATTGTGATTAAGGAAATTTTTCATTTTATTTTTAGCTAATTATAATATATAATATTCATGAATTATATTTTTGGGTAAAAAATTAATTATTAATATTGTGTAAAAAAAATATTTTTTTGGGTGTATAACTATTATTAGTGTATTGTATAATTTTTTTAAAATTTATTGAGGTCCAAAACTATTTTTAAATAGCCATATGCATACATATATATAAAGAATAAAATTAAAATTTAAACCTAAAACCTAAACTCCTAAACCCAACACCTAAACCTAAACCTATTCCCTAAACCTACCTAAACTCACCAACTTCCCCCCTCCCGCGTACACAGCAAACCCCTCACCTCTCTCATACATCAAACCCTAGAACTAAATCCTAACCATCACCCACCTACACCATCCGTCGGCGACCGCCTGCAGCCTCGCCGGAGCAGCGCCGCCTGCCGCCCCAACGCTCGCACGCACAACTTGCGACCCCTCTTTTGCGTGCAGTCTCCGTCCTCCTCGCTTGTCCGATTTGTGTCCCATCTTCGCTGCTACCTTCATAATCTAACTCTCTAGTATTCCCTTCAAGTGGAACGAATTTAGGCACCCCGGTTTGATCAAAAAATCGACCAGAAGTTGGCTGAAAAACTGTTCAGAAATAGTTCAGAATTTTAGTCCAAGTACCCCTGTTCATGCCCAATTTTTTATCAACTCGTTAGTTATTTTCAAAATATAATTGAAGAAACTTTTTCACAATATAACCAAAATTTTTACTATTCTTCTAGTTTTTAATTAGTTGGCTATAATGGTTAAATTATTCTTGTTCCAAAATGACCAAAAACTTGTTTTTAAAATACCAAAAATCTCGCTATACGGGATGCGTTCCACAAAACAAGGCGACTTCGTCATATGCAATTTACATCAAAAGGTGCGTATCATCAAAGCGGACGTGTGGCCTTTCGCGAAACTTGATTTGGATGTGCGTGCACACCAGAATCAACGCGTATCCGCCAAAAAATACTGTATCGGCCTATTCTGACAGTCGTCCTCATTTTGTGTGTGCTTGTTATTTCGCAATGAAACTTGTGCCATCGGATTTGCAGCGTTACGCTGGTCCTGTGATCCAAGTTTGGTTCGATTTTGAGAACGTTAACGAAACATTATTTTGTGGGCCCTACGGTTCCATATGACGGACAATTTTGTGATCGACTCATCAGAATCCAGTTATGGATGTTCCGTTGGGTTTGTATTATCGTTCTGGACTCATAGACACTAAGTTTGATAAATCTGGAGATTTTGTCTTTGACATATTTTTCGGTGCGAAGTGGGTACATGTGGACCCCATTTTGACCCAAAACTGTCAATTTTACCCTTGTATCCAAATTGAACTTATGAGTAGTCAATCCTAGCTATTTATAGTATTCTGAGAATATTTGTGATGTTTGTTTCAGCATCTGGAGGTGTACGTGCAGATTCCACTTTACCAGGAGCAGTTGTCGGAGTTCAGAACCCAGGCAAGTATATCTTGCCATGATATATCACAGTTTCTTACCTTTATTATCTTATTTAGTTATTATAGTTATTTGATATGTGTGATGTGTGTGTTTATCCTAGGACCATGAGACGTTGCTTAGCGTCCAAACAAGATTCGGGTGTCGACGCCGTACACGGAGTCGAGTAACGTCACTTAGAGAATTGATTCCACGATCCTATTTTTACGTGCTTGCTTTACCAAGTATGCCATACCCTAGGACACTTGACACTATTTCATGTGACAAAATCTTTTCTAAGTTATTCATGATAATTCTGTATAGGCTTACAAGATTCGTGATATGAGACTTGCATATTATATGGATATTATTCTGACTCGTTGCACTAGATAGAGGTCATGATCTTGCGTGTTATGGACATGAGACATTGTGGACATGAGACATGAGGTTACATTGGGTGGGGAGAGACACACCAAACTACAGGCTGATTATTGATATATATACTATACTTCTAGAGGTGCTGTGGCACATATATACTGGAGTCGTGGTACTACTAGAGGTACCTTGGACTCTGTCTAAGATCTTTGGCACCTATACTGAGTCTTGATACTACTTGCTGCTATGGGCTCCCCGACACAGAGCCTGTTATAGTTTCAGCCTGAGTACGAGTGATGCTCTCACGTGCATATCACATAGATGGTTATAGTAATTTACCCGTGAGTATGTGGCATTATACTGTTTTACTTTTGGCATGCTGTTTCTTGTACCTTGTTACGTCCCTCTGAGGACCTGGTCCCCTACAAGTTTTTGCAGCATAGACGGTTACGGAGCCTTTGGAGTTGCTGATGGAGTTGCTTGTCTTGCAGGCATTGGTACCAGGTACTTATATCATATCTATCGGAGTTATGGTTATTTATTCATATTGTTTATTCATCTGCTGATGTAGCCTAGTTTTATAGACTCATATTTCTTTTTCGAGTCTATTTGAATTTGTGTGTTACTAGGCGTCGACTTTAGCACATGTAGCTCATTCTTGTGTATTCTGTTCATTATGGATTGGGGCATAGATATTTATATTTACTTAATTATTTAGATAGTGACCATTATAATACAGCTTATACATATTCGAGTCAGACCAGAGTCTGGTCGAATGCGTAGCTGGCATGTTACGTATTTCTAGTCCTACGTATTTTTGGACTGGGGCAAGACATATTTTTTGTGGTGGCCCATGCATGTCCTGATTAAATCGTTTCGGTTACTTTCTGGTACCGGCGAGCCTGTAATCAGGATTACAGTATTAGTATCTCAATCCACAACTGATTTAAATTTTTTTTAGTATTTGATTATCGCCCTTGGACTCTATAATTGTACTCGTTTATTCCTTCGACATCTTTATTATTGTTTATCATCTCTCCCTAATTCAGAGATATGGACGTTCGTGCACGATGTTTCCTCCAGAATCAGATCCTTGTCAAGGCAGAAGAAGACATGCTGGATATAAAGTTTTGAGAAGATGGTTACCCTTTGTAGGGTAGATAGATAGGTTATTCCTATATGCTAGAGCTAGTATAGATTTTTAGCATGAGAATTGAATATAGTATTGAGTTTAAGGATTAGTTGTATTACCCCCTCGACTGCATTCCTATCCTTTCTATCAAATTCTTATCTTGTGTTGCATATATGGCCTCGTGCTTTTTGTAACAACAATCTTTCTAATTATAACAATAAGTAGATATTTTCTCTTTCCCTAGTTGTGCCTTAATTATAAAATTAATCCCTTAGTTGGTACCACTCTTTGTGTTAATATCCATATCACCATAGATATAAGTTCTTTTCTACTCTAATCCCCTTGATCTAGTCACCATGACTCGATTCTCTAAATACCTGCCTAATCGTGCCTTATTCAACCATGTAGACTTATCAGAAATTCTTCTTGTCATGGCCTGAATTTTGATCTCTTCATCATTAATGTCAATCAATGATCGAAGTCTCTCTACTACCTTGCCTTAGTTAGATCTGACTCAGTCATTTCTTCTGCACTGTAGAAGCTTGACCTATACAAGAGCAGTAAAGGATGGGTAGTAATTTCTCTTATAAAGTTGTTGATCAATAGTACCCTAATAGTTTCTAGGTTCCTTTAGAAAATCTTTGATTACGACCAGTAGATCCTAGAATTCTTGTATCCTTATTTAGAAAATAGACCCTTCTAGAAATCTTGTTAGCAGGACCATGACCTTAGTTTTGGATACCAACTTAATTTTTAAGTTGGGTAGATCGAAGCCCCTGGTTTTAGTGTAGGGTTATTTCTAGAAATTCAAGGTAGATTTGAATTTATTTTGGTGTTAATTAGGTTAATCTCAAACGGATTAAATTACCTATTTAATTTCTGTATCCTTGATACCCTTTGTTGTGGCTCGGATATTTAGAGCACAACACTATACTTTCCTTTCCAACAACTTCTCCCTTATGACCTAGACTAGTCACTCTACACCTATGACATGGCTATCACTCACAAACTGGCCTTCCCATATTTTGTTTTAGTAGCACGACATTCGCGACGCAATTATACACACATGACACATATATATCCTTTTCTGTTGCGGTCGATTTTAATACTCAACACCGACTCAATTCTTCTAGCAACCTTGACATTCATGAGCCTAACTGGAACCTACTCACTGATGTCACAACTGTTACTTCCAAATATACACACCCATGCTCCATATAGACCCCAAATATTTGTGGCATATCTCCTTCTAAATCCTATATCCAACTCCGTTGTAATTGAATTAAATTATATATAGGCAGCCTAAATATCCTAACCACTGATATACCCGTATCCTATTCATGCCAACCTACGTCTATGACACTTGTATTGTATTAAATTGAACCCCTTGTACTCTTTACACAATACTAAACACCTTGATGAGTTATATCACCTTTTGACGCTTATTGCTGAACTATTCATCAGCATCCATGATATGCAATGAACAACTTCTCGGTACCATCTTACCCTAGTTGTATTTGACTATGGTAATTTTTATTGTCTTGTAGACTCATGACCTAATTAGAAGCAAGGAGAACTAGTAAAATATCCTTTATAGAGTTATTGACTCATTAACGCCATGGTAGTATATAGATTTTCTTTGATAGACTGTGACGACGGACACAAAATTCTTACCATCTCGAATCCCTTCTTGAAGTTAGACTTTCTAAAAATCCTTATAAATATGATCGTGACTATAGTTCATGCAGCCAACTTTATTCTTATAAGTTGGTTAGAGCCTTGAGTAAGCGTACCCTTATTCTTAGAATGCGACGTCAAACTAGGACTCTATTTGGTAACTGTGTCCCTATCTTTAGTGCAACCTTCTTTACTAAAATCTTTTCTACTATGTTTATTTTTAATTTCGATGACAAAATTTTTATAAGTTGGATAGAATTGTAAGCACCCTGATTTTTAGAATTAAATTTTAAATTTATTAATATTGGTATTCTGAAATTATTGTGATTAAGAGAATTTTTTATTTTATTTTTAGCTAATTATAATATTCATGAATTTATAATTATGTGTATTTAATTAATTATTAATATTGTCCGAAAAAATATATTATTGGTTTATAACTATTATTAGTGTATTGTATAATTTTTCTGGAATTTATTGAGGTCTAAAACTATTTTTAAATGGCCATATACATATATATATATATATATATATATATATATATATATATATATATATATATATATATATATATATATATATATAAAGAATAAATAATTAAAATTTAAACCTAAAACCTAAACTCCTAAACCCAACACCTAAACCTAAACCTATTCCCTAAACCAACCTAAACTCACCAACTCCCCCCCGCGTATACAGCAAACCCCCCACCTCTCTCTCTCTATATATATCATACATCAAACCCTAGCCCTAAACCCTAACCATCACCCACCTACACCAACCGCCGACGACCGCCCGCAGCCTCGCCGCCCGCACCGCCGTGCCCCGCGTCGGAGCAGCACCGCCGTCCCCCCTCCCCGTGCGGACGTACATCTTGCGACCCCTCCTTCGTGTGCAGCCTCCGCCCTTCTTGCTCGTCCGATTTGTGTTCCGTCTTCGTTGGTATGTTCATAACCTAACCCTCTAGGATTTCCTTCAAGTGGAACGAATTTAGGCACCTCGATTTGATCAAAAAATCGACCGAAAGTTGGCCGAAAAAACTGTTCGAAAATAATTCAGAATTTCAGTCCAAGTACCCATGTTCATGTCCAATTTTCTATCAACTCGTTAATTATTTTTAAAATATAATTGAAGAAACTTATTCACAATATAACAAAGATTTTTACTGTTCTTTTAGTTTTTATTTAGTTGGCTATAATGGTTAAATTATTCTTGTTCCAAACGACAAAAAAATTATTTTTAAAACACCCAAAATCTTGCGATACGGGGTACATCCCACCAAACGAGAAAAATTTGCCTTGTGCGAGTTGCATCAAAAGGTGCGTATCGTTAATACAGACGTGTGGACTTTTGCGGAACTTGATTTGGATGTACGTGCACACCGGAATCAATGGGTATCCGCCAAAAAATATTATATCAGCCTATTCTGACACTCGTTCTTATTTTGTGTGTGCTTGTCATTTTGCAACAAAACTTGTACCATAGAATTTGTAGCGTTACGCTGGTCCTGTGACCCAAGTTTGGTTCGATTCTGAGAACGTTGACGAAACATCATTTTATGGGCCCCACAATTCCATATGACGGGCAATTTTGTGATCGGTTCATCAAAATTTAGTTATGGATGTTCCGTTGGGTTTATATCGTCATTCTGGACTCGTAGACACTAAGTTTGATAAATTTGGAGAAATTTATCTTCGGTACATTTTTTGGTACGAAATGGGCCACATGTGGACCCCGCTTTGACCCAAAATTATCAATTTTGATCCTATGTCCAAATTGGACTTATTGGTAGTCAATTCTAGCTATTTCTAGTATTCTGAGAATATTGGTGATGTTTATTTCAACATCCGGAGGTGTACGTGCAGATTTTACTTTCCCAGGAGCAGTTGTGGGAGTTCAGAACCCAGACAAATGTACCTTGTCATGATGTATCATAGTTCCTTGTCTTTATTATCTTATTTAGTTATTATAGTTATTTGATATGTATGATGTGTGTGTTTACCCTAGGACCGTGAGATATTGTTTAGCGTTCGAACAAGATTCGGATGTCGATGCCGTACGCGGAGTCGAGTAACGTCACTTAGAGAGTTGATTCCACGGTCCTATTTTTACGTGCTTGTTTTACCAAGTACGCCATATCCTAGGACACTTGATACTATTTCATGTGAAAAAATTATTCTTGAGTTATTCATGGTAATTCTGTATAGGCTTACAGGATTCGTGATATGAGACTTACATATTATATGGATATTATTATGACTAGTTGCACTAGCTAGAGCTCATGATCTTGCGTGTTATGGATATGAGACGTTGTGAACATGAGATGTGTGGTTACATTGGGTAGGGAGAGACACCATACTATAGGCTGATTATTGATATATATACTATACTTATAGAGGTTCTGTGGCACATATACTGGAGTCGTGATACTACTAGAGGTGCCTTGGACTTTGTCTCAGATCTTTGGCACCTATACTGAGTCTTGATACTACTTGCTACTATGGGCTCCCCGACATAGAGCCTGTAGTGGTTTCAGCTTGAGTACGAGTGATGCTCTCACGTGCATATCACATAAATGGTTACAGTAGTTTACCCTTGAGTATATGACATTATACTATTTTACTTTTAGCATGCTATTTCTTGTACCTTGTTACGTCCCTCTGAGGACCTGGTCCGCTGCCAGTTTTTACAGCATAGACGGTTATGGAACCTTTGGAGTTGCTGATGGAGTTGCTTGTCTTGCAGGCATTGATACCAGGTACTTATATCATATCTACCAGATTTATGGTTATTTATTCATATTGTTTATTTATGTACTGATGTAGCCTAATTTTATAGACACATATTTCTTTCTCGAGTCTATTCGAGTTTGTGTGTTACTAGGCGGTCGACTTTAGCACATATAACTCATTCTTGTGTATTATGTTCATTATGGATTGAGGCATAAATATTTATATTTTCTTGATTATTTAGATAGTGACTATTGTAATACATGTTATATGTATTCGAGTTAGACCAGAGTCTGGTCGAATGCGTAGCTGGCATGTTACATATTCCTAGTCCTACGTATTTTGGGACTGGGGCGTGACAGTTTAGTAGTTATTGCTTCTCGCCAAACTTTCTATACCTTCTCCTATAATACTTCTTCAGTTTTTTCCGGGTACTCTGTTATAGTGTGCCATACATCGACACACTTCACACATATGAGGAATCTACTTATAGAATATTGGTTAATGAAATATGCCTCCATCTGGTAGTTGTATAAGAATCTCCTTTGGAAGATAATTACTTCATACAATTTCCACCAATACTTGAGCAAAAACCAACCTTAACCGAGTTGCTGTAGCCTTGTCCATTCAGATTAGGGTCCCGACTACACTATATCTTAATCAGGACCCTCACGTTCCACAGATGCAAAGGCAGTCAAGGTAACTACATCTAAACTGGAACAAAAATAAGGATGTTGCATTCCAATGATAACATAGTGCCTATCTCTTGAGAATTATCAGGCTCCCATCATACATATAAGGGCATGCTTGTAAGATAAGAGTTAGTGCTTCCTCCTTGGAAAATTTGACAAATAAGTAGTTGTTCTCCTATAGAAAGATTTTGATATCGCCTTCCAGATACTAATTATCATACAAAGCAAGATATTGCAAGAAAGGAAGGAAGGTATGTCCCCTAGGATATACAAAAGTAAGGTGATTTCCCATTTGGCAACCAAACTCTCCATATAATTGGACAAGATGATTAAAGTGCGCCGTCCCTCAACCACCTCTCGATCTTCTGTGAGACTCGTCTCACAGTATTCGTATTTTATTCGGATACATATTTTGTGCTAGTTATTGCATTTTATTAGATCTCGAGGAAGCCCAAAAATTATCAAAATTGAAACTTTACTACTTGATCGGTATACCGGCGGTATACTATAGTATACCAACGGTATACTGTCCGGCAGATATTTGTTTCACTTTCGAGATATTTTTGAGATAAATAGTACTCGAGATATTTTATTTTATTTTTTTCTTTCTCTTTCTCTCTCCTCTCTTCTTTATTTTTCTCTCAAGCTTGGAAGCGTGGTCTTGAGACCTGGAGTTTGGTTTTTGAACCCCTTCATGATAGTGGACTAGAAGATTAGGCTGGGAGCTCGCGTTAGGCAAGTATACCTTGCCGATTTTGTGAACTTCTTTTACTTTTTGTCATTTTAATTTTCTGGAGCTTGGTTGTTGTTATTTTGCTTAGATTTGCTTTACTATTAGTATTCATATCGTGATTTCTAGCCTAGTGACCATCTCAATTTTATTTTCTGGTAGAATCTTGTTCCGTCCCTTTTTGGTAACTCGGTAGC
This sequence comes from Iris macrosiphon, assembly GCA_036927795.1. Classification (NCBI taxonomy): domain Eukaryota; kingdom Viridiplantae; phylum Streptophyta; class Magnoliopsida; order Asparagales; family Iridaceae; genus Iris; species Iris macrosiphon. Next base: position 144,742,901 of record JAYESA010000002.1, on the reverse strand, counting down.
AAAAATGGTATCGGAGTAGTGACCATGAGATTTAGTCCATATTGTGATATGAGACTTACCCTAGACTTGACTTCCTGTTAGACTTGGTTCTGATAATTTTCAGAATTTGATTTGGGTCCCAAAAATCAGATTTGATTTAACCATGTTTATTCTTGGAAATTGGCACACCGATGGTATACTACAGTATACCGACGGTATACCGATTTCAACCGACTTGAATTCTAGATATTTTTGTGTAAACCCTATTGGCATACCGATGATGTACTAGGTTGTGCCGATGGTATACCGATTTATGGAACTTTATTTTTTAGTAACTTTTTGCCAACTTGGAATGGCATACCGATGGTATACTACAGTATACTGACAGTATACCAATTTTTTGGAATCCAGAACTTGCTGTATTTTTCCTATCTCTGGATTGATGTACCGATGGTGTACTAGACTGTACTGACGGTATACCGATCATGCACTTCTTTAAGAATATTTAGTTTTTCATGATTTTATGTTGAAACTTCTGGCTTTTGCTTGGACACACGATGACTTGACTTGATTTGGACATGAACTTACATAGTTTCAGATGACTTGACTGGACTTGACTTGGCTTTACTCAATTTCACCCGGCTTTGCCTGGTTACACGGGATGATATGATTGACTGGACTTGACTTGACATGACTTTACATGGCTTTCTCGGTCTTGACTTGGCATGACTTTACATGGCTTCATCGGACATGGCTTGACATGGTTTCACCTGGTTTTATATGGTTGGACATGGCTTCAAAGGGTTGAACGTGGCTTTACCTGGTTTCACATGGCTTTACTTGGCTTCACCTGGATTGATATGGTTTTACTTAGCTTTAACCAGCTTCACTTGGTTTCACTTGGCTTGATTATTGTCGTGGCATACATGAGTCCGATTGTGCAATGTATATTAAACTTGTTTATATTACTATTAGAACTTGATTTGTCTGCATCATGTCTATGATATATTATGCGGAATGCCACACCTGAATTTATACAAGAAACTGCTAGGGGTTAAATAACTAGAGATTCACTTAGTACATGGCTAGGAATTTTCCTAGATTGCATGCAGTCCCGGTTATTCATACTGTTATTTTTAAGGAGTATCAGTGGTTTATATTATGGCATATCTTGAGGAGTATCCAATTGGTTGTGTGTATGTATATTCTAGACAGACTGCAGGGGTATGCGATCAGAAGGAACTCTAGTATCGTATTGCATTATAAAGTTAGTAATTAAGGTTTTGTGATAACCCTAGTTAGTTAAAGTATCAAGCCATACTTACTTAATTTACCGTGATTGATGTATACCGGTTAGTCTAGGCTATACATGATCACATCTTTACTTCTTTGCTTATTATTCCTTATTGATATCAGTTCAGGATATGTCTCATTGCAGGTTTTACAGTATTCATTATCCTGAGATTCTTTTATATTCAGTCCTTACTTTACAGTAGTTGTATTGCTTGTGTTATTGGTTTAAGTTCCTAGATTGGCTTTCTTTATGGTACTTGCTATTTGAGGGTCTGGCCCCACTGGTTTTGTATGGCCAGATCCAGTAGCAACACCGGAGGATGTTTCGTACTTTCTTGAGGATGGTGGCTACCAGAAGCACCAGACCGCTTAAATGAATTTTCTTACTTTTCTACCCTGATGTACATTCTATTTTGTTGGCATTTAGCCACCGAGCACGTATTTAGCTCATGTTTTGGTTTGATCAGTTAACCTACGGGCATTGGCATGATTGGCAGATCCTATGGTTGATCATGTATGCCTCATATTCTAGCTAGTTTATTCATTCTGTGTTTACTAGCATCATGATCATCTGTATATTATAGTTTGTGATGCTTTACTATTATATTTCAGCTGATCTTACATCTTGTTATTATTCAAGTTATACTTATGATTGAGACACTAGGGTTTGTTGGACCTATAATTGACTGTTGGTTTGTAGTAGTGACCCCTTATGTCTTACAGCTTTACCGTATATACGGAGTACCTACGTACTTTAAGTATATGTAGCTGGCCTTGTCTGTTCCGATTTCTAGTATTATGGTTTTGGGGTATGACACAATTTTAGTGGTGGCCCATGCAGGTCTGTCTAAGCGGATTATGTCTGTTTCAGCAGATTTGATCAGGTTTTTACAGATATGTAGGGGTTATTGTTGTTGCTAGATGTCTCAATCCTAAACTGTTCCCCTTGATTCCTTAGTTATTTTCTCTATCCCTGATTCTTGATCTGATACCTGCTTATTCGTTGATCTATCCTATTTTTCTATTGATTCTTGTATCCCTAACCCTAACTCAAATACACACACACACACACGCGCGCGCGCGGACACATACTAACCCTAACCCTAACCCTGCTTACTGTGCATTGCTGCAGTTGCTCCCCTTGCTGCTGCTGTGCATCCCCTTGTTGCTGCTGCTCTTCACTGCAGTGCACAAGAGTACACTGTGACTCCCTCTTGGCCTGCACAACACTTCCATATCTCACACTCAAATTTTGGCCTGCCTAACACTCCAATACTGCAGTGCATAACCTGTGCATACTATGCACTTATACATGGGAAAGATATCATAGGTGATGTAGGAAAACTAGGGTTTGGTGCAGTGACATTTGGATTGAGCACGGGTTGCTTGAAATCCTGGAGTTGTTCTCTGGTTATGAGAAAATTGGTAATATATTGCAGTTTGGCAAGGGTTTTGATAAAAAAATATTTTACTGGGGTTGTTTGATTTGTTTGAGGAATGGATTGAGCTACTCCAATAGGAATCATACCAAATTATGGTAGATTTGGTGCCATTCTTGCTGGATTTATACCAAATTATGGTATATTTGATATGTTTAGAGGGGATTGAGTGTTGCCATGGATGGAGCATATGGTGGAAACTCAACCCCTCTTCTTGACATAGCCAATTCCTCTAACAACCTATCAAATTTTTATGGTTCAAGTGATGAATTGTACCTTCCAACGTAAGTATCCTCCCATTTGCATCAGGTAGGTATTAATTCTTTGGAGAGATCCAGCTCTGGAGCCATGGCTGCTCGAGTCATGCTCTCCACTAGCTTCAAGAGCATGATCCAAAGGCTCTGATACCGATTGATACCAAATTGATGGGTCCTCTTTCCATTTGGTCAGGAATTGGAGGAGAACAATCACACTTAGCCAAGAAAATTGAATAAATTGTAAAGAAATAAAGAACTAAATTAGGAAAAAACTAGGGTTTTTATTCAAACAACACACACACACACACACACACACACACACACACACACATAGGGCATTGTGTATCAAGTTAGAGCAGTTCTTACCTTCCTTCAGAGAATCATACTGTATGTAATAATTTATAGGATACATACTTTTTGCAGAAGTATCTAGAAATGGATATGAATTACTATCTGCATTATCGTTCATAGATGTACAACTGTCATCCTGATGACATGTGCGGTGTGCGGGATAAATTTATTGAGGGTGTACAACAGTTCGCCAAGGCGTTCCCTCAGTACATGGATGTTACCAAAATTAAGTGTTCGTGTGTGAGATGTTACAACTTAAAATATCATCCAGAAGTGGAAGTCACATATCATTTGTACTCGAAGGGCTTCACGTCGAATTACTATCAGTGGACCGTGCACGGAGAACTTATGTCTCTAGCATCGAAGTCGAATCCTTATATGGAGCCGTATATGGATGTCCACGACCACGCTCCATACGACGATGGGTGGGTGAACATGGTTTTATAATGCAGCTAAGGAGGCACCAAATGTCGATATATCAAAGTTTATGGAGTTGCTGGTGAATGCAAGGACTCCACTATATTCTGGTTGTGAGGATCATTGAGCATCAAGTCCGATTTTAACATGTCACAAGAATGTTAAAATAATCGACTGATCGATTTGATTATAGAGAACTTCCCCGAGGGTGCAAGGTTGTCTAAAGACTTTTATTGATCTAAGAGGATGGTGAGATCGCTCTGGATGGGATACAAGAAAATTAAAGCATGTCACAACGGGTGTATGCTGTACTACAAAGACGACAAGGATGAAGATGCGTGCAGATTCTGTGGTGCTGATCACTACAAGGCCACTGGTAGAGGAAAGTCTGTCGGTGCAAGGAAGCCTACCGATTCGATGCACTACTTGCTTTTGACGCTGTAGAAGCATAAAAAATACGCTGGATAGCTATACGCAGCATGTTGATGCAGGGCAGCGTAAACAGATGACCTCAGAGCCATCAAACGTGCAACAGAACTTTTTCGCTGAGCACAGCGTAAAAATATAGGCTCAAGGACCATCCGCGTAATGCAGTATTTCCAGGCTGCTTCAGCGTAAACAGGGTGCTTCATCGCCTTTATGGCGTAAAACTTATCCGCTTTCAATACATCATTGAAGTGTACGAGGGACGCTTCGTATTCTTCGAAATGAACCTGTCAGATCATGCAATGAACCTGACGTCTGGACTCTTGACAAAGAGTACTGAATGACTACCCTGGCGATGGGTATAATAATGGCGCGATACTGCAACCCAGGCTGTCATTTACTGCCATTTCCTTTGTATAAAACACTTTTACACATACGAAGGAATATGCTGCCTAGTTTTACACAGGCAGATGAGAGCTGTTTATGCTCCGCAGAAGACAAACAGCCTGCCACGTCAAAAGCTGCACTTCGTACAGGGCTCGTGGCACGTCTCTGCATTTAATGCACAGAGCGGTGACAAATTTTTGAGGCACGTCTCTACATTTGAAGCGCCGAATACTGACAGATGCCCAAGGCACGTCTCTGCACTTGATGCACAGAAGGGTGGTAGACCTTCAAAATACGTCTCCTCATTTAATGAGCAGGATAATGGCGGATCTCCGCATTTAATGTAGGAGATTTGATTAAATGTCACCGAACCGTCGTTTAGTGACATCTCCTTTGCGTAAACTACTCTTACGCATATAAGGGAATACGCTGCCCAGTTTTACAAAGGCAGACATGAGCTTCTTACGCTGCGCAGAAGGCAAACAGACCACCACATCAGCAGTCACTCTTCGTACAGAATTTGAGACGCGTATCTGCATTTAATGCACAGAATGATGGCAAATCTTAAAGACAAGTCTCTGCATTTAATGCACAGGATGGGGGCAGATCTCTGCATTTAATGCAAGAGATTTGATTATATCTCCAAGAGCCGTAATTCCGACTAAAATATCCACATCACTCGGCCTCCATGACCACTCGGCTTCTACGCCTGCTCGACTTCTATGCCCACTCGGCTTCTACGCCTACTTGGCTTCTACGCCTACTTGGCTTCTACGCCATGGTGACAGTCATTTGGCTTCTACGCCAACCTCTTCTACACAAGGGATAACTACCTACGTGGCTTCTACGCCGTGATCTTCGCAGCAGATATACGCGTTCTGTCCCTTAGTTGGACATGCGTCATATGCTCACTCAAAAGGTCATCTATACGCAGGCATTGGTTATTTTAAACTGTCATGTAAAAGGGTGCTGTACTTTCCACTACTCGGTTTCTACGCCGACTGTGTGGTCACTGTCACTAAAAACTCTATAAATAGAGACCTCTATCAACAGAGAGAAAAGGTCGAAGGGGGAAAATTGGAGGTCGAGAGAGAGAGAGAGAGAGAGAGAGAGAAGAATCCAGAGCTCAGGCAAAGAGAAGGGATCGACGACTTTGGCATCGAACATCCACCCTCTTTAGCAACCTTCGAAGCCGCTTTCTGTCTTCCACGACACTTCTTCAACATCGTGTGGTCCAAAGGCTAAAGTGATCGACTGCAGATCAGACACCTATAACAATATTTACCCAGATTAAATAAATTATACTTAGTCATCCTCGTATAGGATTAAATTGTACAATCTTATTTGTAAACATAAAAGAAGGACGGGTTTTCACACAAGACCTCGTTTTCCATATATTATCTTTTCCGTTTATTATCCGAAACAAGATGGCGACTCTGCTGGGGACATCTTTCTCTTCTGATGAGGAAGCTATTGCTCAACACGATGCGGTATCCGTAGGATCCGTGAAGAAGACACTGGTCATCTAGTTCGACCAGTCTGCCTACGAAGACATGCTTCGAATAGGGGGTAGCTCTCACTCCCTCTCAGTCCAAAACAACAGGAAGCTGCGTAAGGTCTGGATGCCCAAGACATCCTCTACCATTCCTGTGGACTCTCCGATCTCTCTGATCTCTCCAACCAACGAGGTTGTAGCATTGCTCCCTCCGTATCTTACGTGTAAAATTCAGTCGCCTGTCTCTGGCAGGGCAGACAAAACTTCTGGCAATGCCTCAGCGCTAACCAAGAAGTATACTCCGCGCCTTGTACGTAAATTTTTGTCGCCTGTCTCTGGCAGGGAAGACAAAACTTCTGGCAATGCCTCAGCGCTAACCCAGAAATATACTCCGTGCTCTGCGCATAAAATTCAGTCTCCCGTCCCTGGCGGAACAGACGAAACTTCGGACAATGCCTCAGCGCTAGTCCAGAAGCCTACTCCGCGCTCTGCGCGTAAAATTCAGTCTCCCGTCCCTGGCGGAATAGACAAAATTTTTGATGATGCCTCAGCGCCAAATCAGGAATCACAAACGCGCTCTGCGCGTAAAAGTGCATCTATCTTCCGCGAAAAAGCAGATGATCCCTGCAATCTACGCAAAGGAAAGCAAGCGGCGGACTCAACTTCTCGGCCTTTACGCCAGCAAAGGAATAATCTGCCCGCCCTCCGGATTACGCGAGAAGCTGATGGCCGACTGAGGACATCCTCAGCTTTACGCCAACCAGAGCAGAGCTCCAAATTATGCTAGGAGAAGCCACTCAGCGTAAAGAAGGCTCAATTTGTGGAAAGACACCCTCCTCGGGGATTATCCGCCACCAAAATGACCAACCTGTTGTATATAGGTGGCACAGGGAAAACTATGGTTTCCAACATCCGTATGCCCACTGATGTGAACAGAAGGAATAAGCTATCATCTTCTTCTTCTGTAACTCCTCCTGACCTGCGTAATTATCTGATCCAGAAACACAAGGTGAGGGGATCTACCAGCATGTCTATTACGCCTCCTAGCGAGCACTGTTGTAATAGTCATAGGATTGTAATTAATTGTTGCTGTTCTGAAGCAAAACGGTCGGTTTTCGACCGGTTGAGCTACTCTCCATCTTTCCAGGAAGAAGAGCCCACGCATGCATCTGTGAACATGGCTTCACACATACCTAGAGGAGGGTCGGGCTCAAGACGTCATCCCTCTAGAACTCTGAGCCGAAGGAGATTCAACATGCTCCTTAGGAACACCGAAGCTGTGGTGTTCCAAAACACTCGTTCGAGGTCGCGACAACCAGCTTCGTACTCTTCTGATTCCGATGCTGGGGATCGCCAGTCTCCCGAATCAGATGCCGAAAGTATAGAGTCAACTTCTATAGAGACCTATACTAATCTTTCAATGACACCCAGAGAGATGGGAGTTTATGCCATTGGAGATGAACACGAGGAAGCTTCCCCGTCCGGGAACGCTAAGCAGCGCATTACTATACTGGAGACATCTCTAAAAGAAATACAATCCATGATGGAGAACATGCAGCAGATGATGCTGACTCAACATACAGCTACTATGGCTCAAGCATCGGCCCCTCCAACTCAGATACGCATGGGGGTGGAATTACCACCATCCAATACGATCCAAGAGCCTGCTCTAGATCAGGAGTCAACAGTTCCTCCGCTTCCTCACTCGGAGAACGTATTACCTCCTGCCGGAGTCGCGATACAATCGACTCCTCATCACTCCGTGGTCCCGCTACCGGCTGAAGATCCGATGCAAGCAGTACGGGAGTTGAAAGCCCAATTTGATGCCCTGAAGCACAAAGATCAGCTCAAGAAATTGGGAATCAACCAACCTTACCCAGCTATCTGGGAAGAGGTCCCTTTCCTTCCTAGATACAAACCACAGACTATGGCTTTGTTCGAGGGAAAAATATCACCGAGTCAATACATGAACTACTTCAGCATGATGACAGTGTTGTTACAAGGGAACGATGCCCTCCTCACTCGGGTGTTCAAGGGCTGTCTCTCGGGAGTAGCTTATCAGTGGTACCGAAGTCTGGCGGACAACTGCATTACTTTCTTTGAAAACTTCAAGGCATTATTCTTCACGCGATTCTATGAAGGAGGGATAGACATGTCTATGTCCTCTCTCATCGAAGTCAAGCAGAAGAAAAAAGAGAATGTTCGCACTTTCATCGAACGTTTTCGTCAAGCCACTTTGCAAATGCCTCCAAGAGTCCCAGACTCGGCATTGGTGGACATCTGCAGGAAGAACCTTCTCTCCGTGATCTCGGTGTTCACAGGACCATATCAGTTCCATGATTGGACCTCGTTCATCATCTCAGCGGTAGCCGCGGAGGACAATAGTCACGATAATGGCATCTTGATCTCGGCCTCTGATAAAGGCAAGAGGTCATGCTCCAACATCGACCATCCTCGGGGTACCAAGGGTAAAGAAGCTATGGCGATCAACATGTCCAGGCAAAAGATGGTGGCTATTACGCAGACGAAACCTAGGACTTCCAGGCCCATTGAAGTGTACTCTTTCGACGATGACGATATTCCGAGCATATTCGAATGTCTCGTCAAAAGCGACAAGATTATCCTTCCTGAGGTGAGACGGCCCAATGAGGCCGGCAGTACCAACAACCCTAAGTACTGCATCTTCCATAGGTACATACGCCACCCCACAAAGGCGTGTTATATACTGAAAAGGAAGATCCAGGAGTTGATCGATGCTAAGGCCATCACTCTGCACAACAGCGAGAAGACGATCATGGCCAACATGATCACCCTGCAATTTGGCAATCTGCCTTCCCAAGAAATCCCAGACGGTGTTATGCCTATTTCCTGGATGACGATGAACATCGTTAATCTCCCTCCAGCTAGAGGTCAAAATCATGACCTGCTACCACTAACTACCCAGCGAGGCGAGACTATGTGGGTTCATCCCGATCTGGTGCTAGAGATCAAGAAAGAGACTCAAGCTGCTAAGGCTAAGTCTAAAAAGAACTCAAAGCACAAACCATGCCACATGATTACGGTACACTCGGCATCAGAAGATGAGATCTTGGCTACTGGAACCCGCTCAGGGAAAGCCTACCTCCAGGACTATGGAGCCAGCCAGGAAGATACGTCGGCAGACGCTTCAGCTGCCAAGCCTTCAGAACCGGGATCCACCGTACCAGAAGCCGGTCCTTCGAGACCAACTTCGGCGGACAAAGTGAAGCAAAAAGAAGTGCGCTTCGATAAACCTGTGAAAAATATTCAAAACAAAGGTTTAGAGAAGCCATACAACTTCGACATCCTGGCCCAACTGGCTAATACACCAGCCAGGCAATCCATCTTCGAGCTACTCAGGCTCTCTCAGGACACTCATCAAGCCCTGAGTGAAGCATTGATGCAGGCGGATGCATACTTGACCCAGCTCAAGTCCCCTGATGAAGAACCCGTGGCGTGTCCTCAATGCCACAGTGTGATGGAGGTGGTCCCAAACATCACTTTCACTCAAGATGACATGCTGTTAAAACATAACAGGCATGACAGACCCCTCTATTACACCGGGTACATCGGTTCCATGGAGGTCGACCGGATTCACATAGATCCGGGATTATCAATCAGCATCATTCCTCATAGTCTGCTCAGCTGAGGATTCCTACCAGAGAATTGGCTTATACCACCACTATGATCGTGGGTTTCAACACCGGAAGAAGTAAGCCGTTGGGAAAAATTTGCCTGAGGATCCAGATTGGCAACCTCAGATCGGTGGCTACATGTTACGTCATCGATTCAGAGGTGTCCTACAACATTCTGCTGGATCGACCTTGGATCCACGACCACAACATCGTTCCTTCAACTCTACACCAATGCTTCAAATATGTAGACGCCCGAGGAATAATACGAACGGAGATTGCTGACCTGAACCCGTTCAAAGGAGTAAAATCCTACTACTCTGATGTCGTGTTGTACTCTCAAGACTGAACGGAAGAGGTGTCAGCCGAAGCAGAGAAAAAATCCTACCAGGAGCCAGAAGAACCCTCTGCCAAGCAACCTCTGTCAATCAAGGTGAAAGGACGGACTACTCGTCCAAAAGCCATAGAGCCTATGGCTATCCACCTGAACGAGACCAAGTCAGGAAAATGGGGTGATCCTCTAGTGATCACTTTGAACCAGAAGCCTCCACCCTTGGTCATCAACCTCCGGCGCAACAGGCAGCCGAGTGATGTAAACGTAACCGGGAACAGAGTTTCAGATGATAATAAACATCCTCTTTTCCAGTATATTGATGCCCAAATTCCAAATCAGGAATCCTCCCCCTACGATGATATAGAACCTATAGCGCAAAAATTCTTGGAAGGTATAGATTTCTATCATCCGTATATATGGGAAATGGCGTCATCATCCAATGTCACCACGACATATGGACCGCATGAGGATTCTATCTTCATTGTCCCGCTTACTTGTAGTAGTCAGCATTCAATAGTCTTCGGCCGCATGCGCAATAAACCGACTGTGCAAGAGAATTCTTCCGAAGACGATGCCGGTAAAATGCAGGTTCACAGATACAACCCGCAAGCTCTGAAGATCATGCAAAATATGGATTATAACTTGAAGCTGGAACCGGGTCTCAACTACGGGAAAGGCAGACCAATGCCGCTGCACGGCGATCCCTACTATCAACGAACTCATTTTGGGTTAGGATATACCACCTCCCTCACAACTCCTGAGTCAAACGAGGATATCTTTTCCTCCTCTCAAAACGGCTCAGTGCCCTCCAACTCATCTCATGCTCTCGAGCGAACATTATCAGTAAATATTGTAGTGACAGATTCCTTCGAATCAGACGAACAAGAATCTGAACTGTTTGAGAATGACGCTTGGGCTCAGCAAATGGATACACAATGGGATTTCCACTTCGAGCAGAGAGAACCTCCCACTGAAGACAAAGTTATCCAGATTGACGTTGGGGATGAACTTTCGCCAAAACCGATATTTATCAGTAACAATCTTTCCGAAGCAGAAAGGGAAGAAGTTATCCAGCTGATAAAAGAATATATTGACGTCTTTGCATGGAATTATGAGGACATTCCAGGCCTTAATCCAAAGGTGGCTACTTATAGGCTCAATATATTGCCCAATTCGAAGCCTGTGAAGCAGCACCAACGCCGGTTCCGCCCGGATATGATGGACGCCATTGAAGCTAAAATCAAGAAGTTGATAGCCTGCAGCTTCATCCGTGAAGAACAATATCCCGACTGGGTCGCCAATGTTGTCCCAGTCATGAAGAAAAATAGGAAAGTACGAGTTTGCATCGATTACCGAGATCTGAACACAGCCTGCCCCAAGGATGAGTTTCCTCTTCCCATCACAGACGTCATGATTGACAATACATGCGGTTTTGAACGTATGTCTTTCATGGACGGATTTTCAGGATACAATCAAATCAAGATGCATCCTGAAGACGAGAAGCATACTGCCTTCCGGACACCATTGGGGGTATATTGCTATACGGTCATGTCCTTCGGATTGAAGAATGCCGGGGCTACGTACCAACAGACTATGAGTAACATATTCCATGGGCATTTACGCAAGACAGTGGAGTGTTACGTGGACGATGTAGCTGTCAAAAGCCGCCTCAAGGATAATCACATCCAAGACTTAAAGACGGTATTTTAATTGATGCGCCAACATCAACTCAAAATGAATCCTACAAAGTCCTTTCTGGGGGTATCTAGTGGCAAAATTTTGGGATTTGTCATTACCGTCAAAGGTATTCAAGTGGACCCTGATAAAGTCAAGGCCATCTTAGAAATGCGACCGTCCCGCAATCTGAGGGAACTCAGGGGATTTCAAGGTCGTCTGGCTTATATCTGGAGATTCATATCCAACCTCTCTGGGAGATGTCAGCTATTTTCTCGTCTCATGAAGAAAGGTGTATCCTTCGTATAGGACAAAGCCTGTCAGCAAGCGTTCGGTGATATCAAGCGCTACCTCACTAGTCCGCCAGTTCTGGTGCCTCCTGTCATAGGAAGACCATTCGTGCTGTATGTTCGAGCGATGGATCATTCTATGGGAGCTCTTTTTGCACAAAAAACGAGATGGGTCACGAGCAGGCTATCTACTACCTCAGCAGGATGATGGTCGGAGCCGAATACCGGTACAATCCAGTGGAGAAAGAATGCTTGGCTCTGATGTTCGCTATTCAGAAAATGCAACACTATGTCACAGGCCAAACCATTCACATCATCTCCAGGATTAATCCTCTCCGGATACTGATGAACAAGCCAAGTATTCTTAATTCCCGACTCGCGGCATGGGCGATATTATTGACACCGTATGACATGGTGTACGTCCCCCAGAAGTCCGTCAAAGGCCAAGCATTGGCTGACTTCCTAGCTGCTCATCCGATCCTGGAGGCCTCCAAACTATACGAGGACATTCCCGACGAAGTTGCAGAATGTAATTCCATAATGGAAAGTGATGCATGGCAACTGTTCTTCGATAGTGCCTCCAGGACTGGTCCCAGGGGAAACGTGGTCTCAGGAGTAGGAATTATTCTGATCACTCCTGATAAGCTCGTCATCTACCGAGCATATTCTCTTAGCGAGCCCTATTCTAACAATGTGGCAGAGTACAACGCCCTACTAATCGGCCTCCAAGTCGCTAAAGAATTGGGCGTCGAATCTCTGGAAGCTTTCGGCGATTCTCCGCCGATCGTCAATCAAGTCAGAGGAATATATGAAGTCCGAAATCCAGATCTTATCCCCTATCACCAAGCAACGGTTGAGATAGCCATGACATTCAAAGAATTCTTCCTAGAGCATGTACCTCGATCTCAGAATCTGGAAGCTGATGCCCTAGCCAGTCTAGCTGCAGATTTAGCTACCCCTATAAGAAGGCAGAATTCGATAATCCTTCTTAGCAGAGATTTATTCTGTGTGAAAAACAACTTTCACATAGAACACAGCTACGCGGTGGACACAGATTCTCCCAGGAGAGACTGGAGAAGTCCCTTTATAGATTTTGTAGCATACGGAATCTTGCCAGAAGATTCTAAAGAAGCAGTATCCATCAAAAGACGATCATTACGCTTCTATTTCGACGCATCGTCACAATGTCTATATCGTCGGTCTTATGACGGACTATTATTACGATGTCTCTCTGGTGATGAAGCACAGCGGATTATCCGTGAAGGCCACGACGGTATATGCGGAGCACATCAACCCGGTCCTAAGCTACATGATCGCATCAGGAGAATGGGCTATTACTAGCCTACCATGATCACAGATGCGATAAAGTACGCAAGATAGTGCAAAGCCTGCCAGGTCCATGTAGACTTTATCCATCAACCTCCCGAATATCTACATCCTACGGTTGCATCCTGGCCTTTCAAAGCATGGGGTATGGATATCATTGGTCCTATTCACCCGTCTTCTTCTAGAGGTCACCGGTTCATACTGGCCATCACGGATTGCTTCTCCAAATGGGTAGAGGCGATCCCTCTTGCTGAGGTAAAGGCATCTAATATGATCAGCTTCATCAAGCATCACGTCATTTATCGCTTCGGGATACCCTGAAGGATAATCCATGACAATGGGCCTCAATTTATCAGCCAAACGTTTTATTAATTTTGCGATAAAAATCAGATACAAAATGTCACCTCTACGGCATATAATCCTGCTGCTAATGGTTTGGCGGAAGCTTTCAACAAAACCATTATCAAGCTTTTGAATAAGTTCGTCTCTTCGAACAAGAGGGATTGGAATGAGAAGCTGGAAGAATGTCTCTGGGCATATCGCACAACGGTACGAGCACCGACAGGTTGCACCCCATTCTCATTAGTTTACGGGAGCGAAGCAGTTCTCCCCATCGAGATCCAAATTCCGTCACTCAGGATAGCCGTGGCTAATGAGTTGACTCAAGAAAAGAATAACCTGTTAAGGCTTCAAGAGCTAGAAGGATTAGACGAGAAACGCCTCCAAGCTCAACAGCGCATCGCGCTCTACCAAGCATGCATTTCTAGAGCTTTTAATCAAAAAGTGAAGAAAAGGGTGTTCAAAGTCGGCGAGCTAGTTTTAGCTGTGAGAAGGCCGATGATTCTTACTCACAGAAGTAAGGGCAAATTCCAGCCCAAATGGGAAGGCCCTTATGTGATCAAGACGATATTCTCAAACGGCGCTTACAGGTTAGCCCAGCCTAATGGAGACCTGTTAATGGCTCCTATCAATGGCAAATTCCTGAAAAGGTACTATGCTTAACCTCCTCTGCTCAAGTGGAATATGGCGAAAACCTCATTCTGACAAAACTACTTCCAAAATGAAACTAGTTGGATCGTATTCTATCATGTCCATATAACCTCTGAATAGATATGTTTAACTAATTTGGAACTTCAAGACCTATCACGTCCATACTACCTCTGATAGTGTCTTGTGTACAAATTTTAGCTAAAAAGTATATTTCTATCATGTCCATATAACCTCTGAATAGATATATCCTTCTAAAACTTACCGAGAGTATATCACGTCAAAAAACAGCCGTAGACGACGTCGCCACGGCCGTCGTCTCAACAGGTGGTGCGACGAAAGAAGAAGCGCCAACACCGGACGAAGATACCAGCATACTTAAAGGAGTCATTGTCGCAATGACAGGCTCGTCCTCCTCTTGAGATATCGGAATCTCGTCGACAAGCGAGCCGGCACCCGAAGATGTTTCCTCTTCAAAATCAGCCACCTCCCTATCGCCGCCAGGACCTGACACAGAGCCGAAGGGCGCATCTATACTGCCCTCCCCGAAGAGGTCTTTCCCTAAAAAGAGGAAGAAAGGAAGTTAGTATCGAAATGATGCTAACTTTTCTAAAAAGAGGCATGAAGACGATATTTACCCATGGCCGACGGCATATATGTCGTATCTGCGGCCAGTACAGCTAAATCATTTCTTAACGATGCTAAACAAGCTGTCATACCTGGAGAAAGGGGTCTGCTAACTGACGCTGGCAAATAGTCTTCCAGGTCCTCGTCAAATTCCAACCGAGGCTCATCGGCTGGAATCTCGCCAGGTGTGCTTACAGGCACGGCAGGGGTCCCTCCCGATGCCGATCCGCATAAAGGTATACGGAATCTTATAATACTCAGCCCCGGAGGCGACCTCGTTCCACTACCTGAAGCAGTAGCAGCGACGGCGGCCTCCAGCAGAGATTCTTCGGCACCACCAGCCGGAACATTAGAGGGTCCCTCTCTAAAAGGCGAGGAACCTCCAATCAAAGAATCATCCCCAACATGGGAAGATGCAGGCTCACTTCCAAGAGCCTCAATACTAGAAATCTGGAGAGGACGATTAACTGTCTTCTTCTTCCTCTTGCGAGGGAAAGTTTCCTTCAGAGTAGGAGCCCTTCACTTCCCGGAGATTACCAAAGCCCCTGCAGGCAGAGGTACTTCACCCCTCGATACCGCCAACAGAGGCTCATCTGGATTGACGGACTCCTCACCCTCGTCAGAAGAAACCGAGGGGACTTCGACTCTTCCCCCAGACTTGGAAGAGGGCACCCTAAAACTTCCATGCATATCAAAATCACGATAGAAGGTGTTCGTTGCCACATAGAACTGGGCATACGACTGCAGGATGCGCAGCTCCGTGGAGAGTATAATAACTGGCACAGTAAAAGTTGCTCCAGTGCAACCCATGATGAAGTATCACCAGCCTCTCGCTCCATCAATGAGTCCACCCCTAGACCGGAAGCTGGTGACGACGTTGCCCACGTGCAACTGATCATACCCAAACTGCCTGGCAAACCGACTAGGCAGGTAGGGCTCCAAGAAGCAATGGTCTTCACTTCTGTACAATAAATGGGAAGGTCTAATACAGACCAACCAATTAAAAGCTTTAGGTTAAAGATTGGTCTTCTCTCTACCTGAATCCTCAAGCCTAATCCCCGATTGATTGCGATGTACAGAGGGGACAGGGCAGAAAAGCTTCCAGCTGTGACTGAAGCCCAGCACCCACCGACAGTCTAGAACCATGGCCACATTCCAGGAAGATTTCTAGTAGTTCAACAAGAAACTAGCCCCTGAACTACTGCCGGAGCCGGGAGACATAACCTTGGGGTTATAAAGAATTAACCATCCCATCAGATACAGGTATGGTAATTCTACCCTGGGAAAGCTATCATGCCGAGTTTTATCGACAAGCAGCCCGTCAGTCATGGCCCTCAGGCCAGCTTGAATGCGGCATAACATGGCAGAGAGCAAGCCCAGTCTTGCCTCGAATACCAGACGCACTGCAGGCCATAGCGTGTTGCGGTGAATACGGTCCGCATATGCGATGCCGGGTACCACCAGTTGGCGCAGCCATATAGAGAGGAAGCCAGCCAGTTGAGCTTCCCTGGATAGTGGCCTACGGCAGCGCCTCAAATAACTATAGGCCTTAGTGCCTACAGGATACTGTCCTATCCCTTCGTCGAGGATCAAGTTCGGAGCCCCAGCGTCTACCATGAGATCGTCGACTACCTGAGCATTAAGCACGCTCAGAGGATTCACAGGCTGATCCTTGCCCTCCAATACCTTCTCTGGCTTAGCAGTCCTAGACCGGTGAAAGAAGAGGTAGGACGTCCATTTGTTGATGTGAGCCAAATTTGAGGGCTCACCATAAAAAGTGGTGCAAGCGAGGTAGTGGTACATCAGATCCTGGTACACCTCCACTACCCGAGAGTCTGAATCCCCAAGCTCACGGTTTGTAGGAACATACTCTTTATATGGAGTATCCCCCATCGGCAGTCTCGAGATCTCTGCCATCTCATGGAGGGCCAATCCCAACTCCCCCAGTGGAGTGGCGAAAGTTCCGGTGAGCGAAATATATCGCTCCATCAGTGCCAGAAACAGGTTGGGGTTAGGAGGTAACCCAACACTGGTGGCACTCACAGCCGCAAACAGACCAATGCTCTCCAACTCGGTCTGAAAATGCTTTAGGGCCCAACAAGCTAAGCTAGCCCATCGAAGATTTGTAGGGGTGATCCACCCACCGCACCGAGGGTTTACCTTAGGGTATACTCTCTCGTGCCCCATAAAATCTTTGCAGAAAGTCGGTAATTGGACTGGCTGGATCACTAAACTGTCTTCACTTGGGACACTGCCCGGGTACAGTCCCCTGAACATCGTCACATTGCCGGTAGGGCGGCTGACAAACTACCCCTGGTCATCTCCTTTCAGATGAAAGATCTTCCCCGGCCTGCCATGAAGATCGGGAGTCAGCGACCACGATATCCTCCTGGGATGTGTAGCATGAAAGAAGGCTGAGATGGGATAGTCCCTCGGCATCTTGGACAGATACAAAACCAAGCTCCCAGCAGGGAAAACCCAGAGTTCTCTCTTGGGCTTCGTCTGGGACTGCTTGTCAATCATATACCCGAAGAGGAAAGCCGGCTTTAGGTACTGATCCCCGTCTATGTACGTCAGGGGCTCCCCGTTGATCAAGTTCAGCAGCGTTCGCTCGCCCTGAGCCGATATCAAAATTTTCCTTCCTTCGGACTACTGGGGCCCGGAGATAGGAAATGTCACGTGTGACAGGTCCTCCAGATAGTTGGAGTATAGCATCCCGGCGGCAGAACCCATCACATCGGCTAGCGGAGACACATGCAAATCAACTGCAAGAGTGCAAGAAAAATACATCTGTTCCTATAACTAGACATTACAGACCTTGCAGCATACACCCAAAATCAACAGTCTGTACTTTACGCAAAGACCTAAAAACTTGACCATTACGCTGGAATCCATTTTCTAAAGCGTAAAGTTCAAGGCTGGCAGTATACAGTCTGTGCTTTACGCCAGACTGATAAAGTTGAGATATTACGCCAGAATCTTCATCCAGAAGCGTAACTCTCAAATTTTATATGCCAACTTTCGACAGTCAAAGCTTTTACGCCAGACTGCGAAAATATAGAGTTTTTGCGCTGACACATTAGAAATGTGGACGTAAAATATGAAACGTCTCTGTGCATCATCTTCCTCGAAAAGGCTATCAGCACAGAAGATGACCTAGCGCGGTCACGTACAACGTGTGCGAAGGATTTTCAGTCGTTCTTTTCCGTCCCAAAAAACTCTACCTTTGAGGCCGGGTGCACTGCTCGTCGGCGGGATACTTCGCTCAGAACGAAGTTCGCCTTGCCCGACCGAAGACGCTCTCACTTGAGCAGAAGAACGAGAAGAAGAATCAACCTTCTTTCCCTTAGAGGAGGAGGATTGTTTCGAGGCCATTACCAAAAACTTTGAAATCTCGGAGAAGAAACGAAGAACTCGAACAGTCAAACGCTTTCTTTCGCAGAAGACGGATGAAAAGTTTTTCTCTCAGAAACTTGGGATATATATAGAGTTCGGATGGACTCCTCGAATCCCGAAATAAATCTCCTAATTAATATTCGATTATGATTGGGTACTACGCCAGCCTATTACTCAGAGAAGGCGGACAGTCAGCAAAATTCGAAAAGTTTTTGCGCAAAGCAGATTCGTGGTTTTCTACGCTAATGAGCTTTCTACACTCGACAGCTACAGATATACGGTTTTACGCTCACAGGCTATAAGTCTATGGTTTTACGCCCGGATGCCTTTTTGCTCGGTAGCTTTTACGCTCGAGAGACTATAAACCTACGACTTCACGCTCAGCAGCTATAAATCTATGACCTCACGCTCGGTGGCGTTTAGTTTACGCTCAGAGGCAACAGATCCACCACTCCACGCTCGGAAGATTTCATCTTTATAGGCTACAATTCTACAGTTCTGCGCCAAGGAGCTTTCTACGCTCGACAGCTACAAATCTACGGTTTTACATTCAAAGGCTACAAGTCTATGGTTTTATGCCCGGATGCTCTCATGCTCGGTAGCTTTTATGCTAGAGAGGCTACAAACCTACGACTTCACGCTCAAGAACTATAAGTCTATGATTTCACGCTCGGCGGCATTTAGTTTACGCTCAGAGGCTGCAAACTTATGATTTCACGCTCTATGACTTTCTGCACATCTAAAACATACGCCTGCCAGAGTACGCGTACATCTGAACGATTCTCAAGGCGGTCAATTGCAGGAGTTCACACAGAAGATACTCCTTCTTGACCTCAAAATATCCCAAGTACCCAAAGCATACAGAGTTCAAACATTAAAAATTACTCTTCTTCATGGGTCGATTCGAAGCTCATCCAGAATCAATTATGAATATTTTTTCTATAGTTCAAGATGGCAACTCAGTCTTCGACAGCCAGTTCTCGTCCTGTTCCAAGGGATTTTCGAGAAATCATTCTTGAAGACATCGGTCTGAACAAAAATTCTGTTTATCAGAAGTAAAAAATAGTTTAGAATTCTATGCGGTTCCTCATTCCTAACAGAAGGACAGTTCGAATACTCGAATGCTAAGCGGCTTTCTGCGCATCCTTAGTTATGCATAAAAGACAGGACATGACCTAACACTCTTTCTAACAGAGTCAGCGTAAAGAATCAGACGTGTCGAAGCTACACATATTCAGACTTCACAGCAAAGTATGGCAAGATGATCATATGCACAGAAGAAGACGATTTTATTAAAATTAAAATCATGATTACATATGAGGAAAATCCAGTCTGCAAGGGTTTTTCTTCATTTTTATGGTTACATATGAGAGAAATCCCGTCTACAAAGGACTTCCTCATCGTCGTCTGAAGATCGCGCCAAGAATCCGTTCTGCCAGGTTCTTGCATGGGCAAAATTCTTCATCCATCTTCTCCAACAGTCAGTCGGTAACCGCAAACTGACTGACATATTGGTCAACAGCGGGAGGATACAAAACTGGGCATAGACCCATCCTCCAACAGAAGAAAAGCAGAGTAAATCTGCTTTCCTACATCCAACGCCGTGACAGATTGAGTTGAGATATTTCACCCAACTCAATCCTGGACAGAGCTAGTCTATCTGCTCTCGTCCACGGAGGTAACGGGAGAAGGTAGCGCTTGCAAGCGGCATAGTGAAATACGAACCTTCCTCTCTCCCGAAGAACCACCATACACAGTTGCTGATCATCCCGAGCAAAGGAGGCTATGATATCCTTCAATGATCCATCGTTGCAGAGGATATTTTCTCGAAGATGCCGTCTTTTTTGGCTCCTTACATGCTGGAAAAACATGGTCTCCTTCTTCCTCAAGTCGACCCGACGAACTCCGGCCATCATCTCTGTGTGGTGAAGGAAGTGTAGGAAGAACAGGAAAACTCCTCAGCCTTTTTATAGGCGAAAGAGATCACACCGATCCCCAATAATTCTGCCATAAAGTCAGCCATGAAAGAACGTGTCAGGCTTGACCGTTTCAGGCTCCACTTAGAGTGTTTTGAGTTACGAGGAACGGTTCATGCTTCATTCAAAGCGTTTCAAATTACGAGAAATTTAAAAGCTTTGAAGGGGGTCTTGTAGAAGCATGAAAAATACGCTGGATAGCTATACGCAGCATGTTGATGTAGGGCAGCATAAACAGAGGACCTCAGAGCCATCAAACGTGCAACAGAGCTTTTCTGCTGAGCACATCGTAAAAATATAGGCTCAAGGACCATCCGCGTAATGCAGTATGTCCAGGCTGCTTCAGTGTAAACATGGTGCTTTATCGCCTTTATGGCGTAAAACTCATCCGCTTTCAATGCAGCATTGAAGTGTACGAGGGACGCTTCATATTCTTCAAAATGAACCTGTCAGATCATGCAATAAACCTGATGTCTGGACTCCTGACAAAGAGTACTGAATGACTACCCAGGCGACGGGTATAATGATGGCGTGATACTGCAACCCAGGCTGTCATTTACTACTATTTCCTTTGTGTAAACCACTTTTACACATACGAAGGAATACGCTGCCTAGTTTTACACAGGCAGATGTGAGCTGTTTACGCTCCGCAGAAGACAAACAGCCTGCCACGTCAAAAGATGCACTTCGTACAGGGCTCGAGGCACGTCTCTGCATTTAATGCGCAGAGCGGTGACAATTTCTTGAAGCACGTCTCTGCATTTAAAGCGCCGAATATTGACAGATACCCAAGGCACGTCTCTGCACTTGATGCACAGAAGGGTGGCAGACCTTCAAAACACGCCTCCTCATTTAATGAGCAGGATAATGGCGGATCTCCGCATTTAATGCAGGATATTTGATTAAATATCACCGAACCGTCGTTTAGTAACATCCCCTTTGCGTAAACTACTCTTACGCATATAAGGGAATATGCTGCCCAGTTTTACACAGGCAGACATGAGCTTCTTACGCTCCGCAGAAGGCAAACAGACCGCCACGTCAGCAGTCACTCTTCGTACAGAATTCGAGGCACGTATCTGCATTTAATACGTAGAATGATGGCAAATCTTAAAGACAAGCCTCTGTATTTAATGCACAGGATGGGGGCAGATCTCTGCATTTAATGCAAGAGATTTGATTATATCTCCAAGAGCCGTAATTTCGGCTAAAATGTCCACATCACTCGGCCTCCATGACAACTCGGCTTCTACGCCTGCTCGGCTTCTATGCCCACTTAGCTTCTACGCCTACTTGGCTTCTACGCCTACTCGGCTTCTATGCCTACTTGGCTTCTACGCCATGGTGACAGTCATTTGGCTTCTACGCCAACCTCTTCTACACAAGGGATAACTACCTACGTGGCTTCTACGCCATGATCTTCGTAGCAGATATACGCGTTCTGTCCCTTAGTTGGATGCGTGTCATATGCTCACTCAAAAGATCATCTATACGTAGGCATTGGTTATTTTAAACCGTCGTGTAAAAGGGTGCTGTACTTTCCACTACTCGGTTTTTACGTCGACTGTGTGGTCACTGTCACTAAAAACTCTATAAATAGAGACCTCTATCAACAGAGAGAAAAGGTCGAAGGGGGGAAAATTGGAGGTCGAGAGAGAGAGAGAGAGAGAAGAATCCAGAGCTCAGGAAAAGAGAAGGGATCGACGACTTTGGCATCGAGCATCCACCCTCTTTAGCAACCTTCAAAGCTGCTTTCTGTCTTCCACGACACTTCTTCAACATCGTGTTGTCCATGGGCTAAAGTGATCGACTGCAGATCAGACACCTATAGCAATATTTACCCAGATTAAATAAATTGTACTTAGTCATCCTCGTATAGAATTAAATTGTACAATCTTGTTTGTAAACATAAAAAAAGGACGAGTTTTCGCACAAGACCTCATTTTCTACATATTATCTTTTCCGTTTATTATCCGAAACAGACGCCGCGGTTGTTTATGGTTTAGGAGACTGCAGAAAATATGAGTTGGCACATGCGAAAACAGATCGAAGGAGTATTGGATCATCCATCCGATAGAGAAGCGTGGAAGCACTTTGATCGAAAGTATCCAGATTTTGCTTCGAATTCGCGTAATGTCAGATTGGAGCTCTCCTCTGACGGTTTTACCCTATTCAGACTTTTAGGCTCCCAGTATTCATGTTGGCTTGTGATCGTTACTCCGTATAATCTACCGTCTTGGATGTGCATGAAGTCTCCGTATATGTTCCTAACCGTTACTATCCCAGGTCCGAACAATCCGAAGAGGAACATCGATGTGTATTTACAGCCTTTGATAGATGAGTTGAATCAGCTGTGGGAAGTAGGTGCCAAAACGTACGATATTTCTAGAAAGCAGAATTTTTAGATGAGGGCAGCACTTATGTGGACCATCAACAACTTTTTTGTCTATAAAATGTTATCAGGATGGAGTACCCATGGTCGTCTCTCATGTACGTATTGCATGGACCGTACTAAGATTTTTTATTTAAAATACGGAGGCAAACCGTGCTTCTTCGATTATCATCGATAATTTCTGCCGAAGGATCATCCGTACCAGAGGAACATGAATACTTTTTGTGCGGACGTTGTGGAGAAGGCCAATCCATTGCCAAGGTGGCCCGGATACACGATATGGAAAAAGATAAAAGATTTACCAAGTGCTATCGAAGAGCCTGCTAAGGGGTACAAGTGTGACGGATTTGGTCGCACCCATAACTGGACGAAGAGGAGTATATTCTGGGATCTGCCATATTGGAGCACAAATCTGATCAGACATAACCTTGATGTCATGCATATCGAGAAGAATGTGTTTGATAACATAATTAATACAGTAATAGAGGTAAAAAGGAAGACGAAAGATAATCCGAAGGCCATGTTGGACTTAGAAGAACTATGTAGATATTCTGTATTGCATTTGATAGAGGAGGAGAATGGAAAGTTAAAGCAACCTAAGTCAGTTTTCTCACTGGAGAAAGAGGATAAAGGAAGACTTTGTAGGTGGATTCATGGTCTAAAGTTTCCAGACGGGTACGTGTCAAACTTGAAAAGATGCGTCAACCTCAAGAAGAACAAACTGACGGGTATGAAAAGCCACGATTGTCACGTATTCATGGAGAGGTTAATTTCGATTGCATTTCGGGAATTCTTGCAGCAGGTCATTTGGGATCCATTGACAGAGATCAGCATATTCTTCAGAGATCTTTGTTCTACTAAGTTGCTCGTCGATCGTCTAGAAAAGCAAGAGAAGGACATTGTGGTAATACTCTATAAGCTCGAGAAGGTGTTGTTTGTGGTATTAAACGAAAGAATAAAAGTGCATTTCAATGACGGGGTTTGTGCGAAACCCGCGCCCTTTGGTTTGCAAACAAACTTGTACAATATAATCCTATACGAGGATGTGGGAGTACAATTTATTTAATCTGGGTATAAATTGCTATAGGTGTCTGATCTGCGGTCGATCACTTTAGTCCTTGGACCACGCGATGTTGAAGAAGTGCCGTGGAAGACAGGTAGCAGCTTCGAAGGTTGCAGGAGAGGGTGGATGCACAATGCCGAAGTCGTCGATCCCCGCTCTTTGCCTGAGCTCCGGGCTCTCTCTCTCTCTCCCTCTCCTCCTTGTTCGATCTTCTCCGACTGTCGACCTTGGATCTGATATTGGTACTCTTGACCGAATTTTCCGACCCGGGATCTGATATCGGTTTCTTGACCAATTTTTCGACCTTGTTCCCCATTGACAGGGGCCTCTATTTATATAGTCTTTGGTGACAGTGACCACTCCGTTGGTGTAGCAACCGAGGAGTGAAAAGTACAATACCCTTTTACACAACGGTTAAAGTAACCAATGCCTACGTATAGATGATCTTTTGACTGAGCGGGTGACGTGGGTCCAACTAAGGGGACACAACACGTACGATTGCTACTAAGATCACGGCGTAAAAGCCACGCGGGTAGGTATCCATTGTGTAGAAGAGGTTTGGCGTAGAAGCCAAATGTCCGTCACCATGGCATAGAAGCCAGGTAGGCATAGAAGCCAAACAGACATAGAAGCCGAGTAGGCGTGGAAGCCGAGCAGGCATAGAAGCCGAACAGGCCTAGGAGCCGAGTAGGCGTGGAAGCCGAACAGGCACAGAAGCCGAACAGGCATAGAAGCCGAGTAGGCGTGGAAGCCGAGTAGTCGTAGAGACTGAGTAGGCGTGGAAGCCGCATGAGCACCGATCCTGAATGGGCATAGAAGCCGCTGCATATCGTGCCAGAATGGGCGTAGAAGCCGCTTGAGCACAGATCCTGAATGGGCGTAGAAGCCGCTGCATACCGTGCTGATGTGGACGCCTTAGCTGGAATTATGGCTTTTGAAGATATAACCAAATCTCTTGCAGAGATTTGCCATCACCTTATGCATTAAATACGGAGGCGTGTTTCGAAGGTCTGCAGGCCTTCTGTGCACCCGTCGCAGAGACGTGTCATGAGAGAAACTGTCACCGCTCTGTGCAATTAGACGTGGAGACGTGCCTCGAATCCCGTACGAAGTGCAGCTTTTGACGTGGCAGGCGGTTTGTCTGCTGCGGAGCATAAAATAGCTCATGTTTGCTTGTGTAAAACAGGGTGGCATATTCCCTTGTACGCAAAAGAGCGGTTTATGCTGAGGGGACTCCAGTAAACGACGGTTTGGTGATGTTTTACAAAATCCTCTGCATTAAATGGTGAGATCCGCCATCATACTGTGGGATGTGTCCCGAGAGGTCTGCCATCGTTTCCAGACGTCGTCTGGGTAGCCGTGCATCACCTTTTGTCAGGAGTCAGAGGTCAGATTCACTGCGTGACTTGACAGGTTTATTTCGGGGAAGATGAAGCGTTCCTCGTACGCTATTATGCTGCTTTGAGAGCGGTTGAGTTTTATGCCATGGAGGCGATGAAGAACTCTGTTTCCTGCTGGAGCGGCCTGGACGTACTGCACTTATGCGGATGGTCCTTTGAGCTTTATTCTTCACGCTGTATTTTAGTAGAGAAAACTCTGTCGTACGCCTGATGGCTCTGAAGGCCTCTGCTTACGCTGCTCTGTATCAAGAGGCTGTGTAGCTCTTCCCAGTGTATTTTTCATGCTTCTACAAGACCCCCTTCAAAGCTTTTAAATTCTTTGGAATTTGAAACGCTTTGAACGAAGCATGAGTGGCCCCTCGTAACTCGAAACGTTTCTGAGTGGAGCATTGAAACGGTCGGTGCAGACTTTATGGCGGATTTATGGGGGACCGTTGTGATCTCTTTTGCCTATAAAAGGCCAGGGGAGTTAGCCTGTTCTCCCCACATCTTCATCACCACGCAGAGCTGATTACCGGAGTTCGCCGGGTCGATTTGAGGAAGAAGGAGATCATGTTCTTCCAGCATGTAAGGAGCCAAAAAAGACGGCGTCTTCGAGCAAGTGTCCACTGCAATGATGGATCATGGAAGGATATCTTAGCCTCCCTTACTCGGGATAATCAGCAAATTTGTATAGCGTTGCCCCAGGAGAGAGGAAGGGTCGTATTTGACCACGGCGGCTGGCATGTCGCGCCTTCTCTCGATGCCCTCTGGGAGGTGAGAGAGAAGACAAGCTGTAGCAGCTGTCTCCCCGGACTGAGTTGGGTTTAATACCTCAACCCAATCTGTCATGGCGCACGGAGCATGGGATCTGCATACTTTTATGCAAGCCCCAACTCTGTCGTGCCCGTCGGTGATCATCTCCTTCGAATAAGAGGAAGATCTGCACCGATGCGAGAACCCTGCAGGATGGACTCTGGCGGCGATCTTCAGACGACGAGGGGGTATCTCCTTTGTAGACGGAGTTTATCTCAGATGTAATCATAAAAATGAAAAGAAAACCCTTGTAGATTGGATTTCCCTCATATGTAATCATGATTTTGATCTTTAATAAAAATCGTCTTTCTTTTTCATATGATCATCTTGCCATATGTTGCTGTGAAGTCTGAATATGTGCAGCTTCAACACGTCTGAATCTGTACGCTGACTCTGTAGAAAGAGTGCTAGGTCCTGTCCTTTACGCATAGCGAGTAGTTCATAGGACGCTGTAGAGCATTTTGAACATCTTAGAACTGTCCTGTTGCTGGGACTGAGGAACCCCGTAGAGCTCTGAATTTCTGATAAACAGAATTTTTGTTCAGTCTTCGCCTTCAAGAGTGACTTCTCAAAAATCCCTTGGAACAGGGTCGAGGAATGGCTGTCAAAAACTGAGTTGCCATCTTTTGATAGACGAGATATTCAGACTGGAGTTTGGATGAACCTCCAATTGACCCGAGAAGAGTAATTTCTCAATGTTTGAACTCTTGTATGTTTCGGGTACTTGGGATATATTGAGGTCAAGGAGGAGTATCTTCTGTGTGAACTCCTATAATTGACCATCTTGGGGATCGTTCGAATATACGAAAAGTCGTAGAGCGAGAAATCATCAGTCTGTAGCCTCCGAGCGTAAAACACCGTCGAGCGTGAAATCGTAGACTTGTAGTTCCTGTGCGTAAAGTTATGGGTTTTGTGGCCTCTCGAGCATAAAAGCTACTGAGCACAAAGGCATCCGGGCCAAAAATCTGACTTGTAGCTGTCGAACGTAAAGTTGTAGATTCGTAGCCGTCGAGCGTGGGAAGCTCCTTTAGTGTAGAACTGTATATCTGTAGCCTGTGAGTGTAGAACACCATCGAGCGTGAAATCGTAGACTTGTAGTTCCTGTGCGTGAAGTCATGGGTTTTGTGGCCTCTCGAGCATAAAAGCTACTGAGCACAAAGGCATCCGGGCCAAAAACCTGACTTGTAGCTGACGAACGTAAAGTTGTAGATTCGTAGCCGTTGAGCGTGGGAAGCTCCTTTAACGTAGAAATGTATATCTGTAGCTCCTGAAAAGAAAATTTCTCCGAGCGTGAAGTCTTGCGGATCTGTTGCTTCTGAGCGTAAACTGAGCGCTATCGAGCGTGAGATCATCGATTTGGTATCTGCTGAGCGTAAAGTCGTAGATTTGTGGCCTCTCGAGCGTAAAAGTTACTGAGCACAAAGGCATCCGGGCGTAAAACCATAGACTTATAGCTTGCGAGCGTAAAACCGTAGATCTGTTGCTGTCGAGCGTAGAAAGCTCCTTCAGCGTAGGACCTGCTGAACCGTCTTTGCACGAAAAAACTTTTCGAATTTGCTGACTGTCCATCTTTCAAGGTTAGTGGGCTGACGTGGCATCCAATCATAACCCATTATTTAATTTTTCGAGATTTGGTTAGGGTCTCGAGGAGTCCATCTGAGGATTCGAGGAGTCGGCCCGAACTCTATATATATCCCAAGTTCTCTGAGAGAGAAACTTTTTATCCGTCTTCTGTGAAAGAGAGCTTCCGACTGTTCGAGTTTTTCTTCGTTCCCTCGAATCTTCAGAAAATGGCGTCGAAACAAACCTCCTCCGCTAAGGAAAAGGGTATAGGTTCCTCTTCTCATTCTTCCGCCCCAGCGAGGGGGTCTTCGGTCGGTCAAGGTGAACTTCCTTCTGAGCGAGGTGTCCCGCCGACGAGCAGTGCACTCGGTTTTAGAGGTAAAGCCTTCGGGGTGAAAAAAAGACAAAAAATCCTTCGCACACGTTGAACGTGACCGCGCTAGGTCGTCTTCTGTGCTGATAGCCTCTTCTTGAGGAAGATGATGCACGGAGGCGTTTTCATCTTTTACGCCCACATTTCTAATGTGTCAGCGTAAAGACTCCATATTTTTGTAGTTCTGAGCGTAGGAGCTCTGGCAACCGAAAATTGGGGTATATCGTAAAATTTGAATTTTACGCTTGTGGGGGGACCTCCGACGTAAAATTGCCAGATTTGCACAATCCCGCGTAGAGCACAGACTGTTGTTTCTTTTGGTCCGTATATTCGTGCAAGACTTGTGATGATGTATTTTTCCTGCACTTTTGTAGTTGACTTGGGTGAGTCTCCACTGGCCGAGGTGATGGGCTCCGCTGCTGGGATGCTGCACTCGAACTACCTGGAGGATCTGTCCCACGTGTCAATCCCTATCTCCGGACCCCAGTACCCTGAAGGAAGGAGGGTCTTAATATTGGCTCAGGGCGAGCGAATGCTGCTGAGCATGATCAACGGGGAGCCTCTGACTTATGTAGACGGGGAGCCGTACGTAAAGCCGACTTTCCTTTTTGGGGACATGATCGACAAACAGTCCCAGACGAAGCCTAAGAGGGAGCCCTGGGTCTTCTCAGCCGGGAATTTGGTTTTGTACCTGCCAACGATGCCGAGAGATTATTCCATCTCGGCCTTCTTCCACGCGACGCATCCTAGGAAGATGTCGTGGACGCTGACTCCTGATCTTCACGGCAAGCCGGGGAAGATTTTTTATCTGAAAGGAGCCGACCAGGGGTCATTCGTCAGTCGCCCCTCCGGTTTTGTGACGTTGTTCAGAGGACTGTGCCCGGGCAGTGTTCCAAGTGAAGATAGCTTGGTGATCCAGCCGGTCCAATTGCCAACCTTCTGCAACGACTTCATAGGTCGGGATGGGGTATATCCCAAGGAGAATCCTCGGTGCAATGGGTGGATCGCCCCAACGAACTCCCGATGGAGATGCCTAGTTGACTGGGCCTTGAGGCACTTCCAGAGAGAGTTGGAGGGCATTGGACTATATGCCGCTGTAAGTGCGACGAGCGTCGGGTTGCCTCCGAACCCCAATTTGTTCCTGGCGCTGATGGAGCGGTACATTCCGCTCACCGGGACCTTTGCCACTCCACTGGGGGAGTTGGGGTTGGCGCTCCACGAGATAGCAGTTGTCTTGAGACTGCCGATGGGGGATACTCCATATGAAGAGTATGTTTCCACCAACCGGGAGTTGGAGGATTTGGACCCTCGGGTGGCGGAAGTATATCAGGAGCTGATGTGTCAATACTTCGCGTGCACCACCTTTTATAACGAGCCTTCTGATTTGGCTCACACCACTAAGTGGATGTCCTACCTCTTCTTCCACCGAGCCGGGGCCACCAGGTCGGAGAAAGCCTCGGGTGGCAAGAATGAGCCCGTGAACTGTTTGGGCGTGCTTAGTGCCCAGGTTGTGGAGACTCTTATGGAGGAAGCTGAAGCTCCGGACCAGATTCTTGTCGAGGGGGTAGGAAAGTACCCGGAAGGCACCAAGGCCTGTAGTTACTTGAGGCGTTATCGCAGGCCTTTGTCTAAGGAAGCCCAGCTGGCTGGTTTCCTCTCCATATGGTTGCGCCGAGTAGTGGTGCCAGGTACCGCGTCCGCGGACCGCATTCACCGAAACATCCTGTGGCCGGCAGTGCGCCTGGTGTTTGGGGCAAGACTGGGCTTGCTTTCTGCCATGGTGTACCGTATACAGGCTGGCTTGAGAGCCATAACTGACGGGTTGCTCGTTGACGAAGCTCGACGTGAGAGTTTTCCCAGGGTAGAATTACCATACCTATACTTGATGGGATGGTTGATTCTGCACAATCCTCGGGTGATGTCTCCTGGGTCCGGTAGCAGTTCGGGGGGTATATTCTTGCTGAATTACAAGGATTCCTCCTGGAATGTGAGCACAGTTTTAGACTGCCGGCTGGTGTTGAACCTCGGCCACGGTTGGAAGCTCCTCTGTACTGCTCCCCCCGTGCATCACAATCAATCAGGGGTGCGGCTTGAGGATTCAAGTAGAGAGAAGACCGACCTTTCCCCGGAAGCTTTTAACTGGTTGGTCTGTATTAGGCCCTCCCATCTGCTGTACAGGAGCGAAGATTACTGCTTCTTCGACCCTACTTGCCTAGTCGATTTGCCAGGCAGTTTGGGTACGATCAGCTGCATGTGGGCAATGCCATTACCAAATTTAGGTCCAGGGGTGGACTCATTGATGGAGCTAGAGGGTGGCGATATTTCCTTATGGGTTGTACGAGGGCAACCTTCATTGTGCCGGTTGTTACAACCTCCACGGAGCTTCGCATTCTCCATTTTTACGCCCAGTTTTACGTGGCGATTAACACCTTTCATCGTGATTTCGACGTGCGTGGAAGCTTCCGGGTGCCTTCTCCCAAGCCTGGGGGAAGAGTTGACGTCCCTTCGGTTTCTTCGGACAAAGGTGAGGAGTCTGGTACTCTGGACGAGCCTCTGGTATCGGTGCCGAGGTACGAAGTGCCTCTGTCTGCGGGGGCTTTGGTAGAACCTTCTGGGAAGCGACGGGCTTCTGCTCTGAAGAAAGTTTCTCTTCGCAAGAGGAGGAAGAAGACGGTTGCTCGTCCTCTCCGTATTCCTGGCATTGCGGCTCCTGGGAGTGAGCCTGCCTCTCCCTACCTCGGGGATGACTCCTTGGCTAGAGGTTCCTCGCCTTCTAGAGAGGGGCCTCCTACAGTTCCGGTCGTCGATGCCGGAGAATCCTCGTTAGAGGTGGCTGTGGGGGCTACTGCTCCAGGTAGCAGAGCGAGATTGCCTGTGTGGCCGAGGCAGATGGGAGAATCTTTCCCGAGGCCAGCAGCGGGCATGACTCCTGCCGCGTTAGTGAGCACGCCTGGCGAGATTTCGGCCGATGAACTTCGACCACGTCTTGGTGGAGGCCTGACAGAACTCTCGGCGATGTCGGTCGGCCCACCTCCTTCTCCAGGCATGACGATTCGCATTGCGTTATTAAGGCGTAGTTTAGCTATATCGACTGCAGATGCGTCGTATATGCCGTTGGCTCCGGGTAAAATATCGTTTTTATGTCTCCTTTGAGAAAGATTGTCATCATACTGATATTGACTTTCTCGTTCTCTTCTCAGGGGATAGCGCCCACGGGGAGTATAGCGTTGAAGCATATTCTGGTTCCCCTCGGGCTTCTGACGAGGAGGCATTTGTCTTTGATGAGGAAGTAGCTTCGGGGGCCAGTACGCCTGGAGTAGCTTCGTCACCTCGAGAGGAGGATGAACACGTCGTCGTGACCTTGCCTCTTGTGAGTGTGGCGACGACTTCGACTGCCGTTACCGCACCTTCTTCGATTGCGCCATGTGTCGATGCGACGGCTGTGGCCACCTCGTCTGCAATCATCCCTGGAGAGGGACTTGCTGACATTGCGGGCGCTCCTGACGTTCAGTCGGATCTAGTTGCGTTGACCGAGCAACATACCAGCCTTTTCTACACCGGTTTGAGAACGATGGTGTCAATGGTGTTAGCGAAGAGTCTGGATTTTGAGCGCCTGAGGAAGACTTCTCTTGCTTCGATCGGGGTCATCAGGAAGCTCGGCGATCCTGGGGTAGCTGACGCCCTGGAGGCGTTGGTTAATGGGTTAGAGCAACCTATTAACGAATATTTGCAGCTGACTCGGGGTCTCGATACTGATGTTCAGGCTCGGTTCGACCTCATGACTGCGTGGCTTGCTACGAAGGTGGAAAGCCTAGACAACTCTATCCAGAAGCATAAGCTGGAGGTGGATAGAAGAAAAGTTATCGTGGAAGAGGCTCTTGCCGTTGAGACGCGGTGTCGCTCTGAGCAGAAGGGAATGCAGCGAGGGTCTCCAAGCTGAAGGAAAAACTCGCTCGGGCAGAGGAGTGGGCTTCTCAGTCGCTGGCAGGTCTAGACGTAGCGTCCGGTCGACTGAGCACAGCGCAACGGGAGCTGGACTATGCAGAAGCTGCTCGTGTGGGCTGTCTTCGGGCAAAGGCTGATCTGACCCTCACGGACACTCCCGAGGCACGGCTAGAGCAGGCTCGTGCCGACGCCTTGGTTCTTAGGAATGAGAGGATAGCTGCGCTGGAGCGACAGATTCACAATCTGACTCACCTGCCATCATGATGTATTCTTTCCCCTTTTTTGCTTGCCCAGATGTAATTCTGCCTCCCTCTCGGGAATAAATAAAGGCGACTCTTTTCTGACTTTTGTGGACCCATCATTTCAGAATATAAATGACCGGTTTTGGTGAGAGTGTTATCAGAGGTAGTATGGACATAATAGACTCCCGATAAACTTCTTAGCAGGACACATCTATTCAGAGGTCATACGGACATGATAGGGCGTAACCCTACTAATTGTGTTTTGGAAGTAGTTTTGTCAGAATCGAGAGCCTTGCTATGTCCCACCCGAGCAGGGGAGATTAAGCATAGTACCTTTTCAGGAATTTGCCGTTGATAGGAGCCATTAACAGGTCTCCATTAGGCTGGGCTATCCTGTAGGCGCCGTTCGAGAACGTTGTCTCGATCACATAAGGGCCTTCCCACTTGGGCTGGAATTTGCCTTTACTTCTGTGGGTAAGAATCATCGGTCTTCTTACGGCTAGAACTAGCTCACCGACTTTGAACACTCTTTCCTTCACTTTATGATTAAAAGTTTTGGAAATGCGTGCTTGGTAAAGCGCGATACGCTGTTGAGCTTGTAGTCATTTCTTGTCTTCAGGATGCATCTTGATCTGATTGTATCCTGAGAACCCGTCCATAAAAGACATGCATTCAAAACCACAGGTATTGTCGATCATGATGTCCGTGATGGGAAGAGGAAATTCATCCTTGGGGCAGGCCGTATTCAGATCTCGGTAATCGATGCAGATACGTACCTTCCTATTTTTCTTCATGACTGGGACAACGTTGGCGACCCAGTCGGGATGTTGTTCTTCCCGGATGAACCCACAGGCTATCAGCTTTTTGACTTCAGCTTCAATGGCGTCCATCATGTCCGGTCGGAACCGGCGTTGGTGCTGCTTCACAGGCCTTGAGTCAGCCAATATGTTGAGTTTGTGAGTAGCCACCTTCGGGTCTAGGCCCGGCATGTCTCCATAATCCCATGCAAAGACGTCGACGTATTCCTTTATCTGCTGTATGATTTCTTCCCTTTTAGCTGGAGGAAGATTGTCACTGATAAATATCGGCTTTGGCGAAAGCTCACCCCCAACATCGATTTGGATAACTTCGTCTTTGGTTGGAGGTTCCCTCTGTTCGAAGCAGAATTCCTACTGTGTATCCATTTGTTGAGCCCAAGAGTCATTCTCAAACGGCTCAGAATCTCGTTCCTCTGCTTCTGAGGGATCTGTCATCACCATATTTGCTGATAGTGCTTGTTCGGGAGCATTAGGTGAGTCGGGGGGTGTCGAGCCATCCCAGGGGGAGAAAAAGATGTCCTTATCCGACGTGAAAGCCGTAAGGAAGGTGGCATACCCTAACCTAAAACGAGTTTCTTGGTAGCGGGGGTCACCGCGTGGCGGCGTTCTTCTGCCTTTTCCGTAGTTGAGGCCCGGCTTTCGCTTCAAGTCGTAGCCCATGTTTTGCATGATCTTCAGCGCTTGAGGGCTGTATCGGTGAACCTGCATCTTCCCAGTATCGTCATCGGAAGGATCTTCCTGGATGGCTGGCTGATTGCACATGCGGCCAAATACTATTGGACACTGACTGCTGCAGGTAGGCGGGATTATGAAGATAGAATCTTCATGCGGTCCATACGTTGTGATGACGTTGGATGATGATGCTGCTTCCCAGATATGCGGATGGTAGGAGTCCATAGCTTCCAAGAACTTTCGTGCTATGGGTTCTACCTTGTCACGGGGAGTGGGTTCCTGATTTGGAATCTGAGTATTAATGTACTGGAAAAGAGGATGTTTATTGCCATCTCGAACTCCGTTCCTGGTCATGTTTACATCGGTCGACTGCTTGTTGCGCCGAAGGTTGATGACCAAAGGTGGAGGCTTCTGGTTCAGAGTAACCGCTGGAGAATTGCTTTTTTTCCCCGAGCTGGATCTGTTCAGGTGAATAGCCATGGGCTCTATGGCTTTTGGACGAGTGGTTCGTCCTTTCATTCTGATCGACAGCGGTAGTGCGGCAGAGGGTTCTTCTGGCTCCCGGTGGGGTTCCTTCTCTGTCTTGCCCGCCACTTCTTCCGTGTGGTCCTGCGAGTACAATACGGCGTCGGAATAGTAGGACTCTACTCCTTTAAACGGGTTTAGGTCGGCCACCTCCGTTTGTACCATCCCTTGGGGGTCTACATATTTAAGACATTGATGAATAGTTGAAGGAACAATGTTGTGATCGTGGATCCACGGTCTTCCCAGCAAGATGTTGTAGGATACCTCTGAATCGATCACGTAACATGTGGCCACCGATCTGAGGTTGCCAATCTGGATCCTCAGGCGAATCTTCCCCAACGGCTTACTTCTTCCGGCGTTGAATCCCACGATTGTAGTGGAGGTGTAAGCCAGTTCGCTGGTAGGAATCCTCAAAGGTCTGAGCAGACTGTGCGGGATGATGCTGATTGATGATCCCGGATCTATGTGAATCCGATCAACCTCCATGGAACCGATGTACCCGGTGTAATAGAGGGGCCTATCATGCCTGTTATGCTTTAACATCATGTCGTTTTGGGTGAAGGTAATATTTGGGACCACCTCCATCACACTGTGGCACTGAGGGCATGCCACTAGTTCTTCGTCGGGAGATTTGAGCTGGGTCAAGCATGCCTCCGCCTGCATCAGTGCTTCACTCAAAGCTAGACGAGTGTCTTAGGAGAGCCTGAGTAGCTCGAAGATGGAGAGCCTGGCCGGTGTATTAGCCAGTTGGGCTAGGATGTCGAAGTTATATGGCTTCTCAAAACCTTTGTTCAGAATATTTTTCACAGGTTTATCGAAGCGCACTTCTCTTTGTTTTCCTTTATCCGCCGGCGTCAGTTTTGAAGGGTTGGCTTCCGGTATGACGGGGCTTGGCCCTGCAGGTTTGGCAGTTGAAACGTCTGTCGGTATATCCTTCTGACTTGCTCCGTTGTCGTTGAGGTAGGCTCTCCCTGACCGGGTTGCAGCAAGTACCTCGTCTTCGTCTGATGGCGAAGAATTTGTGACCATATGGCATGGTTTGCACTTTGAGCTCCTCCTGGACGTAGCTCTAGTCCCTTCCTCGAGCTCTGACACCAAATCTGGATGAACCCACATAATCTCGCCCTGACGGGTGGTCAGGGGTACCAGGTTATGATTTTGATCCCTAGCCGGAGGAAGATTGACGATGTCCATTGTGGCTCGAGAAATGGGCGTGATACCGTCCATGACTTCTTGGGGAGGCAGATCGCCGAACCGCAGAGAGATCATGTTGGCTGTGACCATTTTCTCGGTATCGTGCAGGGTGATGGTCTTAGCATCGATCAACCCCTGGATCTTCCTCTTCAGTACGTAACACATCTTTGTTGGATGGTGTACGTATCTGTGGAAGATGCAGTATTTGGGGTCGTCGGTACTGCCGACCTCTTGGGGCCGCCTTAGCTCCGGCAGGGTGATCTTGCCACTTTTGACGAGACACTCAAATATACTAGGGATATCGTCGTCGTCGAAAGAGTAGACCTCGACGGGCCTGGAAGTCCCGGGCTTTGTCTGCGTGGTCGCCGCCGTCTTTTGTCTGGACGTATTGACTGTCAGAGCTTCTTTTTCCTTGGAGCTGCGAGGATGGTCGCCGCTGGGAGATAGCCTTTTGCCTCTGTCGGAGGCGGAGATCATGATGCCGTTGTCGCACGCCTTGCGATTGTTGTCTTCGACGGCCACTGCCGAGACGATGAACGAGGGCCACTCATGGAACTGATATGGTCCTGTGAACACCGAGACTATAGGAAGGAGGTTCTTCCTGTAAATGTCTACTAACGTCGAGTCTGGAACTCCTGGAGGCATTTGTAAGTTAGCCTGACGAAAACGTTCGACGAAGGTGCGAACGTCTTCCTTTTCCCTTTGCTTGACTTCAATGAGGGAGGACATAGACATGTCCATTCCACCCTCGTAGAATCGTGTGAAGAATAGCACTTTGAAGTCTTCGAAGGAAGTAATGCAGTTGTCCGCCAAGCTACGGTACCACTGATAGGCTACTCCTGAGAGGCAGCCCTTGAACACCCGAGTGAGGAGGGCGTCGTTCCCTTGTAGCAACACCGTCATCATACTGAAATAGTTCATGTATTGACTTGGTGATGTTTTTTCTTCGAACATAGCCATAGTCTGAGGTTTGTACTTCGGAGGAAAAGGGACTTCTTCCCAGATAGCCGGGTAAGGCTGGTTGATTCCCAGTTTCTTGAGCTGATCTTTGTGCCTCAAGGCGTCAAACTGGGCTTTCAACTCCCGCACTGCCTACATCGGATTCTCAGTTGGAAGTGGAGGGACTGCTGACTCTTGATCTAGAGCAGGTTCTTGGCTTGGGTCGGATGGTGGTAAGTCCACCCCCACACGTATCTGAGTTGGCGGGACCGACGCTTGAGCCATGGCAGTCGCGTGCTGAGTTAGCATCATCTGGTGCATGTTCTCCATTACGGATTGCATTTGCTTCAAAGATGTCTCTAGCACAGTGATGCGTTGTTCCGCGTTTCCTGAAGCCTCCTCGCGTTCGTCTTCAATGGCGTAAGCTTCCACTTCCCTTGGCGTCATTGAAGGATTAGTATAGGTCACCGCAGAAGTCGACTCTACACTCTCAGCATCTGTTCTGGGAGATTGGTGACCCCCAGCGTCGGAATCAGACGAGTACGGAGCTGGTTGCTGTGACCTTGCCCGGGTGTTTTGGAACACCCCAGCTTCAGTGCTCCAGAGGAGGTCTTCGAATCTTCTTCGGCTCGGAGGCCCAGAAGGATGACGTCTCGAGCTCGACCTTCTTCTGGGTATGCGTGAAGCCATGTTCACGAACGCATACGCGTGCTCTTCTTCCGAAAAAGATTGAGAGTAGCTCAATCGGTCGAAGACCGACCGTTTTGCTTTAGAACAGCAGCAGTCAATCACAATCTTATGACTATTACAACATTGCTCTCTGGGGGGCATAATAGACATGTTGGAAGATCCCCTCCCCTTACGCTTTTGGACTAGGCATTCGCGTAGGTCAGGAGTAGCAACCGGAGCTTGCTTTATGCCACGGGACTTCGCCTGGCGTAATTTGGAGATTCGCTCAGACTGACGTAAAGCTGAAGAGGTCCTCAGTCGGCCATCGGCTTCTCGGGTAATCCGGAGGGTAGGCAGATTGTTCTCTTGCTGGCGTAAAGGCCGAGAGGTTGGATATTCGCCTGCTTGCTTCCCCTCGCGGAGATCACCGTGCTCATCTATTTTTTCGTAGAAGTCAGATGTTGTTTCGCGCGTGGAGTGTGATCTGTTCTTCCGATTTGGTGTTGAGGCACCATCGGAAGTTTTGTCTGTACCGCGCGTAGCGGGAGACTGATTCCTACGCGTAAAGCGCAGTGGATACTTCTGGGTTAGCGCAGAGGCCTTGCCCAAAGTTTTGTCTGTACCGCGCGTAGCGGAAGACTGGTTCCTACGCGTAAAGCGCAGTGGATACTTCTGGGTTAGCGCAGAGGCCTTGCCCGAAGTTTTGTCTGTACCGCGCGTAGCGGGATACTGAATTTTACGTGTAGGGCACGGAGGGAGCGATGCTACCACCTCATTGGTCGGAGAGATCGGAGAGTCCACAGGAATGGTTGAGGATGTCTTGGGCATCCACACTTTGCGCAGCTTCCTGTTGTCTTGGACGGAGAGAGAGTGAGAGCTACCCCCGGTTCGAAGCATGTCTTCGTAAGCAGACTGGTCGAAATGAACGACCAGCGTCTTCTTCACGGTTCCTATAGATATCGCATCGCGTTGAGCAATTACTTCCTCGTCAGAAGAGAAAGACGTCCCCAGCAGAGTCGCCATCTTGTTTGTGGTATTAAACGAAAGAATAAAAGTGTATTTCAATGACGGAGTTTGTGCGAAACCCACGCCCTTTGGTTTACAAACAAACTTGTACAATATAATCCTATACGAGGATGTGGGAGTACAATTTATTTAATCTGGGTATAAATTGCTATAGGTGTCTAATCTGCGGTCGATCACTTTAGCCCTTGGACCACACGATGTTGAAGAAGTACCGTGGAAGACAGGTAGCAGCTTCGAAGGTTGCAGGAGAGGGTGGATGCACGATGCCGAAGTCGTCGATCCCCGCTCTTTGCCTGAGCTCCGGGCTCTCTCTCTCTCTCTCTCTCCTCCTTGTTCGATCTTCTCCGACTGTCGACCTTGGATCTGATATTGGTACTCTTGACCGAATTTTCTGACCCGGGATCTGATATCGGTTTCTTGACCAATTTTTCGACCTTGTTCCCCATTGGCAGGGGCCTCTATTTATAGAGTCTTTGGTGACAGTGACCACTCCGTTGGTGTAGCAACCGAGGAGTAAAAAGTACAGCACCCTTTTACACAACGGTTAAAGTAACCAATGCCTACGTATAGATGATCTTTTGACTGAACGGGTAACGTGGGTCTAACTAAGGGGACACAACACGTACGATTGCTACTAAGATCACGGCGTAAAAGCCACGCGGGTAGGTATCCATTGTGTAGAAGAGGTTTAGCGTAGAAGC
This sequence comes from Iris macrosiphon, assembly GCA_036927795.1. Taxonomy (NCBI): domain Eukaryota; kingdom Viridiplantae; phylum Streptophyta; class Magnoliopsida; order Asparagales; family Iridaceae; genus Iris; species Iris macrosiphon. The sequence goes on along the minus strand of JAYESA010000002.1, from coordinate 144,704,280 downwards.
CAAATGTCCGTCACCATGGCATAGAAGCCAGGTAGGCATAGAAGCCGAACAGACATAGAAGCCGAGTAGGCGTGGAAGCCGAGCAGGCATAGAAGCCGAACAGGCCTAGGAGCCGAGTAGGCGTGGAAGCCGAACAGGCACAGAAGTCGAACAGGCATAGAAGCCGAGTAGGCGTGGAAGCCGAGTAGTCGTAGAGACTGAGTGGGCGTGGAAGCCGAGTAGTCGTAGAGACTGAGTGGGCGTGGAAGCCGCATGAGCACCGATCCTGAATGGGCATAGAAGCCGCTGCATATCGTGCCAGAATGGGCGTAGAAGCCGCTTGAGCACAGATCCTGAATGGGCGTAGAAGCCGCTGCATACCGTGCTGATGTGGACGCCTTAGCCGAAATTATGGCTTTTGAAGATATAACCAAATCTTTTGCAAAGATTTGCCATCACCTTATGCATTAAATGCGGAGGCGTGTTTTGAAGGTCTGCAGGCCTTTTGTGCACCCGTCGCAGAGACGTGTCTTGAGAGAAACTGTCACCGCTCTGTGCAATTAGACGTGGAGACGTGCCTCGAATCCCGTACGAAGTGCAGCTTTTGACGTGGCAGGCGGTTTGTCTGCTGCGGAGCGTAAAATAGCTCATGTTTGCCTGTGTAAAATAGGGCAGCGTATTCCCTTGTACGCAAAAGAGCGGTTTATGCTGAGGGGACTCCAGTAAACGACGGTTTGGTAATGTTTTACCAAATTCTCTGTATTAAATGGTGAGATCCGCCATCATACTGTGGGATGCGTCCCGAGAGGTCTGCCATCGTTTCCAGCCGTCGTCTGGGTAGCCGTGCATCACCTTTTGTTAGGAGTCAGAGGTCAGATTCACTGCGTGACTTGACAGGTTCATTTCGGGGAAGATGAAGCATTCCTCGTACGCTATTATGCTGCTTTGAGAGCGATTGAGTTTTACGCCCTGGAGGCGATGAAGAACTCTATTTCACGCTGGAGCGGCCTGGACGTACTGCACTTATGCGGATGGTCCTTTGAGCTTTATTCTTTATGCTGTATTTTAGTGGAGAAAACTCTGTCGTACGCCTGATGGCTCTGAAGGCCTCTGCTTACGCTGCTCTGTATCAAGAGGCTGTGTAGCTCTTCCCAGCGTATTTTTCATGCTTCTACAGGTGTTTCCTCCTGGATTCTTCGACTCTATGGAGAATTTACCAATTAATCTTTCCTATGAGGCACGTGTTAGTGGTCCTATCGGTTATCGGTGGATGTACACCTTCGAGCAGCATCTGAATCACCTAAAGAGAAAGGTGAAAAATAAGGCACGAGTTGAGGGTTCTATTTGTGATGCTTATGTTCTCGAGGAGATTACAAACTTTTGCTCGACGTATTTTAAACCTCATGTTGCTACTAATAGAAAAAAAGCTCCAAAAAACAATGACGGATATCAGGAATCTAATGATGCAATACTCAAAGTATTCAATGCATCCGGAAAGCGTTCGGGGAAAATGAAGAAGAGATATTTGAATGACGACGAGCTAAGGGCTGCTCAGTTGTATATATTTCTTAATTATGACGAGGATAAAGTGGAGAAGCTAGAGGGGTAAGTAATTAATACGTCCACATTTACATCATCTCAATATAATAGTATAAGCTACTATTATGCTACTAATCAGCAGTTGCTTTATTGTCTTTTAGCACATATAATGATGAGTTAAGGTCGGTTAGACCCTACATAATAGACGAAGAAGTAGAACAAGAAATGAGATGCCATTTTCCTTCTTAGTTGAGCGCATATGTAAGGTGCTTGATAATTACTTTTTATTTCTGCACTTGTAAAACAAATAACTTACTATCGCTACTTTGGTATTTAGGTCGATCGTCTAATAACACCCGAGACTGAATCTATTAGAACTCTAGCCAAGGGTCCAATTACTGCCGTTAAAATATGGCCAAGTTTCTGTGTGAATGAGTTTAGGTTCAAGTCAACAAATGCTCCTATCAGAGACAGCTTTCTGGATCTTGATTCCACAAAAAATAGTTGTTTGTGTATCAAATGTTCAAACTACAAAGACGTCGATCCAGGCATTGATTTCTTTGGCATCTTACGAGAGATTGTGGAGTTGACATATTATTATGGCACAGAACCTGCTAATATCGTGTATTCAAGTGTGAATGGTTTGATCCGATTCAAGATCAAGGTTGGAAAATTGACAAGCATGGCCTTGTGGATATAAACTACAAACGTAGATATCAAGGCTACGAACTATTTGTCCTATCAAGTCAGGCTCAGCTCGTGTTCTTTACAACTTATCCTAGATGGGGGATAGCGAGGTCGGATTGGTGGGCAGTATGCAAGAATAAAGCTAAAAATACCTTTGACATTGACGAAATAGCTTATCAGGAGGACGAGCTACCTCTTATAACAAATATTGTAGATGTGGACTCAACAGAAGTTACTCATTACACGAGTAATAATGTAGAAAATGTAGAATTATTCGAAGAGAAAGACGAAGACGAAGATGAAGTAGATAAAAGTGAAGACGAGGAGGAGAAAGAGGAAGAGGAGGACGAGGAAGGCGAATAAGATAAATTTTCTGAAGATGATTGAAAATAAAATATTTTGCCTGTAGAATGTAACTATATTTTCACTGTAGAATGTACTATTTTGACGAATATATGTATTATTTTGACTGTAGAATGTACTATCTATTTAGACTTGTGACACCACTAGTTATTTACTGTACAATTCTATAAATGCTGTGAGATACAAATAACATTTTGACTGTAGAATGTACTATATATTTGTGTATTTATTTATTCATTATATGTTGTTATCAGGTATGACAGGACGACGCAGAGAGTTCGGCAGGTCCCGAGGTAGATAGAGTGCTCCTGCGGTACTGCCTACTGTTGGTTTCAGATCGTCATTGCCCAGTACTCCAGTATATCGATCACTCACATCTCTGACTGCGACGACGTTACGTGGCATCACTCCTGGGATGAGTAGTTCCAGGCGTGATAGTACTCCTTCGTCCAACGTTCCTCCTGTTGATAGAACCATGGAGACAGATGAGCATATAAAGGAGGTCATGCCGACTTTGTCCCAGCATCAGCAAGATCCTCCATGCGCACCTCCGGAGGAGACGAGGACAGAGATTAGGGCCGATGGTACAAAGTAAGTCAATTAGATGGTTTAGCATCATATATATCGTATATTTCTTTATTCATCATATATTGACTTTTTTGATCTAAATAATTATCTCTGTATAGATATTGTCCATCGTCGGTTTAGAGACTCGTGGGCCTATTTCTGAGGAACAACTTTGGTGGCCCATGGATCAACTACTCTGAAGCTCCGGAGGAGAGGAAGGCGTTCTGGTTTACGTACTTTAAGGTAAAAGTATATTATATAAATCCTCTAATTTATGTATATTATATAACTTATCTGTGATGCCCACTTACTAAATTATTTATTGTAGCAAACGTATTTCTATCCTCCGTACCGGGCTGAGTTGATCGAGCGGATATTTCCTGCCATTACTGCCAAGCTTATCTGTGATGCTCTGGATGACCAGAATGCTCACGATCGTGCTAAAAAATTGATCTAAGGTTGGATCACGCCTCAGCAGTAGACTGCGATGAGGGTTATATTCGACGATCCGAGCTACAAGGAAAGGTCTGAGAAGGCCAAGGCGGCTAGGCAGAATGCTGCAAAGTGGTGTGGTGGCTCGATTCCGATGACAAAATATTTCTGTCATTTGGTATGTTTCTTATTTAAGATATATAATTTTACTGTAAGTACGATAAAATGGTAGTAGAAAAAATATATTTAATTTTAGTACTAAATAATATATTTTTAACAGGTACAGAGGGGTGAGGTTGCAAACATGGTGATCGTGTTCTTGGCCACCCATCGCAAGGACATAAATCTTATTGATGAGAGGGCCTCGCAGACCTATGTAAGTATTACTTTACTTTGTGTTAATTTTAATATAATTTAGGCAATTATCGAGTATACAAACTTTTCTAGGCCGAGTATCTTAGGCTGCGTGAGCGGGCAACTGCTAGTGCACCTACAGCTGGAGAGGCTGGTACTTCCTCGCAGCATGCTCCAGCTCCGTCGACGGACGACCTGTGCGTGACCGCCGCTGGTGGTCTCCAGAGGGGTTCGTACTACGGTACGGGATCCTATGGCATCCTGGTTGCGATGCAGTCATCTAGGGCCTCCCCGACAAGTGCGCATTCTCCACAGCCCTTGAAGTCGTTGGCCAGAGTCCAGGAGGTCGTTGACCGTTAGATTGTGTCTCTCTGTGACGAGTTACTACGAAGGATGGAGGAGCAGCCCCGGTCCCAGCCGCAGGCAGACGATCCAACGCTCATCGCATGATTCGATATGCTCGACCACAACATCACGAAGCTCTAGGATTTGACAAATGATCTTAGAGCCTCGACAGGGTGTAGCGTGACGGAGCTGCATGCATCACAACTATCCATGGGCGAGAGGCTGACAATGATGCAAGAATCAATGTATCATAGCAGTATGAGGCTATTATCTACCATGGATTCTTACAACCAGCGACTCGTAGAGTTGGAGCGGATACGTCCTCCTAGTGCGCCTACATCGACACATACTCCACCTACGTCACTGCCTTCTCCATCGACATCGGTGTCGATTTTACGGGAGCAGTATGATCTGTTCTTATTCTTCATGCATGCCGGTGGTTATCCTCCTGCAGATCCGCAGAAGTATAGATATTTGCATGGATATTTGTATTCTTTTTATTATTTAGGATGAGACTCATTGTATGGATATATATATTTGCTGTATTCTTTACGACGATATTTGATGGATGTTTTATTTTCTTCAAATTTTATTATATTATTCATATTAAATATATGTTAATTTATCGGTGTTGAGTGTTCAACCCAAGGGGGTCGACAAACCCAAGAAATTTAACGGAGGGTTACTCTGGGTCTATTTGTATAGATTGTGAATTAATAAACTGCAGGAATAATAGTTTGGAAATAATTTAGTATTTTTTTTCACTGTACAATTAGCGACATTTTTAGCGACGTTACTACACGTCACTAAATACGTCGCTAAGTTGTTGACATGGCAGTATTGCCAGGTCATTAAAGCCATCGCTGTAATGTCGCTATATAAGTCGCTAATTAGCGACGTTAAGCGACAGATGAGCACGTCGCTAATTAGCGACATTGCGTCGCTAAACGTCGCTAATCTAGCGACACGTTTACGTCGCTAAAAAATATCGGTATAGCGACGTTTAGCGACATTTTTTCTTTCAGCGACTAGCTTAAAGGCAACTTCTGTAAAACATCGCTAATTACATCGCTAAAAGTAATTAGCAATATTTATTGGTCATTTAGCGACGTTTCTTTACGTCACTAATTTGACTTTTTCTTGTAGTGTGATCGACTATACCTGGAAGGGACCAGGTCCTCAGAGGGACCTAACAAGATACCTAGAAATATGTCAATTGAATACAGTAAAACATACATAATAGACAGAAAATATATAAGTATAATGTATAAGACAATATATATGAATATGCATAATGAGGATAACTTTTTGACGTATGGGCAGGGGTAGGCTACTCTATATAATCTCACAACTCACACACACGTCAGGAACATCAGAAGCCGTCATACCTCGAGGGTAGCGACCATCGCAACACTAAAAATTGACATACCTCGAGGGTAGCGACCAGCACGACACAACTACCATAGTGCGTGCTAGTTACTACGGTTTACCAGAGTGGTTATAGCCCATTCACCTACTGATTGCTACTGATTGTCCTCCTCTCCCATGATACCATGTGTCAAGTGTGTGTCAACTTATATAATATATAATTATGACTGAAAGAAAATACACATGTAATAAATATATAAAAATATAATAAGCATGCAAAGTACTGTAAGTAATTTGGCAAGGTATACTTACTTGGCAAGAAACTGCAAAGTGTAAGCATCCAGATGTCAAGCACCAAGGGTCAGAAACTATGGTCTCATAATGAACGTCTCCGGATGGTGAAATAAATATCACCAATGCTCCCAGAATAAGCGAGATAGCTAGAAAACACTACCCTTTCGTCTAATTTGGATACAGGGACAAAACGGTAATTTTGGGTCAAAATGGGGTCCACATGTGGCCCACTTTGCACCGAAATATGTACCAGAGGTAAAGGTCTCTAAATAGGATAAATTATAGGTCAAACAAGTTCTAAATGTTAGTACAAACTCAACGGTATGTCCAATTTTGAATTCTGATGAGCCGAACACAAATTCGTCCTTAAAGTCATTCATAAGGCCCGCAAATAGGCGGCTTGGTCAACTGTCTCAGAATCATGTGAAACTTGGGTCACAGGACCAATGTTATACCACGAATCCAATGTTGTAAGTTTTGTCGCGTTCCGACGAGCGTACACTAAATGGGATGGTATTTTACAAAAGTTGCGATACGGGGATCCTTTAATGGATACGAGTTGATTCTGACGCGCACATAAGTCCAAATCAGTTTTCGTAAAAGCCCACATGTCCCATTTGGTGGGACGCACTCCGTATCACAAATTTTATCATTTTAAAAATAAGTTTTTCTGAGTTTGTAACCTAATTTATCTCTGATTCTAACACATAATAAAATAAACTAATTAACAGAGAATGATCTCGGTAATATAGAATTTATAGAAAAAAGGTAGATCTTAATTTGGATGTCTACATTGGAAGATATCGACCTCGAAACATAGGCCGTTGGAACAGTTTTTATTAGTTTAAAGTATGGTTTTTTCTTAACTTGGCGTCGATTTCTATTTAGTTAATAACATTGTACGGTTGAAACTAATTAACAGGGTTTAGAGAGGGATAGGTGATGATCATACCGGTGAAGACAGATCCGAAATTGAATAAGAGATGAGACGGAAAATAACGTGTGAAGAGGTGGTTGTCGCTGCCTGTGGGTGCTGCGGTTGCTGTTCGCGATCGCGCGGCGTGGCTGGCCGGCTGCTCTCTGGTGGCGATATTGGCGGCGTTCAGTCGGCGCGGAGGCTGCGACGCCAGTGTGGGGTCAACTACTAGGGTTAGGGTTAGGGTTTGCGTATGGGTTAGGGTTTGGTTACAAGTAGTATATATATATAGAGAGAGAGGGGGAGAAGGAAAGCCCGGGGGGGGGGGTGGTTTAGCAGCGGGGGGGGGGGGGGTCCGCTTGCTGTGGGTGGGTTAGTAGTAGTTGTGGGCTTAGGAGTTTGGTGGTTAGGTGATTAGTCTTAGGGCTTAATTAGGATTAAGAATTTGATTAGGTTTTCTTTTTTCCTTTTTTTTTCTTTTCTTTTCTATTTTTCTTTTCTTTTCTTTTTATTTCTATTAACAACCTTGTTTTATTATTATTATTATTACTTATTATTACTATTATATTTAATAACTATATATTATTTACATATATATATATGAGGTTTATAAGAAAAACATTTATATCCAAAATAAATTCTAAAAAATCTATCACTCTTCTACAAGGATTTCTAAAATGAAATAAAATAAAAAATAATAGTTTTTGCGTAATGGTTCTAAATGAGCATTTATCTAGGTACTTAAATCAGTAAATAATATTTTCTAATTAACTAAAAATAATATAAATAGATTCAGTGATTAATTAATTAAATATAATATTTAAAATTAGTGGATTTTATATTTTGACCTAGAAATTATATTTTAACAAAGTTAATGATAATTATCCTTCTAGAACACCAATTGACATTATTATTTCATATTTAGGTTATTGTGACTCTATTTTGGACGTTGATCCTCACACATTGCTCAGGACCACACGCGAGTACATTCTCTGACAGTTTTTATTATTTTGATCATTACCATGATTCTAGTTGTAGTTTATACTTGATTCTGACACAGTGGATACACAGGCTAGTATCATACATACATGTCATGAGGAGTCATGATTGGATCCATCGTACTAGCTGGAGATAGAAAAATATTAGCAAGTTATGTGATCATACCCCACCTTACATGCATCATTGCTCACCCCACATATCCCGTAGGGTGTAGCCTGACCATATTATATGCCTTATAAACTATTATATATGATTAGCCTGACTCTTGCACGCATCATAGCTAACCAGTTGGTTAGCTTGACCTCACATGTATCATAGCCAATCATATATAACAAGCCTGATCCAGTCCCAAGCTGATCACATAGTAAACTAATATTTTAAAGCACTTATCCAGTATTTTTTTCCCTTTATTCTAGTACATTCATTGCTTGTATTCACTTGTATCCATTTTACAGCTAGTTATTTCTCTACGATGATTACATATATCTCTAGTTTCTCCTTACATTCCAATATTTTATTCCATCATGTATTTTCTTGCACTGCTTTATAGTTTTCGTCAATATAATTAAAATTCCTGTTAGTATTTGTGTTTCGCTCTAATCCTGACTGGATAACATTTTTCAGAGGATTTTGAGGACTTCTGCCCTACCCATTATGGTCCAGGAGTAGATGACGATTATATCCCGGAGATTCCAGAGGAGCCACTCCAAATAGAGAAGATACCACCTGCAATTGTTTAGACAACACTTAGCCTAGTTTATTTATGTATTGGATTGTTCTAAACTTTGAGACTTGGTGTTGTATTATGTTGAGACTTATATTGTGTTGAGATTGCTAGACTCTTAGACTCTGACTTGTTTGAGTTATATATTATTTTTCCTCTCGTAATTTTTTACATCTTTATCGTGCCATATAGCTTCCATATAGTTATTGTGATTGAGTACATTGTGAGTTGATAATTATATATATATATATATATATATATATATATATATATATTCTTTTTTGATATTGTTCTACCACCGATGCTGTGGCGTAGGATGGACGTACCCACGACTCATGCCCAATTTTCGGGTACGGGTCATGACATATTTTAGTGGTGGCCCATGCAGGTCGAGAAGAGTAAGATTATGTCACAACTAGTGCAGTATCATAGTAGTTTCCAGACTTAGAGTACTATTACAAGCATGAGATAGAGTATAGGATGAGAGTATGCTTAATCACAACTAGGAAATTATCAAATTTATTTTTGCTATTCTGAATAATTGCTTCCTTTAAATTATACTGTTATTCCTTGATGATATCATATCTTTTTTCTTAATTGACTTCTTCTTGTTTTGATCTGTCTTCATGATACCGCTGAAGACTAGGTCGTATAGATTGGGACCCACAGCTTTCAAGAGGTCTACCACCTCTTAACCTGCCATCCAGACAGCTGGAGTTGCTCCTCCTACTTTACCTGTTCATGTAGGAGTTTTTGCAGCTTTCGGGAGTCCTTCTCCCCCACCTGTCCAGAGGGTTGTCCCGATAGTTACGAAGGACCTTCCACCACCACAGATTCTGTTTCTAGGAGGTGTGCCCGCTGATGGGGGCACAGATATTCGCATTGATAAGGGCATAATGGATGCTCAGAGGATGTCGACAGAGGCTCAACGTGTTCAGACTGAGGCACACCAAACGTAGACGGAGCTGATAAGGGAGAGCATAGAAAATTCTCATAAGGTGACTCTCTAGGCAGTGGAGAGAGTCATACAACAATACCCTGGCTAGTCGCAGCAGCAGAGGCCAAGCACTATAGTGGACTTTAAGAGGATGATACCTCGGGAGTTCAAGGGTATTGAGGGAATACTCTACGCCGACGACTGGCTGGAGGATATAGAGAGAAACTTACGCTTGGCTCAGATTCTAGAGAGTCTGCAGATCGAGGCCACCGACAGCCAGATGTTCGATATCGTGCTGACTTGGTATCGTACAGAGCCAAGACTTACTTCTAGAGGACTTACTTAGGAGTCTTTCAAGGAGCTTTTCAAGGAGAATTTCTTTTTTGACGTGGCCCTGGGAGCATTAGAGAGTTAGTTTCATAACTTGGTCCAAGGGAACATGTCGGTCAACCAGTACGTCGTAGAGTTTTGTCGCTTGAGTCATTTCGCTTCGTCGATGATTCAGGACCCAGGAGTCCGGGCCCGAAAGTTCAAGAAGGGGCTAATGAGAGAGATCAAGTCTCATACTTTTGGACGTTATACTACTACCTTTGAGGGTATTCTAATGGATGCGCAGATCGCTAAGGATAATCAAGACCTCAGGCCCAAGAGAGGATGCAACATTTTTGGAGGAGCGAGTGGTAGCGCAGGACCGGCCAAACATCCCCATTTTCAGCAGCAGCAGAGGCCGTATCAGTACCAGTAGCACCAGATACTAGCTCAAGAATATATCCAGTAGCAACCGCAGAGGTAGAGCCAGCCAGCTGTCTAGTGTGCATACCGCGGGAAGGTGGGACACACGAGAGACATCTGCAGGAAGAGGCTAGGAATAAGTTTGTCTTATGGATCATCAGTGCACCAGTTAAGAGATTGCCCGTCTATTCAGATTCGTCCAGGTCAGGATGGAGTAGCCACTCAGAGGGAACCTGCCAGAGTACCTATTGCACTAGGAGGCCAATAGAAGGGACATCTACTCCCACCACAACAGCTGAGGGTTGCCCAGCACCACCAGCAGCAGAATGGTGCACCCCGGGGACGAGTGTATGCCATGACGGTCGAGGAGGCCGAACCAACTGAAGACGTGATATCAGGTTCCGTTCTTCTCGATTCTATTACAGCATTTGTATTATTTGATTCTGGCACTTTCCATAGTTTTGTATCTGTATCTTATGCTCCTAAAGATCGTTTAGAGGAGGGACCCTTAGATAGGACTTGCAAGATCATGACTGGAAGAGGCATTATCCTAGTCAGTAATTTTTTCAAGGACCGAACAATTTTATTGGGAGGTCAAGAGTTGAGTGTGTGCTTACTTGTAATGCCACTTCTGGGATACGATATTGTACTCATGATGGATTGGTTGAGTAGGCACCATGCTACTATAGATTTTTGTAGAGGCAGAGTAATATTTTGACAGCCAGGAGAGCCAGAGTTCGAGGTTGCCAAAGGAGCAGCGGAGTAGAGCAGGGGCATATTTTGTGGAGCCAGGGTAGAAGAGAAAGAGTTGCCACATCTTTTGATAGTGAAGTTCCTGGATGTCTTTCTAGACAAGTTGCCAGGATTGCCGCCAGACAGAGATGTCGAGTTCTCTATAGACTTAGTGCCAGACACAGAGTCAATATCAAATCACGTCTATAGGGTCAACAATATCGAACTGGTAGAACTGAAGAAGCAGATTAATGAGTTATAGGATAAAAGCTTCATCAAATTTAGTTCATCACCGTGGGGTTCTCCAGTATTGTTTATACCGAAGAAGGATGGATCAGTTTGCATGTGTATCGACTATCGAGCTCTGAACAACCTCACTATCAAGAACAAATACCCGTTGCCGAGGATAGATGATCTTTTTGATCAGTTGAGTGGAGCGAAGGTATTCTCGAAGATAGACTTGAGGTTAGGCTACCACCAGGTGAAAATAAAGAAAGAAGACAATCCGAAGATAACTTTTCGGACTCGGTATGGCCAGTTTGAGTTCATGGTGATGTTGTTTGGGTTAACTAATGCTTAGACAGTATTTATGAACCTAATAAACAAGGTGTTCCACCAGTACCTTGACAAGTTCATGGTAGTGTTCATCGATGACATTCTTATGTATTCAAAGACCCCGGAGGAGCACGAGAAGCACATGAGGAAGGTTTTAGAGACTCTTAGGAAGGAGGAGCTTTACGAAAAGCTTTTGAAGTATGAGTTCTTCCTTGACAAGGTTAAATTCCTTGGGCATGTGATGACGGGTGACGGGATCTCAGTTAACCCAAAGAAGATCATTGTAGTAGAGTCAAGGACTACTCCCAGTTAAGTGGCTGAGATAAGAAGTTTTCATGGACTAGCAGGTTACTATATGAGATTTTTACAAGACTTCAACAGGATTATAGAGCCGATGACTAGGCTGACCAGGAAGGATATGAATTTTGTCTTGATGGAGGATTTTTAGGCTAAATTTGATGAGCTGAAGAAGAGATTGACGACAGCTCCAGTTTTGATGTTGCCATCAGGGATAGGTGGATTCACTATCTATAGTAATGCTTCAAGGAAGGGTTTGTTGGCACAAAATGGTCACAGTCAACATGATTCTAATAATCGTCAAACATTAGATCTAATATACAAATGAAGCAGATACTCGATGCAAAGTATATCAAACTCTGTCAGTACTAAAGACAGACTCTGCACCAGCTAAAAGATTTGTTTATCAAGTTTGGTTCATTATTCAAATATAATCTTTTATTTATTGAGTCTAGGATCGATATAAGCTGAGTCACACTGACAAATCAAAGTACCTATAACCAGATACCCATTCCACTCAAATAAACTATTGAACCTATCCACCAAATCAGGCTACAATCGTTAATAAAGTCTACCATACTTAGAAACCAAACTCGGACCGAACTCATGTCGAACTCAGACCGAACTCGGTTACCCCTTTGGTATAAAATTAGTAAAGTTGTAATATCCCTGATTTTCTAGCCCAACGTTCAAAAATTTGAATTGAACCCCATCCAAATTCTGGTCAAATTCTGTTTGCCAATACACTATAAATAGGATTAGATTTCTATGTTCCTACTCACTCAACCATTCTTAATCCTTCTATTCTATTATGAGCAAACATTTGAGCTTAAGTTTTTTCTTCTCCAAGAGCAACTCCCAAGTCTTCCTAGTGCCAAGTGCGATCTCGGTCTTGAAGTCTACAGAGTTATAAATAGCTTGGATCCATCAGTTTCTCTCTCTCTAGTTGTGAAGTTGCGAGACTTTGAATCAAACCTCATGGTGTAAAGAAGTGGCGAGCCTTTGGAACAAAGCGTGTGATTCACTTTTGGTGATTATAGTGGATAAAACTCTGAGCTTGAGTTCTCGGGACTGGACTAGTCCTCTTAGAGGAAAACTAGTATACATCTTGGTGTTTGCATTTGCTCTCTCTCACTCTACTACATATATATAAGTATATGTGTCTTATATTTATAACATTACTAGTAGTATCACTTAAACATGAGATATATTCTAACTGCGAGTAGTTGATCACCATTGCATGTCATTGAATTATTTTTTTAACAGGTAATTTTATTTCGCTGCATACATAAACTCTATTCACCCCCCTCTATAGTTGCCATACACGGTCCTACAATTGGTATCAGAAAAGATGCTATTTATATAGGAACTATTTCTCATACCAATTGCTCCTTCAATTGGTATCAGAGCGAGTTCTCTTGATTACCGGGTTAACATCCAAAGAGTATAACGCATGGCAACAACACCATCACTCTTTCTCATCAATGGTGAAAGCCAACTCCTTGATAAGCCACCTGTTTGTAACAGCACTAGCTATTTATTCCAGAAAATATACATGAGTGCTTTTATAAAATCTCTTGGCTTTAACTTATGTTACTAATGGTTACAAAATAGTTAACAAAGCATATGATGAATATACCGAAGATGAAAAGAAAAAAGCAAGCGATGATATAAAAGCAATGTATATGCTCTACTGTGCTCTAGGAAAAGATGAATTCAAACACATTTTTAACTGCAAAATATCACATAAATATATGGAAAATACTGCAAAAAATATATGAGAGCGACGGTGAAGTCGATCTACCCTCAAAGAAACTGGTAAGATGTCTATCGGACATCACTTTTAAGAAGGATATGGTCTTTGTTGATTGTGAAAAGAACAAATCAACCAGATCTTCCTTTAAATCAATAAATATTGTAAGTGTCTCTAGACCACTTCAACTATTACACATGGATTTATTTGGACCTAACAAAGTCACCAGTCTTGTGGATAAAGTTTATGCTTTTGTAGTTGTTAATATTTTTTCTAGATTTACTTGGATTTATTTTATCGTAAATAAAATGAGGCTTTTTCTGAATTTATAGCATTTTTGAAAAATGTTCAAAATAAAAAATGCTTTATGATTACTCGAATATAAAGTGATAATAGAGGCGAATTCAAAAAGAGTTTACTTTAAAAACTTTTGTGATTCAAATAATTTTTTACACAATTTTTTTTGTCCTACTACTCCTCAATAAAATGGTATTGTAGAGCGAAAGAATATAACTCTTGGCGATATAGCTAGAGTCATGTCGAACCAATTCAATCTTTCAAAATATTTTTGGGCTGAAGTTGTAAATACAATATGCCATTTTTTTAATAGGGTTCTAATTTGACCTATATCGAAGAAGACTCGCTATGAGCATTGGCTTGATAGAACTTCTACTATTAATTATTTTAAAGTTTTTTGTTGTAGATAATTTTTTAAACACCATGGAAAACTTGGAAATTTTTGATTCCAAAGCTGATGAAGGTATTTTTCTTAGTTATGCTGCAAAGAGTAAAGGCTTTAGATTTTTTAATAAGCGTTCTTTGATTGTTGAAGAATCGATTAACGTTAATTTTGATGATCTTAATAGTAAAGTACCTAGTGACAGTGATGACGAAGGTGTCAAAATAACGTCCAACAGAGCCCCTGAATATACAATAACTAGTATAAGCTATCTGGAGAGTTTGCCAAAGAAGATGCAATTCATAGCCGATCATCCAGAAGACTTGGTTATAGGTGATGTATCAAAGGAAGTAAGAACTCGTTCATCAAATAAAGATATTGTTGCAAATGTAGCTTTCATTTCATAAATAGAACCTAAAAATATTGTTGAAGCTTTCACTGAGAAGTTTTGAATTTCTATTATGCAAGAGGAATTGAACCAATTCGAGAGAAATCAAGTTTGGAAACTTGTTCCTAGACCTAGTAATTACTCTATAATTAGTACCAAATGGGTATTTCAAAATAAAATTAGTGAGGATGGACAAGTCACACGCAACAAAGTACGTCTCGTAGCTCAAATCAAGAAGAGGAAATTGACTATGACGAGACTTATGCTCCTATTGCGAGACTTGAGTCCATTCACATGTTGTGTGCTTTTGCTAGTTTTCACAATTTTAGATTATTTTAAATGGATGTCAAAAGTGCTTTTCTAAATGATTTTATCAAAAAAGAAGTTTTTGTGGAACAATATCTGGTTTTGATGATTTTAAATTTCTTTCTACTTGAAAATAATTTTTCGAAAGGGAAAGTTGACACAACATACTCTCTTATTAGTACAAATTTATGTTGAGGATATCATATTCAGTTCTACTAATGAGATACTTTGTGAAGAATTTGCTAAGTGTATGCAGAGTAAATTCGAAATGAGCATGATGGGAGAACTGAACTTCTTCTTCGGATTACAAATCAAGAAAAATTCACAGAGAACTTTCATCAATTAAACCAAGTACACGAAGGATTTGCTAAAGAAGTTTGACATAGACAACACAAAACCTATCGACACTCCAAAGTCAACATATACAAAGCTTCACCTTGATTAAAATGGTAAAACAATCGACACATGTAAGTATTGAGGTATGTTTGGTAGTTTACTTTATTTAACTGCTAGTCATCCTAATATAATATTTAGTATTTACCTATATGCTAGATATCAGGCCAACCCTAAGGAATCACATTTGTGTGCGATTAAGCGTATCTTTCGATACCTTAAAGGTACTTTAACAACCAGTTTATGGTATCCCAAAACCACGTCCTTTGACCTTATAGGTTATTCGAATGCTGATTTTGCTGGATGAAAAGTTGATCGTAAAAATACCAGCGACACTTGTCATTTCTAGGAAAGGCATTATCTCTTAGTTTAGTAAGAAATAAAATTATATCGCATTATCAACTATGGATGCTGAGTACATTGTTGCAGGATGTTGTTGAGCACAAATTTTATGGATGAAACAAACCCTAGAAAATTAGACACCACTTCTTAAGACATCATCAATTATGCGAGAACATATGATTATAATTTGTTGACACTGAACATCAACTAGAAGACATCTTTACTAACCCCTAGATGAAGAATATTTCGACTTTATTTGTCGAGAATTAGTGATTTTGGATTCCACTGCTATATAATTTGCATATATTTCTTATTAATCTAAGTTCTCTAATAGAAAAATTATTTTGGGTACACGCCAAAAGGGCCCTTCTATCAAAGAGGTATAAATAGCCTTAAGCGACACGGTAGTTAAGCATCTTCGGACCACCGCTAGCTGGGATCTAGTCTCTACAGCTAACCCAAAATGGTCAATACTTTATAGAAAAAAGATTGATTAAGTTATATCTAGCAATTATTTCTAGAAATATGTAAGTTCTATTCTCTGACTTAAAAAGTTAGAACTGCAACTTCATATATAAAGATTGAATATTTCATAAAACATAAATCATGTTTTAAAGGAACTGACTTAGGGCAGAGTTCGGACCGAATGTGGGCCAAACTCGGTTGCCTCTGTTATAGAATTCAAGTTGTGTCAACCCCACTCCTTATATGTGGCTACATTCCAAACCATGCTATTTTTGGCCAGAACCAAACAACAACCTTCTCCACCTTCCTTCAATCTCTTGAAACCGTAGGTTTTAGAAACCCTACTTCTTTGATCTTCCTCCTCAAGCCACTTCAAGGCTCCAAATTACTTATTTGAGTCTATTTTGATGTATAATGCGGGCCAAACTCGGTTGCCTCTCTTCAATTTTTTACTATCTTTTTGAGGTATAATCTTCTCTTCTCTTCTAATTTTTACAATGGCACCAAACTTGTTTAGGAAGAAAAGAAAGGTTGGTGAAGCCTTTTTATCCTATCCCCCTCATGAGTAGACTTCTCATTTCTTGTTTAGTCCATCCATGTCTGATGAGGGTGATTTTGATAGATTTTTATTTATATTCCTTGAGAATTTTGTGGAATAGTTTGGCGATTTCCATGAACGAAATATTTCTCCAGAAAGCCCTTTGAACTTTACTGTCTTTCATAGTTATCTACGCAACTTTAGGATCTTGGACTAGAAGATCTTGTCGTTACACGTTATCGCATTTATCTTAAAGTTATCTGCATGTTTTATTGCAATTTGTCGTTTGCACATGGGAGTATACAAGCACGAGTCTATGGTATTGATATTGATTTTGTTGATGATGACTTAGGGAAAATATTTAATGTTCCTAATGAAGGTTAAACCCTAGTTGATATTATCAAATTTAAGTTTCAAAATGACATGACTCTTGATTCATTTAAGAACTCGATGTGTGAACCCAATTTTCGTCCACCTGGACGTCTCCGCCCTAAGTATCTGAATAACTAGTTTTATGAGCTGCATCGCATGATTTTTTCTGTCATTATTCCTAAATCTACTTCAATAGATGAAATTACTATGTTGGAGATGACTACTCTTTATGATTTGCATTTTGGTATTCCATTCAGTCTTTCTAAGACTATTATGGAGGCCATAGTTCGATGTCGCAAGAACAAGCATAACCTACTTTATGTTATGTACTTGCCCATCATATTCAAGAATTTTCATATTCCTATGGATGACTGTCCCTTTCTTGTTGAGAGAACTTATCTTAGTAAAGCTCGTATGACAACTTACTCTTCGTCTAGTTGCTCCTGCTGAAGGTGATTCATCTTCCCATTCTCCTGATGCGCCCCCTGTACCTCTTGTACCTATTTCTCCTCCAACTACACTAGAATCCATCCAGGAAATGCTTCAGAATTGTTTTCAATTAGAAGACGATCATTACCGTGCACTGGATTACCATACTACTCTCCAGGCCTAGGCTATATCTAACACATTGGCGAACATTTAGCTTGGTTTAGCTCAGTACCCAGCTGGACCTTTTTTGGGTGCTCGTGATCCATCTAAATCTAGTTATCACATTGATGACCCCTTCATTCAGCGATACTTTTACCCAACTATAGCCTACTATGATCTCAGCCATTTGGCATAGACTGGTAACGATCAGTAGTTGTTGTAAAGCTTCTGATGCTTGGACTTTATGAGATGGATCATAATGATATTCCTCTTTGGTTTACTATATTTTAGTTTACATTATGCTTAGTTTATATTATGGTTTTAGTTTGGCTATGTCATGTACTACGGTGTTTTTTATTATTCTAGTTGTTAGAAACTATATTTTTTATCTAATTGTGTTTTGGGTTTTACTTAAGGTAATGATATCTACTGCTTATTTAGCATTTAGACTGTTATATCCAACTTGTGTGTTTCATGTCTATGTTGTTTCACCTTTACGGGAGAGTTATCCATTTCGATGAAGTGACAACGGGGAAGAAACAGATACTTCAAGTTTTTCAAGTTGCTAGATGAAAAAAGACGATGATACTTTCAGAATTTTTTAAAATTTTCACGCTCATATTTTGGGGGAGCTGTCACTATTTGGAGTTATCGCTACATCTATTTCATATTTTCGTATCAGTCGCGGTTTGTCAATTATCAAAATGGGGAAGATTATTGGCCTATCTGGTCATGGTCAACCTAATTTCGATAATTAACTAAACTACGATTCGATATACTACAATGTGGTACAACTGAAGACTGTACAAGAAGGATGTCACTGCTACAACTTCACAAGCGGCTACTGTCACGACCCGCACCCGAAAATTGGGCATGAGCCGTGGGTACGTCCAGCCTACGCCGCAGAATCGGCGGTAGAACGCTGTAAAGGTCCGTTCTAGGTCAACCATATCTATCTATATCTCACTGAAAAATCCGGCATGACCTCTCCAAAAGGAGGGCAAAACCACGCAATATATATATGTGAATAAAATCCTCTCCAACAGGAGGGCAACCACGCAATATATATATGACAATAATCTCAATCACAAAACTAGAGGAAGAATATAAGCACGATATGATATAAACAAGAAACAGAACCAAGAGAGCAAGGCAATCCAAAATAATACAGTCCAAGTCTAAAAGCTACAACAACACAGCATCAAAAGAATAAGTACAGTCATCCAAAATACAAACCACTAGGAAATAACCCAGGAACCCACCTAGCTAACTAGGGTGCTATAGGCGTCTCCTCGGCGCACTCCTCCTCGATGCTGCTGCTGGTGCTGGGCGAACCTCTGCTGCTGAGTCTGCAAAGGCTGACCTCTCTGCTGTGCTGCAGGTGCTCTGGCTGGTGCCCTCTGAGCGGCTCCTCCGCCCTGAGCTGTACGGGCAAGCGCTGAAGGACAATCCTTCAGCTGGTGGTCTGCGGCGCCACACAATAAACATCTGCCCAGCCTCTTTCTGCATATGTCCCATCCGTGCCCTGGCTTCCTACAGAAAGGGCAAACGATGGGCTGCCTCTGGCCCTGCTGCTGACCCTGCCTCTGCTGCTGAGGCGCCTGCCGGAAGGGCGCCCGACCCTGACCCTGGTGCTGCTGGGTCTGCTGGAATGGCCTCTTGGCCGGGCCTGCGCTGCTGCCTGCTCCGGAAGTGTCTCTGCCCCTCTTCGTCTTCAGCTCCAAATCATCCTCAGCCCTCTGAGCATCGCTGACAATCTGCTCGAAGGTCGCCTCGCGGTCGCTCCTAGTCAAGGACTTGACCGCCATGACCAAGCCCTTGCGAAACTTCCGCGCCTTCGCTGCCTCTGACAACCCCTCAACAAATCTGCCCAGACGGCAGAACTCCGCTGCATACTCATCCACTAGCATACTCCCCTGGACGAGTGCCTCGAACTGACTCTCTAAGGCACTGAGAGCCACATCCGGGAAGAACTTCTCCTTGAAAAGCTTCTTGAAAGCCTTCCAAGTCAATCCCGGAGCTGCTATCCGCGTATCCGTGCAGAACCAAGTGAGGGCAAGGTCGAACATCTGGCTACCCGCTGCCTCTATCTGCATGCTGGCTGGGATCATCGCCAGCCTAAAGATGCCCTCTATATGCTCGATCCAGTCGTCGGCGTACAGGATCCCCTCTGTGCCGCGAAACTCCTTAGGCCGCATCCTCTGAAAATCGATAATAGTACCCGGCCTAGGATACTGGGCCTGCTCTGGCTGTGGCTGGATCTGAGCCACTCTGTCGACCGCTGTCATAGCCACCTGATGAGCATCCTCAATGCCCATCCTCATAACATCTGCCTGGCGGTGCTGCGCATCCATCATCTCTCGGAAGAATACGAACAACTGCGTAGCATCCACTGGCGCAGGCGGTGGTGGAGGAGGTACCACCGGGACAACTGGGGTGGCTCTCAAATCAATGGGAGTAAGGGATCTCCGAGAGAAACTGACGCTCCCTCAACCGCAGGAGTGGCGAGTGGAGCGGTAGCGGCTGCCGAAAGTCGAGCAGGTCGAGAGGTGGCAGACCTCTCGGTGGCAGCTGCTGGGGCGGTGCGCTGAGATCTGGTCTTTGGAGGCATCCTGAACACAGATCAAAAGAAGTCAATATAGTGCAAGAAACGATAACATCAATGAAAGACAATAATATTGCAAAAGAAAACAATTTCAGGAAAAATTAAAGATAGCAAAAGGAAGTAGGAAGGGTCCTAGTTGTGATTGAGCACTCTCTCTCTCAGCCTATATCCTATATCCTATAGCAGGTAAACTAAAAAGCAGACCTGCATGGGCTACCACCAAAAACGTGTCACGACCCACACCCGAAAATCGGACATGAGCCGTGGGTACGTCCAGCCTACGCCGCAGAATCGGCGGTAGAACGCTGTAAAGGTCCGTTCTAGGTCAACCATATCTATCTATATCTCACTAAAAAATCCGGCATGACCTCTCCAAAAGGAGGGCAAAACCACGCAATATATATATGTGAATAAAATCCTCTCCAACAGGAGGGCAACCACGCAATATATATATGACAATAATCTCAATCACAAAACTAGAGGAAGAATATAAGCACGATATGATATAAACAAGAAACAGAACCAAGAGAGCAAGGCAATCCAAAATAATACAGTCCAAGTCTAAAAGCTACAACAACACAGCATCAAAAGAATAAGTACAGTCATCCAAAATACAAACCACTAGGAAATAACCCAGGAACCCACCTAGCTAACTAGGGTGCTATAGGCGTCTCCTCGGCGCACTCCTTCTCGATGCTGCTGCTGGTGCTGGACGAACCTCTGCTGCTGAGTCTGCAAAGGCTGACCTCTCTGCTGTGCTGCAGGTGCTCTGGCTGGTGCCCTCTGAGCGGCTCCTCCGCCCTGAGCTGTACGGGCAAGCGCTGAAGGACAATCCTTCAGCTGGTGGTCTGCGGCGCCACACAATAAACATCTGCCCAGCCTCTTTCTGCATATGTCCCATCCGTGCCCTGGCTTCCTACAGAAAGGGCAAACGATGGGCTGCCTCTGGCCCTGCTGCTGACCCTGCCTCTGCTGCTGAGGCGCCTGCCGGAAGGGCGCCCGACCCTGACCCTGGTGCTGCTGGGTCTGCTGGAATGGTCTCTTGGCCGGGCCTGCGCTGCTGCCTGCTTTGAAAGTGTCTCTGCCCCTCTTCGTCTTCAGCTCCAAATCATCCTCAGCCCTCTGAGCATCGCTGACAATCTGCTCGAAGGTCGCCTCGCGGTCGCTCCTAGTCAAGGACTTGACCGCCATGACCAAGCCCTTGCGAAACTTCCGCGCCTTCGCTGCCTCTGACAACCCCTCAACAAATCTGCCCAGACGGCAGAACTCCGCTGCATACTCATCCACTAGCAGCTACTTCATATAAAGATTGCTAGCATTGCATCTGGTTATTTTATATTTTATTATGTAATTTTAAACTTTATTTTGTGTCTAGGACTTATGTAAATTGGATCACATTTGCAACTATATGCACCATAATCCAAAGCCCACTTAAAATAAGCCAACCTAAACCTAGTTCAAGCCTATCATTCGAGTCAAACCAAAATACTAGCTAGAACCTAGTCAAAATAAGCCCAAACCCCACCAGGATCATTCTGGAAATCGGTTAACCAAACTCGGACCGAGTTCTACATGAGCTCTGGCATTACTCGGTCAATCAAACCAAAAACCATAGTCAGCCTCCTACTCCTGATGACCAGATTCATAATGTTCGATTTTATGAATATTTGAGGACCGAACTCTACCAGAACTCAGTGTCAAAAAAACCTATAAATAGAGATGATTTTCCACCATTTCAAATAACTCAATCATCAACTTATTCACTTTCATATTCTCTATTCCTCAGCTACAAACCTTCTCATCACCAAGATAACTCTCCAGCCTTCTCGTGCCAAGTGCGATCTCGGTTAGAAGTCTGTTTCGAGTTGTAAAAATCTTAAAAATTTAAATTTGGTTTTGCAGATTCAGAAGTTAACGAGTCCTTCGGATCAAATCTCGTATTGTAAGAAGTCGGTGTGCCCTTCGGATCAAAGCACGTAGATGTATGTTATTTGAGATAATAGTAGATTAACTCCAAGCAAGAGTTCTCGGGACTAGTTTAATGCTCCACGAGGGAAACCAAAAAATATCGCAGTGTTTGCATTTGCGTTTGTTTTCTTTGAACTTTCACTTTCTATTTATAGTTGCTATATTGTTGCTATAGTTTAGTTGGTACTTAACCTTAATTTTTATTGGATAATTTTTCTCCTGCACTCTATTCATCCCCCTCCAAAGTTGCCATATCGTCCTTCACCGCTGTCACGACCCGCACCTGGGGTAAGGGTACTAGTCGGAAATAACGCCCAGCCTACGCCACAGAATCGGCGGTAGAACGCTGTCTAGAAAGTCTATCTAATATAATGAACCACCAAAAGATAGTATACTCAATCACAGAACTAAGATAGAATGAACACGGATCAGATAAGAATAGAATAGTCATCAACTCATGAGTTTAAAATAATACATCAATGAGTCTGAAGAGTAACAAAAATAAGCTGGAGACAAATCCAGTACAAAAGAATACTATCATACTACAAGCTACACTCCAGGGTCAACTGTCTCAGTTGGGATAAGTCCCTCTTGAGCCAGGGTCTTCGAATCTAAACCCACAACATCCTGGGGTCCATAATAGGTAGGGTACTCCTCAGTGTCATTTGGAAAAATATATCCAGTCAGGAAAGGAGCAGAGTACATCTCTAACAGCAGTTCTAATCCATGATAAAAATTATGTAACAGTAAATAGCTGTGGATAAACAAGATGCACAAAATAGATACAAGAGATATATAGACAATAAGGAAATACTGGAAAGAAATACAATAATGAACAATATGCCAATGAAACAATAATACTAATGACTAAGTGTGTGAGTACTAGCTTAACATGTGATCGGCTTGGGCAAGATACAATGCGGCCTGGCTAATCATACGTGCGGTGCATGATAAACACTATTCGCTTACCAATACTTTATTCAATAGAGATTTGATCACATATCTATACTAATACTCCCCACCCCTAAATGGTATAATAGATCCAACCACGGTATGCTATGGCACTAGATTCCCCAAGAAGATAGCTAGTCTTCCCGAGAATCGGTGTTTGTACATGTACAAGATAACCAATGAAACAATACTTGCACCATATACACCATATACCAAGGAATAACATCTCATGACGAGATCCGGATATACCAATCTGTGTAACCATAGTGTCGAGAGAAATATGTAAATCTACACTAGATACAACGAACATAGAGGATATCATAAATGAGAAACTATCAGAGAATGTACTCGCCTGAAATCCAATAAAAAAGTCTCACAGATGTCTGACTCGGTGCCTCGAAGACCTAGATATGGAATACCACATTAAAACAAGGTCCCAGAAAGAGAACAAGTCAAACTAGTCAACTTCTAGGTCAATAAATCAATTCTAAGTTAAAAGTCAACCATGGTCAACTCTAAAGTCAACTAAAGTCAAACATGGTCAAACCAAGGTCAACCTCACAAGAAATTATATAAATAATATAGAAATAAAATACAACAATTTAGGAATAAAAATTAGATCCCAAATGATACCCACACAAAGTATACTAATAATACAATTAATGCACACTCTAAATAATGTATATACAAACTAATATTTATACAAATAAAATAATATATTATTACTAGTATTATACCTCACAAAAGTACATATATATATACAATATAAATCAAAATACATATATATATATATATAAAACAATTTAATAACTATATACTTATATATATACACATATAAACTTACACAATTAAATATCAATAGTTACATAACACATGCACATATTAATGTACGTATTTTACATGGCTAGAAGCACACATAAAAATACATTCATTAATATACAAATAATTATATAATAATTATAAATAATATAATTACACATAAATATATTTTATAAAACCTTTATGTATAATTTATGTTATTAACATAAGTACATATATATTTGTATGCAAGAAAGCTACATACATATATTTATACACCACATTAGAACACATAGAAATATCTATAGATCTATGCTACAATAAATACCATAATAAATATACTAAAAAAATATATAATATCTATATATATTTACTAATTATAAATGAAGAATTTAAAGCATAATTAATTAGATCTACACATAAACACACCAAATTGGAGAGTATCACACTGTATCCCACTAGATCTAGGATACGCATGTGACACGAGTCCAACACACAACCAATTGCACCCCGAAGGACACAAATAAGTCACAATTAATATTTATGAACAAATTAAAGTGTCAAAAGTAGATCTATGTGTCCGTGTCAAAATACGACATGTTCAAAGCCCCGTGTCGGAGGGAAAACCCCCAAAATGACACGTATCACCAAATAGTTGGGATACGAACCACATGTACCAAATTATGGACACGACACTAGCCCCAAACACAAAAACACATGCCCAATTGATCTATAGGATCAATTGACACACACACCAAAATGTAAATTTGGAATTCCAACAAAATTGACACAAAAAGTACCATAACTTTCTCCATGGGTCTCCTATGAACACAAAACAAAGTCCTATGGGTAGTACATATATATAGGTTGATTTTACATAATTAAATCTCAGATTTAGAAGCTATTTAAATGGGAAAATATGAATTATACCTATTGGGAGATGGATTCCCAATGAAACCTCCAATTGAGAAGAACTTGCTTCCAAATTGTAGATCCTTGCTCCTCTTTGTAGATCCTTCCTTCCTTCTTCTAGATCCTTGCTTCCTCCTTCTCTAATGGTAAATTGGGAAGAATTTGGAATGAATTTGGTAGGGAATTGGATTTGGGAATGGAGGGAATTTGGTAGTGGAAAATTCTAGATCTAGATTTGGAATGAGAATGAGAGGAGAGAGAAATTTTCTCCCTCTTTTAATAGGCCGGCCTTGCCCCTCTCCCAAGCAATTATAAAATATCCAATGTACCCCTTGGGGCCTCTCATGAAGAAATAATTAAGGAAGGAAGCTTCTAGTCTAATCACTTAATTAATTTAATCTATCTCCTTAACTATGGGCTTTCTAAATGGGCCAAGTCTAACTATTTAATTCATGTTGGTCCATGGGTCCAAACTAAAATAGTTGGGTCTACTAAAATAAGTCCAAAATAATTAAATAACATCCAACAACAATTAAATAATACAACAAAAATTATTTACCATGCACAATATTTATTTAAATAGGAAATTACTAAAATACCCTTTTTCCTAAAATGTGGTAGTGACAAGTCTACCCTCCATAAAATAATTTCGTCCTCGAAATTCAAAGACGAAAACTACCCCCAGAAAACACAGAACAGAACTAAAGAATCACAACTAACTAATGAACATAACATAACAATGAACAGAACATAACTAGAAATAACATACCTCAAGGTACAAACAAATATGGATAACGCTCTCGCATGTCATCCTCTCTCTCCCAGGTAGACTCCCCCGGAGAGTGATGCCTCCATGCGATGCACACCAAAGGAATAGTCTGGTTCCTCAGCACCTTCTCTCTCCGATCCAGAATCTTAACTGGCTGCTCTGGATAGCTAAGAGTAGGGCCCACCTCTATCTCCGAGTGATCCAATACATGACTAGGATCTGCCACGTATCGTCTCAACTGTGACACATGAAACACGTTGTGCACTCCCTCCAATGCAGGTGGTAAGTCTAGTCTATAAGCAACTGCACCGACCCTCTCTAGAATAGTGAAAGGTCCGATGAATCGCGGACTAAGCTTTCCGCCTCCACCGAAGCGAATCGTGCCTCGTGTCGGAGAAATCCTCAGAAACACCAAACCACCCACCTAGAACAAAACACCATCTTAAAAACTTAATCTATAACAAACAAGAACAAGCACAAACAAAATCTAAACTATACCTCAAACTCCAAAGGTCTCCGATGGCTATCGGCCCAACGCCGTTGTCTGTCCTGCGCCACTCGAAGTCTGTCTCTGATCAAATGAACCTTCTCCGCTGCATCCACAACCATCTCTGGCCCAAGCAAAATTCTCTCTCCAACATCGTCCCAAGACAAAGGAGTACGACACCTCCGACCATATAGAGCTTCAAAAGGTGACATCTCTATACTGGCCTGGTAACTGTTGTTGTAAGCAAACTCTACCAAATGGAGATGGTCCTCCCAAGAACCCCCGAAATCTAGTACACAAGTGCACAACATATCCTCGAGAGTCTGGATAGTCCTCTCTGACTGCCCATCTGTCTGGGGATGATATGCAGTACTGAACTTGAGCTGAGTGCCCAAACTCTCCTGCAAACTCCTCCAGAAATGAGAAGTGAAACGACTATCTCGATCTGAGACTATGCTGACGGGAACTCCGTGTATCCTAACGATCTGCCTCACATACATCTCTGCCAGCTTCTCCGTAGACAAACCCACCTTAAAAGGCAAAAAGTGGGCCGACTTGGTCAACCTAACAACAATGACCCAAATCGCGTCTTTCCCTCCTGGAGATCGTGGAAATCCGGACACAAAATCTATAGTAATGTGTTTCCACTTCCACTCTGGAATGGGTAATGGCTGAAGTAAACCTCCTGGCCTCTGCCTCTCGGCTTTCACCTGCTGGCACACTAAGCATCTGGATACAAACTGTGCCACTTCCCTCTTCATGCCATACCACCACACACTCTCTCGCATATCCCGATATATCTTGTTAGCACCTGGATGTATGGAATACTGAGAGTGATGCGCTTCCTGCAACACCTCCTCGCGCAACTCCCCACTAGGCACACACAATCTAACTTCATGCCTCAAGGATCCATCCTCTGCAATAGTGAAATCATCCTCCAATCCTGCTCTCACCTGTGCTCTGATACTCCTCAAAGATACATTATCATACTGTGCTGCCTTGATCCTGTCCATCAAATCTGAGTGTATCTGCAATCCCCACATCTGCATAGCACCACCAGGAACAATCACCTCAATGCCCAAGCTCTCCAAGTCCTCCAACAGATATCGATCCTGCGTTAAGAACATAGCTACCGGATACCTGCTCAAAGCATTGGCAACTACATTGGCTTTCCCAGGATGATATTGCAAAGAGATATCAAAATCCTTCATCAATTCCAACCACCGACGCTGCCTCATGTTCAACTCCTTCTGCGTGAAAACGTACTTCAAGCTTTTGTGGTCTGTGAAGATCTCCACACGCTCTCCGTACAAATAATGTTTCCACAACTTCAGGGCGAATATGACAGCTGCCAACTCCAAATCATGGGTATGATAGTTCTTTTCATGAGGACGCAATTGACTGGATGCATAGGCAATCACTTTTCCATGCTACTGAAGAACACAACCTAAACCCTTCCCCGATGCATCACTATAAATAGTGAAACCTCCGGACCCTGATGGCAACGTCAAAATAGGAGCAGACGTCAACCTCTTCTTCAACTCCTCAAAAGCAACCTGACAATCCTCCGTCCAAACAAACTCCACATCCTTCCTTGTGAGTATGGTCATCGGCTCGGCAATCCTCGAAAAATCTTGCACAAACTTCCTGTAATAGCCTGCCAATCCCAAGAAACTCCTGATCTCTGCTACTGAACTCAGAGTCTTCCAAGATTCCACTGCTGAAATCTTCTTCGGATCCACTGAAATACCATCACCAGTCACAACATGCCCCAAGAATTCTACTTTGTCCAAGAAAAACTTACATTTGGACAACTTCCCATACAGCTTCTCCTTCCTCAGCACATCCAACACAATCCTCAAATGCTCCTCATGCTCCTCCGGTGTCCTCGAGTATATGAGTATGTCGTCGATGAACACCACCACGAACTTGTCAAGGTACTGGTGGAACACCTTGTTCATCAAGTTCATAAATACCGCCGGTGCATTAGTCAAACCAAACGGCATCACCATAAACTCGTACTGACCATACCGAGTTCTAAAAGCAGTCTTCGGTATGTCCTCCGGCTTCACCTTCACTTGATGGTAGCCTGATCTCAAATCTATCTTAGAAAACGCCTTCGCACCACTCAACTGATCAAACAGATCATCAATCCGTGGCAAAGGATACTTATTCTTGATAGTGAGATTATTCAAAGCCCTGTAATCAATGCACATGCGCACCGATCCATCCTTCTTCGGTACAAACAATACCGGGGCTCCCCATGGTGAAGAACTCGATCTGATAAACCCCTTATCCTGTAATTCGTCCACCTACTTCTTCAACTCGACCAGCTCGCTGTTGTTTACTCTATAGACATGTTGCGAAATTGGTTCTGCACCTGGCACCAAGTCTATAGAAAATTTAACATCTCGATCTGGTGGCAATCCTGGCAATTCCTCAGGAAACACATCCAAGAATTCTGCTATCAACGGATGTGGCAACTCCTTGTCTTCTACCATAGCTCCACAAATAATGCCTTCTTCCTGCTCCGCAGCTCCTCTAGTAAACTCGAACTCTGGCTCTCCTGGCGGACCAAATAAAACTCTACCTCCTCTACAGTCTATGCTAGCACGGTGCCTACTCAACCAATCCATCCCAAGTACAATATCGTAGCTCGGAAGTGGCATTACAAGTAGATACGCACTCAACTCCCGGCCTCCCAGAGTAACTCTCCGATCCTTGCAAATATCATTAACCAGGATAATGCCTCCCCCGGTCATGATCTTGTAAGTCCTAAGCAAAGACTCAGCTACCAAACCATGCTTCAGAGCAAAAGAAACAGATACAAAACTATAGGAAGCACCACTATCAAACAAAGCTAAAGCTGGAATGGAATCAAGAAGAATAGAACCTGCGATGACATCTCCGGTCAGTTCCTCCTCTTCGACGGTCATAGCAAACGCTCGTCCCGGTCGAGCACCTTTCTGTTGTTGATGCTGGACAAAACGCTGCTGCTGTGTCGGAAGCGGTCCCCTCGGCTGTGCTGCAGGTGATCTCGTCTGTGTCCTCGGAGCTGGAGTTGCTCCTTGAACTGCACGACGAAGACACTCCCTCGATTGATGCCCTTCAGTACCACAATACAAACAAACTCTTAGTCTCCTCCTGCAAACTTCCCAGATGTGACCGGGCTTCTTGCAGAAGTTGCATGGGGCCTGCTGTAACCGCCTCTGCTGCTGAGGTGCCTGGTGAAAAGGCACTATAGCTGGAGTCTGGTTCTGCTGTGGCTGCTGGAAAGGTCTGGACTGGAAATAAGGATGTTTGGCAGATACTGCACTGCCGTTGGCCCCAAGAAAAGAATCACGGTCTCTCTTGGTCTTCAAACCCAGATCCCGCTCAACCTTGCGTGCCTCCGCAAGTATCTCCGAGTATGTCTCATAAAAAGACGAAATGAGGATCAATATGGCACAAGATGTAAGACATCAAGGAAAGGACAGTTTAAGGGATCAAGTATCAATGTCAAAGGAGAATAGTTGAATCAAAAGAATTTTCCTAGATGTGATTGAGTATCTCAGCCTATATCCTATATCCTATCGCAGGCTCACAGTAGTACAACTAAGTTGTCGCACTACCACGATATCACATACTTGTGAAGCTAGACCTGCATGGGCCACCACCAAAAATGTGTCACGACCCGTACCCGGGGTAAGGGTACTAGTCGGAAACAACGCCCAGCCTACGCCGCAGAATCGGCGGTAGAACGTTGTCTAGAAAGTCTATCTAATATAATGAACCACCAAAAGATAGTGTACTCAATCACAGAACTAAGATAGAATAAACACGGATCAGATAAGAATAGAATAGTCATCAACTCATGAGTTTAAAATAATACATCAATGAGTCTGAAGAGTAACAAAAATAAGCTGGAGACAAATCCAGTACAAAAGAATACTATCATACTACAAGCTACACTCCAGGGTCAACTGTCTTAGTTGGGATAAGTCCCTCTTGAGCCAGGGTCTCCGAATCTAAACCCACAACATCCTGGGGTCCATAATAGGTAGGGTACTCCTCAGTGTCATCTGGAAAAATATATCCAGTCAGGAAAGGAGCAGAGTACATCTTTAACAGCAGTTCTAATCCATGATAAAAACTATGTAACAGTAAATAGCTGTGGATAAACAAGATGCACAAAATAGATACAAGAGATATATAGACAATAAGAAAATACTGGAAAGAAATACAATAATGAACAATATGCCAATGAAACAATAATACTAATGACTAAGTGTGTGAGTACTAGCTTAACATGTGATCGGCTTGGGCAAGATACAATGCGGCCTGGCTAATCATACGTGCGGTGCATGATCAACACTATTCGCTTACCAATACTTTATTCAATAGGGATTTGATCACATATCTATACTAATACTCTCCACCCCCAACTGGTATAATAGATCCAACCACGGTATGCTATGGCACTAGATTCCCCAAGAAGATAGCTAGTCTTCCCGAGAATCGGTGTCTGTACATGTACAAGATAACCAATGAAATAATACTTGCACCATATACACCATATACCAAGGAATAACATCTCATGACGAGATCCGGATATACCAATCCATGTAACCATAGTGTCGAGAGAAACATGTAAATCTACACTAGATACAACGAACATAGAGGATATCATAAATGAGAAACTATCAGAGAATGTACTCGCCTAAAATCCAATGAAAAAGTCTCACAGATGTCTGACTCGATGCCTCGAAGACCTAGATATGGAATACCACATTAAAACAAGGTCCCGAAAAGAGAACAAGTCAAACTAGTCAACTTCTAGGTCAATAAATCAATTCTAAGTTAAAAGTCAACCATGGTCAACTCTAAAGTCAGCTAAAGTCAAACATGGTCAAACCAAGGTCAACCTCACAAAAAATCTATATAAATAATATAAAAATAAAATACAACAATTTAGAATAAAAATTAGATCCCAAATGATACCCACACAAAGTATACTAATAATACAATTAATGCACACTCTAAATAATGTATATACAAACCAATATTTATACAAATAAAATAATATATTATTACTAGTATTATACCTCACAAAAGCACATATATATATATACAATATAAATCAAAATACATATATATATATATAAAACAATTTAATAACTATATACTTATATATATACACATATAAACTTATACAATTAAATATCAATAGTTACATAACACATGCACATATTAATGTACGTATTTTACATGGCTAGAAGCACACATAAAAATACATTCATTAATATACAAATAATTATATAATAATTATAAATAATATAATTACACATAAATATATTTTACAAAACCTTTATGTATAATTTATGTTATTAACATAAGTACATATATATTTGCATGCAAGAAAGCTACATACATATATTTATACACCATATTAGAACACATAGAAATATCTATAGATCTATGCTACAATAAATACCATAATAAATACACTAAAATAATATATAATATCTATATATATTTACTAATTATAAATAAAGAATTTAAAGCATAATTAATTAGATCTACACATAAACACACCAAATTGGAGAGTATCACACTGTATCCCACTAGATCTAGGATACGCATGTGACACGAGTCCAACACACAACCAATTGCACCCCGAAGGACACAAACAAGTCACTATTAATATTTATGAATAAATCAAAGTGTCGAAAGTAGATCTATGTGTCCGTGTCAAAATACGACATGTTCAAAGCCCCGTGTCGGAGGAAAAACCCCCAAAATGACACGTATCACCAAATAGTTGGGATACGAACCACATGTACCAAATTATGGACACGACACTAGCCCCAAACACAAAAACACATGCCCAATTGATCTATAGGATCAATTGACACACACAACAAAATATAAATTCGGAATTCCAACAAAATTGACACAAAAAGCACCATAACTTTCTCCATGGGTCTCCTATGAACACAAAACAAAGTCCTATGGGTAGTACATATATATAGGTTGATTTTACATGATTAAATCTCAGATTTAGAAGCTATTTAAATGGGAAAATCTGAATTATACCTATTGGAAGATGGATTCCCAATGAAACCTCCAATTAAGATGAACTTGCTTCCAAATTGTAGATCCTTGCTCCTCTTTATAGATCCTTGCTTCCTTCTTCTAGATCCTTGCTTCCTCCTTCTCTAATGGTGAATTGGGAAGAATTTGGAATGAATTTGGTAGGGAATTGGATTTGGGAATGGAGGGAATTTGGTAGTGGGAAATTCTAGATCTAGATTTGGAATGAGAATGAGAGGAGAGAGAAATTTCCCCCCTCTTTTAATAGGCCGGCCTTGCCCCTCTCCCAAGCAATTATAAAATGTCCAATGTACCCCTTGGGGCCTCTCATGAAGAAATAATTAAGGAAGGAAGCTTCTAGTCTAATCACTTAATTAATTTAATCCATCTCCTTAACTATGGGCTTTCTAAATGGGCCAAGTCTAACTATTTAATTCATGTTGGTCCATGGGTCCAAACTAAAATAGTTGGGTCTACTAAAATAAGTCCCAAATAATTAAATAACATCCAACAACAATTAAATAATACAACAAAAATTATTTACCATGCACAATATTTATTTAAATAGGAAATTACTAAAATACCCTTTTTCCTAAAATATGGTAGTGACAACCGCCAACCCCTTCTCCCTTGACAAACGATGACAGAGCAACCCCCACTCCACCAGATTAGAAGGAATAATTTGTGGATCCAAGCTTTCGGAAGAGGGAAAGGCGGTAGTGTGTATGGTGCCAGATCGTTGGCATCCCAGCCATCTTTTTACTCCAGAGTGTCATGCCCCAATCTTCCACAAGCTCAATAGTCCCTGCTGAACGTGAATCACCACGTTGCAGCTCTCCCGCAGGACAATCGTTCTCATCTGAACGTGATACCGTACGAGCCTGGAGTTGCGCTCGTACAAGACGATGTTGTCAAACACCAAAGTTATCATCGAAACGACCAAGTTATAATCGAAAGTCAAGTATTGTGTACCAAGCACACATCAGAGTAATATGCAGCCAAGCTCTCGATAGGGTCCAAATAAAATGCCACAAAGGCGATGCCACAAAGGCGATGAAATACTCTTGCTCTTTTCTCTAGCCCACAAAGGTACTTACAGTTCATACATCATGTCCCGTATATCCAAGCAGCGCCACTACACATGCGTACCTAAAATAATGTCTACAAATATGGGTCAGTACACAGCCGTACTGGTGAGCCGGGTAACCCACTCGTCTAAGCCGACACTAAGTAAAAATAGTGAATGCAAACAGTTAAATGGTGATCTTTCTAGTTGAATCCTAGATTCATTTCATGGCATATGGATGACATATTAAGGAAAGCTTTAAAGCAGTTTAAGCATGCAAGCATTCAACTCAAACCAATCGACAAGCAAATATATAACCAACTCGAAGGAAACTAGCATGCAAACTGTCCTACTCAAACCCAAGCAACACTATAACATATCGAACCATCATCCAAGCCTCAATATCCATCCTCAACCAAAACTTACAATCCAAAATATCAAAGTGCACACTCTTGCCGAGGTAAGGTGGCCGCGCCTACACGAAGCACAAACCAACCAAAGTAAAGCAAATCAACTCTTATCTATATGAAGTCACTGGCCAAGCCATAAAGGACGTTGATCGGACTGATCAAATACGGTTCTACTCAAAACAGCGCTAAGTAGCTAACCCACCTGAATCGTATTAAACCACCGGTACCGCGCCCGAGGCACGTTACCAAGTTGTCTCCTCCATGACCGAACGGTCCCAGTACCCCGGAGCCTTCCCGTTCGAGGAGACCAAACCAGTGCAACACAGGTTGTCTGTGACATGCAGACACCAAGTAGGTATGACAAGAGGATCGAACATTCTCGCCCCACCAAGCAATCCTAGACTCATTCAACCAAATATCCAACCAAAAAAATCCATAACCATTCTTCCAATATATAGCCCAAGGCACCAAATCTCAAGTTATTCCATAGGCACAATGCCGCTTCTCAATACAGTGTTTCAAATTGGTGCAACACCCATGCTCAAAGCAATCCCATGGCACAATGCCCCAACAGTGGCACAATGCCCTTGCCGATGTAGTTGTTCAGTTTCGAACCACAACTGCACACTTTGCTTGACAAAGCGCCCAAGTGATACTCGTGCACGGATGTACGCTCGCTCGTACAAATTCTCGATATTCCCAATGCCTCAATGTATTATTCCAACTGTCCAAGCATAATTTTAATCGTTCAACCAACTGCCTCAAATATAATATTCCAACTCTAGCTCCAACTATCCATACGCGCAAATCAATTCAAGCCACAATCCTATCCAAGCAAACGACGTACACTCTATACATGCCTCAGTGTAGTGATTCCCATATTCTAGTCCGAGTGTTCAAGCCTTTTACGTGTTTTCCATATTATTAGGCATGAAGGAGTAGAGGAGAAGGAAAAGAGCCCACTCACCAAGTATGATTCCATTAAGTATCCTGTCTTGCCGATACGGCCAATCCCTTGAACCCGTGGTCTGATGCAAGCGCGATCTACTCAACTGGTATGACCGTGCGAGCAGGCCGTGCTCTACAAATCATCCGACCGATCGGACTAAGGAAGATGGCATTATCGTTCCAACCCAGCTATCTCAGTACTGCTCTGAACGAACACCTGATTTCCATTGAACCCGCTAGCCATCTGCATATGAAACCAACTCAATCAATACTTCTTCCTAAAATCCAACAATTCAAATATAACCTACTATTGTTTCATTCAACTGACTCAGCGTAACGCACCTTGCGGTTGCAGGGCATTATATAATATACCACTTAGAATTAGGTTCGTCCACGAACCGTGCTGGTACTCATTCCTATCATATGTCGTTTGTCCAATTCATAAATCTGCTCTATGCAACTCTCATACTCACGATCCTGACTCAGCATCTCGCTCTGCTGAACGCTCGTACAAATTTCTAAATTCCCACATCCTCCTTGCAGCTCAATACGAATTCTTCGTATCGCTTTGTTTTGGATCGTACACATATTTAAGGCGTCCCTAAAATACATACATTTCGGCCGAGCTTTGCGATAGTAAATTTGAACAAGTTACAAGGGTATCTTTATGTCCTAGGCATCCATTTGCTTTACTCCCAACTGAACCAATCCTGATTTCCATTGCAACATATTCGCTAGAGCACTATTCTCAAATATGATAATTTTCCACCGACTTAATCAGTTCGTGTTCCAACTCAATCCATCAAACTATTTCTGAATCCGCACTAGCAACATCTCCAAATATATCTCATGCATCGAACGATCATCTCAACTGATACTACCCCAACTAGGCGACTTACCCAAATATCAAACTTTGCTTTGATCATATCAGTCCAATACCTCTTCCTCAATCTTAATACCTCGCTGGGTGAACATCTATATTAAGGTTCGTGTGATCCACAAAGATCTCGTCGCCACGCTAAAGGGATAGTGTCGCCACAATTTTAACATGGACACACTCGCCACAATTCCTAGGTTGCGTATGGAATAGTTCTTCGCGCTGCTTCCACTGCCTCAAAGCATAGGATATCACCTTTGCCTTCTGAACGAGTATGCTTCCCAGACTAAGTTCCGATACATCTTGTAAATATGAGGCACATCTTATAAATTTGATCTGAACGAGCCACTGCTTTAACTTCACGAGCTAGTTTCACAGTCGTCAATTCATATGAATGCTATTACCTTCCAGGGCACGATGAGTCAGAGGCGATGCCATCGATAAAAATCTGCGACTCTGAATCTCATCAGTTGACTAGGCTATTTCCACCATCGCTCCGATCTTCCAGCTGCATCTTCAGCTGAAGACTATCCCAAGGGTCTCTCAAATCCAATACTCAGATATATCTCTAAATATTCATCGCTCATATTCACCCTCGACGCATCCCCAAATACGCCGCCACAGGGGTCGTTCTATGGGTCTACAATATTCATTTCTGATTTGGCGGCCAAGTCACTAGGGTCAGCTGTCCCAAAGCTACGCTCGATAATTGTAAGTCATCACGATAGAAAGTTACTATGAACCATGCTATATCTTATCTGTAAATCCGAACCAAAATCCAACCATTTCATCCGAGTGAACTGCCGAATGCGAGCCCTTCATGCACTACCTCTTTACAATCTGTCAACCAAACGCCGCTTAACCACCTAGAGTCTTGCTATCTATCCAAGCCAACAATTCGAGAACTGCGCTTGTTGAAATCATCTTCCATCGATCCGTCGTTCTGCCCTGAATCCATCAAATTTCTGAATTGCCATGTTTGTCTACTCGTACTACTAATTACAATGATTCTCGAAACCAAAGACTTGCTCAAATTTTTATCCTTTTGCCGCTTTCCACAATGCACGTCCAACTTGCTCAAACAGCACGGTGTTTAGCTCAATTGTTGCTTCCACATTTAGCTATCTTCAAAAGTCTGTCCGTGCTCGCTATCCTCCGATTCACCCATCGCTCGCTCAAGCGTAACCCAACTATTCGTTCCGATCTTCGTCCATCTCTTAAGTCCAATGAGACTTCTATTTGTACAAGTCTGTTCTCAATATGCTCAACTCAATATTCGCTTGCTTCATTTTTATTTTTCCCAACTCAGCCGATGTGTACCAACCAACTTGTATTCCCGTTACCCGTGTCTATTCAGGCAATTCCCATAGATGTCCAACCAAAATATTTTTAATGCCTTGCTCAATATGTGGTATCCCATATACCACTCCGAATCAAGTCGCTACTCGCATTACGATTTCTTGTATTGATCCAAGATCCGTTCGAACCATCCCTCATGCGTGATCCTGCCTTTCCCAACTCGAGTATGACACAAAACTCAGGTAATGCCTGAATTATCCAACTCTTTCCATCAATCTTATGATGCAACTCGTGCCATACTCCATTCTTAATACTTTTAGCTATTCTCACCGTCTGATACTTTTGATACACGAGTAACCCGTGCAATGATCTTTTTTTCCAAGTAGTCCAACCCAAAACCTAACAGTTCCTCTTATTTGTTGTATGAGCAACTCTTGCCAACTTATTCTGATATTCCCAAGCCAAACTCAAACTTGCTCAACCGATGCGCCATATGATATACCCAGCCAAAATTCAAACTCCGTCCAACAATTTTGCTACACGAGCAACTCGTGCAATGATCCATTCTCAATCTAATATTTCTACTCACAATATGCCGCATAACCAAATCTCGTATGCCAACTAACTGATCCACTGATACAATCAGAAATCCCTGAATGATAAGCTAAGCCAACCCATCGAAAGCTCTCAACTTATTTCACAAATGCAATAATGCTACCCAACTTGCTGCACGAATGCAACAACGCCTAACGAGGCTAAGCAATCTAACAAAAACCAACCAAGGCAACACAACCAAGAATAACATGCAGCCACAACCAGCACTATATAGACTTATTGCATGAAATATCCAATGCGGCATTGAGTAGAGTCAAGAGCTAGACGACACGCGAAAGCTATTTAGAGTTTGTGATGAAACGAAGGACCAAGTCCGAGAAAATGAACCAGGAGCTCTGATACCAATTTGTCATGCCCCAATCTCCCACAAGCTCAATAGTCCCTGCTGAACGTGAATGATCATGTTGCAGCTCTTCCGCAGGACATTCGCTCTGATACCAACACAACCAAGAACAACTTGCTGCACGAATGCCGTACGAGCCTGGACCCCACTTTGTCCTAAATTTACTATTTTTGTCGTGTGTTCAAATTAGACGAATGAGTAGTATTTTTTGACTATCTCACTCATTCTGGAAATGTTGGTTATGTTTATTTTAGCATATGGGGACTTTCGTTTCACTTTCACATCTTTCGCATAGTCATGTGTGTCATCTGAACATTATTTCACCAGCGAACTACTTCTAGGCAAGTATACATTGCCACCATTACTGTATCTTAGATTTTTTTAGCATATATGATACATTTATGTCTTATTTCCATAGTATTTATGATAATAAATGGAGCATCCAAGGCGCAACGGCGTAATGCATTGTCCATTGCTTTCTTGTTTAATATGTATATTGACCTAGAGTTATGAGACCACCTAATGATTGTGAGGTATCCTTATATCTCCTCTGGCCATGACACTTGTTTGACACGAGTTGTGATTTCCATTTAGGATATGGACTTTCATATTCGACTGGCCATCGGTACGTGCGAGATGTGAGACGGTTAAGATCGAGATGTGAGACGGTTAAGATGTAACTGCCATTAGTAGATTTTGTTAGTGACCGTAGCAATTACGGGTTGGACGAGTAGTGGATACGACTTAGATGGTTTCATGGGATGGGAAGGACAACAATTAGCGTAGGGGCTATTATTATTTACTTTTCCACTAGATGCCTTTAATATCTTGGATGAGCACTAGTGCCCCATGCATTTATTTTTGTTAGGAGAGCACCTGTGTGAAAGGTCATCCTAAACTTCATTCACATAGACAGTTATGAGACATCTTGTATCATGATTGTAGTATGTGGCTTATTTTTTTGTATCTTTTTACGTCCCACTGAGGACCTGGTGATCTCTCTGGGTATAGTTGAGTCATAGTATCTTGAGGAGTACGAACCTGGACCATACACTACTTTGGTGATAATGAGTCTACGCTACCAGAGTTTGCTTGATTTCATATTTATTTCTTGTACTTATTAGTGGACTATTTCTTTTATATTGGAGGTCGGACTCCAGTTTTATTTTAGTTTGATATAGTTGCTTGGCAGTAGATTTATCTCCACCCAATTATTTATTTTTTGGATTATTTCAGACTTGATCCTTTCGATTCATTGATTAGTTTGCTTTTTATTTATTATATGTAGATAAGATATAGTATGACCTTGACCTTGATATATATTTATGTGGTGAGATGTATCATTATATAGTGTACATGTATTATAGGTTTCATATATTGGAGTTGCCCATATACATACTAGCTAACATGCTTGCGTATACCTGGTTCTACATATTTTGGGACTGGACGTGACATATTTTGGTAGCCCATGCAGGTCAAGAAAATATTGTTTCGATTACGTTACTGTACCGAGCAAGCCATGTATCCTAAGCTCACTAAAACTTCCATAATACTTGAGATGCTTGTATTCTAAACTTCTATAATACTTGTGATACTCTGGATCTTTCCACTAAGGTAGTCCTCCTATCTTGTTATTTGGTGCAAACTTATACTCGAACACTTAACAATCACCCTAGGATACTCACATGTATTTGGTGTCAATATAACATACATAATTACTTCCTAACCAATATGACACTATAATATCTCATTGTACCCTCATACCCATTATACTGTTCACGGATATATACTACTTCTACACTCCAAAATAGTAGCAATGTACTATGTCCACTAAACTTACTTCGATATAGGTTACCCTTCTTACTCACTGCCTGAAACACTTGTACCCTTACTCCCAACACCCCTTCATCTATATTAACTGCTACACCCATCTACTTCTATCATACACAAGATATTCACTGATACTAAGATAATACCTAGCTTAACATTGACATACCCTGGATACTGGTACTCTCTAGGCACTCTTGGTATACAGACAATAACTTCTTAACACTCACAATAGCTCATCTCACACACTACTACCACTCTTGACACTAGCTTACTTACTAGATCATCCCATCACACTTACTAACTCAAGAACTTTTATTGACTCATGCACTTAATATTCTCTGCTACCTGCTTAACACTAACATGTCCTACTGGCACACCTATTGGTACCTCCGATACAAATGCTTTTGTAAACCCCCTCACCCAAAAATTAGGTCTAATAGGCTTAGATAGTGAAACTAGGGATAGTTTGAACCCAATTAGAATTAGAACACGACATTCTATTTAATTATGCAATATTTATGACATGTAGCGCACCTTACCTTTGCTTTGATAATTGGAGCACCTCACTAGTCATTGCCTTCTTACAAATTTCACAACCTTGTCCTAGACGTGCCCATATTCTATTCTGACCTTTGTGTAACTTACAATTATGCTTTCTTGTGCTATATTTTAGTCACACAACATTCATCGCAGACGTTATTAATTAATTCTAAATAAGTTTTAACTTTGTACTCTTGTGCGTTCCAATCGAAATTGGAGACACAATCTTGACCGTTTTGTGCAACCCAAATTATGATAATTTTCTACACTGAATCCTCTACGTCCATGACACTTGTGTCCCATCAAATTTTATCCTCATGTACTTCTAATTAATTCAAGAACACCTTGAGCATTAATTTTAATTAATTAAATCCAATTTTCATCTTTGTATAATTTTCTCAATTATTGGGCACTTTTATGCAAAATTTCATTAAGGTGTCCACACCATTGGGCAATATACAAAGAAATCTATTTTTCCCCTTCATACGAATTTCTCCATAATTTTCGGAATGTGCAATGTGCAACATTGCCCCCTTTATTTTAAACCAATCTTTGCATTTAAACAATACAATTATGGCCCCCCAAATATCCTCATGGGAGCCCAAGGCCCAACCCCAAGGAGCGTTGACCAAGCCCTAATCCTAGGTCAACACCAAACCTAAAAATCCTATATGTATAAATATCTCCCTTCCATTATTTTTCTCCAAAACCCAAACCCAACGGATATACACAGCCGACTATTCCCCTATTCATCTTCTTCAACCCATCCCTTCACCCCAGCCGAGACTCGCAGAGTGACACCCGCACCGCCGTGCCCTCGCCTGACCCTTGCCATCCTCCTCCTCAACTTTCTCCTTCTCGACACCACGATGCACCACCAGCACCATTAACACACCCCGCTGTTCATCCCGATCGTCCCTCGACCAGAGACTTCCCCAGTCGGAGTTCACATCTCCCCCCACCGGAGCACAGCTGGAGACCCCACCTCTCCTTCAACCACCATTATCATCTCGACTACCACCTCTTCCAGTCTGACCTCCCTGAGCTCTCCTCCGTCGACTGGACAGTCGGCCAACCCACTGAACCACCAGCATTGAACCACCCCGAGCCTCCTCTCCCTTCCTTCCTGAACCGCTGGAGCACCCGACCACGACCCCTTGACCTCCATCCTTCTCCCCCTCCTCGACCACAGCCCCTTCGTCGACTCTCCTCTATCGCCACTCGCCTGAAGCCGCTGGACGATGAGGCACACCCGCTGTCCTCTCCTTCCTCCTCCCTGAGTAACACCACCACCACCTCCCTGCCCCCCCTGAGAACCTCCACCCATCACGACCCAGCTCCTCCCTGTCATCGACTCTTCTCCCTATCCTCCTCCTCCTTCTGGCCGGACCTCCCCCACTGGCCGGACCCCCCCCGGTCGGAGTACATTCAGCAGCCCATCAACACCCATCATCATCATCAACATCAATATCAACACCCATCATCATCATCAACATCAACACCCATCATCATTATCAACATCACCCCATCATCTAAATTATCATCCTCATCATCACCATCCTCCACATCATCATCCTCGTCATCACCATCACCCCTATCATCATCCCTGGTCATCACCATCACCCCATCATCATCCATATCACTACCATTATCATCATTTTCGTCATCATTACCATAATCATCACCATTATAATCATCATCACCATTATAACCCCCCATCATCAATATAACTACCATCATTGGCCTAATCATCACCTTAACCATAACTTAATCATCTCATCATCATTACCCTCGCCATCATCGTCATCGTGGACCCATCACCCTTGCCAGACAAACCGCAGCAGATACCCCCGATTCCCGTGCCTGTGTACGCTAACCTCGAAGATCTATTGGATTGTTCTATGCGACTTTCGGAGCAGAATATTGGTGCTATACAGCTTTCTTGCCAGGCAAGTATACCTTGCCTTGTTGTACTGTTTAAATTCTATATTATTAGCTGCATGTTTATTATTTTAAACTGTGCGCATCCGAGAGAGACTCGGGTGCAGTCAACGAAGACGTTGACGTTAGAACTTATATCTGACCTAGTATTTAGTAGACCCACCTAAAGTTGAGGATTTATCGATATGACTTCCCAGGCCTTGACATATTTCTTATACGTATTATGAGTCTCATGTAGGGCACGTACTTGCATATGTGGTTGGCCACCTATACGTGTAGGTCGTGTGACGAATATGGTATAACTGCTAATAGTGATGCATGTTAGAGACTTAGCAGTTATTAGTTGTCGGAGCTTAGACTATTGTAGTACGAAGGTCCAATCCTTGTCCTTGTTTGGTTGTGAGATTGGACTATTATTCTAACGATAGACTATGAGCCAGAGTTATGACACCGATACTTGCACTCCATCTCGGTATAGTACCTACAGTGTGTTGTGTATACAACATGCATAGATCATTGGGCGGGGAAGATAATTAGTAGGCGTATGGGACAGAAAATTGGTTGCCATAGTTTCAGAGTAAACTGCGGGTCCGTGAGCCTCAGTGTTACCCAATTATGGGCCAGTGTTACCCGGTTATGGGCCAGTGTTACCCGGTTATGGGCGTATATGCTTGTCGATACATCCGACAGAGGTTACTAGCGGCACGCTATCATGATCGGTGATGTAGTCAGCATATACTTCTGGCATCCAGTTTACAACTAATGCCAGATACTTAGCCTTTGGCTCGATGCTATGCTTTATACCTTTTACCTACCCATACATACCAAGGTTGTCTTCAAATTGTATTTCACTTAGTTGGTTAGGTCACCCTCGAGTTTTTATAGTATTTACTTTATGGCCTATTTCTATGTATCTTGTTATGTCCCTCTGAGGATCTGGTCCCTTTCCAGGTGTAGACGTTCATGAGTATTCGCAGGAGCGCAGATCCAGACTTTCTACGTATATTTCGAGGAGGTCTTCTCTTCGAGGGCATGACTGTTAGTTGATATTCTTATATTGTGTTTGTTCTGTTGCACTTATATGTTCTAGTTCGGCAGTGAATTTGTTTCCATCTGACTGTCATCTTTAGATACCTTATATTGAGATCTAGTTCATAGATATTGGTTATTTATTTATATTTAATTTTTGTGGATGAGATTAGATTATACCCTGTGACTTGTGATAGTTTTATCACTTGTGAATTATTGTTTATTATACAGCGTATACATGTGTTATAGTTTCCATATATTAGAGTTGCCATATACATACGGTTGGCATGCTTATGTGTCCTAGTCCTACTTATTTTAGGATTGGGATATGACGTGTTTTTAGTGGT
Source organism: Iris macrosiphon (assembly GCA_036927795.1). Classification (NCBI taxonomy): domain Eukaryota; kingdom Viridiplantae; phylum Streptophyta; class Magnoliopsida; order Asparagales; family Iridaceae; genus Iris; species Iris macrosiphon. The sequence continues at coordinate 144,660,829 of JAYESA010000002.1, read as the reverse complement.
GGCCCATGCAGGTCGAGAGCATATTGTCTTGGTTACGTTACTGTACCGAGCAAGCCTGCACCTAGGATTAGAGTATAGGATCTCATCCACAATTGACTATAACTTATCTTCCTTCTAATCCATTCTATTTGAATAATTACATCATGCTTGATTCATGTGCTTCCCTATTAGTTCCTTGAGTGTAGCCTTTCCCTAAAATATATAAGTCCCTGTTGTTAGATAATAAGTAGGGTAAACTTCCTATTAAGAGTGCAACTAGGATAATGACCCATCACTAAGATAAGAATACCAAATGAACCCTAGCAACCCTTACCTATAGAATGATTGACCATTATCTCTTGATAATTAGGGATGACTTTAGAGTAGTATAGACACAACTAGAGTGAGTTATAAATTTAACCATATTGTTTGACCCTAGCGTTTGAGGGACCAATAGAATCCAAGGTAGAAACTTAGGACTAACCCTAACTTTTATAGTGAGATAGTTTTATAGAACTATACATTAGATTCATTGCTTTGATAGTAGCAGACAGTACCCTAGGAAGCCAAGAAGAATGGATAGATATTTCCCTTGAACATACCTCAAACACAGAGAATAGCTACCACTTTCCCTTAGGAAAACCATGATATTATCTAGAGTCCCTCTATTTCTAACTTCATATCTTGTTCCTCTGAAAATCTAGCACTCGCTATTTGTGCGACGATTAATTATGTTCTTCTGTCGTGCCACCTAGCGCTTCCATTCTTAATGTTAACCCTTCTGTTCTATAAGCACTATGACTAAGACTTAACATGACCATGACCTAAATAATGTAAGAGGATACCCTAATAAGTACCAAGACCTTTTCTCGTAGACCTTAACAGGAGTTTCTACTGTATCCTTAAGATAGTACAATATTAGTAATTATTTTAAGTTAGGTATTATGCCTCACAACATAGTATCACATAGTTCTCTTAACCCATTGATGAAGTATAACTGAATGACCTTAACTGTATGCTAGTATAAGAAGATAGTGGTTATTCAGGCTATAGAACTTAGAGGCCCATACCCTATTTGGTTGACTAACAACTTAGACAAGGAGTTAGTATCACAACGGTAGAGACTGTAGAGTCTTACCTTCTTTGTGAACTTGAATTATTTTGTAACTTCTCTCATCATAATCTAGCGTACTTATATTTTCTGTATAACCTTGACTTATGCCGCTATTATAGCCTAGTTTTGCAAGATTATTCTTTTATCGAGCTTGTTCATGACATATGTATTATTGGGTTGACACACTAATATAATTGTCTATTCAGAATTAGTGTATTACGGTCTGATCAACCTTAGTGCATTTGATTCATCCTTCGCATAACTACCTTACGTAGATTGTGATATATAGTTGACTAGTAGACGAAAGTACTTGCCCTCTAGATATGTCTGAGCATATCATATCAGTTACATAACTGTACTGATGCGAGCATGTGAATAGGAATTACCAAAATAGGATTTTAATCCACAACTGCCCTGACAACTCTCTTTTTGAATTCTTTAATCTCCTTGAACCTCGTACTTGTATTCTATCACCTTCACCTTAAACTCTTTATCATTGTTTTCCATTTTCTCTAATTTCGAAAAGATAAAATCTCATGCTTGGCATAAGTTTGATACACTGATAAGTACTAAATATACCCCATAGGCTAATCATATGACTTGGTGACTCCTTTTTATAGTTGATTAAGGGCATAACATAAATGATATGTTTGGTGTTAAAACTTTGAGGATTAAATAACATGATTAAATAATTGGAGGAATAGCTTTCTTAGATGTATAGCCTTAGTTGATAGATGGGTAAATTCTAAGTTGGGTAGAAACCACATTTGTTAAAACTTGAGGTAAATTCTTTTAGATTTTGATCAAGTGAGATTAGATAGAGAGAAACCATGCCTTATTTTAGTTTCGAGGACAAAATTATTTTAAGTTGGGTAGATTGTAAACCCTTTCACCCAAAAATTAGGTCTACTAGGCTTAGATAGTGAAACTAGGGCTAGTTTGAACCCAATTAGAACTAGAACACGGCATTCTATTTAATTATGCAATATTTATGACACGTAGTGCACCTTACCGTTGCTTCGATAATTGGAGCATCTCACTAGCCATTGCCTTCCTACAAATTTCACAACCTTGTCCTAGACGTGCCGACATTCTATTTTGACCTTTGTGTAACTTACAATTATGCTTTCTTATGCTATATTTTATTCGCACAACATTCATCGCAGACATTTTTAATTAATTCTAAATAGGTTTCAACTTTGTACTCTTTGCGTTCCAGTGAAAATTGGAGGCACAATCTTGACCGTTTTGTGCAACCCAAAATTATGATAATATTTTACACTGAATCCTCTACGTCCATGATACTTGTGTTCCACCAAATTTTATCCCCATATACTTCTAATTAATTCAAGAACACCTTGTGCATTAATTTTAATTAATTAAATCTAATTTCTATCTTTGTACAATTTTCCCAATTGTTGTGCACTTTTATGCAAAATTTTATTAAGGTGTCCACACCATTGGGCAATATACGAAGAAATCTATTTTTCTTTTCATAAAAATTTCCCTATAATTTTTGGAATGTGCAACGTGCAACATCGCCCCTTTATTTTAAACCAATCCTTGCATTTAAATAATGCAATTATGGCCCACCAAACATCCTCATGTGAGCCCAAGGCCCAACCCCAAGGAGTGTTGACCAAGCCCTAATCGTCGGTCAACACCAAACCTAAAAATCCTACATATATAAATATCTCCCTTATATTATTTTTCCCCAAAACCAAAACCCAAAGGATATACACAGCCGACTATTCCCCTATTCATCTTCTTCAACCCATCCCTTCACCCCAGCCGAGACTCGCCGGAGTGGCACCCGCACCGCCGTGCCCTCGCCGTAATCCTTGTTAACTTTCTCCTTCTCGACACCACGACGCACCACCAGTACCATTAACACACCCCGCTGCTCATCCCGTTCATACCTCGACCAGAGACTTTCCCCGCTAGAGTTCACATCTCCCCCCGCCGAAGCACAGCTCGAGACACTGCCTCTCCTTCAACCACCATTATCATCTCGACTACTACTTCTTCTAGTCTGACCTCCCTGAGCTCTCCTCCGTCGACTGGACAGTCGGCCAACCCACTGAACCACCCACATTGAACCACCCTGAGCCTCCTCTCCCTTCCTTCCTGAACCACTGGAGCACCTGACCATGACCCCTTGACCTCCGTCCTTCACCCCTCCTCGACCACAGCCCCCTCGTCGACTCTCCTCTACCGCCACTCGCCTGAAGCCGCCGGACGACGAGGCACACCCGCTGTCCTCACCTTTCTTCTCCCAGAGTAACACCACCACCACCTTCCTGCCTCCTTGAGAACCTCCACCCATCATGACCCAGCTCCTCCCTGTCATCGACTCCCCTCCCTGTCCTCTTCCTCCTTCTGGCCGGACCTCTCCCCCTGGCTGGACCTCCCCCCGGCCGGAGTACAGTCAGCAGCCCATCAACACCCATAATCATCATCAACATCAACACCCATCATCATCATCAACACCAACCCATCATCCACATTATCATCCTCGTTATCACCATCCTCCACATCATCATCCTCGTCATCAACATCACCCCTATCATCATCCTCATCATCATCATCACCCCATCATCATCCATATCACCACTATTATTATTATTTCTATCATCATTACCATAATCATCACTATTGTAATCATTATCACCATTATAACCCTCTATCATCAATATAACCACCATCATTGGCCTAATCATCACCTTAACCATAACCTAATCATCTCATCGTCATTACCCTCACCATCGTCATCATCGTGGACCTGTCATCCTTGCCAGACAAACTGTAGCAGACACCCCCGATTCCCGTGCTTGTGCACGCTGACCCCGAAGATCTATTGGATTGTTCTGTACGACTTCTGGAGCAGAATATTGGTGCTACGCAACTTTCTTGCCAGGCAAGTATACCTTGCCTTGTTGTACTATTTAAATTCTATATTATTAGCTGTATATTTATTATTTTAAACAGTGCGCATCCGAGAGAGACTCGGGTGCAGTTAACAAAGGCGTTGACGTTAGGACTTGTGTCTGACCTAGTGTCTAGTAGACCCACATAAAGTTGAGAAGTTATCGGTATGACTTCCCAGGCCTTGACATATTTTTTATACGTGTTGTGAGTCTCATATAGGGCACGGACTTGCGTATGCGGTTGGCCACCTGTACGTGTAGGGCATTTGACGGATAGGGTATAACTGCTAATAGTGATGCATGTTAGAGATATAACAGTTATTAGTAGTCAAAGCTTAGACTATTGTAGTACGAAGGTCCAATCCTTGTCCTTGTCTGGTTGTAAGGTTGGACTATTGTTCTAACGATAGACTATGAGCCAGAGTTGCGACACCGATACTTGTACTCCATCTCGGTGTAGTAGCTATAGCATATTGTGTATACAACATGCATAGATCATTGGGCGGGGAAGATAATTAATAGGCGTATGGGACAGACAATTTGTTGCCAAAGTTTCAGAGTAAACTGCGGGTCCGTGAGCCTCAGTATTACCCGGTTATAGGCTAGTGTTACCCGGTTATGGGCCAATGTTACCCAGTTATGGGCGTATATGCTTGTCGATACATCCGGCAGAGGTTACTAGCTCCACGCTATCATGATCGGTGATATAGTCAGCATATACTTCTGGCATCCAGTTTATAGCTAATGCCAGATACTTAGCCTCTAGCTCGACGCTATGCTTTATACCTTTCACCTACCCATACGTACCAAGGTTGTCTTCAAATTATATTTCACTTAGCTGGTTAGGTCACCCTCGAGTTTTTATAGTATTTACTTTATGGCATGTTTCTATGTATCTTGTTATGTCCCTCTGATGACCTGGTCCCTTTCCAGGTATAGACATTCAAGAGTATTCATAGGAGCGCAGATCCGGACTTGCTACGTATATTTTGAGGAGGTCTTTTCTTCGAGGGCGTGACTGTTGCACTTATATGTTCTAGTTCGGCAGTAGATTTATTTCCATCCGACTGTCATATTTAGATACCTTATATTGAGATCTAGTTCATAGATATTGGTTATTTATTTATATTTTGATTTTCGTGGATGAGATTAGATTATACCCTGTGACTTGTGATAGTTTTACCACTTGTGAATTATTGTTCATTATATAGTGTACGCATGTGTTATGGTTTTCATATATTGGAGTTGCCATATACATACGGCTGACATGCTTACGTGTCCTAGTCCTACTTATTTTGGTACTGGAACGTGATAGCTTTACTTCATAATACTCATAAAACTGGTACTTTACTTTACCAGTCAAGCTTTTCTCATACATCCTTATTAATACTTCAACATTCCTGATTACTAGCTGATACACCAACACTAGACACATACGTTTGCACTCACATCTACTCACACCAATGTCCAACACTCAACAAATAGCACAAATCTTATTACTAGCACAACACATTCTAATACTATCATACTCACCTATATACTTATGGGTACCATTCTATCATACCACACGCACTAGTACCTCTCCTGAATACTCATTTTTTAGTCATAACAAAACCAAGTATCAAGCACCAAATGGAATATCATACTCCATTGATATCCACACACAAATTTTATGATACTTAATTGTTGCATGGATCACTAAACTATATGAACCTAGAACATGCATGATGACACTGATACCAATTCCTGGAATCATAACTGATACTCTACTCTTTATTCTACCCTTGGTACTAATACTAACTATATCGACACCTACCATAGAACTATCTCTACAAAGATACTGCACTATGAGTTATCTTTAGACTGATGCCTGTAGTTCACATGTCCAACCAGGAACCACTCACAGACTCACAAGCTATACTCCCAATAATCAACACTAATACTCAATGACACAAACCTATCTACAAGTTATAAAACTATGAAACTATCCAAGGAACCTCAGAAACTAATGAAGGTAAAGCCTTATAAGAAACTGAACTAGAGGCACTAGAGATATCTCTATCCTGAGCTAGTAGAGTGATAAAATAAACTCAGTGATAACATGGTTGAATGATAGAGATAATATATTAATAACCTATTAAGATATAATCTGATAATTATACATGTCTGTTTGATGATAAACAAAAGAAATTGAAAGTAGGTTTATACGAAACCCTTTCTTTGTTTACAAACAAGAAAAAGAAGTACAATTAATCCTATACAAGGATGTTAAGTACAATAAAAATAATTCAGGAGAAAAATTGCTATAGGAGTCTGATCTGCGGTCGATCACTTTGTCCCTTGGACCACACAATGACGAAGAAGTATTGTAGAAGAAGAAGAAGCTTCAAAGGTTGCAAGAGGGATTGAATTCTCATTGCCGAAGTTGTCAATCGACACTCTCTGTCTGTGCTCTCTGCTCCTCTTTTTTTTTGATCTTTTGGATTATCACCCCTTGATTCTGACCCTGATCTCCTGTGACCGGAAGTCTCTATTTATAGAGCTCAGTCACAGTAACTGTCCAGTCGACGTAGAAGCCAAACTGTGGAGAGAGTTGCACTCTTTACGCGGCAGTTATAATAACTGCTACCCACGTCTGAATGATCTCTTGAATCCGCGTGTGACGCGTGTCCCATTATGAGGTAACGCATATAATCGCTCATCGAAGATCATGACATGCAAGCCACGTAGGTAACTGTCCCTCGCGTAGAGATGGTTGGCATAAAAGCCAAATAACTATCTTGTTGGTATAAAAGTCAAGTATCTGTCTTGTTGGCGTAAAAGCTAAGTAGCTGTCTTATTGGCGTAAAAGCCAAGTAGCTGTCTTGTTGGCATAAAAGCCAAGTAGCTGCCTTATTGGCGTAAAAGCCAAATAGCTGTCTTGTTGGCGTAAAAGCCAAATAGCTTTCTTGTTGGCTTAAAAGCCAAATAGCTGTCAGTTGGCGTAAAAGCCAAATAGCTGTCTTGTTGGCATAAAAGTCAAATAGCTGTCTTATTGGCGTAAAAGCCAGATAGTTGCATAATAGGTAACCAGCATAAAGATAGCCAATTATCCTTCCTTGACTGAGGTCTTGAGCGTATTCTGGACTAAATAGCCTTATCACGTACCTTTGCAAATATAGCTTGAGTTGGCATATTTCGAGGAGATAGCATACGGCGTACTCCTATAGTTAAAAATAGCCTGATTGGCGTATTTTGAGGAGATAACATACAGCGTGCTTCTATAGTTGAAAATAGCCTGGTTGGCGTAACATGCAGGGATAGTGATGTGAGCGTATTAGCCCTAGTTTTAGCTCTCCCGGTCATTAAAATAGAATAAAATCTCGTGCATTAAATGCAGAGATCTACCCCCGTCTCATGCATTAACTACAGAAATATGCCTCGAGCTCTGTACGAAAGACAGCTTTTGACGTGGCATCTGATTTTGTCTCATGTTGAGCGTAAAGACTCACTTCTGCCCATGTAGAATAGGCAGCATATTCTTTGAATGCGTAAAAATGACTTATATCAAAGATATGTCACTAACCGACCGCCTGGGCCTCTGTGCAGAATCATTATTACAGCCGTCCTCTCGATCGTCGTGCAGTACTCTTTGTCAGGAGTCAGGTTTACTATTTTGTCTGACAGGTTCATTTGAGGAATACGAAGAGTTCCTCGTACAACTTCATGTACGCCAGAGAAAAACCCTTCATCTGTCTTTGCAAAACTCTTCGTCTCTTTGAGAACTCTTCATTTTTGTCTCTTTTCTGAGAACTTTGAATTTCGCCATGGCACCAAAACAAGCTTCCACTGCTAAGGGAAAGAAAGCCACTTCCTCATCTCGCTCCTCTGCTCCAGCACGAGCAACCCCCATTAGGCTGAGCGAGCCCCGATCTGAACAAAGTGCTCCACCGTCGAGCTACGCTCCGAGCATCACAGGTAAAGACTTCGAGAGGAATAGAGAACCTTTCGTACACGTTGTACGTGTATGCGCAACAATACACCCACATTTCTAATGTGTCAGCGTAAAAACTCTATATTTTTGCAGTCTGGCGTAAAAATTCAGACTGTCAAAATTTGGCGTATACTGCAAATTTTGAGTTTTACGCGCTGGATGCAAATTCCAGCAAAAAACTCAAATTTTGGCAGTATGGCGTAAAGATCTCAGACTGTTAGATTTTGGCGTGTACTGCCAACCTTGAGTTTTACGCACTGAAAATAGATTCCAGCGTAAGACTCAAGTTTTTACAGTCTGGCATAAAAGCACAGACTGTTAGTCTTTGGCGTAAACTACAAGAGTGTAGCGTCTAGCGTAAAACTGACTTATTTTCTTGCTTTTTGCAGTGGACCTGCAGATCCCTCCTTTGGCTGAAGTGATGGGCTCTGCTGCTGGGACGCTGAATTCCAACTATCTGGAGGACTTGTCCCATGTGACATTCCCCATCTCTGGAGTCGAGTATCCTCAAGAAAGGATAACTCTGATCTCGTCCCAAGGAGAACGAATGTTGCTGAGTATGATCAGTAGGGAGCCCCTGACATACATAGATGAGACTGAATATAATAAACCAGGTTTCTTATTCGGGGATGTTATCGATAAATAATCCCAAACAAAACCCAAGAAAGAAAATTGGATATTTTTTGCTGAGGGAACGGTCATGTATCTGCCAAGGATGCCCAGAGATTACCCTATCTCGACATTCTTTCATGCCATACATCCCAGGAAGATGGTATGGACTCTGACTCTAGATCTTCATGGGCGGCCAGGGAAGATCTCATACAAGAAAGGATTGAACCGATGAGCCTTTGTGAGCAGTCCTTCAGGCCCTGTTATGCCTTTAAGAGGATTACTGTCGGGCTGCATCCCGAGTGAAGATACTTCACTGATACAGCCGGTTCAAATAATAACTTTCTACAATGACTTTATGGGGCAGGGAGGAGTGTATCCCAAGGTTAACCCTCGCACCAATGGATGGTTTAGCCCCCAGAATCTTCGATGGGCCAGTTTAACTGCCTGGGCCCTGAAGTACTTCCAGATGGAGCTGGAGAGTATTGGTTTGTTTGCGGCTATGAGTGCCACTAGTATTGGGCTGTCTGTCAACCCCAACTTGTTCTTAGGTTTGATGGAGCGATACAACTCGCTTACTGGGACTTTTGCCACTCTACTAGGTGTGTTGGGCTTAGCCCTTCATGAGATGGCAGAGATTTCAAAGCTGCCAATGGGAGACACTCCTTATAAAGTGTACGTTCCCATAAACAGGAAGCTGAGGGATACAAACCCTCGGGCAGTGGCGGTGTACCAAGAGTTGATGAGCCACTATCTTGCCTGCACCACTTTCTACAAAGAGCCCTCTGATTTGGCCCATATCAACAAATGGGTATCCTACCTCTTCTTCCATCAGGCCAGAAATGCTAAGCCGGACAAGGTTGTAGATAGCAGAGATAAGCCTTTAAATCTTCTGAGCATGCTTAGTGCCAACGGTCGATGATCTCATTGAAGACGCAGGGGCTTCAGATTATGTTCTCGATGAGAAGATAGGGGGTTATCCTGCAGGCACTAAAGCCTTTAGTTATATGAGGCATTGTCGTAAGCCTCTGTCAAGGGAAGCTCAACTGGCTGGCTTCCTCTCTGTTTGGCTACGCCGATGGGTGGTTCCTGGCATCGCGTCTGCGGATCGCATCCATCGCAACACCATATGGCCCGCAGTGCATTTGGTATTTGGAGCAAGCTTAGGCCTGCTTCCTGCTATGGTATGCAGAATACAAGCTAGCCTGAGGGCCATTACTGATGGGCTGCTTGCAGATGATACACAGCGTGAAGGATATCCCAGAGTGGAATTACCATTCCTATATCTGATGGGATGGTTAATCCTTCACAACACCAGAGTGATGTCTTCTGAATTTGCCAGCGGTTCGGGAAATAACTTCTTGTTGAATTACAAGAATTCCCTTTGGAATGTGACTAGCGTCATAGATTATCGGTGAGCATTAAATTTTGTCCATGGTTGGAAGCTCTTCTGTACCGTCCTCCTGTACATATTAATCAACAGGGGACTAAACTTCAGGATGTGGGCCAGGGGAAGACTATTCTTTCTCCTGAAGCCTTTTACTGGTTGGTCTGCATTAGACCTTCCCACCTGCTGTACAGAAGTAAGGACCACTGCTACTTGGAGCCTTATCTGCCTAGCCGGTTCGTCAGGCAATTTGGGTACGACCAGTTGCACGTAGGGAATCCTATCACCAGCTTCAAGTCCAAAGGTGGACTTATTGATGGAGCCAGAGGATGGCGGTATTTCATCATGGGTTGTACTGGTGCGATCTTTGCTGTGCCCGCGACTTCTCTCTCCACGGAATTATGCATTCTTCACTCGTACGCACAGTTTTATGCGTCCATCAATACCTTCCATCGTGATTTTGATGTGTATGGAAGTTTTAGGATGCCCTCCCATAAGTCCACTGGAAGAGAGGAGATCCCATCCGTCTTCTCTGATAAAGGTGAAGACACTACCGGTGCAGACGATTTCTTGTTGATAATACCGAGAGGCGCAATAGCTCCGCCAGTAGAGCCTCTCGTTATCTCCAATAAGCGAAAGGCTTCTACTCTGAAAGAGCCTCCCCCCCGCAAGAAGAAGAAGACTGTCAGAGGTCCTAAAAGGACTTCCACCAAGGGGGCCTCTGGGAGTGAGCCTGTTGTTTTTCCTGTTGGGGATGATTCTTTGATCAGAGGTCCTTCGCCTTTTAGAGAGGGAACCTCCATAGTTCCAACTGACAGTGCTGGAGATTCTTTGCTCGCAATCGCTGCCGCTACCACCGTTACTGGTAGTGCTTTGAGATTGCCTTCAAGACCGAGCATATTAAGAATCAATATACCTTTATCCAGACAAATAATGGGAATAACCCCTCCTTCGTCTGTAAGTATTTCCAGCGAGATTCCACCCAATGAACCTCGAGTGGATCTGGGTGACGACTGGGATGACTACCCTCAAACGTTAATTGGTGCACCCTCTTCTCCAGGTATGACAGCTTGTTTAGCATCATTAAAAAATGATTTAGCTATACAGGCTGCAGACGAAACATACATACCATCGACCATGGGTAAATGTTGTCTTTACGCTTCTTGCAGGAAAATTAACATTAAATTGATATTAACTTTCTCTTTGTCTTCTTTTCAGGCGAAGACATCTCGGGGGATGGCGGAGTAGACACAACTTCTGACTTTGTTGTGGATACAGCTAATGAAAGAGCGGTGCCCGACGTCGAAGAAGCATGCTTTGAAGCTGCCGATCTTTCATCCGCAATATTCTCAGGTGTCATCCCGCCAGTAGTAGTTCAAATAACATCAGAGGAGGATGAGCCCATTATCTCAACTCTGCCTCGTTTGTTGAGTATGCCATCAACTTCAACCGTTGCTGGTGTCCCTTCTCTTGTCATTCCAGAAAAAAGATTTACCGGTATTGCAGCCACTCCCAGCGTACATCTGATCTTTGCTATGCTAGTTGAATAATATACTAGCATATTCTACAGCACTTTGAAAGAACTGATATCCATGATGCGGGAGAAGAACCTAGGCTTTGATGCTCTGAAGATATCCTCCCAGCTTACTATAGCGCCGATTAGAAATTTCAACGACGCTGAAAGAGCTGATGTGCTAGAGCAAATAGTTAATAGTTTAGAACAACCCATTAATGAATATTTGCAACTATCTCGAGGCAGCATCGACGATCTGGTTCAGGTTGAGTATGACTCCCTAACCGCAAAACTTGCTCAGCAAATAGAATCTCTAAACAAATCCATCCAGGAACAGCAGCAAGAGATGGATAAAGAGCAAGCAGTATTGGTGAAGAGTATTCCACAGCTGGCCAAGTGCCAGGCCGAATATGAGGGAAATGAAGCAAGGATTCGAGAATTGGAAGCTGAACTCGCTCAGGCAAGGGAGAGGCTTCTCAAGACATCGGTAGTTCGTGATGTATTTGAGGGCCAAGTGAAGACAGCTTAGCAGAACTTGGCACATGCGGGTGTCATCCACGCAAGTTTTGTTGATTCTCTGTCCGAACTATCTCACTTGAGCAATGACGAGGCAAGGCTGGAACGGGCTCGCACTAACATTTTGAACTCCAGAAATGAGAGGATGGCTGCTTTGGCGCAACAGATCCACGATTTAACTGCTCCTCCCCAATGATGTACTTTTTTGCTTCTTCTGTAATTTTCTATTCCCAGAGATAAAAAAGATACTTCTCCTGACTTTGTGGACCCATCATTTTAAAATATAAATGATAGGCTAGGATGAAAGTGATATCAGAGGTAATATGGACGTGATATACTTTCGATAAGTTTCAGCTGGATATATCTATTCAGAGGTTATATGGACATGATAGAATATGCTCCAACTGAATTTGTATACAACACACTATCAGAGGTAATATGGATGTGATAGGTTTTGAAGTTTCAAATTAGTTAAACATATCTATTCAGAGGTCATAAGAATATGATATAATATGATCCAACCAGTCTTTGTACGTAGATTCGTCAGAATGAGATCTTTATCATACTCCGTGAAGCAAGGGTGATTAACATATTACTTCTTTAGGAATTTTTCGTTAATAGGATCCATTATCAAATCTCCATTAAGCTTGGCTAATCTTTAAGCACCATTTAAAAATATTGTTTCAATCACATAAGGGCCCTCCTATTTGGGCTAGAATTTGTCCTTACTTTTGTGTGTAATGATCATTGGCCTCTTCATAGCTAAAACTAGCTCACCAACTTTGAACACTTTTTTCTTCACTTTTTGGTTAAATTTTTTGGAAATGCATGCCTGGTAGAACGTAATGCGTTGTTGAGCTTGAAGGCGTTTCTCGTCTAATCTTTCTAGCTCTTGAAGCCTTAAGTGATCATTATTTTCTTGAGTCAACTCATTAGCCACTGCTATTCTGAGTGATGGAATTTGGACTTCAATGGGGAGAACTGCTTCACACCCATAAACTAATGAGAATGGGGTACATCCCGTTGGTGTTCGTACCGTTGTGCGGTATGCCCAGAGGCATTCTCCCAGCCTCTCATTCCAATCTCTTTAGGTTCGAAGAGACAAAATTCTTCAAGAGTTTGATGATGGTTTTGTTGAAGGCTTCTGCCAAACCATTAGCAGCAGGGTTATATGCCGTTAAGGCCATATTTTGTATCCGATTCTTATCGCTAAATCGGTGAAATGCTTGGCTGATGAATTAAGGTCCGTTGTCATGAATTATCCTTTGGGTATTCCAAAGCGATAAATTACATGGTGTTTGATAAAGTTGATCATGTTGGATGTCTTTACCTCAGCAAGAGGGATCGCCTCCGCCCATTTGGAGAAATAATCGGTGATAGCCAATATGAACCGATGTCCTCTAGAAGACGACGGATGAATAGGACCAATGATATCCATACCCCATACTTCAAAGGGCCATGATACAATGGTAGGATGTAAATACTCAGAAGGTTGATGTATAAAATCTGCATGAACCTGACATGCTTTGCATTATCTTGCATATTTCACGGCATCTGTAATCATGATAGGCCAGTAGTAGCCCATTCTCCTGATACGATCCTGTAACTTAGGACCGGGTTGATGTGCTCTACATATACCGTCATGGGCTTCTCGGATAACCCGCTTTGCATCATCATCAGAGAGACATCGTAACAATAGTCCATCAAAAGTTCGGCGATATAGACTTTGTGAAGAAGCATCAAAATAGAAACATAATGATCATCTTTTGATAGATACTGCTTCTTTAGGATCCTCTGGTAAGATTCTGTATAATACGAAGTCTATAAAGGGACTTCTCCAGTCTTTCTTAGGAGGAACTGTGTTTACAGCGTAGCTGCGTTCTATGTGAAAATTATTTTTCACACAGAATAAATCTCTATTAAGAAGGATCACCGAATTCTGCCTTCTTATAGGAATAGCTAGATCTGCAGCTAGACTGGCCAGAGCATCAGCTTCCAAATTTTGAGATCGAGGCACATGCTCTAAGAAGAATCCTTTAAAATACATAGCTATCTCGATCGTTGTTTGGTGATAAGGAATGAGGTCTGGATTACGGACTTCATATATTCCTCTGACCTGATTGACGATCAGTTAAAAATCACCAAAAGCTTCTAGGTATTCAACATCCAATTCCTTAGCGACTTGAAACCCGATTAGTAGAGCATTATACTCTGCCACATTATTAGAGCAGGGTTCGCTAAGAGAATATGCTCGATAGATAACGAGTTTATCAGGAGTCACCAGAACAATTACTACTCCTGAAATCACGTTTTCCTTGGGACCAGTCCTGGAGGCACCATCGAAGAATAGCTGTCACGTATCACCTTCTATTGCCGAATTACATTCTGCAACTTCGTTAGGAATGTCCTCGTATAATTTGGAGGTTTTCGAAATTGGATGGGCAGCTAAGAAATCAGCCAAGGCTTGACCTTTCATGGACTTCTGAGGGACGTATACCATATTATACGATGTTAATAATATTACCCAAGTTTTGAGTCGGGAATTAAGAATACTCAGTTTATTCATCAATACCCGAAGAGGATTGATTCTGGAGATGATATGAATAGTTTGGCCCGTCATGTAATGTCGCATCTTATGAATGGCAAATATTAGGGCCAAGCATTCTTTTTCCACTGGGTTGTACCAGTATTCAGCTCCGACCATTATCCTGCTTAAATAGTAGATAGCTTGTTCATGACCCTCATTGTTCTTCTGTGCGAGAAGAGCCCCTAAAGAATAATCTATTGCTCGAACATACAGCAAAAATGGTCTTCCTATGACGGAAGGCACCAGAACTGGAGGATTAGTAAGATAGCTTTTGATATCATTAAACGCTTGCTGACAGGCTTCGTCCCATACGAATGATATACCTTTCTTCATCAGGCGAGAAAAAGGTTGACATCTTCCAGAGAGGTTGGATATGAATCTCCTGATATAAGCTAGACGATCTTGAAATCCCCTGAGTTCTCTCAGATTATGGGACGGTCGTATTTCTAGGATAGCTTTTACTTTATCAGGGTCAACTTAAATACCTTTAGCGGTAATGACAAATCCCAGAAATTTGCCACTAGATACGCCAAGAAAGGACTTTGTAGGGTTCATTTCGAGTTAATGTTGGCGCATCAACTCGAATACTGTCTTCAAGTCTTGGATGTGGTTATCCTTGAGGCAGCTTTCCCTGACCGGGTTCCGGTTGCCAAAGCCTCTCCTTCTGATATCGGGGATATTGCAACCATATGGCATGGTTTACATCTTGAGTTCTTCTTAGACTTAGCTTTAGCAGCTTTAGTCTCTTCCTCAATTTCTGATACCAGATTAGGATGAACCCACATGATCTCCCCACGCTTGGTAGTTAGGGGTACTAGGTCATGATTTTGACCCCTGGTCGGAGGAAGATTAACAATGTTCATCATCTCCCGTGGAATAGGTACCACACCATCCGGGACTTCCTGAGGGAGCAGATTGCCAAACTGGAGTGAGATCATGTTGGCAGTGACCGTCTTCTCGCTATTATGCAGAGTGATGGCCTTGGTGTCGATCAACTCCTGGATTTTCCTTTTTAGTACATAACATGCCTTTGTGGCGTGATGTATGTACTTGTGAAAAATATAGTACTTAGGGTTATTGGTACTGCCGACTTCATTTGGCCGCTTTACCTCGGGGAGAGTAAGCTTGCCACTTTTGACTAGACAATCGAATATGCTCAGAATATCGTCGTCGTCAAAAGAATATTCTTCTTTAGGCCTGGAAGTCCCAGGATTCGTCTGCATAGTCACTGGAGTATGTTGCCTGGACGTATTGATTGCCAGAGCTTCCTTTCCTTTGGAACTACGAGTATGGTCGTTATTGGAGGATGACCGCTTCCTTCTATCAGAGGTAGAGATCATGATTCCATTATCACGTGCCGTTCGACTGTTATCTTCAGCGGCTACTGCTGAGATAATAAACGAGGGCCAATCATGGAACTGATATGGTCCCGTGAACACTGAGATCAGTGGGAGAAGGTTTTTCCTACAAATGTCCACCAAGGCTGAATCTGGAACTCCAGGAGGCATCTGCAAAGCAGCCTGACGAAAATATTCAATAAAAGTACGAACGTTCTCTTTTTCCTTCTGCTTAACTTCGATGAGCGAAGACATAGACATGTCCATCCCTCCTTCGTAGAATCGAGCGAAGAACAAAGTCTTAAAATCTTCAAAAGAAGTAATTCAGTTGTCTGCTAGACTACGGTACCATTGGTAGGCCACTCCGGACAGACAGCCCTTAAATACCCGAGTGAGAAGGGCGTCATTCCCCTGTAGCAACACCGTCATCATGCTGAAGTAATTCATATACTGGCTTGGTGACGTCTTTCCCTCAAACAAAACCATAGCCCGTGGTTTGTATTTTGGTGGAAAAGGGATCTCATCCCAGACAACTGGGTATGGCTGGTTGATTCCTAACTTTTTGAGCTGATCCTTATGCTTCAAGGCATCAAATTGGGCTTTCTATTCCCGAACTGCCTGCATCGGATCTTCAATTGGGAAAGAAACCGCAGAGAGGTGAGAGGTCAGTTGTATTATAGCTCCAACAAGAGGCAATACATTCTCCGGGTTCAGAGGTTGAGGAGCCGTTGACTCTTGATTTGGAACAGGCTCCTGACTTGCGTTGGATGGTAGCATGTCCACCCCCACACGTAGTTGAGTCGGAGGAACCGATGCTTGAGATATAGCAGCTGTATGTTGAGTCACCATCATCTGGCGTATACTCTCCATCATGGAATGCATCTCTTTAAGCGATGCTTCCAATACAGCGATGTGTTGCTCAGTACTTCCTGATGGGAAAGCCTCTTCATGTTCATCTCCAATGGCATAAACTCCTATTTCTCTGGATGCTACTGAGGAACTGGTATAGATCCCTGTAGAGATCGTGTCTATACTGTCTGCATCACATTCAGGAAATTGGTGACCCCTAGTGTCGGAATCAGAAGAATATGAAGCCGATTGTCGTGACCTCGAGCGAGTGTTTCGAAAAACACCTACTTCAATATTCTCAAGGAGTCTGTCAAATCTCCTTTGGCTTGGAGTTCTAGAGGGATGACGTCTTGAACTTGACCTTCCTCTAGGAATGTATGAAGCCATGTTTACTGATGCGAATCTCGATTCTTCTTCCTGTAGGGACAAAGAGTAGTTCAACCAGTCGAAAACTGACCGTTTTGCCTTAGAACAGCAGTAGTTAATTACAACTTTATGACTATTACAATAATGCTCTCTAGGGGGTGTAATAGACATATTAGAAGATCCCCTGTCTTTGCGCTTCTGGATCAAGAAATTACGCAAATTAGGGGGATTAATAGAAGAAGAAGAAGGCTTATTCTGTCTTTTTACATTAGTAGGGGTATGGAGATTGGGAACCATAACTCTCTCCCTGCCATAAGAATACAGCAGTTCAGCCATGTGAGTAGCATACGATCCATCATCCGTCTGAGGAGCATATTTTCCCGTAAAACGGGTCTTCTTTACGTGGAACAACTTATCCTGGCATAATCTGGAGCTTTGCACAGGCTCACGTAAAATGGGGAGAGTCCTCAAATGGCCTCCAGCGTCACGCGTATTCTGAAGAGTGGGCAACTTCTTCTCTTGGGGGCGTACAAACCTAGAGGTTGGGACATTCGTTACTTGTTTTCCCTTGATGTGATCCAAGGGTCCGTCTGCCTCATTATAGATTGGAGATGTATTTTTATACGCAGGGCGCGTTTGAAATTTCTAAATTGGCGCTGAGGCCTTGTCAGAAATTTTGTCTGCCATGTCACAGACGGGAGACGAAGTTTTACGCGCAGGGCACGTTTAAAATTTCTGAATTGGCGCTGAGGCCTTGTCAAAAATTTTGTCTACCACGTCACAGATGGGAGACAGATTTTTACGCGCAGGGCACGTTCTAGACTTCTGGATTGGCACTGGAGCATTGCTAGAAGCTTTGTCTGCTACGTCACAGACGGGAGACGGATTTTTACGCACAAGGCGTATAGGTTGTGATGTCACAACCTTGTTGATCGGAGAGAGAGAGCCTGCAGGAAGGGTAGAGGATGTCTGGGGCATCCATACTTTACACAGCTTCTTGTTGTCTTGGACAGAGAGGGAATGAGAGCTACCCCCTGCGCGAAGTATGTCTTCATAAGCATATTGGTCGAATTGGACGACCAAAGTCTTCTTCTTCGATCTGACGGATACAACATCGTGTTGAGCAATGGCTTTCTCATCAGATGAGAAAGTAGTCCCCAGCAGAGTCGCCATCTTGTGTTTGATGATAAACAAAAGAAATTGAAAGTAGGTTTATACGAAACCCTTTCTTTGTTTACAAATAAGAAAAAGAAGTACAATTAATCCTATACGAGGATGTTAAGTACAATAAAAATAATTCTGGGGAAAAATTGTAGGAGTCTGATCTGCAGTCGATCATTTTATCCTTTGGACCACACGATGATGAAGAAGTGTTGTAGAAGAAGAAGAAGCTTCAAATGTTGTAAGAGGGATTGAATTCTCGTTGCCGAAGTTTTCAATCGACACTCTCTGTCTGTGCTCTCTGCTCCTCTCTTTTTTCGATCTTCTAGATTATCCCCCCTTGATTCCGACCCTAATCTCCTATGACCAGAAGTCTCTATTTATAGAGCTCAGTCACAGTAACTGTCCAATCGACGTAGAAGCTAAACTGTGGATAGAGTTGCACTCTTTACGCAGCGGTTATAATAACTGCTATCCACGTCTGAATGATCTCTTGAATCCGCATGTGACGCGTATCCCATTATGAGGTAACGCATATAATCGCTCATCGAAGATTACGGCATGCAAGCCACGTAGGTAACTGCCCCTCGTGTAGAGATGGTTGGCATAAAAGCCAAATAGCTGTCTTGTTGGCGTAAAAGCCAAGTAGCTGTCTTGTTGGCATAAAAGCCAAGTAGCTGTCTTGTTGGCATAAAAGCCAAGTAGCTGTCTTGTTGGCATAAAAGCCAAATAGCTGTCTTGTTGGCATAAAAGTCAAATAGCTGTCTTATTGGCGTAAAAGCCAAATAGCTGTTATGTTGGCATAAAAGTCAAATAGCTATCTTGTTGGCATAAAAGCCAAATAGCTGTCTTGTTGGCGTAAAAGCCAGATAGCTGCATAATAGGTAACTAGCATAAAGATAGCCAATTATCCTTTCTTGACTGAGGTCTTGAGCGTATTCTGGGCTAAATAGCCTTATCACGTACCTTTACAAATATAGCCCGAGTTGTCGTATTTCGAGGAGATAGCATACGGCGTACTCCTATAGTTAAAAATAGCCTGATTGGCGTATTTTGAGGAGATAGCATACGGCGTGCTCCTATAGTTGAAAATAGCCTGGTTGGTAACATGCAGGGATAGTGATGTGAGCATATTAGCCCTAGTTTTAGCTCTCCCGGTCATTAAAATAGAACAAAATCTCGTGCATTAAATGCAGAGATCTGCCCCCATCTCGTGCATTAACTGCAGAGATATGCCTCGAGCTCTGTACGAAAGACAGCTTTTGACGGGGAGTCTGATTTTGTCTCATGTTGAGCGTAAAGACTCACTTTTGCACATGTAGAATAGGCAGCGTATTCTTTGAATGCGTAAAAATAACTTGTATCAAAGATATGTCACTAACCGACAGCCTGGGCCTATGTGCAGAATCATCATCACAGTCATCCTCTCAATCGTCGTGCAGTACACTTTATCAGGAGTCAGGTTCACTGTTTTGTCTGACAGGTTCATTCAAGGAATACGAAAAGTTCCTCGTACAACTTCACGCCGCTTTAAAAGCAAACGTATTATACGCCGGAGGGAGGTGTAGCAACCTTTTTATGCCAAAATAGCCTGGAAGTGCTGCCTTACGCAGGGCTGTTCTGGAGCTCTATTTTATGCTAAATAGCGTTGAAGCTCTGTTGTACGCCAATATCTCTGAAGTCATATTTTATGCCACACAGCGCTGGAGCTCTGTTTTACGCGGGCTTCAAGCATGTTGGGGGTTTTACGCGTATAATTCCCCAACGTATTTTTATGCTTTTATAATGTCTATCCAAAATTATATTGCTCAGAATTCTCGCTATGCCAGTAAGCATAGCTGCGATAAACGATAGAGTCCATAACTATGGTATCCACCTCTATAATTATGTTATCTAGAATCCTATCTGTACCGATTAGTATAGCTACAAGGAATTCTAAATTCCATAACTAAGATAGGTACATCCAAAATCAGGTCTCTACGTTTTCCTCATGCCAGCTAGGATGGCTGTGATAAACTCTAGACTTCATAATGAAGGCAGGTGGTTACCTTTCTCACTGTCCTTATCAAAATATGTTATCAGAGTATACCTCAATTTAGTCCATAAATTTATCTCGATAGAAGAATAAAAGTCAACAACGAACACCAAGAATCAAATTCAATAATGAACAAATGAGAGTGAACAGAACCAAGTGGAAACATATTTCAAAATAGAGTTTATAGTACGATTCTCAAGGGTCATCCTAGGAATCTCTCAAGGAAATCCTAATTTATGATGCTATTCTCTTATCATATATCCTATAGCAGGCTCACAGTAGTACGACTAAGCCGTTGCACTACCACGACATTGCATTAATTATAAAGTCTGACCTTCGTGAGCCACCATAAAAATGTGTCATGATTCATGCCCGGATGATCAGGGCACGAGTACGTGGGTACGTCCAGCCTACGTCGCAGCATCGACAATAGAACATTGTCTAGGTCATCAATATCTAGCTATCAATTGTACTAATACAACTAGTTCTATCATCTAATCAATCACAATAATATAAAGGCAGAATGAATAAGAAAGATAAACTAAATAACATTCTAAAGGAATGGAATTAGACATGATATAAAATAAGAGGCACTAGCCTAGATCTCTAAAATTGTCACCTCATGGTCCACAATGTAAGAGTAGTCATGTCTATAGCGTCATACTGAAATCCCGAATTGTAGAGCACAACAATCATTGAAAAATATTATCCAATCAGGATTGGAACGAAGCACTTAAACTAACGACAGTTCTAATTATATTGATAAAGACTATAAAACAGTGAGTAATGAAAATACATGATGGAAATATAATACTGGTAATATAAGGAAGCATAAGGACCATGTAATCATATTATAGTAAAATAATGAGTAATGAGTAAGCAGGGGAATATCAGTCTCATCAAGTACAAGCTAGAATAGAAGAATAAAGTAAACTAGATTAGTGTTTGAAATTTTAGTTTGTTATATGTTCGGCTTGGGACAAGATCGGGCTCTACCGTATATGATTGGCTATGCACAAGTACGGATAAGGGATCAGGTCAATTATGTATGATTGACTATGCACAGGTACAAGTAAGGGTATCAAGCCAATCATATATGGGGAGCTATACACAAGTAATAAGATCAAGCTACACCATACGTATAGTGAGGGTGAGCTATGCACAAGTAGATGAGATATGATCATATAACTAGCTAACACTTTTCTCGTCCCCCGACTAGTATAACGGATCCATCCATGATACGTTACGACACAGGATTCTCTGAGCAGACCATCTTGCTCATGAATCGGTGTCTATATATATACAGGAATCACAGGGTGTCACGACCCACACCCTGGATTTGGGCATGAGTCATGAGTACGCCCAGCATACGCCACAGTGTCGGTGGTAGAATGCTGTACAATAAGCCACAAGTATAATATACATCTCACAACATATATACATCTCCACACTATACTCAATCATGGGCACTAGTTTAAATGAATACACCAAAATAATAATGAAATAATAGTCTTGATGCGGGTTCAAGGAATTTTCCCTAAAACTAAATATCCAAAGTATAATATTTAACTGCCGGAGAACAATCTGGTCCAAAATAACTACCAAAATCAATTACCACTAAACTACTCCATTTCAGACGGTATCTGAGCTACTAACTCTCCCTGATCCTCCGAAAGGGCAAGATCAGGCTCTATTATGTCGCTAGCATACGATCCATAATGTGTAAGGATAGCATTCTCATTGTAGTCACCTAAAATATTTATCCAGTCAGGAAAGGAATGATTACATCATAGTAAAAACAGTTCCAATACATGGCAGAAGCTATAAGACAATAAATAGTAAGGAATATATGATAGCAACAAACTGAA
This sequence comes from Iris macrosiphon, assembly GCA_036927795.1. NCBI lineage: Eukaryota > Viridiplantae > Streptophyta > Magnoliopsida > Asparagales > Iridaceae > Iris > Iris macrosiphon. The sequence goes on along the minus strand of JAYESA010000002.1, from coordinate 144,638,608 downwards.
CTCACAATAAAGCAACTAGAATAACCAATGCTGGAGTCCTGTCATGGCAAACATATAGTACAATATCTCTAAGCAACAAAATAAACAACTGCAAAGTATGGAAGAACATATGGGAACAACTACTCTATGTGATTTGAAATACCATGTTGACATGTGAACGACTAGGGAGTAATATCTGGCAAACCACACGTATCGTGCATGACTGCTATTATTCCAGAAAGACCATGGGATGGAAAGGGTAGTTCACACTTTCACTAAGTATTTCCCCTCCCCACAAGTACACATGTATTCCAAACCAGTCACGAAGAAATAACAATAATCCAGAACAGTCATGTATCTCATAATAAGAATCCATCATACTAATCCGTATAACAAGTGTCAAGAATCAAATAATCAATACTAAACATGCATTATAGAGACTATCAAGCACTGAAAGTAATCACGAAAATATATTCACCTGGGGTTCGTAGCTGGTATGAATCAGAGTCCAAGTCACAGACCAAATAGCCTATGTATTATAAATTTACCATGTCAAAAGATAATTTATTTTAATTTATTTAATTCTAGAATAATTACTATAAAATTCTATTTTAATCTTATTATTATTATTTTGAGGTTAATTCCTAAATTTTGCCCAAAGAAACAAAATTTTATCAACTCGAGACTCATGACATCGCAAATCGAGACAATTTGTTGACCAAAAAGTCAACCGACATAAACTCAACTTTCGTGCATGATTTCTTGTAGATTTCAGCGTTGAAAACATACTGGAATTTATAGCTCATCCGGATTCAATTTCATTTGGGAATTATTGCACATACCAAAAATGTATTGTACAATAATGGTTTATTGTTAACCTAGAAGTTCTACAGAATTAACAACACAAAAATATTTTGTATTAAATCCTAATAAAAACATATGTCAATGATCTCGATATTAGATTTCCTAAACTTTAAACGGTTCATAATTCTAATTCCTGGTTCTCTCGAAATTATAAAATCACTGAGACGCATCTATTTTTGGACAAGCTGTGCTCTATGAATTTTTCAAAATTTAATATTCATAATTTTATAAAACAATTTACATATTCAGAAAACTAACCTTAATACGATTCTAATGTAAGAAACTGGGCCACGTTTGGAGTCAGGAGCTATGAGTAATGGCTTCTGGAAGATGAAGAAAATCCTAGATCATAATTCTCCAAAATCGGCTAAAAGAAAATCCTAGAATTTATAAACCAAATACTATATATATATAGGAGAGAGAGAGAGAGTATCCGCGGCTAAAGGACGTGCCACGTGGATTTCATCTGCTGCTGCCCGCCCGGATCGAATGACCAGCGTTCAAGCCGGCTTGGCTCAGCTGAGTCCGAGTCGGATTAGTACTCGGCTCGGCTCAGCTCGGCTTGGCTTAGACTGCTTCACCCGTACCCACCCTCGCCCTCTCTCACTAATCGCTGGGCCCTGCTGACTAGGCCGCACTGGCTGACACACGGGCCAGGCTGGCTGCTGATTGGGCAAGTTGATTTTATTAGTTTTTTTTTGAAAATTAATTTTTAATTCAGTTTTTCATAATTAACTCAAAATAAATGCTAAAAATAATCAAAAAATTTCCAGAAAATTTCCAGAAAATATATTTTATTATTTAGAACCTAAAATAAAAGTTTAGAATTTTTTTAATTATGTTTGACACTAAAATAAATTCTTGCAAGTCCTATGAAATTAGTGTTACTAGTTTTTAATTAACCAAAAAATTATGAAAAACAAGTCCCAATAGCCCCAAATTAACCTAATAACAATATTTAAGCTAGAATTTCATGATACGGGGGTTACACATGGCATGTACAGGGAAATAATATCTCATGAGAGAATCCAGAATATACTAATACTTGTATCCTTGTGTCAGAAATCAAGTATAACACTACAAAGCTGTAATCAAATTAATCATCAAAATAATGAAAACTATTAAAGAATGTACTCGCATTGTATCCAGAGTGAGGAATAACCAATAGTGCTCACACCGAAGTCAATAAAATCCTAAATAAGGGATATCAATGTTAATAATGGATATGAAATAAAAATTATGCTTAATTACCTAATGGTGATGTTTCTAGGCCATTTCTAGATTCATACTAGGTTAACTAGGTCAATACCTCGCTACTCTAGGTTTTCTAAGTTATACCAAGGTATACTAGTCTATATTAGTTAATACATAGCTAATATCTTACTAATACTACTAATACTATATACTATTGATATATTCTCATTGGTATTAAGTAATTACCTTGACTGCCAACTTGGCCCAATACCAGCACTATACTCTAATAACCTAGTATCCTAGATACCTTAACATATACCCTAAAACTACTAAGTATAAATCTTCACCCATATCTCAACCTAGCTCGAGGCTAGATACTCAAACCCCAACTATCTATATATATATTAACTAATCCTTGCCCTTAATATTACCTTCGTATAGTATAACATAACTTGGTTAAACTCCACATTATCCCACATCCCATACTGCCCTTGATTGATACACACTCACCTCACATTTCACCCAGGTAAACAACCACTATTGTTACTCCTCACATCCACTCTCTATCAATCCTTAACTACCAAAGTATCCTAAGCTCACTAAAAATACCCACTTCACTGATATAATGTATTAGGATACTCATAGTACCAGGATCAAGGTACAGCTGAACCCTTGCAGGAACCAACTTAAATTCGAGTTCCCCCCTCAGGTCTGAGTCACTAATTATTGTGGTTAAATGGCACCCAGTCACTAGGTCTCTCTTGATATCTGATTCACCATGAATTCCATATTTGCTAGAACACCCAACACTCACATCTGTTGTGATAACCAAGAGCAAGCCTTGCTATTGTTGCTTCCAAAGCCTTGTTGTTTCCAGGACTACACGCCCACTCTTCCACCCAACACTAAAACACTCATAGGTACACATCTAAATACTCACACAAACACACACACACACACACACACACACACATATTTATATATATATATATATATATATATAACCACACATATATACACTGATAATTGTATCAGTACACACTCTCTCCCCCCTAAATTCTGAGCCACACTCACTGATACACTCGTATCAGTACTCAACCAAAATGCTAACCTTCAAACCTTGCACTTATTCTTTACTCGATCACCCTTTAAACCTGATACCAATTCACAAACAGTGTTAACCACCAACCTTAATCTCCATTACTTATCAACCCAACACACCTACTTTCAACACTTGAGTTCTACATCCATATAATATTTAACCTATCACTCACCATCATGTGCAATACAACCATGATACTCTATTTATTGATACTTAAAGCACCTAATACACCCTCCCTACAAACTGAAACACAAGGAACCTAATGCCTGCAAAATCAAGATCAATCTAGTTTATAGTATGTTCATTTTGCACTATTGCTATCCTGGTTCAAGTTGTTACTGACCCGAGCCCCAATTGAGCCCATTGCTAGTTGCTGCTAACATATTCTGTAATCCAAGTGATTTGACCCCCTTTCTATACTAATAGCAACTGCTGTCACCCTATTACCTGAAATTAAGATCTTCAGCCTACTGATACTCTAGGTAACTGATACACCAAGTATCATACTTGAACCCCTCCTTAATTACCTCCATCCCGACTGCACTACAACCCCAAGTGCACCCAATAAACTGCTCTGGCCCGGTCCCTCATCCCCTCAAATGCAAATAATGCTCATAAGAGTATCAGATACGCACATAGTTATCCTCAGGATACCCCATACACTAGCCTAACTAATATACCAAAGTGCACTAACACACTTGCCTCCTCGACTGACATCGCTCCAAACACATATACACTCTAATATATATACATAGATACTCATATATATATATATATATATATATATATATATATATATATATATATACACAAACACACACATACACACATACTAATGCCATAAATCAAATTATATACATATAGATATATCTATAATACAACTAACATATCAATCTAGTACAATGAATATATTAGGATACATAAAACATAAACCATGGCAATTCAACAAACACTACTGGTGAACCATACTAGTATCACACTCCTCTATATTACTCTTGTGATCCACTCACGATACTCCTACCAAACCTCACCAAACCCTAACCAAAGCTCATGAACAATTTAAATATAAAATAAGAGTAATAGATAGCTAATTTAGTGCTAGTGGCAAAATATGATATGTGCATCACAAGTGTCAAAGGAAAAAATCTCCAAAATTATCACGTATCATAAAGTATCATGATACGGCCTACTCATATCTAATTTTGAAAACGTAACTAGACTCACACAACTAATATAAGTCTAATTAAATCTAATAAACCTAATGACAAAAACTTAGTGCACCAATCTCGGATTTCTTCCAAATTGGTCACAAAACTCAATTTAAAATTCACAATAGGGATTGCTAGTAGCTAAAACTTTATCCTATGAGTATCCCTAATGTATAGGTGGATTTCTAATGCTCAAATACAATAATTAGAACCTAATTAGAGAATATATTTTAAAATTATACCTATTGGGAAATGGATTCCCAATGCAAAGTCAAGTTGACACGATTTGGACACAAGCTTCTAGTCCAAAGCCTTTTTTTCCAAGTGCTCTTGCAAATCCAAGATCCTACTCTCCTTAGATGTTGATTAGGGAAGGGAATTTGAGTAATTTGTGGAGGAATTGGTAGAGGGATGAAGCTATTTGGGGAAGAACACCAATTGGAAAGTATTTGGAATGGAGATTGAGAGGAGCGATAGAGACCCTCCCCAATTATAGGGCCGGCCATAATTTCTCTTCCCCAAGCAATGTGAAATATCCACAATGCCCATATTGGGTTGTCATGAAGAGGTTTTTAATTATAGAAGCTTCTATGCCTAATGAAAGTTTAATATAGACTCTATTTAAGGGAAATGGTTAACTTAATTTGGTTCCTATGTGACTAGTCTAACTATTAGTCCAAGTTATCATGTCAAGTCTAGTTAGGTCCACTAGTGTCATGTCTAATTAATTAGTCTAATTACTACCAATAATAATATTAGTCAATATATATATATATATATATATATATATATATATATATATATATATATATATATATATATATATATATATATATATATATATATATATATATAGCACAATATTTATAATAATGCAAAATAATAAAAATATCCATATTCTAGAAATGTGGTATTGACATTTTCTAATTTGCTAACAATAACCAAAAATTCTTATAATTAAATTAAAATATTAAAAATTAACAAAATTAAAATTGAGGGAGTTTATAATCTACCCAACTTATAAAACTTTCGTCCTCAAAATTTAAAATAAATATTGTAGATGTGAGTAAGAGAATTTGTTGTGGTAGATAGTTAATTATGGCTTATCGTGTCAAGTCTCTTAATAAAAACATAATCTAAACAAAGAGTAAAAATCGATAGAAAAGGGATTTAAGCACTCCAGGTCCTACCTTGATTGTCGAAGGATGAGGGACATGGTTACTAACGGGATCTAGTTTGACATCAGATTCTAGGAAAATAATAAACTTAGTTCTAGCAACTACCCAACTTATAAAAATTAAGTTGGTATAAAAAATAAGATCATGATCCTATTAACAAGTTTTTTAGAAGGCATATTTCCCAAATAAGGATACAAAGATTCTAGGGTTTGCGGGTCATAATCAAAGATTCTATAAGGGAACATAGATAATATCAAGGTATTATTGGTCAACAATCTCTATAAGGAAAATTACTACCCATCCGACACTATTCCTATATAGGTCTAGCTTTCAACAAGATAGAAGAAAAGGCTTGGTCAGTATAACTAGGGTTATCGTGAAAAGAAGTAATTGTAAACCAAGAGAAGAGGAACTTTCTACTAAGTCTAAGGAGTATGGTCACATGATTGAATAAGGCTCGATTGGACAAGTATCTGGAGGGTCAAGTCATAGTGACTAGATCAAGGGAAATAGAATAAAAAAATTGATATCTATGCTGATAGAGATATTAACAAGAGGAAGTGGTACCGACCAAGGGATTGATTTGGTAATTATGGCACGACTAGGAAGGAAGTAGGATCTTTCATGCCCCGTTCCCGCAAGGGCCAATCGTCCTCGCTTAGCGCCTTGCGGAACCGATCGTCCTCGCTGGGCATGATGTCGTGCAAGCCTAAGTTGCACTTGCACAAGGCCAAAGATTTGAACAAGAACAAGATAATTTATTCAAAGTTAGAAGCAACGACACAATATGTAGAAAAGTAAAAGAACACAATGGTATAAGAAAATAATTTCTTTATTGATATCTGAAATAATTATACGGCTTTCCAATAGGCTTACATCATATACAGAATACAATAACATCATTCCATACATTACATCCTTTTATACCAAAAATAGCTCTAAACATCTCAATATAGCTCTATGCATCTCAAGGCATCTTCAGATCTCCGACTCCCGAGGATGAGGATTTGCTATCGCTTCTTCGGACTATCCAGTACCTGCGAACAGAACTGGTGGGGGTCAACACTTTATAAAATGTACTGGTAAGTATAAAAATAACGAACATAAGCATCACTCTCTAAAACTACACTAAGGAAGCATGTGATAAAATATTATATTACTAATGATCTTGCTACTTTTACCTAGGTTTATTTTATGCAGTATGGGATCAGAGTTAGTTTACTTTTTTTGAAAAGACATCTTTGAAAACAGCTTGCATAACAATACATTCAAGCAGACAGTGGGGACAGTGTTCATGCACTAAACTGAATTACTCTATCGTGTAGTGCGCAACATGTATCATGATCCATATACATTAACTCTAGGAACATTAGCAACATCTAGTGAACTATTATCTCATATTAAATAGACAATAGCATATTCAAGCAAAGTAGATACATCTCATGAGCGGTTACGATAATGAACATAAGGAATATAACTTATCACTTATTTAGTGATTCTTTCCATGGTTGAACGGTTATCCCTGCAACAAACATACAAATTAGCAATAATTTATATTTAAATATATAAGTTATTATTCCATGTTCATCTCTTCATCAATAGTTTGGTATGCAAGAAGGCTAAATCCTAGCATGCGTCATAACTATATAATGGTCCATAGGTAGCCCAATGATTAGCAGCTGTAACTCAAGGTTCATCTCTGCACTAATAGACACAATACCTCACTAGATCACAAGGACCGTTCCTCAGGGTGCTCTCACAATCTCTTCCAGACCGACCGATTCCCAGTGCCCTAGAAATTGTTCGAAAGACTATTACCTTGTGCACAAGTTGTCCGAGACGAATGCATGACATAAACATTTAGCAGATAAAATACTACTAGCACAGTTCTGAATAACAAGCACACGTTCCATCTTCTCTTTACACATCTAATAGTGTACCACACTAGATCAAAAAGACCGTACCTCAGGGTGAACTATTAGTCTCTATCTTTGTGCGGATAAGCCGCCATTACTTTTTCTATAACACTTGGTAACAGTACAAGCATTTTATACAGTTCTATCTCTAGCACTACGATACAGGAAACATATAAGCAAATATCTATTTATTTAAGCATGACAATAGTTCTTCTATCTCTTTAACTAAGTATGTAGTTCTACTCTTTCTCTAACATATGATACGGAACATGTTCAAGATAATATTTTATTCTTCTTATTAGTATGGTCGTGAGACTTATCTCACTGTTCTAGTATACGTACCTGAGATACGCATATTATATATGTATATATTGCTTTATGTTTAATTTCTTACCTTATTGCTTTATGTCATCATGCATTATTTAGATTATTTTTGTAAATTTCCCTTAGTTGCATGCTTTGGACCATTGGTTCCTTGGTTTTCGGGTGTGTAGCTATGATGAACCCGGATGAGGGGCATAAATTATGATCTAATGGCCTATAATCCTAGATTTTCTTATATAAGCAATCCCACTCTTTTTTTCACTTTTTTCTTTTATTTCTCTTTCCTTCTTCACTTCTTCTCCAGCCGAAAGCAGTAGCCGTGCTTGGCCTTGGCTGTGGGTGACTTGGTAGTGTTGGTATTAGTCTAGAACTTGACCGTAGGCAAGTACATCTTGCCAACCGAGTGAACCAATGATTGGGAGCTTCTTGATAACCGAAGTTTATATTTATTTGCGAGCGTAGTTATATGCATATCTTTAGTACCTTAAAAGTGTATTGTAGACTCTTTTATAACCTTGATATTTTGTTGCTCTTGTATTTGATCTTGAACAAAAAAGTGGAGAACAACAAAGTCGGAGCACAAAGTGTGTTGGCCAGTGAAGAATAAGCAATTCTACGAAAAGTGTGTATGAGACAATTGAAAACTTAAGTGCACTGTGTGCTATCTCGTAAAAATGCTTGCATTCAGTATAACATTCAAATCCTTGTAAATATGCCAGGAAACCACTTTGGAAATCAACTCACACTTACTCCTCATGTGTATGTTTTGTACGAATATTATCTAACCAAATTCTTGCAAAAATATGCGAAGGCTATCAGAAACTTGGGCGCACCTTTCAGGAAAATCCTCAGCGGTACAGATTTGAGCATTCAGCCTCGTCAATCAAGAGAAAGTGCGCCAAGCCTCTGTTGGCGCACTCATTCCTTTCTTTGAATATTCTTGATGGACGATTCTTGACTTTGGCATTGACTCAACTGTCATTTTCTCGAATGTCATGTCTCGACTGCTGTGACATACTTGAGACTTGTGTTTCGTGTTTTAGTAGACCTTCCTATGTGTCACGCCCAAGTCCCAAAATATGTAGGACTAGGACACGTAAGTATGCCAGCCGCATGTGTATGGCAACTCCAATATATGGAAACCATAACACATGCGTACGCTGTATCATGAACAATAATTCACAAGTGGTATAAATATATCTCAAGTCACAGGCATAATCTAGATCTCATCAACAAAAATTATATATAAATGAATAACCAATATTTGTAACCAGATCCCAAAATGAAGTATCTAATGATGGCAGTCGGATGGAAACAAATCCATTGCTGAACTAGAATGAAGAATAATCAAGACAAATAATATAAATGCAACCTCTAACAATTACGAGGCTCGAAGAGTAGACCTCTCGCAGTAGCCAGTCCGAATCTGCGCTCCTGCAAATACTCATGAGCAATACACCTGGAAAGGGACCAGGTCCTCAGAGGGACATAACAAGATACATAGAAGCATGCCATAAAGTAAATACTGAATAAATAAAGGGGTGCATTAACCATCTAAGTAAAATGCACTTTGAGGACAACTTTGAGTGTATGGGAAAGTGTAGGCTAGACACATGCTGACATAATTCACCAATCGTGACAACTGGCTAGTATATGCCACATATGCCCCCTATAACACGGGCGCAGAAATATAATAACGTCCAACGTTCTCTAGAGTGTGGTATCTATAACGTCCATCATTCCGAAGAATGAGGTATCTATAAAATTACCAAGTAACGTCCAACACTCTAGGGAACATGGTATCTGTATAAATAATAACGTATCTGTATAAAGGAGGTGGATGTCCCATACGCTCCGTCGAGTGCAGTATCGGTATAAAGGAGGTGGGTGTCCCATACGCCTACTAGTAGTCCTCCCCGCCCAATGATCTATGTATGTTGTATCCACAATACACCTTAGCTACTACGTCGAAGTACAAGCATCAGCGTTGTAACTCTGGCTCATAGTCTATCGTTAGAACAATAGCCCAACCTTACAACCAAACAAGGACAATGATTAGACCATCGTACCACGCTAGTCTATGCTCTGCCTACTAATAACTGCTAAGTCTTTTATCATGCATCGCTAATAGCAGTTATTCCCTATCCGTCGCACGCCTATACGTACCGGTGGCCAACCACATACGCAAGTTCGTGCCCTACATGAGACTCACAATACGTAGAAGAAATGTGTCAAGGCCTGGGGAGTCATACTAATAACTCCACAACTTTAGGTGGGTCTACTAGACTCTAGGTCAGACACAAGTCCTAACGTCAACGCATTCGTTGACTGCACCCGAGTCTCTCTCGGACGCGCACAGTTATATAATATAAACATGCAAATAATAATACAGAATTTAAACAGTACAATAAGGCAAGGTATACTTGCCTGGCAAGAAGCTGTGAAGTACCAACAACCTGCTCCTGAAGTCGTGCAGAATAATCTAGTATGTCCTATATACATATAATATAATACAACACAATATTAGTCAATACACTAACTCATACACAATCATAAATACCTTGAACTCAGGGCATAGCTAGGTATGTCACCGATCAACTAGGGTCAAGCGTGCGTCTAATCGCACGGGTGTCGTGTCTGCAAATACTGTGAAATCAGACAGTCAGTGATACGGTCTTTCCAGTACGTCGGTGTACGTATGGCAGTCTTCTAACATGCTATATGGTCACTGGTCAAGGTAGTTACGGTGTATCCATATTTACACTCGGGTCATCCAGTACATGGGCATATAATACCTATTATTATTTATCATAAACATTAATACTAACTAATTTGCAATTATAATAGAAATATGCATTTGAATACTTAATAGATTTTATATTATATTTATATTTATATACGTATATATTTACATACTAATCAATTTATACTATGTACATATATACATATATTAAACAGGTACTAGAGATGCACGTACAAATCGTATACATATGTATATATATACTAGTTAGAGAAATATATTATATATATATATATACCAATATATACTATACATATACTAATAGCTATACATACTACACCATGAAGGAGAGGACAGGTACGAACCTGCGCACGGGCACGACGACGACGACGGTGTTGACGACGACGAGGTCAACGATGTTGATGACGACGATGGCGATGGTGATGACAACGACGATGGTGGTGTAGGTGATCGTGATGGTGAAGACAATAATGATGATGATAGGAGACGGGGATGGACGAGTGTGGTTATGATCGAAGAGGAGGAGGCAGGGCTGCCGGAGTTGGGGGGCTCAGCGAGGAGGACAGCGGGGTATAGCCGTGGTCGTGCTGGCGGAGGAAGCTGATCAGAGGGAGAGAAGGAGGTCGTGTGGGGCTCGGGGTACAGCAACTTCTCCGTGGTGTCGAGAAGAAGGAAATGGGTGACGGGGTGCTACTCCAGTGGGGACTGCTCGGAGGAGACAACGACGAGCGAGTGGCTGACAGTGGGTTGATGAACTCCGGCGAGTTCAGTCGATAGCGGCAGGGAGGATGAACGGGATGGCGGCATTTTGGGTTTAGTCAAGGTCGTCGACTAGATGGGGATGGCAGGTCGACGGTCGAATTCTCCGACGCTGTGCAGTCATCCAGCAGGAGAAGGCCAACGAGTTGGCCGCGGGGAACTGGATCGAGGAGTCTCTCGTGAGGGGGGGGAAGGACTCGACGGTCATGGGGGTTCATGGCCGTCGGGGAGATGAAGGCTCAGGATCCGAGGACGGGATGGAGAAGGCGGTGCTGCTGCTCCGGCGTTGTGGAGTCGGGTCTCCACAAAGGACGAGGGGGGAGATGAGGAACGACAAGGAGAAGGGAATGGTGGCGGGACTGCGACAAGGCGGATGATCACCGGGGAAGGGGCTGTCGATGAGTTGGGGTGAGGGATCTCCGGCATGGAGAGCTCCGAAGAGGGGATGGGGAAGGAGACGAGTGAATAGGAAGGGGATGGATGTCGGCTGAGAGCTTATTCTAGGTTTAGGAAAAAAATAGAAAAAGAAAAATAATAAAAAGAATATTTATAAAGGGGGGTTGGGTGTGAACTAGAATTGGTTTGACTGGTCAACCCCTCTTGGGATTGGGCCTCTCATATAGGATTTTAATGGGCTCAGATTTGAATGGTTTCAAAAGGATGGCTCAGATTACTTCGGTTCAAGGTTTGGAGGGCCAGGGTCTTAAGGAGCTTAATGTTAAATTACACGATCCTAAAAATTATAGAAAAATATACATGAAGGAGAAATGGGTTTCTACACGTGTCGGGTCTAATGGGATAGACACATTATTGTACTTTTGCACAGAAGTACCCAACAATTAGAAAATTGCACAAAGATAGAAATTGGGTTTAAGTTAATTAAATTGAATGTGCACGATATTCTAGAATTAATTAGAAGTACCTAGGAATAAAATTAGGCGGGACACAAGTGTCAGGGACGTAGAGAATACGGTGTAGAATATTAATAAATTTTGGGTTGTACAAAACGGTCAAGATTGTGTTCCCAATTTCAATTGGAACGCACAAGGGTACAAGGTCAGAATTTATTTAGAATTAAAATAATAATATTCGTGACGTTTATTGTGCAACTAAAATATAGCACAAGAAAGCATAATTATAAGTTACACAAAGGTCAAAATAGTAGGCGGGCATGTCTAGGATGAGGTGGTAAATTTGTAGAAAGGCAATGGCTAGTGAGGTGCTCTAATTATCGAAACAACGGTAAGGTGCGCTAAGCGATATAAAATATCGTATAGTTAAATCAAATGCTATGTTCTAATTCTAATTGGGTTCAAACTAGCCCTAGTTTCACTATCTAAGCCAAGTAGGCCTAATTTTGGGTGAGAGGGTTTATACTATGCTTGTTTGTGCATCATACTTAAACTGCTAGCATACTTGTTAAAAGTGTGCCAAGTTCATAGCATGTAAACTTTTTTTATGCGCCAATGAAAGTTTGGCATTTGTGCGCCAAAATTATAGAAGTGCTCTTTAGTATCATCTGTGCGCCATCTTTTTCTCGGAGCACTTTTGGTATCAAAGTGTACCAGAACTTCCCGAACTAGTAGTTTGTGTGCCAATAATAGTTTTTGCCATTTACGTGCCAAATATTGCTCTTGGCCATTTGTGCGCCAATAGTGGTTTTGGCCATTTTTGTGCCAAATGCTATTTTTGCCATTTGTGTGCCAATAATGGCCTTCGCCTATTGTGTGTAGATATGTTATTTTCTTGCCTGATTATGTGTCGACCTTGATTTAATGTTTTATGTGCCTGTAAGCTATTATTCTCTTTTAGTATTGCTTAGTACTTGATCTTTACCTAGTTCTCTTTTATCTAGTTATTTTTAGTTAATCCTGGTTATTTCCTGATCTTGACATTCTTGATATGGATTTTGATTTCCTGATATGAGCTAAGTAAATGTACATTATAATGAACTCCTGGATCTTGACCCGGAACTGATAATCCTGATACTCATGGTCCTTATACTCCTGATAGTTTGTAGGGCATGTGGCTATAAGAAATATCAAACTGCATCTGTTAGTAACTAGGACCGTAATAACCCTAGTTAGCTAATAGCAAGACTTAGGACTTGATTGGCCATGATTGTTTGATTTTTAGTCTAGTCCTGTCCTAATTTAATTAACTGCTAATCCGAAAATGGTAACTGGAGTACTGATTCCAGATATCCTTATTTAATTACTCCAGAACTGTTTAACTATTATTTACCTGTTATTCTTACTAATTTGTCTGTATGCTAGTTTTAGTTAATAAGTTTGGCTCCCTTGTGGTACTTGCTATTTGGGGTCTGACCCCACTGGTTTTGTATGGCCAGATTTTGGGGCTGGATCACAAGATCTCTCATACTTCACTTATCAAGATAGTGAACACGAGGAGCACCGGATGATATGAGTAAATTTCTTCTCCCTTACCCACTTGACCTTGTAGATTACACTTTTAAGGCATTTAGCCATCGAGCACGTGTTTAGATCGTATTTTAAAATTCTTGATACTGCAGCCTGCATGCCTACATATAAAGAATATTCTAGACTATAGCTAGAGCTGATCATGTAATATTATACTCTGCTAGTTATTAGTTTGGTAACTAGTTTCATGATCATCTGGATATGTATAGTTTGGGATGCCTTACTATTATATATTTGGTGATCATGCATCTTGTAAACTTGTTGCCTATTTGAGATTGAGATATCTAGGATTCTTGACCCAAGATTGCCTGATAGATTGTGGAGTAAACCATCACATATCTAGATAGTCGTGACCATATCACGCTGTATAGAGTACTCTGATATACGTAACTGGCTTTGCCTGTCCCCTCTCTCCAGTATTTTGGTTCTGGGATGTGACACAGCTTAAGTGGTGGCCCATGTAGGTCTGAAATTTAAAAATATAGGGGGTTTACTAATATATTTTAAATATCTCAATCATGCTACTCCTTGATTTCCTTCAATATCGAATTTATATCCCTGAAATCTTGATTCAACATCTGTTTAATTCTTGATCATTCATGTCTATCCCTTTGATGATCATTGTGTCCTTTATCTTTCAAGGATACTATTCCTTGTCCTTCTGATCATCCATCCTGAGTTCCTCCAATAGCCGGACAACATCCTAATGCCCAACAAAACCTTGCGATTCAGCCTCAGCATTCTGGGGTCGGGTCCAAAATAGCTCAGAATGAGAAACCCCATGTTCAGTTGGAGCCTAAACTTGTACCAACAGTGGCAATCCCGTCAGTGCCCAAGAATATAGAAGAAGGTACCCAGGCATTGATGGGTATCATCAGACAATTATTAGCATCACAGGATCGACGGAGTGATGCTCTTACTCAGTCAATGCAGGAGGCTTTGGAAAGAGGCGGACATTATGCCAACAACTCAGCAAACAACTTCAAGATCCTCCAACCCTCGTATTTTTGTGGCACCGAGAATGCGATTGCATCAGACGCTTCACTTCAGGATACTGAGGCTATTCTAGAGGCGGCTAGAATTTTGGCTAGAGAGAAAGTCTTGGTGGTTCGGTTGTAGTTGCTAGATTTAGCCTAAGACTGGTGGGCAACATACACTACAACAAATAGGGCATATAATAGCATGCCTAAAATGCTACAGGATACTTACTATAGTGTATTATGCACGCTATAATTTCTCTTGCTATAGTATGAAAATGCTATAATAATATAGCGTTTATGAACGTTGTTGTCTTGGTATAGCGTTCTAAACGCTATAACGGAATGATATTAATCTATAGCGTACAGGAACATTGTAGATAGGGAACGCTATAAAATTATAGCACTTAAGAACGTTATTAACCCATAGCATTTATGAGTGATATTTTCGAACGCTATTAAGCATTAGCATTACGGAATGCTATAGTTCGGTTGTGAGCATCATAATTTCAAACATTTTTATAGTATTTTCTATTGCAATGGTACCATTTTTTAATATTGCAAACAATCCATACTTTTTCTATTTCAACTAAACAATCAATATGTACATAAAAATTTGTATTTATATCATGACAATTTCATTATTACATACACAAATACCAAAATGCAAGTGCTTATAGAGAGAGAACAAAATAATACATGTAGAATTAAGTCAACTCCAAAAGCAAACAATTTGTAAATGGTCTAATGAATCAAAAAAAGTAATCAAAAACTATCCTCCCTTCTCGTTGTGACCATTATCACTTTGGCCCTTCCATGTCTGTCTTGTCCTCAAAACTTATCTCAACTCAGCTCAATTAAGAAAACCGCTCTCCCGCTACAACGATCATACAAATCCCCAAAAACTATGTGGCACATCGTTTACTGGACCTGGTATCTTTCAGAATTCAATTTAGTTTGCTGCAAAAAAAATAGCATTAGTCACATGTAGAGCAAAACCTACACTATTCAGTAATGTCAAAAGGTGGTACCAGCTAAACATATTTAGTGTTGTTGGCAAAATCAATAACAAGATGTATATCTTTATATAATATTGAGTAGTAAGTAAATCCTACATAATGCACAATATTATTATGGGCTTGATACTTAGTTTCAAAACTTTATGGAACAACAAAAGAAGCAATATCAATGTGAACAGTTTGAAAATAATTAATAAATAAAGGCTAGAAGTCTGTTTCATTTTATTGGCAAATCCAGTGATTAGCAAATCCAGATGTGACCAAAGATAATTAGCAATAACTAAATTTTATTCGAATATAGATCAAATCTAATCAAAAGAACAAGTTCATCTTTCATTGATGCTCGACATAGGCACATATATAGTACAAAATCAGAAGACATGGACATGAAGAATTAAGTACAAGCAACTAAGAGAGGATTGAATACCTGATTAGTTAGCGTACAATAGCAAGGACACTCAATTTCTCTGAAGGCGTCCTTAATAGGTTTTGTAACTTCTACTATTTCTCAACTCAGTAACTTCTACCCACAATATTTGTGATTCTAATGTTATTAACCCATAGCATTTGTGATTCTATGTTAGAATTGTTCATCTAAATCTTGCTAAAAAAGTTCTAAAATATTGTTAATATACCATTATTTATTCTCTACTAAAGAAAAATAAAAAAAATTTAACCGTTTTTTATATATATATTGTTGTTTGATAAAATAAACGAAAGATATATGTAGAAACGAGGTTTTATATGAAAACTCGCCCTTCTTGGGTTTACAAACAAGATTGTACAATTTAATCCTATACGAGGATGTTGAGTACAATTTATTTAATCTGGGTAAATATTGCTATAGGAGTCTGATCTGCAGTCGATCACTTTGTCCCTTGGACCATGATGAAGAAATGCCGTAGAAGACAGAAAGCAGCTTCGAAGGTTGCTAAAGAGAGTGGATGCCCGATGCCAAAGTCGTCGATCACTTCTCTTTGCCTGAGCTCTGGATTCTTCTCTCTCTCGACTGTTTTCTCTCCCAATTTCTCGACCGTTCGACCTTGGATCTGATACTGGATTTCTTGACCAATTTTTGGCGATCCTTCGACCTATTTCCTCTGTTGGTAGAGGTCTCTATTTATAGAGTTTTAGTGACAGTGACCACTCAGTCGGTGTAGAAACCGAGTAGTGGAAAGTACAGCACCCTTTTACACGATGGTTACAATAACCATTGCCTGCGTATAGATGACCTTTTGAATGAGCGTGTGATGCGTATCTAACTAAGGGACAATGCGTATAGCTGCTGCGAAGATCACGGCGTAGAAGCCACGTAGGTAGTTATCTTTTGTGTAGAAGAGGTTGGTGTAGAAGCCTATAACTGTCACCATGGCGTAGAAGCCAAGTAGGCATAGAAGCCAAGTAGGCGTAGAGACCGAGTGGGCGTACAAGCTGAGTGGGCGTAGAAGCCGAGTGGGCATAGAAGCCGAGTGTGCATAGAAGCCGAGATGATGTGGATATTTTAGCCGAAATTACAGCTTTTGGAGATATAATCAAATCTCTTGCATTAAATGCAGAGATCTGCCCCCATCCTGTGCATTAAATGCAGAGGCGTATCTTCAAAGATTTGCCATTATTCCGCGCATTTAATGCAGATACACGCCTCGAACCCTGTACGAAGAGCAACTGATAACGTGGCAGTCTGTTTGCCTTCTGCAGAGCGTAAGAAGCTCACGTCTGCCTGTGTAAAATTAGGCAGCGTATTTCCTTATATGCGTAAGAGCAGTCTACGCAAAGGGAATGTCACTAAACGATGGTTCGGTAACATTTAATCAAATCTCCTGCATTAAATACAGAGATCCGCCATTATCCTGCCCATTAAATACAGAGGCATATTTTGAAGGTCTGCCACCCTTCTGCGCATTAAATGTAGAGACGTGCCTCGGGCATCTGTCAGTATTCTGCACATTAAATACAGAGACGTGCCTCGAGAACCTGTCACCGCTCTGCGCAATAAATGCAGAGACGTGCCTCGAGCCCTGTACGAAGAGCAGCTTTTGACGTGGCAGGCTGTTTGTCTTCTGTGGAGCGTAAACAGCTCACATCTGCCTATGTAAAACTAGGCAGCGTATTCCTTTGCATGCGTAAAAGCGGTTTACGCCAAGGAAATGGCAGTAAATGACAGCCTGGGTTGCAGTGCCGTGCCATCATTATAGCCGTCGCCTGGGTAGTCGTGCAGTACTCTTTGTCAGGAGTTCAGACGTCAGGTTCACTGCATGATTTGATAGGTTCATTTCGGGAAAGACGAAGCGTTCCTCGTACACTTCAATGCTGCTTTGAAAGTGGATGAGTTTTATGCCATAAAGGCGATGTAGCACCCTTTTTACGCTGAAGCAGCCTGGACATACTGCTTTACGCGGATGGTCCTTGAGCTTATATTTTATGCTGTGCTCAGTGAAAAAGCTCTGTTTGCACGTCGATGGCTATGAAGTCATCTTTTTATGCCGCCCAACATCAACATGCTGCGTAAAACTATCCAACGTATTTTTTATGCTTCTACAAGACCCCCTTCAAAGCTTTTAAATTCCTCATAATTTGAAACGCTTTGAATGAAGCATGAAACATTCCTCGTAATTTAAAACGCTCTGAAACGGTCAAGTCTGACACGTTCTTTCAAGGCTGACTTTATGAAGGAGTTATTGGGGATCGGTGTGATCTCTTTCGCCTATAAAAAGGCTAAGGAGTTAACCTGTTCTTCCCACATTTCCTTCACCACACAGCGATGATCGCCGGAGTTCGTCGGTTCGACTTGAGGAAGAAGAAGACCATGTTCTTCCAGCATGTAAGGAGCCAAAAAAGACGGCATCTTCGAGCAAATGTCCTCTGCGACGATGGATCATGGAAGGATATCATACCCTCCTCTGTTCGGGATAATCAACAACTTTGTATGGCGGTTCTTCGGGAGAGAGGATGGGTCGTATTAGACCACACAGCTTGCAAGCTGTATCTTCTCCCGTTACTCGTGGAAGAGGGATAAATTAGCCCTGCTGCCGTCCGAGATTAAGTTGGGTCAAATACCTCAACTAAATCTGTCATGGCGCTGGACGCAGGAAAGCAGATTGACCCTGCTTTCCTGTATTAGAGGATGGGTCTAGGCCCATTTCTGTATCCTCCCGCCATTGATCATTTTATGTCAGTCAGTTTGCGGGAACCGACTGACTGCTGAAGAAGATGGATGAAGAATTCTGCCCATGCGAGAACCTGGCATAATAGATTTTGGGCGTGATCTTCAGACGACGATGAGGAAGTCCTTTGTAGACGGGATTTCCCTCATATATAATTATAAAAATGAAGAAAAACCCTTGTAGACTGGATTTCCCTCATATGTAATCATGCTTTAATAAAATTGTCTTCTTCTATGCATATGATCATCTTACCATATTTTGCTGTGAAGTCTGAATATGTGTAGCTTCGACACGTCTGATACTTTATGCCGACTATGTTAGAAAGAGTGCTAGGTCCTGTCCTATCTTTTACGCATAACCTAAGGATGCGCAGAAAGTCGCTTAGCATTCGAGTATTCGAATTGTCCTGCTGTTAGGAATGAGGAACCGCGTAGAATTCTAATCTGTCACTTCTGATAAATAGAATTCTTGTTCAGACTATCATCTTCAAGAATGATTTCTCAAAAATCCCTTGGAACAGGGCGAGAAATGGATGTCAAAAACTGAGTCGCCATCTTGAACTGTGGATGAAATATTCAGACTGGATTCCTGGATGAACTTCGAATCGACCCATGGAGAAGAGTAATTTTTAATGTTGAACTCTGTATGCTTCGGGTACTTGGGATATTTTGAGGTCAAGAAGGAGTATCTTCTGTGTGAACTCTTATAATTGACCGTCTTGATAATCATTCAGATGTACGCGTACTCTGGCCTGCGTATCTTTCAGATGTGCGGAAAGTCATAGCATAAAATTATAAGTTCGCAGCCTCTCGAGCGTAAAAGCTGCTGAGCATGAGAGCATTCGGGCGTAGAAACTGTAGATTTGTAGCTTCTGAAAAGGAAATCTTCCGAGCGTGAAGTTGTGGTTCTGTTGCCTCTGAGCGTAAAAGCCACCGAGCGTAAAATCATAGATTTGTAGCTGCTGAGCGTGAAGTCATAGGTTTGTAGCCTCTCGAGCGTAAAAGCTGCTGAGCATGAGAGCATCCGGACATAAAACTATAGACTTATAGCCTCTGAGCGTAAAACCGTAGATCTGTAGCTTTCGAGCGTAAAAAGCTCCTTAGCGTAAAAACCACGAACCTGCTTTGCACGAAAACTTTTTGAATTCGCTGACTGTTCGCCTTCTCTGAGTAAATAGGCTGACGTATTCCCCAATCATAACTGAATATTAAATGTGAGATTTGGTTCAGGATTCGAGGAGTCCATCCGAACTCTATATATACTCCAAGTTTCTGAGAGAAAAACTTTTCATCCGTCTTCTGCGAAAGAAAGCTTTTGACTGCTCGAGTTCTTCTTCGTTTCTTCTCCGAGCCTTCAAAGTTTCCAGTAATGGCCTCGAAATAACTCTCCTCTTCTAAGGGAAAGAAGGTTGATTCTTCTTCTCGTTCTTCTGCTCAAGCGAGAATGACTTCGGTCGGGCAAGGCGAGCTTCATTCTGAGCGAAGTGTCCCGCCGTCGAGCAGTGCACCCGGCCTTAAAGGTAGAGATTTTGGGACGAAAAAGAACGACTGAAAATTCTTCGTACACGTTATACGTGAACGCGCTAGGTCGTCTTCTGTGCTGATAGCCTCTTCGAGGAAGATGATGCACAGAGATGTTTCATCTTTTATGCCCACATTCTAATGTGTCAGCGCAATAACTCCATATTTTCGCAGTCTGGCGTAAAAGCTTTGACTGTCGAAAGTTAGCGTATACTATATAATTTGAGTGTTACGCAAGGATGGAAATTCCGGCATAATAACTCAAATTTTGGCAGTCTGGCGTAAAACACAGAATGTTAAAAACTTTGTGTATACTGCCAGTCTTGAATTTTACGCCTCGGAATGGGATCCCAGCGTAAAAGCTCAAGTTTTTGCAGTCTTGGCATAAAGCACAGACTGTTGATTTTGGGCATATGCTGCAAGATTATAGAAACTGACTTGTCTTTCTTGTATTTTACAGTTAACTTGCATGCGTCTCCATTGGCTGAGGTGATGGGTTCCGCTGTCGGGATGCTGCACTCCAACTACCTGGAGGATTTGTCCCACGTGACATTTTCCATCTCTGGATCCCAGTATCCCGAAGGAAGGGAAAGTTTGATATCGGCTCAAGGAGAGCGGATGCTGTTGAGCATGATCAATGGAGAGCCCCTGATGTATATAGACGGGGACCAATACATAAAGCCGGCTTTCCTCTTCGGGGACATGATTGACAAGCAGTCCTAGACGAAGCCCAAGAAAGAACTCTGGGTTTTTCCTGCCGGGGGCTTGGTTTTGTATCTGCCCAAGATATTGAGAGACTATCCCATCTCGGCATTCTTCCATGCTACACATCCCAGGAGGATGTCGTGGACGCTGACTCCCGATCTTTACGGCAGGCCGGGGAAGATATTTTATCTGAAAGGAGCTGACCAGGGGTCGTTTGTCAGCCGCCCTTCCGGCTTTGTGACGCCGTTCAGGGGACTGTACCCTGGCAGTGTCCCGAGTGAAGACAGTTTAGTGATCCAGCCGGTCCAATTATCGACTTTCTAAAATAATTTCATGGGGCACGGGGGAGTATACCCTAAGGTGAACCCTCGGACAAGTGGGTGGATCACCCCGACAAATCTTCGATGGGCTTGCTTAGCTGATTGGGCCCTAAAGCATTTTTAGACCGAGTTGGAGAGCATTGGTCTGTTTGCAGCTGTGAGTGCCACCAGTGTTGGGTTATCTCTCAACCCCAACCTGTTTCTGGCACTGATGGAGCAATATATCTCGCTCACCGGGACTTTCGCCACTCCACTGGGGGAGTTGGGATTGGCCCTCCACGAGATGGCAGAGATCTCGAGACTGCCGATGGGGGATACTCCATATGAAGAGTATATTCCCACGAACCGGGAGCTGGGGAATTCAGACCCTCGGGTAGTGGAAGTGTACCAGGAGCTGATGTGCCACTACCTTGCTTACACCGCCTTTTATGGTGAGTCCTCAGATTTGGCTCACATCAATAAATTGACGTCCTACCTCTTCTTTAACCGGTCTAGGACTGCTAAGCCGGAGAAGGTATTGGAAGGCAAGGATCAGCCTTTGAATCCTCTGAGCGTGCTTAATGCTCAGGTAGTCGACGATCTCATGGAAGACGCTGGGGCTCCGGACTGGATCCTCGACGAAGGGATAGGGAAGTATCCTGTAGGCACTAAGGCCTATAGTTATTTGAGGAGTTGCCGCAGGCCTCTGTCCAGGGAAGCTCAACTGGTTGGCTTTCTCTCCATATGGCTGCGCCGACTGGTGGTACCCGATATCGCATCTGCGGACCGCATTCATCGCAACACACTATGTCCTGCAGTGCGTTTGGTGTTCGGGGCCAGACTGGGCTTGCTCCCTGCCATGGTGTGCCACATACAAGCTGGCCTGAGGGCCATGCCTGACGGGCTGCTCGCCGATGAAACTCGACGTGATAGCTTTCCCAGGGTAGAATTTCCATACCTGTATCTGATGGGATGGTTAATTCTCCATAACCCCAGGGTGATGTCTCCCGGCTCTGGCAGTAGTTCGGGGGCTAGTTTCTTGTTGAACTATAAGAATTCCTCTTGGAATGTGACCACAGTTATAGACTGTCGGCGGGTGCTGAACTTCAGTCACAGCTGGAAGCTCTTCTGCACTGTCCCCTCTGTACATCTCAATCAATAGGGGATCAGACTTCAGGATATGGGCAACGGGAAGACCGTTCTTTTACCTGAGACTTTTAATTGGTTGGTCTGTATTAGACCTTCCCATCTACTGTACAGAAGTGAAGACCATTGCTTCTTCGAGCCCTACTTGCCTAGTCGGTTTGCCAGGCAATTCAAGTAAGACCAGTTGCATGTGGGCAACGCCGTCACCAGCTTCAGTTCCAGAGGCGGACTCATTGAAGGAGCCAGAGGATGGCGATATTTCATCATGGGTTGCACTGAAGCAATTTTTACCGTGCCCGTCATAGATCTCTCTACGGAGCTGCGCATTCTTCATTCGTATGCCCAGTTCTATGTGGCAACCAACACCTTCCATCGCAATTTTGATATGCATGGAAGTTTTAGGATGCTCTCTTCCAAGCCTGGGGGAAGTGTCGAAATTCCCTCAATTTCTTCTGACGAGGGTGAAAAGTCCGTTACTCCGGATGAGCCTCTGTTGTCGGTGCCGAGGGGTAAAATACCTCCGCCTGTAGGGGCTTTAGTAATCTATGGGAAGCGAAGGGCTCCTGCTCCGAAGGAGACTTCCCCTTGTAAGAAAAAGAAGAAGACGGTTACTCGTCCTCTCCGAATTCCCGATAATGAGGCTCCTAGAAGTGAGCCTGCATCTCCCCATGTTGGGAATGATTCTTTGATTGGAGGTTCCTCGCCTTTTAGAGAAGGAACCTCTGCAGTTCGGCTAGCGGTGCCGGAGAATTCCTGCTGGAGGCTGCTGTCGCTGCTACCGCTTCGGGCAGTGGAACGAGATTGCCTTCGGGGCCGAGCCGAATAAGGATATCTTTATCCAGGTCAGTATCGGGAGAAACTCCTGCCGTATCTGTAGGTGCACCCGGCGAGATTCCACCTGGTGAACCTCAAGTGGGTCTCGACGAAGGTTCGGAAGAGTACCTGCCGATGTTCGTTAGCGCACCCCCTTCTCCAGGTATGACAGCTTGCCTAGCATCACTAAGAAATGATTTAGCTGTACTGGCCGCGGAAGCGACATATACACCATTGGCCATGGGTAAATGTCATCTTTTATGCCTCTTTTTTAGGAAAATTAACATTATGTTGATATTAACTTCCTTTTGTCTTCTTTTCAGGGGAAGACATCTTCGGGGAGGGCAGTGTAGATGCGCCCTTTGGCTCTGTGTCAGGTCCTGGAGGCAACACTGAGGTGCCTGACTTTGAAGAGGAGACACTTTCGGGTGCCGGCTCGCCTGTCGAAGAGATTCCAATTTCTCAAGAGGAGGACGAGCCTGTCATTGCGACAATGCCTCCTTTGAGTACGTCGGTCACTTCGTCCGGTGTTGGCGCCACCTGTTGAGGCGACGGCCGTGGCAATATCGTCTACGGTTGTTCCTGGAGGGGAATTCGCCAATATCGTGGCCCCTCCCAGTGTCCATTCGGATTTAGCTGTACTAACCGAGCAGTACACTAATATCTTCTATACCACCTTGAAAATGTTAATATCAATGGTGTTGGCGAAGAATCTGAGCTTCGAGGCGCTGAGGAGGTCCTCCCGGTCCGCGATAGTGCCGATCTGAGAATTCAACGACACTGGGGTAGCTGACACACTGAAGGAGATAGTTAATGGTTTGGAGCAACCCATTAACGAATACTTGTAGCTAGCTCGAGGCAACATTGACGGATACTGCTTCTTTAGGGTCCGGCGATAGTTAATGTTCCTCATCATCTAAGAGACATCTCAATAGCAGTCCGTCGTAGGTCCGGCGATATAGACACTATGAGGACGCCTCTAAATAGAAGCGTAATGATCGTCTTTTGACGGATACTGCTTCTTTAGGGTCATCCGGCAAGATTCCGTATGCCACAAAATCTATAAAGGGACTTCTCCAGCCTCTCCTGGGAGGATCCGTGTTCACAGCGTAGCTGAATTTTATGTGAAAGTTGTTTTCACATAGAATAAATCTCTGCTAAGAAGGATTACCGAATTTTGCCTTCTTATAGGAATAGCTAAATCTGCAGCTAGACTGGCTAGGGCATCAGCTTCCAGATTCTGAGATCAAGGTACATGCTCTAGGAAGAACCCTTTGAATGTCATGGCTATCTCGACCATCGCTCGGTGATAGGGGATAAAGTCTGGATTCCGGACTTCATATATTCCTCTGACTTGATTGACGATCAGCAGAAAGTCACCGAAAGCTTCCAGAGATTCGACGCCCAATTCTTTAGCGACTTGGAGCCCGATTAGTAGAGCGTTATACTCTGCCACATTGTTAGAACAGGGCTCGCTAAGAGAATATGCTCGGTAGATGATGAGCTTATCAGGAGTAACCAGGACAATTCCTACTCTAGAGACTATATTTCCTCTGGGACCAGTTCTAGAGGCACCATCGAAGAACAGTTGCCATGTGTCACTTTTCATTGCAGAATTACACTCTGCAACTTCGTCGAGAATGTCCTCGTATAGCTTGGAGGTCTCCGGGATCGGATGAGCAGCTAGGAAATCAGCCAATGCTTGGCCTTTGATGGATTTCTGAGGGACGTACACCATGTCATACGGTGTTAATAACATCGCCCAAGTCGCAAGTCGGAAATTAAGAACACTTGGCTTGTTCATCAGTACCCAAAGAGGATTGATCCTGGAGATGATGTGAATAGTCTGGCCTGTGACATAGTATCGCATTTTCTGGATAGCGAACATCAGAGCCAAGCATTCTTTTTTCATTGGATTGTACAGGTGTTCGACTTCGACCATCATCCTGCTGAGGTAGTAGATAGCCTGTTCATGACCCATATCGTTCTTTTGTGCGAGAAGAGCTCCTAGAGAATGATCCATCGCTCGAACATACAACACGAATGGTCTTCCAATGACGGGAGGCACCAGAATTGGCGGACTAGTGAGGTAGCGTTTGATATAACCGAAAGCTTGCTGACAGGCGTCGTCCCATACGAAGGATACACCTTTCTTCATGAGACGAGAAAAGGGCTGACATCTCCCAGAGAGGTTGGATATGAATCTACGGAT
Source organism: Iris macrosiphon (assembly GCA_036927795.1). Classification (NCBI taxonomy): domain Eukaryota; kingdom Viridiplantae; phylum Streptophyta; class Magnoliopsida; order Asparagales; family Iridaceae; genus Iris; species Iris macrosiphon. The sequence goes on along the minus strand of JAYESA010000002.1, from coordinate 144,613,027 downwards.
ATAAGCCAGACGGCCTTGAAATCCCCTGAGTTCCCTCAGATTATGGGGCAGTCGCATTTCTAAGATGGCCTTGACTTTATCAGGGTCCACTTGAATGCCTTTGGCGGTAATGACAAATCCCAGGAATTTGCCACTAGATACACCCAGAAAGGACTTTGTAGGATTCATTTTGAGTTGATGTTGGCGCATCAGCTCAAATACTGTCTTCAAGTCTTGGATGTGGTTAGCCTTGAGGCATCTTTTGACAGCTACATCGTCCACGTAATATTCCACTATCTTGCGTAAATGCTCATAGAATATGTGTCACGCCCCAGTCCCAAAATATGTAGGATCAGGAATACGTGACACGCCAGCTACGCATTCGACCAGACTCTGGTCTGACTCGAATACGTATAAGCTCTAATATAGGGCACTACCTCGATATCCCATAAATGTAAACCTCTATGTCTCAATCCACAATGTACAGCAGTATACAAGAAAGAGCTATATGTGCTAGAGTCGGCCGCCCAATAACACACTAACTCGAATAGACTCGGGAAGAAGTATGAGTCTATAAAAACTAGGCTACAACAGAAGATGAAATAAACAATGTAAAATAACTATAATATCGGTAGATATAATATGAGTACCTGGTTCCATGCCCGCAAGACATGTAACTCCAATAGCAACTCCAAATGCTCCGTAATCATCTATGCTACAAAACTAGCAGGAAACCAGGTCCTCAGAGGGACGTAACAAGGTACAGAAATACAACATGCCAAGTAAACAGAAAGTACAAGTGCAACAGGGTACTCTATCATAACCAAACAAGTGTGACACAGTTTAAAGACAACGTTCGATACGTGGGCTTTCTAAAATAAAATTGTAGCTCCGGACACGAAAACACACGGCACGTACCGCAACTCTGGGCAAAGAGTCACACGGGTGATACCACTACACTAGATACAGGAATCACTTCAAAATACTACATATATATAAGCGCGTGCAGAGTAGCCCAAACGTCTAGTAACTGTCTTCTCCATCCCAAGCGGTCAACGATTGTGCGCTGAACCTGAATCTCTATCTACAGTCTCGACACACAGAAATAACTCAATAGACACGACCCTAAGGTCGTCCCAGTCTCTGGTCATGATGTCAGTATCAGGTTACAGGAATCTGGCACAATCACAATATATGTGTCCTGGGGTGTCGATATACTCAGGTACGCATATCGAGATGCTACGAAACATCCAACAATCTTTCTAAGACGTTACGACATACGTCTTCACCCGATTGTGAACCGGACGCGAAGTATCGAACGTCAACATAAATACATACACAATATACATAAAGAAATAATAAATAACTGTAATCTAAAATACAGAGTGGCAAGGTACACTTGCCTACGTTCGGCTGCTGATGACGGGGATCCGGTACCACGTCCAAGTCCTCAGGTCCCGTAGTACCTTGGTTCTGATATTCTGGGTGGTGGAAATCAGACAAACTCTCCCAGTCTTGAACCTGTTTCCCTCCTTTGTTGTCATCATTTTTGCCTTCTAGGACCAACCGAAGTGGAGTAAAGGACCCAAAGACAACATCCTTGGAACCCTGCAACTGCTTCTGCACCTTTAGATTGCATTCCTTCATTTCTTCCCTTCTCATGTGAACTCTGTTGGCTTCTTCTCATCTGAAGGGACCAACTTGCTCTGTTTTGTTAAGTCCACATTGGTGATGTCCATCCCAAAATCTCTCTTGAGTCCCTGCTGTGGATCCGGAACGGGTGGTACAATAATTGTAACACCACTATTTTGCTTTCCATTAAATCCTAGCCACCAAAATACTGGCTTCCTTGTGTCCAATTGCTGCATCTTCTCAATAAGGTTCAGTCAAGTAAGCACACTTGCTATATTGTACAGTCGTTGCACCTTGGCTGCATATTTCCTATGAGCAGGGCAAAAAGCAACAGCCCCAACCCAATAACAGCCATAGTGAACAGAACTTCCCACTCGAAGTAGCTTGGAGTTAGGTTACCAGCTAATGTATTAATTTTGCTGGAAACCCCAACAAAAGAATATATATACCTTCTGACAATATTACTTTCTGCTGTCAAGTTAACAAATTGTTGATAAATTCCATACTGGAAATCCCCATCATTGGCAAAGCAATTACTAGAACCAGAATCGGCCTTCCATTGTATCCAAGCTTATTGTTGAGAAAAACTATGAATAGTACGTCCACGTCCACAATCTGTAGCCCGAAGAGGTACCAACATGATCCCACAACATGTCCAGCCAAAACAAACATGAGAAGATTAATCACAAAATTTGCTCATGTTGACTCAAATATGAACCCACCTGCAGACTGACCAGCAAGCAATGGTAGCACTCTGAATATCCTTGGGATGTACTGAAGAAGAACTGTGGCACGAAGAAGATTTTCTGCATAGTTAGCTGATGCTGATCCCACATACTTTGGTATAAGGGCCAATATCATCACCTGAGGAAGTGGTAGTACGGGTCGGTCGAGGGAGCCGCTGGAGGAGATCGGCGGTCGAGGGGAGAAGCTGGCCGGAGGGGTTTAATAACTGGAGGTAATGGCGGCGGAGGCAGCGGGCTCGGGTGGCCGAAGTTAAGGCCGGAGTCGGGGGAGAAATGCTGGATCGGAGCGGGGGAGGAACTGAATCGGAGCGGTCGGCGGGAAAGCGCTGCACAGTGGAGTGCCGACGGGGAGGAGATGCACAGCTGCAGCGGCCGGATAGGGGACGACACTGTCGAAGTCGAGTGCAGCCGGAGTCGGGTGCGGCTTGGCCGGCACTCGGCCGGAGCTGAGCTTGCCGACACGCTGGAGGCGGAGTGGGGTCAGCCATGGAGTCGGCCACGATGGGTCGCCGGATCAGTCGGCCGGAGGCTTCTCTCAGGAAAAAATAATAATGGAAGAAGAAGAAGAATAAAGGAATAAGAAGAAGAGAATGGGAGAAGAAGAAGAGAATGAGAGGAGTTGGTTAATTTCGGTTGAGTGTGTAGGAAGAGGGAGGAGAGAGAGAGAGGGGGTGGGGTTCTCCATGTGTTGGGATTAGGGCTGGTTGGGAAGTGTGTAGAGAAGAGACACTTTATAAGGAGTTGTGATGTGGAGTGTATGGTGGAGATGCTCCTTATTTGAATGAATGGCCAGGATTTCTTATGAACAAAATTTATTCATACCAAGAGGAGAGTGGGGTTGTGTTGAACCGGTCAAGGGTTGAGGGGGTTTCTTCATTTGGGTTTAAATCAATGAGGTTTTGACACATGTTACCATATTTGCAAATTAGCCCCTTAAATTCGGGAAATTGTACGAACACATAAAATGACGCAAAAATTATGGAAAAAGTTGCGGTTGATGATTTGCATGGCGAGGGGGTGTTGGGGGTTTGGCACGGGTTTAATTTAGTGGCCATCGGGATTAATTAAGGATTAAAATAGGATAAGGCAAAATTGGTATCCCCGATTTAAATAGAATTAAAGTGTCCCGCGCTTTTAAATTAAATGGGGGCACTTGGGGTCAAAATCCGGAAATAACACAAAGGTCAAAAATGGTGGGGGCTTGGAGTCAGTCTTGGACCCTTCAGTTGGTCCGGCTCAACGGGTTAAGTTGGTATCTCCAAAATTGAGGGTAACGACACAGGTATCCGACACAGAATTAAATATGGATTAAGTATCCGAAAAATTGTGCAATTAATTTAGAGCACAAAGAAATCTGATTTTTGAGTGACGGAAAAGTCCAGTACCTAATTTGGCGAGTCAAGTCAAAAGTACAATAGTCCGATAGAATTTATGGGCTTATATTGGGCTCCGATTAATTTAGCAATGACAGGGTGCGCCAAGGGTCTTAATTAAATGAATTAAATACCAGATAAACTTAACTCCACTCTAAACCTCAACATCTGCTGCTAAATCTAAAAAATTTCCAAATCCAACCTGACTATCTATAGAATAAATCGAGGAGGTTTACAATATGTTACTCATAGCCCGTTAGTACATAGCCCCGGCATTCTTCAATCCGAATGGCATGACCGTATAGTAATATACCCCCAATGGTGTCCGGAAGGCAGTATGCTTCTCGTCTTCAGGATGCATCTTGATTTAGTTGTATCCTGAAAATCCGTCCATGAAAGATATACGTTCTAAACCGTATGTATTGTCAATCATGACGTCTGTGATCAGAAGAGGAAACTCATCCTTCGGGCAGGCTGCATTCAGATCTCAAAAATCGATGCAGACACGTACTTTCCTATTTTTCTTCATGATCGAGACAACATTGGCGACCCAGTCGGGATGTTGTTCTTCTCGGATGAAGCCGCAGGCTATCAACTTCTTGACTTCAGCTTCGATGGCTTCCATCATATCCGGGCAGAACCGGCGTTGGTGCTGCTTCACATGCTTCGAATCAGGCAATATATTGAGCTTATGTGTAGCCACCTTTGGAATAAGACCTGGCATATCCTCATAATTTCACGCAAAGACGTCGATATATTCTTTTATCAGCTGGATAACTTCTTCCCTTTCTGCTTCGAAAAGATTGTAACTGATAAATATCGGCTTTGGCGAAAGTTCATCCCCAACGTCAATCTGGATAACTTTATCTTCAATGGGAGGTTCTCTCTGCTCGAAGCGGAACTCCCATTGTGTATCCATTTGTTGAGCCCAAGCGTCATTCTCAAACAGTTCAGATTCTTGTTCGTCTGCTTCGAGAGAATCCGTCGCTACCATATTCACTGATAATGTTTGTTCGAGAGCATGAGATGAGTCGGAGGGCGCTGAGCCATTTTGAGAAGGTATTGGAAGGCAAGGATCAGCCTTTGAATCCTCTTGTACAGCTGGTCCATTGCGCATGCGGCCGAAGACTATTGAACGCTGACTGCTACAAGTAGGCAGGACAATGAAGACAGAATCCTTATATGGTGACATTGGATGATGACGCTACTTCCCACATATACGGATGATAGGAATCTATAGCTCCCAAGAACTTTTGTGCTATAGGTTCTATATCGTCATGGGGAGAGGATTTCTGATTCAGAATTTGAGCGTCAATATACTGAAAAAGAGGATCTTTATTATCATCTGAAACCTCATTCCCGGTTGTGTTTACATCAATCGGTTATCTGCTGCGCCGAAGATTGATGGCCAAGGATGGAGACTTCTGGTTTAGAGTGATCACTAGAGGATCACCCCCTTTTCCTGACCTGATTTTGTTCAGGTGGATAGCCATAGGCTCCATAGTTTTTGGACGAGTAGTCCGTCCTTTCACCTTGATTGACAGAGGTTGCTTGGCAAAGGGTTCTTCTGGCTCTCGGTGGGATTCCTTCTCTGCTTCGCCTGACACCTCTTCCATATAGTCTTGAGAGTATAATACGGCATCGGAGTAGTAGGATTATACTCCTCTAAACGGGTTCAGATCAGCAAACTCTGTTTGTACTGTTCCTTGGACATCTACATATTTAAAGCATTGATATAGAATTGAAGGAACGATGTTGTGGTCGTGGATCCAAGGTCTACCCAGCAGAATATTGTAGGATACCTCTGAATCAATGACATAACATATGGCCACTGATCTAAGGTCGCCAATTTGGATCCTTAGACGAATCTTTTCCAACGGCTTGCTTTTTGGCGTTGAAACCCACGATTGTAGTGGTGGTGTAAGCCAATTCGCTGGTAGGAATCCTCAGAGGTCTGAGCAGACTATGAGGAATGATGCTGATTGATCACCCCGGATCTATGTGAATCCAGTCGACGTCCATGGAATCGATGTACCAGGTATAATAGAGGGGTCTGTCATGCCTGTTATGTTTTAACAGCATGTCATCTTGAGTGAAAGTGATGTTCGGGACCACCTCCATCACACTGTGGCATTGAGGACATGCCACGGGTTCTTCGTCAGGGAACTTGATCTGGGTCAAGTATGCATCCGCCTGCATCAATGCTTCACTCAGGGCTTGACGAGTGTCTTGAGAGAGCCTGAGTAGTTCGAAGATGGACAACCTAGCTGGTGTATTAGCCAATTGGGCCAGGATTTCGAAGTTGTATGGCTTCTCTAAACCTTTGTTTTAAATATTTTTCACAGGTTTATCGAAACACACTTCTTTTTTCTTTCCTTTGTCCGCCGAAGTTGGTCTCGAAGGACCGGCCCCTGGTACGGCGGGCTCTGGTTCTGACGGCTTGGTAGCTGAAGCGTCTGCCGGTGCATCTTCCTGACTTGCTCCATGGTCCTTGAGGTAAGCCTTCCCTGAACGGGTTCCAGTAGCCAAGACCTCGTCTTCTGATGCCGAGTCTGCCGTAACCATGTGACATGGTTTGCGCTTCGAGTTCTTCTTAGACTTAGCCTTAGCAGCTTGAGTCTTTTTCTCGATCCCGGGCACCAAATCTGGATGAACCCATATAATCTTGCCTTGCTGGGTAGTTAAGGGTACCAGGTCATGATTTTGACCTATAGCTGGAGGGAGATTAACGATGTTCATCGTCGTCCGAGAAATAGATGTAACACCATCCGGGACTTCTTGGGGAGGCAGATTGCCAAATTGTAGAGAGATTATGTTGGCTGTGACCGTCTTCTCGCTGTTGCGCAGAGTGATGTCCTTAGCATCGATCAGCTCCTAGATCTTCCTCTTTAGTACATAACATGCCTTTGTGGGGTGGTGTATGTACCTATGGAAGATGCAGTACTTGGGGTTATTGGTACTGCCGGCTTCATTGGGCCGTCTTACCTCGGGAAGGGTAATCTTGCCACTTTTGACAAGACATTCAAATATGCTCGAAATATCATCGTCGTCAAAAGAGTACACTTCAACGGGCCTGGAAGTCCCAGGTTTCGTCTGCGTGGTAGCCACAGTCTTTTGCCTGGACGTGTTGATCGCCAGAGCTTCTTTACCCTTGGTACCACGAGGATGTTCGATGTTGGAGGATGATCTCTTGCCTTTATCAGAGGCCGAGATTATGATGCCATTATCGTGCGCCTTCTGGCTGTTGTCCTCCGCGGCTACCGCTGAGATGATGAACGAGGGCCAATCATGGAACTGATATAGTCCTGTGAACACCGAGATCACGGGAAGAAGGTTCTTCCTGCAGATGTCCAACAATGCTGAGTCTGGAACTCCTGGAGGCATTTGCAAAGTGGCTTGACGAAAACGTTCGATGAAAGTGCGAATATTCTCTTTTTCCTTCTGCTTGACTTCAATGAGAGAGGACATAGACATGTCCATCCCTCCCTCGTAGAATCGCGTGAAGAATAAAGCCTTAAAGTCTTCAAAGGAAGTAATGCAGCTGTCCGCCAGACTTCGATACCACTGATAAGCTACCCCCGAGAGACAGCCCTTGAATACCCGAGTGAGGAGGGCGTCGTTCCCTTGTAATAACACCGTCATCATACTGAAGTAGTTCATGTACTAACTAGGTGATGTTTTTCCTTCGAACAAAGCCATATTCTGTGGTTTGTATCTAGGAGGGAAAGGGACTTCTTCCCAGATAGCTGGGTAAGGTTGGTTGATTTCCAATTTCTTGAGCTGGTCTTTGTGCTTCAGGGCGTCAAATTGGGCTTTCAACTCCCGTACTGCCTGTATCGGATCTTCAGTCGGTAGCGGGACCACGGAGTAATGAGGAATTGATTGCATCGCGACTCCGATGGGACGTAATACATTCTGCGAGTGAGGAAGCGGGGGAACTGCTGACTCCTGATCTAGAGCAGGCTCCTGGATCACGTTGGTTGGTGGTAAGTCCACCCTCACACGTATCTGAGTTGGAGGGACCGATGCTTGAGCCATAGTAGCTGTGTGTTGAGTCAGCATCATCTGGTGCATGTTCTCCATCATGGATTGTATTTCTTTCAGAGATGTCTCCAGTATAGTAATGCGCTGCTCAGCGCTCCCAGACGGGGAAGCTTCCTCGCGTTCATCTCCAATGGCATAAACTCCCATCTCCCTGGGTGTCATTGAAAGATTAGTATAGGTCTCTGTAGAAGTTGACTTTATACTTTCGGCATCTGATTCGGGAGACTGGCTACCCCCAGCTTCGGAATTAGAAGAGTACGAAGTCGGTTGTCGCGACCTCGAACGGGTGTTTCGGAACACCCCAGCTTCAGTGTTTCTAAGGAGCTGGTTGAATCTTCTTCGGCTCGGAGCTCTAGAGGGTTGACGTCTTGAGCTCGATCTTCCCCTAGGTATGTGTGAAGCCATGTTCACTGATGCATGTGTGGGCTATTCCTCTTTGAAAGACGGAGAGTAGCTCAACCGGTCGAAAATCGACCATTTTGCTTCAAAACAGCAACAATTAATTACAATCCTATGACTATTACAATAGTGCTCGTTAGGAGGCGTAATAGATATGCTGGAAGATCCCCTATACTTGCATTTCTGGATGAGGTACCCACGCAGGTTAGGAGGATTTACAGAAGAGAAGATGGCTTGTTCCTTCTGTTCACATCAGTGGGCATGCGGATGTTGGAAATCATAGTTTTTCCTATGCCACCTGTATACAACAGGTTGGCCATCTGGGTGGCGGATAATCCCCAAGGAGGGTGTCTTTCCGAGAATTGAGCCTTCTTTACGCTGAGGGACTTCTCCTGGCGTAATTTGAGCTGGCGTAAAGCCGAGGAGGTCCTCAGTCTGCCATCAGCTTCTCGCGTAATCCGGAGGGCTGGCAGATTCTTCCCTTGCTGGCGTAAAGGCCGAGAAGTTGAGAAGTCCGCCGCTAGCTTTCCCTTGCGTAGATTGCAGGGATCATCTGCTTTCCGTGGAAGGCAGATACATTTTTACGCGCTGAGCGCGTTTGGAACTTCTGATTTGGCACTAAGGCATTGTCAGAAATTTTGTCTGTTCCGCCAGGGATGAGAGACTGGTTTCTACGTGCCGAGCGCGGTGTAGGGTTCGGGACTAGTGCTGAGGCATTGTCCGAAGTTTTGTCTATTCCGCCAGGGACGGGAGACTGAATTTTACGCACAGAGCGCGGAGTATACTTCTGGATTAGCACTGAGACATTGTCCGAAGTTTTGTTTATTTTGTCAGTGACGGAAGACTGAATTTTACGCGCAGAGTGCGGAGTATACTTCTGGATTAGCGCTGAGGCATTGCCAGAAGTTTTGTATATTCTGTCAGTGACGGGAGACTGAATTTTACGCGCAAGGCACGGAGGGAGCGATGCTACCACCTCGTTGGTCGGAGAGGTCGGAGAGTCGACAGGAATGGTAGGGGATGTCTTGGGCATCCAGACCTTACGTAGCTTCCTGTTGTCTTGGACAGAGAGAGAGTGAGAGCTACCCCCTGTTCGAAGCCTGTCTTCGTAGGCAGACTGGTCGAACTGGATGACCAGTGTCTTCTTTACGGATCCCACGGATACCGCATCATGTTGAGCAATTGCTTCCTCGTCAGAAGAGAAAGATGTCCCCAGCAGAGTCGCCATCTTGTTGTTTAATAAAATAAACGAAAGATATATGTGGAAACAAGGTTTTATACGAAAACTTGCCCTTCTTGGGTTTACAAACAAGATTGTACAATTTAATCCTATACGAGGATGTCGAGTACAATTTATTTAATCTAGGTAAATATTGCTATAGGAGTCTGATCTGCAGTCGATCACTTTGTCCCTTGGACCACACGATGATGAAGAAATGCCGTGGAAGACAGAAAGCAGCTTCGAAGGTTGCTAAAGAGAGTGGATGCCCGATGCCAAAGTCGTCGATCACTTCTCTTTGCCTGAGCTCTGGATTCTTCTCTCTCTCGACCGTTTTCTCTCCTAATTTCTCGACCGTTCGACCTTGGATCTGATACTGGATTTCTTGACCAATTTTCGACGATCCTTCGACCTATTTCCTTTATTGATAGAGGTCTCTATTTATAGAGTTTTAATGACAGTGACCACTCAGTCGGTATAGAAACCGAGTAGTGAAAAGTACAACACCCTTTTATACGATGGTTACAATAACCATTGCCCGCGTATAGATGACCTTTTGAATAAGCGTGTGATGCGTGTCCAACTAAGGGAAAACACGTATAATTGCTGCGAAGATCATGGCGTAGAAGCCACGTAGGTAGTTATCTTTTGTGTATAAGAGGTTGGCGTAGAAGCCAATAACTGTCACCATGGCGTAGAGGCCGAGTGGGCGTAGAGGCCGAGTGGGCGTAGAAGCCGAGTGGGCATAGAAGCCGAGTGGGCATAGAAGCCGAGATGATGTGGACGTTTTAGCCAAAATTATAGCTTTTGGAGATATAATCAAATCTCTTGCATTAAATGCAGAGATCTGCCCCCATCCTGCGCATTAAATGCAGAGGCGTGTCTTCGAAGATTTACCATCATTCCGCGCATTAAATGCAGATACGCATCTCGAACCCTGTACGAAGAGCAACTGATGACGTGGCAGTCTGTTTGCCTTCTGCGGAGCGTAAGAAGCTCACGTCTGCCTGTATAAAACTAGGCAACGTATTCCCTTATATGCATAAGAGCAGTCTACGCAAAGGGAATGTCACTAAACGACGGTTCGATGACATTTAATCAAATCTTCTGCATTAAATGCAGAGATCCGTCATTATCCTGCACATTAAATACAGAGGCATGTTTTGAAGGTCTGTCATCCTTCTGCGCATTAAATGCAGAGACGTGCCTCGAGAACCTGTCACCGCTCTGCGCATTAAATACAGAGACGTGCCTCGAGAACCTGTCACTGCTCTGCGCATTAAATACAGAGACGTGCCTCGAGCCCTGTACGAAGAGCAGCTTTTGACGTGGCAGGCTGTTTGTCTTCTGTGGAGCGTAAACAGCTCACATCTGCCAGCGTAAAACTAGGCAGCGTATTTCTTTGCATGCGTAAAAGCGGTTTACGCCAAGGAAATTGCAGTAAATGACAGCCTGGGTTGCAGTGTCGCACCATCATTATAGCCGTCGCCTGGGTAGTCGTGCAGTACTCTTTGTCAGGAGTTCAGACGTCAGGTTCACTGCACGATTTGGCAGGTTCATTTCGGGGAAGATGAAGCGTTCCTCGTACAATTCAATGCTGCGTTGAAAGCGGATGAGTTTTACGCCATAAAGGCGATGTAGCACCCTTTTTACGCTGAAGCAGCCTGGACATACTGCTTTACGCGGATGGTCCTTGAGCTTATATTTTACGATGTGCTCAGCGGAAAAGCTCTATTTGCACGTCGATGGCTATGAAGTCATCTTTTTATGCCGCCCAACATCAACATGCTGCGTAGAACTATCCAGCGTATTTTTTATGCTTCTACAAGACCCCATTCAAAGCTTTTAAATTCCTCATATTTCTTATCAATTAGGTTAATATTTGTTGCCTATTCTTGCTACATAACTGAAATTTTTGTTTGGGCATTGTTTAATTCATAATATTGTAGCAACATATTATTGGCATAGTAACATAAATTTTTTTGGAACAAAGTTGATTAATAAATTAAAAGTTGATAGTTACTGTAGCATAGTTGATAATTTATCAATTAAAAATTTGAAAATTTCTGACAATAGCAAGCTTTAACTTGTAGAAAAATTATTATTACTGTAGCCAATATTATTAAGTTGTAGTAGTTTAATTTTATTCGAGAAAATTTAATTTGCTTAATATTTACCATAGCAAATAACCAAATTTAATATTTGCTTTTTGACCATAATCATTAACTCAAAATAGTTGTTAGCAATTTGCTTCATTTCCTCAATTGATTTATTTGTTTACTTATCAAGTTGCTTACTATGCTGTCAAATTACAAATTTGCTTAAAGTGATTTAAAAAATTGTTAGCACATGTGATAATTTTGTCAATTGCAATATTTTGATCACAAAATTCCTTTCAATTATAACATAAACAATAAAGCAATCTAGGACCAAAAGAAAATATTTTAGTAAAAAGAAAATTGCAAATAAAATTTTCAAATCTAAAGTTTTAAAGTAGAGACAAACTCGGGCACAAGCCGAAAGGGTCCTTCTGTCAACCGGGTGTAAATAGCCCTAAGCGACACGGTACTTATGAGTCTTCGGACCGCCGCTAGCTGGAAATAGGCCCCTACAGCTAACTTGAGTTGATCAACACTTAAAAAACTAAAGATTTTAAGATTGATTAGCAAAGACCACCTAAACTATTATCTTAGACATTGTTATTAAATAAATTTATATTTTTTTAGACTACAAACAAGACTGGTATGGAGGAATCCTCTATTGCAAAACCTGTTAAGTTTGATGGCTCATACTTTAAAAGATGGCAGAGCCAAATAAAATTTTGGCTCACGACCTTAGGACTTATTTCAGCCATTGATGGGTCCACACCCATCACAAATGATTCTGATAAAACTGAGTCTGACATAGGAGTGTCCATCTCCTCGAAACCAAAAACCCCTAAAGAGATAGACTTCCACTGCTTTCATAGAATTCTAAGCACATTATCTGAATCCTTGTATGATATATTTTTTGAATACAAGAGCGCTAAAGAACTTTGGAAAGCCTTGGAAGATGAATACGGATGTGATGATGCCGGAATAGAAAGATTTAATTCTTCAACCTTTAATAGGTATTTCATGGTAGATAACAAGCCAATGATTGACCAACTCCATGAATTCCAAGAATACCTTAGGCATATTCAAGCCAAAGGCACATCTTTCTCCAATGAGCATAAAATAGCATGCCTAATAGGCAAGCTACCTCCCTCTTGTTCTGATATTACTAAGGAACTTATCCATACACAAGGAGATCTTACCTACAATCAAGTCCTAAAGAAAATTAGAACCGAAGAATAAATTAGATTAAGATCTAAGCCTAAGACTGAATCTAAAGCTAAGATAAACCTTCTAGAAGGCCAAGGAAAACCCAAATCTAATTTTTATTATAAATCCAAAAATGAATTTCTTCAAGAAGAAGAAAAACTTTCAGCCTAACCATCAAAACCATCATCACCAAAACCATAAACCTAGAAACTTCAGTCAGACTCAGGAACAAAAGAGATTTTGTTTTGTGTGTGGTAAAACAAACCATATGGCCACCAACTGCTACCATAGGAAGAAGGAAGCTGTCCAGACCTCCTATAAAGGAAATGGCTCAGTTAGACCAGAAGCGAACATGCTTTACAAAGTTTCTTCGAGTTCCTTCAGGTCTGTAAGCTTTCAACCCTTTATTAACCTCTCTTACCATTCTGATGATTGATGGTTAGATTCTGGAGCTAATATTCACGTTTTATTTGATCGCTCCTATTTTTTAAACTATCAGGAATCAAGTGGAGGAGGTGTGACCCTAGGAGATGGCTCAACGGCACAAATTATTTGAAAAGTTGACCTGAAGATGACATCAGGAAAAATCTTAACTCTTCATAATGTTCTTCATGTGTCGTCTGTCAGGAGAAACCTATTTAGTAGATCCCTTCTTGTAGCCTCAGGATACAAAATTGTAATAGAGGCAAATAAAGTAGTATTTTCTAAGCATGACTCATTTATAGGAAAAGGCTTTGTAAAAGGCGGTATTTTCATTTTAAGGACAATGAATAAAATTTTTGATTGTTCTCTCATTGTCTCTAATATAGAATCTTCAAATGTTTGGCATGGCAGACTAGGTCATGTGAACCTAGGTTCTATTAAAAGAATGATGACCTTAGATCTTATTCCCAAGACTCCAATAGATGACAAACACAAATGTGAGATTTGTGTTCAAGCCAAACACACTAAATTACCATTCAAATCTGTAAAAAAAAATTCTGACCTTCTAGAACTTATCCATAGTGATGTATGTGACTCAAATAAGATTTTGACTAGAGGCGGTAGAAAATACTTTGTTACGTTTATAGATGATTATTCAAAGTATTGTTATATCTACCTTCTTAAAACTAAAGATGAAGTTCTAGATAAATTTAAGGTCTACAAATCTGAAGCTGAGAATCAATTAGAAAGGAAGATTAAGATCCTTAGATATGATCGTGGTGGAGAATATACCTAAAACGAAATGATTAACTTCTGTGAGGAACATAGAATAATTTATGAGGTAACTGCTCCATATTTACCTCAGTCTAACGGAGTTGCTGAACGCAATAACCGCACTCTGTTAGATATGGTGAATGTCATGCTTCTCAGCTCTGGTGCTCCTGATAACTTGTGGGGAGAAGCCTTTTTAACTGCCTATTACATTCTTAATAGGATTCCTAGTAAGATAAAAGATAAGACTCCCTATGATCTTTGGAAAGGTAGAGCTCCTAGGATTAATTACCTTAGAGTTTGGGGATGCCTTGCTAAAGTCGGAATTCCCGAACCTAAAAAGAGAAAGATTGGTCCCAAGACTCTAGACACTGTTTTCATAGGATATGCCTTAGACAGCTATGCCAATAGATTTTTAGTGACTCACTCAGAAGTAAATAAAATCTCTAACAATACCATTATAGAAGCAAGAGGTGCAGTTTACTTTGAAAACATATTTTCTTTAAAGGATAGAAGTTCAATCTCTTCCTCTATACCCTCTACTAGTTCTCATGTCCAAATACCAAGCTCAAAATCTGAACAAGACTTACAACCTAGACGGAGTAAAAGGAATAGGATTGAAAAAAATTTAGGAGAAGGATTCTTCACCTTTTTTATAGAGGGTGATCCCTCAACTTATGAAGAAGCAATATCGTCTCCTGATGCTCCATTCTGGAAAGAAGCCATTAACAGTGAATACAACTCCATCATGGAGAATAACACTTGGTTTCTAACAGATCTACCTTTAGGCAATAAACTAATAGGTTGTAAGTGGATTTTCAAGAAAAAACTCTGAGCCGATGGTACTTTAGAGAAATACAAAGCTAGATTAGTTGCTAAGGGTTTTACCCAGAAGAAAGAGTTAGATTATTTTGATACCTACTCTCCTGTAGCTAGGATCATATCCATTAGAACTCTCTTGGCCTTAGCATCCATTCATGATATGCTAATCCATCAAATGGATGTAAAGACAGCATTTTTGAATGGAGATCTAGAGGAAGAACTTTATATGGACCAACCTGAAGGTTTTATTGCTAAAGGTCAAGAAAAGAAAGTTTGCAGACTAGTAAAATCCCTCTATGGCTTGAAACAAGCTCCCAAACAATGGCATAATAAATTTGACAAAGTAATTTGTGAATATAGTTTCTAGTCAAATGAGTATGACAAATGTATATACTCTAAAGGTACATATAAAAGTTGTGTCATTCTATGCTTGTATGTAGATAACATCCTTATCCTAGGTTCATAACTGGAATTGATAAATATTACAAAGAACTATTTATCTAGCCAGTTTGATATGAAAGACCTAGGAGAAGCCAACTTAATTTTAGGAATGCAAGTGACCAAAGACAAAGAGGGTTATACTCTATCTTTAGCAGATTCAATTGAAAAAATGCTAAATTTTTTTGAGTTATTTGATAAGAAACATGTCTTTACTCCTTATGACAGCAGTAATATACTAAAAAAGAATGAAGGATCACCTTTGGAACAACATAAATATTCACAGATGATAGGCTCCCTTATGTATATAACAAACATGACAAGACCTGATATTGTATTTGCTATTGGGAGGCTAAGTAGATATACCAGTAACCCAAATCTGTCACATTGGACTGCCTTGGATTGGGTATTTAGATATCTCAAGGGCACCCTAGATTACAAACTTTATTTTACTAGGCACCCTGATATCATAGAAGGTTATTCAGATGCAAACTGGGTAATTGACTCACATGATATAAAATCTACTACTAGATATGTATTTACTCTAGGAGGAGCTACAATCTCTTGGGGCTCTTGTAAGCAAACTATTATAGCTAGGAGTACAATGGACTCCGAATTGATAACTTTAGATACAACTTGCACAGAAGCTGAATGGCTTAAAAATCTTATTATGCATATACATGTTTCTCTTAGTCCTGTTCCTGTAATTTCTATAAACTGTGATAATAAATCTGTTATTGAACTACTAAAGCATGATTCTGTGAATGCTAAGATGAACAGGCACCTTCAGCTGTGCTTCAAGTCAATAAAAAGCCTACTAGGCAAATATGTGGTTCTTGACTATATAAAGTTAGAAAAGAACCTTACAGATCACTTGATGAAGGGTCTGTCTAGGACTTAGATCCTAGAATCATCGAGGGGGTGGGTTTAAGCCCATAAGTTAGTCACCAGCAGTGGCAACCCAACCGAGTCTGACTGGAGAACCCAAGATGTAAAACCCCTATTCCTAAAAACCGTATATGGCCTTTTTAATTAATTATTAATTTATTGGTAGTAATTAGTGGCTAATTAGGAGAAATAGATTTTTATGAATTTTTATTTTAGGTGTTGGTGAACTTAGGGGATTTATGGGACCAATAGGTATTTTTTCGAATTTATTTCATGTAGGAGACCCCTTTTGCAGTTGCTAGCTTAATGGTGTGCATTAATATAATTCTAGATTTTTCCTATGAGTATTTACGTATATATAAATATATATACAATATATTTTAAAGGAAAAGAAAAAGGAAAAGAAAAAAAACTATTAATAACTAATACCAAACAAACCATTACTACAACCATAACCACCCTTTAGCAACAAACAGCAAAGCCCCCACGTCCACTGGGTTGCTCACAGCAACTCCTTAGAACAACCCACACCCCCTTTGTAGCAAACAAAGCCCAGCACCCCGCGCCCAAGACCCGCACCCACCCGCGAACGGAACATCCCCTCATTCTCTCTTATATATATATATATATATATATATATATATATATATATATATATATATATATATATATATATATATATATATATATATATATATATATCTTCATATATTTTAATAAAATCCTAACCCTAGAATCATCTAAACCCTTCCTTTTTCCATCTAGACCTAGAGAGAGCCGCCACCGTAGCCGGAGAACCGCCAGGCCGTCCAAACCTACCCCGACAACCGCGACCCAGCGCACCCCGCGCACTGCAGATTTTCGCAGCGAGGTACCTGTGTTCCAGAGTTATTTTCTGTCGCCTCGCTCAACCAAATATCACCCCGTCTTCTCTGGTATGCTCACCTCGTAACCCTCTTCCATATCTGTGTGATAGTAGACGTCGAACAATGCGTAACCATAGGCGAAAACAGCGCCAAAGCTGACAGAAATAGACCAAATTCTGGGATCGCAAAAAACTGCTGTGATCACCCATGTTCCCGAGTTCTTATCTTCCACCACAGAGAACCAAATTTGATGATTCTTTTTGGTATGCGTAGACCACTTGACTTAGTTTAATTTCTGTTAAATAACCCTAGATTATTAACTGTTGTAGATGGAATTAAATTCGTTGGAAAACCCGCGAACACACTTTTCCAGATTTCCAAAACTTGTGAAACGGGGCACGCCCTGCCAAACGGGACCGCCCTACCGTGTACCAAGTGTACCAAATAGTGCGCACAGTGTAAACGGATATGTGAGAGTTCGCAAAAACTGATTCGGAAATGTGTGCGCGTCGGAATCAGCCCGTATCCGCGGACAAACCCCGTGTCGCAACTTTTACAAAAGTCGCACGCATTTTATACACGCCCGTCAGATTGTGACGAAACTTGCGCCACTGGACTCGTGGTAACGCGTTGGTCCTGTGACCCAATTTTCACGCAATTTTGAGACAGTTGACCAAGCCGCCAATTGGCGGGTCCCACGGTTGACTTTTTGGGCCAAATTGTGTTCGGCCTATCGGAATCCACATTTGGACATACCGTTGGATTTGTATTGACATCTAGAGTTGTTTGACCAATAATTTATCCCATTTAGAGACTGTAACCCTTGGCACATTTTTCGGTACAAAGTAGGCCACACGTGGACTCCACTTTTATCTAAAATTACCGTTTTGCCCCTGTGTCCAAATTGGATGAAAGGAAAGTGCTTTCTAGCTATTTTGCTTATTTTGGGAACGTTGGTGATGTTTATTTCACTATCCGAGGACGTTCATTCTGAGGTCGCAGCTTTTACTCTTGGTGTTGACATCGAGACATTATATTTTTGCAGCTTTCTTGTCAGGCAAGATACATTGCCAAATTGCTTACAGTATTTTGCATGCTTAGTATATTTTTGTATATTTATTGTATTTTTGTATAGTTCTTGCATGTATAGTTTTCCTTCAGTCATTACTATATATTAGATATGTTGACACAGACATGGCACCTAGTATCATGAGAGGACAATCATTAGGCGTATGGGCTTTTAACCACTCTGGTAAACCGTAGTATATAGTTCGCACTATGGGCGTGTGTCGCGCTGGTCGCTACCACCGAGGTATGTCGATTTTTGTAGAGTCGCGATGGTCGCTACCCCCGAGGTATGACAATTTCTAATGTCCACTGGCGGGTGTGTGAGTTGTGAGGCTTAGATCGAGTAGCCTACCCTTGCCCATACGTCGAAAAGTTATCCTCATTGCATTCATACATATTGTCTTGTACAGCATACTCACATATTTTCTACCTATTATGCATGTTTACTGTATTCAAATTAGCTTGCTTCTATGTATCTTGTTACGTCCCTCTGAGGACCTGGTCCCTTTCCAGGTGTATTTGTTCTTGAGTATTTGCAGGAGCGCAGATTCGGATGGTTACATACATTTCGAGGATGTTTTCTCTTCGAGCCGTGGTCGTTCTCATATATTGTGTTTATTGTGTTGTATTTTTCCATTCGAGTTGGTAGTGGATTTGTATCCATCCAACTATCATCTTTAGATACTTCTTATTGAGCTATAGTTACATAGATGTTGGTTATTCATTTATATTGATTTTCTGTGGATGAGATTTAGATTATACTCTGTGACTTATGATATATGTTTATACCACTGGTGGATTGATATTCATATTACTGCGTACGTGTGGATTTTGGTTTTCATATATTGGAGTTGCCATATCCATGAGGCTGACATGCTTACGTGTCCTAGTCCTACGTATTTTTGGGACTGGGGCATGACATATTTTTGTGGTGGCCTATGCAGGTCGAGAGCATATTGTCTCGGTTACGTTACTGTACCGAACAAGCCTGCACCTAGGAATAGAGTATAGGATCTCATCCACAATTGACTATGATTTGCTCTCCTTCTAATCCATTCTATTTGAATAATTGTATCCTGCTTTATTCCTGTACTTTCCTGATAATTCCTTGAGTATAGCCCCTCCTAGAATATAGAAGTCTCAGTTGTTAGATGATAAGTAAGGTAACCTTCCTATTAAGAGTAACACTAGAGTGTTGACACACCATTAAGTTTAGAATATCTAGTGAACCCTAGAATTCCTTATCTATAGATTGGTTTGCCATTACCCCTTGATGTATTATGAGGACTTGAGAGTAGTATAGACACTACTAGAGTTAGTTAGAAGTTTTACCATAACGTTTGACCCTAGTATTGAGGAACCAATAGAAAATAAAATTTGAATATTAAGACTGAACCTAACCTTCATAGTTAGATAGTATTGATGAACTATAAACTTAAATCATTGTCTTATTATTAGTAGACAGTAGCTTAGGAAGCCAAGAGAAATAAATATAATATCTCCCTTGATCATACCTTGAACATAGCAACTAGCATACCACTCCCCCTTGGAAAACCATGAAGCTATCTAGAGCCCTCTATTTTAATTTCATATTGTCCTCTGCGACCTTAACGTTCGCTAATTGCGTGATGACTAAATTATGCTCTTCTTTTTTTTATCTTTTAACTCGTGCCACCTGAAACCTCTGCTTATAGACCAAGTATTTTTATTCTATGATTAGGATATATAGCCTGCTAGGATTATAGTTGTAATTTTTAAAATTTTGAAATTGTGTGCTTAGTAGTTAGAACTTGATGGTTTAAGTTATTCTTGTAGATTAAGACATAGTGCTTATCCCTTAGTTTTAAATTACGTAACATGTACCCCCACCTCGATACGAGTTATATCCCCTTTCTTCTTGAAGGCCAGTAACTGTTCCGTTCTTACTATTGACACTTGCACTAAGACTAAGAGTTAAGACGGCCATGACCTATGTAATATAAGAGGATACCCTAATAAGTACCAAGACCCCTTCTCGTAGACCTTAACAGGAGCTTCTACGGTATCCTTAAGACAATTACAGTATTAGTTTATTGTTATAAGTTGGGTAGTATACCTGACAACATAGTATCACCTAGTCTTTTGACCTATTATTGAAGTGTAACTGAACGACATTAACTGTATGCTAGCTTAAGACGACAGTGTTCATTCAGACTGTAGAACTTAAAGGCTATATCCCTACTTTGTCAACTATCGACTTAGACAAGAAACTAGTATGACAACTAAAGAGATTCTAAGAGTCTTATCTTTTTGTGAACTTGAATTGTTATGTACCTTCTTTTTATCATAATCCAGCGTATTTATATTTGTTGTACTACCTTGACTTATGCTGCTATTGTAGACTAGTTTTTGCGAGCTTATTCTTTTATCGAGCTTGCTCATGACATATGTATTATTGGGTGCACACAATGATACAATTGCCTAATCAGAATCGGTGTATTAAGGTCTAGCTAACCTTAGTGCGCTTGGTTCGCTCTTCGCATGGCTACTTTACGTGGATTGAGATATATGGTAGTAGACGAATATACTTGCCCCTAGACATGTCAGACATATCGTATCGGTTACATAACTGTGCTGATACGAGCATGTAAATAGAAAATTACCAAAAATAGGATTTCAATCCACAACTGTCCTGACAACTCTCTTTTTGAATTCTTTAATCTCTTTGAGCCTCGTACTTGTATTCTATCACCTTTACCTTGAATTTTTTATTATTGCTCTCCGTCTTCCCCTATTTCGGAAAGAAACCTCGTGCTGATATAAGTTGACACCGATAGTACTAGATATACCCCATAAGGCTAATCACATGACCTAGTGACTCTCTTTTATAATTGATTAAGGGCATATCATAGATGATATGTTTGGTGTTAAAACTTTGAGGATTGAATAACGTGGTTAGATAATTGAGGAATAGTTTTTCTAGATGTATAGCCTTAGGAGATAGATGGATAAATTTTAAGTTGGGTAGATTGTAAAACCCTCACCCAAAATTGGACCTACTTGGCTTAGATAGTGAGACTAAGGCTAGATTGAATCCAGTTAGAAATAGAACACGATATTATTTTTTATTTAATTTTACAATAATTATATCACTTAGCGTACATTACCGTGTTTCGATAATTGGAGCACTACACTAGCCACTGCCTTCCTATAAATTCCATACCCTTATCCTAGACGTGCCCATCTTTCACTCTGACCTCTGTGCAACTTGTAATTAAGCTCCCTTGTACTACATTTTGGTCGTACAATATCGCCCACTCCTTTAAACCTAGCCTTTTATTTTAAACAATGCAAATCTTATACCATCCTTGACTTTCTATTGTGGCTTAGTTTTAATTTCGAGGACGAATTTTTTTTAAGTTGGATAGAATGTAAAACCCCTATTCCTAAAAACCGTATATGGCATTTTTAATTAATTATTAATTTAATGGTAGTAATTAGTGGCTAATTAGGAGAAATAGATTTTTATTAATTTTTATTTTAGGTGTTGGTGAACTTAGGGGATTATGGGACCATTAAGAATTTTTCTGAATTTATTTCATGTAGGAGACCCCTTGAGTAGTTGCTAGGTTAATGGTGTACATTAATATAATTCTAGATTTTTTCTATGAGTATATACGTATATATAAATATATATACATATATATTTTAAATGAAAATATAAAAGGAAAAGAAAAAGGAAAAGGAAAAGAAAAAAAACTATTAATAACTAATACCAAACAAACCATTACTACAACCATAACCACCCTTTATCAACAAGCAGCAAAGCCCCCACGTCCGCTGAGTTGCTCATAGCAACTACTTAGAACAACCTACACCCCCTTTGTAGCAAACAAAGCCCAGCACCCTGCGCCCAAGACCCGCACCCACCCGCGAACGGAACATCCCCTCCTTCTCTCTTATATTCATATATATATATATATATATATATCTTCATATATTTCAATAAAACTCGAACCCTAGAATCATCCAAACCCTTTCTCTTCCCATCTAGACCTAGAGAGCGCTGCCACCGCAGCCGGAGAACCGCCAGGCCGTCCAAACCGACCCCGACAACCGCGACCTAGCGCACCCCGTGTACTGCAGATTTCTGCAGCGAGGTACCTGTGTTCCAGATTTGTTTCCAAACCGACCCCGACAACCGCGACCTCGCGCATCCCGCGCACTGCAGATTTTCGCAGCGAGGTACCTGTGTTCCAGAGTTGTTTTCCGTTGTGTCGCTCAACCAAACGCTACCCCGTCTTCATCGGTATACTCACCCGTTAACCCTCTTCCATATCTGTGTGATATTAGACCTCGAACAACGCGTAACCATATGCGAAAACAAAGCCAAAGCTGGCAGAAATAGACTAAATTCTGGGATCGCAAAAAACTGCGGTGATCACCCATGTTTCCGAGTTCGTATCTCCCACCACAGAGATCCGAATTTGATAATTCTTTTTGGTATGTGTAGACCACTTGACCTAGTTTAATTTCTTTTAAATAACCCTAAATTATTAACTACTATAGACAGAATTAAATTCGTTGGAAAACTCCGCGAACACACTTTTCTATATTTCTAAAAGTTGTGAAACGGAGCGCGTCCCGCCAAACGGGACCGCCCCGCTATGTACCAAGTGTACCAAACGGTGCGTGCAGCGTAACCGGACACGTGAGAGTTCGCGAAAACTGATTCGGACGCGTGTGCGCGTCAAAATCAGCCCGTATCCGCGGACAAACCTCGTATCGTAACTTTTGTGAAAGTCGTGCGTATTTTGTACACGCTCGTCAGATTGCGAAGAAACTTATACCACTGGACTTGTGGTAACGCGCTGGTCCTGTGACCCAGTTTTCATGCAATTCTGAGATAGTTGACCAAGTCGTCAATTGGCGGATCCCACGGTTGACTTTTTGGGCAAAATTGTGTTCGCCCCATCGGAATCCATATTTAGACATACCGTTGGGTTTGTATTGACATTTAGGGTTGTTTAACCTATAATTTGTCCCATTTAGAGACTGTTATCTTTGGCACATTTTTCGGTGCAAAGTGGGCCACAAGTGGACTCCACTTTTACCCGAAATTACTGTTTAGCCCCTGTGTCCAAATTGGACTAGAGGGAAGTGCTTTCTAGCTATTTTTCTTATTCTGGGAACGTTGGTGATATTTATTTCAGCATCCGGGGACGTTCATTCTGAGGCCGCAGCTTCTACTCTTGTTGACATCGGGATATTACATTTTTGCAGCTTTCTTCCCAGGCAAAATACCTTGCCAAATTGCTTACAGTATTTTGCATGCTTAGTATATTTCTGTATATTTATTGCATTTCTGTATAGTTCTTGCATGTGTAGTTTTTCTTCCGTCATTACTATGTATTAGATATGTTGACACACACATGGCACCTAGTATCATGAGAGGACAATCATTAGGCGTATGGGCTTTTAACCACTCTGGTAAACCGTAGTATATAGTTCACACTACGGGCGTGTGTCGCGCTAGTTGCTACCCCCGAGGTATATCAATTTCTGTAGAGTCGCGCTGGTCGCTACCCCCGAGGTATAACGATTTCTGATGTCCACTGGCGGGTGTGTGAGTTGTGAGGCTTAGATCGAGTAGCCTACCCTTGCCCATACGTCAAAAAGTTGTCCTCATTGCATTCATATATAATGCTTATACAGCATACTCACATATTTTCTACCTATTATGTATGTTTACTGTATTCAAATTGGCTTGCTTCTATGTATCTTGTTACGTCCTTCTGAGGACCTGGTCCCTTTTCAGGTGTATCTGTTCTTGAGTATTTGCAGGAGCGCAGATTCGGTTGGTTACATACATTTCGAGGATGTCTTCTCTTCGAGCCGTGGCCGTTAGCTGGTACTCATGTATTGTGTTTATTGTGTTATACTTTTCCATTCGAGTTGGTAGTGGATTTGTTTCCATCCAACTATCATCTTTAGATACAAGCTGAACTTAGGTGACTTTATGGAACACTGACTCGAGATTAAAGTCTCATTAAAATAAAGCCCAAGCGGCTGTACATGTGTATAATGACTCCCCATCCCTATGGTGACAGTGTTCCTGTGTGATATGGTTAGGATGAGGTTAAACTCTTAATAGGTCCAAGCTGTAATGCTGGGTTGATTCATATCACCAACCATTAAGGACTTACCTATATGAGAGGTCGTGATGGCCGCGACTATTGGACAGGATGATCCCAGATAACTCTCATAAATATGGAAAAGTGTGCATGGCCATTTAAAAGCGCCACCCGATAGACCAAGGACCTCTAGCGTACTATGTGTGCTATTTTTCTAAATCTGATTCAAGAAGTCTGATTCAAGGCATAGTCCATCAAGCACTTCTTCAGATTAAGGCAATGGTCACTACGTGAGATTCAAGGCTGTAGTCTATCTCATCTATGCATAGTATTTTATTGCCCAGATGCTCTCTCTCTCTCTCTCTCTCTCTATTTACTTCACACTTATCTTTGTTTCGGAACTTGACCTTTTGGGTGGGGGATTGTTAGCTTTGCTTGAGCATTAGCTCAATTTCCTTCTTTTCTTTAGTCCCACATCGAATGGGCCAACCCCTCCTTGTGTACATATATTAGTTCCTCTTCTTTGCTTTCTTAAAGTTGTTATGTGGGGAAGCCCTTGGGCCACACGCACGTGCCGCCGCGACCGCCCGGCCCGGCTCAGCTCGGTTCGGTTCGGCACGCGTAACGGGTGCGGGTACGCGCCCACATCTGCGGGCGCAGAATGCCGATTCGATTTTCTCTTCGGGTTCGGGCTGAGATCCTAAAATTCTTTTTGCTCATCTTCATTTTTTCGTTTAATATTCTGAACGTTGAAAAATTAATTTTGTCCGATACTATTTAATTTTGAACCCTTAATATATTTTGTGTCCAGGTTCATTCTCCATGTGTCTGTGTAACGACTGAATTAATAGAAAATTAATTCTGACCGTTACATATTGGATGGAGTATTATATATGAATGGTTTTCTTTGTAAACGAAATCAGTTATTGTTTCCTCCAAAAACTTGCTGCCAACATATTTTCCAGTCCATTCTTCGTCGTTTCACTCGTCTCCAAGCTCTGGGCAGAGCTAAGTCCTGGTCATTCTCTCCAAGTCGAGTGCGGCGACGAGATATCGGTAGTGCGGGAGTTTTACCACTAGGAGCTTCGGGAAACGTCTACACACAGATCCCGAATCAACTCTTAGGGCAGTATTTCGTGCACGACTTCCCCAGAGGCCGGTAACATCAGTCTATTTTTATTTATTATTCACAAAGTTTTCAATAAGAAAATGGTAATTTTTCTAACAATCTAAGAGTTGATTCTATGTTAGAATTGTTCATCTAAATCTTGCTAGAAAAGTTCTGAAATATTGTTAATATACCATTATTTATTCTCTGCTAAAGAAAAATAAAAAAAATTTAACCGTTTATTATATATATATATATATATATATTTCTCATCAATTAGGTTAATATTTGTTGCCTATTCTTGTTACATAACCGAAATTTTTGTTTGGGAATTGTTTAATTCATAATATTATAGCAACATATTATTGGCATATTAACATAAAGTTTTCTGGAACAAAGTTGATTAATAAATTAAAAGTTGATAGTTACTGTAGCATAGTTGATAATTTATCAATTGAAAATTTGAAAATTTCTGACTATAGCAAGCTTTAACTTGTAGAAAAATTATTCTTACTGTAGCCAATATTATTAAGTTGCAGTAGTTTAATTTTCTTCCAGAAAACTCAATTTGCTTAATATTTACCATAGCAAATAACCATATTTAATATTTACTTTTTGACCATAATCGTTAACTCAAAATAGTTGTTAGCAATTTGCTTTATTTCCTCAATTGATTTATTTGTTTACTTATCAAGTTGCTTACTATACTATCAAATTGCAAATTTGCTTAAAGTGATTTAAAAATTTGTTAGCACATTTGATAATTTTGTCAATTGCAATATTTTGATCACAAAATTCCTTTCAATTGTAACATAAACAATCACTTAGTTTTTTGAAAGCAATCTAGGACCACAAGAAAATAGTTTAGTAAAAAGAAAATTACAAATAAAATCTTCAAATCTAAAGTTTTAAAGTAGAGGCAAACTCGAGCACAAGTCGAAAGGGTCCTTCTGTTAATCAGGTGTAAATAGCCCTAAGCAACACGGTACTTAAGAGTCTTCGGACCGCCGCTAGCTGGAAACTGGCCCCTACAGCTAACCTGAGTTGATCAATACTTGAAAAACTAAAGATTTTAAGATTGATTAGCAAAGGCCACCTAAACTATTATCTTAGGCATTGTTATTAAATAAATTTATATTTTTTCAGACTGCAAATATGACTGGTAAGGAGGAATCCTCTACTGTAAAACCTGTTAAGTTTGATGGCTCATACT
Source organism: Iris macrosiphon (assembly GCA_036927795.1). Taxonomy (NCBI): domain Eukaryota; kingdom Viridiplantae; phylum Streptophyta; class Magnoliopsida; order Asparagales; family Iridaceae; genus Iris; species Iris macrosiphon. The sequence continues at coordinate 144,586,623 of JAYESA010000002.1, read as the reverse complement.
TTAAAAGATGGCAGCGCCAAATAAAATTTTGGCTCACGACCTTAGTACTTATTTTAGCCATTGATGGGTCCACACCCATCACAAATGATTCTGATGAAACTGAGTCTGACATAGGAGTGTCCACCTCCTCGAAACCAAAAACCCTAAAGAGATAGACTTCTACTGCTTTCATAGAATTCTAAGCGCATTATCTGAATCCTTGTATGATATATTTTTTGAATACAAGAGCGCAAAAGAACTTTGAAAAGCCTTGAAAGATAAATACGGATGTGATGATGCCGGAATAGAAAGATTTAATTCTTCAACCTTTAATAGGTATTTCATGGTAGATAACAAGCCAATGAATGACCAACTCCATGAATTCCAAGAATACCTTAGGCATATTCAAGCCAAAGGCACATCTTTCTCCAATGAGCATAAAATAGCATGCCTAATTGACAAGCTACCTCCCTCTTGGTTTGATATTACTAAAGAACTTATCCATACACAAGGAGATCTTACCTATAATCAAGTCCTAAAGAAAATTAGAACCGAAGAACAAATTAGATTGAGATCTAAGCCTAAGACTAAATCTAAAGCTAATATAAACCTTATAGAAGACCAAGGAAAACCCAAATCTAATTTTTATTATAAATCCAAAAATGAATTTCTTCAAGAAGAAGAAATACTTTCAGCCTAACAATCAAAACCATCATCACCAAAACCATAAACCTAGAAACTTCAGTCAGACTCAGGATCAAAAGAGATTTTGTTTTATGTGTGGTAAAATAAACCATATAGCCACCAACTGCTACCACAGAAAGAAGGAAGATTTCCAGACCTCCTACAAAGGGAAGGGCTCATTTAGACCAGAAGCGAACATGCTTCACAAAAGTTCTTCGAGTTCCTTCAGGTCTGTAAGCTTTCAACCCTTTATTAACCTCTCTTACCATTATGATGATTGGTGGTTGGATTCTGGAGCTAATGTTCACGTTTTATTTGATCGCTCCTATTTTTTAAACTATCAGGAATCAAGTGGAGGAGGTGTGACCCTAAGAGATGGCTCAACGGCACAAATTATTGGAAAAGTTGACCTGAAGATGACATCAGAAAAAATCTTAACTCTTCATGATGTTCTTCATGTGTCGTCTGTCAGGAGAAACCTAGTTAGTGGATCCCTTCTTGTAGCCTCCGGATACAAAATTGTAAAGGAGACAAATAAAGTAGTATTTTCTAAGCATGACTCCTTTATAGGAAAAGGCTTTGTAAAAGATGGTCTTTTCATTTTAAGCACAATGAATAAAATTTCTGATTGTTCTCTCATTGTCTCTAATATAGAATCTTCAAATGTTTGGCATGGCAGACTAGGTCATGTGAACCTAGGTTCTATTAAAAGAATGATGACTTTAGATCTTATTCCCAAGACTCCAATAGATGATAAACACAAATGTGAGATTTGTGTTCAAGCCAAACACACTAAATTACCATTCAAATCTGTAGAAAGAAATTCTGATCTTCTAGAACTTGTCCATAGTGAGATGTATATGACTCAAATAGGATTTTTACTAGAGGCGGTAGAAAATACTTTGTTACGTTTATAGATGATTATTCAAAGTATTGTTATATCTACATTCTCAAAACCAAAGATGAAGTGCTAGATAAATTTAAGGTCTACAAATCTGAAGCTGAGAATCAATTAGAAAGGAAGATTAAGATCCTTAGATCTGATCATGGTGGAGAATATACCTAAAATGAAATGATTAACTTCAATAAAGAATATGGAATAATTCATAAGGTAACTGCTCCATATTTACCTCAGTCTAACTGAGTTGCTGAACGCAAGAATCGTACTCTGTTAGATATGGTGAATGCCATGCTTCTCAGCTCTGGTGATCCTGATAACTTGTGGGGAGAAGCCCTTTTAACTGCCTGTTACATTCTTAATAGAATTTCTAGTAAGATAAAAGATAAGACTCCCTAAGTGCTTTGGAAAGGTAGAGCTCCTAGGATTAATTACCTTAGAGTTTGGGGATGCCTTGCTAAAGTCGGAATTCCCGAACCTAAAAAGAGAAAGATTGGTCCCAAGACTGTAGATGCTGTTTCATAGGATATGCCTTAGACAGCTATGCCAATTGATTTCTAGTGACTCACTCAGAAGTAAATAAAATCTCTAATAATACCATTATAGAAGCAAGAGATACAGTTTACTTTGAAAACATATTTTCTTTTAAGGATATAAGTTCAATCTCTTCCTCCATACCCTCTACTAGTTCTCATGTCCAAATACCAATCTCACAATCTGAACAAAACTTAGAACCTAGACGGAGTAAAAGGAATAGGATTGAAAAAAAATTAGGAGAAGAATTCTTCACCTTTTTGATAGAGGGTGATCCCTCAACTTATAAAGAAGCAATGTCGTCTTCTGATGCTCCCTTCTGGAAAGAAGCCATTAACAGTGAATACAACTCCATCATGGAGAATAACACTTGATTTCTAATAGATCTACCTTTAGGCAATAAACCAATAGGTTGTAAGTGGATTTTCAAGAAGAAACTCAGAGCCGATGGTACTATAGAGAAATACAAAGCTAGATTAGTTGCTAAGAATTTTACCCAGAAGAAAGGGTTAGATTATTTTGATAGCTACTCTCCTGTAGCTAGGATCACATCCATTAGAACTCTCTTGGCCTTAGCATCCATTCATGATATGCTAATCCATCAAATAGATGTAAAGACAGCATTTTGAATGGAGATCTAGAGGAAGAACTTTTTATGGACCAACCTGAAGGTTTCATTGCTAAAGGTCAAGAAAAGAAAGTTTGCAGACTAATAAAATCCCTCTATGGCTTGAAACAAGCTCCCAAATAATGGCACAATAAATTTGACAAAGTAATTGGTGAATATGATTTCTTGTCAAATGAGTATGACAAATGTATATACTCTAAAGGTACATATAAAAGTTGTGTCATTTTATGCTTGTATGTAGATATCCTTATCTTAGGTTCATCACTGGAATTGATAAATATTACAAAGAACTATTTTTTTAGCCAGTTTGATATGAAAGACCTAGGAGAAGCCAACTTAATTTTAGGAATGCAAGTGACCAAAGGCAAAGAGGGTTATACTCTATCTTTAGTACATTCAATTGAAAAAAATGCTAAAAAAGTTTGAGTTATCTGATGAGAAACCTGTCCTTACTCCTTATGACAACAGTAATGTACTAAAAAAGAATGAAGGATCACCTTTGGAATAACATAAATATTCACAGATGATAGGCTCCCTTATGTATATAACAAACATGACAAGACCTGATATTGCATTTGCAATTGGGAGACTAAGTAGATATACCAGTAACCCAAATCAGTCATATTGGACTGCCTTGGATTGGATATTTAGATATCTCAAGGGCACCCTAGATTACAAACTTTATTTTACTAGGCACCCTGATATCATAGAAGGTTATTCAGATGCAAACTGGGTAATTGACTCACATGATATAAAATCTACTACTAGATATGTATTTACTCTAGGAGGAGCTACAATCTCCTGGGGCTCTTGTAAGCAAACTATTATAGCTAGGAGTACAATAGACTCCGAAATGATAGATTTAGATACAACTTGCACAGAAGCTGAATGGCTTAAAAATCTTATTATGCATATACCTGTTTCTCTTAGTCCTGTTCCTGTCATTTCTATAAACTGTGATAATAAATCTGTTATTGAACTACTAAAGCATGATTCTGTGAATGCTAAGATGAACAGGAACCTGCAGCTGCGCTTCAAGTCAATAAAAAGCCTACTAGGCAAATATGTGGTTCTTGACTATATAAAGTCAGAAAAGAACCTTGCAGATCACTTGATGAAGGGTCTGTCTAGGACTTGGATCCTAGAATCATCGAGGGGGATGGGGTTAAGCCCATAAGTTAGTCACCAGCAGTGGCAACCCAACCGAGTCTAACTGGAGATCCCAAGAAGCCAGTTCAATGGGTAAAAACAAGCTAAACTTAGGTGACTTTATGGAATACTGACTCGAGATTAAAGTCTCATTAAAATAAAGCCCAAGCGGCTGTACATGTGTACAATGACTCCCCATCCCTCTGGTGACAGTGTTCCTGTGTGATATGGTTAGGGTGAGTTAAACTCTTAATAGGTCCAAGCTATAATGTTGGGTTGATTCATATCACCAACCATTAAGGACTTACCAATATGAGAGGTCGTGAAGGTCGTGACTATGGGACAGGGCAATCCCAGACAACTCTCATGAATGTGAAAAAGTGCGTTTGGCCATTTAAAAGCGCCACCCGATAGACCAAGGACCTCTAGCGTACTATGTGTGCTATTTTTCTAAATCTGGTTCAAGAAGTCTGATTCAAGGCATAGTCCATCAAGCACTTCTTCATATTAAGGCAATAGTCACTACGTGAGATTCAAGGCTGTAGTCCATCTCATCTATGCATAGTATTTTACTGCCCAGATGCTTTCTCTCTCTCTCTCTCTCTCCCTATTTACTTCACACTTATCTTTGTTTCGGAACTTGACCTTTGGGGGGGATTGTTAGCTTTGCTTGAGCAAAAGCTCAATTTCCTTCTTTTCTTTAGTCCCACATCGGATGGGCCAACCCCTCCTTGTGTACATATATTCGTTCCTCTTCTTTGCTTTCTTAAATTTGTTGTGTGGGGAACCCCTTGGGCCACACGCGCTCGCCGTCGTCGCCGCCCAGCCCGGCTCGGTTCGGTTCTGCACGCGTAACGGGTGCGGGTACGTGCCCACATCTGCGGGCGTCGAATGCCGATTCGATTTCCTCTTCGGGTTCGGGCTGAGACCCTAAAATTCTTTTTTCTCCTCTTCATTTTTTTGTTTAATATTCTGAACGTTGAAAAATTAATTTTGTCCATTACTATTTAATTTTGAACCGTTAATACATTTTGTGTCCAGGTTCATTCTTCATGTGTCTGTGTAACGGCTGAATTAATAAAAAATTAATTCAGACCGTTAAATATTGATAGAGTATTATATATGAATGGTTTTTTGTAAATGAAATCAGTTATTGTTTCCTCCAAAAACTTGCTGCCAACATATTTTCCAGTCCATTCTTCGTTTTTTCACTCGTCTCCAACCTCTGGGCAGAGCTAAGTCCTGGTCATTCCCTCCGAGTCGTGTGCGGCGGCGAGTGTAACCTCCGATTTCCTAATTTCTGAAATAATTAGATTTTTATTTATTTTAAATATCCAGTTTATAAAATATTTTCTCCTTGAATTCTTGTATTTGGTTTTGAGCAAAGTTTGATTTTAGAAGGTAATTTAAAATCTTTTATAAAAAAAAAAATTTCTTCCTAAATGTCGATGTATTACAAAATAAATAAATAAATAAATAATAATATTATATTTCTCTAGCTTCAAATGTTTATTGGCTTGAAATCATAAAATCAATTGTTTGATAAAATTATTTAAAGGACTAGTTGTTTTCTTCATAATAAAATTTGAAATCCATTGGGATAGTAAATAAATAAATTACATATTTTCTAGGGTTTTGAAAATGAGTCTAATTAGTAGCTAATCGGAAGCCTCTTAAAACTTTTTTTTTAAATTATATTTTTTCTATTAATTTACCAGTTTACCGTCTCCCATTTATACCCTCATTTTTTCCACATGAAAAACCCATTAATATAATCCTGGCCATTCATTATTGGGCCAATCCGCACCCTTCATCCCACACCCTCTTTGCCTATTTAAAGTCTCATTCACACCATTCCCTAGAAACCCTAGCTAGCCCTCACAATTTCCCATAAGCCAACAAGCCATCACCATTGATTGTGTGCTCGTGTCCGTGTGTCCAGCATTACCGTGTCAGCCGTGATTGGCCTCGGGTCCGACCCCGGGTGTCCCACCGTATCCATTCATTTCCTGTGTCCAGATTTACAATATTACAACCAGATTTTGTGTCCGACACCATCTGGACACAACCACCACACCACAGTACACCATCCCCGTGTCCAGCCCCGGACACGTCCACCCCCACACCACACGACATCGAATCCCCGTGTCCAGCCTCGGACACGACCCACCCGACTCGCACAGAAACCTGACCCTAACCCTAGATCAGATCCGCCGCCACCCTCGAGTTCCACTGCCGCCGGCGACTGGGACCTCCTCACCCTCGTCGAGCCGTCGACCGCCGCCTGGAACCGAGCACCGCCGCCACCCGGAGCCGACGCCACCGTCGAGTTCGACAGCCGCCGCCTCAGATCCGGAGCCGAGCTTCGCCGCCGATCTGGCTTAGATCCGCCGCCGCCCGAGGCGAGCTTCGACAGCCGATGCCCTGCCCGGCGAGACCCCCACCGCGCCGACGACGAAACCCCCAGGTGAGCTCTTCCTTCTTCCCTCTTCCCCTTTCGTTTGATTCAGAGTCTGGGATTTAGGTTAGTTTGTGTAGTTTGGTTAGTATATATAATTAGTTAATAAGTAATAGTTAGTTAATTATTAATCAATTAGTTATTAAATATTTAGATGGTTTGTTTGCTTGGTGGAAACATTCTGTAGTTGTGCAAAAAGTTCCTCCGTGGAAGATTATTGATATAGCATAGGAAGAAATGTTCACAGTAGTTATTGGGTAGTCATGATTTCCATATAGGCTAATTATAGTCATTAGATTAAAGGGTATAAGAAAAAGAGAATGAGAACTGCTGCACCTTGTCTTGAAATGTTATTTTGATTAAAAGGACTATGAACTTTATTTCGGCCATTCTGGTTGTTGTTATATATATATGGGAAAATTTAAGTTGAATTTGGAAATGTTAATATATATAGATAAATTGAGACCAATTAGACATATATTTCTTAGAGTTGGACAGAGGAAGAACTTAAGCTTATATGATTGTGAGAAAACATGACCAGTATACTATCTCACGAGAAAGAAAGAGAGATACTGGGTCAAGGTCTTACTAGATCCTTGTGCTAAATTTTGAATATGAGGAATTTGTTGGTTGATTGAGCACACCTTGTACGTTCTTGCTTATGGTTTTGTATGTGTGAATTAGATTTAGGTATATAATATTTAAATGAACAAGGAGGAAGCAACAATGAATATGGTGTAGGAAATAAAAATGTTGGGTTGAGGAATGAGTGAATGAGTGAAAAATACTGAGCACTTGTGTGTTCAGGCAAATCATATTTTAGCTGGGATTGTGTAATCTAGCGGACTGTGTCTAATGGGAAGAGCAGTGTCTAGAAATAACAATAGCTATTTAACCTAACCATATTTCTTAAATTATTATTATCACTTTATAAACAGAATTTATTTACCTATTAATTAGTTTAAATCATCTTTAGGTACTTTGGACTGCTCCGGACCCATTGAAACTAACTGCTATTTCATTGGGATCACCTTGAGGAGGGTGGCATTATATGCATTCTTTGATTAGTTATATATATAATGTTGATTGATATATATATGCAAATACGTATTTTGGTATATAAAATATAATAGTATACGTACTATTTTGATATATATATATATATATATATATATATATATATGTCCTTATTGTTCAATTGGTATAGTATAATATGTATATGTGTATTCCCTTTAATATATATATATGTAGGTATTTTGGTATAAAAATATATAATGTTTAGTATATGTATATATTTTGTATATATATATGTACTTAATATATTTTCAAATATGTATAATTAGTATAAATGTATATATATATCTTGTACATACAATTAATGTATTATATTTGTATTTAATGTGATGTACTAGTATTAGTATATATTTTAATAATAACATTGACAATATATATATATATTTTTAAAAAAATGTATTGTTAGCATATATATGAGTATACATATATAATGTTCAACTAGCATAAATCAGATATGTATTTAAAAGGCATATATATATATATATATATATATATATATATATATATATATATATATATATATATATATATTGTAAATATATTTAAATTGGTGCATGTATAAATATTGTAAGTATTAATAAGTGTAATGTGTTTTACGTATCCCTACTAAGTGATCCTAGGTGACCGGTATCATACCTAGAGAAGTCCCGAACTCAGTATTTTTAGACTGTGTTAGTGTAGCATCTGATACAAATGTGGTTTTGCTTGTGATATGTTAAAGGACTGTTGGTTTACCCAGGGGATACTCTGGAACAGGACATCAATAATTACCAGCTAAGGACCCAAGGCGAGTACATTCCCTGATTAGTTTCTAATTTATGATATCTCCTATGTTCACTGTATCTAGTGTAAATATCCATGCTCTTGACACGCTGGTTACACGGATTGGTATACACGGATCTCGTCATGAGATGTTATTCCTTATTCATGGTGTAGCTTGTACAAGACTTGTTTTCCTTGTTATCTTGTGCATGTACAGACACTGATTCCCGGGGAGATTTGCTACCTTCCTAGGGAATCCCGTGCCATAGCGTACCATGATTAGATCTACTATACCAGTCGGGGGTTGGGGAGTATTTTAGTGTAGATATGTGATCATACCCCACTTTTCATGCATCATAGCTCACCCCACATCTCACGTCGGGTGCGGCCTGACCATCTCCATGCTTCATAGCTGTTACGTGTGATTAGCCTGACCTATACATGCATCATAGCTAACCAACGGTTAGCCTGACCTTCATGAATCATAGCTAATCACATGTAACCAGCCTGATCAAGTTCCCAAGCCGATCACATGTTAAAGCTAGTACTCACACACTTAGTCATAGGTTTCTTGCTCATTGACATATTGTTTCTTTTCCTGCATTTACTTACAGTATTTTCGGTATTTCTTTCATTGTACATTTCTCGTACCTATACATGCATCTGATATATTTCCATCTAGAACTGCTACATAGTTTATGTCATTAATATAGAACTGCTATTTAGAGATGTACTTTGCTTCTTCCTGACTGGAAAATATTTTTCCAGACTGTGACCTTAGTAGACTGGTTTCTGATACACTTGGGGATTGGATGTTACAGATTGCAGGTATGATTATTTTGTCATTAGACTTGTGTTGTATTCTTTATTTCTTCAAATTCCTATCGTGCTGTAGTTGTGATTGAGTATATTGTTAATTTTTTGTGTTATCCGAGTCTCCTTATGGAGTTGGATACTAGCGTGAAAATTGTTTAGATAGTACTTGACCTAGACAGCGTTCTACCGCCGATGCTGCGGCGTAGGCTGGACGTACCCACGCACTCGTGCCCCTAAACTGGGTACGGGTCGTGACACGTTTGAGTGGTGGCCCATGCAGGTCTGACTTCGCAAGTTGTGCGATATCGTGGTAGTGCGACGTCTTGGTTGTTCTGCTGCGTGCCTGCTATAGAAAATAGGACATAGGATACTAGGATGGGAGAAGGATACTCAATCATAAATTCTTGAGAGATTTCCTGGGATGACCCCATGAGAATCTTATTATAATTTCCAATTTAATTCTTTCGCCCTTGTTTCCGTCCGTCCTCACTCGTTGATATTGAGTTTGATTCTTGTTGACCAGTTGTTAACTTTAATTTCTGGTATCATTGTTGAGTTGATTTCATATTAAGATGAATTTTACGGACTAGAATTTATGGTATCATCTGATGACATATATTGATGAGGACAGTGAGAAAGGTAAAACGTCTACTTTGGTTATGGAACCTAGAGTTTATCGCAGCCATATTAGCTGTCGTGACGAGAATGTAGGAACCTAACTTGGATGTACATACTTTGGTTATGAGATTTAGAGTTTCTCGCAGCCATACCGGTTGGCGTGGCGAGGATTCTAGATGACATGATTATAGGGTTGCATACCTTAGTTACGGAACCTGTCGTTTATCGCATCTATGCTTACTGGCGTGGCGAGGATTCTGAGTGTCATGATTTCAGATAGACGTGTATGATTATCAGGTTGTATCTTAAATTGGTTATTAAAGTATCATCTCAAGACTTATCTATTTATGTTATTCCAGGACTTTGTTCCATCGCTTCTTTTTTTTACTAGCAGTAAAGATACCTTCAGTCCTTAACCCAGTTCTTTTGAGCCTTATTTCCTTAAGGATCCTTGTTAGTGTGATAATTAGTGACTTGCAATTTTGGTTGTGACTTGTATTAGTTGACTGAGTGTGACTTGTGAGTTGTAAGTGTTTCTTAGTTGGACATGTGAGCAGTAGGCTTTAATCTAGAGTTAGCCCTTAGCATAGTACCTTGTACCAATGGTCCTGAGATAAGTGTCATTAGAGACTGTGAGTAGAAGGGAGAATAGAGTATCAGTGATAGTTCTCAGAGTTAGTATCCGAGATAACATACCCGCCCTGGATAATCATGATTTTGCACTTGAGTGATCTATGTAAACAATTAGGCATCAAGGAATAGTATTAAGGATTAATGGAGCATAACGTCCAATTTGATGATTGATATCGGGTGTGTTAAAAGTAAAGAAATTTATATACATGAGGAGTTATAATGAGGTGTCATAAGTAGAGAAATATCGGAATCGGTAATGAAGATGGTGAAGCGTATCACAGATTGGTGTAACAGACTATGAAAGGTTAAAAGAAAATATCTATATAACCATCGAGATAAAGAACCATATACATGCCCATGAGAGTAAAGAAACATGAGTGTTATAGAAGGTACATGTAATCATGAGTTCTAATAAGTTTGAGGAGATGATCCAATAATGAAGCTCGCGATATAATACCAAGAGTGCTAATGATTCTACATCAAGGATTAGTCGAGAATGACGTTAATGACAGTAAGCACTCTGTGTGATGATAATTAGATGATATACCAGTTGAGATAAATTAAAAATCATGAAAGAAAATATAAGTGATGATAACTTTGATCATTGGAGGTAATAGTGCAAGTGATTCGGGCAGTACAAACTTAGTACACAGTTGTAGACAATAGAGGTATTGAGTGCACCTCGAGTATTAGAGACCGTGAGCACTTATATGTAAATTTGTGGATTTATAAATTAAAAGAGTGGAAATGAATTTTAAACTTTGAGAATTATTGAGGAGATGAGATTGTGTCATTAAATTTTTTTGAGGATTTCAAATACTGATTCAATAAACATGGTCAAGGCTACAAAGATTTTAGAAGTGATTAAAATTTATTCCGATGTTGAGTATCTGACTTTGAGGAGGTATAAGCAATTTATTTTTAAGTTGATCGAGAAGTTAAACCTTGACGATTATTTTGAGGATTAATTTTATGGTAGATGATAAATATGAATATTAATATATGAGTAGATGATATACAAGTGTAAGAATCTGATGACTTGAGCATGATCGAGATGGCACTGCAGATTGACTTGGGTATCCATCTAAAGTTGTATTGGAAAGAACAGTAATTAGTATGATGTGTTACACTTGGTGTGCACTGGAGTGATGAGAACAAATAATATGGACAATTGTAGTAGGAACGAGAACCGACAGAGAGTGTGGTACTAAAGAGATAGAGGTATCAAACTTGGATGCATTGTTGAACCATGGTTATATTAGAGAATCTTGGTATCACATTTAAGTATTAATACACAGGTGTATGCAATGAGGATGTAATCATGGATGTCATGTGGACTAATGATTAGTTGATATGGATATCAGTGTACAGGAATAGGAGTTAGTTAGTAAATGTGCTAGAGTTAAGAGTATGTTAGTGATAGGAGATACTACAAGTAATATGGTAGCAGGTTCTTCTTTTTCCTAATGTTTCCATCTCTTGATTTATTGATTTTCCTAATACTGTAGTTCGTATTCATGATTTTCTTGTTGGGATATAACTAGTAGTACACCATAACAGAGACTGAATACCATGATAAAAGATGCATGACCTATATATATATTCTTTCTTAAATTGCATGGCTGTAGGTAGAATTTTCTTAAACCACGATCATTGAGGTTTAGACCATAGCAAAGATTTTAAGAAGATTATGACTGGACGAAAGGGACAAGAAGATTTAAAAATTTAAGGATAAGCATTCATTTAAATAAAGAGTTAATGAGTAATATGACAGAATTGATGGATCATTGATTTTGCGAAAATTGAAGTATGATTGGAATTCGAGGATAAACATTAACTTAAATAGAGAGTTAAGAAATTCACAGGGCAAAATTTGAGGATTTATTAATTTTAGGAAGGTCTTGATATGAATGAATTAACTATTAAAAATTTGAAAAATTTAAGGAATTATCATTATATCTATTTGAATGCAAGATAGAAATTTGAAATTTTATAATATGAATATTGCATTGAAGATTCTGAAAGTATCGCATCGTTGAGTAATTGAGGAAAAATAAAATCGGAAAATAAAATCGTTAATGGAATGGTGTCGAATTCCATTCTCGGGAGGAGAATTTAGATTTGAATGAGCATCAATTGAATTTGAGTTAGAGGAGTAAGATGATGATGGATTAGTGGGTAAAAATTTAAATTTTGGGATTCGATTTTTATAAATATGCATGGATTGGATTTCAATTGGAGGATTGGATCTTAAAATCCTGGAATATTTAGATACGAACTTAAATTTGAGGAGATTATGATAAAAATTTGAATTTGATTTTAAACTTGAAGATTTTCAGGAATATGATGTTATAGAATTTTTGAAGGGGTTGTGAAATAACGATATGGAATTACTTCATGATTATTTGGTTTGAAATTTAAAATTTTGATAGAAATGATATGATGAGTAAAGGCAGTTATTGAGGATCCTAAATTTCGAGGACGAAAATTTCTAAGGTGGGTAGACTTGTAACCTCCGATTTCCTAATTTCCAAAATAATTAGATTTTTATTTATTTTAAATATCCAGTTTATAAAATATTTTCTCCTTGAATTCTTGTATTTGGTTTTGAGCAAAGTTTGATTTTAGAAGGTAATTTAAAATCTTTTATAAAAAAAAATTTTCTTCCTAAATGTCGATGTATTACAAAATAAATAAATAAATAATAATATTATATTTCTCTAGCTTCAAATGTTTATTGGCTTGAAATCATAAAATCAATTGTTTGATAAAATTATTTAAAGGACTAGTTATTTAAAGTCTCATTCACACCATTCCCTAGAAACCCTAGCTAGCCCTCACAATTTCCCATAAGCCAACAAGCCATCACCATTGATTGTGTGCTCGTGTCCGTGTGTCCAGCATTACCGTGTCAGCCGTGATTGGCCTCGGGTCCGACCCCGGGTGTCCCACCGTATCCATTCATTTCCTGTGTCCAGATTTACAATATTACAACCAGATTTTGTGTCCGACACCATCTGGACACAACCACCACACCACAGTACACCATCCCCGTGTCCAGCCCCGGACACGTCCACCCCCACACCACACGACATCGAATCCCCGTGTCCAGCCTCGGACACGACCCACCCGACTCGCACAGAAACCTGACCCTAACCCTAGATCAGATCCGCCGCCACCCTCGAGTTCCACTGCCGCCGGCGACTGGGACCTCCTCACCTTCGTCGAGCCGTCGACCGCCGCCTGGAACCGAGCACCGCCGCCGCCCGGAGCCGACGCCACCGCCGAGTTCGACAGCCGCCGCCTCAGATCCGGAGCCGAGCTTCGCCGCCGATCTGGCTTAGATCCGCCGCCGCCCGAGGCGAGCTTCGACAGCCGATGCCCTGCCCGGCGAGACCCCCACCGCACCGACGACGAAACCCCCAGGTGAGCTCTTCCTTCTTCCCTCTTCCCCTTTCGTTTGATTCAGAGTCTGGGATTTAGGTTAGTTTGTGTAGTTTGGTTAGTATATATAATTAGTTAATAAGTAATAGTTAGTTAATTATTAATCAATTAGTTATTAAATATTTAGATGGTTTGTTTGCTTGGTGGAAATATTCTGTAGTTGTGCAAAAAGTTCCTCCGTGGAAGATTATTGATATAGCATAGGAAGAAATGTTCACAGTAGTTATTGGGTAGTCATGATTTCCATATAGGCTAATTATAGTCATTAGATTAAAGGGTATAAGAAAAAGAGAATGAGAACTGCTGCACCTTGTCTTGAAATGTTATTTTGATTAAAAGGACTATGAACTTTATTTCGGCCATTCTGGTTGTTGTTATATATATATGGGAAAATTTAAGCTGAATTTGGAAATGTTAATATATATAGATAAATTGAAACCAATTAGACATATATTTCTTAGAGTTGGACAGAGGAAGAACTTAAGCTTATATGATTGTGAGAAAACATGACCAGTATACTATCTCACGAGAAAGAAAGAGAGATACTGGGTCAAGGTCTTACTAGATCCTTGTGCTAAATTTCGAATATGAGGAATTTGTTGGTTGATTGAGCACACCTTGTACGTTCTTGCTTATGGTTTTGTATGTGTGAATTAGATTTAGGTATATAATATTTAAATGAACAAGGAGGAAGCAACAATGAATATGGTGTAGAAAATAAAAATGTTGGGTTGAGGAATGAGTGAATGAGTGAAAAATACTGAGCACTTGTGTGTTCAGGCAAATCATATTTTAGCTGGGATTGTGTAATCTAGCGGACTGTGTCTAATGGGAAGAGCAGTGTCTAGAAATAATAATAGCTATTTAACCTAACCATATTTCTTAAATTATTATTATCACTTTATAAACAGAATTTATTTACCTATTAATTAGTTTAAATCATCTTTAGGTACTTTGGACTGCTCCGGACCCATTGGAACTAACTGCTATTTCATTGGGATCACCTTGAGGAGGGTGGCATTATATGCATTCTTTGATTAGTTATATATATAATGTTGATTGATATATATATGCAAATACGTATTTTGGTATATAAAATATAATAGTATACGTACTATTTTGATATATATATATATATATGTCCTTATTGTTCAATTGGTATAGTATAATATGTATATGTGTATTCCCTTTAATATATATATGTAGGTATTTTGGTATAAAAATATATAATGTTTAGTATATGTATATATTTTGTATATATATATGTACTTAATATATTTTCAAATATGTATAATTAGTATAAATGTATATATATATCTTGTACATACAATTAATGTATTGTATTTGTATTTAATGTGATGTACTAGTATTAGTATATATTTTAATAATAACATTGACAATATATATATATATATTTTTTTAAAAATGTATTGTTAGCATATGTATGAGTATACATATATAATGTTCAACTAGCATAAATCAGATATGTATTTAAAAGGCATATATATATATATATATTGTAAATATATTTAAATTGGTGCATGTATAAATATTGTAAGTATTAATAAGTGTAATGTGTTTTACGTATCCCTACTAAGTGATCCTAGGTGACCGGTATCATACCTAGAGAAGTTCCGAACTCAGTATTTTTAGACTGTGTTAGTGTAGCATCTGATACAAATATGGTTTTGCTTGTGATATGTTATAGGACTGTTGGTTTACCCAGGGGATACTCTGGAACAGGACATCAATAATTACCAGCTAAGGACCCAAGGCGAGTACATTCTCTGATTAGTTTCTAATTTATGATATCTCCTATGTTCACTGTATCTAGTGTAAATATCCATGCTCTTGACACGCTGGTTACACGGATTGGTATACACGGATCTCGTCATGAGATGTTATTCCTTATTCATGGTGTAGCTTGTACAAGACTTGTTTTCCTTGTTATCTTGTGCATGTACAGATACTGATTCCCGGGGAGATTTGCTACCTTCCTAGGGAATCCCGTGCCATAGCGTACCATGATTAGATCTACTATACCAGTCGGGGGTTGGGGAGTATTTTAGTGTAGATATGTGATCATACCCCACTTTTCATGCATCATAGCTCACCCCACATCTCACATCAGGTGCGGCCTGACCATCTCCATGCTTCATAGCTGTTACGTGTGATTCGCCGGACCTATACATGCATCATAGCTAACCAACGGTTAGCCTGACCTTCATGAATCATAGCTAATCACATGTAACTAGCCTGATCAAGTTCCCAAGCCGATCACATGTTAAAGCTAGTACTCACACACTTAGTCATAGGTTTCTTGCTCATTGACATATTGTTTCTTTTCCTGTATTTACTTACAGTATTTTCGGTATTTCTTTCATTATACATTTCTCGTACCTATACATGCATCTGATATATTTACATCTAGAACTGCTACATAGTTTATGTCATTAATATAGAACTGCTATTTAGAGATGTACTTTGCTCCTTCCTGACTGGAAAATATTTTTCCAGACTGTGACCTTAGTAGACTGGTTTCTGATACACTTGGGGATTGGATGTTACAGATTACAGGTATGATTATTTCGTCATTAGACTTGTGTTGTATTCTTTATTTCTTCAAATTCCTATTGTGCTGTAGTTGTGATTGAGTATGTTGTTAATTTTTTGTGTTATCCGAGTCTCCTTATGGAGTTGGATACTAGCGTGAAAATTGTTTAGATAGTACTTGACCTAGACAGCGTTCTACCGCCGATGCTGCGGCGTAGGCTGGACGTACTCACGCACTCGTGCCCCTAAACCGGGTACGGATCATGACAGCGAGATACCGGTAGTGTGGAGGTTTTACCACTAGGAGCTTCAGAAAACGTCTGCACACAGATCCCGAATCAACTCTTAGGGCAGTATTTCGTGCACGACTTCCCCAGAGATTGGTAACATCAGTCTATTTTTATTTTTTATTCGCAAAGTTTTTAATAAGAAAACGATAATTTTTCTAACAATCTAAGAGTCGATTCTATGTTAGAATTGTGCATCTAAATCTTGCTAGAAAAGTTCTGAAATATTGTTAATATACCATTATTTATTCTCTGCTAAAAAAAAATAAAAAAATTTAATCGTTTATTATATATATATTTATCATCAATTAGGTTAATATTTGTTGCCTATTCTTGCTACATAACCAAAATTTTTGTTTGGGCATTATTTAATTCATAATATTGTAGCAACATATTATTGGCATAGTAACATAAAATTTTTTGGAACAAAGTTGATTAATAAATTAAAAGTTGATAGTTACTGTAGCATAGTCGATAATTTATTAATTGAAAATTTGAAAATTTCTGACTATAGCAAGCTTTAACTTGTAGAAAAATTATTATTACTGTAGCCAATATTATTAAGTTGCAGGAGTTTAATTTTATTCCAGAAAATTCAATTTGCTTAATATTTACCATAGCAAATAATCATATATAATATTTGCTTTTTGATCATAATCATTAACTCAAAATAGTTGTTAGCAATTTGCTTTATTTTCTCAATTGATTTATTTGTTTACTTATCAAGTTGCTTACTATACTGTCAAATTGCAAATTTGCTTAAAGTGATATAAAAAATTGTTAGCACATTTGATAATTTTGTCAATTACAATATTTTGATCACAAAATTTCTTTCAATTGTAACATAAACAATCACTTAGTTTTTTGAAAGCAATCTAGGACCAAAAAAAAATAGTTTAGTAAAAAGGAAATTGCAAATAAAATCTTCAAATCTAAAGTTTTAAAGTAGAGGCAAACTCGGGCACAAGCCGAAAGGGTCCTTCTGTCAACCGGGTGTAAATAGCCTTAAATGACACGGTACTTAAGAGTCTTCAGACCGCCGCTAGCTGGAAACCGGCCCCTACAGCTAACCTGAGTTGATCAACACTTGAAAACTAAAGATTTTAAGATTGATTAGCAAAGACCACCTAAACTATTATCTTAGACATTGTTATTAAATAAATTTATATTTTTTCAGACTGCAAACATGACTGGTAAGGAGGAATCCTCTACTGCAAAACATGTTAAGTTTGATGGCTCATACTTTAAAAGATGGCAGAGCCAAATGAAATGTTGGCTCACGACCTTAGGACTATTTCAACCATTGATGGTTCCACACCCATCACAAATAATTCTGATGAAACTGAGTCTGACATAGGAGTGTCCACCTCCTCGAAACCAAAAATCCCTAAAGAGATAGACTTCCACTGCTTTCATAGAATTCTAAGCGCATTATCTGAATTATTGTATGATATATTTTTTGAATACAAGAGCGCTAAAGAATTTTCGAAAGATTTGAAAGATGAATACGGATGTGATGATGCCGGAATAGAAAGATTTAATTCTTCAACCTTTAATAGGTATTTCATGGTAGATAACAAGCCAATGAATGACCAACTCCATGAATTCCAAGAATACCTTAGGCATATTCAAGCCAAAGGCATATCTTTCTCCAATGAGCATAAAATAGCATGCCAAATAGACAAGCTACCTCCCACTTGGTCTGATATTACTAAGAAACTTATCCATACACAAGGAGATCTTACCTACAATCAAGTCCTAAAGAAAATTAGAACCGAAGAACAAATTAGATTGAGATCTAAGCCTAAGACTGAATCTAAAGCTAAGGTAAACCTTGTAGAAGGCCAAGGAAAACCCAAATCTAATTTTTATTATAAATCCAAAAAGAATTTTTTCAAGAAGAAGAAAAACTTTCAGCCTAACCATCAAAACCATTATCACCAAAACCATAAACCTAGCAACTTTAGTCAGACTCAGGTTCAAAAGAGATTTTGTTTTGTGTGTGATAAAATAAACCATATGGCCACCAACTGCTACCATAGGAAGAAGGAAACTGTCCAGACCTCCTATAAAGGAAAGGGCTCAGTTAGACCAGAAGCGAACATGCTTCACAAAGGTTCTTCGAGTTCCTTCAGGTCTGTAAGCTTTCAAACCTTTATTAACCTCTCTTACCATTCTGATAATTGGTGGTTGGATTCTGGAGCTAATATTCACATTTCATTTGATCGCTCTTATTTTTCAAACTATCAGAAATCAAATGGAGGAGATGTGACCCTAGAAGATGGCTCAACGGCACAAATTATTGGAAAAGTTGACCTGAAGATGACATCAGGAAAAATCTTAACTCTTCATGATATTCTTCATGTGCCGTCTGTCAGGAGAAACCTAGTTAGTGGATCCCTTCTTGTAGCCTCAGGATACAAAATTGTAATGGAGGCAAATAAAGTAGTATTTTCTAAGCATGACTCCTTTATAGGAAAAAAGCTTTATAAAAGACGGTCTTTTTATTTTAAGCACAATGAATAAAATTTCTGATTGTTCTCTCATTGTCTCTAATATAGAATCTTCACATGTTTGGCATGGCAGACTAGGTCATGTGAACCTAGGTTATATTAAAAGAATGATGACTTTAGATCTTATTCCTAAGACTCCAATAGATGACAAACACAAATGTGAGATTTGTGTTCAAGCCAAACACACTAAATTATCATTCAAATCTGTAGAAAGAATATCTGACCTTCTAGAACTTATCCATAGTGATGTATGTGACTCAAATAGGATTTTGACTAGAGGCGGTAGAAAATACTTTGTTACGTTTATAGATAATTATTCAAAGTATTATTATATATACCTTCTCAAAACTAAAGATGAAGTTCTAGATAAATTTAAGGTCTACAAATCTGAAGCTGAGAATCAATTAGAAAGAAAGATTAAGATCCTTAGATCTGATCGTGGTGGAGAATATACCTCAAACAAAATAATTAACTTTTGTGAAGAACATGAAATAATTCATGAGATAACTGCTCCATATTTACCTCAGTCTAACGGAGTTTCTGAACGCAAGAACCGCACTCTGTTAGATATGGTGAATGCCATGCTTCTCAGCTCTGGTGCTCCTGATAACTTGTGGGGAGAAGCCCTTTTAACTGCCTATTACATTCTTAATAGGATTCCTAGTAAGATAAAAGATAAGACTCCCTATGATCTTTGGAAAGGTAGAGCTCCTAGGATTAATTACCTTAGAGTTTGGGGTTGCCTTGCTATAGTCGGAATTCCCGAATCTAAAAAGAGAAAGATTGGTCCCAAGGCTGTAGACATTGTTTTCATAGGATATGCCTTAGATAGCTATGCCAATAGATTTCTAGTGACTCACTCAGAAGTAAATAAAATCTCTAACAATACCATTATAGAAGCAAGAGATGCAGTTTACTTTGAAAACATATTTTTTTTTAAGGATAGAAGTTCAATCTCTTCCTCCATACCCTCTACTAGTTCTCATGTCCAAATACCAAGATCATAATCTGAACAAGACTTAGAACCTAGATGGAGTAAAAGGAATAGGATTGAAAAAAAATTATGAGAAGGATTCTTCACCTTTTTTATAGAGGGTGATCCCTCAACTTATGAAGAAGCAATATCGTCTCCTGATGCTCCCTTCTGGAAAGAAGCCATTAACAGTGAATACAACTCCATCATGGAGAATAACACTTGGTTTCTAACAGATCTACCTTTAGGCAATAAACCAATAGGTTGTAAGTGGATTTTCAAGAATAAACTCAGAGCCGATGGTACTATAAAGAAATTCAAAGCTAGATTAGTTGCTAAGGGTTTTACCCAGAAGAAAGAGTTAGATTATTTTGATACCTACTCTCCTGTAGCTAGGATCACGTCCATTAGAACTCTCTTGGCCTTAGCATCCATTCATGATATGCTAATCCATCAAATGGATGTAAAGATTGCATTTTTGAATGGAGATCTAGAGGAAGAACTTTATACGGACCAACCTAAAAGTTTTATTGCTAAAGGTCAAGAAAAGAAAGTTTGCAGACTAGTAAAATCCCTCTATGGCTTGAAACAAGCTCCCAAACAATGGCACAATAAATTTGACAAAGTAATTTATGAATATGGTTTCTTGTCAAATGAGTATGATAAATGTATATACTCTAAAGGTACATGTAAAAGTTGTATCATTTTATGCTTGTATGTAGATGACATCCTTATCCTAGGTTCATCACTGGAATTGATATATATTACAAAGAACTATTTATCTAGCCAGTTTGATATGAAAGACCTAGGAGAAGCCAACTTAATTTTAGGAATGTAAGTGACCAAAGGCAAAGAGGGTTATACTCTATCTTTAGCACATTCAGTTGAAAAAATGCTAAAAAAGTTTAAGTTATTTGATAAGAAACCTGTCCTTACTCCATACGACAGCAGTAATGTACTAAAAAAGAATGAAGGATCACCTTTGGAATAACATAAATATTCACAGATGATAGGCTCCCTTATGTATATAACAAACAGGACAAGACCTGATATTGCATTTGCTATTGGGAGACTAAGTAGATATACTAGTCACCTAAATCAGTCATATTGGACTGCCTTGGATAGGGTATTTAGATATCTCAAGGGAACCCTAGATTACAAACTTTATTTTACTAGGCACCCTGATATCATAGAAGGTTATTCAGATACAAACTAGATAACTGACTCACATGATATAAAATTTACTACTAGATATGTATTTACTCTAGGAGGAGCTGCAATCTCCTGGGCTCTAGTAAGCAAACTATTATAGCTAGGAGTACAATGGACTCCGAAATGATAGCTTTAGATACAACTTGCACATAAGCTGAATGGCTTAAAAATCTTATTATGCATATACCGGTTTCTCTTAGTCCTGTTCCTGCAATTTCTATAAACTGTGATAATAAATCTGTTATTGAACTACTAAAGCATGATTCTATGAATGCTAGATGAACAGGCACCTGCAGCTGCGCTTCAAGTCCATAAAAAGCCTACTAGGCAAATATGTGGTTCTTGACTATATAACGTCAGAAAAGAACCTTGCAGATCACTTGATGAAGGGTCTGTCTAGGACTTGGATCCTAGAATCGTCGAGGGGGATGGGGTTAAGCCCATAAGTTAGTCACCAGCAGTGGCAACCCAACCGAGTCTAATTGGAGATCACAAAAAGCCGGTTCAATGGGTAGAAACAAGCTGAACTTAGGTGACTTTATGGAACACTGACTAGAGATTAAAGTCTTATTAAAATAAAGCCCAAGCGGCTGTACATGTGTACAATGACTCCCCATCCCTATGGTGACAGTGTTCCTATGTGATATGGTTATGATGAGGTTAAACTCTTAATAGGTCCAAGCTGTAATGCTAGGTTGATTCATATCACCAACTATTAAGGACTTACCTATATGAGAGGTCGTGAAGGCCGCGACTATGGGACAGGGCGATCCCAGACAACTCTCATGAATGTGGAAAAGTGCGCATGGCCATTTAAAAGCGCCACCCGATAGACCAAGGACCTCTAGCGTACTATGTGTGCTATTTTTCTAAATCTGGTTGAAGAAGTCTGATTCAAGGCATAGTCCATCAAGCACTTCTTCAGATTAAGGCAATAGTCACTACGTAAGATTCAAGGTTGTAGTCCATCTCATCTATGCATAGTATTTTACTGCCCAGATTCTCTCTCCCTCTCTCTCTCTCTCTTTCTATTTACATCACACTTATCTTTGTTTCGGAACTTGACCTTTTGGGGGGGGGGGTTGTTAGCTTTGCTTGAGCAAAAGCTTAATTTCTTTCTTTTCTTTAGTCCCATATCGGATGGGCCAACCCCTCCTTGTGTACATATATTAGTTCCTCTTCTTTGGTTTCTTAAAGTTGTTGTATGGGGAACCCCTTGGGCCACCGCCGCCCGGCCCGGTTCAGTTTTGTTCAGCACACGTAACGGGTGCGGATATGCGCCCATATCTGCGGGCGACGAATGTCGATTCGGTTTCCTCTTCGGGTTCGGTCTGAGACCCTAAAATTCTTTTTGCTCCTCTTCATTTTTTCGTTTAATATTCTGAACGTTGAAAAATTAATTTTGTCCGTTACTATTTAATTTTGAATAATACATTTTATGTCCAGGTTCATTCTCCATGTGTCTGTGTAACGACTGAATTAATAAAAAATTAATTCAGATCGTTACATATTGGATGGAGTATTATATATGAATAGTTTTCTTTGTAAACGAAATCAATTATTGTTTCCTCCAAAAACTTGCTGCCAACATATTTTCCAGTCTATTCTTCGTCGTTTCACTCGTCTCCAAGCTTTGGGCAGAGCTAAGTCCTGGTCATTCTCTCCGAGTCGTGTACGGCGACGAGATACCGGTAGTGCGGGAGTTTTACCACTAGAAGCTTCGAAAAACATCTGCACACATATCCCGAATCAACTCTTAGGGCAGTATTTCTTGCACGACTTCCCCAGAGGCCGGTAACATCAGTCTATTTTTATTTTTTATTCACAAAGTTTTCAATAAGAAAACGATAATTTTTCTAACAGATCATTCATCAGTTGCCGAGTCAAATCATAGCTTCCAAAAGATGCACCAGGGGCATCAACAATTGGTGTATGAGTTTCCACATAATTGCCATCAGTATAGAATGCAAACTCATAAGTATTTGCATAGCTTGGTTCATACTTGATTGTTATCCCTTTCATCCCATTAGGCCTTTAAACATGGGAGCTCAGGGTCGACAATAGGCTCGCTGAAACATATATTCACATAGAAAGAATTGAGGAACTATTTGTCATGACCCGCACCCAGTGTAAGGGCTTTTGATAATAAATGAAAGAAATTGACACTAGGTTTATACGAAACCCTTTTTTTGGTTTACAAACAAGAAAAATAAGTACAATTAATCAAATACGAGGATGTTAAGTACAAAAATTTGATTCTGGGAAAATATTGCTATAGGAGTCTGAACTGCGATCGATCACTTTGTCCCTTGGACCACTCGATGACGACGAAGTATTGTAGAAGACGAAAAAAGAAGCTTCAAAGACTGCAGGAGAAGTTGAACTCTGTTATTCTCCGCCCTTTCTTGACCACTACAAATCTTCGACCCCTCAAAATCTTTGACCTTTCGACCCTTGACCTCCGTGGACAGAGGTCTCTATTTATAGAATTTGGTCGTAGTCGGCGTAGAAACCGAACAGCGGAGAGAGCTGCACCTTTTACGTGGCGGTTATAATAACTGCTACCCACGTATGAATGATCTCCTGAATTAGCGTGTGACGCATGTCCCATTATGAGGTAATGCGTATAATCGCTCATCGAAGATCACGTCATGCAAGCCATATAGGTAACTGCCCCTCGCGTAGAGATGGTTGGCGTAGAAGCCAAATAACTGTCTCGTTGGCGTAAAAGCCAAGTAGTTGTAGAAGCCGAATAGTTGTCAAGTTGGCATAGAAGCCAAGTAGCTGTCATATTGGTGTAGAAGCCAAGTAGCTGTCATGTTGGCGTAGAAGCCAAGTAGCTGTCATGTTGGCGTAGAAGCCAAGTTCTGCGTAAAGCTTGATGCTTTGCAACTATAGTCTGAGTTGGCGTATTTCGAGGAGATAGCATACGACATACTCCTATAGCTAAAAATAGCCTGGTTGGCGTAATGTGCGGGGATGGTGATGTGGATGTATTAGCCATAATTATAGCTCACCCAGTCGTTAAAAGTAGAACCAAATCTCTTGCATTAAATGCAGAGATCTGCCCCCATCTTGCGCATTAATTGCAGAGACGTGCCTTAAGTTCTGTATGAAGAACAGCTTTTGACGTGGCTGTTGGTTTCGTCTTATCCTGAGCGTAAAGCTCATGTCTGCCTGTGTAGAATAGGCAGCATATTCCATGAATGCGTAAATGATGTCTTATATCAAGGGTTATGTCACTAGACGACAGTCTGGGGCTCTGTGCAGCATCATCATTACAGTCGTCCTCTCGATCGTCGTACTGTACTCTTTGTCAGGAGTCAGGTTCACTGCTTCAACTGACAGGTTCATTCGAGGAATACGAAGAGTTCCTCGTACAATTTCCCACTGCATTAAAAGCAGACAGGTTTTATGCCGAAGTGGCGATGTAGCAACCTTTTTATGCCAAAGCAGTCTGGAAATACTGTATTACGCGGGTTGTTCTGGAGCTATGTTTTACGCTGAATAGCGTTGAAGCTCTGTTATACGCCAATGGCTCTGAAGTCATGTTTTACGCCACCTAGTGCTGGAGCTCTGTTTTATGCTGGGTTCCTGCATGTTGAGGGTTTACGCGTATACTTCCCCAGCAAACTTTTCATGCTTCTACAAGACCCCCTTCAAAGTTTTCAAATTCCTCGTAATTTGAAACACTTTGAATGAAGCATGAAACGGTCAAGTTTGACTCATTCCGTGAGGCTGATTTCTCGGTAAATTTTTAGAAGTTTGTTGGGATTTGGTGTGTTCTCCTATTCCTATATAAAGGCGAATGAGTTAATCTATTTTTCCCACACTTCCTTCACCACAAAGAGAGAGATGGTTGCCGAGATTCGTCGTGCTGACTTAAGAAAGAAGAAGATCATGTTCTTTCAGCATGTAAGGAGCCATAAAAAGAGGCATCTTCGAGCAAATGTCCTCTGCAACGATGGATCATGGAAGGATATCATAGCTTTCTTTGCTCGGGATGATCAGCAATTTCATATGGCGATTCGTCCAGGAAAGAGGAAGGGTCGTATTGGACCACACAGCTTGCTAGCTGTATTTTCTCCCATTATGAAGCTGGACGATGGTAGGCAGTCTGGCCCTGTCTTCCAGTATTGTGTTGGGTCTGAACCCCCAACACAAATCTAGGGCATGCCTGCCATGGCGTATGGAGGGTGGGCTTGCGAAATTGATACATGCACAGTTCTGTATCCTTCCGCCATTGATTATTTTTTTGTTAATCGGCCTCGAAAGCCGATTAACTGCTGTAGAAGACGAAAATAATCTACACCAATATGAGAACCTGGCACAGCAGATTCTTGGTGTGATCTTAAATGAAAATAAGAAACCCTTTGTAGAAAAAGGATTTCCAACATATGTAATCATGAAGATGAAAAACCCTTTGTAAACTGGATTTCCATCATATGTAATGATGATTTAATAGAATTTGTCTTCTTTTACGAATATGATGATTTGCCATATTTGCTGTGAGGAAGTCTGAATAGTGTGCAGCTTCGATATGTCTGAATAATTTTACGCCGACTATGATAACAAAATATCTGATCTCGTCCCATCTTTTATGCGTAGCAGAAGACGCGTAGAAAGCTCCTTATCATTTAAGTTGAAGATCCAAGTTGTCATGCTATTTTGGACGAGAAGTCGCGTAGAATTTTTAAACTGTCACTTCTCTGATACAAAGAATTCTTGTTCAGATCATCGTCTTCAAGAATGTTTTCCCGAAAATCCCTTGAAAATAGGGCGAGAAATATTTTTCGAACAGGCCATACTTGAACTTTTGTAAAAGATTCTGACTGGACTTTGGATGAACTTCCAAATGGCCCAAGAAGAAGAGTCATCTTCAATGTTGAACTCTGTGTGTTTCAGGCACTTTAGAATATTTTATATCCAAAAAAGGGCATCTTCTGTGTAAACCCTTATAATTGGCCGTCTGTAGCGTTCGAGCGTAGAATCGTAGATTTGTAGCCTCTGAGCGTAAAAAGCTTCCGAGCGTGAAATTATAGATTTTTAGTCTCTGAGCGTAAAATCGTAGGTTTGTAGCCTCTCGAGCGTAAAAGCTCCTGAGCGTAAAAGCATCTGAGCGTAAAACCATAGATTTGTAGCCTCTGAGCGTAAAATCGTAGATTTGTAGCCTCTCGAGCGTAAAAGCTCCTTAGTATAAAATCATAGATCTGCTCTGTGCGTAGAATCTGGATCCATTGACTGTTCGTCTTCTTTTTTCAAATGATAGGCTGACGTTGTCCCAAATCATAACCGAATATTAAATATCAAATTTGGTTAGGGATTCAAAGAGTTATCCGAACTCTATAAATAGCCCAAGGTCCTGAGAGAGAAAACTTTTATCTATCTTCACGAAACCCTTGCTTTCCAAGAACCCTTCTTCTTCGTCTCTTTCTTGAGAACTCAGAATCGCCATGGCACCTAAACAGACTTCTACTGCTAAGGGAAAGAAGATCGCTTTCTCTTCTCGCTCTACTGCTCAAGCACGAGCAACTCCCATTAGGCTGAACGAACCTCGATCGGAATGCAGCGCTCCACCGTCGAGCTGTGCTCCGGACATTACAGGTAAAGACTTCTGGAGGAAAAAAAATCCTTCGCACACGTTGTACGTGCATGCGTAAGGTCATCTTTTGTGCTAAGAACCTCTTCGAGGAGGATGATGTACGGAGATATTTTATTGTTACGCGCACATTCCTAATGTGTCGACGTAAAAACTCCATATTTTTGCAGTCGGGGCGTAAAAATTCAGATTGTCAAAATTTGGCGTATACTACAAACTTTGAATTTTATACACTGGGTATGAATTCTGGCGTAAAAAACTCAAATTTTGTCAATCTTGCGTAAAAGCTCAGACTGTTAGGTTTTTGTGTATACTGGTAACCTTGAATTTTACGCTTCGAAAATAAGTTCCAGCGTAAAAGCTCAAGTTTTTACAGTCTTGGCGTAAAAGCACAGACTGATAATCTTTGGTGTAAAAGGCAAGAGTGTATCATATAGTGTAGAAACTGACTCGTTCTCTTATATTTTGTAGTGGACTTGCAGATCCCTCTTTTGGCTGAGGTAATGGGCTCTGCTGCCGGGATGCTGAACTCGAACTATTTGGAGGACTTGTCCCATGTGACATTCTCCATTTCTGGAGCCAATTATCCTGAAGAAAGGGGAACCCTTATCTCGTCCCAGGGAGAACGTATGCTGCTGAGTATGATCAGTGGGTAGCCCCTGACATACATAGACGGGACGGAGTATAAGAAACCTGGTTTCTTGTTCGGGGATGTTATCGACAAATAATCCCAGACCAAGCCCAAGAAGGAGGATTGGGTGTTTACTACTGAGGGCACGGTGATGTATCTGCCCAGGATGCCCAGGGATTACCCTATCTCTGCGTTCTTCCACGCCACACATCCTAGAAAGATGGTATGGACCCTGACTCCCGATCTTCACGGCCAACCGGGGAAAATTTTGTACAACAAGGAATACGACGGGGGGGGGGCTATATGAGCCGTCCCTCAGGCCCTGTTATGCCCTTTAGGGGATTACTGTCAGGTAGTATCCTGAGTGAGGATACTTCGCTGATCCAGCCGGTCCAAATATCGACCTTCTGTAATGACTTTATGGGGCAGGAAGGAATGTACCCCAGGGTCAACCCTCGGACCAGTGGATGGCTTAGTCCGGGGAATCTTCGATGGTCTAGTTTGACTGCCTGGGCCCTGAAGCACTTCCAAACGGAGCTGGAAAGTATTGGCTTATTTGCGGTTGTGACCGCCACAAGTGTTGGGCTGCCTGTCAGCCCTAACTTGTTTTTAGCCTTGATAGAGCGATACAACTCGCTCACTGGGACTTTTGCCACTCCGCTGGGTGAGTTGGGCTTAGCCCTTCAAGAGATGGCAGAGATTTCAAAGCTGCCAATGGGGGACGCTCCTTATGAAGAGTACGTCCCTACAAACAGGGAGTTGAGGGATACAAACCCTCGGACAGTGGCAGTATATCAGGAGCTGATGTGCCACTATCTTGCCTGCACCACTTTCTATAAGGAGACCTCTAATTTGGCTCATATCAACAAGTCGGTAACCTATCTCTTCTTTCACCAGGCCAGAAATGTTAAGCCGGACAAGGTGGTAGATAGCCGAGATAGGCCCTTGAACCTCCTGAGCATGCTCAATGCTAACACGGTCGATGACCTTATTGACGACGCAGGGGCTTCAGATCATATTTTTGACGAGGAGATAGGGGGTTACCCCGCAGGCACAAAAGCCTTCAGTTATATGAGGCATTGTCGCAAGCCTATGTCAAGGGAAGCTCAATTGGCTGGCTTCCTCTCCTTCTGGCTTCGTCGCTGGGTAGTGCCTGACATCGCATCTGCAGATCGTATCCATCACAACACCTTATGGCCTGCAGTGCGTTTGGTGTTCGGAGCAAGACTAGGTCTGCTTCCTGCTATGGTATGTAGAATACAAGTAGGCCTGAGGGCCCTTACTGATGGGCTGCTCCCATATGAGACACAACGTGAAGGATTTCCCCAAGTGGAATTACCATTCCTATACCTGATGGGATGGTCAATTCTTCACAATACCAGGGTGATGTCGCCCGGTCCTGCCAGCGGTTCGGGAAATAATTTCTTGTTGAATTACAAGAATTCATCTTGGAACGTGGCGTCCGTCATAGATTATCGGCGGGCGTTAAATGTTGCCCACAGCTGGAAACTCTTCTTTATCGTCCCCATGTATATATCAATCAACAGGGGAAGAAACTTAAGGATGGGGGCCATGGGAGGACCATTCTTTCTCTTGAAGCCTTCTATTGGTTGGTCTGTAATAGACCTTCCTATTTACTGTACAGAAGCGATGACCACTGCTACCTGGAGCCTTATTTGCCTAGTCGGTTCGCTAGGCAGTTTGGGTACGACCAGTTGCATGTGGGGAATGCCATTACCAGCTTCAAGTCCAAAGGTAGACTTATTGATGGAGCCAGAGGGTGGCGGTACTTCATTACGGGCTATATTGGTGCAACTTTTGCTGTGCCCGTGACTTCTCCCTCCATGGAGCTGCGCATCCTTCACTCGTACGCGCAGTTCTATGCTTCTATTAATTCCTTCCATCGCGATTTTGATGTGCATGGAAGTTTTAGGATGCCCTCCCATAGGTCTGCTGGAAGGGAGGAGATTTCGTCTGTTTCCTCGGATGAGAATGAAGACACCGCCGGGGCAGACGAGTTTTTGTTAATAATACTGAGAGGCGTAATAGCTCCGCCAGTAGAGCCTCTTGTTATCCCCCAGAAATGGAAGGCTTCCACTCTGTAAGAGCCTTCCCCCCGCAAGAAGAAGACTGCCCGAGGTCCGAAAAGGGCTTCCACCAGGGGGGCTCCTAGGAGCGAGCATGTCGTTTCCCCTGTTGGGGATGATTCTTTAATCAGAGGTCCTTCGCCTTTTAGAGAGGGAACCTCCATAATTCCGGCTGGCAATGCCGGAGATTCTTTGCTCGAGATCGCTACTGCTACTACTGCTTCTGGTAGTGCTTCGAGATCGCCTTCGAGGCCGAGCCAATTAAGGATACCTTTATCCAGACCAATAATAGGAGTAACCCCTACTTCGTCTATAAGTATTTCCAGCGAGATTCCACCCAATGAGCCTCGAGTGGATCTTGGTGAAGACTGGGAAGACTATCCGCCGGTGTCTTTTGTTGCACCCTCTTCTCCAGATATGACAGCTTGTCTAACATCATTAAGAGATGATTTAGCTATTCAGGCTGCGGACGCAACATATATACCATCGGCCATGGGTAAATGTTGTCTTTATGCCTTTTTTAGGAAAATTAACATCAAATTGATATTAACTTTCTCTTGTCTTCTTCAGGTGCAGACATCTCAGGGGAGGGCGGAGTTGACGCAACTTTTGACTTTGTTGCGGATCCTGCCGATGAAACGGTAGTGTTTGATACCGAAGGGGCATGCTTTAAAGTTGTCGATCCTTCGTCTGTAATGTTTTCGGGTGTCGTCTCGCCAACAGCAGTTCAGATCTCTTCAGAGGAGGATGAGCCCATCATCGTGACTGTGCCTCCTTCGTTGAGTACGCCAGCAACTTCAACCGTTGTTGGTGTTTGTTCTTTTGTAGCGCCATCTGTAGAGGCAACGGCTGTGGCAACGTCCTCCACGGTCATTCATGGAAGGAGATTTCTCGGTATCGCAGCCACTCCTAGCGTGCATCCGATCTTTGATATGCTGATTGAACAATATACCAGCCAATTCTACCGCAGTTTGAAGGAGTTGATTTCCATGGTGTTGGAGAAGAACCTGAGCTTTGATAATCTGCTGACGTCCTCCCAGCTAGCGATAGTGCCGATCAGAGGTTTCAATGACGATGGACGAGCTGATGCGTTGGGGCAAATAGTTAATAGTTTAGAATAACCCATTAACGAATATTTGCAACTATCTCGAGGCAACGTTGACGCTATGATTCAGGCCGAGTACGACTCCTTGACTGCGAAGCTTGTTGAACAGATGGAATGCTTAAACAAATCCATCCAGGCACAGCAGCAGGAGATGGATGAAGAGCAGGTCGTCTTGGAGGAGGTTATTCCTCATCTAACGAAGTGCGAGGCCGAACATAAGGGAAACAAAGCGAGGGTCCGCAAATTGGAAGCTAAACTCGCTCAGGCAAAGGAGTGGGCTCGCACTTCATCGGCAGCTCGAGATGTGTTAAAGGGCCGAATGGATACAGCTTAGCAGAACTTGGCACGTGCGGGCGACATCCGTGCCAATTTTGTTCATCTTCGGTCCGAACTATCCCTCCTGAGCGATGATGAGGTACGACTGGAGCGGGCTCGCACTAACATCTTGGACTCGAGGAATGAGAGGATGGCCGCTTTGGTGCAGCAGATTCATAATTTGACTGCTCCTCCCCAATGATGTACTTTTTGCTCTCTCTGTAATTTTGCTATTCCCAGAGATAATAAAGAGACTTTATCTGACTTTGTGGACCCATCATTTTTTGAATATAAATGATAGGCTAGGGTGAAAGTGATATCAGAGGTAATATGGACATGATATACTTTCGGTAATCTTCAGCTGGATATATCTATTCAGAGGTTATATGGACATGATAGAATATGCTCCAACTAAATTTGTATACAAAACACTATCAGAGGTAATATGGACGTGATAGGTTTTGAAGTTCCAAATTAGTTGAACATAT
The DNA here is from genome assembly GCA_036927795.1 of Iris macrosiphon. Taxonomy (NCBI): domain Eukaryota; kingdom Viridiplantae; phylum Streptophyta; class Magnoliopsida; order Asparagales; family Iridaceae; genus Iris; species Iris macrosiphon. Next base: position 144,555,183 of record JAYESA010000002.1, on the reverse strand, counting down.
CTATTCAGAGGTCATAATAACATGATAGAATATGATCCAACCAATCTTTGTACGTAGTATCGTCAGAATGAGATCTTCATCATACTCCTTTGAGCAGAGGAGATCAAGCATAGTACTTTTTCAGGAATTTGCCATTGATAGAAGCCATTATCAGATCTCCGTTAGGCTTGGCTAATCTGTAGGCACCATTTGAAAACGTCGTTTCAATCACTTAAGGGCCCTCCCATTTGGGCTGGAATTTACCCTTACTTTTGTGTGTAATGATCATTGGCCTCTTCACAGTTAGAACTAGTTCGCCAACTTTGAACACTTTCTCCTTCACTTTTCGATTAAAAGCTATGGAAATGCATGCCTGGTAGAACGCAATACGCTGCTGAGCTTGAAGGCGTTTCTCGTCTAATCCTTCTAGCTCTTAAAGCCGTAGTCGATCATTATTTTCCTGAGTCAACTCATTAGCCACTGCTATTCTGAGTGATGAAATTTGGATTTCAAAGGAGAGAACTGCTTCACACCCGTAGACTAATGAGAATGGGATATAACCCGTCGGTGCTCGTACCGTTGTGCGGTATGCCTAGAGACACTCCCCTAGCTTCTCATTCCAATCTCTTTTGTTCGAAGAAACGAACTTTTTTAAGAGTTTGATGATGGTTTTGTTGAAGGCTTCCGCCAAACCATTAGCAGCCGAATTGTATGCCGTAGAGGCCATATTTTGTATCCGATTCTTATCGCAAAATCGGTAAAATGCTTGGCTGATGAATTGAGGCCCATTGTCATGAATTATCCTTCGGGGTATCCCAAAGCGATAAATGACATGGTGCTTGATAAAGCTGATTACGTTGGATGCCTTTACTTCAGCAAGGGGGATTGCCTCTGCCCATTTAGAGAAGTAGTCGATGATAGCCAATATGAACCGGTATCCTCTAGAAGAAGATGGGTGAATAGGACCAATGATATCCATACCCCATGCTTCAAAAGGCCATGATGCAATCGTAGGATGTAGATACTCAGAAGGCTGATTTATAAAATCCGTATGAACTTGACAGGCTTTGCATTGTCTTGCATATTTAATAGCATCTACAATCATGGTAGGCCAGTAGTAGCCCATCCTCCTGATACGATCCTGTAACTTAGGACCGGATTGATGTGCTCCATATACACCATCGTGAGCTTCACGGATAACCCGCTTTGCATCATCATCGGAGAGACATCGTAGCAGTAGTCCATCGTATGTTCGGCGATATAGACATTGTAAAGACGCATCAAAATAGAAGCATAATGATCATCTTTTGATGGATACTGCTTCTTTAGGGTCCTCTGGTAAGATTTTGTATGACACAAAGTCTATAAAGGGACTTCTCCAGTCTCTCTTAGGAGGAACCGTGTTTACAGCGTAGCTGCGTTCTATGTGAAAATTATTTTTCACACAGAATAAATCTCTGTTAAGAAGGATCACCGAATTCTGCCTTCTTATAAGAATAGCTAGATTTGCAGCTAGGCTGGCCAGAGCATCAGCTTCCAAATTTTGAGATCGGGGTACGTGCTCTAGGAAGAATCCTCTGAAAGATATGGCAATCTCGATCGTTGCTTGGTGATAAGGAATGTGGTCTGGATTGCGGACTTCATATATTCCTCTGACCTGATTGACGATCAGCTGAGAATCACCAAAAGCTTCCAGGTATTCAACATCGAATTCTTTAGCGACTTGGAGCCCGGTTAGTAGAGCGTTATACTCTGCCACATTATTAGAGCAGGGTTCGCTAAGAGAATATGCTCGATAGATGACGAGTTTATCAGGAGTCACCAGAATAATTCCTACTCCTGAAACCATATTTCCCTTGGGACCAATCCTGGAGGCACCATCGAAGAATAGCTGCCATGTATCACTTTTCATTACGGAATTACATTCTACAACTACGTCGGGGATATTCTCGTATAGTTTAGAGGTTTCCGGAATCGGATGAGCAGCTAAGAAATCAGCCAAGGCTTGACCTTTGACGGATTTCTGAGGAACATACACCATATCATACGGTGTTAATAACATCGCCCAAGTCGCGAGTCAGGAATTAAGAACACTCGGCTTGTTCATCAATACCCGAAGATGATTGATTTTGGAGATGATATGAATAGTTTGGCCCGTGACGTAATGTCGCGTCTTCTGAATGGCGAATATTAGGGCCAAGCATTCTTTTTCTACTGGATTATACCGGTGTTCAGCTCCGACCATTATCCTGCTTAAATAGTAGATAGCCTATTCATGACCCTCATTGTTCTTTTGTACGAGGAGAGCTCCTAAGGAATGATATCATTAAACGCTTGCTGACAGGCTTTGTCCCACATGAATGACACACCTTTCTTCATCAGGCGAGAAAAAGGTTGACATCTCCCAGAAAGGTTAGATATGAATCTCCTGATATAAGCCAGACGACCTTGAAATCCCCTGAGTTCCCTCAGATTATGGGGTGGTCGCATTTCTAAGATAGCCTTCACTTTATCAGGGTCCACTTGAATGCCTTTAGCGGTAATGACAAATCCCAGGAATTTGCCACTGGATACACCAAGAAAGGACTTTGTAGGATTTATTTTGAGTTTATGTTGGCGCATCAACTCGAATACTGTCTTCAAGTCTTGGATGTGATTATCCTTGAGGCGGCTTTTGACAGCAATATCGTCTACGTAATATTCCACTGTTTTGCGTAAGTGCTCATGAAATATGTTACTCATAGCTCGCTGATATGTAGCCCCGGCATTCTTCAATCCAAAGGGCATGACTGTGTAGCAATATACCCCCAGAGGTGTCCGGAAGGCAGTATGCTTCTCATCTTCAGGATTCATCTTAATCTGATTATATCCTGAGAATCCGTCCATAAAAGACATGCGCTCAAAACCGCACGTATTATCGATCATGACGTCTGTGATGGGAAGAAAGAACTCATCTTTAGGGCAGGCCGCATTCAGATCTTGGAAATCGATGCAAACACGCACTTCCCACTTTTCTTCATGACCGGGACAACAATGGCGACCCAATCAGGATGTTGTTCTTCCCGGACGAACTCACAGGCTATTAACTTCTTAATTTTAGCTTCAATGGCATCCATCATATCCGAACGGAACCGGCGTTGGTGTTGCTTCACAGGCTTCGAATTGGGCAGTATGTTGAGTTTATGGGTAGCCACTTTAGGATCAAGACCTGGCATATCCTCATAATTCCACGCGAAGACATCAATATATTCTTTTATCAGCTGGATCATCTCTTCCCTTTCTTCTTCGGAAATATTGTTACTGATAAATATCGGCTTTGGTGAAACTTTATCCCCAACATCGATTTGGATAACTTTATCTTCAGTGGGTGGTTCTCTCTACTCGAACCGGAGTTCCCATTGTGTATCCATTTGCTGAGCCCAGAATTCATCTTCAGATGGTTCAGATTCCTGTTCCTCTATTTTGAGAGAATCTGTCAACACCATATTTACTGATAATACTCGTTCGTGATCAGCATATGAGCCGGAGGATGATGAGCCATCCCGAGAATAGGAAAAGGTATCCTCACTTGACTCAGAAGTTACAAGAGACGTGGTATACCCTAACCCAAAATGAGTTCGTTGACAGTAGGGATCACCATGCAACGATATTTGTCTGCCTTTTCCATAGTTGAGGCCTGGTTCCAGCTTCAAGTCATAACCCATACTTTGTATAATCTTCAAAGCTTGTGGGCTATATCTGTGAACTTGTATTTTTCCAGCCTCGGGACTCGTGAGAATCTTCTTGTATAATTGGTCTGTTGCACATGAGGCCGAAGACTATTGGATGCTGATTATTGCGAGTAGGTGGGACAGTAAAGATAGAATCTTCATGTGGTCCATATGTTGTTATGACATTAGATGTTGATGCCACTTCCCACACATACGGATGATAGGAGTCTATAGCTTCCAAAAAATTTTGTGCTATAGGTTCTATATCGTTATGGGGGGAGGATTCCTGATTTGGAAATTGAGCGTCAGAATACTTGAAAAGAGAATCTTTATTATCGTCAAAAACCACATTCCCGGTTGTATTTACATCAGTCGGCTGCTTGTTGCGCCTGAGGTTGATGACCAAAGGTGGAGGCTTCTGATTCAAAGAATATCACTAGAGGGTCACTTCCTCCTCCCGATTTGGTTTTGTTCAAGTGGATAGCCATGGGTTCCATGACTTTCGGACGGGTAGTCCGCCCTTTCACCTGGATCGACAGGGGTTGCTCAGCAGATGGTTCTCCTGGCTCCCGGTGGGATTCCTCTTCTATCTTACCTGACACCTCCTTCATGTAGTCCTGGGTGTACAACATGGCATCGGAATAGTAGGACTCTACTCCTTTGAATGTGTTAAGGTTAGCAAAATCCATTTTTACTGTTCCTTGGGCATCTACATATTCGAAACATTAATGTAGAGTCGAAGGAATAATGTTGTGATCGTGTGTCACGCCCCAGTCCCAAAATATTATGGAACCAGGCCACGTGGCATTGGCCAGCTGACACGTCTTCGAGGATTTTCCAATTTAATGGATCCTGGCGAAGCGTGCTACGCTGTCCTAAATCTAACAAGTCTAATATAAACAACAAGCAGTGTCTAATCTTATCCACAAACAACAAGTAAAATACTGAAATGAAAGACTAGAATATAAGGACATAGTCGAATGACATAGTACAACTGAAATATGTCTGGTGGGAACAAACCCACTACAAATATTGGAGATAAAGTACTGATAGTCTGAAATAAAGTACTGATAAGAAGAGTGACTGGAACAACGACTAACTAGGTAAGGAGCTCCAGTCATAGGCGGAAGGCCTACCAATCTGATCAGGGGTACTCTGATGGTAGTACCTCTAGCTCCTCGTCAAGAGCAAACCTTGTCTCCACACCTGGCCCGTAAACTGTGGGATAATAGGCCTCGTCCAGATCTGGAAGATAACCAGGTCCTCAGAGGGACGTAACAAGATACAATATGCATGCCAGATATAGTACTGAATAAAAGTAAATAGGGGTGTGCTAACCATCTAAGTGAATGCAATGTAAGGACAACCTCGGAACGTATAAGTAGGTGTAGGCATAACGTCCAGCGTCCTCTAGAGTGTGGTATCTGCAACGTCCATCATTCCGAAGAATAAGGTATCTGTATATATGTATAACGTCCACACTCTAAGGGCGTGGTGTCTGCAAATGTATATACGTCCGTAACACTCCGAAGAGTGCGGTGTCTGAATATAGGGAGTCACCAGGTCTATGGTTCCTCTGGATACCACGAAGTCCGGTGGGGGTATCCCATACGTTTATCAGTTGTCCTTCCCACCCAATGTAGATACGCAAGTCGAATATACGACGTGAGTGTACCGTATCTAAATGCCAAGTCTCAGCTAACTATACTACTCTAGTAAACAGGCTAATCCGTGATGCATGTCGTACGCACCGATAGCGAATCGGGTATGCGGACACGCATCCCAATATGAATGTACCATCGCGATACGTATAAGTGTCAAGGTCTAGGAAGATATCAAAATATCCTCACAGTAGTGGGTGAGTCAGCTAGCAACTAGGTCAAGTACACTACTCATCGACGCAATGTCGACTGCACCCGAGTCAATCTCGGACGTGCACAGTTCATGTATATAATTGCAATATTTAACATTTAATTTTAAGAAGTAATCCAGCAAGGTATACTTGCCTGTCCCGGGTAGCTGCGAAATCCAAAGTCCTGCTTCTGATGCCTCGGCGGTACTGTCCAGCAATCCTATATAGTATATAGTAATGACCAAATTAGTCGCTACAATAGCACGACTAAGACACACTGCTTGTATCTACAGCTGACATAGGGTCGGGACTGTATATATACATAGCTAACACTAGTATATACATATACACTAAATCATATTTAATTATATTAAAATATTATATTTGTTTAATAGTACAAAAATAGTACTTATGTATTAATTAGTATATACTAATAATACACCCAGTAAATATGTGTACATATTTGGTAATATTTACAAATTCATATATTTATACATATTCATATATTTAGATAATAATTTTGTACATAAGTAAAAAATACACATACATATTTTAAATATAATAACATATTTAAAATACACAATACCATATATATTTATTTAATATTCTAAAATACTCAAATACATACTGTATGTACATATATATATATATATTTATATATACATATATACATATTGAATATATTTATAATACACATATTATACTAACTTCATAGAGTATATTTATATACATACTCATGTGTTCAATTTAATACATACTTATACACTATAATTGTACTAATTACACAATGTATATATATATATATATATATATATATATATATATATATATATATATATATATATATATTCATATACTTATACATATATTTACATATATACTAAAATACATATATATTTATATATACACACAAAATAGTAAATATACCAATTAATATATTTTTGTATATATACCTCATAGTATAAAAATATAATATACTAATACACATTTATTATCATGTGCAATATATATAATAAATATATAAGAGCACAGTAATATACATAAAAAAAAAATATTTCTAAAATATACATATACGTATACTCATACATATATATATTTATTTATATACTCATACATATTAGATTTTTAAATAGATAACTAGGTATTAAAATCATGTACACAATACATACAATATATATATCTAATATGAGCCACAAATATATATATATATATATATATTTATACAACTGATTACAGTATATGTATACATATTTATACAGTAAATACAGAATACATATATTTAAATACTAAGATAAATTATAGAAACCTATATATATAATACATGTATACTCATGCAACACCTAATACGCATAAAAATACATGTATTTGTACATAAAATAATGTACCTGAATGGAGCTCAGGTCGAGGGGGTCTCTTTGGTCGGTCGTCGTCGGCTGGGGTGGCCTGACGGAGCACCGGCGTCGCACGGGGGGGTGGGGGGGTCGGCAAAGGCAGCAGCGGGTCTGGAGCGGTGGCACTGCGGGGGCGATTGCCGCTCGGGGTGTCGACGTCCGGGGCTGAAAGTCGACGGGGAGGGAGAGGGTTGGTCGGGGAAGAGTGGGGCTGAGTTAGGCGATCGACGGTGCAGTGGTGGCAGTGCACGGGCCGGTCGGGTGGTCGGCCTTGGGCGCGGGAGGGGGCAGCTCGGGTCAGTGTGGACTGTTGGGGGAGCTGCTCAGGCGATTAGGCGACGGGTGACGGTGGTGGCAGGTGGGGGAGTGGTCGGCGAGGGTGGTCGGGTCAGTGTGGGGGTGGCCGGAGTCGGTGGTTGGTCGGAGTTGGGCGGCGGGTGAGGGAAGGCAGGGGTCGGGCTGAGTAGTAGAGGGTGTATGAAAATAGGGTTTAGTTTGGTTTCTTAGGTTTGTGTGCAATGCAAGTGATGTAAGTTGGTGTATAAGTAGGAGAGAGAGTGGAGGGCGGCTGCCTAGGGATTAGGGCCGGCTGGACCTAGTTGTTTGGGGAGTTGGGGATGTTCATGAAGATGAGTGGAGGGCTAGGAATGGGGCATTTCAAATGTAGGGCCATGATGTGCCCTACATAAAGTAAGGTAAGTACAAAAGAATGGGGGGAAAATAAATGAATACGGTTAGGGCATGACCAATTCTTTTCTCCATGATACTTGGCCAATGAGAGGGGGACACCTCATTACAATTTTGCAAATAGGTCCCAGAACAATTTGGTATTTGCACAATTCCTAAAATTGGGGATTTAATGTAAACAAACACCATGTTTGGTATTCCTTATTGGGCTAGGATGGTGTATGGTATTTTGTATGAGGCTTGTGGGTTTGGGTTGGAGTTGGGTCTAATTCAAATGAGGTTAGGTCACCACATTAATTAATTCGTAATTAATACACCGGTGTTTCTAATTTAATTTAATAAAAATCTAGGAGTCTAAATTTGTATGGACAAGGGTCATTAGTGTAGTAGGCTCAGTGTACAATAATATCGTAATCTGGGTTGGTCAAGACGGATCGAGGTGGGGTCTCAATTTCGATTGGAACGGACAACGAACGTAATTACGCAATTTATTTAAATTGCGTACGGACGTTTATAACGACTTTTGTGCGACTAAAATTAGGCACGAAAATCAATATCCGGGGTTTGTTCTAGGTTCAATATGATGGGTTAGCATGTCTAGGCCAAATATGAAGAATTCGTTCTAGGGCAACAGCTAGGGTATTATCCCAAATAATCAAATCATTGTACAAGTATTATAACACTATATAATAATCTTAATTATACCTAGTTAACCCTAATTAGGCCAAATTAATTAATTAACCCTAATTTCTGGTCGAGGGGGTTTACAACATACCCTCCTTAGAGCATTTCGTCCTCGAAATTAAAACAGACATATAACAAAACTATTGAATAAAATAAATACTATCACATACCTAGGCCTTCGAAGAGATGGGGAAAGCGTTGCTGAATATCGTCCTCTCGCTCCCAGGTTGATTCACCTGGTGCATGATGCCTCCATGCGACACGAACTAGAGGGATAGTCTGGCCTCGCAGTACCTTCTCGCTTCGGTCTAGGATCTTTACCGGCTCCTCCTGGTAGGACAAGCTTGGACCAACGTTGATCTCCGAGTGGTCAAGCACATGACTCAGATCCGGTATGTACCTTCTCAGCTGAGATACATGGAAGACGTCGTGAACTCCTTCCAGTGTCTGTGGCAAGGCCAATCTGTAAGCAACTTCTTTGATGCGCTCTAGTACATCGAAGGGTCCGATGTACCTCGGACTCAGCTTCCCTCTGCCTCCAAATTTGATGGTTCCTCTGGTAGGTGAAATCTTCAGGAACACATGTTCTCCAACCTGAAACTCTAGGGGTCGTCGATGCACATTAGCCTAATGCTTCTGCCTGTCCTGTGCTGCTCGTAGATGCCCCTGGATCTTCTTCACCTTCTCCACTGTATGGACGATCAACTCTGGCCCTAGAATCTGTCTCTCGCCTACATCGCTCCAACATACTGGGGATCGATACTTTCTACCATACAATGTCTCATAGGGAGCCATCTGAATGCTCGCCTGATAGCTATTGTTGTAGGAAAATTTGACCAAGTGCAAGTGGTCCTCCCATGAACCGCTGAAGTCAAGCATGCATGCCCTTAACATGTCCTCCAGCGTCTGAATGGTGCGCTCGGATTATCCATCTGTCTGTGGGTGGTACGAAGTACTGAACTTAAGGCGGGTACCAAGACTCTCTTGTATACTCCTCCAAAAGTACGATGAGAACCTCGTATCCCTGTCAGACATGATACTGACTGGCACTCCATGCAATCGTACAATCTCCCTCATGTACATGTCTGCCAAGACTTTCGTAGATTGCCCAACCCTGAAGGGTAAAAAGTGGGCAGACTTGGTGAGTCTATCTACGATTACCCATACGGCATTGCGACCACTAGGACTCCTTGGGAAACCCGTGATGAAGTCCATGGTGATGTGCTCCCATTTCCACTCCGGTATCGGGAGCGGTTGAAGTAGTCCGGCAGACCTCTGATGCTCAGCCTTGACTTGCTGACACACCAGACACTTAGCCACAAAGCGGGCTATCTCCCTCTTCATCCCGTGCCACCAGTAGTACTGCCTCAGGTCTCGGTACATCTTCGTGCCTCCTGGATGTATAGAATAGGTCGAACTGTGTGCCTCTGTCATCAGCTCCTGGCGTAGCTCTCCATTCAGAATATAAAGACGATCTCCATATCTCAAAGTCCCGTCCTCGTGTATACGCAGTCCCGTCTGTATTCCAGCCTCTGTCCTCTGTCGAAGTCTTTGAAATCTGGCGTCCGTCGGCAAAGCAGCCTTGATTCTCTCCACCAAGGTCGATTGTACCTGGAAACTCGACATCTGGCCGTCTACTCCGGGCATAACGACTTCGATACCCAACTATTCTAAATCTCTCAACAGATGTTGTTGGGTAGTCAGGAAAAATGCTATGGGCTTCCTGCTTAAAGCATTGGCTACCACATTAGCCTTTCCCGGATGGTACTATAGCTCAATCTCGAAGTCTGCCATCACTTCGAGCCAACGTCGCTGCCTCTGGTTCAGGTCCTTCTGTGTGTAGACGTATTTCAGGCTCTTGTGATCGGTGAATATCTCCACGCGCTCTCCGTACAGGTAGTGCCTCCAAAGCTTCAAAGCAAAGATCACTGCGGCAAGCTCCAAGTCATGGGTAGGATAGTTCTTCTCATGGGTCCTCAACTGTCTAGAGGCATAGGCCACAACCTTCCCATGCTGTATCAAGACGCATCCTAATCCTTTCCCAGACGCATCGCTATAGATCACGAATCCTCCGGGTCCAGAAGGTATGGTCAAGATGGGTGCTGTAGTCAGACGCTTCTTTAGCTCATCGAATGTCGTCTGACACTCCTCTTTCCAGGTGAACTCCTGATCCTTGCGGGTCAAGCGGGTCATCGGCTCTGCGATCCTTGTGAAGTTCTCTTCGAACCTCCGGTAATATCCGGCAAGTCCTAGGAAACTCCTCACCACCGAGACGTTGGTAGGGGTCGGCCACGTCTCTATTGATGAAATCTTCGCGGGATCTACTGAGATGCCATCTCTTGAGATAACGTGTCCAAGAAATACGACATGATCTAGAAGAAACTCGCACTTGCTCAGCTTGGCATAAAGCCTCTCTCGTCTCAGCGTCTCTAGCACTAGCCTCAAGTGCTCCCCGTGCTCCTCGTGGCTCTTCGAATACACCAATATATCGTCGATGAAGACTACCACGAACTGATCCAGGTACTCATGGAAGAATCGGTTCATCGGGTTCATAAACACAACAGGCGCATTTGTCAATCCGAAAGGCATCACTAAGAACTCGTAGTGACCATAGCGAGTCCTAAATGCTGTCTTTGGAATGTCCTTCCTTCGCACCTTCACCTGATGGTAGCCCGATCTCAAGTCGATCTTCGTGAACACTACTGCTCCTGTCAGCTGGTCGAACAGATCGTCGATTCACGGTAGAGGGTACTTGTTCTTGATAGTCAGAGCATTAAGGGCTCTGTAATCAATGCACATCCGGAACGTCCCGTCCTTCTTGGGTACAAATAGTACTGGTGCTCCCCAGGGTGATGCACTAGGACGAACGAATCCCTTGATCTGCAACTCCTCTAGCTGTAGCTTCAGCTCGTTAAGCTCCTTCTTCGCCAACAGGTACACATTTGATGATAATGGTGCTGCTCCAGGTACTAGCTCAATGGTGAACTCCACCTCTCTATCAGGCGGTAGGCCTGACAACTCCTCTGGGAAAACATTCTCGAACTCTGCAACGATTTTCGGGGGTGCCGTCTCCATCGCCATGTAAGCTCCAGCTGCGTTTCCTACTCCTCGCTCGATGGTGCCTCGCATGAATTCGAACTCCGGGTGTCCTGGCAGTCTAAAAGTAATGCTACCCTTCCGGCAGTCTAGCACGGTATTATACTGGCTTAACCAGTCCATGCCCAGAACAACGTCGAAAGCTGGCATTGGGAGTACCAACAATCGTGCTCTCATCTCTCGACCACAAACTACTACCGAGCACGTTCTAATGGTATTGGTAACCGGTACGATGCCTCCTCCGGTAAGTATTCTCCAACTCTTAGGTAAAGGGGAAGTTGTTACCCTATGCATTGCTACGAAGCTACTAGATATAAATGACAGTGTAGCTCCAGAATCAAACAGTGCAGTTGCAGGTAATTATGCAACTAGAATTATACCTGCTATAGCCTCTCCCTCTGGTTCCTCCTCGATAGATGCTAAAGCAAAGGCTTGCCCGCGCCTCTGCCCTCCTGCCTGCTATCGGGCCTGGTTGAAGTGTGCCTCCTGTGGGACCAAGGGTGGTCCTCTCTGCTGTCCTCCGGTAGATGGTGGGCGCTGGCCTCCTGCTGGGGGTAGTGTCCTCAGTGGTGCTGCTGGTGGTCTCTGTCCAGTCTGGGGTGCTCCATCTCTGCGCTGGGGGCAGTCTCTAGCAAGGTGCTGGCTGGCTCCACAGACCATGCAGAGCCCGAGCTTCTTTCGGCAGTCTCTGATGACGTGTCCCCTCTTGCCACAGAAGTGACAGGTCGGAAGCTCCTTCTGCTGGAACGGCGCTGTCCTCTGCTGCGCCTGCGCTCCTGGACGGTGGATCTATCCTCCTGCTTCTTGCTGGGTCCTGGCGGGCACGTTCGCACTGGAACGTCTCGCTTCTCCTCCTATAGCCTCCTGGATCCTCGCCTCTAATATGACCTCTTCATAAGAGATCCTCGCATGGGTAGTAGTGTACCTCTGTAGCTCGTGAGAGAGGCCATGGTGGAATCTCCTGGCCTTCTCCAGGTCATTGGGGATCAGGGCTGCACCAAATCGGCTGAGTCTGCTGAACTCTCCGTCGTAGGCGTCCACAGTCAGGTTCCTTTGCTCCATGTGCAGGAACTGAGAGTACAGGGCGTTCCTCACCGTAGCGGGGAAATACTTTGCGTTGAAGTGTTCCAAAAATTCCTCCCAAGTTTGCTGTCTGCCGATGCTGCGCTCCATAGAGTCCCACCAGTGATGGGCGTTGCCTGTGAGTTGGGCCCTCACCGCGGTCATCCAGAGGTCGGGGTGTAGCTGCGAACCCTCTAACAGCATCTCAGTGTTGGAGACCCAGTTTGAGATCTCCTCAGCCGTCTCCTTGCCCGAGAAGGTTTTCGGGCCCATCTGTCTGAAGCCTCGTACAGTGCCTGCTCGCTGGACAGGTGCAGGTGCTGGTGCTGCTGCTGCTGCTTGGGCAGGTGCCCTCTCCAGTACTGCCATCAGGCCCTATCTCAGAGTCTCCGTCTGCTGCCACTGGGCCTACATCATCATCTGGAAGAACTGCATCATCTGGGGTTGTCCCTCCACCGGTGGCATCTGAGGTGGAAACGGTGGAGGTGGTGGAAACGGTACCTCCGGCTGTCTCCTTGGTGTCTCCTCGGGTGCCGGCCTCTCGTACTGCGGCATCGGTGTCGCCCTCGAGGTCTGCCCCTCGAAGTACTGCCTCGGGATCGTCTGTGATGTCTGGCCCTCTGGTTGCTGGGTCTCCTCGTCGGGAGGGACCTGATGCCAGTGCATCATCGGGGCCTGAGGGATCACCTCTGCCTCTGGCTGAGGCTGCTCTCTGGGTGGTCCCTGAGTCGTATCCTCCCTCGGTGCTGCAGGTGGCACTATGGCACCAAGTATCTTACATCGGCTACGAAGTTTCATCTCGCTGTAAGAGATAGAACGATATTAAAAGAGTATAGAATTAATCAAACAGGGTGCAGATACTTACAAGTACATAAGAGGTTCAAAGGCGTAATCAAGTGGATGAGACCTAGTAATTTCTATCCTATTGCAGGCTCGCTGGGTACGTTACCATACCACAAGCGATAAAATATTTGGTGTTTCAAACCTACATTGGCCACCACTAAAACCATGTCACGCCCCAGTCCCAAAATATTATGGAACCAGGCCACGTGGCATTGGCCAGCTGACACGTCTTCGAGGATTTCCTAATTTAATGGATCCTGGCGAAGCGTGCTACGCTGTCCTAAATCTAACAAGTCTAATATAAATAATAGGCAGTGTCTAATCTCATCCACAAACAACAAGTAAAATACTGAAATGAAAGACTAGAATATAAGGACATAGTCGAATGACATAGTACAACTGAAATATGTCTGGTGGGAACAAACCCACTACAAATATTGGAGATAAAGTACTGATAGTCTGAAATAAAGTACTGATAAGAAGAGTGACTAGAACAACGACTAACTAGGTAAGGATCTCCAGTCATAGGCGGAAGGCCTACCAATCTGATCAGGGGTACTCTGATGGTAGTACCTCTAGCTCCTCATCAAGAGCAAACCTCGTCTCCACACCTGGCCCATAAACTGTGGGATAATAGGTCTCGTCCAGATCTGGAAGATAACCAGGTCCTCAGAGGGACATAACAAGATACAATATGCATGCCAGATATTATACTGAATAAAAGTAAATAGGGGTGTGCTAACCATCTAAGTGAATGCAATGTAAGGACAACCTCGGAACGTATAGGTAGGTGTAGGCATAACGTCCAGCGTCCTCTAGAGTATGGTATCTGCAACGTCCATCATTCCGAAGAATGAGGTATCTGTATATATGTATAACGTCCACACTCTAAGGGCGTGGTGTCTGCAAATATATATACGTCCGTAATACTCCGAAGAGCGCGGTGTCTAAATATAGGGAGTCACCGGGTCTATGGTTCCTTTGGATACCACGGAGTCCGGTGGGGGTATCCCATACGTTTATCAGTTGTCCTTCCCGCCCAATGTAGATACGCAAGTCGAATATACGACGTGAGTGTACCGTATCTAAATGCCAAGTCTCAGCTAACTATACTACTCTAGTAAACAGGCTAATCCGTGATGCATATCGTACGCACCGATAGCGAATCGGATACGCGGACCCGCATTCCAATATGAATGTACCATCGTGATACGTGTAAGTGTCAAGGTCTAGGAAGATATCAAAATATCCTCGCAGTAGTGGGTGAGTCAGCTAGCAACTAGGTCAAGTACACTACTCATCAACGCAATGTCGACTGCACCAGAGTCAATCTCGGACGCGAACAGTTCATGTATATAATTACAACATTTAACATTTAATTTTAAGCAGTAATCCAGCAAGGTATACTTGCCTGTCTCGGGTAGCTGCGAAATCCAAAGTCCTGCTCCTGATGCCTCAGCGGTACTGTCCAGCAATCCTATATAGGATATAGTAATGACCAAATTAGTCGCTACAATAGCACGACTAAGACACACTACTTGTATCTACAGCTGACATAGGGTCGGGACTGTATATATACATAGTTAACACAAGTATATACATATACACTAACTCATATTTAATTATATTAAAATATTATATTTGTTTAATAGTACAAAAATAGTACTTATGTATTAATTAGTATATACTAATAATACACACAGTAAATATGTGTACATATTTGGTAATATTTACAAATTCATATATTTATACATATTCATATATTTAGATAATAATTTTGTACATAAGTAAAAAATACACATACATATTTTAAATATAATAACATATTTAAAATACACAATACCATATATATTTATTTAATATTCTAAAATACTCAAATACACACTGTATGTACAAATATATATTTATATATACATATATACATATTGAATATATTTATAATACACATATTATACTAACTTCATAGAGTATATTTATATACATACTCATGTGTTCAATTTAATACATACTTATACACTATAATTGTACTAATTACACAATGTATATATATATATATATATATATATATATATATATATATATATATATATATATATATATATATATATATATATATATATATATATATATATATTCATATACATATATTTACACATATACTAAAATACATATATATTTATATATACACACAAAATAGTAAATATACCAATTAATATATTTTTGTATATATACCTCATAGTATAAATATATAATATAGTAATACACATTTATTATCATGTGCAATATATATAATAAATATATAAGAGCACAATAATATACATAAAAAAAATGTATTTCTAAAATATACATATATGTATACTCATACATATATATATATATATTTATTTATATACTCATACATATTAGATTTTTAAATAGATAACTAGGTATTAAAATCATGTACACAATACATACAATATATATATATATATCTAATATGAGCCACAAATATATATATATATATATATATATATATATATATATATATATATATATATATATATATACAACTGATTACAGTATATGTATACATATTTATACAGTAAATACAGAATACATATATTTAAATACTAAGATAAATTATAGAAACCTATATATATAATACATGTATACTCATGCAACACCTAATACGCATAAAAATACATGTATTTGTACATAAAATAATGTACCTGAACGGAGCACAGGTCGAGGGGGTCTCGGTGGTCGGCCGTCGTCGGCTGGGTGGCCGGACGGAGCTCCGGCGTCGCGCGGGGGGGGGGAGGTCTGCAACGGCAGCAGCGGGTCTGGAGCGGTGGCGCTGCGGGTGCGATTGCCGCTCGGGGTGTCGACGTCCGGGGCTGAAAGTCGACGGGGAGGGAGAGGGTTGGTCGGGGAAGAGTGGGGCTGAGTTAGACGGTCGGCGGCGCAGTGGTGGCGGTGCACGGGCTGGTCGGGTGGTCGGCCTTGGGCGCTGGAGGGGGCAGCTCGGGTCAGTGTGGACTGTTGGGGGAGCTGCTCCGACGATTAAGCGGCGGGTGACGGTGGTGGCAGGTGGGGGAGTGGTCGGCGAGGGTGGTCGGGTCAGTGTGGGGGTGGCCGGAGTCGGTGGTTGGCCGGAGTTGGGCGGCGGGTGAGGGAAGGCAGGGGTCGGGCTGAGTAGTAGAGGGTGTATGAAAATTGGGTTTAGTTTGGTTTCCTAGGTTTGTGTGCAATGCAAGTAATATAAGTTGGTATATAAGTAGGAGAGAGAGTGGGGGGGCTGCCTAGGGATTAGGGCCGGCTGGACCTAGTTGTTTGGGGAGTTGGGGATGTTCATCAAGATGAGTGGAGGGCTAGGAATGGGGTATTTCAAATGTAGGGCCATGATGTGCCCTACATAAAGTAAGGTAAGTACAAAGGAATGGGGGGAAAATAAATGGATACGGTTAGGGCATGACCAATTCTTTTCTCCATTATGCTTGGCCAATGAGAGGGGGACACCTCATTGTAATTTTACAAATAGGTCCCTGAACAATTTGGTATTTGCATAATTCCTGAAATTGGGGATTTAATGTAAACAAACACCATGTTTGGTATTCCTTATTGGGCTAGGATGGTGTATGGTATTTTGTATGAGGCTTGTGGGTTTGGATGTGGGTTTGGGTTGGAGTTGGGTCTAATTCAAATGAGGTTAGGTCACCACATTAATTAATTCATAATTAATGCACTGGTATTTCTAATTTAATTTAATAAAAATCCGGGAGTCTAAATTTGGTTGGACAAGGGTCATTAGTGTAGTAGGCTCACTATACAATAATATCGTGATCTGGGTTGGTCAAGACGGATCGAGGTGGGGTCTCAATTTCGATTGGAACGGACAACGAACGTAATTACGCAATTTATTTAAATTGCGTAGGGACGTTTGTAACGACTTTTGTGCAACTAAAATCAGGCACGAAAATCAATATTCGGGGTTTGTTCTAGGTTCAATATGATGGGTTAGCATGTCTAGGCCAAATATGTGGAATTCGTTCTAGGGCAACAGCTAGGGTATTATCCCAAATAATCAAATTATTGTACAAGTATTATAACACTATATAATAATCTTAATTATACCTAGTTAACCCTAATTAGGCCAAATTAATTAATTAACCCTAATTTCTGGTCGAGGGAGTTTATAACATACCCTCCTTAGAGTATTTCGTCCTCGAAATTAAAACAGACATATAACAAAACTATTGAATGAAATAAATACTATCACATACCTAGGCCTTCGAAGAGATGGGGAAAGCGTTGCTGAATATCGTCCTCTCGCTCCCAGGTTGATTCACCTGGTGTATGTACCTATGGAAAATGCAGTACTTAGGGTTATTGTTACTGCCGACTTCATTAGGCCGCTTTAACTCGGGGAGGGTGAGCTTGCCGCTTTTGACTAGACAATCAAATATGCTCGGAATATCATCGTCGTCAAAAGAATATTCTTCTTTAGGCTTGAAAGTCCCAGGATTCGTCTGCGTAGTCCCTGGAGGATATTGCCTGGACGTATTGATCGCCATAGATTCTTTTCCTTTGGAACCACGAGGATGGTCGCTATTAGAGGATGACCTCTTCCCTCTATCAGAGGTAGAGATCATGATTCCATTGTCACGCGCTTTCCGACTGTTGTCTTCAGCGGCTGCCGCTGAGATGATGAACGAGGGCCAATCATGGAACTGATATGGTCCTGTGAACACTGAGATCAGTGGAAGAAGGTTCTTCCTGTAAATGTCCACCAAGGCAGAATCCGGAACTCCGGGAGGCATCTGTAAAGTGGCCTGACAAAAACGTTCAATAAAAGTATGAACATTCTCTTTCTCCTTCTACTTCACTTCGATGAGCGAGGACATAGACATGTCCATCCCTCCTTCATAGAATCGAGCGAAGAACAGAGTCTTGAAGTCTTCAAAAGAAGTAATACAGTTGTCCACAAGACTACGGTACTATTGGTAAGCCACTCCAGACAGACATCCCTTAAATACTCTGGTGAGAAGGGCGTCATTCCCTTGCAGCAACACCGTCATCATACTGAAGTAGTTTATGTACTGACTTGGTGATGTCTTTCCCTCAAACAAAACCATAGCCTGTGGTTTATATTTTGGTGGGAAAGGGATCTCGTCCCAGATGGCTGGGTAAGGCTGGTTGATGCCCAACTTCTTGAGTTGATCCTTGTGCTTCAAGGTATCAAATTGGGCTTTCAATTCCTGCAATGCCTGCATCGGGTCTTCAGCTGGTAAAGGAATCGCAGAGTGGTGAGAGATCGGTTGTATTGTAACTCCAACAGGAGGCAATACATTCTTCGAGTTAAGAAGTTGAGGAGCTGCCGACTCTTAATTTGGAACAGGCTCCTGGTTTGCGTTGGATGGTGGTAGGTCCACCCCCACACGTATTTGAGTCGGAGGAACCGATGTTTGAGCTACAGCAGCTGCATGTTGAGTCAGCATCATCTGGTGCATATTCTCCATCATGGAATGCATCTCTTTCAGTGATGCTTCTAATACAGCAATGCGCTGCTCAGTACTCCCTGATGGGGAAGCCTCTTCATGTTTATCTCCAATGGTATAGACTCCCATTTCTCTGGATGTTATTGAAGGGTTAGTATAGATCTCTGTAGAGATTGAGTCTATACTTTCAGCATCAGATTCGGGAAACCGGTGACTCCCAATATCGGAATCAGAAGAATATGAAGTCGATTGTTATGACCTCGAATGGGTATTTCGAAATATACCGGCTTCAATATTCTCAAGGAGTCTGTCGAATCTCCTTTGGCTTGGAGTTCTAGAGGGATGACGTCTTGAATTTGACCTTCCTCTAGGAATGTGTGAAGCCATATTCACTAATGCGAATGTAGGCTCTTCTTGCTGTAAAGACAAAGAGTAGTTCAACCGGTCAAAAACTGACCGTTTTGCCTTAGAACAACAATAGTTAACCAAAACTTTATGACTATTACAACAGTGCTCCCTAGGGGGTGTAATAGACATGTTAGAAGATCCCATGTCTCTGCACTTCTGGATTAGAAAATCACGCAAGTCAGGAGGATTGACATGAAAAGAAGAAGAAGGCTTATTTTGCCTTTTTACATCAGTGGGAGCACGGATATTGGGAATCATAACTCTCTTCCTGCCATAAGAATACAACAGTTTAGCCATGTGAGTAGCGTACGATCCGTCATCCGTCTAAGGAACGTATGTTCCTGTGAGCCGGGTCTTCTTTACGCCGAGAGCCTTATCCTGGCATAATTTGGCGCTTTGCACAGGTTGGCATAAAACTGAAGAAGTCCTCAATCGGCCGTCAGCATTCCGCGTAATCTGAACAGTGGGCAGATTCTTCTCTTGATGGTGTAAAAGCCGAGAGATCGGGAAATCCGCCACTTGTTTTCCCTTGCGGTGATTGCAAGGACCGTCTGCCTCATTGTAGAGGGGAGATGTATTTTTATGCGCATGGTGCTTTTGGAATTTCTGAATTGGCGTTGAGGCATTGTCAGAATATTTGTCTGCCACATCACAGACGGAAGACCAAGTTTTACGCGCGAGGTGCGGTATAGACTTCTGGGTTAGCACTGAGGCATTGCCCGAAGCTTTGTCTGCCATATCACAGACGGGAGACAGAGTTTTATGTGCAGGGCGTGGTATAGACTTCTGGATTGGCGCTAAGGCATTGTAAAAGCTTTGTCTGCCACATCACAGACGGGAGACAGAATTTCACGCGCGGGGCGCACAAGTTGCGATATCATAACCTTGTTGGTCAGAGAGAGAGAGAGTCCGCAGTAATGGTAGAGGATGTCCGCGGCATCCTTACTTTATGCAACTTCTTGTTGTCTTGGACAGAGAGGGAATGATAGCTACCCCCTGTTCGAAGCATGTCTTCGTAAGCCGATTGGTCGAATTAGACGACCAGAGTCTTCTTCGTTGATCCTACGGATACAGCATCGTGTTGAGCAATGGCTTTCTCGTCAGATGAGAAAGTAGTCCCCAGCAGAGTCATCATCTTGTGTTTGATAATAAATGAAAGAAATTGACACTAGGTTTATACGAAACACTTTCTTTGGTTTAGAAACAAGAAAAAGAAGTATAATTAATCATATACGAGGATGTTAAGTACAAATATTTAATTTTGGGAAAATATTGCTATAGGAGTCTGATCTGCGGTCGATCACTTTGTCCCTTGGACCACACGATGACGAAGAAGTGTTGTAGAAGACAAAAAAATAAGCTTCAAATATTGTAGGAGAAGTTAAACTCTCGTTGCCAAAGCTCTCTATGGACGCTTTCTTGACCTTGACCTCTGTTATTCTCCGCCCTTTCTTGAGCACTACAAATCTTCAACCCCTCAAAATCTTCGACCTTTCGACCCTTGACCTTCGTGGACGGAAGTCTCTATTTATAGAATTTGGTCGTAGTCAGCGTAGAAACCGAACAGCAGAGAGAGCTGCACCTTTTACGCGACAGTTATAATAACTGCTACTTGCGTATGAATGATCTCCTGAATTGGCATGTGACGCGTGTCCCATTATGAGATAATGCATATAATCGCTCATCGAAGATCCCGGAATACAAGCCACGTAGGTAACTGCCCCTCGCGTAGAGATGGTTGGCGTAGAAGCCAAATAACTGTCTCGTTGGCGTAAAAGCCAAGTAGTTGTAGAAGCCGAATAGTTGTCTAGTTGGCGTAGAAGCCAAGTAGCTGTCATGTTGGCATAGAAGCCAAGTAGCTGTCATGTTGGCGTAGAAGCCAAGTTCTGCGTAAAGCTTGATGCTTTGCAACTATAGCCTGAGTTGGTGTATTTCGAGGAGATGGAATACGGCGTACTCCTATAGCTGAAAATAGCCTGGTTGGCGTAATATGCAGGGATGGTGATGTAGACGTATTAGCCCTAATTATAGCTCACCTAGTCATTAAAAGTAGAACCAAATCTCTTGTATTAAATGTAGAGATCTACCCCCATCTCGCACATTAATTGCAGAGACGTGCCTCGAGGTCTGTACGAAGAACAACTTTTGACGTGGCTGTTGGTTTTGTCTTATCCTGAGCATAAAGCTCATGTCTGCCTGTGTAGAATAGGCAGTGTATTCCTTGAATGCGTAGACGACGTCTTATATCAAGGGTTATGTCACTAGACGACAGTCTGGGGGTCTGTATAGCATCATCATTACAGCCGTCCTCTCGATCGTCGTACAGTACTCTTTGTTAGGAGTGAGGTTCACTGCTTCAACTGACAGGTTCATTCGAGGAATACGAAGAGTTCCTCGTACAATTTCCCACTGCATTAAAAGCAGACAGGTTTTACGCCGAAGTGGCGATGTAGCAAACTTTTTACGCCAAAGCAGTCTGGAAATACTGCATTACACGGGTTGTTCTGGAGCTATGTTTTAGGCTGAATAGCGTTGAAGCTCTATTGTACGCCAATGGCTCTGAAGTCATATTTTATGCCACCTAGTGCTGGAGCTCTATTTTATGCGGGCTTCCTGCATGTTGAGGGTTTATGCGTATACTTCCCCAGCGTATTTTTCATGCTTTTACAAAGGGTACAAGTCGGAAACAACGTCCAGCCTACGCCGCATAATCGGTGGTAGAACACTGTTTGGGTAATCTATCTAACAATATAATAAGCTACCAACAATATCAATATACTCAATCACAGATCTAAGATAGAAATGAGCACAAATCAGATAAAGAATAGAATAGTCATATATAACTCATGAGTCTAAAATAATAACATCAATGAGTCTGAAGAAATACTAAACAATAAACTGGAGACAAATCTAGTACAAAGAATACTAAGAAGCTACAAGTCCGGGTCATCTGTCTCAGTCGAGATGAGTCCCTCCTGATCCAGGGCCTCTGACTCTAAACCCACAACATCATGAGGCCCGTAATATGTAGGGTACCACTCAGTATCATCTGGGAAAAATATATCCAGTTAGAAAAGGAGCAGAGTACATCACTAACATCAGTTCTAATAAATAATATAAACTATGTAGCAGTACATAGATGTAAATATACAAGATGCAACAATAGATACAAGAGAGATATAATAAGAAAATAATAGAAATAAATACAAGAATAAATAATATGACAATGAACAAGAATAATAATGACTAAGTGAGTGAGTACTAGCTTTAATATGTGATCGGCTTGGAAACTTGATACAAGATTTATGGCCTGGCTAATCATACGTGTGGAGTATGATTAATACTATTCAAGAACAAGATATGATACAAGAAGGGTATGATCACACATCTATACTACATACTCTCCAACCCTGATTGGTATAGTAGATCCAACCATAGCATGCTATGGCACATGATTCACTAAAAAGATAGCTACTCTCCCCGAGAATTAATGTATGTACATGTACAAGAAGAACAATAAAACAAGACTTGCACAAGATAAACCATATACCAAAAAATAATATCTCATGACGAGATCCGGATAAACCAATCCGTGTAACCATCATGTCAAGAAATCATGGATATCTAAACTAGATATAATGAACATAGAGGATATCATAAATAAGAAACTATCAGAGAATGTACTCGCTTGAAGTCTGGTGAATAGTCTGACAGATATTTGGTACGGTGCCTCAAAGACCTAGATAAGGAATACAACATCAATACAAGGTTTCAGAATAAAAATAAGTTAAACTAGTCAACTTCTAGGTCAAAGAGCCATTTCTAAGTCAAAATAGTCAAACTAGGTCAACTCTAAGTCAAACCGGTCAAACTTGGTCAAACTAACTACTTCTAGGTCGCATGAGTCTATTTCTTTGATATTGGGTTCATAAACTACGAAACTAAGCTACACTAGTTAAATCTAAGGTATTAAGATACCATATCTAAGGATACGCAAACAAGAGATATACAATATTACATATGCACATTCAAATAATATTATATATATATACTAATTCTAATCACAATGCTAAGTGGATACCTTGGTTTTGAACCAATTTGATATCGCGCCAATAAACACTCATCTAGGTACCCAACTCAATTACCTTAAGTAACCCTCAATACCTTGACACTTACCTTGTTATCTCAAGGTAATCCCACCCTGGTATATAGTAGTTACCCAACTAACTACATACTAATAGGTATATATATATTAATCAATATAAACTACTAGTATATGCTACTAGCTATCCAACTAACCTCCAACTACTAAAGCAACTAATACATACATATACCTACTTACATAATAACTATCTCTAGTATATATAGATAACAAGATATATATATATATATATATATATATATATATATATATATATATATATATATATATATATATATATATATATATAAAACCATAAACTACTAACATATATATATCGTACCATCAACTAATAATGCATATATAACTACTATCTAGCTAACTACTAATTGCTAGTCATTAAAACTAACTAACTGTGCTTAAAACCAATTAACTGAACCAATACCCTGCTGATACGCTGATACTGAACTGGTTCTCTGGTTTACTATACACGAGCACAGTGTTGTTGCTCGTTCTCTTGTTGTTTTTGCTGCTCATTCTCTTGTTGCTGCTGCTGGTAGTCTACATACTGCTGCTGCTGCTCGTTCTCTTATTACTGCTGCTGCTCCTTCTCTGTGCCTTGCTGTGCTGGTCGTTCTCTTGCTGCTGGTGATGGTAGTCTACCTATTGCTGCTGCTGCTCGTTCTTTTATTGTTGATGTTGCTCCTTCTCTGTGCCTTGCTGTGCTGGTCCTTCTCTTGGTGCTGCTGCTGGTAGGCCACATACTGCTGCTGCTGCTCGTTCTCTTATTACTGCTGCTTCTCCTTCTTTGTGCCTTGCTGTGCTGACTACACTGTGCAGTTGGCCACTGCACAGTATGTTCCTTGCCCCGAGCATCTCGCTCACTCTCAAACACACCAACACATAGCATAACACCTAGGCATAACACTATACTATTTATATACAGAAATATGTATACTTTACCTATATATATTCTCTCTCCCTAACATATATATATATATATATATATATATATATATATATATATATATATATATATATATATATATACAACACATCCTCACTTACATACTTATAGGTATAGTAGCATCATACACATAAATTTATATATGCAACATACATGTATAAAGTATATATAATATATCATACATCACATATATATACACATGGAACTATGCATACACAAGTATACACCTATTATAATAGATATATAGATAATTATAGACTAGTATATATCAATATATATATCTATATGTATACACATACACATATGTAGTATAACATTCACCTTAACATATAGATACCTTTATATAGTAGCACATATAACTACATATATATGCATAACAATACATATATATATATATATATATATATATATGCATATGAATATATCTACTACAATAGCTAAAAATAATAGAAGTTGGATCTAGAATGAAATATAACAAACAGGTGGAGTGCATCGCACCCGTATCACACTCGATCTATGATATGCTTGTGACACGAGTCCACCACACAAGCAAACGTACCACGAAGAATACGAGCATGTCTAATATATTATTTATAAATAATATGAAGAGCCAATCACACATCTACGTATCCGTGTCAAAATATGACATGCACAAAATTTCGTGTCGAAAAAAAAACCCCCAAATCAACACGTATCACCAAATTGTTGGGATACGACCTACACGTACCCAATTATGAACACAACACTATCCAAAAACACATAAACATATTTCAAGTTGATCTATAGGACTAATTGACAAACACAACAAGTTTCAATCTCAAAATTTTACCAAAATTGACAAAAAAAAGTATCATAACTTTCTCAATAGGCCTCCTATGAACTCAATTCTAATTTCTATGGGTAGCCTATGCATGTGGGTTGATTTTTCATGATTAAATCTCATATTTATAACCTTAATGAAGGGAAAAACTGAATTATACCTATTGGAAGATGGATTCCCAATGCAACCTCCAAATATGATAAAATTGGCCTCCAACTTGTAGATCATTGCTCCTCTTTGTAGATCCTTGCTCTCTCCTTCTAGATCCTTGCTCTAATAGCCTCCAATGGTGATTTGGGAAGGAATTAGAATGAAATTTGGTAGAAAAATGATGTAGAAATGAGAGAATTTGGTTGAGAGAAATTCTAGATCTAGATTGGAAATGAAAATAGGAGAGAGAAACTTTTCCCCCTATTTATGTAGGCCGGCCCCCTTTCCCCCTCCCTCAAGTCACTATGTAATATCCATTATATCCCTTGGGGCCTCTCATAAAAAAAAATTATGGAGGGAAGGTGTCACGACCCGCACCCAGAATTTGGGCACGAGTTATGGGTACGTCCAGCCTACGTCGTAGCATCGGCGATAGAACGCTGTCTAGGTCCCAATAATACTAAACAATACTCATAACCTGTCAATGATATCAACTCCATAAGGAGGATAATATACATCTTACAATAGCTCATAATATAAACTCAATCACAACAACTATAAGAGTATAAGGCATGATAAAAGATAAGAAGAATGACATAAGTCAAACACAATGTCTCAAAATAGAGATAAACCACAGTCTATCTGTCTACCACAGTCTATCTGTCTAACATAAAGTCTCCATAAGTCCGAATATAAACTCAGAATAAGTCTAAACATAAACTAAAATAAACCTCAAATAAGTCTCAGTGAATGAGATAAAAACTGTCTAGATAGCTGCAGGTAATGTATCCTCTAAAGGAATAGTGTCACGACTCGTACCCAGATTCTGGGCACGAGTACGTCGGTACGTCCAGCCTACGCCGCAGCATCGGCGGTAGAACACTATCAAGGTCATGATACTATCTAAATAATCTCACACGAGCATCCAACTCCATAAGGAGACACGGATAACACAATATAATATGAACAACATACTCAATCACATAACTACAACATGATAAGATCTCAAAAAAATAAATAAAATGCAACATAAGTCTAAATAGAAATAATCTAACTCAACAATAATATCCAAGTCTCAATAAAGTATGCCGGAGACAAATCCGGTACCAATAAACTGCTAAAAGAACTAGCTAGATAACTAGTGATTCCGGCTAGACCTCCCGAAATCATAACTGAACTATCAGGTCCAATTCTGCAGCTACTCTTCCCGTGGTCCATAAAATATTGGACACTGGTCCTCTAAGGCATAGTCTGGAAAAATATTTCCAGTCAGGAAGGAGCAAAGTACATCTTTAACAGCAGTTCTACATCAATGATATAAACTATGTAGCAGTAAATAGATAAATATATACAAGATACATATACAGGTACGAGAGATATACAATAAAAAAATACTGTAAATACTGTAAATAAATATGGGAAGGAACAATATGTCAAGGAACAAGAATACTATGACTAAGTGTGTGAGTACTAGCTTTAACATGTGATCAGCTTGGGAACTTGTACAGGAATAATGGCCTGGCTAGTCATATGTGCGGTTTATGACCAACACTAACATGTGAACAAGACTTGAACATGAAGGGTATGATCACATATCTATACTAAAATACTCCCCACCTCCGACTGGTATAGTAGATCCAACCCTAGTAGGCTGTCACGCCCCAGTCCCAAAATACGTAGGACTAGGAACACGTAAGCATGCCAGCCGTATGGATATGACAACTCCAATATATGGAAACCAAAATCCACACGTACGCTATAATATGAATATCAATCCACAAGTGGTATAAACATATGTCACAAGTCACAGGGTATAATCTAAATCTCATCCATGAAAATCAAATATAAATAAATAACCAGTATCTATGAAACTAGATCTCAATATAAGTATCTAAGGATGATAGTTGGATGGAAACAAATCCACTACCAACTCGAAGGTAAAGGTACAACACAATAAACACAATATAAGAATACCAGCTAACGACCACAGGCTCGAAGAGAAGACATCCATGAAACATATATAACCATCCAAATCTGCGCTCCTGCAAATACTCAAGAACAGATACACCTGGCAGGGGACCAGGTCCTCAGAGGGACGTAACAAGATACAGAAAAGCAAGCCAATTTGAATACAGTAAACATGCATATTATTTGAAAATAAATAAGTACGCTGTACAAGACAATCTATATGAATGCAAATGAGGATAACTTTTCGACGTATGGGCAAGGGTAGGCTACTCGATCAACCTCACAACTCACACACACGTCAGTGGACATCAAAAATCGATATACCGTAGGGGTAGCGACCAGCGAGACTCCAGAAATCGACATACCGCGGGGGTAGCGACCAGCGCGACACACGCCCGTAGTGCGAGCTATATACTACGGTTTACCAGAGTGGTTAAAAACCCATACGCCTAATGATTATCCTCTAATGATACTAAGTGTCAAGTGTGTATCAACATATATAATATATAGTAATGACTGAAAGGAACTATACATACAATAAATAAACATAAATGCAATAAATATACAGATATATACTAAGCATGCAAAATACTGTAAGCAATTTGGCAAGTTATCTTGCCTGGTAAGAAAACTGCAAGGTGTACTATCCAGAAGTCAAGCACACAGGATCAGAAGCTACGGTCTCAGAAAAAATGTCTCCGGATGCTGAAATAGACATCACCAACATTCTCAGAATAAGCAAAATAGCTAAAAAGCACTTTCCTTTCGTCCAATTTGGACACAGGGGCAAAATGGTAATTTTGAGTAAAAGTGGGGTCCACGTGTGGCCCACTTTGCACCGAAAAATGTGCCAAGGGTAACAATCTCTAAATAGGATAATTTATAGGTCAAACAACTCTAAATGTTAATACGAACCCAACGGTATGTCCAAATGTGGATTCCGATGGGCCAAACACAATTTTGCCCCAAAAAGTCAACCGTGGGGCCCGCCAATTGGTGACTTGGTCAACTGTCTCAGAATTACGTGAAAATTGGGTCACAGGACCAGCGCGTTACCACGAGTCCAGTGACACAAGTTTTTTTGTAATCTGACGAGCGTGCACAAAATGTGTTCGACTTTCGTAAAAGTTGCAACACGGGATTTGTCTGCGGATACGGGCTAATTTTGGCGCGCACACGCGTCTGAATCAGTCTCCATAAATTTTTACGTATTCGGTTATGCAGCGCGCACCGTTCGGCATACTTGGTACACGATGGGGCGGTCCCGTTTGGCGGGACTCTCTCCGTTTCATAACTTTTAGAAATTTGGGAAAAGTAGGTTCGCGAAGTTTTCCAACGAATTTAATTCTATCTACAGCAGTTAATAATCTAGGGTTATTTAACAGGAATTAAACTAGGTCAAGTGGTCTACGCATACCAAAAAGAATCGTCGAATTCGGATCTCTGTGGTGGGAGATACGAACTCGGAGACATGGTGGTCACCGTAGTTTTCTGCGATCCCAGAATTTGGTCTATTTCTGGCAACTTTGGCCCTATTTTTGTCTATGGTTTCGCGTTGTTCGAGGTCTACTATCACACAGATATGGAAGAGGGTTAAGGGGTGAGCATATCGGTAAAGACGGGGTGACGTTTGGTTGAGCGAGGCGACGGAAAACAACTCCGGAACACAGGTACCTCGCTGTGGGAATCTGCAGTGCGCGGGGTCGCGGTCGTCGGGATCTATTTGGATGGCCTGGCGGGGTTCTCCGGCTGCGGTGACGGTGCTCTTTAAGTCTAGATGGGAAGAAGGAGAGTCTGGATGATTATAGGGTTAGGGTTTGGTTGAAAACTGAATATATATATATATATATATATATATATATATATATATATATATATATATATATATATATATATATATATATATATATATATAGGTCGGGGTCTTCCGCGCGCATAATGCGGCTGTTGGCTGCTGCTTTGGTTTTAAAAAGGGTTTGGGTTTTTACATCTTAGTCCTTTTTCTTTTTTTTTTTCTTTTCCTTTTCCTTTCTTTTCTTTTCTTTTATTCTTTTTCTTTTTCATTTCTTTTTCCTTAAAAAAATATATGTATATATACATATATACACATAAAAAAAATCTAAAATTTGTATTAATACATACAATTAAGCTAGCAACGGTCCACGGGGTCTCCTACATAGAATAAATTAGGAAAATTTCCTAATGGCCCCATAAATCTCCTAAGTTCACCAACACCTAAAATAAAAATTAATAAAAATCTATTTCTCCTAATTAGCCACTAATTACTACAATTAAATTAATAATAAAAAAATGGTATATATAATTTCTAGGAATAGGGGTTTTACATACGCTATGGCACGAGATTCCCTAGGAATGTAGCAAGTCTCCCCAGAAATCAGTGTCTGTACATGCACAAGATAAACAATGAAATAAGACTTGTACAAGATACACCATGAACAAGGAATAATATCTCATGACGAGATCCGGATGTACCAATCCATGTAACCATCGTATCAAGAATATGAATATTTACACTAGATACAATGAACATAGGGGATATCATAAATAAGAAAGTATCAGAGAATGTACTCGCTTGGGATCCTTAGCTGTCAATACCAATGTCCTGCTCCTAAAGTCTCGCAGGACGATCCAGTAGTCCTATACACATATAATATAATACAATATTACATCAGACATTACACTAACACACAGGATCAAAACACAATGAACTCAGGGCTACGCTAGGTATGACACTAGTCAACTAGGGTCAAGTGTGAGTCTGATTTTACGGGTGTCACGTCTGTAATTGCTGTACAAAATAGACAGTCAAACTGATACGGGGCTTGCCAGTACGTCAGTGTACATGTGGCAGTCAACTAACATTTACATGGTCACTGGTCAATGTAACTACGGGGTATCCGTTGGTTACACTTGGGTCATCTAGTACATAGAAACATTATACATATCATTAACTAACATATACATTAATATCCATTTGGTACAAATAATAGATATATTTATATATAAAAACTTTAAATAAAATTAATACTTTGTATAGATATAAACATATATTAGGGAGATATATACAATACGTATATATATTTATATATACTAATTGAGAGATATACTAGATATATATACCAAAATACGTTTAAACCTATATATGTACCATACACACTAACATATACTATGTATGTATATATACACTAATTGAGAATATATATATATATATATATATATATATATATATATATATATATATATATATATATATATATATATATATATATATATATATATATACCAAAATACGTTTATACCTATACATGTACCATGCATACTAACATATATTATGTATGTATATATATACTAATTGAGAATATACTATATATATATATATATATATATATATATATATATATATATATATATATATATATATACCTTTTACATATTTACTAAACATATACTATATTTATATACCAATACATACACCGATCGAATACGTACACGCGTACGTGTATGCGAGGGGAGAACGCGAACCTGTGCGCGTGCACGACGACGACGGGGATGACGACGGTGTCCACGACGACGACGAAGACGAAGAAGATGAAGGTGACGATGACGATGACGACGACGGTGTCGATGACGATGACGCTGCTGCTAATGGTGTGGGGTGGTGTACGGTGGAGAGGGTTGGCCGGAATAGGGAGTTCGGTCGAGCGGGTCTGGATCGAGTGAGGCGGAGGTGCAGGATGGTGGTGATAGCAGTGCCGGAGAAGGAACAATGGCCGGATGCTTGGCCGTCCAAGGTGATATCGACCGGAGGGGAAGAGGGAAGGAGAGCAGGGTGGTTCAGGCTGGAGGTGGAGCAGGGTCGGGGAGCTCGGGTTACAACAGGAGGGGAGTTGGCCGGAGCAGGTTGCAGCGGGAACTCAGGTGAGGGAGGAAGACAGGGAAGAGCGAGTGATGGTCGGGGAGAGGGACAGGTCGGGGGAGAGGTTGCAGCGGTGCTGACTTGCCGGGAAAGAGGGAGCTCGGCCGGGGTTGTCTGCCGGAGCTTGGCCGGAGGAGGGTGGTCGGTTCACCTAGTTTGAACCAATAAAAAAATGAAGAGGAAGAAGAAGAGAAGAAGAAAGAAAGAAATGGAAAAGAAAGGAGAAGCTACGGTTGGGAGCTTGTGAGGAGGGAGGAGAGAGAGAGGTGGGGGTTTTCCAAGGTTTGGGGATTAGGGCATGCTTGGGAAAGGGTGCATTGAAGAGACATTAAATAGGGGAGGGTGGTGGGAATGTGTGGTGATGATGAGTCCCATTTTGAATGGGTGGTCAGGATTCGACATGAGAAAATCATTCATACAAGGAGAGGGGTTGGTTGACTAGTCAAAAATTAGGGCTTCTCCATTTGGTTTGAACCAATGGGGTGTTGACACCTAATGCAACATTGCAAATAAGCCCCCTTAAATTTGGATATTTGTACAGACACATGAAATGATAAAAAATTTGTAAGCAATTTGGTGTATGATGTTTTGTAGGGTGAGGGGGTATTGTGTGTTTTGTATGGGCTTAATGAATAGGGTTTTTGGATTAAATTGGATTAAAATAGGATTAGTCAAAGTTGGTGTCCCCAATTTAATTAAAGAATAATGCAAGCGATGTTCTAAAATTAATTAGAAATACATAGGGCTAAAATTAAGTTGGAACACAAGTATCATTAGTGAAGAAGACTCAGAACAAAATATTATCCTAATTTGGGTTGCACGAAAATGGGTCGAGATTGTGTCTCCAATTTTGATTGGAACGCACAACAATACAAAGTTGGATTTTATTTAGAATTAAAATAAATATCCGCGACGAATATTGTGTGGTTAAAATGAAGCACAAGAGAGCATAATTATGAATTACACAAGGTTCAGAATGGAAGGCGGGCATGTCTAGGACATGGTTGTGAAATTTGTCGGAAGGCAAAAGCTAGGGTAGTGCTCCAAATATCAAAGCAACGGTAAGGCGCAACAATTAAATAAAATTACGGTAATTAATTACAACCTCAAATAATTAAATCCTAAATAATACTAATTAAATTCATAATCCTATAATTTGGTCAGGTGTTCATCTAGTGGGTTTCTAGCTCAAGTCTACTAGCTCAACATTAAGAACACTGTATATAATTTATATGGAAATACACATCTCATATAATTATTTAAATTAAATACACATACTTAAAAATAACTACCACAATATTAATAATATATAAAGTTAAAAATACCTTTATTTTTAGAATGTTGTAGTGACAAGTCTACCCTCCTTAAAAGAATTTCGTCCTCGAAATTTAAGATCCTCTATAGTTGTATTTATTCGTTATATTATTTTCTATCAAAATTTAAAATTATCAACCCACATAATTATGAAATAATACATATTGTCATTTCACAATTTTTTAAAATTTTGTAATTATTGTATACCTGAAAATCCTCGAAATAAAAATCAAATTCTATTTTTATCACAATTTTCCCCCAAAATTTTAAGTTAATAATTAAATACTCAAAAATTTAATATCAATCCTCTAATTCAATTCCAATCAACGTATATTTATAAAATTTGAAATCTTATCACCTTACTCGTCCCAAAATGTGAATTCAAACTATAATCCATTAATCATCTTACTCATCTAATTTAAGTCCAATCGACGCGTATAAAAATTTAAATTCTTATCCCAAAATTTTGACTTCAACACTAATCCATTAATAATCTTATTCCTCGATTTTTTTTCCTCAAAATACTCAAACAATGCGATACTTATGAAATCTTCAAATGCAACATTCATAATATAAATTTTTAAATTCCTATCTTGCAATCAAATAATGATAATCTCCTTAATTTTCTCGAATTTTAATGATAATTTTAATCATATCTCAATCTTCATAAAATTAATGATTCATCAATTCTGCCATATTAAATTATTAACTCTTTATTTAAATCAATATTTATCCTCGAATTTTAATCATCTTGTCTCTCTTGTCAAGTCATAACCTCATCATAAATGTTTACTATGGTCAAACCCCAATAATCATGGTCTAAGAAAATTCTACCTACAGTCATACAACATACAATCTAGAGGAAACATGCATGGTTATGGTCTGTTTTATTATGGTATTGCAGTCTCTGTCAGGGTGTACTACTAACTACATTCTAACAAGAAAATTATGAATACAAGCTACGGTACTAAGGAATCAATCAATCAATCAAATAGAAAGGACAAAAGGAAAGAAAAGAATAAAACCTGTTAACACATCACCTGCAGTATCGGTCTCCTCGACCGTCATCGTAAATGCTCCACCCTACTGGGGTGGCTCCTTCCGCGGGTGCTGAGCAATCTACAGTACCACAGGTGGCCTAACTAGATCTCTATAATTTGGAGCTGCGCGCTGAGCTAGAGGGCAATCCCTCATTCGATGTCCTGCATCACCACAGCGTAAACAAAGTCCTAGCCTCAATCTACAGCTCTCCCAAAGGTGACATGGCTTCTTACAGAAATGATAAGTCTGTTGATCCTGCTGAACACGAACTGGTGCCTGGTACTGCTATTGATACTGAAATGTCCTCGGCTGTTGCTGAACATGGGGACGCTTGGCCGGTCCTGCGCTACCATTCGTATCTCCAGAAATATTATGACTCCTCTTAGGTCTGAGATCCAGATCCTCTTCTACAATCTGGGCATCCATCAAGATATCCTCAAAAGTAGCGGTACAA
The DNA here is from genome assembly GCA_036927795.1 of Iris macrosiphon. NCBI lineage: Eukaryota > Viridiplantae > Streptophyta > Magnoliopsida > Asparagales > Iridaceae > Iris > Iris macrosiphon. The sequence continues at coordinate 144,521,202 of JAYESA010000002.1, read as the reverse complement.
CGACTAGAAGTGCGCAACCTAATCTCTCTCGTCAGCCCCTTTCTAAACTTTCGGGCTCCCGAATCATAGACGATACAAAACGGCTCAATCGACAAAATTCTGTGGCGTACTCGTCGACCGACATATTTCCTTGGACCAAGTCATGAAACTGACTTTCCAAGGTTTCCAAGGCTACGTCGGGAAAGAACTTCTCCTTGAAAAGCTCTTTGAAGGTCTCCCAAGTAAGTCCTTCGTCAATGAGTCTTGGCGCCGTGCGATACCACGTGAGTGTGATATAGAACATCTGACTGCCAGCGGCCTCTATCTACAAGCTCTCCGGAATCTTGGCCAATCGCAGGCTCCTCTCTATATCCTCTAGCCAGTCATCTGCGTAGAGTATCCCTTCGGTGCCTTTGAACTCTCGAGGCATCATCCTCTTGAAGTCCACTATAGTGCCTGATCTCTGTTGTTGCTGCTGGCCAGGAAACTGCTGGACAACTCTCTCAACTGCCTATAGAGCCACCCGATGAGCGTTCTCCATGCTCTCTCTCATCAGCTCTGTTTGTGCCTGGTGCGCCTCTGTTTGCACCCTCTGAGTCTCAATTTGAACTCGCTGAGCGTCTACCATGCCCTGGATCAAGGTAAACACCTATGTCCCGCCAATGGGCACACCTCCGGAAATCGGAGTCGGTGGAGGTAAAAGGTTGTCTGCCATAGCTGGGGCAACCCTCTGAACAAGTGGGAGAGGAGGACACCCAAAAGTATAAATACTCCCACATGCACAGATGTAGAAGGAACTACGGATGTCTATCCATCAGGTAGAGAGGTGGCAGACCCCTCTAAAGCTGATGCTCCCACTCTCATAGATCTTATCTTCGGCGACATCCTGAAGATAGACCCAAAGAATCAATTAAGGCAATAAATATGATATCATCAAGGAAGGAAAGTAAAGTTCTAAAGAGGCAATATTCAGAAGGAATTAAGGATAACAAGATAAATAGATTGGAGAGTTTTCTAGTTGTGATTGAGTATTCAGTCTCATCCTCGTATCCTATTGTAGAAGCATGAAAAATACGCTAGGGGATTATACGCGTGAAACCCCCAACATACATGAAGCACGCGTAAAAAAATATAACTTCAGAGCCATTGGCGTACAACAGAGCTTCAACGCTGGCCCGCGTAAAACAGAGCTCCAGAACAACCCGCGTAAAGTAGTACTTCCAGACTGCTTCAGCGTAAAAAAGGTTGCTATATCGCCACTTCGGCGTAAAACCTGTCTACTTTTAATGCAGCGGGAAGTTGTACGAGGAACTCTTCGTATTCCTCGAATGAACCTGTCAGACGAAACAGTGAACCTGACTCCTGACAAAGAGTACTGCACGATGATCGAGAGAACGACTGTAATGATGATTCTGCACAGAGCCCTAGACTGTCGTTTAATGACATAATCCTTGATATAAGACGTTATTTACGCATTCAAGGAATATGTTGCCTATTCTACAAAGGCAGAGATGAGCTTTTACGCTCAGGATGAGACAAAACCTGCTGCCACGTCAAAAGCTGCTCTTCGTACAGAACTCGAGGCACGTTTCTGCAGTTAATGCGCGAGATGGGGGCAGATCTCTACATTTAATGCACGAGATTTGGTTCTACTTTTAATGACTGGGAGAGCTATAATTAGGAAGAATACGCTCACATCACCACCCCTGCATATTACGCCAACCAGGCTATTTTCAGCTATAGGAGTACGCCGTATGCTATCTCCTCGAAATACGCCGACCTGGCTATTTTCAACTATAAGAGTACGCCATATGCTATCTCCTCGAAATACGCCAACTCAGGTTGTATTTGTAAAGGTGCGTGATAAGGCTATTTGGGCCAGAATACGCTCAAGACCTCGGTCAAGCAAGGACAATTGGCTATCTTTATGTCGGTTACCTATCTATGCAGCATCAAGCTTTACGCAGAATTTGGCTTCTATGCCAACAAAACAGCTATTTGGCTTTTACGCCAACATGACAGCTACTTGGTTTCTACGCCAACCAGACAGCTACTTGGCTTTTACGCCAACGTGACATTTATTTCGCTTTTATGCCAACCTTCTCTACGCGAGGGACAGTTACCTACGTGGCTTGCATGTCGTGATCTTCGATGAGCGATTATACATATTACCTCATAATGGGACACGCGTCACACGCCGATTCAGGAGATCATTCATACGTGGGTAGCAGTTATTATAACAGCCGCGTAAAAGGGGCATCTCTCCCCGTTTTTCGGTTTCTAAGCCGACTGGTCAGTTACTGTGACCAAGCCCTATAAATAGAGACCTCCGGCCACGGAGGTCCAAGGTGGAAGATTTTCCAAGGTCTAATCTAAGGTGGAGAGAATTCAGGAGTCACAGACAGAGGTCAAGGTCAAGAAAGCACCTATACAGAGCTTTGACAACGAGAGTTCAACCTTTCCTTCAGTCTTTGAAGCTTCTTTTCCTTCTTCTACAGCACTTCTTCGTCATCGTGTGGTCCAATGGACAAAGTGATCGACCGCAGATCAGACTCCTATAGCAATATTTCCCCAGAATCAAATTTTTTGTACTTAACATCCTCGTATAGGATTAATTGTACTTTTTTTTCTTGTTTGTAAACAAAGAAAGGGTTTCGTATAAACCTAGTTTCAATTTCTTTCGTTTATTATCAAACACAAGATGGCGACTCTGCTGGGGACTACTTTCTCATTTGACGAGAAAGCCATTGCTCAACATGATGCTGTATCTGTCGGATCAACAAAGAAGACTATGGTCGTCCAATTCGACCAATCTGCTTATGAAGACATGCTTCGCGCAGGGGGTGGCTCTTGTTCCCTCTCTGTCAATGACAACAGGAAGTTGCGTAAAGTATGGATGCCCCGGACATCCTATACCCTTCCTGCAGGCTCTCTCTCTCCGACCAACAAGGTTGTGACATCGCAACCTGTACGCCCGACGCGTAAAACTTTGTCTCCCGTCTGTGACGTGGCAGACAAAGCTTCTGGCAATGCCTCAGTGTCAATCCAGAAGTCTACACCATGCCCTGTGCGTAAAATTCTGTCTCCCGTCTGTGACGTAGTAGACAAAGCTTCTGGCAATACCTTAGCGCCAATCCAGAAGTCTACACCATGACTTGTGCGTAAAATTCTGTCTCCCGTCTGTGACATGGCAGACAAAGTTTCTGACAATGCCTTAGCGCTAACCCAGAAGTCTAAACTGCGCCCCGCGCATAAAACTTTGTCTCTCGTTTGTGACGTGGCAGACAAAATTTCTGACATAGCCTCAGCGCCAATTCAAAAATTCCAAATGTGCCCCGCACGTAAAACTTTATCTCCCATCTACGATGAGGCAGATGGTCCCTTCAAACACCGCAAGGGAAAACAAGTGGCAAACCTTCTAACCTCTAGGCTTTTATGCCACCAAGAGAGGAATTTGCCTGCTCTTCGGATTACGCGGAACGCTGGGGGCCGTTTGAGGACTTCCTCAGTTTTATGCCAACCCGTGCAAAGCACCGGATTATGCGAGGACAAGCCCCTCAGCGTAAAGAAGACTCGGTTCATGGGAACATACGCTCCTCAGACGGATGACAGATCGTACGCTACTCACATGGCCGAACTGTTGTATTCTTATGGCAGGGAAAGAGTTATGGTTCCCAATCTCCATATCCCAACTGATGTAAAAAGGCAAAATAAGCCTTCTTCTTCTTCTTCTTCTTCTCCTATTAATCCCCCTGACTTGCGTGATTTCCTAATCCAGAAGCGCAAAGACAGGGGATCTTCTAATATGTCTATTAAATCCCCTAGGAAGCACTGTTGTAATAGTCATAAAGATGTAGTTAACTACTGCTGCTCTAAGGCAAAACGGTCAGTTTTCGACCGGTTGAACTACTCTTTGCCTATACAGGAAGAAGATCTAACATTCGCATCAGTGAACATGGCTTCACACATTCCTAGAGGAAGCTCAAGTTTAAGATGTCACCCCTCTAGAACTCCAAGCCAAAGGACATTTGACAGGCTCCTTGAGAATATTAAAGCAGGTGTCTTTCAGAATACCCGCTCGAGGTCGCGACAATCGACTTCATATTCCTCCGATTTTGACACTGGGGGTCGCCAGTTTCCCGAATCGGATGCTGAAAGTATAGACTCAATCTCTACAGAGATCTATACTAATCCTTCAATAGCATCTAGAGAAATGGGAGTCTACGCCATTGGAGATGAACACGAAGAGGCTTCCCCATCAGGAAGTACTGACCAATGCATCACTGTATTGGAAGCATCACTTAAAGAGGTGCATTCCATGATGGAGAGTATGCGTCAGATGATGGTGACTCAACATGCAGCTACAATAGCTCAAACATCGGTTCCTCCGACTCAACTACGTGTGGGGGTGGACCTACCACCATCCAACGCAAACCCGGAGCCTGTTCTAAATCAAGAGTCAGCGGCTCCTCAACTTCTCAACTCGGAGAATGTATTGCCTCCTATTGGAGTTACAATACAACCGATCTCTTACCACTCTGCGGTCCCTTTACCAGCTGAAGACCCGATGCAGGTAGTACGGGAATTGAAAGGCCAATTTGATGCCTTGAAGCATAAAGATCAGCTCAAGAAATTAGGAATCAACCAGCCGTACCCAGCTATCTGGGACGAGATCCCTTTTCCACCTAAATACAAACCACAGGCTATGGTTTTGTTTCAGGGAAAGACGTCACCGAGCCAGTACATGAACTACTTTAGCATGATGACGGTGTTGTTGCAAGGGAATGACGCCCTTCTCACTCGAGTGTTTAAAGGCTGGCTGTCTGGAGTGGCCTACCAATGGTACCATAGTCTTGCGGACAACTGCATTACTTCTTTTGAAGACTTCAAAACTCTGTTCTTCGCTCGATTCTATGAAGGAGGGATGGACATGTCTATGTCCTCGCTCATCGAAGTGAAGCAGAAGGAGAAAGAGAACGTTCGTACTTTTATTGAACGTTTTCGTCAGGACACTTTGCAGATGCCTCCCGGAGTTCCGGGTTCAGCTTTGGTGGACATTTGCAGGAAGAATCTTCTTCCGCTGATCTCGATGTTCACAGGACCATATCAGTTCCATGATTGGCCCTCGTTTATCATCTCAGCGGTAGCCGCTGAAGACAACAGTCGAAAGCCCCGCGACAATGGAATCATGATCTCTACCTCTGAAAAAGAAAAGAGGTCATCCTCCAATAGCGACCATCCTCATGGTTCCAAAGGAAAAGAAGCTCTGACGATCAACACGTCCAGGAAACATACTCCTGGGACTACGCAGACGAATCCTGGGACTTCTAGGCCTAAAGAAGAATACTCTTTTGACGACGACGATATTCCAAGCATATTCGATTGTCTGGTCAAAAGTGGAAAGCGCACCCTCCCTGAGGTAAAGTGGCCCAATGAAGTTGGCAGTACCAATAACCCTAAGTACTGTATTTTTCACAGGTACATACATCACCCCACGAAGGCATGTTATGTACTAAAAAGGAAGATCCAGGAGTTGATCGATGCCAAGGCCATCACTCTGTGTAATAGCGAGAGACGGTCACCGCCAACATGATCTCTCTCCAATTCGGCAATCTGCCCCCTCAAGAAATCTCGGATGGTGTAGTACCTATTCCCCGGACGATGATGAGCATTGTTAATCTCCCTCCAGCCAGGGGTCAAAACCATGACTTGGTACCCCTAACTACCCAGCATCGTGAGATTATGTGGGTTCATCATGATCTGGTGTCTGAAATTGAGGAGGAGACTCAAGCTGCTAAGGCTAAGTTTTAAAAAGAACTCAAGGCACAAACCATGTCATATGGTTGCAATATCCTCGACATCAGATGAAGAGGCTTTGGCTACCGGAACCCATTCAGGGAAAGCCTACCTCAAGGATTATGGAGGAAATCAGGAAGAAGCAACGACAGACGCCTCGGCTGCCAAACTTCCAGAATCCGAACCTGTCATACCAGAGGCAGGTCCTTCTATACCAACTTCGGCGGACAAGGGCAAGCAGAAAGAAGTCTGTTTTGATAAACCTTTGAAGAATATTCAAAACAAAGGTTTGGAGAAACCATATAACTTCGAGATCCTGGCCCAATTGGCTAATACTCCAACCAGACTATCCATTTTCGAGCTACTCAGGCTTCCCAAAGACACTCGTCAAGCCTTAAGTGAAGCTTTAATACAGGCGGATGTATGCTTGACTCAGCTTAAGTCCCCCGATAGAGAACCTGTGGCATGTTCTCAATGCCATAGTGTGATGGAGGTGGCCCCTAACATCACTTTTACTCAAGAGGACATGTTGTTGAAACATAACAAGCATGACAGACCCCTCTATTACACCGGATATGTCGGTTCCATGGAGGTAGACCGAATTCACATAGATCCGGGATTGTCAATCCACATTATCACTCATAGGCTGCTCAGACCATTGAGGATTCCTACAAGCGAACTGGCTTACACCACCACTACAATCGTGGGCTTTAACGCCAGGAAAAGCAAGCCGCTGGGGAAGATTCGTCTGAGGATCCAGATTGGTGACCTTAGGTCATTAATTCTGAGGTGTCCTACAATATTTTGTTGGGCAGACCTTGGATCCACGATCACAACATTGTTCCTTCGACTCTACATCAATGCTTCGAATATGTAGACGCCCAAGGGATAGTAAAAATGGAGTTTGCTGACCTCAACCCATTCAAAGGAGTAGAGTCCTACTATTCTAATGCCATGTTGTACACCCAAGACTACATGAAGGAGGTGTCAAGCAAGGTGGAAGAGGAATCCTGCCGGGAGCCAGTAGAACCATCTACTGAGCAACCTTTGTCAATCCAAGTGAAAGGGTGGACTACCCGTCCGAAGGTCACGGAACCCACGGCTATTCACTTGAGCAGGACCAAATCGGGAGGAGGAAGCAATCCTCTAGTGATCACTTTGAACCAGAAGCCTCCACCTTTGGTCATCAACCTCAGGCGCAACAAGCAGCCGACTGATGTAAATACAACCGGGAACATGGTTTCTGACGATAATAAAGATTCTCTTTTCCAGTATATTAACTTTCAATTTCTAAATCAGGAATCCTTTCCCCATAACGATATAGAACCTATAGCACAAAAATTCTTGGAAGCTATAGGCTCCTATCATCCGTATGTGTGGAAAGTGGCATCAACATCTAATGTCATCACGACATATAGACCACATGAAGATTCTATCTTTATTATCCCACCTATTTGCAACAATCAACATCCAATAGTCTTCGGTCACATGCAGAATAAAGCAATTATATAAGAGGATTCTCACGAATCTGATGTTGGGAAAATGCAAGTTCACAAATATAGTCCACAAGCTTTGAAGATTATGCAAAGCATGGGATATGACTTAAAGTTGGAGCCAGGCCTCAACTATGGGAAAGGCAGACGAATATCGTTGCATGGTGACCTCTACTATCAACGAACTCATTTTGGGTTAGGGTATACCACATATCTTGCAACTTCCAAAGACTCTGAGTCAAGAGAGGAGACCATTTCCTCGTTTCAAGTCGATTTTGCATCCTCTGATTCAGAAGATGAACTGGAACAGGTATTATCAGTAAATATGGTATTGACAGATTCTCTCGAAATAGAAGAACAAGAATTTGAACCATTTGAAGATGAATCCTGGGCTCAGCAAATGGATACACAATGGGAACTTCGGTTCGAGCAGAGAGAACCGCCCACTGAAGATAAAGTTATCCAAGTCGATGTTGGGGATGAATTTTCACCAAAGCCGATATTTATCAGTAATAATCTTTCCGAAAAAGAAAGGAAAGAAATAATCCAGCTGATAAAAGAATATATCGATGTCTTTGTATGGAATTATGAGGATATGCCAGGTCTTGATCCTAAAGTGGATACCCATAAACTTAACATACGACCCAATTCAAAGCCTATGAAGCAACACCAACGCCGGTTCCGTCCGGATATGATGGATGCCATTGAAGCTGAAATCAAGAAGCTAATAGCCTATAGGTTCATCCGGGAAGAACAACATCCTGACTGGGTCGCCAATGTTGTCCCGGTCATGAAGAAAAGTGAGAAAGTGCGTGTTTGCATCAATTTCCGAGTTCTGAATGCGGCCTGCCCTAAAGATGATTTCCCTCTTCCCATTATAGACGTCATGATCGATAATATATGCGGTTTTGAGTGCATGTCTTTCATGGACGGATTCTCAGGATATAATCAGATTAAGATAAATCCTGAAGATGAGAAGCATACTGCCTTCCGGACACCATTGGAGGTATATTGCTATACGGTTATGCCTTTCGGACTGAAGAATGCCGGGGCTACGTATCAACGAGATATGAGTAACATATTCCATGAGCACTTATGCAAAACAGTGGAATGTAATGTAGACGATATTGCTGTAAAAAGCTGCCTCAAGGATAATCACATCCAAGACTTGAAGACAGTATTCGAGTTAATGCACCAACATCAACTCAAAATGAATCCTACAAAGTCCTTTCTTGGTGTATCCAGTAGCAAATTCCTGGGATTTGTCATTACCGCTAAAGGCATTCAAGTGGACCCTGATAAAGTAAAGGCTATCCTAGAAATGCGACCGCCCCATAATCTGAGAGAACTCAGAGGATTTCAAGGTCGTCTTGCTTATATCAGGAGATTCATATCCAACCTCTCTGGGAGATGTCAACCTTTTTCTCGCCTGATGAAAAAAGGTGTGTCATTCGTATGGGATAAAGCCTGTCAGCAAGCGTTTAATGATATCAAATGCTATCTCACTAATCCTCCAGTTCTGGTGCCTCTCGTCATAGGAAAACTATTTTTGCTGCATGTTCGAGCAATGGATCATTCTTTGGGAGCTCTCCCCGCACAAAAGAACAATGAGGGTCATGAACAGGCTATCTATTACCTAAGCAGGATGATCGTCAGAGCTGAACACCGGTACAATCTAGTAGAAAAAGAATGCTTGGCCCTAATGTTTGCCATTCAAAAGATGCGACATTACGTCACAGGCCAAACCATTCATATCATCTCCAGAATCAATTTTCTTCGGGTACTGATGAACAAGCCGAGCATCCTTAATTCCTGACTTGTGACTTGGGCGATGTTATTAACACCGTATAATATGGTGTATGTCCCATAGAAGTCCATCAAAGGTCAAGCCTTGGCTGATTTCCTAGCTGCTCATCCAATTCCAAAAACCTCTAAACTATACGAGGACATTTCCGACGAAGCTGCAGAATATAATTCCACAATGGAAGGTATTAAATGGAAGCTATTCTTCGATGGTACCTCCAGGGCTGGTCCCAGGGGAAACGTGGTTTCAGTAGTAGGAATTGTCCTGGTGACTCCTGATAAACTCGTCATCTATCGAGCATATTTTCTTAGCGAACCATGTTCTAATAATATGGCAGAGTATAACGCCCTACTAATTGGGCTACAAGTCGCTAAAGAATTGGATGTTGAATACTTAGAAGCTTTTGGTGATTCTCAGCTGATCGTCAATCAGGTCAGAGGAATATATGAAGTCTGCAATCCAGACCTCAATCATTATCACCAAGCAACGATCGAGATTGCCATGTCTTTTAAAGGATTCTTCCTAGAACATGTGCCTCGGTCTCAAAATTTGGAAGCTGATGTCCTGGCCAGCCTTGCTGCAGATCTAGTTATTCCTATAAGAAGGCAGAACTCGGTGACCCTTCTCAACAGAGATCTATTCTGTGTGAAAAATAACTTTTACCTGGAACGCAGCTACGCCGTGAACACGGTTCCTCCTAAGAGAGACTGGAGAAGTCCCTTTATAGACTTCGTGTCATACGAAATCTTAATAGAGAATCCTAAAGAAGCAGTATCTATCAAAAGACGATCACGACGCTTCTATTTTGATGCGTCTTCATAATGTCTATATCGTCGAACATACGATAGACTGCTATTACGATATCTCTCTGACGATGATGCAAAACGGGTTATCCGAGAAGCTCATGATGGTGTATGTGGAGCACATCAACCCGGTCTTAAGTTACAAGATCGTATCAGGAGGATGGGCTACTACTGGCCTACCATGATCGCAGATGCCGTGAAATATGCAAGACAATGCAAAGCCTGTCAGGTTCATATGGATTTTATACATCAGCCTTCTGAGTATTTATATCCTACGATTGCATCATGGCCTTTTGAAGCATGGGATATGGATATCATTGGTCCTATTCACCCGTCTTCTTCTAGAGGACATCGGTTCATATTGGCTATCACAAATTATTTCTCTAAATAGGCGGAGGCGATCCCTCTTGCTGAGGTAAAGACATCTAATGTGATCAACTTTATCAAGCACCATGTCATTTATCGCTTTGGGATACCCCAAAGGATAATTCATGACAACGGACCTCAATTTATCAGCCAAGTGTTTTACCGATTTTGCGATAACAATCGAATACAAAATATGACCTCTATGGCATATAATCCTGCTGCTAATGGTTTGGCAGAAGCGTTCAACAAAACCATCATCAAACTCTTGAAGAAGTTTGTTTCTTCGAACAAAAGAGATTGGAATGAGAATCAGGAAGAATGTCTCTGGGCATATCACACAATGGTACGAACACCAATATGTTGTACCCAATTTTTATTAGTTTATGGATATGAAGCAGTTCTCCCCATTGAAATCCAAATTTCATCACTCAAAATAACAGTGGCTAATGAGTTGACTCAGGAAAATAATGACCACTTAAGGCTTCAAGAGCTAGAAGGATTAGACGAGAAATATCTTCAGGCTCAACAGCGCATTGCGTTCTACCAGGCACGCATTTCTAGAGCTTTTAATCAAAAAGTGAAGAAAAGAGTTGTCACCCCCACTTTTTGGATTAGGGGTATTTTCGTCTTTTCATAATTAATGAGTAAATGACTGCATGATAATTGATTATTCTTAATTTTTGTGACTTTATTTTGTTGTACCTTACCATCATTTCAAATTTTAGAACACCACTTGCATTCACTTTTATTAAATTGATTCATAAGTCGAACTTGTACAACTTTTCATTGTTTAGACACCTTGGTGCAAGAGTACATTGAGGTATCCATTCCGTTGGACGATACGTAAATAAACCCAAATTCTCCTTTAGGTGTAAATTCCATAAATTCTTGGAAGTGTGTAATACAACCTCAATTTCCCTGAACCATGGCCTCAGACCATCTAACCAAATCATTCTAGAAATTTCTTTATTAATTGAAATTCCAACCATTGTAATACCCATGAGAAAGCCCAATCCCAAGAAGGCCTTGACCAGACCTAATTCTAGGTCAAACCAAAGTCTACTATGATTACATATATATACATAAGTATTGCTTCCCTATTTCCTTCTCAATCAAAACCTAATACACCAGCCGACCATCTCTGACCCCCCCCCCCCGACTTTACTGTTCCTTGTCGGACCCCCGAGCGTCGAACAGCCGCTGACCCCGAGCGCAGGACCTGCTGACCACGAGCGCCGAACAGCCGCTGACCCCGAGCGCAGGACCCGCTGTCCCAGAGCGCAGGACCCGCTGACCCCGAGCGCTGAACAGCCGCTGACCCCGAGCGCAGGACCCGCTGTCCCCGAGCGCAGAACCCGCTGCCACCGAGCCTGGACGCTGCCACGCCTGAACGCCGCGTCGAACTCGCCTGAACGCCGCGTCGAACCCACTGAATGCTGCGTTGAACCCGCTGAATGCTGCGTCGAACCCGCTGAATGCTGAACCAAGCCCGACTGCATTCGCCTGGAGCCGTCGCGACCTGCTGCTGTCGACGCCGAGTACCCCGCCGCTCGTCAACACCACTTCAATCGACCGACCACCCCCTGATCGTTGACATCATCGTCCTCATCATCGTGCTGCGTGCAGGTTCGCTCCTGTCCACGTTCCCGTCATTTCCTGTGATATATATATAACTATAAGGACGTATGTATATACATATTTGCATGCGTATTGGTATATTGGTATATATATTATATGTTCCCAGCTAATATCTATATACATACGTATAAGTAGTGTATAGGTATTCCCTAGTATATAAATACGTGTATTATAATCATAATTAATGAATATTAATGCAGATGCCTATGAACCGTATAATTCTCAATCAGCACAATACATACGTATATAGAAATGTGCATCGTATGAATTGAATTAAGTATAAACATATGAATATCTATTAATTGTGTAATTAATTAGTACTACGAGATACGTTTGCCGTAGTATGCACTATGTAATATATGCCCTAGATGACTTGAATGTAACCACGGAAATCCCGTAGTTATATTGATCTGTGACCATGTAGTATATTAGCAGACTGCCATATTTACACCGACGTACTGGCAAGACCATATTATTGATTGTCTGTTATGCACAACAACGACAGACGTGACCACCCCTAGTGTAGCCTGTTGAGATCATTATGTTGATTGTGTGCTAGAGTATTGTCTGATGAAGTATTATATTATGTTAAGTTTAATTGGAGACTTGTGTTGGACAGCTAGACTATGATTTATCTTTATGTTTGAGACATGGTGTTTAACTATGTCATTTCCTTTTATCTTTTATCGTGCCTTATAGTTGTTGTGATTGAGTTACTTATGAGATTATTGTGAGATGTATGTTGACCTCCTTATGGAGATGGACATCATTGACAGGTGTTAGCTGTATAGTATTACTGTAACCTAGACAGCGTTCTACCGTCGATGCTGCGGCATAGGCTGGACGTACCCACGCTCTCGTGCCCCTATACCTGGTGCGGGTCATGACACATTTTTAGTGGTGGCCCAAGCAGGTCTATCTTCGCAAGTTATGCGATATCGTGGTAGTGCAAAAACTTAGTTGTACTGCTGCGAGCCTGTGCTAGGATCTAGGATGAGAAATGCTCAATCACACTAGGAAATTCTGAACTTCATATTGCTATTCTAATGGATTGCTTCCTTTAGCACTGTACTGTCCTTCCTTGATAATATCACATCTATCACCTTACTTGATTCTTTGATCTATATTCAGGATATTGCCGAATACTAGATCCATGAGAATGGGAGCAGCCAATTCAGAGAGGACTGCCACCACTCATCCTGACGAACAGATACCTGGAGATTCTCCTACATCTCCTGTTCGTGTGGGAGTGTCTGCAACTAACGGGATTCCTCCTCCACCTATACAGAGGATTGCCCAAGCTATGACAGACAACCTTCCACCCCCATCGACACCGATTCCCGGTGGAGTGCCCGCTGACGGGGCACAGATGTTCGCACTGATGCAGGGCATGCTAGAGGCCCAGAGAGTAACAGCAGAGGCTCAGCGTGTTCAAGCTGAGGCTCAGAGAATGCAAGCAGAAGTACACCAGGCGCAGACCGAACTAATGAGAGAGAGCATGGAGAATGCTCATCAAGTGACTCTCCAGGCTGTGGAGAGAGTAGCACGACAACCGCAACATCAAGGTCAACAACAACAGAGTCCGGTACCATAGTGGACTTTAAGAGGATGATGCCTCGAGAGTTCAAAGGCACAGAAGAAATACTATATGCTGACGAATGGTTAGAAGACATAGAGAGGAATCTGCGCTTATCACATATTCCAGAGATTCTTCAGATAGAGGCCGCTGGCAGCCAGATGTTTGATATCGCACTGACGTGGTATCGTACAGAGCCGAGACTCACCGCTGAAGGACTTACATGGGAGGACTTTAAGGAACTCTTCAAAGAGAAATTCTTTCCTGACGTAGCCTTGGGAGCATTAGAAAGTCAGTTCCATGACTTAGTCCAAGGAGGTATGTCAGTCGACGAATATGCTGTAGAGTTTTGTCGATTTAGTCGATTTGCACCATCGATGGTTCGAGACCCAGGAGATAGAGCTCAGAAATTTAGGAAGGGATTAAATAGGGAGATCAAGTCTCGTACTTCGGGACGATGTACTGCTACATTTGAGAGTATTCTGATGGATGCCCAGATTGCCGAAGATGACTTGGACCTCAGGCCCAAGAGAGGAAGCGATACATCCGGAGCAACAGGAGGTAACACATGACCAGCCAAGCGCCCACATTTTCAATAACAACATAGGCAACACCAGCAAAAATACCAGCAACAGGCACCAGTTCGAGGACATGCTCAATAACAGCAACCACAAAGACATAATCAACTCGTTGCCCTATTTTCGTATTGCGGAAAGATGGGACATACAAGAGACATCTGCAGAAAAAGGTTGGGCACTTGCTTATCGTGTGGATCAGCAGCACATCAGCTGAGGGACTGCCCAACTATTCAGACTCGCCAAGGAGGAGGAGCAGCTCAGAGAGGACCAGCCAGAGCACCTATTGTACCAGGAGGCCAGCAGAGAGGACCTCCACTTCCATCACAGCAGGAGAGGTTTGCTCAGCAGCAGCAGCAACAGAGAGGAGCACCACAAGGACGAGCTTACGCCATGACCACTGAGGAGGCCGAGCCAGCTGGAGACGTGATTTCAGGTTCAGTTTTACTCGATTCTATTCCAGCACTTGCATTATTTGATTCTGCCGCTTCCTATAGTTTCGTATCTGTATCCTATGTCATTAAACATCATTTAGAAATGGAACCATTAGATAGGACTTGCAAGATCACGACAGGAGGAGGCATTATCCTAGTCCGTGATTGTTGCAAGGACCGGAGAGTGTCATTGGAAGGCCAAGAATTGAGCATGAGTTTACTCGTCATGCCACTTCCAGAATACGACATTGTACTCGGAATGGACTGGTTAAGTAAACACCTTGCTTCTATAGATTGTTACGGAGGTAGAGTAGTATTTCGACCACCAGGAGTGCCAGAGTTTGAGATTGCCAGAGGATCAGAGAAGCGGAGCAGAGGCACTTTTTGCGGAGCCAGAGTGGAAGAAGAAGAGATATCGCATCCACTTATAGCGGAGTTCCTGAATGTATTTTCAAAGGAGTTGCCAGGTTTGCCACCAGACAGAGATGTTGAGTTCTCTATAGACTTGATACCAGGAGCGGAGCCTATTTCGCAACATGTTTATAGAGTTAACAACAATGAGTTGGTAGAACTAAAGAAACAAGTTGAGGAGCTACAAGACAAAGGTTTTATTAGGTCCAGTTCATCGCCATGGGGAGCACCGGTATTATTTGTACCAAAGAAGGATGGCACGGTACGTATGTGTATCGATTATAGAGCTTTGAATAACCTCACTGTCAAAAATAAATACCCGTTGCCGAGGATAGATGATCTTTTCGATCAATTAAACGGAGCGAAGGTGTTTTAAAAAATAGACTTGAGGTCAGGCTATCACCAGGTGAAAGTGAAGAAAGAAGACATATCGAAGATCGCCTTTCGAACCAGATATGGCCAGTTTGAATTTACAGTAATATCGTTTGGTTTAACCAATGCACCAGTAGTATTTATGAACTTGATGAACAAGGTGTTCCACCAGTACCTTGACAAGTTCGTAGTAGTATTTATTGACGACATTCTAGTATATTCAAAAACCCCAGAAGAACATGAAGAGCACCTGAGAATAGTCTTAAAAACACTCAGGAGAGATAAATTATACGGGAAGCTTTCAAAGTGCGAGTTCTTTCTTGAAAAGGTTGAATTTCTTGGACACATAGTAACGGGTGACGGAATTTTAGTTAACCCAAAGAAGATAGAGGTAGTGAAGTCATGGGCTACCCCCGGTACGGTAGCTGAAATCAGGAGCTTTCTCGGACTAGCAGGATACTACAGAAGATTTGTACAAGACTTCTCCAAGATTGCAGAGCCAATGACTAGGCTGACCAAGAAGGATGTGGAATTTGTCTGGACAGAAGAATGCCAAACCGCATTCGATGAGTTAGCAACAGTTATCTTTGCCCTAAAACTGTGAAAGCACTATCTGTACGGAGAGCGTGCGAAAATCTTCATAGACCACAAGAGCTTAAAGTACGTGTTTACACAGAAGGAGCTGAATATGAGACAGAGAAGGTGGTTAGAATTGATGAAAGACTTTGATATCTCATTACAGTATCATCCAGAGAAAGCCAACGTAGTCGCGGATGCCTTGAGCAAGTACCCAATGGCTATGTGCTTGACTTCGGATAGACACTTATTAGCTGATCTTGAGAGCTTGGAAATTGAGGTATTAGTTCCAGGAGCAGAGATTCAGATATAGGGACTGCAGATTCAATCAGAGCTGATAGACAGAATTAGAGCTACGCAGTACGATGATGAGACTCTAAGGAATATTAGGGCACAAGTTCAGGCAGGATTGATAGACGATTTCACTATTGCGAGTGATGGATCCTTACGACATGGCATGAGGATGTGTGTGCCAAGCGGAGAGCTGTGCGAAGAAGTTTTATAGGAGGCACACCGCTCTCAGTACTCGATGCATCCCGGAGCCAACAAGATGTATCGAGATTTGAGGAGGCATGTATGGTGGTATAGTATGAAGCGTAAAGTAGCACGCTTCGTATCCCGATGTTTAGTGTGCCAACAGGTGAAAGCAGATCGACAGAGGCCAGGAGGATTGCTTCAACCTTTACCTATTCCAGAATGAAAGTGGGAGCGCGTGACTATGGACTTCGTTTCGGGACTTCCTCGTTCTCCAGGAGGAAAGGACGCAATTTGGGTCATCGTGGATAGATTGACTAAATCAGCCCACTTCTTACCTTTTAAAGTGGGTACTTTAATGGAGAAGTTAGCAGAGATGTACGTACAGCAGATTGTCAGATTACATGGAGTTCCTGTGAGTATTGTCTCAGATCGGGATAGTCGTTTCACTTTCCATTTCTAGAGGAGCCTGCAGTCTAGCTTGGGCACTCAGCTCAAGTTCAGTACCGCATATCACCCTCAGACAGACGAGCAGTCTGAAAGGACGATTCAGACCCTTGAAGACATGCTACGCACTTGCGTATTGGATCTCGGAGGCTCTTGGGAGGATCATCTATATTTGGTAGAGTTTGCTTACAACAACAGCTACCAGGCCAGCATTGAGATGTCACCATTCGAGGCTTTATATGGACGGAGGTGTCGTACCCCTTTATCTTGGGATGATGTTGGAGAAAGAGCCTTGTTAGGACCAGAAATGTTCGTGGATGTAGTAGAAAAGGTAAAACTTATCAGAGACAGACTGCGAGTGGCGCAGGACAGACAGAGGCATTGGGCAGATAGTCACCGTAGACCCCTAGAGTTTCAGGTATTGTTTTGATTTGTTTTGTTTGGTTTGTGATTGCTTTGTTTAGGTTGCATGTTAAGATCATTGTTTTAGGTTGGCGATTTGGTGTTCCTACGAATTTCTCCAATACGGGGCATGATTCGTTTTGGCAGAGGAGAAAAGCTTAGTCCACGATACATCGGGCCCTTCAGTGTTCTTGCAAGGATCGGTACAGTGGCCTATAGACTAGACTTGCCGCCTGCTCTAGATGGGGTACATAACGTGTTCCACGTGTCACAGCTGAGATGGTACGTGGCAGATCCTAGTCACGTATTAGATCACTCGGAGATCGAAGTTGGACCGACACTCAGCTATCCTGAACAACCGGTGGAGATCTTGGATCGTAGAGAGAAGATATTGTGGAACCAGACTATTCCCTTGGTTCGTGTTGCATGGAGAAATCACTCTCCAGGAGAATCAACTTGGGAGAGAGAGGACGAAATGCGCGAGCGGTATCCATATCTCTTCGAGACTTGAGGTATAATTCATTAATTGATTGCTTGTTCTTGTGCTAGTCATTTTAAATTTTGAGGACGAAATTCTTTAAGGAGGGTAGACTTGTCACCCCCACTTTTTGGATTATGGGTATTTTTGTCTTTTCGTAATTAATGAGTAAATGACTGCATGATAATTGATTATTCTTAATTTTTGTGACTTTATTTTGTTGCACCTTACCGTCATTTCGAATTTTAGAACACCACTTGCATTCACTTTTATTAAATTGATTCATAAGTCGAACTTGTACAACTTTTCATTGTTTAGACACCTTGGTGCAAGAGTACATTGAGGTATCCATTCCGTTGGACGATACGTAAATAAACCCAAATTCTCCTTTAGGTGTAAATTCCATAAATTCTTGGAAGTGTGTAATACAACCTCAATTTCCCTGAACCATGGCCTCAGACCATCTAACCAAAGCATTCTAGCAATTTCTTTATTAATTAAAATTTCAACCATTGTAATACCCATGAGAAAGCCCAATCCCAAGAAGGCCTTGACCAGACCTAATTCTAGGTCAACCCAAAGTCTACTAAGATTACATATATATACATAAGTATTGCTTCCCTATTTCCTTCTCAATCAAAACCTAATACACCAGCCGACCATCTCTGACCCCCCCCCCCCCGACTATACTGTTCCTCGTCGGACCCCCGAGCGCCGAACAGCCGCTGACCCCGAGCGCAGGACCCGCTGCCCCGAGCGCCGAACAGCCGCTGACCCCGAGCGCAGGACCCGTTGTCCCTGAGAGCAGGACCCGCTGACCCCGAGCGTCGAACAGCCACTTACCCCGAGCGCAGGAACCACTGTCCCCGAGCGCAGGACCCGCTGCCACCGAGCCTGGACGTTGCCCCGCCTGAACGACGCGTCGAACTCGCCTGAATGCCGCATCGAACCTGCTGAATGCTGCGTCGAACCTGCTGAATGCTGCGTCGAACCCGCTGAACGCTGAACCAAGCCCGACTGCGTTCGCCTGGAGCCGTCGCGACCTGCTGCTGTCGACGCCGAGTACCCCGCCGCTCGTCAACACCACTTCAATCGACCGACCACCCCCTGATCGTTGACATCATCGTCCTCATCATCGTGCCGCGTGCAGGTTCACTCCTGTCCACGTTCCCGTCATTTCCTGTGATATATATATAACTATAAGGACGTATGTATATACATATTTGCATGCGTATTGGTATATTGGTATGTATATTATATGTTCCCAATTAATATCTATATACATACGTATAAGTAGTGTATAGGTATTCCCTAGTATATAAATATGTGTATTATAATCATAATTAATGAATATAAATGCAGATGCCTATGAACCGTATAATTCTCAATCAGCATAATACATACGTATATAGAAATATGCATCGTATAAATTGAATTAAGTATAAACATATGAATATCTATTAATTGTGTAATTAATTAGTACTACGAGATACGTTAGCCGTAGTATGCACTATGTAATATATGCCCTAGATGACTTGAATGTAACCACGGAAATCCCGTAGTTATATTGACCTGTGACCATATAGTATGTTAGCAGACTGCCATATGTACACCGACGTAGTGGCAAGACCATATTATTGACTGTCTGTTATGCACAACAACGACAGACGTGACCACCCCTAGTGTAACCTGTTGAGATCATTATGTTGATTGTGTGCTAGAGTATTGTCTGATGAAGTATTATATTATATGCTATGTCTATAGGATTGTTGGATCATTCAAATGACACCTTAGAACCCAGACAGTAGTATTGCCAGCTAAGGACCACAGGCGAGTACATTCTCTGACAGTTTCCATTATGTTGATTATCTCTATAATTCTTGTTGTATAGCGTACATGACTCTGGCACTGTTCTTTACACGAGTTGGCATCATTGAGACCTGTCACGAGGAGTCGTGATTGGAATCCATCGTGCTAGCTGGGGAAAAATGGGGAAATATGAGTAGTTTATGTGATCATACCCAACTTTACATGCAGCATTAGCTCACCCATATCTCACGTCGGTGCAGCCTTACCCTTACATGCCTCATCGCTGTTACATCTGGTTAGCCTGACCTGTTGGGGATGATCGCTAATCCATGTAATAAGTCATATAGTCCCAAGCCGATCACATGATATACTGATGTTTTACACACTTAGATAGATGATTTCTTGACATGTATCTTGATAGATTGATCTTGTATTTCCATATGTTCTAGTTGATATTATTATACACACTTATATACCAGTTCTTTGTACTTGCGTACACTTGTAGTTCTATTCCTTGTCAGATGCATATTGATGATGATGTTCCAGTACTTGTTCCAGTATTTCTCATGGCCAGTATTTTATTCTGTCTTATATTTCTTTACGCTATATTATAGTTTGTGTCAATATATGTGGAACTACTGTTAGAGGTGTATTTTCGTTCCAATCCTGACTGGATATTTTTTCCAGAGAATCTTGAGGATTTTTGTACCACGCACTATAGACCAGGTATAGATGCAGACTATGTACCAGAGATCCTAGAGGAGACTATGCTTCTAGATGAGACATTGCCTACAGCTATCTAGATAGTATTTATTTATGCTTGAGACTTATGGAGGTTATTTCAGTTTATGTTTAGACTTATGTTAAGTTTAATTGGAGACTTGTGTTGGACAGCTAGACTGTGATTTATCTTTATGTTTGAGACATGGTGTTTAACTATGTCATTTCCTTTTATCTTTTATCGTGCCTTATAGTTGTTGTGATTGAGTTACTTGTGAGATTATTGTGAGATATATGTTGACCTCCTTATGGAGATGGACATCATTGACAGGTGTTAGCTGTATAGTATTACTGTAACCTAGACAGCGTTCTACCGTCGATGCTGCGGCATAGGCTGGACGTACCCACGCTCTCGTGCCCCTATACCGGGTGTGGGTCGTGACAAGAGTGTTCAAAGTTGGTGAGGTAGTTTTAGCTGTGAAGAGGCCAATGATCATTACTCACAAAAGTAAGGGTAAATTCTAACCCAAATGGGAGGGCCCTTACATGGTTGAAACGACATTTTCAAACGGCGCTTACAGATTAGCCAAGCCTAATGGAGACTTGATAATGGCTCCTATCAACGTCAAGTTCCTGAAGAAGTACTACGCTTAATCTTTCTTTGCTTAAACGAAGTATGGTGAAGATCTCATTCTGATGATACTACGTACAAAGATTAGTGGGATCATATTCTATCATGTTATTATGACCTCTGAATAGATATGTTTAACTAATTTGAAACATCAAAACCTATCACGTCCATATTACCTCTGATAGTATTTTGTATACAAATTTAGTTGGATCATATTATATCATGTCCACATAACCTCTGAATAAATATATCCAGTTGAAACTTACCGAAAGTATATCACGTCCATATTACCTCTGATATCACTTTCATCCTAGCCTATCATTTATGTTCAAAAAAAATTATGGGTCTACAAAGTCAGATGAAACATCTTTATTATCTCCGGGAAAGGCAAAATTATAAAGAAGCAAAAAGTACATCATTGGGGAGGAGCAGTTAAATCCCTAATCTATCGTGCCAAAGCAGCCATTCTATTATTCCTAGAGTTCAAGATAGTGCTGCGAGCCTGTTCCAGCCTTGTCTCATCGTCATTCAAGCGAGATAGTTCAGACCGAGCATCAATAAAACTGGCATGGTTGACACCCACACGTGTCAAGTTCTGCTGAGCTATCTCCACCTGGCCCTTAAATACATCACGAGCTGTCGATGTCTTGAGAAGCCTCTCCCTGGCCTGAGCGAGTTCAGCTTCCAAATTTTAAACCCTCGCTTCATCTCCCTCATATTCGGCCTGGTACTTAGTTAGCTGAGGAATAAAATCCACCAAGACAGCCCGCTCTTTATCCATCTCCTGCTGCTATTCCTGGATGGATTTGTTCAGAGTTTCCATTTGCTCAGAAAACTCTGCAGTTAAGGAGTCCTACTTAGCTTGAACTAGATCATCGATGCTGCCCCGAGATAGTTGTAAATACTCGTTAATGGATTGTTCCAAACCATTAACTACTCTAGCGCATCAGCTCTGTCATTATCATTGAAATTTCTAATCTGCACGATAAGGAGATTGGAGGACATCTTCAGAGCATCAAAACCTAAGTTCTTCTCCAGCACCAGTGATATTAACTCCTTCAAAGTGAGATAGAATATGCTAGTGTATTGATCCACTAGCATAGCAAAGCTCGAATGGACGCCGGGAGTAGTCGCAATATCAGTAAATCTTCCTCCAGGAATGACTGCAGAAGAAGTCACCACAGTCGTTGCTCCAACAGAGGGCGTGACAAAAGAAGAGACACCAACAATAGTTGAAGTAGCTGGTATACTCGACGAAAGAGGCACAGACGAGATGGTGGGTTCATCTTCCCCTGATGTCATTTGAACTCCCACTGGCGGGATGATATCTGAGAATGTGGCGGATGATAGATCGGCAGTTTCAAAACACTCTTCTTCGACGTCGATTACTACCGTTTTATTAAATGGGTCCGCAACAAAATTAGAAGTTGCATCAACTCCGTCCTCCCCAAAGATGTCTTCACCTGAAAAGAAGATAAGAGAAAGTTAATATCAATTTGATGTTAATTTTCATGAAGAAAATGTGAAGATAATATTTACCCATGGTCGATGGCATGTATGTTGCGTGTGCAGCCTGAATAGCTAAATCATCTCTTAATGATGCTAGACAAGCTGTCATACCTGGAGAAGAAGGTGCACCAACTGACACTGGCGGGTAATCTTCCCAGTCTTCACCCAGATCTACTCGAGGTTCATCGGGTGGAATCTCATTGGAAATATTTACAGACGAAGGAGGGGTTATTCCCATTATTTGTCTGGATAAAGGTATCCTTAATATGCTCGGCCTTGAAGGTGATCTCGTAGCACTACTAGAAGCAGTAGTAGCAGCAGCAATCTCGAGCAAAGAATCTTTGGCACTGTCAGCCGAAACTATGGCGGTTCCTCTCTAAAAGGTGAAGGACCTCTGATCAAAGAATCATCCCCAATAGGGGAAACGACAGGTTCTGTCGGTGGGGTTATCGCACCTCTCGGTATTATCAATAAGAAATCATCTGCCTCGGTGATGTCTTCATTCTCATCCGAGGAAACAGATGGAATCTCCTCCCTTCCAGTGGACCTAGGGGAGGGCATTTTACAACTTCCATGCACATCAAAATTGCGATGGAAGGAATTGATGGACGCATAGAACTGTGCATACGAGTGAAGGATGCTCAGCTCCATGGAGGAAGAAGTCGCGGGCACAGCAAAATTTGTACCAATACAGCCCGTGATGAAGTACCGCCACCCTCTGGCTCCATCAATAAGTCCACCTTTGGACTTGCAGCTGGTTATGGCATTCCCCATACGCAGCTGGTCGTACCCAAACTACCTGGCGAACCGACTGGGCAGATAGGGCTCCAAATAGCAATGGTCCTCACTCTTGTACAGCAAATGGGAAGGTCTAATGCAGACCAACCAGTAGAAGGCTTCAGGAGAAAGAATGGTCCTCCCTCGACCTTTATCCTTAAGTTTTATCCCCTGTTGATTGATATGTACAGGGGGGACGATACAGAAGAGCTTCCAGCTGTGGGCAACGTTTAACGCCCGCAGGCAATCTACGACGGTCGTCACGTTCCAAGAGGAATTCTTGTAATTCAACAAGAAGTTATTTCCTGAACCGCTGGCAGAGCCGGGAGACATCACCCTGGTGTTGTGAAGGATTAACCATCCCATCAGGTATAGGAAGGGTAATTCCACTCTGGGGAATCCTTCACGCTGCGTCTCATCTGCGAGCAGTCCATCAGTAAGGGCCCTCAGGCCAGCTTGTATCCTACATACCATAGCAGGAAGCAGGCCCAGTCTTGCTCCGAACACCAAATGCACTGTGGGCCATAAAGTATTGCGATGGATGCGATCTACGGATGCGATGCCAGGCACTACCCAGCGGCATAGCCAGATAGAGAGGAACCCAGCCAATTGAGCTTCCCTCGATAGAGGCTTGCGACAATGCCTCATATAACTGAAGGCTTTTGTGCCTGCAGGATAACCCCCGATCTCCTCACCCAGAACATGATCCGGAGCCCCTGCATCTTCGATGAGATCATCGACCGTATTGGCATTGAGCATGCTCAGGAGGTTCAAGGGCTTATCTCTACTATCTACCACCTTGTTCGGCTTGGCGTTTCTGGCATGATGCAAGAACAGGTAGGTTGCCCACTTGTTGATGTGAGCCAAATCAGACGGCTCCTTGTAGAAGGTAGTGCAAGCAAGGTATTGGCTCATCAGTTCCTGATACACCACTACTGCCCGAGGGTTTGTATCCCTCAACTCCCTATTTGTAGGGACGTACTCTTCATAAGGAGCGTCCCCCATTGGCAGCTTTGAAATCTCTGCTATCTCATGAAGGGCTTAGCCCAACTCACCCAGCGGAGTGGCAAAAGTCCCAGTGAGCAAGTTGTATCGCTCCATCAATGCTAAGAACAAGTTAGGGTTGACAGGCAACCCAACACTTGTGGCACTCACAGCCGCGAACAAGCCAATATTTTCCAGCTCCACTTGGAAGTGCTTCAGGGCCCAGACGGTTAAACTAG
Source organism: Iris macrosiphon (assembly GCA_036927795.1). NCBI lineage: Eukaryota > Viridiplantae > Streptophyta > Magnoliopsida > Asparagales > Iridaceae > Iris > Iris macrosiphon. Next base: position 144,496,909 of record JAYESA010000002.1, on the reverse strand, counting down.
CCCATCGAAGATTCACCGGGCTAAGCCATCCACTGGTGCGAGGGTTAACCCTGGGGTACATTCTTCCCTGCCCCATAAAGTCATTGCAGAAGGTCGATATCTGAACCGGCTGTAACAGTGAAGTATCCTCACTCAGGACACTACCCGACAGTAATCCCCTAAAGGGCATAACAGGGCCTGAAGGACGGCTCATATAGGCCCCCCGGTCGTATTCCTTGTTGTATAAAATCTTCTCCGGTCGGCCGTAAAGATCTGGAGTCAGAGTCTACATCATCTTCCTAGGATGATTGGCATGGAAGAAGGCCGAAATAGGGTAATCTCTAGGCATCTTCGGCAGATACATGACCGTGCCCTCAGCAGTGAACACCCAATCCTCCTTCTTGGGCTTAGTCTGGGATTGTTTGTCAATAACATCCCTAAATAAGAAACCCGGTTTCTTATACTCTGTCCCGTCTATGTATGTCAGGGGCTCCCTACTGATCATACTCAACAGCATGCGTTCTCCTTGGGACGAGATCAGGGTTCCTCTTTCTTCAAGATAATTGGCCATAGATGGAGAATGTCACATGGGACAAATCCTCCAAATAATTTGAGTTTAGCATCCCGGCAGTAGAGCCCATCACCTCAGCCAAAAGAGGGATCTACAAGTCCACTGCAAAATGCAAGAAAATAAGTCAGTTTCTACACTGGAAGTTATATCCTTGCAGTTTACGCCCAAGATCATTAGTCTGAGCTTTTACGCCAGACTGCAAAAACTTGAATCTTACGCTGGAAACTATTTTTTTTATTGCATAAAACTCAAGGTTGGCAGTATCTAACAGTCTGAGCTTTCACGCCAGACTGCCAAAATTTGAGTTGTTACGTCAGAATTTACATCCAGCGCATAAAACTCAAAGTTTGTAGTATACGCCAAATTTCGACAGTCTGAGTTTTTACGCCAGACTGCAAAAATTTAGAATTTTTACGCTGACACATTAGAAATGTGGGCATAATAATAAAATATTCCTGTGCATCATCTTCCTCAGAGAAGTTATTAGCACAGTAGATAACCTTGCGCATACACACACAACGTATGCGAAGGGTTTTTTCTCTCGAAGTCTTTACCTATAATGTCCGGAGCACAGCTCGAAGGTGGAGCGCTTCGCTCAGATCGAGGCTCGTTCAGCCTAATGGGAGTTGCCCGTGCTTGAGTAGTAGAGCAAGAGGAGGAAGCGACCTTCTTTCCCTTGGCAGTGGAAGCTTGTTTGGGTGCCATGGCAAATCTGAGTTCTCAGGAAAGAGACGAAGAAGAAAGTTTTCTTGGAAAGCAAAGGGTTTTGCGAAAACAGATAAAGAGTTTCTCTCTCAAGACCTTGGGCTATTTATAGAGTTCGGATAACTCTTCGAATCCCTAACCAAATCCGATATTTAATATTCAGTTATGATTTGGGACCACGTCAGCCTATCATTTGAAAAAAAGAAGACAAACGGTCAGGGGATACAGATTCTACGCACAGAGCAGATCTATGATTTTACGCTCAGGAGCTTTTACGCTCAGAGACTACAAATCTACGGTTTTACGCAAAGAGGCTATAAATCTATGATTTTATGCTCAGATGCTTTTACGCTCATGAACTTTTACGCTCAGAGGCTACAAACCTACGGTTTTATGCTCAGAGGCTACAAATCTATGATTTTACGCTCGAAAGCTTTTTACGCTCGGAGGCTATAAATCTACGATTGTACGCTCAAAAGCTACGGATGGCCAATTACAAGGGTTTACGCAGAAAATGCTCCTTTTGGCTACAAAACATTCCAAGTGCCTGAAACACACAGAGTTCAGCATTGAAGATGACTCTTCTTCTTGGGACATTGGAAGTTCATCCAAAGTCCAGTCAGAATCTTTTACAAAAGTTCAAGTATGGCCTGTTCGACAAACATTTCTCGCCCTATTTTCAAGGGATTTTTGAGAAACCATTCTTGAAGAAGATGGTCTGAACAAGAATTTTTCGTATCAGAGAAATAACAGTTCAGAAATTCTACACGATTCCTCATCCAAAACAGCATGACAGTTTGATCCTCAAGGCAACATAATGCTAAGGAGATTTCTACGCGTCTTCAGTTACGCGTAAAAGACGGGACGCGATCAGATACTCTTTTATCAGAGTCGGTGTAAAATTATTCAGACATATCGAAGCTACACACTATTCAGACTTCCTCACATCAAATATGGCAAGTCATCAGATGCGTAAAAGAAGACAAGTCTATTAATCATGATTACATATGATGGAAATCCAGGTTACAAAGGGCTTTTCATCTTCATGATTACATATGATGAAAATCATTTTTCTATAAAGGGTTTCTCATTTTCATTTAAGATCACACCAAGAATCTGTTGTGACAGGTTCTCATATTGGTGTAGATCTTTTTCGTCTTCTACAGCAGTTAATCGGCTTTCGCGGCCGATTAACAAGAAAATGATTAATGGTAGGAGGATACAGAATTGGGCATGTATCAATTTTGCAAGCCCATCCTCCATACGCCATGGCAGGCATGCCCTAGAAATTGTGTTAGGGGTTCAGACCCAACACAATACTGGAAGACAGGGCCAAACTGTTTGCCTTCGTCCAGCGCCATAATGGGAGAAAATACAGCTTGTAAGCTGTCTGGCCGAATGAGACCCTTTCTCTCTCCTGGACGAATCGCCATATGAAATTGTTGATCATCCCGAGCAAAGGAAGCAATGATATCCTTCCATGATCCATCGTTGCAGAGGACATTTGCTCGAAGATGCTTCTTTTTATGGCTCCTTATATGCTAGAAGAGCATGATTTTCTTCTTCCTCAGGTCAGCCCAATGGATCTCGGTAACCATCTATTTTGGTGAAGGAAGTGTGGAAAGAAAGGTTCACTCACTTGCCTTTATATAGGCAGAAGAGAACACATCAAATCCCAACAAATTCCTAAAAAATTGCCGAGAAATCAGCCTCGTAGAACGAGTCAAATTTGACCGTTTCATGCTTCATTCAAAGTATTTCAAATTACAAGAAATTTGAAAACTTTGAAGGGGGTCTAGTAGAAGCATAAAAAATACGCTAGGGGATTATACGCGTGAAACCCCCTAACATACATGAAGCACGCGTAAAAAAACATGACTTCAGAGCCATTGGCATACAGCAGAGCTTCAATGCTGGCCAGCGTAAAACAGAGCTCCAGAACAACCCGCGTAAAGCAGTACTTCCAGACTGCTTCAGCGTAAAAAAGGTTGCTAGATCGCCACTTCGGCATAAAACTTGTCTGCTTTTAATGCAGCGGGAAGTTGTACGAGGAACTCTTCGTATTCCTCGAATGAACCTGTCAGACAAAATAGTGAACCTGACTCCTGACAAAGAGTACTGCACGACGATCGAGAGGACGGCTGTAATGATGATTCTGTACAGTGCCCCAAACTGTCGTTTAGTGACTTAATCCTTGATATAAGATGTTGTTTACGCATTCAAGGAATACGCTGCCTATTCTACATAGGCAGATATGAGCTTTTATGCTCAGGATGAGACAAAACCTACTGCCACGTCAAAAGTTGCTCTTCGTACAGAACTCGAGGCACGTCTCGACAGTTAATGCGCGAGATGGGGGCAGATCTCTGCATTTAATGCACGAGATTTGGTTCTACTTTTAATGACTGGGAGAGCTATAATTAGGGAGAATACGCTCACATTACCACCCCTGTATATTACGCCAACCAGGCTATTTTCATCTATAGGAGTACGCCGTATGCTATCTCCTCGAAATACGCCGACCTGGCTAGTTTCAACTATAGGAGTACACCGTATGCTATCTCCTCGAAATACTCTAACTCAGGTTATATTTGCAAAGGTGCGTGATAAGGCTATTTGGCCCAGAATACGCTCAAGACCTCAGTCAATCAAGGACAATTGGCTATCTTTACGCCGGTTACCTATCTATGCAACATCAAGCTTTACGCAGAATTTGGCTTCTACGCCAATAAAATAGCTATTTGGCTTTTACGCCAACAAGACAGCTACTTGGTTTCTACGCCAACCAGACAGCTACTTGGCTTTTACGCCAACGTGACATATATTTGGCTTTTATGCCAACCTTCTTTATGCGAGGGACAGTTACCTATGTGGCTTGTATGTCGTAATCTTCGATGAGCGATTATATACATTACCTCATAATGGGACATGCGTCACACGTCGATTCAGGAGATCATTCATATGTGGGTAGCAGTTATTATAACCGTCGCGTAAAAGGGGCAGCTCTCCCCGCTGTTCAGTTTCTAAGCCGATTGGTCATTTATTGTGACCAAGCCCTATAAATAGAGACCTCCGGCCACAGAGGTCCAAGGTGGAAGATTTTCCAAGGTCAAATCCAAGGTGGAGAGAATTCAGGAGTCACAGACAGAGGTCAAGGTCAAGAAAGTACCTATAGAGAGCTTTGACAACGAGAGTTCAACCTTTCCTTCAGTCTTTGAAGCTTCTTTTCCTTCTTCTACAGTACTTCTTCGTCATCGTGTAGTCCAAGGGACAAAGTGATCAACCGCAGATCAGACTCCTATAGCAATATTTCCCCAGAATCAAATTTTTTTTACTTAACGTCCTCGTATAGGATTAATTGTACTTCTTTTTCTTGTTTGTAAACAAAGAAAGGGTTTCGTATAAACCTAGTTTCAATTTCTTTCGTTTATTATCAAACACACCTATGTCCTATATCCTATCGCAGGCACGCAGTAGTACAACTAAGATGTCACACTACCACGACATCGCTCTAATTGTGAATTCTGTCCTGCATGGGCTGCCACTAAAAATGTGTCACGACCCGCACCCGAATTCTAGGGCACGAGTACGTGGGTACGTCTAGCCTACGCCGCAGCATCGACGGTAGAACGCTGTCAAGGTCATGATACTATCTAAACAATCTCACACGAGCATCCAACTCCATAAAGAGACATAGATAACACAATATAATATGAACAATATACTCAATCACATAACTACAGCACGATAAGATCTCGAAGAAATAAATAAAATGCAACATAAGTCTAAATAGAAATAAAATATCTCAACAATAATATCCAAGTCTCAACAAAGTATGCCAGAGACAAATCCGGTACCAATAAACTGTTAAAAGAACTAGCTAGATAACTAGTGATTCCGGCTAGACCTCCCGGAATCACAACTGAACTACCAGGTCCAAGTCTGCAGCTACTCTCCCTGTGGTCTATAAAATGTCGGACACCGGTCCTCTAAGGCATAGTCTGAAAAAATATTTCCAGTCAGGAAGGAGAAAAGTACATCTCTAACAGCAGTTCTACATTACTGATATAAACTATGTAGCAGTAAATAGATAAAAATATACAAGATGCATACATAGGTACGAGAGATATACAATAAAAGAAATACTGAAAATACTGTAAATAAATACGGGAAGGAACAATATGTCAAGGAACAAGAATACTATGACTAAGTGTGTGAGTACTAGCTTTAACATGTGATCGGCTTGAAAACTTGTACAGGAATAATAGCCTGGCTAGTCATACATGCGGTGTATGACCAACACTAACATGTGAACAAGACTTGTACATGAAGGGTATGATCACATATATACACTAAAATACTCCCCACCCCCGACTGGTATAGTAGATCCAACCCTGGTACACTATGGCACAGAATTTCCTAGGAAGGTAGCAAGTCTCCCCGAAAATCAGTGTTTGTACATGCACATGATAAACAATGAAACAAGACTTGTACAAGATACACCATGAACAAGAAATAATATCTCATGACGAGATCCAGATATACCAATCCATGTAACCATCGTGTCAAGAATATGGATATTTATACTAGATACAATGAACATAGGGGATATCATAAATAAGAAACTATCAGAGAATGTACTCGCCGGGGGTCCTTAGTTGTCAATACCAATATCCTGCTCCTGAAGTCTCGTAGGACGATCCAGTAGTACTATACACATATAATATAATATAATATTACATCAGATATTATAGTAACACACACGATCAAAACTCAATGAACTCAGGACTACGCTAGGTATGACACTGGTCAACTAGGATCAAATGTGCGTCTGATTTCACGGGTGTCGCGTCTGTAATTGTTGTGCAAAATAGACAGTCAAACTGATACGGGGCTTGCCAGTACGTCAGTATACATGTGACAGTCAACTAACATTTACATGGTCACAGGTCAATGTAACTACGGGGTATCCGTTGGTTACACTTGGGTCATCTAGTATATAGACACATTATACATATCATTAACTAACATATACATTAATATCCATTTGGTACAAATAATAGATATATGTATATATATAATTTAAATAAAATTAATACTTTGTATATATATAAACATATATTAGGGAGATATATACAATACGTATATATTTATATATACTAATTGAGAGATATACTAGATATATATACCAAAATACGTTTAAACATATACATGTACCATACACACTAACATATACTATGTATGTATATATATACTAATTGAGAATATACTATATATATATATATATATATATATATATATATATATATATATATATATATATATATACCAAAATACGTTTATACCTATACATGTACCATGCATACTAACATATATTATGTATGTATATATATACTAATTGAGAATATACTATATATATATATATATATATATATATATATATATATATATACCAAAATATGTTTATACCTATACATGTACCATGCATACTAACATGTATTATGCTACATATATATATATATGTATATATATATATATATACCAAATACGTATTTACTAAACATATACTATATTTATATACCAATAAATACACCAATCGAATACGTACATGTGTATGTATACGCGAGGGGAGAACGCGAACCTGTGCGCGTGCACGACGACGACGGGGATGACGAGGGTGTCCACGATGACGACGAAGAAGACGAAGGTGACGATGACGACAACGATGATGGTGTCGATGACGATGATACTACTGCTGATAGTGTGGGGTGTTGGTACGGTGGAGAGGGTTGGCCGGAACAGGGAGTCCAGTCGAGCGGGTCTGGATCGAGTAAGGCGGAGGTGCGGGATGGTGGTGATAGCAGTGCCGGAGAAGAAATAATGGCCGGATGCTTGGTCGGCCGAGGTGATATCGACCGGAGGGAAAGAGGGAAGGAGAGCAGGTTGGTTCGAGCTGGAGGTGGAGCGGAGTCGGGGAGCTCAGGTTGAGCAGGAAGGGAGTTGTCCAAAGCAGGTTACAGCGGGAACTCAGGCAAGGGAGGAAGACAGGGAAGAGGGAGTGATGGTCGGGGAGAGGGACAAGTCGGGGGAGAGGTTGCAGCGGTACTGACTCACCGGGGAAGAGGGAGCTCGACCGGGGTTGTCTGTCAAAGCTTGGCCGGAGGAGGGTGGCCGGTTCACCTAGTTTGAACCAATAGAAAAATGAAAAGGAAGAAGAAGAAAGGAAGAAATACAAAAGAAATGAGAAGCTACAGTTGGGAGCTTGTGAGGAGGGAGGAGAGAGAGAGGTGGGGGTTTTCCAAGGTTTGGGGATTAGGGCATGCTTGGGAAAGGGTGCATTGAAGAGATATTAAATAGGGGGGGTGTTGGGAATGTGTGGTAATGATGAGTCCCATTTTGAATGGGTGGCCAGGATTTGACATAAGAAAATCATTCATACAAGGAGAGGGGTTGGTTAACTAGTCAAAAATTAGGGCTTCTCCATTTGGTTTGAACCAATGGGGTGTTGACACCTAATGCAACATTGCAAATAAGCCCCCTTAAATTTGGATATTTGCATAGACACATGAAATGATAAAAAAATTATGGGCAATTTGGTATTTGGTGTTTTGTAGGGTCAAGGGAGTATTGTGTGTTTTGTATGGGCTTAATGAATAGGGTTTTTGGATTAAATTGGGTTAAAATAGGATTAGTCAAAGTTGGTATCCCCAATTTAATTAAAGAATAATGCAAGGATGTTCTAAAATTAATTAGAAATACATGGGGCTAAAATTAAGTTGGACACAAGTATCATTAGTGAAAAAGACTCAGAACAGAATATTATCCTAATTCGGTTTGCACAAAAATGGGTCGATATTGTGTCTCCAATTTCGATTGGAACGCACAACGATACAAAGTTGGATTTTATTTAGAATTAAAATAAACGTCCGCGAAAAATATTGTACGGCTAAAATAAAGCACAAGAGAGCATAATTATGAGTTACACAAGGGTCAGAATGGAAGGAGGGCATGTCTAGGACAAGGTTGTGAAATTTGTCGGAAGGCAAAAGCTAGGGTAGCGCTCCAAATATCGAAGCAACGATAAGGCGCAACAATTAAATAAAATCGCGGTAATTAATTACAACCTCAAATAATTAAATCCTAAATAATACTAATTAAATTCATAACCCTATAATCCGGTCAGGTGTTCATCTAGTGGGCTTCTAGGTCAAGTCTACTAGCTCAACATTAAGAACATTGTATATAATATATATATGGAAATACACATCTCATACAATTATTTAAATTAAATACACATACTTAAAAATAACTACAACAATATTAATAATATATAAAGTCAAAAATACTCCTATTTTTAGAATATGGTAGTGACAAATAGTCTCCTCTATGATCTCTGGTGTGTAGTCTGCATCTATACCTGGTCCATAATGTGTGGGACAGAAGTCCTCAAGATCCTCTAAAAAAATATTCAGTCAGGATTGGAGCGAAGTACAAGCACTAACAGCAGTTCCATATATATTAACAAAAACTATAACACAGTATAAAAAATACAAGATAGATATGAATACTGGCAATAAACAATACCAGAATAATGAAATACTAGAGCATATGTCATCATCAATGGTATAACTAGCAATGAACAGAAATACAAGTACATACTAGAATAATAAACTAGAATATAAGTGAGTACTAGAACAATAACTAGATAATAAGGAATGCTAGATCAATATACTAGAGATACATGTCAAGAACATCAAGCTAAGTGTGTGAAACATCAGCATATCATGTGATCGGCTTGGGACTGATCAGGCTTGTTATATATGATTAGCTATAATTCATGTAAGGTCAGGCTAACCATCCGGATAGCTATGATGCGAGAAATAGTCAGGCTAATCATATGTAACAGGCTATGAGGCATATAATGGTCAGGCTACACTGACGTGAGGTGTGGGTGAGCTATGATGCATGTAGAGTTGGGTATGATCACATAAGCTACTAATATTTCCCCGTTTTCTAGCAAGCACGATAGATTCCAAATTACGACTCCTTGTGATAGGTCCCGATGATGGCAACTCGTGTAAACAACAGTGTCAGAATCATATACGCTATACAACTAGAATTATAGAGATAATTCTACATAATAAAAATTGTCAGAGAATGTACTCACCTGTGGTCCTTAGCTGGCAATACCAATGTCATATTTCTAAAGTATCGTCTGAATGATCCAACAGTCCTATAGACATATCATATAATACAATATTGCATCAGATATTATACTAACACACATAATCAAAACACAATAAACTCAGAGACTATGCTAGGGGTGTCACTTGTCATCTAGAGGGTTAAGTGTACGTCTAGTTGCACGGGCGTCACGTCTGTAATTGCTGTGCATAACAGACAGTCCATAATACGGGTCTTGCCAGTATGTCAGTGTACATATGGCAGTCTGCTAACATATTACATGGTCACAGGTCAATGTAACTACGGGTTATCCGTAATTACACTCGGGTCACCTAGTACATATATAAATATACATATTATTAACTAGCATATAACATTAATACTCATAATATATGTATACCAATTAATTACATATATAATATATATATGTATATACACTAATTGAATTTATACTATATATATATATATATATATATATATATATATATGTATATGTATATATATATATATATATATATATATATGTATATGTATATATATACCAATATACATGTTAAACATATACTAAATACAAATACTAATACATACACTCTCATACCAAATATACAATACTCGTATATTAAATCATAACTACAAATATGTATATATACTAGTAAAGAATACGTGTATGCATGTACGTGTACGTATACGCAAGAGGGAGAACTCAAACCTGTGTACGCGAGACGAGATATTTGTGTCGAGGTCATCGCGAAGGGGGGTGCTCAGTTCAGTCGAGCGGGTCGACTCCGGTGATCAGCGAGTTGGCAGTGGGGTGCTGCTCGGGTTCACGACGGTCAGCGGGTCTCCGGTCGTGCAGTGAGAGAGGGGTGGTAGCAGGTTTTCGGTGGTCAACAGGCGTGTTCGAAGTCGACGTGGACTTCAGCAGCTTCTCTGGTCGAGTACAGGTGGTGTGGCGACTCTGTGCAGATCACGGGTTGGGCAGCGGCCTCTGATCGACGAGGAGGAGGAAAGAGAGGTGGGGTTGACGGTTGTGATCCGATTGACGTTGTGGCTCGGCGGGGTTTAATAGGGGTGCAGCACCATGTGGAGGCGGGGATGGCGAGTGCAGTGGTGCTCGGGGTCGATTCCGGTCGAGTGGGTCGATTGAAGGAAAAGTGGATCTCCTCCGGTCCAGGAAGAGATGGTGAGGCGGCGGGTTATCATGTGGAGGCATCTTCGGTCGTGGGTTGAGGGAAGGGATGGTTGGGGAAGAAACGGCTGTAGCTATAAGTTTATAGGAAAAGAAAAGGAAAAGTAAAGAAGAATATTTATATATGAGTATAATGTACTGGGTTGACCTAGAATTAGGGCTTGGTCAAACCCTTGGGAAAAGGGCTTGTCATTGAGATATTTCAAGGGCTAGGATTCAAATGGATTCAAAATGAATGGCCAGGATTGCATTTGGTTCAAAGTTTGGAGGGCTATGGTTTAAGGAGGTTGATGTTGAGTTACACACTCCCAAAAATTATGAAAAAAATCACATGAGGGAGAAAATGGGTTTCTTCACGTGTCATATCCAACGGGGTGGACACCTTAATGCACTTTTGCATAAAAGTGCCCAACAATTGGAAAATTGCATAAAGTTTGGTTTATGGTTTAATTTAATTAAAATAAATGTAATCAGTGTTCTAAAATTAATTAGAAGTATATTGTGCTGAAATCTAGTGGGACACAAGTGTCATGAATAAAGTAGACTCAGAATAGATTATTATCCTAATTTGGGTTGCTCAAAATGGGTCGAGATTGTGTCTCCAATCTCGATTGGAACACACATGGGTACAAAGTTGGATTTATATCGAATTAATTATAGTCATTTACGACGAATGTTGTGCGTCTAAAATGAAGCACAACAAGACATAATTATGAGTTACACAAGGATCAAAATAAAAGTCTAACACATCTAGGACAAGGGTATAAAACCTGTTGGAAGATAATGGCTAGTGTAGTGCTCTAATTATCGAAGCAACGGTAAAGTACAACAATCAAATAAAATCACAGCAATTAAATATCATGCAATCATTAACACATTCAATTAATAATGAAAGACGAAAATACCTCTAATATGAAATATGGTAGTGACAAGTCTACCCTCCTTAAAAGAATTTTGTCCTCAAAATTAAAAATAAACTAGCACAAGAACAAGCAATCAAACAATGAATTATACCTCAAGTCTCGAAGAGATACGGATACAGCTCACGCATTTTGTCCTCTCTCTCCCAGGTTAACTCTCCTAGAGAGTGATGTCTCTATGCAATACGAACCAAAGGAATAGTTTGGTTCCACAATACCTTCTCTCTACGATCCAAGATCTCTACGGGTTGTTTAGGATAGCTGAGCGTCGGTCCAACCTCGATCTCCGAGTGATATAGTACGTGACTAGGATCTGCTATGTACCATCGCAGCTGCGACACGTGGAACACATCATGCACTCCATCTAGAGCAGGCGACAAGTCAAGTCTATAGGCCACTACACCGACCCTTGCAAGAATACTGAAGGGCCCGATGTAACGTGGACTAAGCTTTTCGCCTCTACCAAAATGAATCATGCCCATATTGGAGAAATCCGTAGGAATACCAGATAACCAACCTGAAACTCTAGGGGTCTACGGTGGATATTGGTCTAATGTCGTTGTCTGTCCTGTGCCACTAGCAGTCTGTCTATGATAAGTTTTACCTTTTCTGCTGCATCTACGACCATTTTTGGTCCTAACAAAGCTCTCTCTCCAACATCATCCCAAGATAATGGTGTATGACACCTTCGTCCATATAAAGCCTCGAATGGTGACATCTTAATGTTGGCCTGGTAGCTGTTGTTGTAAGCAAACTCTACTAGGTGTACATAATCCTTCCAAGAACCTCCAAGATCCAAAACGCAAGTGCATAGCATATCTTCAAGAGTCTGAATAGTCCTTTCAGACTGCCCGTCTGTCTGGGGGTGATACGCGGTACTGAACTTGAGCTGAGTGCCCAAGCTAGCCTGCAGACTCCTCTAGAAATGGGAAGTGAAACAATTATCCTGATCTGAGACGATACTCACAGGAACTCCACGTAATCTGACAATCTGCCGCACTTATATCTCTGCTAACTTCTCTATCGAAGTACCCACTTTGAAAGGTAAGAAGTGGGCTGATTTGGTCAATCTATCTACGATGACCCAAATCGCGTCCTTTCCTCCTGGAGAACGTGGAAGTCCTGAAACAAAGTCCATAGTCACGTGCTCCTACTTCCATTCTGGAATGGACAAAGGTTGAAGCAATCCTCCTGGCCTCTGTCGATCTGCTTTTACCTACTGGTAAACTAAACATCTGGATACAAAGCGTTCTACCTTGCACTTCATACCATACCACCATACGTGCTCCCTCAAATCTTGATACATCTTGTTGGCACCGGGATACATCGAATACTGAGAGCGATGTTCCTCCTGTAAAATCTCTTCGCGCAGGTCTCCACTTGGCACACACATCCTTGTGCCATGTCGTGAAGATCCATCATCCACAATAGTAAAATTATTTGTCAATTCTGTCCGAACTTGTGCCCTGATACTCTTCAGAGTCTCATCATCATACTGTACAGCTTTAATTTTATCCATCAGCTCTGATTGTATCTAAAATCCCCACATCTGAATCTCAATGCCTGGAACTAGTACTTCAATTTCCAAGGTCTCTAGATCGGCCAATAAGTGTCTATCTGTAGTCAAGTACATAGACATCGGATACCTGCTCAAGGCATCGACGACTAAGTTGGCCTTTCTTGGGTGGTACTACAATGAAACATCAAAGTATTTCATCAACTCTAACCACCTTCTCAGCCTCATATTTAGCTCCTTCTGTGTAAATACGTACTTCAAGTTCTTGTGGTATGTGAAGATCTCCGCACGCTCTCTGTACAGATAGTATTTCCACAGTTTTAGAGCGAAGATAACTGCTACTAACTCCAAATTGTGAGTGGGGTAGTTCTTCTCATGAGGGCATAATTATCATGAAGCATAGGCAATTACTTTCCCGTGCCGCTGAAGAACGCAACCCAAAACTTTTTTTGAAGTATCATTGCAGATAGTGAATCCACCTGTTCCTGATGGCAACGTCAAAACTGGCGCTGTCGTCAATCTCTTCTTCAGCTCATCAAATGTAGCTTGACATTCTTCTGTCCAGACGAATTCTACATCTTTCTTGGTCAGCCTAGTCATCGACTTTGTAATCTTGGAGAAGTCTTGTACGAACCTCATATAGTATCTTACTAGTCCGAGGTAGCTCCTGATTTCAGCTATCTTACTGAGGGTAGCCCATGATTTTACTGCTTCGATCTTCTTTGGGTTAACTAAAATTCTATCACCCGTCACCATGTGTCCAAGAAATTCAACCTTGTCAAGGAAGAACTCACACTTTGAAAGCTTTCCGTATAATTCTTCCTTCCTGGGAGTCTCCAAGACTATCCTTAGGTGCTCTTCGTGCTCCTCTGGGGTCTTCGAATACACAAGAATGTCGTCAATGAACACCACTATGAACTTGTCAAGGTACTGATGGAATATCTTGTTCATCAAGTTCATGAATACTGCTGGTGCATTGGTTAAATCAAACAGCATTACCGTGAATTCAAACTGGCCATATTTGGTCCGAAAGGCTATCTTCGGTATGTCTTCACTCTTCACCTTCACCTGTTGATAGCCTGACCTCAAGTCTATCTTTGAAAACACCTTTGCCCCGCTCAATTGATCGAAAAAATCATCTATCCTCGGCAGTGGGTATTTGTTCTTGATAGTGAGGTTGTTCAGAGCTCTATAATCGATACACATACGTACCGTACCATCCTTCTTCAGTACGAACAATACCGGAGCTCCCCATGGTAATGAACTAGATCTAATAAAACCTTTGTCCTGCAGCTCCTCAACTTCTTCTTCAGTTCCACCAACTCGTTGTTATTGACTCTATAGACATGTTACAAAATAGGCTCCGCTCCTGGTATCAAGTCTATAGAGAATTTAATATCTCTGTCTGGCGGCAAACCTGGAAACTTCTCTGGAAATATATCTAGAAACTCCGCTATCAGTGGATGTGGTAACTCCTTTTCTTCCATCATAGCTCCGCAATAAGTGTCTCTGCTCTGCTTTGCTGCTCCTCTGGCGACCTCAAACTCTGATTCTCCTGGCGGTCAAAATATTACTCTGCCTCCGTGATAATCTATAGAAGCATGGTGTTTGCTCAACCAGTCCATTCTGAGTACAATAGCGTATCTTAGAAGTGGCATGATGAGTAAACTCACGCTCAACTCTCGGCCTTCCAATGACACTCTCCGATCCTTGTAATAATCACGGACTAGGATAATGCCTCCTCCTGTCGTGATCTTGCAAGTCCTATCTAATAGTTCCATTTCTAAATAATGCTTAAGGGCATAAAATATAGATACGAAAGTATGGGAAGCGCTAGAACCAAATAATGCAAGTGCTAGAATAGAATCGAGAGAAACTGAACCTGAAATTATTTCTCCAGCTGGCTTGGCCTCCTCAGTCGTCATGGCATAAGCTCGTCCCTTTGGTACTCCTTTCTGCTGCTGGTGGTGCTGAGCCAACCTCTGCTATTGTGGTGGAAGTGGAGGTCCCATTTGCTGGCCTCCTAGTACAGTAGGTACTCTAGCTGGTCCTCTCGGAGCGGCTGCTCCACCCTAACAAGCCTGAATAGATGGACAGTCCCTAAGGTGATGTGCTGATAATCCACAGGACAAGCAAGTACCCGATCTTTTCCTGCAGATGTCTTTAGTATGTCCCATCTTTTCATAATACGCACACTGGGTAACGTGCTGATTCTGTCTCTGTGGCTGTTGTTGCTGGATGTGTCCACGAACTGGTGTCTGGTGCTGCTGATGCTGCTGCTGGTATGACCTTTGTTGTTGTTTAAATTGTGGGTGCTTGGCTGGTCCTGTGTTACCACATATTCCTCCAGAAGTGTCGTGTCCTCTCTTGGGCCTGAGGTTCAAATTATCTTCAGCAATCTGGGCATCCATCAGAATACCCTCAAATGTAGCAGTACGTTATCCCAAAGTACGAGATTTGATCTCTCTATTCAACCCCTTCATAAATTTTTGGGCTCTGTCTCCTGGGTCTCGGATCATTGATGGCGTGAATCAACTCAAACGGCAAAACTCTGCGGCATATTCACCAACTGACATGCTCCCTTGGACTAAGTCTTGGAACTGAATTTCCAATGCTCCCAAAGCCACATCAGGAAAGAACTTCTCCTTGAAGAGATCCTTGAAGTCCTCCCAAGTAAGTCCTTCGACAACGAGTTTCGGCTTTGTATGATACCACGTCAGCGCGATATCAAACATCTGACTGCCAGCGGCCTCTATCTGAAGAATCTCCAGAATTTGTGCCAAACGCAAGTTCCTCTCTATATCCTCTAGCCATTCGTCAGCATAGAGTATTCCTTCAGTACCTTTGAACTCTCGAGGCATCATCCTTTTAAAGTCCACTATAGTACCTGGCCTCTGGTACTGCTGGCTAGGATGCTGATGTTGTCGTGCTACTCTTTCCACAGCCTGGAGAGCCACCTGATTAGCATTCTCTATGCTCTCTCTTATCAGCTCTGTCTGTGCCTGGTACGCCTCTGCTTGCACCCTCTGAGCCTCAGCTTGAACACGCTGAGCTTCTGCTGTCACTCTTTGGGCCTCTAACATGCCCTGGATAAGTACGAACATCTGTACCCCGTTAGTGGGCACACCTCCGGGAATCGGAGTTAGTGGTGGTGGAAGATTATCTGTTACAGCTGGGACAATCCTCTGAAGATGTGGAAGAGGAATCCCATTAGCTGCAGATACTCCCACATGAATAGGAGATGTAGGAGGAACTCCAGATCTCTGTTTGTTAGGTCGAGAGGTGGCAGACCTCTCTGAAGCGGCTGCTCCCAATCTCAAAGACCTAGTCTTCGGCGGCATCCTGAAGACAGATCGAAAAGAATCAATTAATGTAATAGATACGATACCACCAAGAAAGGGCAGTAAAATTCTAAAGGAATCAATCATTCAGTATAGCATTGTGAAGATCAAAAATTTCCTAGTTGTGATTGAGCATACTCTCATCATAAATCATATTTCCTATATCCTATCACAGGCTCGCAGTATTACAACTAAGTTGTCGTACTACCACGATATCGCACAACTTGCGAAACTAGACCTGCATGGGCCACCACTAAAAATGTGTCACGACCGGCACCCAGAATTTGGGCATAAGTCGTAGGTACGTCCAGACTATGCCACAGCATCGACGGTAGAACGCTGTCTAAGTCTCAATAATACTAAACAATACTCACAACCTGCCAATAATATCAACTCCATAAGGAGGACAATATACATCTCACAATAGCTCATAATGTAAACTCAATCACAACAACTATAAGAGTATAAGGCACGATAAAATATAAGAAGAATGACATAAGTCAAACACAATATCTCAAAATAGAGATAAACTACAGTCTAGCTGTCTAACATAAAGTCTCCATAAGTCCTAACATAAACTCAGAATAAGTCTAAACATAAACTGAAATAAACCTCAAATAAGTCTCAGTGCATGAGATAAAAACTGTCTAGATAGCTGCAGGTAATGTCTTCTCTAAAGGAATAGTCTCCTCTAAGATCTCTGGTGTGTAGTCTACATCTATACCTGGTCCATAATGTGTGGGACAGAAGTTCTCAAGCTCCTCTAAAAAAATATCCAATCAGGATTGGAGCGAAGTACAAGCACTAACAGCAGTTCCATATATATTGATAAAAACTATAATACAGTGTAAAGAAATACAAGATAGATATGAATACTGGCAATAAACAATACTAGAATAATAAAATACTGGAGCATATGTCATCATCAATGGTATAACTAGCAATGAACAGAAATACAAGTGCATGTTAGAACAATGAACTAGAATATAAGTGAGTACTAGAACAATAACTAGATCATAAGGAATGTTAGATCAATATATTAGAGATACATGTCAAGAACATCTAGCTAAGTGTGTGAAACATCAGCATATCATGTGATCGGCTTGAGACTGATCAGGCTTGTTACATATGATTAGCTATAATTCATATAAGGTCAAGCTAACCATCCTTATAGCTATGATGCGAGCAATAGTCGGACTAATCACATGTAACAGGCTATGAGGCATGTAATGGTCAGGCTGCACCGACATGAGGTGTGGGTGAGCTATGATGCATGTAGAGTTAGGTATGATCAAATAAGCTACTAATATTTCCCTGTTCTCCAGCTAGCACGATGGATTCCAAATCACGACTCCTCGTGACAGGTCTCGATGATGCCAACTCGTATAAACAACAGTGTCATAATCATGTATGCTATATAACTAGAATTATAGAGATAATCAACATAATAAAAACTATCAGCTTTAAAAGAAATATTCTATTTTTTTTTCTGCTACCCCATTTTGTTGAGGAGCATAAGGAGTTGTTACCTCATGTATAATGCCATGCAATTCACAAAAGGAGTCAAACTCGGCAGAAGTGTATTCACCCCCACGATCAGACCTAAGAATTTTAATTTTCTTCTCAAGTTGGTTTTCAATTTCAGCTTTAAAAGATACAAACTTACTAAAAGCTTCATCTTTAGTTCTAAGCAAGTAAATATGGCAGTATTTTGAATAATCATCTATAAATGTAATAAAATACCGTTTACCACTACGAGTGAGAATACCGTTCAATTCACAGATATCGCTATGAATAAGCTCCAATAGCTGAGAACTCCTTTCAACGGAATAAACGGATTTTCTGGGCTGTTTGGCTTGTGTACATATCTCATATTTTCCATTCCTGCTCATGTCAATCTTAGGAATCAATTATAACTTAGATATTCTCTTTAAAGAGTTAAAATTGATATGTCCCAAACGACTATGCCAAATATCACAACTATCAGTATTATAAAAGAGAGCATTTGAATCAGAAGTAGAAGTAGATGCAATATTATTAAACATGATTTTAATGTACTGCAAGGCATGTCCACAGAAAGTTTAAACAGACCCCCACATACATAGCCTTTCCCAATAAAGTTACCATTCAGGTAGATTACAACTCGATCAGATTCAAATACCAGTTTATAACCATGTTTATTTAACAAATAACCAGAAATTAAGTTCTTGTTTACGTCCGGTACGTGCTGCACATTATGCAAAGGGAGAATCTTGCCCGAAGACAACTTGAGGTTCACTCTTCCCTTTCTATGCACTCTGGCAGCACTCGAGTTTCCCATAGCTACTGATTCGCCTTCCTCAACCTGTCGGTAGGAGGAAAAAGAATCAATATTAGGGCATACATGGATATTTGCCCCTGTATCAACCCACCAGTTAGTAGGCTGATACAATGACTCAAAAACAGAACATACGGTTACAAATCTTTGATCATCGGTACCGATAGATTCGGTCCCAGCTATGATAACATGAGCCTGTGGAACAACAATAGAGTCTGCAGGAGTTCGACGATCAGGATTCTGAAATCCCTGACCCTTCTTCCTGTGGAGGCATTGCCTAGCAAAGTGACCAGGCTTACCACAGTTGTAACATTCCCGCTTAGGTCTATTGTCTTTCCCAATCACAGCTCTTGGCTTAAGAAACTGTTTCTTTGCAGGGTTCCTGTTCTGGGGGTTGTTCCTCTGTTGATAGGGTTCGCCCTTAGGCTTTTCCTTGGTTTCAACAATGTGTAACTTTGCCTCAAATTCAGTACTAAGAGGTTCCTTGTCTCTAGTTCTACCTTCTTCCTCAATGCGGAAGGACACAAACAGGTCGTCTAAAGACATGGGTTCCTTATTATGTTTTAGTTTTAAACCAAATTTCTTCCAAGATGGGGAAAGTTTATTAATGAAGGCAGCAATTAGAAACTTATCAGCAAATGGCATATCTTTCTGAGACATCTCGTGTATGATAGTTTGAAGGGTATTAGTCTGTTCAACAACAGACTTCTCATCTACCATTTTAAACTCTAAAACTCTGTCAACAATGTAAATCTCAGAACTCGCTCTTCATTGGAGTATTTTTTATCGAGAGCTTCCCAAAGCTCTCTGGACGTAGAAGAAGTGCAGTATATATCATAGAGGGTGTCAGAAAGACAACTGAGAATTTTACCGTGACAGATAAAGTCTGTCTCATTGTAGGACTCTAATTCGTAGGTGTAAACCCCCTCGATTTATTCTGAAGATAGTTAGAGTGGTTTTGGAAAATTTTAATGGCAGATGTTGAGGTTTAGAGTAGAGAAAATTTATCTGGAATTTAAATTCGATTAATTAAAACCCTTGGCGCGCCCTATCTTTGTCTAGTTATTCGGAGCTCATTATCAGCCCATAAATTCCGTACAATTATTGTACTTCTGACTCAACTCGCCAAATTAGGCACCGGACTTTTCTGACTGTTAAAATCAATTTTTTGTGTGCTCTAAATTAATTGCACAATATTCCGAAAATTGTAACCCATATTTAATTTTGTGTCGGACACCTGTGTCGTCATCCTCGATTTTGGGGTACCAACTTAACCCGTTGAGCCGGACCAACTAAAGGGTCCAAGACTGACTCCAAGCCCCCACCATTTTTGACTTTTGCGTTATTTCCGGATTTTGACCCCAAGTGCCCCAATTAAATTAAATTCGTGGGACGCTTTATTCTATTTAAATCGGGAATACCAACTTTGTAAATCCTATTTTAATCCTAAATTAATTCCAATGCCCTTCAAATTAAATCCGTGCCTAACGCACAACTCCCTCTCACCATAAAAATTTCTAAATATAATTTTCTCTGCAATTTTTGTGTCATTTCATGTGTCCATGCAATTTTCCGAATTTACGGGACTAAGTTGCAATTATTAATTTGTGTGGCAACATCCTATTGGCCATGAACAAATGAGAGGGTCCCAAAATAGGGTCCCATTCTCATCCACCCATTTCCCCTCATGAAGAAACCTTATTTCCTTCATGTTTAATCCCAACCATTCATTTTGAATGGATGGATCCCAACCCTCCATCTACTCCACACATTCCCCTATAAAGTAAACTTTCCCCCACCCTCAACACATAACACCTACCGGCCCTAATCCCAAAAATCTCTCTCTCTCCTCCTCCATTTAATTTCTTCATGCAAAAAAGAACCCACTCTTCTTCCTTCATTCCCATTCTTTAAACTTCTTCTTCCTTCCTTCTCCTTCTTGGGAAGCCTCCGGCGGCTGACAGTGACTCCGGCCACCTTTGGGCCCGTCTTCCGCATCTACTCCGGCGCCCCGCGGTGCATCCCCGCGGCTCAGCCGCTGTAATCGCCCGCGGGCCTCCCTCAGCGGCTCCGGCGCTGTGCTCGACACCGGCCGAGTACCCCCTCGACCTCCAGCAGTTCCCCCGTACCGCCTCCTGCCGACGGCACAGCCCCCCGTTCTGGCCAGGCGTACGCAGCTACTCCAGTCCGGCCGAGCTGCTGGGTCGGCCAGTCTGCCCGCGGCTAGAAACCACTTTCCCCCGATGAGCTAGCCATCAGCCAGCCTCCCCGCCGGCTGAGCAGCCTCCCTGCCGACTGTGCAACAGCCCCCGGCCGTCCAGTCCCGACTTCGCGCTACTCCGGCCAGTGAACCACTTCCCCGCGTCTCCCTGACCAGCTTCCTACCACCATCATCACCACCACTCTGCCAACCACACTCCTCCGGCCAGCGAGCCACGTCGAGGTCGACTCCCTCCTCCTCTCTTTGTTTATATTCATGTTGAGTTATTTTAACTAGGGTTTTTATATATCATGTTGATGAAGATGTAGTGTGTTGATGAGCATGGATATACTTGAGTTTTTGTTGAAAGCATGATTAAAACATACATTTGAAGGTTTATGAATTTGTTGATATTAAGGAAATGACGATTATAAAATGTATACGTTGAAGCTTGAGAATAAAATGGGTCTTTGGTTAGGGTCGCATAGTTTGTATTAAGATTTAAGGGTTAGTTCATTTTATATTATGCAATGAGGGTAAAATGCATGGGTATAAATTAGAGTTTATAAATGCAAGGTTTGAGATGTTAAGGTATTTCAATTTATTCATGCATATTGTTTTTTTATGATGATCAGTTTAATTGGTCGTGACTTGACGTTGATAAAAATGTTGAACAAAATTACGTAGCAGTTTTATTGATAAATGGGAAAGATTATATATGTCTGAGGATTTAATCAGGGTTTGATTAACTAAAAATTTATGATAGTTTTAATTGATGGGGTACTTATTGTGAATTTGTAATGAAGATATAAAAAGGAAGGTTTAATAATTATTGATAATTTACTTGAGGATGACATGTGTCACCGTGAGTGATAGTGCCTGTAAAGACCAGAAGGAATATGAGGATTGGTCATGGCTCAAAATACTGATATACACTGTGATGAATATAGTGGGATTGAGGAATTGTTCTGATGATATTATACAGGTGATCGATCGTGTTAGATGTAATGAACCTCCGAGTCAACCTGGGTCAACCCTCTAGCGTTGTATCCCTGTGAGCTGTAGCTGAGTTTAGGTGTAGATGTATGTCGCCTCCCTATCTGTCGTGGAAAAGATTATTAATTATTGGTTGTATCTCCTCTCTAGGTACACCGGGACCTGAGGACTTGGACTTGGTACCAGATCCCCATCATCACCAGCCGGACGCAGGCAAGTGTACCTTGCCACCTTGTATTTCAGTTTACAGATATTCATTATTTCATTATGTACTTTATGCACGTACTTATGTTAACGTTCGATACTTCGCGTCCGGTTCACAACCGGGTGAAGACGTACGTCGTAACGTCTTAGGAAGATTGTTGGATGATTCGAAGTTTCTCGATATGCGTACCTGAGCTTATCGATACCCCAGGACACACTCATACACTGTGATCATGCCAGATTCCTGTATCCTGATACCGACATCATGATCAGAGACTGGGACGACCTTAGGGTCGCGTCTGTTGAGTTATATCTGTGAGTCGAGACTGTAGTTAGAGGGTCAGGTTCAACGTACAATCGTTGACCGCTTGGGGAAGGGGAAGACAGTTACTAGACGTTTGGGCTACTCTGCATGTGTCACGACCCGCACCCGGGGTAAGGGTACTAGTCGGAAACAACGCCCAGCCTACGCCGCAGAATCGGCGGTAGAACGCTGTCTAGATAATCTATCTAATATAATGAACCACCAATAATGATAGTATACTCAATCACAGAACTAAGATAGAATGAACACGAATCAGATAGGAATAGAATAGTCACCACGCAACTCATGAGTTTAAAATAATACATCAATGAGTCTGAAGAGTAACAAAAATAAGCTGGAGACAAATCCAGTACAAAAGAATACTACCATACTATAAAGCTACACTCCAAGGTCAACTGTCTCAGTTGGGATAAGTCCCTCTTGAGCCAGGGTCTCCGAATCTAAACCCACAACATCCTGGGGTCCATAATAGGTAGGGTACTCCTCAGTGTCATCTGGAAAAATATATCCAGTCAGGAAAGGAGCAGAGTACAACCCTAACAGCAGTTCTCAATTAATGATAAAAACTATGTAACAGTAAATAGCTATGGATAAACAAGATGCACAATAGGAATAAGAGATATATAGACAATAAGGAAATACTGGAAAGAAATACAATAAGGAACAATATGCTAATGAAACAATAATACTAATGACTAAGTGTGTGAGTACTAGCTTAACATGTGATCGGCTTGGGCAAGATACAATGCGGCCTGGCTAATCATACGTGCGGTGCATGATCAACACTATTCGCTTACCAATACTTTATTCAATAGGGATTTGATCACATATCTATACTAATACTCCCCACCCCCAACTGGTATAATAGATCCAACCACGGTATGCTATGGCACTAGATTCCCCAAGAAGAGAGCGACTCCTCCCGAAAATTGGTGTCTGTACATGTACAAGATAACCAATGAAACAATACTTGCACCATATACACCATATACCAAGGAATAATATCTCATGACGAGATCCGGATATACCAATCCGTGTAACCATAATGTCAAGAGAAACATGTATATCTACACTAGATACAACAAACATAGAGGATATCATAAATGAGAAACTATCAGAGAATGTACTCGCCTGAAGTCCAAAGAACAGTCTCACAGATGTCTGACTCGGTACCTCGAAGACCTAGATATAGAATACCATATTAATACAAGGTCCCGGAAAGAGAACAAGTCAAACTATTCAACTTCTAGGTCAATAAATCAATTCTAAGTCAAAAGTCAACTATGGTCAACTCTAAAGTCAACTAAAGTCAAACATGGTCAAACCAAGGTCAACCTCACAAGACATCTATATAAATAATATAGAAAATAAAATATAATAATTTAGGAATCAAAATTAGATCCCAATTGGTACCCACACAAAGTATACTAATAATACAATTAATGCACACTCTAAATAATGTATATACAAACCAATATTTATACAAATAAAATAATATATTATTATTAGTATTATACCTCACAAAAACACCTATATATATACATATATATAAATCAAAATGCATATATATATATATATATAACAAATTTAATAACTATATACTTATATATACATACATATAAACTTACAAAATTAAAATACCAAACACATGCACATATTAATGTATATATTTTACATGGCTAGAAGCACACATAAAAATACATTCATTAATATACAAATAATTATATAATAATTATAAATAATATAATTACACATAAATATATTTTATAAAATATTTATGTATAATATATATATATATTTAACATAAGTACATATATAATTGTATGCAAGAAAGCTACATACATATATTTATACATCATATTAAAATACATAAAAATATAGATCTATGCTACAACATCATAATAAATACACTAAAATAATATATAATATCTATATATATTTACTAATTATAAATGAAGAATTTAAAGCATAAATAATTAGATCTACACATAAACACACCAATTTGGAGAGTATCACACCGTATCCCACTAGATCTAGGATACGCATGTGAAATGAGTCCAACACACAACCAATTGCACCCCGAAGGACACAAACAAGTCACAAATAATATTTATGAATAAATCAAAGTGTCAAAAGTAGATCTATGTGTCCGTGTCAAAATACGACATGGTGAATTGGAAAGAATTTAGGATGAATTTGGTGGAGAATTGGAATGGGAATGGAGGGAATTTGGGAGTGGAAAATTCTAGATCTAGATTTGGAATGAGAATGAGAGGAGAGAGAAATTTCTCCCCTCTTTTAATAGGTCGGCCTTGCCCCTCTCCCAAGCAATTGTAAAATATTCAATGTACCCCTTGGGGCCTCTCATGAAGAAATAATTAAGGAAGGAAGCTTCTAGTCTAATCACTTAATTAATTTAATCCATCTCCTTAACTATGGGCTTTCTAAATGGGCCAAGTCTAACTATTTAATTCATGTTGGTCCATGGGTCCAAACTACACTAGTTGGGTCTACTAAAATAAGTCCAAAATAATTAAATAACATCCAACAACAATTAAATAATACAACAAAAATTATTTACCATGCACAATATTTATTAAAATAGAAAATTACTGAAATACCCTTTTTTTTAAAATGTGGTAGTGACAAGTCTACCCTCCTTAAAATAATTTCGTCCTCGAAATTTAAAGATGAAAACTACCCCCAGAAAATAATAGAACAGAACTAAAGAATCACAATTAACTAATGAACAGAACATAACTAGAAAATAACATACCTCAAGGTACAAACAAATATGGATAACGCTCTCGCATGTCATCCTCTCTCTCCCAGGTAGACTCCCCCGGAGAGTGATGCCTCCATACGACGCATACCAAAGGAATAGTCTGGTTTCTCAGCACCTTCTCTCTCCGATCCAGAATGTCAACTGGCTGCTCTGGATAGCTAAGAGTAGGGCCCACCTCTATCTCTGAGTGATCCAATACATGACTAGGATCTGCCATGTATCGTCTCAACTGCGACACATGAAACACGTTGTGCACTCCCTCCAATGCAGGTGGCAAGTCTAGTCTATAAGCAACTGCACCGACCCTCTCTAGAATAGTGAAAGGTCCGATGAATCGCGGACTAAGCTTTCCGCCTCCACCGAAGCGAATCGTGCCTCGTGTCGGAGAAATCCTCAGAAATACCAAACCACCCACCTAGAACAAAATACCATCTTAAGAACTTAATCTATAACAAACAAGAACAAGCACAAACAAAATCTAAACTATACCTCGAACTCCAAAGGTCTCCGATGGCTATCGGCCCAATGCCGCTGTCTGTCCTGCGCCACTCGAAGTCTGTCTCTGATCAACTGAACCTTCTCCGCTGCATCCACAACCATCTCTGGCCCAGGCAAAACTCTCTCTCCAACATCGTCCCAAGATAAAGGAGTACGATACCTCCGACCATATAGAGCTTCAAAAGGTGACATCTCTATACTGGCCTGATAACTGTTGTTGTAAGCAAACTCTACCAAATGGAGATGGTCCTCCCAAGAACCCCCAAAATCTAGTACACAAGTGTGCAACATATCCTCGAGAGTCTGGATAGTCCGCTCAGACTGCCCATCTGTCTGGGGATGATATGCAGTACTGAACTTGAGCTGAGTGCCCAAACTCTCCTGCAAACTTCTCCAGAAATGAGAAGTGAAACGACTATCCCGATCTGAGACTATGCTGACGGAAACTCTATGTATCCTAACGATCTGCCTCACATACATCTCTGCCAGCTTCTCCGTAGACAAACCCACCTTGAAAGGCAAAAAGTGGGCCGACTTGGTCAACCTATCAACAATGACCCAAATCGCGTCTTTCCCTCCTGGAGATCGTGGAAGTCCGGACACAAAATCCATAGTAATGTGTTCCCACTTCCACTCTGGAATGGGTAATGGCTGAAGTAACCCTCCTGGCCTCTGCCTCTCGGCTTTCACCTGCTGGCACACTAAGCATCTGGATACAAACTGTGCCACTTCCCTCTTCATGCCATACCACCACACACTCTCTCGCATATCCCGATACATCTTGTTAGCACCTGGATGTATGGAATACTGAGAACCATGCGCTTCCTGCAACACCTCCTCTCGCAACTCCCCACTAGGCACACACAATCTAACTCCATGCCTCAAAGATCCATCCTCTGCAATAGTGAAATCATCCTCCAATCCTGCTCTCACCTGAGCTCTGATACTCCTCAAAGATACGTCATCATACTGTGCTACCTTAATCCTGTCCATCAAATCTGAGTGTATCTGCAATCCCCACATCTGCATAGCACACCCAGGAACAATTACCTCAATGCCCAAGCTCTCCAAGTCCTCCAACAAATATCGATCCTGCGTTAAGAACATAGCTACCGGATACCTGCTCAAAGCATCGGAAACTACATTGGCTTTCCCAGGATGATATTGCAAAGAGATATCAAAATCCTTCATCAGTTCCAACCACCGACGCTGCCTCATGTTCAACTCCTTCTGCGTGAAAACTTACTTCAAGCTTTTGTGGTCTGTGAAGATCTCCATACGCTCTCCGTACAGATAATGTTTCCACAACTTTAGAGCGAAGATGACGGCTGCCAACTCTAAATCATGGGTAGGATAGTTCTTTTCATGAGGACGTAATTGCATGGATGCATAGGCAATCACTTTCCCATGCTGCTGAAGAACACAACCTAAACCCTTTCCCGATGCATCACTATAAATAGTGAAACCTCCGGACCGTGATGGCAACGTCAAAATAGGAGCAGACGTCAACCTCTTCTTCAACTATTCAAAAGTAACCTGGCAATCCTCTGTCCAAACAAACTCCACATCCTTCCTTGTGAGTCTGGTCATCGGCTCGGCAATCCTCGAAAAATCTTGCACAAACTTCCTGTAATAGCCTGCCAATCCCAAGAAACTCCTGATCTCTGCTACTGAACTCGGAGTCTTCCAAGATTCCACTGCTGAAATCTTCTTCGGATCCACTGAAATACCATCACCAGTCACAACATGCCCCAAGAATTCTACTTTGTCCAAGAAAAACTCACATTTGGACAACTTCCCATACAACTTCTTCTTCCTCAGCACATCCAACACAATCCTCAAATGCTCCTCATGCTCCTCCGGTGTCCTCGAGTATATGAGTATGTCGTCGATGAACACCACCACGAACTTGTCAAGGTACTGGTGGAACACCTTGTTCATCAAGTTCATAAATACCGCCGGTGCATTAGTCAAACCAAACGGCATCACCATAAACTCGTACTGACCATACCGAGTTCTAAAAGCAGTCTTCGGTATGTCCTCCGGCTTCATCTTCACCTGATGGTAGCCTGATCTCAAATCTATCTTTAGAAAATACCTTCGCACCACTCAACTGATCAAACAAATCATCAATCTGTGGCAAAGGATACTTATTCTTGATAGTGAGATTATTCAAAGCCTTGTAATCAATGCACATGCGTACCGATCCATCCTTCTTCGGTATAAATAATACCGGGGCTCCCCATGGTGAAGAACTCGATCTGATAAACCCCTTATCCTACAATTCGTCCACTTGCTTCTTCAACTCGACCAGCTCGCTGTTGTTTACTCTATAGACATGCTGTAAAATTGGTTCTGCACCTGGCACCAAGTCTATAGAAAATTCAACATCTCGATCTGGTGGCAATCCTGGCAATTCCTCAGAAAACACATCTAAGAATTCTGCTATCAACGGATGCGGCAACTCCTTGTCTTCCACCATAGCTCCACAAATAATGCCTTCCCCCTCCTCCGCAGCTCCTCTAGCAAACTCGAACTCTGGCTCTCCTGGCGGACCAAATAAAACTCTACCTCCTCTACAATCTATGCTAGCACGGTGCCTACTCAACCAATCCATCCCGAGTACAATATCGTAGCTCGGAAGTGGCATTATAAGTAGACACGCACTCAACTCCCGGCCTCCCAGAGTAACTCTCCGATCCTTGCAAATATTATTAACCAGGATAATGCCTCCCCCGGTCATGATCTTGCAAGTCCTAAGGAAAGACTCAGCTACCAAACCATGCTTCAGAGCAAAAGAAACAGATACAAAACTATAGGAAGCACCACTATCAAACAAAGCTAAAGCTGGAATAGAATCAAGAAGAATAGAACCTGCGATGACATCTCTGGTGGGTTCCTCCTCTTCGACGGTCATAGCAAACGCTCGTCCCTGTCGAGCACCTCCCTGCTGTTGATGCTGGACAAAACGCTGCTGCTGTGTCGAAAGCGGTCCCCTCAGCTGTGCTGCAGGTGGTCTCGTCTGTGTCCTCGAAGCTGGAGCTGCTCCCTGAACTGCACGACGAGGACACTCCCTTGATTGATGCCCTTGAGTACCATAATACAAACAAACTCCTAGCCTCCTCCTGCAAACTTCCCAGATGTGGCCGGGCTTCTTGCAAAAGTTGCATGGAGCTTGCTGTAACTGTCTCTGCTGTTGAGGTGCCTGGTGAAAAGGCGCTCTAGCTAGAGTCTGGTTCTGCTGTGGCTGCTGGAAAGGTCTTGACTGGAAATGAGGACGTTTGGCAGATACTGCACTGCCGTTGGCCCCCAGAAAAGAATCACGGTCTCTCTTGGTCTTCAAACCCAGATCCCGCTCAACCTTGCGTGCCTCCGCAAGTATCTCCGAGTATGTCTAAAAAAAAAGACGGAATGAGGATCAATATGGCACATGATGTAAGACATCAAGGAAAGGACAGTTTAAGGGATCAAGTATCAATGTCAAAGGAGAATAGTTGAATCAAAAGAATTTTTCTAGATGTGATTGAGTATCTCAGCCTATATCCTATATCCTATTGCAGGCTTGCAGTAGTACAACTAAGTTGTCGCACTACCACGACATCACATACTTGTGAAGCTAGACCTGTATGGACCACCAACAAAAATGTGTCACGACCCGCACCCGGGGTAAGGGTACTACTCGGAAACAACGCCCAGCCTACGCCGCAGAATCGGCGGTAGAACGCTGTCTAGATAATCTATCTAATATATTGAACCACCAATAATGATAGTATACTCAATCACAGAACTAAGATAGAATGAACACGAATCAGATAGGAATAGAATAGTCATCATGCAACTCATGAGTTTAAAATAATACATCAATGAGTCTGAAGAGTAACAAAAATAAGCTGAAGACAAATCCAGTACAAAAGAATACTACCATACTACAAAGCTACACTCCAGGGTCAACTGTCTCAGTTTGGATAAGTCCCTCTTGAGCCAAGGTCTCTGAATCTAAACCCACAACATCCTGGGGTCCATAATAGGTAGGGTACTCCTCAGTGTCATCTGGAAAAATATATCCAATCAGGAAAGGAGCAGAGTACAACCCTAACAGCAGTTCTCAATTAATGATAAAAACTATGTAACAGTAAATAGCTATGGATAAACAAGATGCACAATAGGAATAAGAGATATATAGACAATAAGGAAATACTGGAAAGAAATACAATAAGGAACAATATGCTAATGAAACAATAATACTAATGACTAAGTGTGTGAGTACTAGCTTAACATGTGATCGGCTTGGGCAAGATACAATGCGGCCTGGCTAATCATACGTGCGGTGCATGATCAACACTATTCGCTTACCAATACTTTATTCAATAGAGATTTGATCACATATCTATACTAATACTCCCCACCCCCAACTGGTATAATAGATCCAACCACGGTATGCTATGGCACTAGATTCCCCAAGAAGAGAGCGACTCCTCCCGAAAATTGGTGTCTATACATGTACAAGATAACCAATGAAACAATACTTGCACCATATACACCATATACCAAGGAATAACATCTCATGACGAGATCTGGATATACCAATCCGTGTAACCATAGTGTCAAGAGAAATATGTATATCTACACTAGATACAACAAACATAGAGGATATCATAAATGAGAAACTATCAGAGAATGTACTCGCCTGAAGTCCAAAGAACAGTCTCACAGATGTCTGACTCGGTACCTCGAAGACCTAGATATAGAATACCATATTAATACAAGGTCCCGGAAAGAGAACAAGTCAAACTAGTCAACTTCTAGGTCAATAAATCAATTCTAAGTCAAAAGTCAACTATGGTCAACTCTAAAGTCAACTAAAGTCAAACATGGTCAAACCAAGGTCAACCTCACAAGACATCTATATAAATAATATAGAAAATAAAATACAACAATTTAGGAATCAAAATTAGATCCCAATTGGTACCCACACAAAGTATACTAATAATACAATTAATGCACACTCTAAATAATGTATATACAAACCAATATTTATACAAATAAAATAATATATTATTATTAGTATTATACCTCACAAAAACACCTATATATATACATATATATAAATCAAAATGCATATATATATATATATATAACAAATTTAATAACTATATACTTATATATACATACATATAAACTTAAAAATTAAAATACCAAACACATGCACATATTAATGTATATATTTTACATGGCTAGAAGCACACATAAAATACATTCATTAATATACAAATAATTATATAATAATTATAAATAATATAATTACACATAAATATATTTTATAAAATATTTATGTATAATATATATATATTTAACATAAGTACATATATAATTGCATGCAAGAAAGCTACATACATATATTTATACATCATATTAAAATACATAAAAATATAGATCTATGCTACAACATCATAATAAATACACTAAAATAATACATAATATCTATATATATTTACTAATTATAAATGAAGAATTTAAAGCATAAATAATTAGATCTACACATAAACACACCAATTTGGAGAGTATCACACCGTATCCCACTAGATCTAGGATACGCATGTGAAACGAGTCCAACACACAACCAATTATACCCCGAAGGACACAAACAAGTCATAAATAATATTTATAAATAAATCAAAGTGTCAAAAGTAGATCTATGTGTCCGTGTCAAAATACGACATGTTCAAAGCCCCGTGTCGGAAGGAAAACCCCCAAAATGACACGTATCACCAAATAGTTGGGATACGAACCACATGTACCAAATTATGGACACGACACTAGCCCCAAACACAAAAATACATGCCCAATTGATCTATAGGATCAATTGACACACAACAAAATATAAATTCAGAATTCCAACAAAATTGACACAAAAACACCATAACTTTCTCCATGGGTCTCCTATGAACACAAAACAAAGTCCTATGGGTAGTACATACACATAGGTTGATTTTACATGATTAAATCTCATATTTAGAAGCTATTTAAATGGGAAAAACTGAATTATACCTATTGGGAGATGGATTCCCAATGAAACCTCCAATTGAGATGAACTTGCTTCCAAATTGTAGATCATTACTCCTCTTTGTAGATCCTTGCTTCCTCTTTCTAGATCCTTGCTTCTCAACTTTCTAATGGTGAATTGGAAAGAATTTGGGATGAATTTGGTGGGAAATTGGAATGGGAATGGAGGGAATTTGGGAGTGGGAAATTCTAGATCTAGATTAGGAATGAGAATGAGAGGAGAGAGAAATTTCCCCCCTCTTTTAATAGGCCGGCCTTGCCCCTCTCCCAAGCAATTGTAAAATGTCCAATGTACCCCTTGGGGCCTCTCATAAAGAAATAATTAAGGAAGGAAGCTTCTAGTCTAATCACTTAATTAATTTAATCCATCTCCTTAACTATGGACTTTCTAAATGGGCCAAGTCTAACTATTTAATTTATGTTGGTCCATGGGTCCAAACTACACTAGTTGGGTCTACTAAAATAAGTCCAAAATAATTAAATAACATCCAACAACAATTAAATAATACAACAAAAATTATTTACCATGCACAATATTTATTAAAATAGAAAATTACTAAAATACCCTTTTTCCTAAAATATGGTAGTGACAGCATGCGCTTATATATGTATATGTAGTGATCCTGTATTCCAGAGTAGTGTAACACCCGTGTGTCTCTCTGCTCGGAGCTACGGTACGTCCCGTGTGTCTCTGTGTTCGGAGCTACGATTTTATTTTGGACAGCCCACGCGTCGAACATTGTCTTTAAACTGTGTCACACTAGTTGGTTATGATAGAGTACCCTGTCGTGCACTTGTACTTTTTGTTTACTTGGCATGCTATATTTTTGTACCTTGTTACGTCCCTCTGAGGACCTGGTTCCCTGCCAGTTTTGCAGCATAGACGATTATGGAGCACTTGGAAATACTGATGGAGTGGCAGATCTTGCGAGCATGGCACCAGGTACTCACATTATATCTACCGGCATTATGGTTATTTTACATTGATTATTCACCTGCTGTTGTAGCCTAGTTTTGTAGACTCATACTTCTTCTCGAGTCTATTCGAGTTAGTGTGTTATTGGGCGGCCGACCTTAGCACATATAGCTCTTTCTTGTATACTGATGTACATTATGGATTGAGACATAGAGGTTTACATTTATGGGATATCTAGATAGTGCCCTTTATATTACAACTTATACGTATTCGAGTCAGACCAGAGTCTGGTCGAATGCGTAGCTGGCGTGTCACGTATTCCTGGTCCTACGTATTTTGGGACTGGGGCATGACAGTAGGTCCTGGCAGGTTCGTGTAATTCAGTTTGGATTTTCGGTTCTTTGAGAACCTTAACCAGTTTTAAGCAAGTCAGCCAGTAGGTCATCCTACGTTGCCATCTCTTAAAATTCAGGCCATCAAACTTCTCCGGTTTGGAGGAGTTAGAATGTTCGTGGTTAGTTCTTCTATGGTGTTCATCATGTAGATAGGAATTTTTTCAACCAAAAAATATAAAGTAGACAGAAGCTACGAAAATTCTATTCTAACATTGTTGGTTAAATTCCTAAATAATGCAAATAGGAAGATATAAAATTAAAGACAAGAAATAGTATAGGATTCGAGGCACGTTACACGCTGTCCTTAGAATAGAATTTTGCCCCACGAACAGTGCAGTGGGTTCCTGGCGATCTATCCCCGAGATACAACAAATCCTTCGATTCACTACACCGTGCACCCGGTGGCGAATCCCATGAACGATCACAACCTTCCCCGAAAAATAGAGATTGGACGGAGGAGTTTTTAGAGGAATTTTGGTTCTGGTGTTTTTCTCTTCTTTTTTTCGTCTCTGTGAGATTGTTCTTTTTCCGAACAGAGAGCGAGAGAGAAAGAAAAGAAAAAATCGATTTTTGTTTTTCTCAGATCTCAGGGTCGTGTCCTGATATATCTCTCACGTAACCTTTCCCACTTTTTTTGTAACGGGATTACGTGAGAACAGTTCCGCGGAAGACCAGCAACCCACCAAACCAAATCAACGGAAAAAAAATATAAGTTATGAAATTACCTTTGTACCCGTGTCCGTTCTGCGTCGCACAAGCGTGCAAAGTGCTAAGTGCGTAAATAATAAACACGTAAAAATGTGCATTAAATTGTGCACCCCCTCGCGGGTTAGATGAGATCAAGCCCATCCCCTATAAAGCCCACTTACCCACTAAGAGGGGTAAAGCAATATATGAAAAGGAGAATGACTTCTCCTTTCCCATGTGAGACTAAAAGATAGGAGTTGCTTCTTTGAATCATATGGTTTAAATAAATCTAACACATACCTCATCCTACATCATCCTGATCATCTTCTCGAAGAGTGAGTGAACAAAGAAGGATTTGGAGGAGGATTCGAAGGAGCGGAGGAAGGTGTCGGGATAGTCGGCCTCCGGGACCTCCTTCTCGATGTCGATGGCAACGGTGGATCGGACGATAGCCGACCGGAGGCATAGACGAAGGTTTTGGCAGCAAAAGGAAGGACCTAGGGTTAGTTTAGGGTTTGGTGAATCATCGAGAAGGTTTGGAGGGGAAGGAAGATCTAGAGGAGAAGTGGGATGATGGTAGTCCTCAAGATAATGAGAGAGGATAAGACGTAAGAGGACCAGGATATGGGGTTCCGAGCATTGAATATTAGGGGTTGGAATTTTTTGGAGATGGAGAGAGAGAGAGAGAGAGATAGAGAAAAGAAAAATAGAAGAGGGGTTTTCCAAAATAATGCAGCAAGCTGCTATTTTCTAAAATAATGCATCACAATTTCACTTGGGCCCAAAATAAAAGTGCCAAAAAATATGCAATAAAATTTCACTTATGGAATATTTCTTCTAGTGTTCCTAGTCGTCTTAGATTTTTTTTTGCCAAGAACATTGTTTGGCCCAAACTAATTAATAGTCGCTAGAAAGTTCACAATTATTTTTGCCAATCCGGAAGACTTTAGGCTACAACTGTATTTTTTAGTCGCTAAAGATAAGTTTGCACGACTAAATTTTTTTGGTCGTCTCAGATTTTTTGGCATAAAACCTTTATCCTAGTAGTGAGTGAGAGAGAGAGGATTTTTCTACTGAACTCGCCGATGGAGAAAGAGAGCAACGAAAGATGGAAGAAGGGGGAGGAAAAAAGAGAAAGCAATGAAATGAAGAAGAGAGAGAGCGAGAGACTAGGAAAGATGGAAGAAGAGAGAAAAACTAGGCTTTGAGCACCAATTTTCTGGCAGACGCGCGGTGAACTTAAAAAAATTTGGGAAATAAAATTTTGACAGACTTTTTTTTAAGTAAATAGCAATACATGAATGCTATAAATTTTATAGCATTCATAAAATGCTATAGCACTAAATTTGTAATTTTTGTTCTGCATTTCTAATAGCATTGCAGAAAATCTCGCTATTACTAATAGTTTTCTATAGCATTCAAACCCAAATACTATTAAAATCTTCTATAGTAAGTCCTATTTGTTGTAGTGCTTGTTGCCTACTTGACACGTAGCTTCATATACGAGAGAAGCATAGGTCGTAGGAGAAAATTATTTTTATATCTTTTCGAGAAGTATGGCATGTAAGAGATGCATTCGTAACTTCTCACTATCGGTTAGGATAGTATGCGCACTTTAGAAGTCATCTAGAGACTGGCACAGGTTTAGTAAGATTGGCACTACGACACACTTTTGACGAGAGAATGGCACTGTGGTGCACTTTTGAAGAAAATTGCACTACAGCGCACTTTTGAAGGAAATAGTACTGCGGCGCACTTTTGAAGAAAATAGCACTACGGCGCACTTTTCAAGAGAATTGGCACTATGGCGTACTTTTGAAGAAAATGGCACTACGGCTCACTTTTAAAGGAAATGGCACTACGGCCCACTTTTGAAGGAATGGCACTGCGGGACACTTTTGAAGAGATTGGTACAGCGGCACACTTTTGAGAAAAATTGTACTACAGTGCACTTTTGAAGAGATTGGCACTACAGTTGGGTCGCTAAACGATAACCTTGGTCTGCGTGTCGTAGCTCTGGTGTAATGATGACCTCTGACTCTTCGGTTTCTCTCTGTCAGCTGCTAGTCTGCTGCATTAAATATTGAGAGAGAGAATATCGTTTGTGCGCCATCTTTCATAACATTAAGAAAGTGTGCCATTTTCTACTTTCTGAATAGTTTGCCATCCTCTGGAATCAATGAGAAGTGCACCAAAGTACAAAAATGTGCGTCTTTCTCCTGGAACAAGTAAAAAGTGTATCATTCTTCTACTTGTTGGATTTATTTATAGAAAAATGTGCCATCTATCTTAGGCGTATTTTTTATGCTTCTAAAAGACCCCCTTTAATATTTTTGAATTCGTTCAGATAAATTTAAAATTACTATGAATTAGAAGCATAAAAGTTGTTAAGATGTTTGTGTGCTCACTCTTAACAGAATCCTAACGGATATCTTGACGTGGCTGTAGGCACGATTTACTGCACGGATCCCGAAGAGTCTTAGCATCCGAGGAGTTGTTCCCCCCAAATCTATAAATAGAAGGGTTGAGGAGAGAGAGAACTTTTTCACTGCTCTCAAATCTCTTTGTCTCATTCTTTCTTAAGAAAACCCTAGCTATCTTTGTGTTTGATAATAAACGAGAGAGAATATGGAAACGAGGTCTTATACGAAAACCTGCCCTTTCTTCGGTGTTTACAAACAAGATTGTACAATTTTATCCTATACGAGGATGTCTAAGTACAATTTATTTAATCTGGGTAAATATTGCTATAGGTGTCTGATCTGCAGTCGATCACTTTGGCCCTTGGACCACACGATGTTGAAGAAGTGCCGTGGAAGACAGAAAGCAGCTTCGAAGGTTATTAAAGAGGGTGGATGCCCGATGCCAAAGTCGTCGATCCCTTCTCTTTGCCTGAGCTGTGGATTCTTCTCTTTCTCTCTCTCTCTCTCTCTCTCTCTCTCTCTCTCTCTCTCGACCGTTTTCTCTCAATTGTCGACCTTGGATCTGATACTGGATTCCTTGACCAATCTCCGATCGTTCGACCTTTAATCTTTTTGACCTCTTTTCTTCGACCCTTTCCTCTATTGATAGAGGTCTCTATTTATAGAGTTTTTAGTGACAGTGACCACTCAGTTGGTGTAGAAACCGAGTAGTGGAAAGTACAACACCCTTTTACACGACGGTTTAAAATAACCAATGCATGCGTATAGATGACCTTTTGAGTGAGCATGTGACGTGTGTCCAACTAAGGGACAAACGCGTATATCTGCTGCGAAGATCATGGCGTAGAAGCCACATAGGTAGTTATCCCTTGTGTAGAAGAGGTTGGCGTAGAAGCCAATGACTGTCACCATGGCGTAGAAGCCAAGTAGGCATAGAAGCCGAGTAGGCGTAGAAGCCGAGTGGGCATAGAAGCTGAGCAGGCGTAGAAGCCGAGCAGGCGTAGAAGCCGAGTGGGCATAGAAGCCGAGTGGACATAGAAGCCGAGCAGGCGTAGAAGCCGAGATGATGTGGACGTTTTAGCCGGAATTACGGCTCTTGGAGATATAATCAAATCTCTTACATTAAATGCCAAGATCTGCCCCCATCTTGTGCATTAAATGCAGAGGCGTGTCTTTAAGATTTGTCATCATTCTGCACATTAAATACAGATACGTGCCTCGAATCCTGTATGAAGAGTAACTGCTTACGGGGCAGGCTATTTGTCTTCTGCGGAGCGTCAAAAGCTCACGTCTGCCTGTGTAAAATTGGGCAGCGTAACCCCTTATATGCGTAAGAGCAGTTTACGCAAAGGGAATGTCACTAGACGACGGTTCGGTGACATTTAATTAAATCTCCTGCATTAAATGCAGAGATCCGCCATTATCCTGCGCATTAAATTCAGAGGCATGTTTTGAAGGCCTGCCACTCTTCTGTACATAAAATACAGAGACGTGTCTTGGGCATCTGTCAGTATTCGGCGCCTTAAATGCAGAGACGTGCCTCGAGAACCTGTCACCGCTCTGTGCATTAAATGTTGAGACGTGCCTCAAGCCCTGTATGAAGAGCAGCTTTTGACGTGGCAGGCTGTTTGTCTTCTGCGGAGCGTAAACAGCTCACATCTGCCTGTAAAAAACTAAATGGTGTATTCCTTTGTATGCGTAAAAATGGTTTACGTCAAGAAAAGGGCAGTAAATGATAACCTGGGTTGCAGTACCGCGCCATCATTATAGTCGTCGCCTGGGTAGTCGTGGAGTACTCTTTGTCAGGAGTCAGACGTCAGGTTCACTCCACGATTTATCAGGTTCACTGCACGACTTATCAGGTTTATTTCGGAGAATACGAAGCGTCCCTCGTACACTTCAATGCTGCTTTAAGAGCGGATGAGTTTTACGCCATAAAGGCGATGTAGCACCCTTTTTACGCTGAAGCAGTCTGGACATACTGGATTACGTGGATGGTCCTTGTGCCTATATTTTATGCTGTGCTCACGGGAAAAGCTCTGTTTCACGTTGATGGCTCTGAAGTCATATATTTTACGCTGTCCTGCATCAATATGCTGCGTAGAGCTATCCGGCGTATTTTTTATACTTTTACAAGACCCCCTTCAAAGCTTTTAAATCCCTCATAATTTAAAACGCTTTGAATGAAGCATGAAGCGTTCCTCGTAATTTGAAACGCTTTAAAACGGTCAAGTCTGACACGTTCTTTCAAGGCTGACTTTATGGCAGAGTTATTGAGGATCGGTGTGATCTCTTTCGCCTATAAAAAGGCTGAGGAGTTTAACCTGTTCTTTCCATATTTCTTTCACCACACAGAGATGATGGCCGGAGTTCGTCGGGTCAACTTGAGGAAGAAGGAGACCATGTTCTTCCAGCATGTAAGGAGCCAAAAAAGATGGCATCTTCGAGCAAATGTCCTCTACAACGATGGATCATGGAAGGATATCATAGCCTTCTTTGCTTGGGATAATCAGCAACTTTGTATGACGGTTCTTCGGGAGAGAGGAAGGGTCATATTTGACCACACAGCTTACAAGCGGTACCTTCTCCTGTTACCTGCGGACGAGGGCAGACAAATTAGCTGCTGTCCGAGATTGAGTTGGGTGAAATATCTCAACTCAATCCGTCACGGCGCTGGACGCAGGAAAGTAAATTTACCCTGCTTCCCTGTATTGGAGGATAGGTCTAGGCCCATTTTTGTATCCTTCCGCCGTTGA
The DNA here is from genome assembly GCA_036927795.1 of Iris macrosiphon. Lineage (NCBI taxonomy): Eukaryota > Viridiplantae > Streptophyta > Magnoliopsida > Asparagales > Iridaceae > Iris > Iris macrosiphon. The sequence continues at coordinate 144,457,939 of JAYESA010000002.1, read as the reverse complement.
TCATATGTTAGTCAGTTTGCGGTCACCGACTGACTGCTGGAGGAGATAGATGAAGAATGCCGCCCATGCGAGAACCTGGCCGAACAGATTCTGGGCGCGATCTTTAAATGAAAATAAGAAACCCTTTGTAGACGGGATTTCCCTCATATGTAACCATGAAAATAAAGAAAAACCCTTGTAGACTAGATTTCCCTCATATGTAATCATAATTTTTAATAAGATCGTCTTCTTCTTTGCATATGATCATCTTGCCATATTTTACTGTGAAGTCTGAATATGTGTAGCTTCGACACGTCTGATAACTTTATGCTGACTCTGTTTAGAAAGAGTGTTAGATCATGTCCTGTCTTTTACGCATAACTAAGGATGCGCAGAAAGCCGCTTAGCAGTCGAGTGTTCAAACTGTCCTGCTGTTAGAAATGAGGAACCGCGTAGAATTCTGAACTGTCACTTCTGATGAACAGAATTTTTGTTCAGACCGTCATCTTCAAGAATGATTCCTCGAAAATCCTTTGGAACAGGGCGAGATCTGGCTGTCGAAGACTGAGTCGCTATCTTGAACTGTAGACAAAATATTCAGACTGGATTCTGGATGAACTTCAAATCGACCCATAAAGAAGAGTAATTTTCAATGTTGAACTCTGTATGCTTTGGGTACTTGGGATATTTTGAGGTCAAGAAGGAGTATCTTTTGTGTGAACTCCTGTAATTGACCGCCTTGAGAATTATTCAGATGTACTGTACTGGCCTGCACATTTTTCAGATATGCGAAAAGTCGTAGAGCATAAAATCATAAGTTTGTTGCCTCTGAGCGTAAAAAGCCACCGAGCGCGAGATCATAGATTTGTAGCTATTGAGCGTGAAGTCGTAGGTTTGTAGCCTCTCGAGCTTAAAAGCTACCGAGCATAAAAGCATCCGGGCGTAAAACCATAGACCTGTAGCCTATGAGCGTAGAACCGTAGATCTGTAGTCGTCGAGCGTAGAAAGCTCCTTAGCGTAAAAACTGTAGATTTGTAGCTTCTGAAAAGAAAATCTTCTGAGCGTGAAGTCGTGGATCTGTTGCCTCTGAGCGTAAAAAGCCACCGAGCGTGAGATCATAGATTTGTAGCTGTTGAGTGTGAAGTCGTAGGTTTGTAGCCTCTCGAGCGTAAAAGCAACCGAGCATAAAAGCATCCGGGCGTAAAACCATAGACCTGTAGCCTGTGAGTGTAGATCCGTTGCTGTCGAGCGTAGAAAGCTCCTTAGCGTAAAAACTACGAATCTTCTTTGCACAAAAACTTTTCGAATTCGCTGACTGTCCGCCTTCTCTGAGTAAATAGGCTAACGTAGTCCCCAATCATAACCAAATATTAAATATGAGATTTGGTTCAGGATTCGAGGAGTCCATCCGAACTCTATATATACCCCAAGTTTCTGAGAGAAAAACTTTTCATCCGTCTTCTGCGAAAGAAAGATTTTGACTGTTCGAGTTCTTCTTCGTTTCTTCTCCGAGTCTTCAAAGTTTCCAGTAATGGCCTCGAAACAAGCCTCCTTCTCTAAGTGAAAGAAGGTTGATTCTTCTTCTCGTTCTTCTGCTCAAGCGGGGGCGACTTCCGTCGGGCACGGCGAGCTTCATTCTGAACGAAGTATCCCGCCGAATAGCAGTGCACCCGACCTTAAAGGTAGAGCTTTTGGGATGAAAATGAACGACTGAAAACCCTTCGCACACGATGTACGTGAACGCGCTAGGTCGTCTTTTGTGCTGATAGCCTCTTCGAGGAAGATGATGCACAGAGATGTTTCATCTTTTACGCCCACATTTCTAATGTGTCAGTGCAAAAACTCCATATTTTCGCAGTCTGGCGTAAAAGCTTTGACTGTCGAAAGTTGGCGTAGACTATATAATTTGAGTGTTACGCAGGGATGGAAATTCTGGTATAATGACTCAAATTTTGGCAATCTGGCGTAGAACACAGACTATCAAAAGTTTTGCGTATACTGCCAGCCTTGAACTTTACGTTTTTAGGAAATGGATTCCCGCGTAATGATCAAGTTTTTACCGTCTTGGCGTAAAGCACAGACTGTTGATTTTTTGCATATACTGCAAGATTATAGAAACTGACTTGTCTTTCTTACATTTAGCAGTTAACTTGCATGCGTCTCCGCTAGCCGATGTGATGGGCTCTGCCGCCGGGATGCTGCACTCCAACTATCTGGAGGATCTGTCGCACGTGACATTTTCTATCTCCGGGCCCCAGTATCCTGAAGGAAGGAAAATTTTGATATCGACTCAGGGCGAGCGAATGCTGCTGAGCATGATAAACGGAGAGCCCCTGACATATATAGACGGGGACCAATACATAAAGTTGGCTTTCCTCTTTGGGGACATGATCGACAAGCAGTCCCAGACGAAGCCTAAGAAAGAACTCTGGGTCTTCCCTGCCGGAAACTTGGTTTTGTATCTGCCCAAGATGCCGAGAGACTATCCCATCTTGGCATTCTTCCATGCTACACATCCCAGGAGGATGTCGTGGACGCTGACTCCTGATCTTCACGGCAGGCCGGGGAAGATATTTCATCTGAAAGGAGCTGACCATGGGTCGTTTGTCAGCCGCCCTACCGGCAATGTGATGATGTTCAGGGGACTGTACCCGGGCAGTATCCCGAGTGAAGACAGTTTAGTGATTCAGCCGGTCCAATTACCGACTTTCTGCAATGACTTCATGTGGCGCGGGGGAGTATACCCTAAGGTGAACCCTCGGACAGGCGGGTGTATCACCCCCACAAATCTTCGATGGGCTCGCTTAGCTGATTGGGCCCTAAAGTATTTTTAGACCGAGTTGGAGAACATTAGTCTGTTTACAGCTGTGAGTGCCACCAACGTTGGGTTGCCTCTCAATCCCAACCTATTTCTGGCACTGATGGAGCGATATATCTCGCTCACCGGGACTTTTGCCACTCCACTAGGGGAGTTGGGATTGGCCCTCCACGAGATGGCAGAGATCTTGAGACTGCCGATGGGGGATACTCCATATGAAGAGTATGTTCCCACGAACCGGGAGCTGGGGATTCAGACCCTCGGGTAGTGGAAGTGTATCAGGAGCTGATGTGCCACTACCTCGCTTGCACCGCTTTTTATAAGGAGCCTTCAGATTTGGCTCACGTCAATAAATGGATATCCTACCTCTTCTTTCACTGGTCCATGACGGCTAAGTCGGAGAAGGTATTGGAAGGCAAGGATCAGCCTTTGAATACTCTGAGCGTGCTTAATGCTCAGGTAGTTGACGATCTCATGGAAGATGCTGGGGCTCCGGACTGGATCCTCGACGAAGGGATAAGAAAGTATCCCGTAGGCACTAAGGCCTATAGTTATTTAAGGCATTGTCACAAGCCTCTGTCCAGGGAAGCTCAACTGGCTGGCTTCCTCTCCATATGGCTGCGCCGACTGGTGGTACCCGGAATCGCATCTGCGGACCGCATTCACCGCAACACGCTATGGCCTGCAGTGCGTCTGGTGTTTGGGGCAAGGCTGGGCTTGCTCCCTGCCATGGTGTGCCGCATTCAAGCTGGCCTGGGAGCCATGACTGATGGGCTGCTCTCTGACGAAACTCGGCGTGATAGCTTCCCCAGGGTAGAATTATCATACCTGTATCTGATGGGATGGTTAATTCTTTATAACCCCAGGGTTATGTCTCCCGGCTCTGACAGTAGTTCGGGGGCTAGTTTCTTGTTGAACTACCAGAAATTCTCCTGGAACGTGACCACAGTTATAGACTGTGGGCGGGCACTGAATCTTAGTCATAGCTGGAAGCTCTTCTGCACTGTCCCCCCCGTACATCTCAATCAACAGGGGATCAGACTTCAGGACGTAAGCGTCGGGAAGACCATTCTTTCTCCTGAGTCTTTCAATTGGTTGGTCTGCATTAGACCTTCCTATCTACTATACAGAACTGAAGACCATTGCTTCTTCGAGCCCTACTTGCCTAGTCAGTTTGTCAAGCAATTTGGGTACGACCAGTTGCACGTGGGCAATGCCGTCACCAGCTTCAGGTCCAGGGACGGACTCATTAATGGAGCCAGAGGATGGCAATATTTCATCATGGGTTGCACTGAGGCAACTTTTACCGTGCCCTTCATTTCACTCTCCACAGAGCTGCGTATTCTCCACTCGTATGCCCAGTTCTATGTGGCAACCAACACCTTCCATCGCAATTTTGATATACATGGAAGTTTTAGGGTGCCCTCTTCCAAGTCTGGGGGAAGAGTCGAAGTCCCCTCGATTTTTTCTGACGAGGGTGAGGAGTCCGTCAATCCAGATGAGCCTCTGTTGGCGGTATCGAGGGGTAAAGTACCTCTGCCTGCAGGGCCTTTGGTAATTTCTGGGAAGCGAAGGGCTCCTGCTCTGATGGAGACTTTCCCTCGCAAGAGGAAGAAGAAGACGGTTGTTCGTCCTCTTCGGATTCCCGGTATTGAGGCTCCTAGCAGTGAGCCTGCATCTCCCCATGTTGGGGATGATTCTTTGATTGGAGGTTCCTCGCCTTTTAGAGAGGAAACCTCGACAGTCCCGGCTGGCGGCGCCGGAGAATTCCTGCTGGAGGCTGCTACCGCTTCAGGTAGTGGAACGAGATCGCCTTCGGGGCCGAGCCGAATGAGGATATCTTTATCCGGATCAGCATCGGAAGAGACCCCTGCCGTGTCTGTCAATGCACCCAGCAAGATTCCACCTGGTGAACCTCAAGTGGATCTCGGCGAAGAGTACTTGCCGATGTTTGTTAGAGTACCCCCTTCTCCAGGTATGATAGCTTGCCTAGCATCACTAAGAAATAATTTAGCTGTACTAGCCGCGGACGCGACATATACACCATTGGACATGGGTAAATGTTATTTTTTATGCCTCTTCTTTAGGAAAATTAACATTATGTTGATATTAACTTCCTTTTTTCCTCTTTTCAGGGGAAAACATCTTCGGGGAGGGCAGTATAGATGAGCCCTTTGGCTCTGTGTCAGGTACTAGCGGCGACACGGAGGTGCCTGATTTTGAAGAGAAAACATCTTCGGGTGCCGGCTCGCCTGTCGAAGAGATTCCGATATCTCAAGAGGAGGACGAGCCTGTCATTGCGACAATGCCTCCTTTGAGTACGTCGGTCACTTCGTCCGGTGTTGGTGCTTCTTCTTTCGTCGCACCCCCTGTTGAGGCGACGACCATGGCAACATCGTCTGCGGTTGTTCTTGGAGGGGGACTCGCCCCTATCGCGGCCACTTCCAGCGTCCATTCAGATCTAGCTGCGTTGACCGAGCAGTACACTCGTATCTTCTATGCCACCTTAAAAATGTTAATATCAATGGTGTTGGAGAAGAATTTGAGCTTTGCGTCGCTGAGGAGGTCCTCCCGGGCATCTATAGTGCCGATCCGAGAATTCAACGACACCGGGGTAGCTGACACGTTGAAAGAGATAGTTAATGTTTTGGAGCAACCCATTAACGAATACTTGCAGCTAGCTCGAGGCAACATTGACGGTCTCGTTCAAGCTAGGTATGACTCCCTGACTGCGCAGCATACCGAACAAATGGCATCTCTGAATAAGTCCATCGAGGCTCAGCAGCGGAAGATGGATGAAGAACGTGTCCAATTGGAGTATGTCGTTCCCGAGCTGACCCGGTACGAAGCCGAATATGAGAAAGTGGCAGCGCAGGCCCGCATATTGAAGGATGAGCTCGTTCGAGTAGAAGCGAAGGCTCTCTCTTTGTCGGCTGCCCGAGATGTGCTGAAGGAGCGACGGGCGACTGTTCAGCAGAATCTGACGCGTGTGGGTGCTTTCCACTCAGGTTTTGTGCGAGCTCGGTCCGAGCTAGCTGCTTTGGACAACGATACGGCAAGGTTGGAATGGGCTCGCGCCGACGTCTTGAACTCCCGGGATGAGAGAATGGTTACTCTGGCGCAGCAGATTCGCGATCTAACCGCTCCCCCCAAATGATGTACTTTTTTTCTTTTTAATGTACTTTTGCTCTCTTTTTTGGGAATAATAAAGAGACTTTCATCTGACTTTGTGGACCCATCATTTTGGAATATAAATGACAGGTTTGGGTAAAAGTGATATCAGAGGTAATATGGACGTGATATACTCTCGATAAGTTTTAGCAGGATATATCTATTCAGAGGTTATATGGACATGATAGAATATGCTTTTAGCTCAAATTTATACACAAAACACTATCAGAGGTAGTATGGACGTGATAGGTCTTGAAGTTCCAAATTAGTTAAACATATCTATTCAGAGGTAATATGAACATGATAGAATACGATCCAACTAGTTTCGTTTTGGATGTAGTTTTGTCATAATAAGGTTTTAGCCATGTTCCACTTGAACAAAGTATGTTAAGCATAGTACCTTTTCAGGAATTTGCCATTGATAGGAGCCATTAACAGGTCTCCATTAGGCTTGGCTAACCTGTAAGCGCCGTTTGAGAATGTCGTCTCGATCACATAAGGGCCTTCCCATTTGGGCTAGAATTTGCCCTTGCTTCTGTGAGTAAGAATCATCGGCCTTCTCACAGCTAAGACTAGCTCGCCAACTTTGAACACTCTTTCCTTTACTTTTTAATTAAAAGCTCTGGAAATGCGTGCTTGGTAGAACGCGATGCGCTGTTGAGCTTGGAGGTATTTCTCGTCTAATCCTTCTAGCTCTTGAAGCCTTAAAAGGTCGTTCTTTTCTTGAGTCAGCTCATTAGCCACGGCTATCCTGAGTGACAGAATCTGGATTTCGATGGGGAGAACTGCTTCGCTCCTATAAACCAGTGAGAATGGGGTACAACCTGTTGGTGCTCGTACCATTGTGCGGTATGCCCAGAGACATTCTTCCAGCTTCTCATTCCAATCCCTCTTGTTCGTGGAGACGAACTTTTTCATGAGCTTGATAATGGTTTTGTTGAATGCTTCCGCCAAACCATTAGCAGCAGGATTATATGCCGTAGAGGCCACATTTTGTATTCAATTTTTATCGCAAAATCGATGAAACGCTTGGCTAATGAACTGAGGTACATTATCATGGATTATCCTTCGGGGTATCCCAAAGCGATAAATGACATGATGCTTGATGAAGCTGATCACATTAGATGCCTTTACCTCAGCAAAAGAGATCGCCTCTGCCCATTTGGAGAAATAATCCGTGATGGCCAGTATAAACCGGTGACCTCTAGAAGAAGACGGGTGAATAGGACCAATGATATCCATACCTCATGCTTCGAAAGGCCAGGATGCAACCGTAGGATGTAGATGTTCAGGCGGTTGATGGATAAAGTCTGCATGGACCTGACAGGCTCTGCACTGTCTCACATACTTTATTGCATCTGTGATCATAGTAGGCCAGTAATAGCCCATTCTCCTGATGCGTTCCTGTAGCTTAGGATCGGGTTGGTGCGCTCCGCATATGCCATCGTGAGCTTTACGGATGATCCGCTGTGCCTCATCATCTGAGAGACACCTCAATAGCAGTCCATCGTAGGTCCGGCGATATAGACACTGTGAGGATACCTCGAAATAGAAGCATAATGATCGTCTTTTGACGGATACTGCTTCTTTAGGGTCCTCCGGCAAGATTCTATATGCTACAAAATCTATAAAGGGACTTCTCCAGTCTCTCCTGGGAGGATCTGTGTTCACAGCGTAGCTGTATTCTATGTAAAAGTTGTTTTCATATAAAATAAATCTCTGCTAAGAAGGATTACCGAATTCTGCCTTCTTATAGGAATAGCTAAATCTGCAGCTAGACTGGCTAGGGCATCAGCTTCCAGATTCTGAGATCGAGGTACATGCTCTAGGAAGAACCCTTTGAATGTTATGGCTATCTCGACCGTTGATCGGTGATAAGGGATAAGGTCTGGATTCCGGACTTCATATATTTTCCTGACTTGATTGACGATCAGCAGAGAGTCACCGAAAGCTTCCAGAGATTCGACGCCCAATTCTTTAGCGACTTGGAGCCCGATTAGTAGGGCGTTATACTCTGCCACATTGTTAAAACAGGGCTCGCTAAGAGAATATGCACGGTAGATGACGAGCTTATCAGGAGTAACCAGGATAATTCCTACTCCCGAGACCACGTTTCCCCTGGAACCAGTCCTGGAGGCACCATCGAAGAACAGTTGCCATGCATCACTTTCTATTGCGGAATTATATTCTGCAACTTCGTCGGAAATGTCCTCGTACAGTTTGGAGGCCTTCGGGATAGGATGAACAGCTAGAAAATCAGCCAATGCTTGGCCTTTGACGGGCTTCTGAGGGACATACACCATGTCATATGGTGTTAATAATATTGCCCAAGTCGCAAGTCGGGAATTAAGAATGCTTGGCTTGTTCATCAATACTCGAAGAGGATTGACCCTGGATATGATGTGAATGGTTTGGCCTGTGACATAGTGTCACGTTTTCTGGATAGAGAACATCAGAGCCAAGCATTCTTTCTCCACTGGGTTGTACCGGTGTTCGGCTCCGACCATCATCCTGCTGAGGTAGTAGATAGCCTGTTCATGGCCCACGTCGTTCTTTTATGCGAGAAAAGCTCCCAGAGAATGATCCATCGCTCGAACGTACAGCACAAATGGTCTTCCAATGACGGGAGGCACCAGAACTGGCGAACTAGTGAGGTAGCGTTTGATATCACCGAACGCTTGCTGACAAGCTTCATCCCATACAAAGGATACACCTTTCTTCATGAGACGAGAAAAGGACTGACATCTCCTAGAGAGGTTGGATATGAATCTCCGGATATAAGCCAGACGGCCTTGAAATCCCCTGAGTTCTCTCAGATTACGGGGCGGTCGTATTTCTAAGATGGCCTTGACTTTATCAGGGTCCACTTGAATGCCTTTGGCTGTAATGACAAATCCCAAGAATTTGCCGCTAGATACCCCAGAAAGGACTTTGTAGGATTTATTTTAAGTTGATGTTGACGCATCAATTCAAATACTGTCTTCAAGTCTTGGATGTGATTATCCTTGAGGTGGCTTTTGATAGCTACATCGTCCATGTAACACTCCACTGTCTTACGTAAATACTCATGGAATATGTTATCCATAGCCCGTTGGTACGTAGCTCCGGCGTTCTTTAATCCAAAGGGCATGACCGTATAGCAATATACCCCCAATGGTGTCAGGAAGGCAGTGTGCTTCTCGTCCTCAGGATGCATCTTGATTTGATTGTATCCTGAAAATCCGTCCATGAAAGACATACATTCAAAACCGCATGTATTGTCAATCATGACGTCTGTGATGGGAAAAGAAAACTCATCCTTGGGCTAGGCCGCATTCAGATCTCGGTAATCGATACAGACACGTACTTTCCTATTTTTCTTCATAACCGGGACAATATTGGAGACCCAGTCGGGATGTTGTTCTTCTCGGATAAAGCCGCAAGCTATCAACTTCTTGACTTCAGCTTCGATGGCGTCCATCATATCCGGGCGGAACCGGCGTTGGTGCTGCTTCACAGGCTTTGAATCGGGCAATATATTGAGCTTATGAGTAGCCACCTTTGGATCAAGACCAGGCATGTCTTCATAATTCCATGCAAAGACGTCGACATATTCTTTTATCAGCTGGATAATTTCTTCCCTTTCTTCTTCGGAAAGGTTGTTACTGATAAATATCGGCTTTGGTGAAAGTTCATCCCCAACGTCAATCTGGATAACTTCATCTTCAGTGGGAGGTTCTCTCTGCTCAAAGCGGAACTCCCATTGTGTATCCATTTGCTGAGCCCAAGCGTCATTCTTGAACAGTTCAGATTCTTGTTCGTCTGCTTCGAAGGAATATGTCACTACCATATTTACTGATAATGTTCGTTCGAGAGCATGAGATGAGTCGGAGGGCGCTGAGCCGTTTTGAGAAGAGGAAAATATATCCTCGTTCGACACTAGAGCTGCAAGGGAGGTGGTATACCCTAACCCGAAGCTGGTTCGTTGATAGTAGGGATCTCCGTGCAGCGGCATTCGTTTGCCTTTTTCGTAGTTGAGACCTGGTTTCAGCTTCAAGTTATAACCCATATTTTGTATGATCTTCAGAGCTTGCGGGCTGTATCGGTGAACCTGCATTTTACCAACGTCGTCGTCGGGAGAATCCTCTTGTACAGTCGGTCCATTGCGCATGCGCCGAAGACTATTGAACGCTGACTGCTGCAAGTAGACGGGACAATGAAGATAGAATCCTCATGTGGTCCATATGTCGTGGTGGCATTGGATGATGACACTACTTTCCACATATACGGATGATAGAAATCTATAGCTCCCAAGAACTTTTGTGCTATAGGTTCTATATCGTCATGGGGAAAGGATTCCTGGTTCAGAATTTGAGCGTTAATATACTGAAAAAGGGGCTCTTTATTATCATACGAAACTTCGTTCTTGGTTGTATTTACATCCATCGGCTGCCTGCTGCGCCGAAGATTGATGACCAAGGATGGAGGCTTCTGGTTCAAAGTGATCACTAGAGGATCACCCCCTTTTCCTGACCTAGTTTTGTTCAGGTGGATAGCCATGGGCTCTATTGCTTTTGGACGAGTAGTCCGTCCTTTCACCTTGATTGTCAGCGGTTGTTCGGCAGAGGGTTCTTCTGGCTCCTAGTGGGATTCCTTCTCTGCTTCGGCTGACACCTCTTCCGTGTAGTCTTGAGAGTACAATACGGCATCGGAGTAGTAGGATTCTACTCCTCTAAACGGGTTCAGGTCAGCAAACTCCGTCTGTACTGTTCCTTGGACGTCTACATATTTAAAGCATTAATGTAGAGTTAAAGGAACGATGTTGTGGTCGTGGATCCAAGGTCTGCCCAGCAGAATATTATAGGACACCTCTGAATCAATGACATAATATGTGCCACTGATCTAAGGTCGCCAATCTGGATCCTCAGACGAATCTTTCATGGCTTGCTTTTTCTGGCGTTGAAACCCACGATTGTAGTGGTGGTGAAAGCCAATTCACTGGTAGGAATCCTCAGCGGTTTGAGCAGACTATGAGGAATGATGCTGATTGATGACCACGGATCTATGTGAATCTGGTCGACCTCCATGGAACCGACGTACCCGATGTAATAGAGGGGTCTGTCATGCCTGTTATGTTTTAACAGTATGTCATCTTGAGTGAAAGTGATATTTGGGACCACCTCCATCACACTGTGGCATTGAGGACATGCCACGGGTTCTTTGGTAGACCTATTATTCGTTGCGCACGAGAGTGCAAATAATAGGTTTGGGACAAGCCCTGCCAGAGGTAGTATGGATATGGCAGTCTTTGTGGGCCTAACACCACTGGGGTACTTAGAGTTAAGTACGGGTGTTAAGTTGAGATGGCAACCGATATCAGAGATAATATGGACATGATAATCGATAGCCAGAAACTCGGAGAGTTTGTTCAGAGGTAATATGAATATGACAAACTTCTGGGTAATAATTCCATCGGAGAGGGAGGTGCATATCTGCTCAGAGGTAATATGGACATGGCAGTCTTTGTGGACCTAACACCACTGGCGTACTTAGAGTTAAGTACGGGCGCTAAGTTGAGATGACAACCGATATTAGAGGTAATATGAATATGATAATCGGTAGCCAAAACCAAGAAGGTTTGTTCAGAGGTAATATGAACATGACAAACTTCTGGGTAGCAATTCCATCGGGGATGGAGGTGCATATCTGCTCAGAGGTAATATGGACATGACAGTCTTTGTGGACCTAACACCACTGGCGTACTTAGAGTTAAGTACGGGAGCTAAGTTGAGATGACAACCGATATTAGAGGTAATATGAACATGATAATCGGTAGCCAAAACCAAGAAGGTTTGTTCAGAGGTAATATGAACATGACAAACTTCTGGGAAAAGAAATAAAATGCTTGGATGATGAACATAAACTTATGTCTGGACAATTCACTGTGGAGTGATTTTCTTGAGTGAGGATAGTCCTGAAGAATCCATTGGAGAAACTTTTAGGGACTCTTCCTCAGGTACATTCTTGAAGAGAGCGAATTGTCACGTAAAAAAGAATGAAAATTCAATTGGTAATGACCGTCCCTTTGTTTACAGATGCAAAGTGATGACCTTGGCCTCGATGAACTCCTGAATTCTCTTTTTTAGCACATAGCACGCTCTTGTGGGGTGATGAGTGTACCGATGGAAGAGACAATAATTTGGGTCATCAACTTTGCCAGCCCTCTCAGGATGTCTGATGTTGGGTAGTTGAAGCTTCCGTTCCTCCATCAACATATTGAAGATTTCAATGATGTCGTCTTCATTGAAGGAGAAAGTCCCTTTTGGTCTTTGGGCTCCTGATGCCTGGGTTTTACGGTCTTCCGGGAAGATCGTCGTCGTTGCATCATCTTCGGATCTTGAGGGAATTCTACCCCCTGCTTTGGATGTCGCCCTATTTTGTCGAGGTAGGCTACCCCCAGACATGTCGTGACATCTGTCCACAAAAGCTGATTTAGCAGGACCTGCCTCTAGTTGTACAGGACTAGACTTTGAAGATTTAGGTTTCGCAAGAGATGCAGTATACCCCAACCCAAAACGAGCTTGTTGACGGTAAGAATTACCATGCAACGGTGTTCGTCTGCCCTTTCCATAGTTGAGTCCTTGTTTCAGCTTTAAATCATAACCCATGTTTTGTATAATTTTTAACGCCTGCGGGCTATATCTGTGGATTTGTATTCTGCCAGTTTCAGACTTGCAAAATTCTTCCTGCATGATCGGGCTGCTCTACATGTGACCGAAGACTATTGGATGCTGGTCGTCGCGAGTTGGAGGAATAATAAAGATGGAATCTTCACGTGGTCCACCTGTCATGACGACATTAGATGTTGATGCATCTTCCCACAAGATCTCCCCGCGTTTGACCGTTAGGGGAACTGAAGCCTGTTCATAACCCTTGTCTTCGTGTTTCTGGATCAGATATTCACGCAGGTCAGGAGTCTTTACAGAAGAAGAAGAAGAAGAAGAAGAAGAAGAAGATGGCTTGTTCCTTCTTTTCACATCAGTGGACATGCGGATGTTGGGAACCATAGTTTTTCCTGTGCCACCTGTATACAACAGGTTGGCCATCTGGGTGGCGGATAATCCCCGAGGAGGATGTCTTTCTGCCAATTGTGCCTTTTTTATGCTAAGGGACTTCTCCTGGAGTAATTCGGGCTGGCGTAAAGCCGAAGAGGTCCTCAGTCGGCCGTCAGCTTCTCGCGTAATCAGGAGGGTGGACAGATTATTCCCTTGCTGGCGTAAAGGCCGAGAAGTTGAGTAGTCCGCCGCTTGCTTTCCCTTGCGTAGATTGCAGGGATCATCTACTTTTCCGCGGAAGGCAGATACATTTTTACTCGCGGAGCGCGTTTGGAACTTCCGACTTGGCGCTAAGGCATTGTCAGAAAGTTTGTCTATTCCGCCAGGGATGGGAGACTGGTTTCTATGTGCAAAGCACGGTGTAGGATTCTGGACTAGCGCTGAGGCATTATCCGAAGTTTCATCTTTTCTGCCAGGGATGGGAGACTGAATTTTACGTGCAGAGCGCGGAGTATACTTCTGGATTGGCGCTGAGGCCTTGCCAGAAGTTTTGTCTACCCTGTCAGAGACAGGCGACTGAATTTTACGCGCAAGGCACGGAGGAAGAAATGCTACAACCTTGTTGGTCGGAGAAATCGGAGAGTCGACAGGAACGGTAGGGGATGTCTTGGGCATCCAGACCTTACGCAGCTTTCTGTTGTCTTGGACAGAGAGAGAGTGAGAGCTACCCCCGGTTCGAAGCATGTCTTCGTAGGCAGACTGGTCGAATTGGACGACCAGTATCTTCTTCATGGATCCCACGGATACCATATCGTGTTGAGCAATTATTTCCTCGTCAGAAGAGAAAGATATCCCCAGCAGAGTCGCCATCTTGTGTTTGATAATAAACGAGAGAGAATATGAAAATGAGGTCTTATACGAAAACCCGTCCTTTCTTCGGTGTTACAAACAAGATTGTATAATTTTGTCCTATACGAGGATATCTAAGTATAATTTATTTAATCTGGATAAATATTGCTATAGGTGTCTGATCTGCAGTCGATCACTTTGGCCCTTGGACCACACGATGTTGAAGAAGTGTCGTGGAAGACAGAAAGCAGCTTCGAAGGTTGCTAAAGAGGGTGGATGCCCGATGCCAAAGTCGTCGATCCCTTCTCTTTGCCTGAGCTCTGGATTCTTCTCTCTCTCTCTTTCGACCATTTTCTCTCAATTGTCGACCTTGGATCTGATACTGGATTCCTTGACCAATCTTCGATCGTTCGACCTTCAATCTTTTTGACCTCTTTTCTTCAACCCTTTCCTCTGTTGATAGAGGTCTTTATTTATAGAGTTTTTAGTGACAGTGACCACTCAGTTGGTGTAGAAACCGAGTAGTGGAAAGTACAGCACCCTTTTACACGACGGTTTAAAATAACCAATTCCTGCATATAGATGACCTTTTGAGTGAGCATGTAATGCGTGTCCAACTAAGGGACAAACGCGTATATCTGCTGCGAAGATCACGGCGTAGAAGCCACGTAGGTAGTTATCCCTTGTGTAGAAGAGGTTGGCGTAGAAGCCAATGACTGTCATCATGGCGTAGAAGCCAAGTAGGCATAGAAGCCGAGTAGGCGTAGAAGCCGAGTGAGCATAGAAGCCGAGCAGGCATAGAAGCCGAGCAGGCGTAGAAGCCGAGTGGGCATAGAAGTCGAGTGGGCATAGAAGCCGAGTAGGCGTAGAAGCCGAGATGATGTGGACGTTTTAGCCAAAATTACGGCTCTTGGAGATATAATCAAATCTCTTGCATTAAATGTCAAGATCTGTCCCCATCCTGCGCATTAAATGCAGAGGCGTGTCTTTAAGATTTACCATCATTCTGTGCATTAAATGCAGATACGCGCCTCGAATCCTGTATGAAGAGTAACTGCTGACGGGGCAGGCTGTTTGTCTTCTGCGAAGCGTAAGAAGCTCACGTCTGCCTGTGTAAAACTGGACAGCGTAACCCCTTATATGCGTAAGAGCAGTTTACGCAAAGGAAATGTCACTAGATGACGGTTCGGTGATATTTAATCAAATCTCCTGCATTAAATACAGAGATCCGCCATTATCCTGCGCATTAAATATAGAGGCGTATTTTGAAGGCCTGCCACTCTTCTGCGCATAAAATGCAGAGACGTGCCTTGGGCATCTGTCAGTATTCGACGCCTTAAATGCAGAGACGTGCCTCGAGAACCTGTCACCGCTCTGCGCATTAAATGCTGAGACGTGCGTCGAGCCCTGGACGAAGAGCAGCTTTTGACGTGGCAGGCTGTTTGTCTTCTGCGGAGCGTAAACAGCTCACATATGCCTGTGTAAAACTAGGCGACGTATTCTTTTGTATGCGTAAAAGCGATTTACGCCAAGGAAAAGGCAATAAATGACAGCCTGGGTTGCAGTGCCGCGCCATCATTATAGCCGTCACCTGGCTAGTCGTGGAGTACTCTTTGTCAGGAGTCAGATGTCAGGTTCACTGCACGATTTGTCAGGTTCACTGCACGACTTGTCAGGTTTATTTTGGGGAATACGAAGCGTCCCTCGTACACTTCAATGCTGCTTTAAGAGCGGATGAGTTTTACGCCATAAAGGCGATGTTGCACCCTTTTTACGCTGAAGCAGCTTGGACATACTGCATTACGCGGATGGTCCTTGAGCCTATATTTTACGCTGTGCTCAGCGGAAAAGCTCTGTTGCACGTTGATGGCTCTGAAGCCATCTGTTTTATGCTGCCATGCATCAATATGCTGCGTAAAGCTATCCGGCGTATTTTTTATGCTTCTACAATCTTCTTCTTTTGAAGCTTTTGGCAATAGCCCCCAAGCAAACTCAAGCGACCAAGAAAGGTAGGAAGGAGAAGGGATTGGCCTCCACTTCTCGAGAAACAATGGCGAGGTCGACGGTGGCTCATCCTGCCAGAGAACGGCTCAATATGCCATCATCGAGGGTCATATCAGGAGATGTAGCATATTTTCCTATAATAGGCATGACGATTATCTTCTTATTCCCTATTTTCTTCCTTTTTTCTTTTATATGTACAATATAAACTTTTAACAATGGCTGAAAGATGAAAGAAAGAAAAAGAACGAAGACCTAGAACACAGAGACCCATGTGCACTTACAATTTTCTCTCGTTCAGAGAAGAAATAGTCACTTTGGCGCATTCTCCCTTATTCAGAGAGAAAACAGTCATCTTGGTGTATTTTTCCTCGTTCAGAGCGGAAGCAACCATTTTGGCGCACTTTTTCTCGTTCAGAGTGGAAACAGCCATTTTGGCACACTTTTCAATTATTGGCGAATCGACGTACTTTTTTCATTATTGGTAAGTCAGCACACTTTTTCATTATTAGCGAGTCAGCGCACTTTTTCTATTATTTGGCGAGTTGACGCACTCTCCATCTCTTTTTACATATTGGCGCATAAAATGTGCTTATCTCCTGGAGTATTCGTAAAATGTGCATAGTTCCTAACAAAATTAGAAAAAATGTGCCTCCTTTAGAAGTTTAAAAGACTCATAATAGGGTTACTTTTACGTACTCCTCTTCATACCAATTATTTAGAAGATGGGATCTACTATTGGAATTCTCCATACCAATTATTTAGAAGATGGGATCTACTATTGGACATCTCTTTTACGTACTCCTCTTCATACCAATTATTGCAGTTGGCTTGGGTATGGATCCTCTGGCTGAACTGATGGGATCTACTATTGGACTTCTTTATACCAATTATTTAGAAGACTTATCACATACTGAGTTTTCCTAATCTGATAAGAAGATATCCAATACCCGTCAATTATTGATAGCCGGACAAAGGGAACGAATGTCTCTAATAAGCGGCTAACCTCTCACTTTCTTTGCAAATGAGACATATTCTAAGCCAACTTTCTTGTTTGGTGATGCCATTCATCAATCTTCTCAGCCTAAGAATAAGAAAGAGAAGTAGTTGTTCACAGTTTAAGGTAGGGTCATGTGTCTCCCCAAGATGACAAGAAGTTTTTCGTTGTCTGCCTTCTTCCACGCTACATATCCATGGAAGATGGAGTAGGATTTGACTCCCATAACTAATGGAGCTAAGTCGGGGAAGATCAGCTACAAACAAGGTTATTTTTCAGTTCCGGTGATGGACATTCAGTCCAAATGCGAGGACTTCATCCTAGTAATGTACCAAGTGAAGATTCTTCGTTGATTCAACCTATCCAGTCTCCCTAGTTCGCCAACATTTACATTGATGCTGAAGGGGTTTATCCTCAGAAGAACGTTCGGCTGCCAAGATGGTTGACAAATAAAAATATCTATTAGCATCGAACAACGACATAGATATTAGATGAATATACCGAGAACCTCATATCTTTGGGTTTTGACTATGCCTTGTTAGAGACTTGCTATGGAATTGCGCCTAACGCCAATATGTTCTTGGCTTTGCTAGAGCAATATAACTCTAGTATTGGAACTATTTTTACTCCTCGTGGCAATTCGAGGTTGCTTACACGAGATGAAGGACATATCTGCACTGCCCTTGGGGGAGGTTCCTTATGAGGAATACGTACCAACCAACGCGAAATTGGCAGATTTAGCACAGACTGAGCCGTATCTAGTTAAAGTATATTAGGAGCTAATGTGTCACTACTTGGCCTGCAATCATTATTACAATACTGATTTTGGCATTGTCTTTATTAGAAAGTGGTTCCAATACCTCGTCAACGATAGAAGCGAGAAGGAATGCATAAAGATTCGACTGCTTCGACCTTTGAGATCTACTAGAATTAAAGAACTCATGGAAAGTCATAATGCTGAAGATAAGTCCTTCGAGGATCGTGTAGGAGATTTTGTAGCAGACACATGGGCTATGAGCTATTTCAGACTTACTCGTACAGAGATTTTGTTTGAAGGTTTGTTGGCCGGCTATCTCTCTTTATGGCTCCGAAGATGGGTAGCCCCAGGAAGATCAGGCTCAGGGGACCGTCTCCATAGGAATATTTTATTTCCTGTGGCGCATTTGGTCTTTAAGCAACGAAGAATCTTTCCCATAATTTGGCAGTAGATTCTCGATAAGAGGAGTTCCCTCGAACAGAGCTTCCATTTATCTATCTAATGGGCTGGTTAATTTTGCACAATTAGAGTTTTATGGCCCCCAACTTGACTCAGGATGATGGGATAGAACACGTGTTCCTTTGTAGATATGGGCTTTCTAAGTGGACCTATACTACTCAGTTTCAGACCAGACGAGCTTTAAATATAGGGAACGGTTGGAGCTTTTACTATGTTGTTCCCGACGTGGCAATTGAGCACTATGGTTTAAGTTTTATTGACGAAGGGACCACCATATTGAGGCGGCAATCAGGGGTCTTTTCATGGTTAATGTTTATCCCTTCCTCAAGGCTTGCTAGTTTCCTGACGATGAGGAAGTATCCTTCAGCATTGGTAGCAAACGAAGGAACCTGTCAGGTCAGAGAGTACCCCCCAATAAGTGTTGACCCTCTCACTTGGTGTACAGAAATGGCAACGGTTGTACCTTCGAACCGCATCTACCTAGCTGCTTTGCAAGATAATTTGGCTATGATCAACTGCACATGAGAAATTCTACTCCATGCTTAGCCAATTCTGGAGCTTTAATTGATGGCGCCAGGGATGGAGATATTTTATCATGGGTTGCACGGGAGCTACCTTTACTCTGCATAAATCCAAACCTCCTTTATGCCTATTGAATTTCTTTGCCCAGTTTTTATTTTTCGATAAACCAGTTCCACGTGGACTTTGATATGTGGGTTAGTTTTTGAAACCCGACGGAAGTAGTCAATCCGGAGTCAATAAGACCTTCTCTAGTCGAAGAGAAGGACGTGCCATTGGATGAGTATTGGAAGCTCTTCCACATGTAGAACCAGATGCACCCATCCCTGCTATAGTGGTATAGAAATCTCAGAATCATAGGATTACATCCTCTGCTGAGGACCGACTTGCTAAAAAGAGAGCTGCTGTCGTGAAGCCTAGGAAGCCAAAATCGAATATTTGTGTTCCTTTACGCCGGTGGTTGATTGATGAACTGATCAGATTGCCAGAGCAGCCTGGACGGTCTGTCTCTTCTCCAGTGGTACAAAGAATTAGCACTTTCGTCCCATCCCCTATAAGAATAAGTGTCGCTCCTACTGCTGCAATAGTCAATTTTATGGATCCTATCCTTGATGCTGCAGCTCAATTTATTATGCCGATTACACGCATACCTCCTCCTTTTCCAATGGATCCAAATGATCAACCTAGTCCCGGAAGTCCTGATTCCGGTGTAGAAATAATTTTATCTTCTCGAGTTGAAGTTAGTGAGTAGGTCAAGTCACAAGCTGACATTGCTGCTACATCCCCCAAAGATATGCCTAGTCAGGATGTTCAAGCTCAGCCTCAATCTGCTATAGTTACAGCTAGGCTTGAAGATGCTACAAAGAAGATTAATACTAAAACTATAGTTTCAGACGCGAGCATAACGTTGAGTAATTATGATGATTTGCTCATTCATGCCGACTCGTCTGAGGTGGAGGCTTCATTGACAGTCTTGAGGAATTTCTTGGAGGGACAGACTCCTGAAGTCGAATATGTACCACCTGGTGCTAGTACGTCTCTCTACTCTTTCTATACCACAAGTACTTGCATTTTATGCCTCACTGTCAGGAATTTATGTAATGATAACTCCGACTAGCACATGCAAGGTGTCACTTCTTTCCTTAGCTTGATGTGCATATATCTTAATTATAATATGTTGCTTATTGATCATATTGTTAACTTGATTTTTTAGGTGACGAAATTATGGAAGGACTCGCTCCAGAGAAGGCTGAAGAGACAATTGTTTTGCATGCTGAAACAACTTCAGTTGTTGATATCACAGTTCTGGCTGCGGATATCGCATTAATGCCACCAGTAGCTTCAACTGTTCTTGTGGCAGAATTGACCAGTACTGCTGAAATAGCTTTCACTATTAGCCCGCGAGAACGAGCGGCAGGTTCTTCATCTTTTTGTCCCTAGTATCGAGGCTACAACTATCATGACAACTGACTTTGTGCACCATGGTCGAGGATTAGCAAAAATTATCGTGACTCCTAGTTCAAGCACTCATTTTAATGCTTTAGTATAAGCTTATACATCTACTTTCTATGCAACATTGAAGTTGTTGATAAATCTGGTGCTCGATAAAAGTTTATCCTTTGGGGATATGAAGGATGCTAGCTTGTCTATGATTCAACTTATCAGAAACTTTAAAGAAGAAGCTAGGGCTGCTGCTTTTGAACAAATCTTGATAAGCCTTGAGCAGCTTATTAATGAGTATCTTCAGCTTAATAATGGGGATATCTCGGCTCTATTTTAGACTAAATATGAGTATATTACTACTAAGTTCATGGAACTTCAGACCACCTTCCAGGAGCATATGGCGATCCATGCTGAGAAGACTATCCGGATAAATGCTTCTATGAAAGAAGTGACTTCTTCTATGTCTCTTCATCGTTCTGTCCACGATGAACGTAATGATAGGGCGATACAGCTCAAGACTCAGATTCAAGAATAGGAAGCCCAACTCAAGCAAGCGGTGGTGGAGTTAAAGGTGACTGTTGAGCGACGTAGGGATGAGCTGGTAGATTGTGACCTAGCAAGAGAACAGCTTTTGGAGCTTGATCACAACAAGAACGAGCTTGACCATGCTCGAAATAAGATGATAGAGTCATATGCTTCTATGGCTCCTTTTGCTATATATGAATCTAGAATGCTTGAAGCACGTAGAAGGACGACATTGAAAAAGGATCAACAACTAGCTTGACTGACCCAGTTCCTCCTTGATCTTTCTACTTTACCATGACCCGCACCCGGATATTCGAGCACGAGTACGAGGTTACGCCTAGCCTACGTCGGAGCATCGATGGTAGAACGTTGTCTGGGTCTTTTCTATCTATCTAACATCTCAACAATATAATATGGTACCTGTCAATCATCTCAACTCCGAACGGAGGAGCAATATGGTATCTCACAAGTATGACTAATCTCAATCACAAAATAAACTAAGGAAGATAAAGTGTAAACCCCCTAAAATTTTAAAATTTTATTTGAAGTATTTTTATTAAATTATTGAATTTCTTTAGCATATTTTTATAGTTAATTAGAAAATAAATTATATTAATTAATTTACTTATATAAATACTCATTTAGAATTATTCCACAAAATAATTCTTATTATTTTTGGAGTCTTGTTTAAGGGTGATAGATTTCTAAAATTTATTTTGTGTACAAATATTTTTTTTTGGATTTATAACCCCATCCATATATGTAAATATATATATATATATATATATATATATATATATATATATATATAATATATAGTATAATAATAATAATAATAATAATAAATAATAATAATAATAATAATACTAATAGTAATAGTAATAGTAATAGTAATAGTAATAGTAATAGTAATAATCATAATAATCATAATAATAGAAGAAAAAGAAAAGGAAAGGAAAGGAAAAGAAAAACCTAAAACTTAAAAAAAAAACTAACTAACCTAACTCATATTCCTATTCCTATTCCTAACCAACAAAACCTAAAAACCAATACTAACTACACACAGAAACCCGCAGACACCCTCCCCTTCAGCCGCTATCTCTCTCTCTCTCTCTCTCTCTCTCTCTCTCTCTCTATATATATATATATATATATATATATATATATTACAACTCAAACCCTAACCCTAATCTCCGACGCCTACACCCCCAGTGCCGACTCTGACCTCAGCCGACCGCAGCCGGTCGACGACCGACCGACCGCCGCCCCCACGCCGACCGCCGCCGATCATCCACCGCGCGCAGACAAGCGACAGTAGCCGCGACTCAACGTCCCATCTTCAAGGTGATGTATCTCTCTCATCTTTAATTCTTTTCTCGAGCGGTTTATCCGTGTACGTTCACAACCTAACCATCGAGGATTTCCTTCAAGTGGGACAAGTTTTTGTGCCCTGGATTGGTCGAAAAATCGACCGGAAGTTGGCCGAAAAATTGACCAAAAATAGTCCAGAATTTTAACCCAACCTCCCGTGTTCATGCCTAATTTGCCACCAACCTGTTTAAAATTTTCAAAATCTAATTGTAGGGTTTTCCTCTCTATATAATCGAGAATTTAATTATTCTTTTAGTTTTTATTAATTTATTTTATTTGTTAAATTATTCGACCTCCAAAACGACCAAAAATTTGATCTTTTAAAACTAAAATTTTATGATACGGAGTATGCCCCACCAAACGGGACAGTCTCGTTGCGTACCAATTATATCAAAAGGAGCATATGGTATATCCTGACATGTGGACTTTTTCGGAAGTTGATTCGGACGTGTGTGCGCATCGGAATCAACTCGTATCCGTAAAAAGTTTCGGTATCGCAAATTTTATAAAACATCACCCCACTTTGTGTACGCTCGTCAGAATGCGATAAAACTTACGCTATTGAATTTATGGTATCACGCTGGTCCTGTGACCCAAGTTTCACGCGATTCTGAAACAGTTGACCAAGCCGCCTATTGGGCCCTACGGTTTGACTTGAAGGACGAATTTGTGATCGGCTCACCGGAATCCAAAATTGGATATAGCATTGAGTTCGTATAGACGTTTAGAATTTTTTTGACCAATAATTTATCCTATTTAGAGACTTTTATCTCTGGCACATAGTTTGATGCAAAGTGGGCCACATGCTCTGTTTTGACCCAAAATTATTATTTTGTCCCTGTGTCCAAATTGGATGAAAAGGTAGACTTTTCTAGCTATCTCGCTGATTATGGAAATGTTGGTGATATTTATTTCAGCATCCGGAGATATTTATTCTTATGCCATAGTTTTTGATCCCTTGTGCTTGACGTCTAGACACTTACACTTTGCAACTTTTTTGCTAGGCAAGTATACCTTGCCAAATTGCTTACAGTGTCATGACCCGCACCCAGAATTTGGGCATGAGTCGTGGGTACGTCCAGCCTACGCCGCAGCATCGGCGGTAGAACGCTGTCTAGGTCTCAACATATAATATATCCTGTCAAAAGTCTCAACTCCGCACGGAGGACAATGATAAATAATCCACAGTTCTATGATATACTCAATTACAAGCTAATAGAAAATAATGGCACGATGAGAATAGAAAAGAGTTCTAATAAAACAACCACAATAATCCAACTCAAATCCTGGGTCTAAATGACCTCACAAAGTCACAAAGTAATAAATACAACTCAGTCTCAGTCTAAAACAATAAATGCAGAAAAATAGTCTAAGAGCAGCCAGGTACGTTCTCCTCTAGGCTAGGCAACTCCTCTGGGATTTCTGGGGTGAAATCTTCCTCTAATCCTGGGCCATAATGAGTGGGGCAAAGATCCTCCAGGTTCTCTGAAAAATGTTATCCAGTCAGGATTGGAGCGAAGCACAAGCACTAACAGCAGTTTCATTAAATTGACAAAGACTATAAACAGTGTAAGAAATACAAGATGGAAATAAATGCTGAGAATGTAAAGTACTAGAGAAAAATGGAAATAGGCAATAGAGCATCTAGCAATGAACAATAGATAGTGAATGCTAGAACAAGTGAATCTGAATAAAATAGACATCTAGCTAAGTGTTTGAAATATTAGTTTATTATGTGATCGGCTTGGGACTAGATCAGGCTGGTTATATATGATTAACTATGATTCTTGTAGGTCAGGCTAACCATATGGTTAGCTATGATGCATGTAGTGGTCAGGTTAATCATATATAACAGCTATGATGCATGTAAGATGGTCAGGCCGCACCCAACGTGAGAAGTGGGGTGAGCTATAATGCATGTAAAGGATTTGGATATGATCACATAATCTACTAATAGTTCCCCATCCCCCAGCTAGCACGATGGATTCCAATCACGACTCCTCATGATGGGGATCTAGGGTGCTAACCCGTGTATCCATAGTGTCGGAATTAAGTATGTAATACAACTGCATTATAGAAATAATCAATAATGAAAACTGTCAGAGAATGTACTCGCCTGTGGTCCTGAGCAAGGTGTGAGGATTGATGTCCAAGATGGAATCACCAAAACCTAAATATCAAATATTAATATTAAAGAATGATTTGAAGTGATATACATGTGTAACTAGCTAATTGTGATATTTCTAGGCCATGTCTAAGTCCAACTGGATTAATCTAGTCATTACTAGACTTATACTAACTAATACTTAGTTAATAAGGCAACACTAGGTGCTAAATTAATAATTAACTGATACTAACTTATGAACTAAAGTTCTGACACCCCAAGCAAAACACAATGAATCATCACTCTGGATTATTTCTTACTACACCCATTAGCAACCACATACCTGTATATGCAATTTCAATTGCTGAAAACCCCTACTGATACACAACTTATTATACTTACTACCCCTTAACCCAAATAACTGATACACACCTCCCTGAGACACTGGCACTCTCTACTGTATCTCACATAGGTAAAACTGGTTCCTCACTACACAGACCAAACTCACACACACATATGCATATTATCTCACAGGTTCAAAGTCTGAAAGGAAACTAGGATACACACATACATGTTGATTTCTTAGACACACTGATACACAGTGGTCCACAGTTAATTACACACAGGTAATTCACTCCCCCCTTGACTCACACAGCCACTGATACACTGCTACACACACTCACACACCTCTCACTGATACACTGCTATACACACTCACACACCTCTCACTGATATACTGCTATACACATACTGACACAGTGTCCTGATACACACTTATACTACACTCTCATATAGACACCTAGTTTTACTGAACTGAAACACTAGGGAATATACTGATTTACATTGGCTCAAAAATACTGATGTACTGAAACACATAGGAAACTGACACAGGTAGACTTAGCTGAACTGTGTGCACTAACACAGACACTGTAACACTAAATCTGAGGACACACACACACACACAGAGAGAATATCCAATTCACAGCCACTGCACACAGCCAATTAAACCCCTATGCACAGAAATTTAACTCATTGAACTCTACTGCCCACCCTACAAAAATACACATATACACACAGCACAGCACGATTCAAATACTGAACATAAAACCTTACACACACACACTGAATTAAATGCCCAGTTATGTTCAATACTCAAAAATCTTAATCCTAAACACACACTCAAACATAGGTTGACACAAGGCTACACTCTCAGAATTCTACACTCAAACACCCAACCCCAATTGCTGATACACACAGGAATCAAGAACCCGACTGTACACAGAAAAATCCCCCACAGTGCATACAGCACAGTAAAAGACCCCGACTGTGCACACAGGTTCTTCCCATCGATGTATCCCCCCTACAATCACACAAGCAGATCTATATGCATATGTATAATATATATATATACATCATACATCATACACCAAATTAGATAATAATAGAGTAGAATTAGATATGCAAACCCCTGTAAGGCGTTTCATCGAACACATAAAATACAGAAAACGAATTTACCTAGAAACACAAGAATCCTCAAACAAAACCTTAAGAATCGAAATCTAACTTACATGTTGGAGGATGAAATAGGTCTACATGCAACACCTAGGGTTAGGGTTCACGAAAATTGGAAAACCAATGTTGGGACACCTAAAACCCTAGTTCAAACCCTAAAATCGAAACTACACAGTTGGGGGTTTTCAAATGGCAATGAACAACAGAAAAACAGAATATAAAAATGAATAAAAATAGGGTTTTACCTAGGGAGATGGCTTCTTCAATGGAGGTTCTTCTTCTCCAAAGCTTCTTGACCCAACCCCTTGCTTCTCTTTGCTTTGGAGGAGGAAAAATGGGATCCCTAGGGTTAGATTCTGAATTTGTGGTAGGAGAAAGATGGTTTTTCACTTGGGGGCTAGGGTTTTCTTCCAATGGAGGCTAGGTGACTCCCTTTTATATTAAAACCAAGTTTAGGGTTTCAAAGCTTAGTTTTAGGTTAAACCTTTATGTTAAGTCATGGAGAATTAATTAACTAGGGTTTAGTCTTCTCTAAGGTTTTATTCTAAACCCAAATTACAAGATTTTAGGGTTTCACTAAGGCTAGTGCATGAATTAGGGTTTCGTTCTAGGGTTAGTCCTAATGGAAGATTCTAGGGTTGACCTAACCCAACACAATTTAACAACATATAAATAGTTTATAAAACTAAGCAAATTAATTAAATTCATAATTATTCAAATAGTGAAATTACACAAATGCCCTTACCTGGAATGTGGTAGTGACAAGTCTACCCTCCTAAAAGAAATTTTGTCCTCGAAATTGGACTGACTAGAATAAGAATGAAATCAGAAAGGACTATACCTCGAGTCTAGAAGAGATACGGGTATTGCTCGCGCATTTCGTCCTCTCTCTCCCAGGTCGACTCCCCTGGAGAGTGATGTCTCCATGCAACACGAACCAAAGGAATAGTTTGGTTCCGTAACACCTTCTCTCTGCGGTCCAAGATCTTTACGGGCTGCTCGGGGTAGCTGAGTGTCGGGCCAACCTCAATCTCCAAGTGATCAAGTACGTGACTAGGGTCTGCCACGTATCGTCTCAGCTGCGACACGTGGAACACATCATGCACTCCCTCTAATGCAGGCGGCAAGTCCAGTCTATATGCCACTGCACCTATCCTTGCAAGAATACCGAAGGGTCCGATATAGCGTGGGCTAAGCTTCCCGCCTCTACCAAACCGAATCGTGCCACGCATCGGAGAAATCCGTAGGAATACTAGATCGCCAACCTAAACCAAAATAGTCTCAACACGCAGTCTAAACAAACAAACACAAGCCAGAAAAATAACAATCTATACCTGAAACTCAAGGGGTCTACGGTGGCTGTCGGCCCAATGCCGCTGTCTGTCCTGCGCCACTCGCAGTCTGTCTCTGATGAGTTTCACCTTTTCTGCTGCATCCACGACCATTTCTGGTCCTAGCAAGGCTCTCTCTCCAACGTCATCCCAAGATAACGGTGTATGACACCTCCTTCCATAAAGAGCCTCAAATGGTGATATCTCGATGCTGGCCTGGTAGCCGTTGTTGTAAGCGAACTCTACCAGGTGCAGATGATCCTCCTAAGAACCTTCGAGGTCTAGAACGCAAGTGCGTAGCATATCCTCGAGAGTCTGAATAGTCCGTTCGGACTGCCCGTCTGTTTGGGGGTGGTATGCGGTACTGAACTTGAGCTGAGTGCCCAAGCTAGCCTGCAGACTCCTCCAGAAGTGGGAAGTGAAACGACTATCCCGATCTGAGACAATGCTTACAGGAACTCCATTAAGTCTAACGATCTGTCGCACGTACATCTCTGCTAGCCTCTCTGTCGACGTGCCCACCTTAAAAGGTAAGAAATGGGCTGATTTGGTCAACCTGTCCACGATGACCCAAATCGCGTCCTTCCCTCCTGGAGAACGTGGAAGCCCTGAAATGAAATCCATGGTGACGTGCTCCCATTTCCATTCTGGAATCAGTAAAGGTTGAAGCAAACCACCTGGCCTCTGCCGGTCTGCCTTTATCTGCTGGCACACTAGACACCGAGATACGAAGCATGCTACCTCGCACTTCATTCCATACCACCATACATGCTCCCTCAAGTCTCGATACATCTTGTTGGCACCAGGATGCATCGAGTACTGAGAGCGGTGTGCCTCCTGCAAGACCTCATCGCGCAGCTCCCCGCTCGGCACACACATCCTCGTGCCGTACCGTAAGGAACCATCATCTGCGATAGTAAAGTCGTCCGACAATCCTGCCTGAACATGTGCTCTAATACCCCTCAAGGCCTCATCATCATACTGCGCCGCTCTGATCCTGTCCATCAGCTCGGACTGTATCTGCAATCCCCATATCTGAATCTCTGTACCGGTAACTAACACCTCAATCTCCAATCTCTCCAAATCAGCCAACAAATGTCTATCTGTCGTCAAGTACATAGCCATCGGATACCTGCTCAAGGCATCGGCGACTACGTTGGCCTTCCCTGGATGGTACTACAATAAAATGTTAAAGTCCTTCATCAATTCTAACCACCTCCTCTGCCTCATGTTCAGCTCCTTCTGTGTGAACACGTACTTCAAGCTCTTGTGGTCTGTGAAGATCTCCACACGCTCTCCGTACAGGTAATGTTTCCACAGCTTTAGAGCGAAGATAACTGCTGCCAACTCTAAATCGTGGGTGGGGTAGTTCTCTTCATGAGGGCATAACTGCCTGGAAGCATAAGCAATCACCTTTCCGTGCTGCTGAAGAACACATCCCAGACCCTTCCCTGAAGCATCACTGTAGATGGTGAAACCACCTGTCCCTGCTGGCAACGTCAAAATTGGAGCTGTCGTCAACCTCTTCTTCAGCTCATCAAATACAGCCTGGCACTCCTCCGTCTAGACAAAATCCACATCCTTCCTAGTCAGCCTGGTCATCGGCGCTGCAATCTTGGAGAAGTCTTGTACAAACCTCCTGTAGTATCCTGCTAGCCCGAGAAAACTCCTGATCTCAGCTACCGAACTGGAGGTAGCCCACGACTCCACTGCCTCGATCTTCTGTGGGTTAACCGAGATTCCGTCACCCGATACCACATGCCCAAGAAATTCGACCTTGTCAAGGAAGAATTCACACTTAGAGAGTTTCCCGTACAGCTTCTCCCTCCTGAGAGTCTCTAAGACCAACCTCAGGTGCTCTTCGTGCTCCTCTGGGGTCTTGGAATACACAAGAATATCGTCGATGAACACCACCACGAACTTGTCAAGGTACTGGTGGAACACCTTGTTTATCAGATTCATGAATACTGCAGGTGCATTAGTTAAACCAAATGGCATCACCATGAACTCAAACTGGCCGTATCTGGTCCGAAAGGCTGTCTTCGGCGTGTCTTCCCTCTTCACCTTCACCTGGTGATAGCCTGATCTCAAATCTATCTTTGAAAACACCCTCGCCCCGCTCAACTGATCGAAAAGATCATCTATCCTCGACAGCGGGTACTTGTTCTTGATAGTGATATTGTTCAAAGCTCTATAATCAATGCACATGTGCACCGTGCCGTCCTTCTTCGGTACGAACAATACCGGAGCTCCCCATAGTGATGAACTGGATTTGATGAAGCCTTTGTCCTGCAGCTCCTCAACTTGCTTTTTCAGTTCTGCCAGCTCGCTGTTGTTGACTCTATAGACATGTTGCAAAATGGGCTCCGCTTCTGGAACCAAGTCTATAGAGAATTCAACATCTCTGTCTGGCGGCAAGCCTGGCAACTCCTCTGGAAATACATCCAGGAACTCCGCTATCAGAGGATGTGGCAACTCCTCTTCTTCCGCCCTGGCTCCACAAAATGTGCTCCTCCTCTGTTCCGCTGCTCCTCGGACGACCTCAAACTCCGGCTCTCCTGGTGGTCTAAATAATACTCTGCCTCTATAACAATCTATAGTAGCATGATGCCTACTCAACCAGTCTATTCCGAGTACAATATCGTACCCCGGAAGTGGCATGACGAGTAAGCTCACGCTCAACTCTCGGCCTCCTACTGACACCCTCCGGTCCTTGCAGTGATCACGGACTAGGATAATACCTCCACCAGTCGTGATCTTGCAAGTCCTAGCTAATGGTTCTGTGTCTAAATGATGTCGAAGTGCATAAGATACAGACACAAAACTATGGGAAGCGCTAGAGTCGAATAAGGTACATGCGGGAATACAATCGAGAAGAACCGAACCTGTGATCAAGTCTCCTGCTGGCTCGATCTCCTCG
Source organism: Iris macrosiphon (assembly GCA_036927795.1). Taxonomy (NCBI): domain Eukaryota; kingdom Viridiplantae; phylum Streptophyta; class Magnoliopsida; order Asparagales; family Iridaceae; genus Iris; species Iris macrosiphon. The sequence goes on along the minus strand of JAYESA010000002.1, from coordinate 144,428,149 downwards.
ACTGCCATGGCGTACGCTCGCCCCTGGGGTACACCTCTCTGCTGCTGGTGCTGGGCAAACTTCTGATGTTGCGGTAGAAGGGGTCCCCTCTGTTGTTGGCCTCCTGGTACGGTAGGTACCCTGTCTGGTCCTCTCTGGGCGGCTGCTCCACCCTGACCTGGACGAAAGGTAGGACAATCCTTCAGCTGGTGTGTCGTCGATCCGCAGGATAGACATGAGCCCAATCTCTTCCTGCAGATATCTCTAGTATGTCCCATCTTCCCGCAGTACGTACACTGGATGGCGGGCTGGTTCTGTCTCTGTTGCTGCTGCTGGACCTGCCCTCGGGCTGGTGCCTGATGCTGCTGCTGAAAGGGTCTCTGCTGTTGCTGCTGAAAGTGTGGACGCTTGCCCAGTCCCACACTACTGTTTGCTCCTCCGGAACCATCGCGTCCCCTCTTAGGCCTGAGGCCCAAGTCGTCCTCGGCTATCTGGGTATCCATCAATATGCCCTCGTAGGTAGCTGTGCGACGTCCCGACGTGCGAGACTTGATCTCCCTTGCCAGCCCCTTTCTGAACTTCCGGGCCCTGTCCCCCGGATCTCTAATCATCGATGGCACGAAGCGGCTCAGGCGGGAAAACTCCGCGGCATACTCATCGACGGACGAGCTCCCCTGGGCTAAGTCATGGAACTGACTCTCCAAAGCTCCCAGGGCGACATCAGGAAAGAACTTTTCTTTGAAGAGCTCCTTGAAATCCTCCCAAGTGAGTCCCCTGCGCAAGAGTCTCGGCTCCGTGCGAAACCACGTCAAGGCAATGTCGAACATCTGGCTGCCAGCGGCCTCGATCTGGAGGGCCTCTGGAAGCTGTGCCAAGCGTAAGTTCCTCTCGATGTCCTCTAGCCAATCATCGGTGTAGAGTATCCCTTCTGTCCCCTTGAACTCCCGAGGCATCATCCTCTTAAAATCCACAATGGTGCCCGGCCTCTGGTGGTGCTGATCAGGACGCTGCTGCTGCTGAGTAACTCTCTCCACAGCCTGGAGAGCCACTTGGTGAGCATTCTCCATGTTCACCCTCATCATCTCTGTCTGGGCCTGATGTGCCTCAGCCTGCACCCTCTAGGCCTCTGCCGACGTCCTCTGAGCATCGACCATGCCCTGAATCAAGGCGAACATCTGTGCCCCATCGACGGGCACACCTCCTGGATGCTGAACTGGTGATGGTGGTGGTAGAGGCCCCGTCGTAGCTGTGGGGACCCTCTGAACAGGTGGTGGAGGACCCCCGAATGCTGCAGACACTCCCATATGTACTGGAGATGTAGGAGGTGCTGCGGATGTCTGTCCGGCAGGGCGAGAGGTGGCAGACCTCTCTGAATCTGCTGCTCCAAGTCTCTAGGACATCCTCGGCGGCATCCTGAAGACAGATCGAAAGATTTAATTAAGGCAATAGACACGGTATCATCAAAGGAGGACAGTAAATTTCTAAAGGAAAAATCAGTAAGAGTAGTATCATAAGAATCGGAATTCCCTATTTGTGATTGAGCACATCCTCGACCAAATTCCTATTTCCTAAAACAGGCTCGTAGTAATACTCTAAGCGAGCACCACTACGATATTGCTCTAATGCGAATCTAGGACTCGACCTGCATGGGCCACCACTAAAACGTGTCACGACCCGCACCCAGAATTTGGGCATGAGTCGTGGGTACGTCCAGCCTACGCCGCAGCATCGGCGGTAGAACGCTGTCTAGGTCTCAACATATAATATATCCTGTCAAAAGTCTCAACTCCGCACGGAGGATAATGATAAATAATCCACAGTTCTATGATATACTCAATCACAAGCTAATAGAAAATAATGGCACGATGAGAATAGAAAAGAGTTCTAATAAAACAACCACAATAATCCAACTCAAATCCTGGGTCTAAATGATCTCACAAAGTCACAAAGTAATAAATACAACTCAGTCTCAGTCTAAAACAATAAATGCAGAAAAATAGTCTAAGAGCAGCCAGGTACGTTCTCCTCTAGGCTAGGCAACTCCTCTGGGATTTTTGGGGTAAAATCTCCCTCTAATCCTGGGCCATAATGAGTGGGGCAAAGATCCTCCAGGTTCTCTGAAAAATGTTATCCAGTCAGGATTGGAGCGAAGCACAAGCACTAACAGCAGTTTCATTAAATTGACAAAGACTATAAACAGTGTAAGAAATACAAGATGGAAATAAATGCTGCGAATGTAAAGTACTGGAGAAAAATAAAAATAGGCAATAGAGCATCTAGCAATGAACAATAGATAGTGAATGCTAGAACAAGTGAATCTGAATAAAATAGACATCTAGCTAAGTGTTTGAAATATTAGTTTATTATGTGATCGGCTTGGGACTAGATCAGGCTGGTTATATATGATTAACTATGATTCTTGTAGGTCAGGCTAACCATATGGTTAGCTATGATGCATGTAGTGGTCAGGTTAATCATATATAACAGCTATGATGCATGTAAGATGGTCAGGCCGCACCCAACGTGAGAAGTGGGGTGAGCTATGATGCATGTAAAGGATTTGGATATGATCACATAATCTACTAATAGTTCTCCATCCCCCAGCTAGCACGATGGATTCCAATCACGACTCCTCATGATGGGGATCTAGGGTGCTAACCCGTGTATCCATAGTGTCGGAATCAAGTATGTAATACAACTGCATTATAGAAATAATCAACAATGAAAACTGTCAGAGAATGTACTCGCCTGTGGTCCTGAGCAAGGTGCGAGGATCGATGTCCAAGATGGAATCACCAAGACCTAAATATCAAATATTAATATTAAAGAATGATTTGAAGTGATATACATGTGTAACTAGCTAATTGTGATATTTATAGGCCATGTCTAAGTCCAACTGGATTAATCTAGTCATTACTAGACTTATACTAACTAATACTTAGTTAATAAGGCAACACTAGGTGCTAAATTAATAATTAACTGATACTAACTTATGAACTAAAGTTCTGACACCCCAAGCAAAACACAATGAATCATCACTCTGGATTATTTCTTACTACACCCATTAGCAACCACATACCTGTACATGCAATTTCAATTGCTGAAAACCCCTACTGATACACAACTTATTATACTTACTACCCCTTAACCCGAATAACTGATACACACCTCCCTGAGACACTGGCACTCTCTCCTGTATCTCACATAGGTAAAACTGGTTCCTCACTACACAGACCAAACTCACACACACATATGCATATTATCTCACAGGTTCAAAGTCTGAAAGGAAACTAGGATACACACATACATGTTGATTTCTTAGACACACTGATACACAGTGGTCCACAGTTAATTACACACAGGTAATTCACTCCCCCCTTGACTCACACAGCCACTGATACACTGCTACACACACTCACACACCTCTCACTGATACACTGCTATACACACTCACACACCTCTCACTGATACACTGCTATACACATACTGACACAGTGTCCTGATACACACTTATACTACACTCTCATACAGACACCTAGTTTTACTGAACTGAAATACTAGGGAATATACTGATTTACATTGGCTCAAAAATACTGATGTACTGAAACACACAGGAAACTGACACAGGTAGACTTAGCTGAACTGTGTGCACTAACACAGACACTGTAACACTAAATCTGAGGACACACACACACACACACAGAGAACATCCAATTCACAGCCACTGCACACAGCCAATTAAACCCCTATGCACAGAAATTTAACTCATTGAACTCTACTGCCCACCCTACAGAAATACACATATACACACAGCACAGCACGGTTCAAATACTGAACATAAAACCTTACACACACACACTGAATTAAATGCCCAGTTATGTTTAATACTCAGAAATCTTAATCCTAAACACACACTCAAACATAGGTTGACACAAGGCTACACTCTCAGAATTCTACACTCAAACACCCAACCCTAATTGCTGATACACACAGGAATCAAGAACCCGACTGTACACAGAAAAATCCCCCACAGTGCATACAACACAGTAAAAGACCCCGACTGTGCACACAGGTTCTTCCCATCGATGTATCCCCCCTACAATCACACAAGCAGATCTATATGCATATGTATAATATATATATATATATATATACATCATACATCATACACCAAATTAGATAATAATAGAGTAGAATTAGATATGCAAACCCCTGTAAGGCGTTTCATCGAACACATAAAATACAGAAAACAAATTTACCTAGAAACACAAGAATCCTCAAACAAAACCTTAAGAATCGAAATCTAACTTACATGTTGGAGGATGAAATAGGTCTACATGCAACACCTAGGGTTAGGGTTCACGAAAATTGGGAAACCAATGTTGGGACACCTAAAACCCTAGTTCAAACCCTAAAATCGAAACTACACAGTTGGGGGTTTCCAAATGGCAATGAACAACAGAAAAATAGAATATAAAAATGAATAAAAATAGGGTTTTACCTAGGGAGATGGCTTCTTCAATGGAGGTTCTTCTTCTCCAAAGCTTCTTGACCCAACCCCTTGCTTCTCTTTGCTTTGGAGGAGGAAAAATGGGATCCCTAGGGTTAGATTCTGAATTTGTGGTGGGGGAAAGATGGTTTTTCACTTGGGGGCTAGGGTTTTCTTCCAATGGAGTCTAGGTGACTCCCTTTTATATTAAAACCAAGTTTAGGGTTTCAAAGCTTAGTTTTAGGTTAAACCTTTATGTTAAGTCCTGGAGAATTAATTAACTAGGGTTTAGTCTCCTCTAAGGTTTTATTCTAAACCCAAATTGCAAGATTTTAGGGTTTCACTAAGGCTAGTGCATGAATTAGGGTTTCGTTCTAGGGTTAGTCCTAATGGAAGATTCTAGGGTTGACCTAACCCAACACAATTTAACAACATATAAATAGTTTATAAAACTCAGCAAATTAATTAAATTCATAATTATTCAAATAGTGAAATTACACAAATGCCCTTACCTGGAATGTGGTAGTGACATACAGTACCTTGCATGCTTATTATATTTTTATATATTCATTATATATGTATTTTCTTTCAGCCATAATTATATATTATATATGTTGACACACACTTGACACATAGTATCATGGGAAGGGAGGATAGTCAGTAGGCGTATGGGCTACCCACTCTGGTAAATCGTAGTACTAGGACGCACAACGGTAGTTGTGTCGCAATGGTCGCTACCCTCGCGGTAAGTCAGCTTATGGTGTCACGATGGTCGCTACCCTCGCGGTATGACGGCTTCTGATGTACATGAACGTGTGTAAGAGTTGTGAGATAGTTATAGTAGCCTACACCTACCCATACGTCGAAAATGTTGTCCTCATTATGCATTTCATATAGATTGTCTAGTACAGCGTACTTATATATTTTTTGTCTATTATGTATGTTTTACTGTATTCAATTGGCATGTTTTTATGTATCTTGTTACGCCCCTCTGAGGACCTGGTCCCTTTCCAGGTGTAGACGATCTTGACTATTCGCAGGAGCACGGATCAGGACTTGCTACTTCTCTCTCTTTCTAGGAGGTCTTCTCTTCGAACCTCATTGTTCATTAGATGTACTTATTTTATTTCTCTTATATTCTAGTTTGGAGTGGATTTGTTTCCACCCAACTACTTATTTTTATCAAGCATTTTATACTTTATTCAGTTATATAGTTGACTGGTTATATGATTCTGTGGATGAGATCTAGTTATGCCCTGTGACTTATGACATTATATATACCACATATGAGTTAATATTCATATTACAGTGTACGTATGTATTATGGTATCCATATATTAGAGTTTTCATATACATACGACTGGCATGCTTATGTATTTCTAGTCCTACGTATTTTGGGACTGGGGTGTGACATAAAGCACGAATGGAATAGCGAAGAAAATAATAAGATACAATCCACTATCTGAAATAATATACAAACTGTGAATCTCAACAATATAATAGTCTAATACAAGCCAACACAAATAACTAGACCTTCTCGGGCTTTGCAACTAAGTTCTCCTGGTCTATAGGAGTATCCTCTATAGGTACGCCGTCCTGCGGCCCGTAGAATGTGGGACACTGCTCTATAAGCCAATCATCTGAAAAAAAATATATCCAGTCAGGATTGGAGCGAAGTACATACCTCTGAAAGCAGTTTTAATAACATAATCGAGCATATAAAACAGATAATAGAAATAAAATACAAGATCACAAAACATATGAATGAATGAACAATAGGTATACAGGTAATATATGAGAATATAGAACAACAATATGAATATCAGCAATATGATGAAGTAACTACAATCTAACTAATGTGCCTTAGAATATAAGTTCATTATGTGATCGGTTTGGGTGAACATGATCAGGTAAGATGATTACAAATGAGGTATGTAACCAGAATGTACATGATGTAACAATGGGGCTTTGATCACATAATCAACTCCTACTCTCCCATCCCCAACTAATATCAATGGATCCAATCACGATACGCTATGAGTACGAATAATTTATAGATGTTTTGAGAATTTTCTGCAATGGATCCAATCCTCTGCAACTAAGTCATCCACCTACTTCTTCAGCTCCGCCAGTTCGCTGTTGTTGACTCTATAGATGTGTTGAGATATTGGCTCTGCTCCTGGTACCAAATCTATAAAAAATTCTATATCTCTATCCGGTGGCAACCCCGACAACTCCTCTGGAAAGACATCTATGAACTCTATAACCAACGGATATGGCAGCTCCTGCTCTTCTACCAAAGCTCCACAAAAATTGCCTTCGCTCTGCCCTGTTGCTCCCCTGACGAACTCGAACTCTGACTCTCCTGGCGTCTGAAACAAAACTCTGCCTCTACGACAATCGATACTAGCATGATGCCTACTCAACTAATCCATCCCTAGTACTATATCGTAACTCGAAAGTGGTATTACGAGTAAACATACGCTCAACTCTCGGCCTCCCAAATAAACTTTCTAGTTCTTACAAACATCACTGACCAGGAATAATGCCACCCCCGGTCGTGATTTTGCATGTCCTTGCTAACGGTCCAGACTCAAGACAATGTCTCAGAGCAAAAGATACAGATATAAAGTTATGAGAAGCACCAGAATTGAATAAAGCATAAGCTGGAAAGAAATCGAGATAAACTGAACAAAGGAATCAATATTGAGTATGATACGATATCATCAAAGAAGGACATAAATTTATTTAAAGCAAAGTAAATATTCAGTAGATAAGGATTGAAAAATATATTTTGGAATATTTTCTAGTTGTGATTGAGTAAACTCTCAACTTAAATCATGTTTCCTAAAGCAGGCTCGTAACAGTACTCTAGACGAGCACCACTATGATATCGCTAAATTATGAATCTAGATCTACATAGGCCACCACTAAAAATGTGTCAAGATCCGCACCCGGATATTCGGGCACGAGTACGTGGTTACGTCCAGCCTACCCCACAACATCGGCGGTAGAATCCTGTCTGGGTTATTTCTAACTATCTAACATCTCACCAATATAATATGGTACCTGTCAATCATCTTAGCTCCGAATGGAGGAGCAATATGGTATCTCAATCACAAAACAAACTAAGGAAGATAAAGCACGAATGGAATAGTGAAGGAAAGAATAATATATAATCCACAATCTAAAATAATATACAAATTATGAATCTCAATAATATAATAGTCTAATACAAGCCAAAACAAATAACTATACCTCCTCAGGCTCTGCAACTAAGTCCTCTTGGTCTATATGAGTATCCTCTATAGGTACGTCGTCCTGCAGCCCGTAGAATATGGGATACTTCTCTATAAGCCAATCATCTGGAAAAAATATATCCAGTCAGGATTGGAGCCAAGTACATACCTCTTAAAGCAGTTTTAATAACATAATCGAGCATATAAAACAGATAATAGAAATAAAATACAAGATTATAAAACATATGAATGAATGAACAATAGGTATACAGGTAATGTACGAGAATATAGAACAACAATATGAATATCAGCAATATGATAAAGTAACTACAATCTAACTAATGTGTCTCAGAATATAAGTTCATTATGTGATCGGTTTGGGTGAACATGATCTGGTAAGATGATTACAAATGAGGTATATAACCAGAATGTACACGATGTAACAATGGGGCTTTGATCACATAATCAACTCCTACTCTCCCATCCCCAACTAATACCAATGAATCCAATCACGATACGCTACGAATACGAATATAACCACTGAACATGAGCAGTGGGTGTACACGAATAGAATCACACTGAACACGAGCAGTATGTATACACGAATAAGCACACTGAACACGAGCAGTGCGTGAATACGAAATATAAATCAATACCCAATGTACACGATAAAATATATGTACATGAGTATTCGCTGAACATGGTAGGGGATAACATCTCCTGACGGGATCCATGTAGTACAAGTCCATGAAATCACCGTGTTAGAATCAAGTATACAATTCTAGAATACATTATTATGAATTGAAAACTATCGGAGAAATATACTCGCCTGAAGTCCTGAACAAGGTATGTCTCTCGATGCCCAAACTAGTGTCACACAACCTATATATAGTATGTTGTATCAATATAAGGTTCAGAAATATAAATAAGTTAAAATGATGCAATTCTAAGTTATAAAGCTATTTCTAGGTCAAACCAATTAAATCTAGGTTGTAAGAGTCTAACACTAAGATACTAAGTTAATACACTATGAAACTAAGTTATATTGGCTAAGTTATGATACTATGAAACATTCAAAAATCCGTATCCTAAGATACGCAAGTTTTCATATATAAAAATAGTATTTTAGATATATATTCAAGTCAATATACTTAATATCTATATCAAAACAATAAAATATGATACATTGGCCTTGCACCAATGCGTATCACACCAAACTCGATACCCAAGCCCAAGCTGAACCGAATACTCACTGATACCTGCACTGTGAAGGCTGCACTGATACACAGTGTTGCTGATACTGAAACTACACTAAAAATATGGATACATGATACGGGCACTGTGCTGAACTGGATATAGTGCTGCACACACTGGTTGTGCATAGCCCGAGCCCCCTTGTTGTATGCCCGAGCTCATGTGCTCTCACTGAGCAGTGCGTTTGCTATGTATTAAGGAAATCTACACATTTATGAAAGCCCGATACCTGCTGATACTCGGTGTGGGAGCTGCTGTGTTAAGTTCCTACCACTGGGTCTTAGTGATGCACTATGCGGTGATATCAGTGATTGCTTAATGATATTGTTACTGTGCAGTAGCATGTTGCTCCCTGCTCTTTGCTATTTCTTGAGTTACACCAGAACACAACTAGCTGCCACAATAGTGCTTCCCTGATGGTTACTGCTACTGTGCAGTGTGCTCGAGCAGCTCTCCTCCTTACTGCCACTTCCAACTCTCTCACTCACTGACACACCCACAGCCACACAAACACTTATACATTCACACAATCCTCTATGTTAATCTATATATATACAATTTATCTATAATAATTAATATCTACACCCGGATAGATAACTATCTATATATATGTATACACACACACACACACACACACACACACACACACACACACACACACATATATATATATATATATATATATATATATATATATATATATATATATATATATATATATATATATCAAGGTCCCTCACTCTATATATATATATATATATATATATATATATATATATATATATATATATATGTGTGTGTGTGTGTGTGTGTGTGTGTGTGTGTGTGTGTGTATTAGTGGTTATATATATATGCATGCGTGTGTTTGATTATATATATAATCAAACACACGCATGCATATATATATAACCACTAATACACACACACACACACACACACACACACACACACACACACACATATATATATATATATATATATATATATATATATATATATATATATATATATATATATATATATATATATATATATATATATATATCAACCAAATGCATCTCGAGGACACTTGCAAGTCTAATACACTAAATATGAGCAATACGTATAGTAATTAGATCAACTACGTGTCTGTGTCACAATGTGATATGCACAAGTTTTCGTATCGGAGGAAAACCCCCAAAATTAACCCATTTCTTTAAATTGAGGAGATACGGCCTACATATACCCAATTATGGACACGGCACTAGTCATAAATAAGCAATCATATGTTAATTTGATCTATTAGACTAATTGACAAATACCACAGTGCCAATCTCGAAATTCCCTAAAATTGACACCAAATTGCACATAACTTCCACCGTATGTCTCCTACGAACCTATAACTAATTCCTATGGGTAGCCTATGCATGTGGGTTGGTTTCTCATAGTTAAATCTCATATTTATAACCTATTAGAAGGAAAAACTGAAATGTACCTATTGGGAGATGGATTACCAATAAAAAGTCTCCAAATGGAATGTAGCTCCTCTACTTGTAGATCTTGGCCTCATCTTTCTTAATCCTTGCTTCCTTCTTGTAGATCCTTGATGTAAAAGCCTCTAATAAAGAATTAGAGAATGAAATTATGAAGAAATTGGTGGAGAATTGATAAGAGAATGAAGAAAATTAGAAGAGGGAAAAACTAGATCTAATGGAATTAGAAATAAAATAAAATGAGGCACTCCCTCTCCTCCCTCTATGGCCGGCCCTAGCCCTCTCCCCAAGCAAGTATAAAATGTTCTAATTATCCCTTGGGGCCTCTTATGAAAAAATTAATTAGGGAGAAAATGTTCTAGTCTAATGGTTTCACTAATTAATCCAACTTTCTAATCTATGGGCCTAATTCATGGGCTCAATCTAAATTCATATAAAATGTTGGTTCATGCATCTAATTAAATAGGTTAGGTCCACTATACAAGTCTAAATAAATCTATAACTAGCAATCAATAAATAATACAATAATTAATAATCATGCATGCAAATATTTAAATACAATCAATCATAAAATTAAAATACTCGTGTCAATTACCAAACTACCCTTAAATGAAAATGTGAGGGTGATATACTTCCCCTGAGTGAGCTCTACCTTATTCACTTCCATGTTTTGTAAGTTTCTCAATAAAAATATATTGAAACTGTTAGCTTTAGACAATGCTTGTTTGTTGTGGACCCATTATTTATTGCGTATCTACTATTAGATGCAATTAATAGGTTAAAGTAAAAACGAGATCAGAGGTAATATGGACGTGATATATTTTTAAATAGGATCCCACCGAATATATCTACTCAGAGGTACTATAGACATGGCAGAATAATTCTCTGTGAGAATTTAGTAGATTTACCACTCAAGGCATAATCGTGTTGAGTATAAATAATAAATTTTATAGGATGTAATACTATCAGAGGTGATGTTGATATGATAGTTCACTAGTTTACTCCACCAAAAAAGAGAAGAAAGAGTAGTTCAAGGGCGAACTATTATCTTCTCTTTAGGGGATAATAAATGAAATATGATTCAGAGGTAATATAGACATGAATTATATTATGCTTATTGACTGGTGAATAAATATATGATATTATTCCCAATACAAGTGGGGGTCAGGAATAAGATATCCTTAAAACAACTGGGCTTTAAGAATAGAACATTTTGGTTGCAGAGAATTATTTAGGTGATCTCAATGAGAGTGTTCCGTTGAATCTGAGTATTATCCCACTGGAGAACTGTAAGGACCCATTACCCGTATCTTATTCAAAAATGAATATAGGTAATAGTTCGAGAGGTCGTATAGGCTATGAGTCCCTGGGGATTAAACAAAATGTATCTACTGTACATCTTATTTTAATCTGCTGGAGATGGAGAAGAATATGTCGTGCATAGACATAATACTTCTTGAGAATTTGTCGTTGATAGGCATCATTATCAAATCTCCAATGTCTTTATCATCTGGAGCAGTTGACACCATATTTACAGAGAAAGTTTGTTTGAATACGTCACCCATGCTTTCGTCAGAATCCCACAATGATGAGTCAGAGAAATGAGAATGTATCTCTTCTTTTGATTCTGAACTTTCAAGACTTGTTGGTGGTGTAACATATCATAAACCACGACCAGTTCGTTGGCAGTATATTTTTGGCTTGCCTTTAGGAGAGAGGTAACGTCTAGGAGTCTGTCTGCCTTTTTTATAATTTAGTCCTAAGCTAAATTTTAAGTTGTAGCTCATCCCTTGTATGATGTTCTTGGCTGGTTGGCTGTAATGATACTATTATATCTTTCTCATATCCTCGTCAGAACTATTAGTCTGTGCAACTTTTTTATTTCTAGTTTTGCCAAAAATTATCTAACGTTTCTTGTCCTATCTCGCTGGGACCATTAAGTATGCCTCCTCATATTGTTCATATGATGAACCATATTGGAATGGAGATGCCACGGGTATGGACAGAGGATCGTAGAGGTAAAGAGCCTCTAAGAATTTTTCAGCAAAGGGTTCAACAGTAATGTAGTGAGAAGTAAAGTCTTCTTTATTCATAAAATATAAGATTTTTTTCATCTTCCACATAGTCGACAGAATCTTCAGCCATGACATGAGGCTTAACAAGATTGATGACTAGGGATTAAGTCACTGATATTGATTGCTTGTTATAACGAAGGTCGATAACAAGTGGCTCATTCTCCAGTATTGTTTATTCATTGCATCGAAGGTTGATGACCAATGAAGATGACTTATGCAGGTCGATGCTGAGAGGCTTCAAAAGAGTTGGATGAGTAGTACGTCCTTTAACTATGATTATCAGAGGCTCTTCTTTTGGAGTATTTTCAGCTTTATCACTAGCTTGATTAGCTTCCTCTTTTATATACTCTGGTGTATAGAGTGTAGAGTCAGCGAAATAGGCTTTGACACCTTTGAAAGGGTTAAGGTCGCTACCTATTTTTTGACTTTTCCTCTACTGTTCACATACTTGAAGCATTAATGTAGGGTAGAGGGCACAATTTTATGCTCGTGTATCCATGTTTGTCCCAGCAAAATATTATAGGATACGTTAGAGTCAATCACATAGCATGTGACTTCAGTATGTAGATCACCTATCAGAATTTTTAGGCGTATCTTTCTTAGTGGTTTACTTCTTCTAGCATTGAAGCCTAGAATGGTAGTACTGGTAGTAGATAGGTTGTGTATCGGTATCTTCAATCCTGTCGGTAGACTTTTAGGAATGATGGTGAGTGAAGAACTAGGGTCGATATGAATCTGGTTTACCTTAATAGATCTGATATAACCGGTATAATACAAAGACCTATCATACTAATTATCTTTGATTAGAATATCATCTTACGTGAAGGTAATGTTAGGAATCTTCTCGAACACACTGTGGTATTGAGAACACGCTAATGGCTCTTCATCAAGAGTCTTGAGTTAAGCTAAGCATGAGTCCGCATGTATTAGAGCTTCACACTAAGCTTCACGAGTCTTCTTCGACAAATGAAATAACTTAAATATGGAGAGTCGGGATGGGGTATTGGCCAGTTATGCCAATATGTTAAAATTGTAGGACTTTTCAAATCCTTGGGGTACATTCTTCTTCAGAGATTTATCGAAGCATATTTTCTTTTGCTTTTCTTTCTCAGTCGTAGTAGGCTTTGAAGGACCAGGTTCAGTAATGACCGGAGCAGCAGGAGTAGAAAGAGTGTCAGAAATATCTTCGGGGATAGATTCATAAGTTTTATGATAATCTTTCCCGGACTTGGTACCAATCATGGCTTCTTCTTTGGGCATCGGAGAAAAAATAAGTACCATGTTACAAGAATTGAGTTTCTTTTTATCATGCCCCTTCTTGGAGAAAGTATACGGGCTGGTCTCGTCGTAGCCCAATCCACTACAGGATTTATTGGACTATCCTCGGAGTTATAAAGGAATATGTCGTCCCTTGACAAAATTTAAACCTTCATCTTTATGGAAATCATACCCCATATTTTGTTTCAAACGTACAGATTATTAGCTGTATCGATAAAGTTGGTGACGATCCTCCTCAAGAACCTGATTCGAGGTCGATGCTCTAATATTGCAGAAGGAGGAGAAGAAATTTGTGTAGGAATACCTTCATAAGCACTGAAGATTTGTTGTGCCCTATATAGCGGAACGCTAGCAATCATGGACCATTGTCGGTGCGTCAAGCGAACCTTGCGAATAGAGCTTGGTGGGGTAATGTTCAAAATTTAAAATCTGATCTTGAGAGATACATCTTCTTGGTATTGGTCCTGATCTCTATCTGAATAAGGATCCAAAAAAATTATATTGAATAATTTATACTTCTTACCCTTCTTAGATTTTGAATTGGAAGATGCTGCTCCCTGGTCCCAATTTGATAGCAGGTCGGGATGAATCCACATAATCTCGCCATAATCTGTGGTAAGAGGCAACAATTCCTCTGTTTGAACTTTAGGCGACGGAAGATTTACCACTACCATCGTAGCTTGAGGTATTGGGACGTCGTTCGGGACTTCTTGTACTAGAAAGTTGCCGAATTAAAGAGACACCATATTGGCAGTGACTGTCTTCTCTTCGTTGTAAAGGATGATAGCTGTAACATCTACCAACTGATGTATATTCCTTTTTAAGAATAACAAGCCTTGGTAAGATGATGTATATATCGGTGGTATAAGAGTACTTTGGGTCGTCTATTTTTTCAGCCTAATTTGGTCGCTTGACATCACGCAACTGCAACTTATTGCTTTTTATAAAGCATTCAAAAATGCTGGAGACATCGCTCTCATTAAAGGAATATTCTTCCTTAGGCTTGGAAGACTCTGTAGGATTTTGTGTTAGATCAAAGGTGGGTAGCTTTGACAGATTTATCGCCAAGGCCTCATTTCCTTTCCTGTTGTGATTATCCATACTATTGGAGGGACGCTTCCCTTCCGCATTGGTCATTTGTAACCCCAAATTGTGTGCTATTTTTGTATTTCCTTCAGCAGCTTCGGCCCCGATGATGAACATTGTCCAGTCTTAAAATTGAGTTGGACCAGTCCATAGTCCTACTATAGGCAGTAGGTTCTTTTTGCTGGTAGCAATGAATACGGAGTCTGGAATACTGAGGGATAACTTCAGAGTTGTCTGCCTGAAATGCTCAATAAATTCACGAGCAGATTCCTTCTCCTTCTTTTTGATATCGATGAGTGAAGACATCATCATATCCATGCCTCCCTCGTAGAATCGTGAGATAAAAAGATACTTCATGTCATCAAACGAGGATATACAGTTATCAGGTAAACTGCGATACCAATCATAGGCTATGTCGGCCAAGCACCCCAGAAATAATCTGGTAAGGAGAGCATCATCTTTCTGCCGATAAATTATCACATTGAATTAATTAATATATTGGCTCGGTGATGTCCTGTCTTCAAACAAGACTATTGATTGGGGTTTGTATTTAAGAGGGAACAAAACATTATCCCAATGTGAAGGATATTGATTTTTTACCCCCAGCCTGTGGAGTTGGTCTTTGTTCTTTAAAATATCGACATGTGCACGTAACTCTCGGATAGCTTCGAGAGGGTATTCTGGTTGGAGTGGTGCAGCTGACTGTAGGATCCTGGTTGAAAAAGAATCATTATCGGCGGAGGTATACCCCCATTGTTGAGAGGATTAAGAGTTGGTTCTACTTACTCTTGGTTTATGATCGCTTCTAGATTTATGTTATCCTGCAGAGATGTTATTCCAGGAGTAGGTTGCGCAGGTATGAATGAAGCCACTTGGACAGGTGCTGGTGTAGCAGAATATTGGGCAATCATCATTTGATGCATATTTTATATCCTAGTATGCATATCCTTGAGAGAGGCCTCTAATGAGTTAAGTCATTGTTCGGTGTCTTCTGATGTAGAAGATTTATGTTCATCACCGATGGCGTAAATGCTAACATCCCTGTGTACGATAGAGGAATTGGTATAAAGAACCGTGTAGTTGGAGTCTACACTGTCAATTTTAGAATCAGGGGGATTGCTACCCCCAGCCTCAGATTCTGAGGAATGAACATTCTCATGACAAACGAGCTCCCATCTTCGAGAATAAGTATTTTGGTATACTCCTTCAAAGGAGTCGACGAATTAGTCAAATCTCTCTGGCTGGGTGTTCTTGAAGAACTTCGTCTTGATTGTCTCCTACCACGGGGAAGATGCGAAACCATATATGATGAAACAAAGAGCGGTTAGTCATCTTGCTCCTGGTTGTCAACTTACTTTATATATTGAGTCTTAGAAGACATAGTGTAAGTCAATCGGTCAAACATAGACCATTTTGCTGATGTACAACAACATTCGATTACAACTCTATCACAATTGCAATAATATTCTTAGGAAACATTCTTGTAATGTTAGAAGGGCCCTCTCTTTACATTTTTGTACAATAAGCTCAAGTAAATCAAAAGAGGAAAAGGAAGAGGAGGAAGATGGCAGACTCTGCCTCTTAATATGAGATATATTGAATCTTTTGTGCACATTTTTGGTCCCTTATGTATAGAGTGATGTGCTGGCTTGATTGGTAAGTGATTCATCATATCTCGAGTTTTTGCTCTACAGGGAGGAGAGGAAGTTATCTCTAAAATTCCTCTTATTCACACATGTACAATCAGCATATTGTGTAGAGATTGCTCCTGTTTGGTGCACATTCTGTGGCATAGACAAAGTTAGCACAGTTTGTCTACACGCATTTAATTTTGCTCGGAGGTCTTTACCTGGCGCACGAGTGGCACATAATTTTCCCTCCTTTGTGCGCGTAATCATGATGTTAAGAGAATAATTCTCCCTGACCAATACTTTATTTGTGCGCTGGTTGGTTTGGACAGCAGTGTCCATGCCTTGCTTGCCTCATATATTACAACAAATATGCGCGGGCTGAGGAGCTTGGGTGTAGATTACCTATTGCTCAAAATTGTGCGAGTTGTGCAAATTGTATCCCTTATTTAAAATAAGAGATTCAAAAGCTTGGGTGTAGATCACCCTTTGCTTGAAATTGTGCGAGTTGCACGAATTATATCCCTTGTTTAACGCAAGGACATTGTCCACCAAGTCATTGATATGAACATAATTGACAGGGGAACTCTCGTCAATCAAAATGCACTTTCCCTTGTTGGCATCAACTTGGGAATATGCATGATGAGGTTTGGGCACCCACACTTTACGAGTTTTTTTGACTTGAGTGCAGATGAGGGGTGAGCACTACCCCCAGAATAGAGCATTTCTTCATATGCCTGTTGGTCAAACTTTACGACCAAGGTCTTTTGCGTTGAGTCGACCGAAGAAGTGCCAAGTTGAGCTATCACCTTCTCATTAGAGGAGAAGGAAGTCCCCAACAGAGTTGCCATCTTTGTTTGCGAGAAAAAGTTTATACAAAAATTTTGTTTTACAAACTATTAAAAAAAAAGTACAAAAAGATCCTAAACAATAATATAAGTACGATTAATTATGGGGAAGTATAGTAGAAATCTGATCTGCATACGATCACTTTACTCCTTAGACCACTCGAAGAGGAATAAATGCACACGACGATAGAGAACTACACACGAAGACAAAGAAATATAGGAAATATTGCGAACAACTTGGAGAGTTGAACAATAGGAAAGTTCAGGCACAACGGCATAAGAAGCTTCTATTTCTCTCACTCTGGTCTTGAATTTTAAAGACTTAAAAAATGTTATGAACAACTTGGAGATTTGAACAATAATAAAGTGCTGGAACAACGACACGAGAATCTTCTATTTATCTCACTCTGCTTTTGAATATCAAAGACTTAAAAATTCTAGCCCCTTTTTTCTCTATCTATCTGTGTGTGTCCCTGTATGTATTTTTTCCATCCATATTTATAGAGTTTAGGAGCGGTTATGAGAGCGTGCGTGCACTATGGACAGTCAACACGATTTTACCATTGTGCGCGTACCTTTTGTGTATTAACACCCCATGTTCTGTATGAGTGGGTGCACAACTTGCTGCCGGCTTGGCACGTAGCTTCCTATACGAGAAAAGTATTAGTTGTAGGGAACATTTATTTGTACACATTTTACGAGAAGTATGACATGTAAGACACGCATTCGTAACTTCTCACTGTCGATTAGGATAGTATGCGCACTTTAGAAGTCATCTGAAGATTGGCGTATTTTTAGTAAGATTGGCACTACGACACACTTTTGAAGAGAGAATGGCACTACGGCACACTTTTGAAAGAAATAGCACTGCAGTGCACTTTTGAAGGAAATGGCACTGCGGCACACTTTTGATGAAAATGACACTGTGGCACACTTTTTAAGGAATGGCATTGCAGCGCACTTTTGAAGGAATGGCACTACGACACACTTTTAAAGAGATTGGCACTACGAAGCACTTTTGAAGAAAATTGTACTACGACGCACTTTTGAGAAAAATGGCACTGTGGCACACTTTTGAAGATATTGGCACTGCGTTGGGTCGCTAAACAACAACCTGGGTCTACGTGTCATAGCTCCGCTGTAATGATGACCTCTGACTCTTCGGTTTCTATCTCTGTCAGCTGTCAGTCTGCTGCATTAAATATTGAGAGAGAGAAGATCATTTGTACGCCATCTTTCATAAATTTAAGAAAGTGTTCTACTTTTCTACTCTCTGAATAGTTCACCATCCTCTAAAATCAATAAAAAGTGCACCAAAGTAAGAAAATGTGCGTCTTTCTTCTGGAATAAGTAGAAAGTTCACCATTCTTCTACTTGTTGCATTTATTTGTAGAAATCGGTGTCATCTATCTGAACACACTTTTTATGCTTCTATAAATATCAGTTATATGTGAAGTTAAGCAAGTACGAGTTTGGCATGAGCAGCGTGTTTTTCCTTGGTTATGTTATTTCAGCAGATGGTGCATTAGTTGATCCAAAGAAAATTGAAGCAGTGGTGGACTGAAAACAACCCACATTGGCTAGCAAGATTAGAAGTTTCCTGGGCTTCGCTAGCTACTATCGGATATTTATAAAAAACTTTGCGAAAATTGCATCGCATCTGACTCGCCTCATCCAGAAGGGAGTAGTATTCAAATAGACAGACGACTGTGAGAGAAGTTTCCAAGAACTGAAGCAGCGGCTCATCTCGGCTCCAATTCTTACTCTTCTAGACGGACCTATGGGATTTCAGATCTACAGCGATGTATCCCAGATCAGATTGGAAAGTATTTTTACGCAATATAGGAAAGTAATTGCGACAAATGTGATGGTTGGAATTAATAAAGGATTATGACTTGATAATTGCTTGTACTCCAGGGAAGAAAAATGTCGTGGCGGATGCATTAAGTAAAAAATTCGTCGGATCATTATCTTTGTCAAGCAGGCTACTTCGAGGGTTGGAAGAAATGGGCATCGAATACAGAGTCCGTACACAGGTGGCGCAGCTGGCTCAACTGCAGCTAGAGCCGAGCTTGCTAGAAAAGATCAAATTTGCGCAAAAGGATGACATATTCCTGTAGAAGATACGTGAGTTAATTTCAGCAGGGAAGACAATCGATTTTGTGGAACATAAAGACGGCATAATGCGGATCAAAGGAAGATTGTGTGTACCTAAAAATGATGAACTCAGGAAGAAAATACTGACTGAGGCTCATTATGCTAAGTACATCTTGCATCCTGGAAGCACCAAAATATATAAGGATCTGCACACAATATTTTGGTGGTATGGCATGAATAGAGATGTGGCATTATTCATTTTACGGTGTTTGGATTGTCAACATGTGAAAGTAGAACACCAGCGACCAGGCAAAGAGTTACAGAACCTCGCCATACCAGAATAAAAATTGGAGGATATCTCAATGTATTTCATAGTGGGTTTACCGAAGACGCAATTAGGGAATGATATGATTTGGGTCATCGTAGATAGACTGACCAAGTTGGTTCATTTTATAGCAATCAAAAGTACATGAAGCGCTGACCATTTGGCTCAGATTTACTTTGATCAGATCATCTGATTACATGGATGCCAGTCTCATTTGTGTCGAATAGAGATGGACGATTCTTGTCTCAGTTTTGGAATAGCCTTCAGGCGGCAATACGCACCAAGTTGAATTTTAGCTCGGTGTACCGTACGGAGACTGATGGATAGATCGAGAGAGTAAACTAGATCCTTGAAGACATATTGCGACTGTGTGTACTAGATTTAAAGGTAAATTGGGATACTTATCTTTGGCATAGTTCGCTTATAATAACAGTTATCAAGCGAGTATTAGATGGACCCGTATGAATCACTTTATGGACGCAAATGTCGATCGCCTATATGTTGGGAGGAAGTCGACAAATGGCAAGTGCTCAAACCGGAACTTATTGAACAGGCCGTCGAGAAAGTTCGCACGGTTCAAGAGAATCTTCGAGTTGCTCAAAACTGTCAGAAAAGTTATGCGGATGTACATCGGTGACCCTTGGAATTCATGGAGGGTGATCATGTGTTCCTAAAGATGACACCTATGTGAGGTGTGATGCAGTTCGACATCAGGGGGAAACCGTCTCTATGATTTGTTAGACCCTTGGAAATTCTACAGAGGGTGGCACCAGTGGCTTATTGACTTGCACTACCTTCGGCTTTAGCAAAAGTGCACGATATCTTCCATGTTTCCCAACTAAGAAGATATATGCATGACTCGAGTCACGTAGTAAACTTCGATCAGCTTGAACTGAGTGCCGACCTATCCAATGTGGAAGAACCTGTTCAGAACTTGGACAAGAAGCAGAAAACTTACGGAATCGATCAGTAGCTTTGGTTCGTGTGTTGTGGTAGAATCATACAGTTGAGGAATCGACTTAGGAGCTAAAGGAAGAGATGTGAGAGAAGTACCCTTCCTTATTCGATAACCTAGAGGTAAAACATTTATTTCAAGTTTCGAGGACGAGACTTTTTCTTAGTGATATATTATGTAGTAACCCGCTCCTAGCGGTTCACTATATAAGGCTTGTGGCTCGATTGACTTAGCCAAAATTAAGTACGAGAAAATTTTACGGCGGAATCGTTCACAAACAATGCAATGAACCTTTCCAATTAATGTATCGACTTCTGTTGGAATGGGTCCAATAGTTTTCTTTGGATTTTTGGTTGACTTTCTTGGATTTTTGCTGCTTGGTTTTGATGAATGCATTTTCGTGATTGGTTTTCGATGATTGATTATTTAGTCCATTTATATCGATTGTATGCATTCATTCTAAAGGACTATAAGAGAAAGGAAGATGGTCGTCTAACCAAATATTGGTGTCAATACAAATATATGTGTAACTGGAGCCTGAGCGAGCAAGAGTCATCTTCTCTCATCATTCTCTATTTGGTAAGCGGTTATGTCCCTTCTTCTCTACTACTTCATGCCAATAATTGTAAAGTTCTCTTATAACCTTGTTGAGTCCAATGATTGATAAAGCCACTAATGCCATAAGTTTAATACCACTATTGCAAATCAATGAATTGCATTGATAGGAAAAAAGTTTTATTTACATAATACATGGAAGGATACAAACATCATATCGTGGCTTGGTGCTACGAGATAGAGGTAAATTAGAGTCTACGGACTACCAATCGAGAAACTGAATAAGTATGCTTAAACAAGAATGAATGATTGTACATGTTGCTCTAAATACTTCAATACCTTATACTGCTATTTATGTTTATCATATAGTCGTAGATGTAGTGTATGATCATGGACAACTTGTGCACAAGATAGTAAATTTTTTTGAACGAAACTTGGGGCACTGGAGATCGTTCGGTCTGGAGGAAATGGTAGCAATTTGGTAGCGTCAGTTATAAGCGAGACATTCATTGAGGCTTGTTATCTGCTTTGAATGGCGCATCGCATGCCCATCAAAGTCCTATACGGCATGTCCATCTTGGTGCTACAACACAAATAACCTAATAAAAATGAATTCATGCTAATGATGTCTTATGCAGGGATGATATGAACAATCTTGTAAACTATACAGGAACAACCATTGATCGGGGTAAGAATTTCATATGTTGCAAAGATTATATGTTCACTGCTTAATTGTTGCCTCATTAAACTGTTGCCTATATAATGTTGCCTATATAATATTGCCTATTAAACTGCTGCTTTATTTCAGAAGTGTTGGTTTAGGTGAGTGGGCCAGTTCTGGTCACCAGTACAAGTTAAGTACTGACCCACGTCTCTGTGGAAAACCCAGGTGACCAAGGTACCTCGGGCGCTCAAAGGAGATAAAGCTTTCTTTTGTAGTTCTTTTCAAAGCTTCTCCTTATTTCAAAGTATTCCAAGAATTTTAGTTGTTGCTTTCAAGTTTCCAAGAATGTAATAAAGGAGCATAATGTATGGGATAAGAATATTATTTTATGTCAGCCTATCAGTCTTTTCTTTTATGCAAAGCTATATAAACTGTCCATGCATTTCTATTTCAGTACTGAAAAAATTGTACTTTATTACAATGAATCAATAAAGAAATATTTTTTTCCTATAAAATTGTGTGTTTCATAATCTTCTGATATGTTGTGGAACTATTTATAAAATATTTTCACACATGTGCACATACTTGTCTTGTACAAGTGTAACCCCAGACTTGTAAGACATCATGTCCCAGCAAGGATGAACAGTTTTGCGGAACCGAATGCAATGACGAATCGGTTCTGCAGAATCAGGGTAAGACAATCATTGGCATCCTTGTCATATGAGAAAGTAAAGATGTTGTCTTTATGTTGTGCGTCGTATATTATCTTCATGTTGTGTTTTATATCGAGTCATATCGAATCATAGTTTAATTGAATATCAAAATCGAGTTGATAGTTGTCTATTTAGGCCAATACCATATTGGTAACTCCAGTATCACTCTCGATACTGAGTTTTTCTACTAAGTAAATATCAAGATTAACAAGAAACCAAAACCTAGCTTAAAACTAATTCAGAAACATGTACATAATTGAAAATCATAAGAGAAACGTATTTAACAAAACAAGTTTTGGAATAAACTGAGCTATCAATACCAAGGAAAACAAAAATAACATTAAACTAAAGTTTGGCAAGATGTACTTTACTAAGGTCGAGCTTCCAGCCTAAACCTTCTACTCCACCACCAAGAGGGGTTCAAAAACCAAAATCTTATGCCTCAAGACCAAGCTCCAAGCTCACGAGAAAAAAATGGAAAGGAAATGAAAAGAGAGAGTAGTGAAGAGAGATAAAGATGGAAAAAAAAGAGAAAATGAAAGGGTATATATAGAAGTATTACCGTTAACAAAAGTCATACTTAATTTTATTGAGAAATTTGTTTGTAGTACAAAAGAATCCTAAGATTACAAGGTATTCTAAGTACAAAAATCTGGGGATGTATAGCGAGGGAGGTCGAGTTTGCAACTAACTCCTATTCTCCGTTGACTACCTGAACACAAAGGTTGAAAAATCATTAACTCTCAGTTCACTGACAAGGAGAGAAGCAATTTGGCTCAAAAGTACTCAACTTTTGATGGTTCAAAAAGTACATGTCCCTGCTATTTATAGTCATTCATACTGTAACAACTACATGCATCTGAATCTAAAAAGTTACTATTTTCTGATTCGACTTCATAGAGTTTAGCTTGCCACATATGCTCTTGCAATAAATGTGGCACATAATCAGAGTCTAAATGTATGTGCATAACCCGGTTGACTTGACACGTGGCATGCATTATAAAATAATTAAAATCTGGATTAATATCGCCTTCGTTTATAACCTATGCGTCATTAATGTATTTATATAGCTGTCTTTTCGTCTTCATAATGATCACTACCAGTTGTATAATAAAGACGAGGGATTATTGTCACATGAAGACATTGTCGCATGGGGGCTTTGTTGAGAAAGGTAACTAGAGAAGCTTTATCGCATAGATGTTAGCCGCATAGGAACACTGCCACGTGGCATCACACAGTTGTAACTGATCAAAGTAATTATGACACTGACGTAAACACTAACGTCTATTGCATAACCATCATCTGTACAAATTACGAGACGATCAGAGCAATTAATGTTGTGTCAGAATGATGTATGCAGCTAGGTTATCTTTGTCGCATGCTCTCAGGATCACTGCATATGCCGCATAGATAAAGACTTGATTCCTTTTTGGCCGAATACCGCTTGAGCTTCGTTCCGCATAGTGTTTAAGTATATACGACATGACTACACTGAATCAGGTTGCGAATTTTGATGCATGGATTTAAATTTTTCTATGCTTCTACAAGAAGGGGTAAATTAATCGTGAACGTCGGATCTGCCACATCGGCGATCCACGACTCAAACCGGTCAATCCCATCCACCCATATAGAAAACCAAGAAACCAATATATAATAGGGTGCTTCAGAACCAAGAAATCAATGGATAATAGGGTGCTTTGGAACCAAGAAACTAATGGATAAAAGGGTGAATCAGACACTATTCACCAGGGTAAATATCCTGGAAAGAATATCCGTCGGAACACTGTAGAATACCGACGGAAGATCCGAAAGAAAGGAAAATTTTCAATCTTGAGAAATTCCAGGGTTCTCCGTTCTACCCAGGGGTCTTAGCACGGGTCTATGGCAGTGCCAAAAGGTATTCTACAAGTCTCGAACAGTCTGACGATAAATACTATTATTACAAATCCAGGAAATCAAGATTGGCACATAAGTCTTTAATTGTTTTCTCGAAAACAGGAAACCAAAAATTCACAAAAAACAGAAAATCACAATATATGATACATGAATATGTATCTGTATATAATTATGGATACCATGAGATGAGTCTCACAATGGTCAGAACTACCATTGCTGAAAGCAAGATTCAACCTTCTTCTCATCCATTCGCTCTCAGGAACTAACGACTTTCGATTGCACAGTCAATCAAACTTTTGGAATGCTACTGAGTATCACCTTCCTTCTTGGAACAAGCATTGATGTGTTGAGGCAAAGACCTCAGAGTAAGCATTGTAGCTCTGAATCAAGAGCAGACTAACTGCTAGAAATCTTTTTCTTACTGTCATAGTGTCCTCTAACACAAGTGTTGGTGTTCTCCTTATATAGGAGACCTACATTTGATTAGTTACGAACTAAATAGTCCAGAGTAATGCAAGCATTCAAAAAGGAGAAACTCCTGAATTTGGTCAATTATGAACTGAACAAACATTCTCTTACTATTTAGTGGCAAGGCTACCAGTGTCGACCCTATGTAGCAAAGCAACACAATAACCCTGCGAGACAATCATGAGAACATACCCAGCGAGGCTACCCGCTAACCAACCTACCGGCCTACCCGGCCATCCTACCCCGCGGGCCGACCTACTGGGCTGCTACGAGGCTACCTACGACGCTATAGAGGTGCCAACTCAATGCCACGATGTAAACGTGTACCATCAAAGCGTCACTATGTGGCCTTCACCCTCACTCTCACCCTAGCCCTTGCCCTCGTCCAATTTAGTCACGAGGCCTAACTTCCAAGGAATAAATTCAAGAAAAGTTATAAAAATAGTCTGACGATAAATACTATTGTTACAAATCCAGGAAATCAAGAATGGCACATAAGTCTTTAATTGTTTTCTCGAAAACAGGAAACCAAAAATTCACAAAAAACAGAAAATCACAATATATGATACATGAATATGTATCCGTATATAATTACGGATACCATGAGATGAGTCTCACAATGGTCAGAACTACCATTGCTGAAAACAAGATTCAACCTTCTTCTCATCCATTCGCTCTCAGGAACTAACGACTTTCGATTGCACAGTCAATCAAACTTTTGGAATGCTACTAAGTATCACCTTCCTTCTTGGAACAAGCATTGATGCGTCGAGGCAAAGACCTCGGAGTAAGCATTATAGCTCTGAATCAAGAGCAGACTAACTGCTAGAAATCTTCTTCTTACTGTCATAGTGTCCTCTAACACAAGTATTGGTGCTCTCCTTATATAGGAGACCTACATTTGATTAGTTACGAACTGAATAGTCCAGAGTAATACAAGCATTCAAAAAGGAGAAACTCCTGAATTTGGTCAGTTATGAACTGAACAAACATTCTCTTACTATTTAGTGGCAAGGCTACCAGTATCGACCCTATGTAGCAAAGCAACACAATAACCCTGCGAGACAATCATGTGAACATATCCAGCGAGGCTACCCGCAAACCAACCTACCGGCCTACCCGGCCATCCTACCCCGCGGGCCGACCTACTGGGCTGCTACGAGGCTACCTACGGCGCTATAGAGGTGCCAACTCAACGCCACGATGTAAACGTGCACCATCAAAGCGTCACTATGTGGCCTTCGCCCTCACTCTCACCCTATCCCTTGCCCTCGTCCAATTTAGTCACGAGGCCTAACTTCCAAGGAATAAATTCAAGAAAAGATAAAAATAATTGCTGGTTGTAGGATCCTTGTTCCCTTGTAACCCCCCCCCCCCCCCAACACTTATCACTTGTACTAACACATCATATGTATACAAATCAATAAATGAAGAATCAAATATTAAAATACACACACGGATGTCATACATTGGATAGTGAGATCGGATCATTTAAAGGACTAACCCCAACAATTAGAATTTAGAAGGAGATGACAAGGGACCCAAAAAAACTTATAGCTAGTTAGAATCGATCACGATAAATTTTTCCTCCCTCCTTCACCACCATTCCCTCTTCATTTTCTTTCTTCATGTACTCCAATTTTTTTCCACCATTCTAAAATATCACCAAAGGGATGAGGAGATGGAAAAAGAGTGGAGAATGAGGTGTAAATTTGTCAAAAATAAATATCTTTCACTTTAACTTAACGAAATATTCTTGTTTTACAAGACTTAACTCAGGTGAAGATAATTCAATTGTTAAGTATCTGAAAAACTTTTAAGCAAATGATAATATTTATGAGGCTTATTTTAAAATATAGTAGATCTAAGGGACTTATAATCAAAAATTCATTTTCTCTAACTTAGTTGTCCATTTAACCAAACATAATAAAAAGTGGAGTACATGCATTTGTAAAAAGAGATTCAGAAAATTAAAAGATGCACTTATAAGAAGGGGATATAGTATAAGAAATTAATTAGAATGAAAATGATACTAATTAAAGAATGAAAACGATACTAATTAATGAAAATAATAGTAGTGTGGACAAAATTTGCAACTAACAGCTACCAAACACATGGAGCTCACGGATTTGGGTTTTCAGTCGGATGAAGAGCACATAGTCTGCCTCGTGGAGATAGGGATGGCTCTTGTTTTTGTGTATGTGTATCAGTGTATGGGAAAATGCAACAAAAGTCCAACAAAGTTATGAGTCAAAGTACTGCTATTGCCTTCCAAATTAATTGCAAACCATTAATAATTAATTTGGAAGACAATAGCGTAGCAATCTCTCTCATTTATCATTTGAAACTTGGCAATAGAAAACTACTAATTATTCTAATATTTATTAAAAATATTTAAAAAATCTATAAGATAAATCATTAACTATTTTAATTTATTATTATGTTATTATATATAAATTTTATTTAATATCTAAGACTATTTCTAAAGACAAAAAAATAACTCTATTAACTTTAATGAACACTTTTTATTAGTCAATATATATAAGAGTATTTTTTTAAAAATAGTTTCTCAGTGAAACCAAATTTTGACATTATATATATATATATATATATATATATATATATATATATATATATATATAACACTTAACAAAGTTTTTATAACAAATTGTTGAGGATTTTTTTTCGAAGAAGGTAAATTTTATTCAGATTTCTTCACGCACTGCACCTTCCATCAACCCATCACTTTAATTCCAAAAATTAAATGACGCACATGAGGCTCGAATCTACAACCTCCTGAATAATATGCATCGGTCTTAACCACTAGACTATACGTCACTTATAATTGTTGACGATTTAATGTTAATGTTAATTTTTTTGTCAAAAAAATTATAAATATGACAGGATCGTATTATAAATCTGTGTCAATTGATATATAAGTAGATCTACCTTTCAGATCATACACTTTTAATCTTTTAATTAAATGCAACTGAGGAACACCCCCAAAAACCTATAAAATGATACAATGCTACATGGATAGTATTTATTTCTCTGAGACATTAAGCCGAAGTGCAAAGAAGGCAATCCCACACCTCCCAAAAACCTTTAAATAAAGTGATTAATGACCACATTCTTGAGATTAGTTAGTAAACATTTAGACATTGTAATTAGGATGAGAGTAACAGAAGGAATTGATGTACAATTCTTCCTAATTCAACCAAACGCTATCTTGGCATTAAACATGGACTATAATTCCTTAAATCTTCACAAGTATTTCTTTATTGTGAGAGAAAAAAAAATTAAGGATTTCCCAAAACTCGATTGTCTTTGAATTCCTCATCAAGTTTTTCTTTCTTTTTTTACCAAAATGAGCCTAAAATGAGCCTATTTGTGCTGGTCCGAGTCCATATATTTTGAAAAGAAAGCTTGAGATGAGCCCAATTTACATATCCTTCTCCTGTCCATTCGAAGGGCTTATGTAATCCTTGTTCTGGTGTTTGTAAACATTTTCTAAACTGACATCCATATACATATTGTAAAATTACATAAACTAGTCTCTGGATTCAAACCAAAGCCATTCCCTACTTCCGAAATCTTGTTATTGGTGTGTTAGATTGCAAGATAAAAAAATATATTAATTTTACAAATTTTACAGAAACATTTTACTAGGAAAAAAATTTCATAAAATTTTTAAAATTTTCTTATAGAATACTTAATTTTGGTGTTTGATTATCGTTATTTTTTCATAAAAAATATTTATTTTTCATGAAAAATGATATATTTTTTATGAGTCACTATTTTGAAAAAAAATATGAAAAATAATAATTTTTGAAAAATAATTCAATAAAAAATTATAAGTTAACAAAAATTACAATTGATGAAAATTTTGTAAAAAAAAATATTTTTTATGAAAAAAAAAAATCCAATCAAAAAACAGTCTTACAAACCTCTCCAGGCTCCAACTATAATATAAGAATATTAACCCTCGACCCTCCTTTCGTAATTTTTAGACACTCTACTTCAGTCGACGTACACACATTATATGTTCATCCATGACATTATTTGAATCTCTTTTGAATAAAATGGTTAATTAATATGGTGTCCAAAAAATTCTATTTCGAATCAAACTAAGATGATTTCTTAGGTTATATATTCGCAGGCTCCAATTCAAACTACAAAAGAGTAAAAGAGTAGTTGTTGGTGGTTTGAAATTTTGAATTCCAATTTAGTTTCATTTGCTGTTGGCCTGCCCTCCACATATATATTTGAAGTTCAAAAGGTGGTTTATGAAAACACAGGCATAAGAGTCTTGTGGTTCAAGGTGTGTAAAAGGACGGACGGTCCGAAATTCGGTTCGGGTCCGATCCGATTAAATTTGGTCCGGATCCGGTCAACGGATCGGTCCGCTCCGGCCCACTCTATCCCGCAGGTCCGGACTGGGTCGGAGGATCCGACCCACAAGTCCGGTCCGGCCCGATCTCTCCTCAGTTCAGGCCGATTCGAATTCGGACATCCCGGTTGGACCGGTCCGGACCGGCCTACTTAAGGTCCGGTTCAGTCCGGTTTGGCTGTATTTAATTTTTTTTTTTTTTTTTTTTTTTGTAATATATCTGTTGGGAAGTATTTTGGTAAAAATACTCCCATTTTAGTGACAATTTTTTGTCATTTTTAGAGGTATTTTTGTCATTTTTAGCAAAATTTTAAAAAACTAATATATATGTATATATAAACTAAAAATAATAATTTAAAAACCGGGCGGCCCAGTCCGACCGTGAACTGGTCCGAACCCAGACCGGTTCAACCCGGTCCTCCCCTGACCGGGTCATGGGTCCAGACTGGATCGGATTTATTTCTGACCGGACCGGGTCGGACCGGCCCGCCTCTCCTCTCGGGTCGAGTCCGGCCCGGACCGAACCCGGTCAAACCCGATTGACTCGGACCACGGGCCGGCCCGGATCGGTACAATACACACCTAGACTTGTGGCAACCAAGCGTTCTTTCTTATATTTTAGTTCCATCTTACAGTTGTAAGGTTAATTCACCATACAACTGTTTATATAGGTTTTCATAAATTTTTAGTTTTTAATAATTTTTAATAAAGAAGTTATAAAGTAGTTTTACAGTGTTAAAAAATTTGACTTTGTCTAAGTTACTTATATCTGAAAATTGATTTTAAAAAACAAAAGTTTAACTTTTCCGTTTGGCAAAAAAATTTAGAAAACAATTTTGAAATAAAATTTTGTATAGTCAAGTTTTTTTTGACTTCTCAGCATAACGTACGGGACTCAGCGTAACGTTCGGGACTTTGATGCATACTATATTGCATGTCTTTGGGCCCACTGTCCTCCAACTCCCACCATTTATAAATGGAAGGAATAATACACCCTCGTGGCTCGATCCATTGACCTTCTGCCACCCAGCCTGAATCTTATACCTCTCATCGGTAACCACAAGAGTCCCTCGAGTTCGGTTGTATAGTCAAGTTGTGACAAAGAGATGATTAGAAAAATATATTTAAAAAAAAATATTTGTACTTGTGTGAAAACAAAAAAAAATTGTCCAATTTTACCAAATATTTGTCAGAAAAGATATTACTTTTCCAAAGCTAAGTTCAAATGCATGTTTTGTGGGTAAAAAAAAAAAAATTTAAGTACAAATTGAGTGTTAAACATCCAAACACTACTTCGATGAAAATTTACGATTAAACTCAAAAAAAAAAAAAAAACTCCTAACCAAATGCACCATCACTACTGATTCCTGCACCATGATACTAATTCAACCATCTATGGAGAAACAAGAATATTTAGGCTTTGAATCTCAGACAAGTTTTAAAATTTGTGTTTGGGTCTCCATAATATTCATAATTAGTGTTTGGATCTCAAAAGTGTCACCAAAATTGGTGACACTTTTGAGACATTAGCGACATTTTTGAGATCTAAATACTAATTATGTATATTATGGAGATCCAAACATAAATTTCGGAACTTATCTGAGATTCAATGTCTAAATATCCCGAAGAAACAAATCAATACAACAAAAATAGATTTGTGCTTAAACTACCATTTTTTCGTAGATAAAGCACCATATTGTCGGATTATATCCAAAGGAGTTGATAAAGGAAAGAAAGAAAACTTGTCACTACCACATTTTCTAGAAAAAGATATTTTGGTCATTTTATATTTAATTAAATATTGTGCATGTTGAATATTTATTTATTGTATTATTTATTTATTTATTGTTAGATGTTAGTTTATTATTTTAAACTTGTGTTAGTGGACATAACTAGTTTAGATTAGATCCATGGACCAACATTTAATTCTAGTTAGAATTAAGTCCAATAAGAAGCCAAATCATTAGGATGATGATTAATTAAGCTAAACCAATTAGACTAGAACCTTCCTTCCTTAATTATTTTTTTCATGACAAGCCCCAAGGGGTATTTTAAACATTACATAGTGGCTTGGGGAGGGGGAATAGTGGCCGGCCATATAAAAATGGGGGAGAGTTTCTCTCTCTTCATTTTTCCATTTCAAATCTAGATGTAGAATTTTTTCTTCCAAAATTTTTCATTCCCACATCAAATTTTATCCAAATTTCTTTCAATTTTTTTTTCCAAATCATCATTGGAGGCTATTAGAGTAAGGATCTACAAGCAGAAAGTAAGGATCTATAAGGAGAAGCAATGATCTACAAGTTGAAGGCTTTTTTTACTCAAATTGGAGGTTTCATTGGGAATCCATCTCCCAATAGGTTACAATTCACTTTTTCCCTCTAATTAGACTCTAAATCTGTGTTTTAATAATTAGGAACCACCCCATATGCTAAGGCTACCCATAGTAATTGGAATTAGGTTCATAGGAGGCCTGTGGAGAAAGTTATGTGTTATTTTGTGTCAATTTTGGAGGAATTCCGAGATTGACACATATTGTGTTTGTCAATTGGTCAATTAGACCAAATTGACATATGTTTGATTGTGTGTGGCTAGTATCGTGTCCATAATTGGATACGTGTAGGCCATATTTCGACAATTTGGAGATACGGGTTGATTTGTGGGTTTATCTCCGACACGGGGGTTTGAGCATGTCACATTTTGATACGGACACGTAGATGAGTAGCTAACTCTTCATATTGTTCATAATTATTATTTTAGACTTGCTCGTGTCCGTTGGGATATAATTGGTTGTGTGTTGGAGCCGTATCGCAAGCGTATCATAGATCTAATGTGATACGGGTGCGATGCACTCCATGTGTAGTAGTAGCAACAACAGCAACTCCAGCAGCAACACCAACTGCACCAGCAATAGCTAGAGCACCAGCAACTGCAGTAGCAACAGCAGCAAGGTAAGGAGGGTTAGCCTTGGTTTATAGCTAGTTAGTTAGTTAGTTTATCGTTAGACTAGTTAGTTATATATATGTACATATTGATTACTAGTTAGTTATATGCATATAAATATTGTTAAACTAGTTAAGTTATATATATATATATATATATATATATATATATATATATATATATATATATATATATATATATATATATATATATATGTAGATGAATACTTGTTAGCATTGATTAGTGGTATTTCTAGATTACCTTAAGATACACCAAGGTAATGAGAGTGAGGTATCTTGGGTACGGATATTTGATATCAAGGGGTATGTTAGTGTAGTAGTTTAGTATTGTATTGTCTTAAGTTTAATACATATTAATGTATAGTGAGGGGTATATGTATTAGTTATATATTAGATATTGAATTACCTTGAGATACCAAGATAATGTCAAGGTATTGGATTTTATCCAAAGTATCGGGTTTGAACATTAAGATGGGTGTGTAGTGGTGTGATACCGCATTGGTTCAAAGCCAAGGTTTCCACTTAGCATTAGTTTAGTTAAAAATATTACATATTGTTGATTGTGTATACATATTATAATATTTTTCTATCTAATAAATTGCGTATCTTAGAATACGGTATCTTGTTGGTTTCCTAGTATAGCTAGTATGGCCTAGTTATATAGTGTATGGACCCAATATCCTAGAGATTGACTCATACAACCTACAAATAGCTAGTTTGAGTAGTTTGACCTAGAGTTGACCTAGTTTGACTATTTTGACTTAGAAATAACTTTATGACCAAGAAGTTGACTAGTTTAACTTATTTTTATTCCAAAATCTTGTATTGATGTAATATTCCATATTTAGGTCTTCGAGGCACCGTACCGGACATCTTTGATACTGTTCACCTGATTTCAAGCGAGTACATTCTCTAATAGTTTTTCATTTATGATATCCTCTATGTCTCTTGTATCTAGTGTAGATATCCTTGATTTCTTGACACGATGGTTACACGGATTGGTATATCCGGATCTTATCATGAGATATTATTCCTTGGTATTTACGGTGTATCTTGTGCAAGCCTTGTTTTCTTGTTCTTCTTGTACAAATACAGACATTGGTTCATGAGAAGAGTAGCGCCCTTCTTGTGGAAACCCGTGTCATAACGTACCATTATTGGATCTACTATACCAGTCAGGGGCGGAGAGTATTTAGTGTAGATATGTGATCATACCCTCCTTGTGCATGTCTTGTTCCTTGTGAGTGTTGATCATATACCGCATGTATGATTAACCAGGCCATAATCCTTGTACAAGTTCCCAAGCCGATCACATGTTAAAGCTGGTACTCACTCACTTTGTCACTACCATATTTCAGAATAGGGGTATTTTCGTCTTATCATTAATTAATTGAATGTGTTCATATTGCATGATAATTATTTATATTTAATTGCTGTGATTTTGTTTGATTATTGCACTTTATCGTTGCTTCGATAATTAGAGCGCTACACTAGCCATTGCCTTCCAACTAATTTTACACCCTTGTCCTAGACGTACCAGACTTTTATTTTGATTCTTGTGTGACTCATAACCATTTCATGTTATGCTTCATTTTAGTCACACAACATTCTTCGCAAACAATTGCATTTAATTCAATATAAATTCAACTTTGTTTTTGTGCGTTCCAATCAAAATTGGAGACACAATCTTGACCCATTTTGAGCAACCCAAATTAGGATAATATTCTATTATAAGTCTACTTCATTCAAGACACTTGTGTCCCACCTGTTTTTAGCCCCATGTACTTTTAATTAATTTTAGAACACCAATTATATTAATTTTAATTAAATTAAACCATAAACCCAACTTTGTGCAAATTTTCTAATTGTTTGGCACTTTTATGCAAAAGTGCTTTAAGGTGTCCACCCTATTGGACATAACACGTGAAGAAACCCATTTAACATTCTTCGCAAACAATTGTATTTAATTTAATATAAATTCAACTTTGTTTTTGTGTGTTCCAATCAAAATTGGAGACACAATCTTGATCCATTTTGAGCAACCCAAATTAGGATAATATTCTATTATAAGTCTACTTCATTCATGACACTTGTGTCCCACCTGTTTTTAGCCCCATGTACTTTTAATTAATTTTAGAACACCAATTATATTAATTTTAATTAAATTAAACCATAAACCCAACTTTGTGCAAATTTTCTAATTGTTTGGCACTTTTATGCAAAAGTGCTTTAAGGTGTCCACCCTATTGGACATAACACGTGAAGAAACCCATTTCTCCTTCATGTGAATTTTTTCATAATCTTTTGGAGTGTGTAACTCAACATCAACCTACTTAAATCATAGTCCTCCAAACTTTGAACCAAATGCAATCCTAGCCATCTATTTTGAATCTAGGAAATCATAGCCCTTGAAATATCTCCATGACAAGCCCTTTTTCCAAGTGTTGACCAAGCCCTATTTCTAGGTCAACCCAACATCTTGCATACATATATAAATATCCTTTTCCTTTCTTTACTTTTTCCTTTTCTTTTCAAAACCTAACCTAACTCCCAGCCGACATTCCCCTCCTCCCTTTACTGTTCACCTCTCCTTCACCCGCCGGAACCTAGCAGCCCTGAGCCGACCAGACCCGACCGTGCACCCACGACTGAATGCCGGAGCAGCCCAGTCCCGCCGTTCTCTCCCCATCTCACCGCCTGCAAGTTGACCAGAGCAACCCCGATGCCGTCAGCCCGCCTCTCCTTCACCACGTCGACTGAACCGACTCACCCGCTGCACCCGAGCATGCGACGCCTGCACGACCAGATCATGACCTCGAGCACCGCTGAACAACGCCATCCCGACCATCCCGCACCCTCCAGACCGCCCTGAACCCCGCCGACCCGCTGAACGCCTGTACAGCGCCTGACTGCGTTCGCCTGAAGCTGGAGAACCTGCTGCACGACCGCCTGAACCCGCCGGAGCCGAGCCGCTGATCGCCTGAGAATACCCCGGCCACTCTCGTCACGGCCAGAACTCGCCGGAGTCGACCCGCTCGACTGAACCGAGCACCTCCTTCTCGACGACCTCGACACGAACGCCTCGTCCTGCGTACACAGGTTCGAGTTTGAGTTCTCCTTCTGGCGTACATGTACACGTGCACGCATACGCGTATTTCTCATTAGTATGCATACGTATTTTTAGTTATGGTTTAATATACGTGTATTGTATATTTGATATATTGGTATACACACACACACACACACACACACACACACACACATATATATATATATATATATATATATATATATATATATATATATATATAGTATATGAATTCAATTAGTATATATATGTATAGTATATGTATTCCATTAGTATATGCTTAATATGTATAATTGATATATATATATATATATATATATATATATATTGTATATATATTTAATTGGTGTACATATATATTATAAGTAATTAATGTTATATGCTAGTTAAGACTATATGCATATTTATAAATGTACTATGAGACCCTAGTGTAATTACGGATATCCCGTAGTTACATTGACCTGTGATCATGTGAATTATTAGTTGACAGCCATATGTACACTAACGTACTGGCAATACCCGAATTATTTGACTGTTTGTTATGCACATTAATTACCGACGTGACACCTGTGCAACTAGACGCACACTTGACCCTGTAGATAACAAGTATCACCCCTAGCGTAGTCTCTGAGTTCATTGTGTTTTGATTGTGTTTGTTAGTGTAATGTCTGATGCAATATTGTATTATATGATATATTTGTAGGACTGTTGGATCATTCAGACGATACCTTGGAAACATGACATTGGTATTGCCAGTTAAGGACCACAGACGAGTACATTCTCTGATAGTTTTTATTATGTTGATTATCTCTATAATTCTAGTTGTATAGCGTACATGATTCTGACACTGTTGTATACACGAGTTGGCATCATCGAGACCTGTCACGAGGAGTCGTGATTGGGATCCATTGTGCTAGCTGGGAAACGGAGAAATATTAGTAGCTTATGTCATCATACCTAACTCTACATGCATCATAGCTCACCCACACCTCACGTTGGTGCAGCCTGACCATTACACGTCTCATAGCTTGTTACATGTGATTAGCCTGACTATTGCTCGCATCATAGCTATCCGGATGGTTAGCCTGACCTTACATGAATCATAGCTAATCATATATAATAAGCCTGATCAGTCCCAAGCCGATCACATGATATACTGATGTTTCACACACTTAGCTAGATGTTCTTGACATGTATCTCTAGTATATTGATCTAGCATTTCTTATGTTCTAATTATTGTTCTAGTACTCACTTATTCTAGTTCATTGTTCTAGCATGCACTTGTATTTCTATTCATTGCTAGATGTACATTGATGATGACATATGCTCCAGTACTTCATTATTCCAGTATTTCTTATTGCCAGTATTCATATCTATCTTGTATTTATTTACACTGTATTATAGTTTTTGTTAATATATGTGGAACTGCTGTTAGTGCTTGTACTTCGCTTCAATCCTGACTAGATATTTTTTCAGAGGATCTTGAGGACTTATGTCCCACACACTACGGACCAGGTATAGATGCAGACTACACACCAGAGATCTTAGAGGAGACTATTCCTTTGGAGGAGACGCTACCTGCAGTTATCTAGACATTATTTATCTTATGCACTGAAACTTATTTGAGGTTATTTCAGTTTATGTTTAGACTTATTCTGAGTTTATGATTGGGATTTGTGGAGACTTTATGTTAAGCTAGACTGTGGTTTATCTTTATTTTGAGACATGGTGTTTAACTATGTCATTATTCTTATCTTTTATCGTGCCTTGTACTCTTATAGTTGTTGTGATTGAGTTTGCATTATGAGCTATTATGAGATGTATATTGTCCTCCTTATGGAGTTGATATCATTGACAGGTTGTGAGTATTATTTAGTATATTATTGAGACCCAGACAGTGTTCTACCGCCGATGCTGCGATGTAGGCTGGACGTACCCACGACTAATGCCCAAATTCTGGGTGCGGATCGTGATACGTTTTTAGTGGTGGCCCATGCAGGTCGAGTTTTGCAAGTTATACGATATCGTGGTAGTGCGATAACTTAGTTGAACTACTGTGAGCCTGCAATAGGATATAGGAAATATGATTTAGGATAAGAGTA
The DNA here is from genome assembly GCA_036927795.1 of Iris macrosiphon. NCBI lineage: Eukaryota > Viridiplantae > Streptophyta > Magnoliopsida > Asparagales > Iridaceae > Iris > Iris macrosiphon. Next base: position 144,390,585 of record JAYESA010000002.1, on the reverse strand, counting down.
TGCTCAATCACAACTAGAAAAATTCTGATCTTACAATGCTATTCTAAATAATTGCTTTATTTATAATTTTACTGTCCTTCCTTGATGATATCGTGTTTATTACCTTAATTGATTCTTTCAATCTGTCTTCAGGATGCCGCCGAAGACTAGGTCTTTGAGATTGGGAGCAGCAGCTTCAGAGAGGTTGCCACCTCTCGACCTGACGAACAGACATCTGGAGTTCCTCCTATATCTTCTGTTCATGTGGGAGTATCTGCAGCTAATGGGATTCCTCTTCCACCTGTTCATAGGATTGCCCCAGCTGTGACGGACAACGTTCCTCCACCACCGACACCGATTCCCGGAGGTGTGCCCACTGACGGGGCACAGATGTTCGCACTTATCCAGGGCATGTTAGAGGCCCATAGAGTAACAGCAGAAGCTCAGCGTGTTCAAGCTGAGGCTCAGAGGGTACAAGAAGAGGCGCACCAGGAACAGACAGAGCTGATGAGAAAGAGCATGGAGAATGCTCATCAGGTGGCTCTCCAGGCTGTGGAGAGAGTAGCACGACAACCGCAGCATCCTGGCCAGCAGCACTAGAGGCCAGGTACTATAGTGGACGTTAAGAGGATGATGCCTCGAAAGTTCAAAGGCATTGAGGGGATACTCTACGCTGACGAATGACTAGAGGATATAGAGAGGAACTTGCGTTTGGCGCAAATTTCGGAGATTCTTCAGATCAAGGCCGCTGGTAGTCAGATGTTTGATATTGCGCTGACGTGGTATCGTACAGAGCCGAGACATACTGACGAAGGACTTACTTGGGAGGACTTCAAGGAGCTCTTCAAGGAGAAGTTCTTTCCTGACGTAGCTTTGGGAGCCTTGGAAAGTCAGTTCCATGACTTAGTCCAAGGGAGGATGTCAATTGACGAATACGTCGCGGAGTTTTACCATTTGAGTCGATTCGCGCCATCGATAATTCGAGACCTAGAAGACAGAGCACGAAAATTCAGGAAGGGATTGAATAGAGAAATCAAGTCTCGTACTTCGGGACGACGCACTGCTATATTTGAGGGTATTCTGATGGATGCCCAGATTGCTGAAAATAATTTGGACCTCAGGCCCAAGAGAGGACGCGATACTTCTGGAGCAACAGGTGGTAACACAGGACCGGCCAAGCGCCCATACTTTTAACAACAACAGAGGACGTACCAGCAGCAACATCAGCAGCACCAGGCACCAGTTCGTGGACACATCCAGTAGCAGCAGCCACAGAATTGAGCGTGAGTTTACTCGTCATGCCACTTCCAGGATACAATATTATACTCGGAATGGACTGGTTGAGTAAACACCATGCTTCTATAGATTGTCACGGAAGCAGAGTAATATTTCGACCGCCAGGAGAGCCAGAGTTTGAGGTAGCCAGAGGAACAGCGGAGCAGAGCAGAGGCACTTTTTGCGGAGCCAGGATGGAAGAAGAGGAGTTACCACATCCACTGATAGCGGAGTTCCAGGATGTATTTTCAAAGGAGTTTCCAGGTTTGCCGTCAGACAGAGATGTTGAATTCTCTATAGACTTGATACCAAGAGCGGAGCCTATTTCGTAACATGTCTATAGAGTCAACAACAACGAGTTGGTAGAACTGAAGAGGCAAGTTGAGGAGCTGCAGGACAAAGGTTTTATTAGATCCAGTTCATCGCCATAGGGAGCCCCAGTATTATTCGTACCGAAGAAGGATGGCACGGTACGTATATGTATCGATTATAGAGCTCTGAACAACCTCACTATTAAGAATAAATATCCGCTGCCGAGGATAGACGATCTTTTCGATTAATTGAGTGGAGCGAAGGTGTTTTCAAAGATAGACTTGAGGTCAGGCTATCACCAGGTGAAGGTGAAGAAGGAAGACATACCGAAGATAGCTTTTCGACCAGATATGGCCAGTTTGAATTCACGGTAATGCCGTTTGGTTTAACCAATACACCAGTAGTGTTCATGAACTTGATGAACAAGGTATTCCACTAGTACCTTGACAAGTTCGTAGTGGTGTTCATCGACGACATCCTTGTGTATTCGAAGACCCCAGAGGAGCACGAAAAGCACCTGAGGCTAGTCTTGGAGACTCTCAGGAAGGAAGAGTTGTACGGAAAGATTTTAAAGTGTGAGTTCTTCCTTGACAAGGTTGAATTCCTTGGACATATGGTGACGGGTGACAGAATTTTAGTTAACCCAAAGAAGATAGAGGCAGTGGAGCCATGGGCTACCCCCAGTACGATAGCTGAAATCAGAAGCTTTCTCGGACTAGCAGGATACTACAGAAGGTTCGTACAAGACTTCTCCAAGATTGCAGAGCCGATGACTAGGCTGACCAAGAAAGATGTGAATTTTGTCTGGATAAAGGAATGTCAGGCCGCGTTTGATGAGCTGAAGAAGAGATTGACAATAACTCCAGTTTTGACGTTGCCGTCAGGGACAGGAGGTTTTACTATCTACAGTGATACTTCAGGAAAAGGTATGGGATCCGTTCTTCAGCAGCACAAAAAAGTAATTGCCTATGCTTCAGGACAATTACACCCTCATGAGAAAAACTACCACACTCACGATTTGGAGTTAGCAACAGTTATCTTAGCTCTAAAGCTGTAAAAAATACTATCTATACGGAGAGCGTGCAGAGATCTTCACGGACCACAAGAGCTTGAAGTACATATTTACACAGAAGGAGCTGAATATGAGGCAGAGAAGGTGGTTAGAGTTGATGAAAGACTTTGATATCTCATTACAGTACCACCCAGGGAAGGCCAACGTAGTCGCCGATGCCTTGAGCAGGTATCCGATGGCTATGTACTTGACTACAGATAGACACTTATTGGCCGATCTAGAGAGCTTGGGAATTGAAATACTAGTTCCAGGTGTTAAGATTCAGACGTGGGGATTGTAGATACAATCAGAGCTGATGGATAGAATTAGAGCTGCACAGTATGATGATGAGACTCTGAGGAGTATCAGGGCACAAGTTCGGACATGATTGACAGATGACTTCACTATTACGGATGATGGATCTTTACGGCATGGCACGAGGATGTGCGTGCCGAATGGAGAACTGCGTGAAGAGGTTTTGTAGGAGGTACATCGCTCTCAGTACTCGATGCATCCCGGAGCCAACAAGATATATCGAGATCTGAGGGAACACGTATGGTGGTATGGTATAAAGCGCGAGGTAGCACACTTTGTATCCAGATGTTTAGTGTGCCAGCAGGTAAAAGAAGATCGACAGAGGCCAGGAGGATTGCTTCAACCTTTACCCATCCTAGAATAGAAGTGGGAGCACGTGACTATGGACTTTATCTCAGGACTTCCATGTTCTCCAGGAAGAAATAACTCGATTTGGGTCATCGTAGATAGGTTGACCAAATCAGCCCACTTCTTATCTTTCAAAGTGGGTACATCGACAGAGAAGCTAGCAGAGATGTACATGGAGTAGATTATTAGATTACATGGAGTTCCTGTGAGTATCATCTCAAATCAGGATAGTCGTTTCACTTTCCACTTCTGGAGGAGTCTGCAGGCTAGCTTGGGCACTCAGCTCAAGTTCAGTACCGCGTATCACCCCCAGACAGACGGACAGTCTGAAAGGACTATTCAGACTCTTGAAGATATGCTACGCACTCACGTTTTGGATCTCAGAGGTTCTTGGGAGGACCATCTACACCTAGTAGAGTTTGCTTACAACAACAGCTACCAGGCCAGCATTGAGATGTCACCATTTGAGGCTTTATATGGACGAAGGTGTCGTACACCGTTATCTTGGGATGATGTTGGAGATAGAGCTTTGTTAGGACCAGAAATGGTCATGGATGCAGCAGAAAAGGTAAAACTCATCAGAGACAGACTGCGAGTGGCGCAGGACAGACAGTAGCATTGGGCCGATAGCCACCGTAGACCCCTAGAGTTTCAGGTATAGGTTTTGTTATTTATTGGTTTGTAATTGTTTTGTTTTAGATTATGTGTTAAGATTGTTTGTTCTAGGTTGGTGATTTGGTGTTCCTACGAATTTCTCCGACACGGAGCACGATTCATTTTGGTAGAGGCAGAAAGCTTAGTCCACGATACATCGGGCCCTTCAGTATTCTTGCAAGGGTCGGTGCAGTGGCCTATAGACTGGACTTGTTGTCTGCTCTAGATGGAGTGCATGACGTGTTCCATGTGTCACAGCTGAGATGGTACGTGGCAGATCCTAGTCACGTACTAGATCACTCAGAGATCGAGGTTGGACTGACGCTCAGCTATCCTGAACAACCCGTAGAGATCTTGGATCATAGAGAGAAGGTATTGCGGAACTAGACTATTCCCTTGGTTCGTGTTGCATAGAGACATCAATCTCTAGGCTAGTCAACCTGGGAAAGAGAGGACAAAATGCGCGAGCAGTATCCGTATATCTTCGAGACTTGAGGTATAATTCCTTGTTTGATTGTTGTTCTTGTGCTAGTTAATTTTTAATTTCGAGGACAAAATTTTTTTAAGGAGGGTAGACTTGTCACTACCATATTTCAGAATATGGGTATTTTCTTCTTTTCATTAATTAATTGAATGTATTAATATTGCATGATAATTATTTATATTTAATTGATGTGATTTTGTTTGATTGTTGCACTTTACCGTTGCTTCGATAATTAGAGCGCTACACTAGCCATTGCCTTTAAACTAATTTCACACCCTTGTCCTAGACGTACCAGACTTTTATTTTGATCCTTGTGTGACTAATAATCATGCCCTGTTGTGCTTTATTTTAGTCGCACAACATTCATCGCAAACAATTACATTTAATTCAATATAAATTCAACTTTATATCTTGTGCGTTCCAATCAAAATTGGAGACACAATCTTAACCTATTTTGAGCAACCCAAATTAGGGTAATATTCTATTATGAGTCTACTTCATTCATGACACTTGTGTCCCACCTGTTTTTAGCCCCATGTACTTCTAATTAATTTTAGAACACCAATTATATTAATTTTAATTTAATTAAACCATAAACCCAACTTTGTGCAAAATTTCTAATTATTAGGCACTTTTATGCAAAAGTGCATTAAGGTGTCTACCCCATTGGACACAACACGTGAAGAAACCCATTTCTCCTTCATGTGAATTTTTCTATAATTTTTGGGAGTGTGTAACTCAACATCAACCTCCTTAAACCATAGTCCTCCAAACTTTGAACCAAATGCAATCCTAGCCATCCATTTTGAATCTAGAAAATCATAGCCCTTGAAATATCTCCATGACAAGCCCTTTTTCCAAGTGTTGACCAAGCCCTATTTCTAGGTCAACCCAACATCTTGCATACATATATAAATATCCTTTTCCTTTCTTTACTTTTTCCTTTTCTTTTCAAAACCTAACCTAACTCCCAACCGACATCCCCCTCCTCCCCTTACTGTTCACCTCTCCTTCACCCGCCGGAACCGAGCAGCCTTGAGCCGAACAGACCCGACCGTGCACCCCCGACTGAACGCCGGAGCAGCCCAGTCCCGCCGTTCTCTCCCCATCTCACCGCCTGCAAGCCGACCGGAGCAACCTCGACGCCGTCAACCCACCTCTCCTTCACCACGTCGACTGAACCAACTCACCCGCTGCACCCGAGCATGCGACGCCTGCACGACCGGATCACGACCCCGAGCACCGCTGAACGACGCCATCCCGACCATCCCACACCCTCCTGACCGCCGTGAACCCCGCCGACCCGCTGAACGCCTGCACAACACCTGACTGCGTTCGCCTGAAGCTGGAGAACCCGCTGTACGACCGCCTGAACCCGCCGGAGCCGAGCCGCTGATCGCCTGAGAATACCCCGGCCACTCTCGTCGCGGCCAGAACTCGCCGGAGTCGACCCACTCGACTGAACCGAGCACCTCCTTCTCGACGACCTCGACACGAACGCCTCATCCCGCGTACACAGGTTCAAGTTCTCCTTCTGGCGTACATGTACACGTGCACGCATACACGTATTTCTCACTAGTATGCATACGTATTTTTAGTTGTGGTTTAATATACGTGTATTGTATATTTGATATATTGGTATATATATATATATATATATATATATATATATATATATATATATATATAGTATATGAATTCAATTAGTATATATATGTATAGTATATGTATTCCATTAGTATATGCTTAATATGTATAATTGGTATATATATATATATATATATATATATATATATTGTATATGTATTTAATTGGTGTACATATATATTATAAGTAATTAATGTTATATGCTAGTTAAGACTATATGCATATTTATAAATGTACTATGAGACCCTAGTGTAATTACGGATATTCCGTAGTTACATTGACCTGTGACCATGTGAATTGTTAGTAGACTGCCATATGTACACTAACGTACTGGCAAGACCCAAATTATTTGACTGCTGTTATGCACAACAATTACAGACGTGACACCCGTGCAACTAGACACACACTTGACCCTGTAGATAACAAGTGTCACCCCGTAGCGTAGTCTCTGAGTTCATTGTATTTTGATTGTGTGTGTTAGTGTAATGTCTGATGCAACATTGTATTATATGATATGTCTGTAGGACTGTTGGATCATTTAGACGATACTTTGGAAACATGACATTGGTATTGCCAGCTAAGGACCACATGCGAGTATATTCTCTGACAATTTTTATTATGTTGATTATCTCTATAATTCTAGTTATATAGCGTACATGATTCTGACACTGTTGTATACACGAGTTGGCATCATCGAGACCTGTCACGAGGAGTCGTGATTGGGATCCATTGTGCTAGCTGGGGAACGGAGAAATATCAGTAGCTTATGTGATCATACCCAACTCTACATGCATCATAGCTCACCCACACCTCACGTCGGTGTAGCCTGACCATTACATGCCTCATAGCCTGTTATATGTGATTAGCCTGACTATTGCTCGCATCATAGCTATCCGGATGGTTAGCCTGACCTTAAATGAATCATAGCTAATCATATGCAACAAGCATGATCAGTCCCAAGCTGATCATATGATATACTGATGTTTCACACACTTAGCTAGATGTTCTTGACATGTATCTCTAGTATATTGATCTAGCATTCCTTATGTTTTAGTTATTGTTCTAGTACTCACTTATTCTAGTTCATTGTTCTAGCATGTACTTGTATTTCTATTCATTGCTAGATGTACATTGATGATGACATATGCTCCAGTACTTCATTATTCCAGTATTTCTTATTGCCAGTATTCATATCTATCTTGTATTTATTTACACTGTATTATAGTTTTTGTCAATATATGTGGAACTGCTGTTAGTGCTTGTACTTCGCTTCAATCCTGACTAGATATTTTTTCAGAGGATCTTGAGCACTTTTGTCCCACACACTACGGACCAGGAATAGATGCAGACTACACACCAGAGATCTTAGAGGAGACTATTTCTTTAGAGGAGATGCTACCTGCAGTTATCTAGACAGTATTTATCTTATGCACTGAGACTTATTTGAGGTTATTTCAGTTTATGTTTAGACTTATTCTGAGTTTATGATTGAGATTTGTGGAGACTTTATGTTAGACAGCTAGACTGTAGTTTATCTTTATTTTGAGACATGGTGTTTAACTATGTCATTCTTCTTATCTTTTATCGTGCCTTGTACTCTTATAGTTGTTGTAATTAAGTTTGCATTATGAGCTATTGTGAGATGTATATTGTCCTCCTTATGGAGTTGATATCATTGACAGGTTGTGAGTATTGTTTAGTATATTATTGAGACCCAGATAGCGTTTTACCGTCGATGTTGCGGCGTAGGCTGGACGTACCCACGACTCATGCCCAAATTTCGGGTGCGGGTTCGTGACACACTTAGTTGTAGTATTTCTTGTTCATATTCTATATTGCTCATTCTTGTATTTATTTTCAGTATTTTCTTTATTGCATATCTCTTGTACCTGTATATTGTATCTTGTATATTAACATCTATTTACTGTTACATAGTTTATATCATTTATTAGAACTGCTGTTAGAGATGTACTCTGCTCCTTTCCTGACTGGATATATTTTTTCCAGATGACACTGAGGAATGGTACCCCACCCACTACGGATCTCAGGACGTGATTTTCTTAGAGCCAGAGACCTTGGCTCAGGAGGGTCTCATCCCGACTGAGACAGACGACCAAGACTTGTAGCATAGTAGTTAGATCTATTTTGTACTGGATTTGTCTCCAGCATTGTTATTAGTATTTCTCTGACTCTTTGGATATTATTTTGTCTTATGAGCTGTATTTGTGACTCTTCTATTCTTTTATCATATTTGTACTTTATTCCATCTATAGGTTTAGTATATATTTGTGTTTCTCTTTATTCATCGTATATTGACTTTTTCAGTAATCTAAATTATTATCTCTGTATAGATATCGTCCATCGTCGGTTCAGAGACGCCTGGGCCAATTTCTGAGGAACAACTACGGTGGCCCTTGGATCAACTACTCTGAGGCTCCGGAGGAGAGGAAGGCGTTCTGGTTTGCGCACTTCCAGGTAAAAGTATATTAAATAAATCCTCTAATTTATGCATATTCGTGATGCTAACTTAATGAATTATTTATTGTAGCAAACGTATTTTATCCTCCGCACCGGGCAGAGTTGATCGAGCGGCTCTTTCCTACCGTTGCCGCCAAGCTTATCCGAGATGCTCTGGATGACCAGAAGGCTCGTGATCGTGCTGGAAAACCGATCCAAGGTTGGATCACGCCTGAGCAATGGACTGCGATGAGGGCTAGATTCGACGATCCGAGCTACAAGGAAAGGTCTAAGAAGGCCAAGGCGGCTAGGCAGAATGCTGCCAAGTGGTGTGGTGGCTCGATTCCGATGACGAAATATTTCCGTCGTTTGGTATATTTTTTCTTAAAATATATTATTTTAATATAAGTACCATAAAATGGTACTTGGAAAAAATATTTAAGTTTAGTAATAAATATATATTTTTAACAGGTACAGAGGAGTGAGGATGCAAACATGGTGACCGTCTTCTTGCCACCCATCGCAAGGACGAAAATCTCATTGATGAGAGGGCCTCACAGACCTATGTAAGTATTACTTTACTTGTGTTTATTTTAATATAACTTAGGCAATTATCGAGTTCTCAAACCTTTTCTAGGCCGAGTATCTTAGGCTTCGTGAGCGGAGCGACTGCTAGTGCACCTACATCTGGAGAGGCTGGTGCTTCGTCGCAAGCCCGGTCCATCTCCGTCGGCGGACGACCTGTGGGTGACCGCAGCTGGTGGTCTCCAGAGGGGTACGTACTACGGTACGGGCTCCTATGGCGCCCTGGTTGCGACGCAGTCATCTAGGGCCTCCCCGACAGCTGCGCATTCCACACACCCCTCGCAGTCGCAGCCCTCGCAGTCGTCGGCCAGAGTCCAGAAGACCGTCCAGGAGCCGTTGACCGTCAGATTGCGTCTCTCCGTGACGACTTGCTGCGAAGTATGGAGGACCAGTCTCGGTCCCCAGCCGCAGGCGGACGATCCGATGCTCATCCCACGATTAGATATGCTCGACCGCAGCATGACGGAGCTACGGAAATTGACAAATGATATTAGAGCTCCAATGATCGCAACATTATGGAGCTGCAGGCGTCACAGCTATCGATGGGCGAGAAGCTGACGAGGATGCAGGATTCAATGGGTGATAGCAGTACGAGGCTGTTATCTACCCTGGATTCTTACAACCAGCAACTCGCAGACTTGGAGCGGGCACGGCCTCCACCGACGTCACTGCCTTCTCCATCGATATCGGGTGTCGATTCCACGGGACGAGTATGAGGAGTTCTTATCCTTCAAGCGCGTCGGTGGTCAGCCTCCTGCAGATCCATAGTAGTATAGTTATTTTTATTATTATTTAGGATGCGATTGTATATTATGATTTATTGATACTTCAACAATAGACATGATGTATGATGCTTCTTGTGGTCTTAATTTTTTAGTTAATTTAATTGGATTATATAGTTATCTTGCATATCCACATTTAATTGGATTGATACTTCTTGTGGTCTTTAATTTAATTGGATTATATAGTAAACTAGATTGAATCATGTTGGTGTGTGTGATGAAGATGGTGTAAAACTGCAGGGAATCACCAATGTTTGCTTCTGGACACTATTTTTTTTATTTTTTTTAAATTAGCGATGTTATTAGCGACGTTTAGCGACGTTAAGTTACGTCGCTAAATACGTCGCTAATTAGCGATGCTGTAAAAAGTCGCTAATGACGTCGCTATATGTCGCCAATTGCTGACATGGCAGTATAGCCAGGTCATTAAAGACGGTGTAACGTCGCGATAGACGTCGCTAATCAGCGACGTTTAACGACTTTAATAAACGTCGCTATTTAGTGACTTGGCGTCGCAAAACGTCGCTAAATTTAGCGACACATTAAAGTCGCTAAAAAACGTCGGCATAGCGACGTTTTAGCGACGTTTTTTGTTTTAGCGACTTGGTTTTTTCCGACTGCTTTAAAACGGTCGCTAAACCAAATTAGCGACAATTTTTGGTTATTTAGCGACGTTTTAGACGTCGCTAATTTGACTTTTTGTGGTAGTGATTGAATATATTCATATTACATTGGTGGCATTGTTATGTCTTGATTATTAGATAGATAGTTTACCCAAACAGCGTTCTACCGTCGATGTTGCGGCGTAGGTTGGACGTTGTTCACTACTTGCATTCCTACACCGGGTGCGGGTCGTGACACATTTTTAGTAGTGGTCCATACAGGTCTTCGAGGTCGCAATTAGTACGATTCGTAGTGGTGCTCTTATTTAAGTGCTATTACAAGTCTGTTTCAGGATATAGAATATAGGTTATAAATTGAGAATACCCATCACATCTAAGAAAAATCCTATTGATTCATTTCGTAGAAAAAACTCTATTGATTTATATTGTCGGATTATATCCAAAGGAGTTGATAAAGACTTAAACGTTGCCCTCTGATCTAATCAAAGCATCTCGTTCCTATCCCTACTCCCAAGCCAATTCACACTTCTTTCTTATCTCTATTGGCACTTCATTTTTCAAAGGGATGTCATTAGCTAACCTAAATTTACTTCTCATTTTTAGATTATAGTGAATATCTTTGAATTTGAGGTTGTCTGAAATTTTATCATAAATATATCTCTGTGTGTGTGTTGGACTCTACCCTCCACCTAAAGCAAAGTTAATATCGACATGACTAGAATCCAAAGTTTAAACAACAACAAAAGTTGGTTGGCTTTGTTTAATTTTTTTTGATAAATTTAATGTTATTTGTTGGATTGTATTTCGTTTTCGTTTAAGCATTTAAAAGTAAGTGACAATGGAGTTGATAATTTAGTCTCACGTCTGATAGAAAGTAGAATCATGATATGCAAATAATTAAAATTGACTTAAGAACTTACATGAAAATTCTTTTTTAAGATATATGAATCCAATTCAATATCTCACCTCTTAAGCCTAACTTTAGTTTGGGTCACAGTGCATTTTGAACACTATTTGCTCAAATGTTTATCCATAAAAACGTTTGTTGGACTAGTGTTTTAGAAACGTCAATTCGATTCTGAAATGAATGATTGTGTTTGGAAAATAAAACGTCAATTTTATCGTTTTTCTCGTCCCTTGCGTCTTGCGTTGCCACGGAACAAAGTTTCTAGATGAAACCTAAGTACAGTCCAAAGTAGGCACTTAGGCGGGCTCACTTTACCGTTGCTTATTTTTGTTGGAAAACTTCTAAAAGAAAGAAAAAAAAAAGCAAAATTCTATTTTTAATTATTTTTTGGAACATCTTCTAAAAACAACTTGAATAACGGAGGGTGGGGGAGTGGGGTTTATATTTTTTTAAAATATTTTTTGGGCTAAATTACAACTTGATATCCTAAATTATTCGAATTTTTCAACTTGATACTCTAAACTTTAATAGATAATAACTTAATACCCACCCTCCATTCTTAACATAATCGGGTTAATTAAAAAGATAAAATAAAAAAAATGCCATTTTCATTCTCTCTCTGCAGCCTCCCTCTCTCCGATGCCGGCAATCGAAGTAGTAGCAGGGAGCAGCAGCAGCGCTAGCGCGGCGCGGGAGGCACGGTGGCGCGGCGGCGCGGGAGGCACAGTGGTGAGCAGCAGCAGCGAGTACGTGCGAGCGCAGTGACGAGGTGGTGGACGGCGTGGAGGGAGGGGGGGGGGGGGGGAGGGGAGGGGAGGGGAGGGGGAGGAGGGTGGTCTGTAGAGGAAGAAGAGACATTTTAGTCCAAAAAAATACCGAAAAAGTTAGCGTTTGAACTGACGAAGGATATCAAGATGAAATTTTTCAATAGTTGATAGTATTAAGTTAGTAGTTATCAAAGTTCAAGATATCAAGTTACAATTTAGCTCTTTATTTTTATTTTTTAAAACAACTACTAAAAGTAAAGAAAGGGCTCATTTCAAAAATTGTTTGTGCTTATACTGAAATTAAGAGCAACTTGAATAACCAACTTGTCCTGTAATCCAATCAAAGCACCTTATTCCCTACTCCAATTCTTTCTCTAGCCCTCTAGTTATACAGAACCATATATATATAGAGAGGAACAAACCAAACTCCTCCTCCTCCTTTTCCTTTATAGAGAGAGAGAGAGAGAGAGAGAGAAAGAAGAGAGATGATGGATTTGTGTAGGGTTCAGAAGGAGCTAGTGGAGTGCAACAAGGACTCCGACGTCTCCGGTGTGACCCTCACCCTCCACGCCGGCGCCGCCGACCTCACCCACCTCGCCGGGACCATCACCGGGCCCCTCGGAACCCCCTACGAGGGGGGAACCTTCCACATAGACATCCAACTACCGAGTACGCATCAACCCCTCTCTTTTTTTAATCATAACAATGAACACATTCTTTTTTCTTCAACTGATGATGCTGTCAAAATTTGTTTGCTTCATGCTTGCGGGGGTTGATAAATTTCATACCTTTAGGGCGTTTGTGTCGGTGTTAAATTTTGATACGGTTTGTTACGCGGATTTTCTTTTTCCGTGGGAAACCTATTTAATGATTATAAAAATTTAGGGTAATTTAGTTTTAGTCTTTTAGGTCTAGGACTGACCGTACTGGAGACCTAAACGTAAATTCTGAACATTATACGATACCCTAAAACTAAACAAAAATTTCAAACATTACGAAGTAGATCTAACTGTCAGTTCAAGTTAACCGTTAGGACTAGACCTAAATCCTCTTGTGGACAATATGGCAAATTTTCAATATTATACGATACCTAAAGCTAAATAAAACAAAATTTTATTCCTGTGAATTACCGAATATCCGGATATAAACTATTTGACCACAAAACATGTGAATCCTATACTCTCTTTTGTTTGTTTTGGTTTTCTTTTCAGTTTTTGTAAGTTCTTTTTTTTTTAGAATGTTTTTTTTTCCATTTTTTTTTTTCAGTTTGTTTTTATAATTTTCATTTTAAAGTTTTTTTTTGTTTTTATCTTTTTTTCATTTTTTTAAGAATGATTTTTGTTTTTCAATTTTTCCATCCTCTTCATTTTTTTAGAATTTTTTTGATTTTTTTCAGTTTTTTTTTTTGATTTTTTCCCTGCGAGTATTTAGGGAATTTAATTTCAGGAAGTTTGATTCCCGGGAATATAGAATTCTTGGGCTATATAGTATTTCGCATACCAAACGCCCCCTTAGGGGATTTATTTGGTTAATGCGTTGTCTTTTGGAGTTGGTTGATTGAATGGTTATATATAGTGTGGAAGAAAAGATGGGTTTGGGTTTAATCGAAATCATATCCCTAACTAGGGGGCTTTATAGTAAATTTCCTTGATTTGTGTTAATGGGTTGTGTTAGAATTGGTTGATTGAGTGCTTAAATTATGAAAATGGTTCCTTGATTTGGCACTGGGTTTCTTGTGGGTATCTTGGATTCATTTGTAAAGTTGGTATATTTAATGCTTTTGATAAAGGGACCCTAATCAAGATTTGTGTTCCGATCATAGAACAAAGGAAGGATCAATGAAGCAATGAAGGAGTAGAATTGGCTTGGTTCAGGTCTCGACCATCTCTATGAAAATGTTCTGATGTGACATTTATCCCTTAATATCTTCACCCTCCCTGATCATGATCTTCTACCTCTTTCAATTAAGGACATTTTCTTGGTTCAATGATGGCAGCTGGAACAAGATGCCAATCGAAAGATGTGGACTATGATTATCCAACTTCCAATTCACTAAAATATTCTAGGAATAGTTCTTTATTTATGAATGCTTAATTTAGTTTTAGTTGGATCTCTGGTTGGTGGTACTTGACATGAAGGAAATGGTGGAAGAACAAAAAGAAGGAAACTTCAGAAAATGTGAATATCTAAGGAAGGGAGAAGACGATGAAGTAATATAAGAGGAAGAGGATATAGTTAGCTATTTATGTAAGTAGCTGTACTTAGTTCATAATCGAATTGAAACATTTTAAGACTGTTATATTCGAACTCTTAACTCTTATTTATAGACTTGAATCACCTTATTGCCTAAGAAATCCTTAAATTAGACACAAAAAGAAAAATGAAACCTTCATGTCTATCTTTTGAGTCAATCCTACCTTTGGACCGCTTTCGACCCGTTAGGCATAACCACATCAAACAAGAATTCCTAGTTGCCTCTTGAGCATGTTCTAGTTTACCAAAAGACCCCCTAATGGAAGCGGATCAAACACCTAACTTGAAGTTCCTGCGTAGACTACTGAGTGGTTAGGATTCTACTGAAACGAGTCTTGTAGGTCCTGCTTAGACTACTGAGTGGTTAGGGGATAATCACTTCGAATTATCATGCTGTGGGTTCTATTCTATCTACACAACCCACTTCATGACTTAGGATTAACAAATGCTTACTTTGGTGATTGGTGGATGAAATGTTCTGCCTTGAAGTTTAGTGAGATTCTTAGTTGGTAGTGCTTGTTTTGTTGGATAATTGTGTGGCTATTTCCATCTACTTGCCAATTTAAGGTGTCACACATTTTCCGTTCTGTACCTCTACAGGTTTCCTGAAAATTTTTATTATATATTTTTAACTTTAGCTTCATAGTTTGTTGTATAGTTCCTCTTGGTATACTTTATGGTCTTCTTAGCATTTCTTGGTTGTTTCATTTGCTGTAGTGAAAACAAAGAATCCTGTGTCTCTTTAAGGTGTCACACATTTTCCGTTCTGTACCCCTACAGTTTTCCTGAAAATTTTTATTATATATTTTTAACTTTAGCTTCATAGTTTGTTGTATAGTTCCTCTTGGTATACTTTATGGTCTTCTTAGCATTTCTTGGTGGTTTCATTTGCTGTAGTGAAAACAAAGAATCCTGTGTCCCTTACCACCCCTCATCTTTTCCTTCTTTGAGGATTGATTGAAGCTCTTTCAGTGTTTCCTGTAACCGTTACAAGAAGTGGATAAATTTATGAATATCACGGACTTCTTCCCTAATTTGATACTGTCAATTGAAAGGACTTAGTGCTTGGGTTCTATTTGACCTTTCCTAAAACAGGCTAATATGAGTTCTCTTATGAGCAAATGCCTCAAATTCAGACTTCTATATAGTAATGTGATTTCTCCCTTTATACTATGCAATTTGATTCATAATCAAGCAATCATATCCAGGTAGATGTGATGGGATTGTATTATTGTCATATTATTCTTAAGCCTGTCTTTTCCGTAATGGTTTTGCGCAATGTGTCATATACACTTCAACTGAATTGGCATTTATTCAAACATTTTGATTTGTTGATGTTATCATTCATATAGAAACTTTTCACTTGAGAGGAGTGTAAGAGTTTTGAGATTGTTGATGGTGGTTCCCATACTTGCAGGTGGCTATCCTTTTGAACCACCCAAAATGCAGTTTATAACAAAAGTTTGGTAAGTACTTGTTTCTCTCATTGTCCATTTCTTACCTTCAGCCCCTTCATTATTTTGTTTGTGATATTACTTGATAGATTTCATTTAACATGTCTTGCCATCTCACATTTATTGTAAAATTAATATCATAGGCCATGTTAGGCTGGGTTTGGGATTGCTTATTGTTGGCTTCTTCTGCTTCTTCTTTTTCCTTGGAAAGCAGTCCAAGGATGTTTGGTAACAACATCTTTTTAAAAAAAAAAATGGGGAAGTTAGTTCAAATTTGGGGCAGGTTTTGACTCTCCCACCTGCTGTCAAAAGCTACTTATGTTGTGGGCTTTTGAAAAGCAGCAGCAATTTCAAACCCAGTCTTAGTACAATGTTGTTATATCTTATGCTTCAAATATGATATGTGCCCCCCTTCATTAACCACTTCTTTTCTTTTATACTTCACAAATATAGTTCTTTATTTGTGGATGCTGGTTATATGTGGTTGTAATTCTTTTCTTTTTCAACCTTGGTTGTTCTGGATATCTCCTGTTCAGAAGTTCTTATTCCATAATCTATGTTTCTTTACACGTGTATTAATGCTCATAATTCCAATTAACAAATAATGGTATCACTTACTATTTTATTATTGGTTATATATTTCTTTTGTACATATTCTAAAACATCTCAATTTGGTCCTCTTATAAAATTGTCATATGAAACCATTCTGATGGAATAAGGCTTGGATGATGATGATTAAATTGTCATTTGAGAATCTCTAACAACAACATTGTTTGTATGCCATGTCCCATGTGCTAAAAGGATTTATGTTTCTGAATAGAGAAAAGTAAAGACCATAGGAGTATCTCTGGCTATGAATTCAAACAACTAATGATTTTAACTAAGAAAATGACAATATGATTTTCCAGGTACACTTATCGTGGCACATTAATTAATATTATGCTGGATTTGAGGGAAAATTCATGGTTGCAAGTTATGGAATTTGTGAATAATAATGTTGAAGGGAAATATATATATATATATATATATATATAAGGCCTTAGCCTAATGGTAAGGTGGGGGGACACCCGTGGGGGTTGGCCGGGTTCGGGGTTCGAGCAAACAACCCCCCCCCCCCCCCCCCCCCCCCCCGTACTGGATGGGTTGCAGTGCCACGGCCGGGTCCGGGCTTATATATATATATATATTTTTATTTTTATTTATATCATGTTTATATATATATATATATATATATATATATATATATATATATATATATAATCATGTTCCCTATAATTCTTCGACTTGCAATTTACCATTCTTTTTGCTTTTTACCCCTACCCCCACTAGTCTATGTTAGGGTTCAAGGGAGCCGATTTTCATTGTGCAAGGACACATGCCTAATCAACATTATATATATATATATATATATATATAGAGAGAGAGAGAGAGAGAGAGAGAGAGAGAGAGAGAGGGGGGGGGTTTTATCTTAAATTTATTTATACTTCCTAGTAGGGATCTTTCTACTCCTGTAATTCTATCTGATAAATTAATGCTTTTATTCTCAAGTAGATACCTTTTGTATTCTCATGTTTTCATCTGGATTACCAGATTGCAAGACAAATTCTTACCACTTTTAGGTAGGAGCCGATTTTCATTGTGCAAGGACACATGCCTAATCAACATTATATATATATATATATATATATATATATATATATATATATATATATATTCGAAGAAGGTAAATATTATTGAAAATCAAAACAAGATATTACAACACTATCATCCCAATCAAGACACAAAATGAATTCATCTTGGGTCTAGGATATCTATATCAGCTTGTATTTGTCTTTGTACAATAATAATACGGGTAGCCAGTCCCTCAAAGATACATTGGTTTCATTCCCTCCACAAACATTATATATATATATATATATATATATATATATATATATATATATAGGTTTATCTTAAATTTGTTCATACTTCCTAGTAGGGATCTTTCTACTCCTGTAATTCTATCTGATAAATTAATGCTCTTATTCTCAAGTAGATACCTTTTATATTCTCATGTTTTCATCTGGATTACTAGATTGCAAGACAAATCTTACAACTTTTAGGTAGGACAGACTTACAATAGTGTGGTAGTACATGCTATTTGCTTCCTCTTTCCTTACAATTGAAATGTTTGCTGGGTTAAAAGCAAGGTTCAAAGTATCGGTATCGGAATCGGTATCGGACCATTCCTATGAGTATCGGGATCGGCGGTATCGGTAGTATCGGCGGTTTCGGATCGGAGTATCGGATTTTTTGGTATCGGAAAGCAAACAACTATTATTAAATTATTAACATTTTAGAGAATATATTTTATACATTTATGCATAATTTAAAGTATTTTCAGTATTGTTTCTTAGTATTTTTGATATTGAATGAAATAGTAGTCATCCTTGTCGATTGATTTATATGCGATAGATAAGTTTTTCTCTTTTATATGTTTTTACAACCTTACTATGCTTTTACATCGTTTCTAATTGGTCTTTTTAATTCAAATTTTTTGCCGAATTGACTGGAAAAGAGACCTCTAATGTCGGTATCGGTCAGTATCGGGTATCGGTCGGTATCGGATCGGGACATGCCAAACTGTATCGGTATCGGCCGTATCGGATCGGTATCGGCCGATACTTTAAACTATGGTTAAAAGTCTGATAACATTGTGTGGTGGGGCATTTGCAATTCTGACACTCTGCCACAATAGTGCTCTACTATCAAGATTGCTCATCCGGCTGCACCTTGATGAAACTGTCAGTAGAGTTGAAAATCCCCTAAAGCTTTAGTTTCTTTAACATGTATTTTGTTTCTCAATGGTCTGTAGGGTTTTTTCTCTGTCTTTAATTGACATCTCTACTTATTAACTTCTGGCAATTAAAATTTGTGAGAAAGACTAAAATTTATGTGCCTTCTAGTGGTAAGATAGTTTTTCATCTCTCTCTGGTTCTTGCAGTGGTAACATACAAATTACTTGAATCTTACGAGAACTGTTTTTTCTCTCTCTCTTATAGGCATCCCAATATTAGCAGCCAAAATGGAGCAATTTGCCTGGACATTCTAAAGGATCAGTGGAGCCCTGCCCTTACCCTGAAAACGGCACTGCTCTCCCTGCAAGCTCTACTTTCAGCACCTGAACCTGGTGATCCCCAAGATGCTGTGGTAGCAGAACAGGTATAATGTCACTACTTCTCCTCCTTGCTCCCTACTTCCTTTAAACATTATTTTTAGATGGTCTTTTCATCCCTCCTAGTGAGCACTAATACCCTTGGAAACACACCCTCCAAATTTTTGTGTCGTGTCCTTGCCTCTTGTGTGACACACGCATTAGACACGACACAAACGCTCCAAAGAACACTAGAAAACACTCCAAATTACGTGCCATGTCTGCATCGCCGTGTCCATCTTGTGTTGTATTCATGCCCTTCAACATAGATGGAAACTTATTATTCTAGTTGCTGCAGAGACTATTTGTTACATGTTCGTCTTAATGCACTCAGGGCCGACCCTGAGCCCGTGGGGCCCGAGGCACGAAGTTTCAAAATGGGGTCCTCATACATAATGTAAAAAAATATTAAAAAAACTAAAATAAAAGTAAATTTAAAAAAATGTAACCACCAAAAATTGAATTAAAGATCTCTAGTATGAAAGTCTAACATAATAACCACTATACTACACTTGTTTTTTGTTAGGGGGGCCATGCTACATGTCACGTCCCGATTTCGAATAACCGAAAATAGCCACTGGCGTAATGCCGTACAAGCCTAGATTGTACTTGTACAAGGCAAGAGGAAGATAAGGCATGGTATATCTCAGAAACAACGACATCGCAGTAAAATTAAGCAAATAAATTGAAGTCACAATGAATATAATGAAAAGCTTCTCTTTATTAATAATGATAATTGAGTACATGGCTTACAAAAGATTTACAAAGCTCTCAAATACAACTAATACTTTGGCCAATTGGCTTAAATTGATATTTGTCATCTTGCTTAAACTCTCACTGATACAACTGAATTACACGGTTCCATACATTATTTTATTTATAACAGAAGACGCCTCCAATGGAAGAAGAGCTTATGCGCGCCCCAACAATGCTTCGATGCCTCGGAACCGTTCCAGCCACTCCCCAATGCTGAGTACCTGGAGATGCCTACAAACGTGGGTCAGTACATATCGCGTACTGGTGAGCAGAAACTAGCCCACTCGCCTAAACCGACACTAAGTATTCATGTGAAAAGCGTGCATATTAACTTAGTGATCTTTTTATTAGGAACTATGTTCATTTTATTGATCAGAGTATTCAGTAGCATAATGAGACATACTTTGGAAACAACAGTATGCATTGAATATATATGAAATATGTACATATCGCCTAACGACGATTCTTACCAACAACCCACTCGTCGTATTCCTGCAAAATAAGGATTAACCACAACATAATTAATACGAATTATTCTTACAGAGATAATGTTAGCCTGCATAAATATTCTTGTTAGTATGCAGCCTAACTACATGAGGGTCATTGGTAATATGCTTTCGCACCACGAGGAACGTGCCATATAGGCCTTCGAAGGGCGTATGAAGTGTCATTCATGAGGTTACGATCTCCAATGAATGTCTCGTTTATACCCAGTGCTACCAAAGCACTATGTTTCCTCCTAGGCCGAACGATCACGGTGCCCTGGTGCATCTCGTTCGAGAAAACTTACCAAACCTTGTGCACAAGTTGTCCCTGACCATGCAACGACTATGCAAATGAAATCTAAGCATAAATTGCATGGTAAAGAAATGTAAGTAAAGCCTCGCATTATTGATCCTTCTTATTTTGCTCATTCTCATATCGGTTGGTGACCCCGTAAGTCCCAACTTACAGATCTTCTCGTGGCCCGGTGGTACCAAACCATAATTATACTCGCATATGAAGCATTTTCTTCATAGTTACTATGCACTAATGCACTTATACCTGTACAGATGTTCAATGTTTCATTCTTAGTGTTACCAGCAGGTGAAGTAGATTGCATAATATTACTTCTTTCTCATGGTAGACTTTATAGCATTCTTGTATCAAAAGTACTAGCAGTTAATTATTCATGTGTTTCATTAATTACAGCAGTTAACATAAGGCATCATTGTCATTGTGTGGACTAGAGCAGTATATAGTTATGACATACATCAAAGCAACACTAGCATTTATTTTATTAGGGCATGAAGGAGTAGAGGAGAAGGGATAGATCCACTAACTTATACAATTATCGTTTCTATGTCATGATCCCACATTCGCCTACGATCCCTCAAGAATGATCCGACGCGATGCACGGTCTTCTAACTTGGCATAATCATACATTCGAACCACGTCGCATAAGATATCTCATCCGGCCAAGTTAAGCAATACAATATCATCACACCTAGCATCTCGATTTTTCGTACCACTTGTATTCCATCGGTCTGATCCATCTATAATTCCAGCGTAATACTTTTCCGTGGAACAGGGCATTACATAATATACTACTCAGAAAAAGTTTCGTCCTCGAAACTTAAAGAAATAACTCAATTCACCGTATCACTTAAGTCATCCCACGAAAATGTTCTATGCCAGCTATAGCTCAATACCTTGTTTCCATCTCTTGTCAATATTGTTCATTCATGAATCTCGTATACTTATGCATTCTAACCATCTTTTTTCTTTCCAAATGATTTGTTCATGTTCTTCCATTCATCAATACTCTCTTGCAGCTCCATTTGAATTCCGTTCACCACTTCGCCTGGATCGTACATACATTTCAGGCGTCCCGAAATATAATGCACTTAACCAATGCTAATGGTTAGAGAAGCCAAACGGCTACAGAGGTAATTCCATTCCTCATTACTGATCATTTAATACTTTCGGCCAAGATGTTCTTTAACATCGATTTTCCATAACTGTAATTTCTTGCGACACTTATTCGGTCAATCTTGTCAATATCTTTCCAATACGTTGCAATCAAATTTCGGTCTAAGTACTTCTCAATATTCACCGTCATCCTCTCGGTCCGACATATGTACAAATCTTTTATCTCGTTCATAGTGTTCCTTCGTATAACCATTTGCCACAATCGATATCTTCCAATTCTGCCAAAATATAAAAATCCTTAGGGACTGCCCAAGTTAGGCTATTGACCCAAGCACGATACTTTAATCATTTCGAACAAACCGACCATAACGAAATTTTTATTAATTTCGAATTGCAATATTTTTTCTTTCAATGTAACATTAAGCTATCGAGGGTCTAATGTTGACAACTCAAATCCAACTATCAATGGTCCGATGTTGATACACAATCCGAAATACCCAAGGGACAATCGTACCGAATATAATAAGGCATCATTCCTGACTAAGTCTCGGCACTACCCCATTCTTACTGGTAGGCTCAATACCATCACTTGTGGAATGGTCACTGCACATACATCACTAAGAGGGTAGTGACATATATCACTCAAAACAAAGCAATTTCCTAACTATCACACCATTCTTACACTAATCTAACATCCATCCCATACTACTTTCACATGGTAGAATTGCATTCTATAACATGATTCTCATACTCAGATATAAAATACAATCCCGCCATCGCACATGAATCAACTCAGCTTTACTGTTGATTTTCTCTATTAAAATTGCTCATGCACAATTCTCATTGATTAAAGCACACATATTGATTTCTTTCATTTTCACATACAAAATATTAATCACAAGTTAGTTATCTATGACATCGAATCATTGTTGGATTTTTTGTATCATTTATAAATCAAGAATCACAACTAGGACATCATAATATTTAGGCTCATTGTATGGAACATTCAGTGAGTGTAACCAAGCGGTCAAATATTTCGAATGCGGAAACACTTTCGAACAATAGCGGAAGAAACACAGAACGATCACAGATGCAAATTCGATAATTGCAGAAGCGACTTTGAATACTCGCAGAAGGCAACTTTGAATACGCACTGAGGCGACTGTGACTAATTGCAGAAGATACTTTGAATAGTCACTAGCACAACTTTGAGTATCCGCAGAGGCATCATTGAGTAATTATGGAAGCAACTTTGTTTTTAGAATTTGCCAAGTCCAAGGACGCATAAACCGTGCTCTGATACCAATTTGTCACGTCCCAATTCCGAAGAACCGAAAGTAGCCATGGACGTGATGTCGTACAAGCCTAGATTACACTTGTACAAGGCAAGAAGATAGACAAGACATGGTATATCTCAGAAACAATGACATCGTAGCGAAATTAAGCAGACAAATTGAAGTCATAATGAATATAATGAAAAACTTATCTTTATTGATAATGATAATTGAATACATAGCTTACAAAAGATTTACAAAGCTCTCAAATACAATTGATACTTTGGTCAATTGGCTTACATTGATATTTGCCGTCTTGGCTTACACTCTCACTGATACAACTGAATTACACTGTTCCATACATTATGCCCCTTATAACAGAAGACGCCTCCAATGGAAGAAGAGCTTCTGCGCACCCAACAATGCTTCGATGCCTCGGAACCGTTCCAGCCACTCCCCAATACTGAGTACCTGGGGATGCCCACAAACTTGGGCCAGTACATATCGCGTATTGGTGAGCAGAAACTAGCCCACTCGTCTAAAGTTCTAAACCGACACTTAGTATTCATGTGAAAATCATGTATATTAACTTAGTGATATTTCTATTATGAATTAGGTTCATTTCAATTATCAGATTATTCAGCAGCATAATGAACATACTTTGGAAACAACAGTATACATTGAATATATATGAAATATGTACATATCGCCTAACGGCGATTTTTACCAACAGTCCACTCATCGTATCCCTGCAAAACAAGGATTAGCCACAACATAATTAATACGAATCATTCTTACAAAGATAAGGTTAAGCTTGCATAAATATTCTCGTTAGTATGCAGTCCAACTACATGAGGGCATTGGTGATATGATTTCGCACCACGAGGGACATGCTATATAGGACTTCGAAGGACGTACGAAGCGTCACTCATGAGGTTGCGATCCCCAATGAATATCTCGTTTATACCCAGTGCTACCAAAGCACTATGTTTCCTCCTAGGCCGAATGATCCCGGTGCCCCGGTGCATCTCGTTCGATAAAACTTACCAAACCTTGTGCACAGATTGTCCCTGACCATGCAACGACTATGCAAATGAAATCTAAGCATAAATTGCATGGTGAAAAAATGTAAGTAAAGTCTCGCATTATTGATCTTTCTTGTTTTGCTCATTCTCATATCGGTTGGTGACCCGTAGGTCCCAACTTATAGACCTTCTCATGGCCCGGTGGTACCAAACAACAATTATACTCGCATATGAAGTGTTTCCTTCATAGTTACTATGCACTGATGTACTTATACATGTACAGATGTTCAATGTTTCATTCTCAGTGTTACCAGCAGGTGAAATAGATTGCATAATATTACTTCTTTCTCATGGTAGACTTACTTTATAGCATTCTTGTATCAATAGTACTAGCAGTTCATTATTCATGTGTTTCATTAATTACAGTAGCATTGAACATAAGGTATCATTATCATTGTGTGGATTAGAGAAGCATATAGTTATGACATACAATAAAGCAACACTATCATTCATTTTATTAGGGCATGACCTTGTATTCCATCGGTCTGATCCATCTATAATTTAAGCGTAATGCCTTTCCGTGGAACAGGACATTACACTACATACTAGTTATATTTTAGATATAAGATTATTAATATATTTATGTTTAAACTGATTTTTTTGACCCTCCTATTCCGTGGGTCCTGGACGGTCGCTCTGGCTGCCCTAAGCCAGGGCCGGCCCTAAATGCACTGCAAGCTGCAAATCTGATTCCTTTTTTTTCCACTTATCGTAGTACTTGCGAGAGCAGCCGACTTTTGTAGTTACTGCGAGGTACTGGACTGAGACTTTTGCCAAGAGGGCATCTGTTGGGATTGAAGAAAAGGTATACATATAACTTCCAATCGTATAAATATTATGATAAGATCTAAATATGATGATAAGATCAAAACACATATGACATAACTCGTTTATTTTCTATCCCTCAAATTTGCAGGTGCAAAAGCTGGTTGAGATGGGCTTCCCAGAGGGTCTGGTGAGGAGCACACTGGAAGTGGTCAACGGTGACGAGAACATGGCCCTAGAGAAACTTTGCTCCAGCTAAAACCCAAATACCCTTATGTTTTTTAGCTCAGAAATCAGCTTGTAAATTCATTGATGGTCCAAATGTCACTTCACTCACTTTAATATAATTTGTGTAGCTTTCTCCCTCATCTTCCTGAGTTTGGAATGCATTTAGGACTGGCATCTAAGAATCTAATGTTTTCTCCTGCCTTATATATTGGAGCTTAATTTGAATGGACATGCTTGTTTCGTTTTAACTTGACTTTATTGTTCTCAGTTCGTATTTACAATGAATCTGAATTTTGTTAGGCGAATAGGCGCGTATATTATGTTAAGCTAGCTCAATGGAGCATCTATATTTTGATCTTTAGTGAGTTGTCAAGGAGTTTATACTATATTAAGCTATACCTCAATTGGGAGATTTTCGGATGCTGTTGAACCTTTCTCACAAAATTCTCTACAAACTTGAGATTGATACAATATCTAGCAAGCAAATTTTCGTACCACATGAAAATTGGCAGTGGAGTGAAGCTTAGCGCCAAATATTGATCGCATTTAATATATATAATCATCAGATGTCCCAGATTTCGAGTTTTATATATATATATATATGGCATTGTTCTTAACTGTTAGGATGGTTTGGAATTGGAAAAAAACTAGAAAGAAAAGAAAACATAAAATACTCAAAATCAGATTGTTTTCCGAAGTCGTCGGATTTGTATTTAACATAGAGCTGCTACTGCTGCCATCTGAAGCAATCACACAAGTAAAAAATCACTGTTTTCTATTCGACACAGTAAAACTACTGCAAACTTAAATCTCCTAAAACTTATCCAAAGTGTTAAAAGAGTTTCTACTTTTCATATTATATCTAATAGCAAACAAAAAATATGATGTGCCCATTGTTGTTTGTTCTCATTATTACATAGAGGACGATATTTATTCTCGTGCTAAGTTTCATTTATTTAAATGTATACATTTTATTTTTATGAAGATATGATTATCCTAACATCTTAGAACAATGTCAAATTGGTCAAAATTTTCTAATGCCACATTTATCTTTCAACTTTTGTACCTTAGTAGATGTCACGTCCCGAACTCCTGCGGTCCCGATCGCCCCCGCCGGGCACAAATCACCGAGCCGACGCTCCCGCGGGACTGTCGCTCCCCTCGGGATGTGATGTCGTGCGAGCCTGGAGATGCTCTCGCACAAGGCAACAACATAAGTCATCCTAGTTATCATCGAACTGATCGAGTTTGTAGCGGAGGGACAGTGTTACAAACAGTAATCCATCTGAGTATACGGGACAAAGGTCAAGGCACGAGGTTCTCTGAATACAATTCCATACATTATGTCCCTCTATACAAAAGCAGCTCAAAACAATCTCGATACAGCTCAAGGCATCAATACCAGATTTCTGGACCTGGGGATGAGGCACGGCTATCGCTTCCTCGGACAATCCAGCACCTGCGAACAAGCAAACTGTTAGTGGGTCAGCACTTTGGAGAAAGTACTGGTGAGTATAAAATCAACGAATAGAAGCAACATTCACTAAAACCAACACTAAGTAATTATGTTATAAAATATTACATTACTAGTGATCTTTCTAGTTTTGCCTAGATTCATTACATGCAGTACGGAAACAGAGTCATATTACTTCTTTTGAAAATATCTTGAAATCAGAATTCAGTTCAATACAACCAAGCATACAAGGCAAACAGTTCAAGCATGATGTACCAATCAGGATGTACGCAGCGTGTCTCGTGAGCCATACTCAAAGACTCTAGGGACAAAGCAGCATCTAGTGGACTATCATTCTTTATACTACAAGACAATCAACATATTCAAGCAAGCATGCAAGTCTATGTACGATGGAAGACAATAAGCAAAATAACATATCACTTATTCTTGATCTTATGCCTCGTCGAACGGTTATCTCTGCAGCAGACATACAAGTTAGCAACAATTTGCATATATAAACAAGGTTATCTTTCATGTCTGTCTCTGCATCAAACAATTAGGTATGCAAGAAGGCTAGCCTAAGCATGCGCCCTAACTACTTGAAATGCAGCTATCTCCATGAACAAGATAACTCCTCAAACTCAAACTCTTTCCAACAGAAGCACCGCCTCCCATCTAATAGCCATACCTTCCGGGCACACTATTAGTCTCACCTCATGTAAACACCCTAATTTTTTAGAATAATTTAATAATTTTTTTCCCCAATTTTTTGGTATTTTTCTAGAATTAAAACTTAGGAATTGGTGATTAAAAGATTTTTATATGCTGTTAATTGATGATAAAATATTATGGAAATAATATTTTATGGTGTAAAATGGAAAACCGGACATAGGATAATTTTTTGTGAATTTATTGGACTCCGAAATTATTTTTAAAGCCCTAAAAACTATTGTAGAATTAAACCAAAATAAACCTGACTGAACCCGGTTCACTTGAACCAAAATAAACCAAACCAACTCAACTGAACCGAACCAAGCCAACCCAGCATAACGGGTCGGGTTGGATCCATGAAACCCGACCCAAACCCGAAACCCGACCGAACCCTAAACCCTCCGCCGGATTCACTGTTCACCACATATTTAAACCCCCTCGACATCCGTGCCCGCCGCCATCGCACCCCCTCTCTCCTCTTCTCACCGCCGCAGCCGAGACCGACGATCCTCGCCTGAACCCTAGGCAGCCGCCGCCACCTCCTCCTTCTTCTTCCACCCGCAGACCTCCCCGCTCGATACCTCGCCGTCGACCATCTTCTCCCTCCGTCGCCGTCCCACCACCAACACCACCCTAACCCGACGCCAGGTCGCCCCCTCGGTCATCCGCCTCACCCCAGCGAACCCCGCTCGCCTCGACGCCTCCCTCCTCCTCTTCCCACAGCCCCGCACCGCCTGACCCGCTCCGCCCGACCTCGCCGCCTCTCCCTTCGATACCGCCCAGCACCGACAGCAGCCCCGACCCTGCTCCTCTCCGCACAGCCGCCCTCGCCGTCGACCAGCACCCGGATGCCCTAGGACGCATCAACTTCCGCCGGCAAGTCCCCCGTGGTCTCCGGACACGGACACAGCAGGATCCAACAGCGGACACAGGACCAGGACGCAATCCAGACACTCGGACACGTGAAATTCAGACTTCTCAGAGCCCTGTTCAGGTAGCGTTTTCTCTCTCCTCGTGATCCCGTTTTTGATTCCGTCTGTTGCAACACGTAGACTGTGTGACCCCCTCGATGCCCGTGCAACCCGCTCGGTGCATCGCGTCCTGTAGCGATCGCAAACCGCGATCCAAAAATAGGAAAATCAACGCCTTGTTTCACCCCGGAACTGAGTGTGCCCCGCCAAACGGGACGACTTGGTCGCACGCGGTCTTTACCGAAACGTGCGCGTCATTGATACGGACGTGTGGAATTTTGCAAAAGTTGATTTGGATGTGCGTGCACACCGGAATCAACGCGTATCCGCCGACAACGCCCCATATCTGCCTATTCTGGAATATGCTGTAACTTTGTGTACACAAGTCGGATCGAGACGAAACTTATGCCATCGGAATTGTAGCAGTACGCTGGTCCTGTGACCCAAGTTTGGTTCAATTCTGAGAACGTTGACAAAATCGCGTATCGTGGGCCCCACATGCTCCACTTGACGGGCGATTTTGTGATCGGCTCATCGGAATCCAATTCTGGAAGTTCCGTTGGGTTTGTATCATCGTTCCTGACTTGTTGACACTAAGTTTGATGAATTTGGAGACCTTTGATCCTGATCCGCTTTTCGGTGCAAAGTGGCCCACATGTGGACCCCGCTTTGGCCCAAAAATATCATTTTTGCCCTTGTGTCCAAATGGGACTCAAGGACAGGCGTTTCTAGCTATTTGATATTTTCTGAGACTGTTGGTGATGTTTATTATAGCTTTTGGAGGAGTACTTACAGGTTCCACTGATACAGGGACAACTTTTGGTATTCAAACCCCAGGTAAGTGTACCTTGCCAAACCCTGCAGCTTTGCTACTTATTTTCTTGACTTAGTTATACATCAGTGGGCAAGTATACCTTGCCAACTTTATAGTTCTTGTTGCATATTTTCTTGCTTTATTTATATTGCTGTGCATGCTTAACCTAGGACCGTGTGACTTACTTAGCGTCCGATTATTAGTCGGGTGCCAACACCGTACGCGATGTTGTGTATGTCATCTAGAGATGAACATTCGTGACCCCTTTATATTCTCGTACTTGTCTTATCAAGTACATTATACCCAGGACACTGGACACTATTCATGACAGGATCTTTCTAAGTTATTCATGGTGATTCTGTATAGGATACAGATTTCTGACATAGACATTATACTCTTGGATACTCTATGACTTACTGCATTAGCTATGATCTTGCGTGCCATGTACATGAGACGTTATGGACATGAGATGTGTGATTATATTGGGTGGGGAGAGACACACAGGCTACATGCTGATTACATATATATCCCCTACTACTGTGAGGCACAAGACTCTGAAACCCGAGCTTGGCCCATTACTCATTATTACTGCTACCAGCTCCCCGACACAGAGCTTGTAGTGGCTCAGCCTGAGTACTCGTGATGCTCTCATCTTGCATTTTACATAGATGGTTATATAGCTTACCCTATTTATTTCATTATCTGCTGCACTGTATTTATTTTGGCTCGTATTATCTGTACCTTGTTATGTCCCCTGAGGACCTGGATCCGGATTATGTCCCCAGGATTTGCAGACGAGATTTATCCCGAGGTATACGGGACAGCAGCAGTAGCAGGAGCAGAAGCAGATACAGGAGCTGTACCGACACCCGAGGACGAGGTGTTAGCTGAAGACTTTTCCTGAGTATCCATGTTACATGCTCAGTATTTATCTTATTTCAGTCATTTATATTTTGGTCTGTTGAACTATTGTATCATATTTTTATCGGGTTATTCCCCGAAGCACTTTGTTGAGACTGTTTGATGATTTACATTTCTTATATCTGTGGATCATATTTTATCTTGTGTGGATGAGATTAGTTGTGCCATATTATCGTAGATTTGTTTTACAGCTTAAGTATGCCCTGATGGATCCATTAAATTGGGTTTGTCCATCGGTGCATGCTGCTGGCCATTGCCACGTGTCTGGTCCCTTGGTATTTTTGGACTGGGGCGTGACATGGTTTTTGTGGTGGCCCATGCAGGTCTACGACTAAATCGTTCGGTTTCAACTTAGGGACCGAACAAGCCTGCCCTAAGGATAGGATAAGTTATAGGATCTCATCCATTATTTGAACCATTTTTGAACTCTATATCGAACTCGAAATTGTTACTTGATTTGCATCATGTGTTGATTCCTCTGAGCGTTCTTATAGTTTATCTTTTGGTTGCAGAGTAATGGATGTCACACCCCAGTCCCAAAATACCGAGGGACCAGACACGTGGCAATGGCCAGCATCACGCACCGATGGACAACCCAATTTAATGGATCCATCAGGGCGTACTTAAGCTGTAAAAAAAAGTCTACGACAACATGGCACAACTAATCTCATCCACACAAGATAAAATATGATCCACAGATATAAGAAATGTAAATCATCAAACAATCTCACAAAGTGCTTCGGGGAACAATCCGATAAAATCTGATACAATGGTTCAACAGACCAAAATATAAATGACTGAATAAAATAAATACTGAGCATGTAACATGGATGCTCAGGAAAAGTCTTCAGCTAACACGTCTTATGTCCATAACGTCTCATGTACATGGCACGCAAGATCATAGCTAATGCAGTAAGTCATAGAGTATCCAAGAATATAATGTCTATGTTAGAAGTCTGTATCCTATACAGAATCACCATGAATATCTCAGAAAGATCCTGTCTCATGTATAGTGTCAAGTGTCCTGGGTATAATGTACTTGATAAGACAAGTAAAAGAATTTAAAGGGGTCACGAATGTCCATCTCTAGATGACATACACAACATCACGTACGGTGTTGGCACCCGACGCTATCTACGTCACACGGTCCTAGGTTAAGCATGCACAGCAATATAGATAAAGCAAGGAAATATGCAACAAGAACAGTAAAGTTGGCAAGGTATACTTGCCCACTGATGTATAACTAAGTCAAGGAAATAAGTAGCAAAGCTGCAGGATTTGGCAAGGTACACTTGCCTGGGGTTTGAATATCAACAGTTGTCCCTGTAACAGTGGATCCTGTAGGTACTCCTCCAAAAGCTGTAATAAATATCACCAACAATCTCAAAAGATATCAAATAGCTAGAAACGCCTGTCCTTAGGTCCAATTTGGACATAAGGGCAAAAATGATATTTCTGGGCCAAAGCGGTGTCCACATGTGGGCCACTTTGCACCAAAAATGTGTCAGGGTCAAAGGTCTCCAAATTCGCCAAACTTAGTGTCAACAAGTCAGGAACGAGGATATGAACCCAACAAAACTTCCAAAATTGGATTCCGATGAGCCGATCACAAAATCGCCCGTCAAGTGGAGCCTGTGGGGCCCACGATACGTAATTTTATCAATGTTCTCAAAATCGAACCAAACTTGGGTCACAAGACCAGCGTATTGCTACGAGTCCGATGGCATAAGTTTCGTCTCGATCCGACGTGTGTACACAAAGTTACAGCTTATTCCAGAATGGGCGAATACGGAACGTTGTCGGCGGATACGCGTTGATTCCGGTGTGCACACACATCCGAATCGACTTCTGCAAAATTTTGCACGTCTGTATCAACGTCACGCACGTTTCGATAAAGACCGCGTGTGACCAAGTCATCCCGTTTGGCGGGGCGCACTCAGTTCCGGGGTGAAACAGGGCGTTGGTTTTCCTGTTTTTGGATCGCGGTGTGCGATCACCACAGGAAGCGACGCAGCGAGCGAGTTGTACTAGCATCGAGAGGGTTATACAGTCTACGCGTTGCAACAGACGGAATCAAAAATGGAATCACGAGGAGAGAGAAAACGCTACCTGAACAGGGCTCCGTGAATCTGAATTTCACGTGTCCGTGTGTCTGTTCGTGTCCGGGTCAAAGCTCTTGTGTCCGGGTGTCTGCTGCTCTAGGGTTCTGATCCGGAGACAGCGGGGTGACGGGCCAGAGATTGTGCTGGCCGTGGTTAGCTTCGTCGGACGTGTCGACGCGAGCGGAGGTGGTGGCGACGTTGGGGTTTGCTGTCGAGCAAGGCGGAGCGGGGGCTCTCGAGGGCTTCGAGTGTCGGTGGCTGCGGACTGAGGAGGGAGGCGGTGCCGGCGGTGGGTAAGGGCAGCAAGTTGGCGGCCGACTAGGGGCTCTGATTGGTGGAGGACGTCGGCGGAGATGGTCGGGAGAGGAAGAGGGGTGATGGGGATGAAGGCGGTGGTCGTGAGGCGTCGGAGCTGGTCGACAGGAGGTCGACGGCGAGGCGAAGGGTCGAGCGGGGAGGTGATGATCGGCTGAGCGGAGGAGAGGTCGGCGACGTCGGGTTCAAGCGGGAAGCGGCGGAAAGAAAAGAAAGACGGCGGCGGCGGCAGGGAGAATTATTAGGGTTGCGGCACTGGGCACGAACGTCGAGGGGGGGTTTATACGGCGCCGTCTGGACGGAACAGTATTTCCGACCCGATTAGAATTAGGGTTCTGTGGGTTTCGGGTCCAGGTCGGGTTTGACTCGGATCCGACCCGACCCGACCCGACCCGCTATGCTGGGTTGGCCTGGTTCGGTTCAGTTAGCGGTTCGGTTCAGTCAGGTTTGGTTTGGTTTAAATATCCAATAGTTTTTAGGGCTTTAAAAATAATTCCGGAGTCCAATAAATTCACCGAAAATTATCCTATGTCCGATTTTCCATTTTACACCATAAAATATTATTTCCATAATATTTTAACATTAATTAACATCATTTAAAATCTTTTAATCACCAATTCCTTAGTTTTAATTCCAGAAAAATACCAAAAAATTGGAAAAAATTATATTAAAAATATTCTGAAAAAATCAGGGTGTTTACAATCTACCCCCCTTAAGATGATTGCGTCCTCGTAATCAAAGAATAAGCTACTAAAGGAAGAACTATGAAAATTACAAGAATGTTTAGTTTATAACTGCATCCGCGAATACGTGAGGATAACGCTGGCGCATACTATCCTCCCGTTCCCAAGTCGATTCGCCAGGAGAATGATGTTTTCAAGCTACACGAACTAGTCTAATTGTCTGTCCTCGCAATGTCTTCTCACTGTAGTCGAGGATGCCAACTGGTTGTTCTTCATACCTCAAGCTAGGGCCCACTGCGATCTCTGAATGATCGACTACGTGACTTGGGTCGGTCACGTACCTTCTCAGCTGTGAGACGTGGAATACGTCATGCACTCCCTTTAAGGATGGAGGTAACGCTAGACGATAAGCCACCTCACCAATGCGCTCTAGAATATCAAATGGCCCGATATACCGTGGGCTCAACTTGCCTCTGCTCCCAAATCTAATAGTACCACGAGTGGACGAAATCCTCAAGAATACGTGCTCTCCTTCTTTGAACTCTAGGGAACGTCTGTGCGTATCAGCCCAATGCTTCTGTCTGTCCTGAGCTGCTCGAAGATGATTCTGAATTTATTTTACCTTCTCTACTGTCTGTATTATCAATTTTGGACCCAGTATTTGACGTTCACCAACGTCACTCCAATATATTGGCGATCTACACTTCCTTCCGTATAATGTCTCGAATGGTGCCATCTGAATATTGGCCTGATAACTGTTATTGTAGGAGAACTCCACTAAGTGCAAATAATCTTTCCAAGATCCTCCGAAGTCTAGCATACACGATCGCAACATATCCTCCAAGATCTGAATGATGCGCTCCGATTGACCATCTGTCTGTGGATGGTAAGCTGTGCTGAATTTGAGCCTGGTGCCCAGACTCTCTTGCATGCTTCGCCAGAAATGAGATATAAATCTCGAATCTCGATCCGATACAATACTAACCGGCACTCCATGTAATCTGACGATTTATCGCATATACATGTCGGCTAGTACCTCTGTGGACTGTCTGACTCTAAATGGCAAGAAGTGTGCCGATTTAGTGAGTCTATCTACGATAACCCATACCGCATCTCTTCCGCTAGGGCTTCTTGGAAATCCTGTGACAAAATCCATCATGATATGTTCCTACTTCCATTCTGGTATAGGAAGCGGCTGTAACATACTTGCAGTCCTCTGATGCTCGGCCTTTACTTGCTGACAGACTAAACGTTTAGCCACAAATCTTGCAATCTCCCTTTTCATTCCATGCCACCAATAATACTGCCTCAAGTCTCGGTACATCTTGGTTCCTCCTGGGTGAACAGAGTACATAGAGCTATGCGCTTCAGTCATTAACTCATGTCTCAATTCTCCATTTGGAACATACAGGCGATTCCCAAACCTTAGGGTCCCGTCTTCATGTACGCGAAGTCCTGTCTGTATGCCTGCTTCTGTCCTCTCTTTGAGTCTTCGGAATCTAGCATCGGTGGGCAATGCCTCTTTAATTCTTTCCACAAGTGATGACTTAACTTCGAGATTGGCAAATAAACCACTCTGTCCTGGTAAAATAACCTCTATCTGAAGCTCCTGTAGATCTCTCAATAACTCGGGCTGCATTATCAAGAAATAAGCCGTAGGCTTCCTGCTGAGAGCGTCCGCTACGACATTCGCCTTTCCCGGATGATACTGCAGATCTATATCAAAGTCTACCATCAATTCAAGCCAACGTCTCTGCCTCATGTTGAGCTCCTTCTGAGTATATACATACTTCAGACTCTTGTGATCAGTAAAGATGTCTACCTTCTCCCCATAAAGATAGTGCCTCCAAATCTTCAGTGCAAACATAACTGCTGCTAGCTCCAGATCGTGTGTTGGGTAATTCTTCTTGTGGACCTTCAACTGTCTTGATGCATAAGCAATAACTTTGCCATGTTGCATCAAAACACATCCTAATCCACTACCTGATGCATCACTGTAAACAACAAAATCTCCTGACCCTGAAGGAAGAGTCAAGACAGGTGATGTTGTCAATCTTCTCTTTAATTCTTCAAAAGCCTTCTGGCAGTCTTCTGTCCATGTAAACTCCTGGTCTTTACATGTCAACTTCATCATCGGCTCCGCAATTCTTGAGAAATTTTCTACAAACCTTCGGTAATATCCCGCAAGTCCGAGAAAACTTCTCACCTCTGCAACTGATGTGGGTGTAGGCCAAGTCTCTATCGCAGCAACCTTCTTCGGATCAACTGAAAGTCCTTCTCCTGAGATGATATGTCCCAAGAAAGGTACTTTATCCATACAAAACTCACACTTACTGAGTTTGGCATATAGCTTTTCCTGTCTCAATGTCTCTAACACAATTCTGAGATGCTCCTCATGATCTTCATGGCTCTTGGAATATACTAGAATGTCATCAATGAACACAACCACAAATTTATCCAAGAACTGATGAAAGACTCTGTTCATCAAACTCATAAACACTGCTGGCGCGTTGGTTAAACCAAACGGCATTACCAAGAACTCATAATGTCCATACTTGGTCCGGAAAGCTGTCTTCGGTATATCCTCCTTTCTTACTTTAATCTGATGATAGCCGGATCTAAGATCAATCTTCGAGAATACCCTAGCACCACTCAATTGATCGAATAGATCATCAATGTGTGGTAAGGGATACCTGTTCTTGATGGTCATAGCATTTAGTGTCCTGTAGTCAATGCACAACCGTACTGTTCTATCCTTCTTTGCCACAAATAATATGGGTGCTCCCCAAGGTGAAATACTGGGTCAAATAAATCCCTTTTCCAAAAGATCATCAACTTGTTCCTTCAACTCCACTAACTCCTTAGGTGCTAGCCGATATACTGATGAAGTGATAGGCTCTGCTCCTGGAGTTAAGTCTATTATGAATTCTATTTCTCGATCAGACGGTAAACCTGGAAGATCATCAGGAAATACATCCACAAACTCAGATATGACTCTTGGGTAACCTGTCTCCCCTTCTACAGATAGTACCCTAAGAGTAGGCTGAACTCCTTGCTCTATAGCTCCTCGAAGAAACTCAAATTCTGGATGTCCAGGCGGTCTAAATATAACCCGTCCAAGTCGGCAATCAAGAGCCGCATGGTACTGACTCCATACCAAGTACAACATCATAATCCGGCATAGAAAAGATCAGAAATTGAGCGTGCATCTCTCTTCCACAGACTACTACAGAACATGATCTACAGACGTCACTAACCAGAATTATTCCACCTCCCGTAAGAATTCTCTTCATCTTCGAGAGAGGTGTGGTAGCTACTCTATGGGTGGCTACAAACTAGCTGCTATAAATGAATGCGATGCTACAGAATCGAATAAAGCTACAGCTGGTAATGAAGCTACTAAAATAGTACCTGCGATAACCTCGCCTACAGTAGCTTCCTCCTCAACAACCAATGTAAATGCCTGACCTCGTCCCTGAGCTTGGCCTCTCTGCTGCTGAGCCTGCTGAAATAGAGCTGCTTGTGGTGCCAGTGGTGGTCTCTGCTGATTTCCTCCTGGGGCTGGTGGTCTGACTCCTCCAACTCCTGTCTACGGTGCTCCTACTGCTGGATAAGCTGGTCGTGGTGCAGGTAAAGCTAGTCTCGGTGCTCCCTCTCTGCGCTCGGTGCAGTCTCTGGTTGAATGCTGGTAAGAACCGCAAGCCAGGCATAGTCCTAACTTGCGTCTACATTCTCTCTCAATGTGACCTACCTTGCCGTAGTAGTGACAAATAGGGAGAGATATGGCCCTGTGTGCTGCTCTATCGGGCATACTCCTCTGGGATCGTTTTGCAGGATCCCCATGTGCTGTCCTGGATGGTGCTGGTGTGATTGGCCTCTTCAGATTTGACTCCCTTCTAGTAACACGCTCCATGCGTCATGCTGCTGCAAGGACGTCGGTATATGATGTAGGTGCGATCGATCCAATCAATCTCTGGAGCTCGAACTTTAGTCCATCAAAGAACTTCTCAGCTTTCTCTTCCTCTGTCGAAATCAAGGTTGGGGCGAAGCGACTTAGACGAATAAATTCTGCGTTGTATTCTTCCACTGACATATTGCCTTGGATAATTTGGTTGAACTTGTCTCTGAGCTCCGACTGTGCAACTGCTGGAATATACATCTCTCGGAAGAGTCTGGAGAACTCTTCCCAAGTGACTCGGTCCTGTCCGAGCCTCCTCTCTTCTGATAACCACCAATGATGTGCATTTTCAGTCAACTGCATTCTGACCGCAGTCATCAATTTCTCTCTCGGAAGTTCAGCTGCTTCCAACTGGTGCTGTATGTTCGTGAGCCATTCGTGAACTTCTGTTGGCCCCTCTTTACCAGAAAAGGTACGAGGCTTGAGCTGACGAAAATCGATGATAGATCCCGTCGCTGATCGCCTCGCTGGTGGGTTTGCCTGCTCCATTGCTGATACCATGCTGGTTCTCAAATACTCTACCTTGTGACGATGTGCCTCTTGCTGAACCTGCTGCTGGGCTTGCATCATGGCATACATCATCTGAAACATCTGTTGCCCGTCCATGGCTTATCCTGGCGGGAAAACTGGCATCTGTGGAGTGAACTGTGGCGGAGGTGGGATGTCATCACGCCGGAACCTTGGGTTAGGCTGGCCGGTTTGATTGCTCTGCAATATTTTTCCTCCATTCCCTGGTGTCACTCCGTCTATATAAGTAACCACAGCGTCGTGTGGCGTATCCAAGGGATTCTCATCTCCGTTTCTGGGATCCATTACTCTGCAACCAAAAGATAAACTATAAGAACGCTCAGAGGAATCAACACAGGATGCAAATCAAGTAACAAATTCGAGTTCGATATAGAGTTCAAAAATGGTTCAATAATGGATGAGATCCTATAACTTATCCTATCCTTAGGGCAGGCTTGTTCGGTCCATAAGTTGAAACCGAACGATTTAGTCGTAGACCTGCATGGGCCACCACAAAAACCATGTCACGCCCCAGTCCCAAAATACCGAGGGACCAGACACGTGGCAATGGCCAGCAGCACGCACCGATGGACAACCCAATTTAATGGATCCATCAGGGCATACTTAAGCTGTAAAACAAAGTCTACGATAACATGGCACAACTAATCTCATCCACACAAGATAAAATATGATCCACAGATATAAGAAATGTAAATCATCAAACAGTCTCACAAAGTGCTTCGGGGAACAACCCGATAAAATCTGAGACAATGGTTCAACAGACCAAAATATAAATGACTGAATAAAATAAATACTGAGCATGTAACATGGATGCTCAGGAAAAGTCTTCGGCTAACACCTCGTCCTCGGGTGTCGGTACTGCTCCTGTATCTGCTTCTGCTCCTGCTACTGCTGCTGTCCCGTATACCTCGGGATAAATCTCATCTGCAAATCCTGGGGACATAATCCGGATCCAGGTCCTCAGGGGACATAACAAGGTACAGATAATACAAGCCAAAATAAATATAGTGCAGCAGATAATGAAATAAATAGGGTAAGCTATATAACCATCTATGTGAAATGCAAGATGAGAGCATCACGAGTACTCAGGCTGAGCCACTACAAGCTCTGTGTCGGGGAGCCGGTAGCAGTAATAATGAGTAATGGGCCAAGCTCGGGTTTCAGAATCTTTTGCCTCACAATAGTAGGGGATATATATGTAATCAGCCTGTAGCCTGTGTGTCTCTCCCCACCCAATGTAATCACACATCTCATGTCCATAACGTCTCATGTACATGGCACGCAAGATCATAGCTAATGCAGTAAGTCATAGAGTATCCAAGAGTATAATGTCTATGTCAGAAATCTGTATCCTATACAGAATCACCATGAATAACTCAGAAAGATACTGTCATGAATAGTGTCCAGTGTCCTGGGTATAATGTACTTGATAAGACAAGTACGAGAATATAAAGGGGTTACGAATTTTTATCTCTAGATGACATACACAACATCGCGTACGGTGTTGGCACCCGACTAATAATCGGACGCTAAGTAAGTCACACGGTCCTAGGTTAAGCATGCACAGCAATATAAATAAAGCAAGAAAATATGCAACAAGAACTGTAAAGTTGGCAAGGTATACTTGCCCACTGATGTATAACTAAGTCAAGGAAATAAGTAGCAAAGCTGCAGGGTTTGGCAAGGTACACTTGCCTGGGGTTTGAATATCAATAGTTGTCCCTGTAACAGTGGATCATGTAGGTACTCCTCCAAAAGCTGTAATAAATATCACCAACAGTCTCAGAAGATATCAAATAGCTAGAAACGCCTGTCCTTAGATCCAATTTGGACACAAGGGCAAAAATGACATTTACGGACCAAAGCGGTGTCCACATGTGGGCCACTTTGCACCAAAAAACGTGTCAAGGTCAAAGGTCTCCAAATTTGCCAAACTTAGTGTCAACAAGTCCGGAACAAGAATACGAACCCAACAAAACTTCTAGAATTGGATTTCGATGAGCCGATCACAAAATCGTCCATCAAGTGAAGCCTGTGGGGCCTACGATACGCAATTTTGTCAATGTTCGCAGAATCGAACCAAACTTGGGTCACAGGACAAGCGTATTGCTACGAGTCCAATGGCACAAGTTTTGTCTCGATCCGACGTGTGTACACAAAGTTACAATATGTTCCAGAATGGGCGGATACGGAACGTTGTCGACGGATACGCGTTGATTTCGGTGTGCACGCACATCCGAATCGACTTCTGCGAAATCTCGCACGTCCGTATCAACGTCACGCACGTTTCGGTAAAGACGACGTGCGACCAAGTCGTCCTGTTTGGCGGGACGCACTCATTTTCGGGGTAAAATAGGGCATTAGTTTTCCTGTTTTTGGATCGCGGTGTACGATCACCACAGGACGCGATGCACCGAGCGAGTTACACGGGCATTGAGAGGGTTATACAGTCTACGCGTTGCAATAGACGAAATCGAAAATAGAATCACGAGGAGAGAGGAAACGCTACCTGAACAGGGCCCCGTGAATCTGAATTTTACGTGTCCGTGTGTCTGTTCGTGTCCGGGTCAAAGCTCCTGTGTCCGGGTGTCTGCTGCTCTAGGGTTCTGATCCGGAGACAGCAGGGTGACGCGCCGGAGACTGCGCTGGTCGTGGTTGGCTTCGCCGGACGTGTCGACGCGAGCGGAGGCGGTGGCGACGTTGGGGTTTGCTGTCGAGCAAAGCGGAGCGGGGGCTTTCGAGGGCTTCGAGTGTCGGTGGCTGCGGGCTGAGGAGGGAGGCGGTGCCGGTAGTGGGTTAGGGCAGCGAGTGGGTGGCCGGCTAGGGGCTCTGATCAGTGGAGGACGTCGGCAGAGATGGTCGGGAGAGAAAGAGGGGTGATGGGGATGAAGGCGGTGGTCGTGTGGCGTCGGAGCTGGTCGACAGGAGGTCGACGGCGAGGCGAAGGGTCGAGCGGGAGGTGATGATCGACTGAGCGGAGGAGAGGTCGGCGGCGTCGGGTTCGAGCGGGAAGCGGTGGAGAGAAGAAAAAGACGACGACGGCGGCAGGGAGAATTATTAGGGTTGCGGCGCTGGGCACGAACGTCGAGGGGGGGTTTATACGGCACCGTCGGGTCGGAACAGTATTTCCGACCCGATTAGAATTAGGGTTCTGTGGGTTTCGGGTCCGGGTCAGGTTTGACTCGTATCCGACCAGACCCGACCCGCTATGCTGGGTTGGCCTGGTTCGGTTCAGTTAGCGGTTCGGTTCAGTCAGGTTTGGTTTGGTTTAAATATCCAATAGTTTTTAGGGCTTTAAAAATGATTTCAGAGTCCAATAAATTCACCGAAAATTACCCTATGTCCGGTTTTCCATTTTACATCATAAAATATTATTTCCATAATATTTTAACATCAATTAATAGCTTTTAAAATCTTTTAATCACTAATTCCTTAGTTTTAATTCCAGAAAAATATCGAAAAATTGGGAAAAATTATATTAAAAATATTCTGAAAAAATCAGGGTATTTACAATGGATCCCAGGAACGGAGATGAGAATCCCTTGGATACACCACACGACGTTGTGGTTACTTATATAGACGGAGTGACCCCAGGGAATGGAGGACAAACATCGCAAAGCAATCAAACCGGCCAGCCTAATCCAAGGTTCCGGCGTGATGACATCCCACCTCCGCCACAGTTCACTCCACAGATGCCAATTTTCCCGCCAGGGCAAGCCATGGACGGGCAACAGATGTTTCAGATGATGTATGTCATGATGCAAGCCCAGCAGCAGGTTCAGCACGAGGCTCAGTGTCACGAGGCAGAGTATTTGAGAACCAGCCTAGTATCAGCAATGGAGCAGGCAAACCCACCAGCGAGGCGATCAGCGACGGGATCTATTACCGATTTTTGTCAGCTCAAGCCTCGTACCTTTTCTGGTAAAGAAGGGCCAACAGAAGTTCATGAATGGCTCACTAACATACAACACCAGTTGGAAGCAGCTAAACTTCCGAGAGAGAAATGGATGACTGCGGTCAGAATGCAGTTGACTGAAAATGCGCATCATTGGTGGTTTTCAGAAGAAATGAGGCTCGGACAGGACCGAGTCACTTGGAAAGAGTTCTCCTGACTCTTTCGGGAGATGTATATTCCAGCAGTTGCACGGTCAGAGCTCAGAGACAAGTTCAACCGCCTTATCCAAGGCAATATGTCCGTGGAAGAATACAACGCAGAATTTATTCATCTAAGTCGCTTCGCCCCAACCTTGATTTCGACAGAGGAAGAGAAAGCTGAGAAGCTCTTTGACGGACTGAAGTTCGAGCTCCAGAGGTTGATTGGATCGGTCGTACCTACATCATATACCGACGTCCTTGCAGCAGCACGACGCATGGATTGCGTCACTAGAAGGGAGTCAAATCTGAAGAGGCCAATCACATCAGCACCATCCAGGACAGCACATGGGGATTCAGCAAAACGGACCCAGAGGATTATGCCAGAGAGAACAGCACACAGGGCTATATCTCTCCCTACTTGCCACCACTGCGGCAAGGTAGGTCACATTGAGAGAGAATGCAGACGCAAGTTAGGACTATGCCTGGCTTACGGATCCAACCAGCATTCAACCAGAGACTGCACCGAGCGCAGAAAGGGAGCACCGAGACTAGCTTTACCTGCACCACGACCAGCTTATCCAGCAGTAGGAGCACCACAGACAGGAGTTGGAGGAGTCAGACCACCAGTTCCAGGAAAAAATCAGCAGAGACCACCACTGGCACCACAGACAGCTCTATTTCAGCAGGCTCAGCAGCAGAGAGGCCAAGCTCAGGGAC
Organism: Iris macrosiphon; assembly: GCA_036927795.1. Taxonomy (NCBI): domain Eukaryota; kingdom Viridiplantae; phylum Streptophyta; class Magnoliopsida; order Asparagales; family Iridaceae; genus Iris; species Iris macrosiphon. The sequence goes on along the minus strand of JAYESA010000002.1, from coordinate 144,348,212 downwards.
GAGGACAGGCATTTACATTGGCCGTTGAGGAGGAAGCTACTACAGGAGAGGCTATCGCAGGTACTATTTTAGTAGCTTCATTACCAGCTGTAGCTTTATTTGATTCTGGAGTATCGTATTCATTTATAGCAGCTAGCTTTGTAGCCACCCATAGAGTAGCTACCGCACCCCTTCCGAAGATGAAGAAAATTCTTACGGGAGGTAGAATTATCCCAGTTAGTGACGTCTGTAGATCATGTTCTGTAGTAGTCTGTGGAAGAGAGATGCGAGCTCAATTTTTGATCTTTTCCATGCCGGATTATGATGTTATACTTGGTATGGACTGGTCAAGTCAGTACCATGCGACTCTTGATTTCCGACTTGGACGGGTTATATTTAGACCGCCTGGACATCCAGAATTTGAGTTTCTTCGGGGAGCAGTAGAGCAAGGAGTTCAGCTTACTCTTAGGGTACTATCTGTAGAAGGGGAGACAGGTTACCCAAGAGTCATATCTGAGTTTGTAGATGTATTTCCTGATGATCTTCCAGGTTTACCGCCTGATCAGAAAATAGAATTCACAATAGACTTAACTCCAGGAGCAGAGCCTATCACTTTATCAGTATATCGGCTAGCACCTAAGGAGTTAGTGGAGTTGAAGGAACAAGTTGATGATCTTTTGGAGAAGAATTTTATTCGGCCCAGTGTTTCACCTTGGGGAGCACCCATATTATTTGTACCGAAGAAGGATGGAACAGTATGGTTGTGCATTGACTACAGGGCACTAAATACTGTGACCATCAAGAACAGGTATCCCTTACCACGCATTAATGATCTATTCGATCAATTGAGTGGTGCTAGGGTATTCTCGAAGATTGACCTTATATCCGGCTATCATCAGATTAAAGTAAGGAAGGAAGATATACCAAAGACACATTTCAGGACAAAGTATGGACATTATGAGTTCTTGATAATGCCGTTTGGTTTAACCAATGCGCCAGCAGTGTTTATGAGTTTGATGAACAGAGTCTTTCATCAGTACTTGGATAAATTTGTGGTTGTGTTCATTGATGACATTCTAGTATATTCTAAGAGCTATGAAGAGCACGAGGATCATCTCATAATTGTGCTAGAGACCTTGAGACAGGAGAAGTTATATGCCAAACTCAGTAAGTGTGAGTTTTGTATGGATAAAGTGCCTTTCTTGGGACATATCATCTCCGGAGAAGGACTTTCAGTTGATCCAGAGAAAGTTGCGGCAATAGAGACTTGGCCTACACCTACATCAGTCGCAGAGGTGAGAAGTTTTCTCGGACTTGCGGGATATTACCGAAGGTTGTAGAAAATTTCTCAAGGATCGCGGAGCCTATGACGAAGTTGACACGCAAGTACCAGGAGTTTACATAGACAGAAGACTGCCAGAAGGCTTTTGAAGAATTGAAGAGAAGATTAACAACAGCACCTGTCTTGACTCTTCCTTCAGGGTCAGGAGGTTTCGTTGTTTATAGTGATGCATCAGGTAGTGGATTAGGATGTGTTTTGATGCAACATGGCAAAGTTATTGCTTATGCATCGAGACAGTTGAAGGTCCACGAGAAGAATTACCCAACACACGATCTGGAGCTAGCAGCAGTTATATTTGTACTGAAGATTTGGAGGCACTATCTTTATGGAGAGAAGGTAGAAATCTTTACTGATCACAAGAGTCTGAAATATGTATATACTCAGAAGGAGCTCAACATGAGACAGCGACGCTGGCTGGAATTGATGGTAGACTTTGATATAGATTTGCAGTATCATCCGGGAAAGGTGAATATCGTAGCAGACGCTCTCAGCAGGAAGCCTACGGCTTATTTCTTGACGATGCAGCCTGAGTTATTGAGAGATCTATAGGAGCTTCAGATAGAGGTTGTTTTACCAGGACAGAGTGGCGTGCTAGCTAATCTCGAAGTTAAGTTGTCACTTGTGGAAAGAATTAAAGAGGCATTGCCCACCGATGCTAGATTCCGAAGACTCAAAGAGAGGAGAGAAGCCGGCATGCAGACAGGACTTTGCATACATGAAGACGGGACATTAAGGTTTGGGAATCGTCTGTATGTTCCAAATGGAGAATTAAGACAGGAGTTAATGACTGAAGCACATAGCTCTATGTACTATGTTCACCCAGGAGGAACCAAGATGTACCGAGACTTGAGGCAGTATTATTGGTGGCATGGAATAAAAAGGGAGATTGCAAGATTTGTAGCTAAATGTTTAGTCTGTCAGCAAGTAAAGGCCGAGCATCAGAGGACTGCAGGTATGTTACAGCCGCTTCCTATACCAGAATAGAAGTAGGAACATATCACGATGGATTTTGTCACAGGATTTCCAAGGAGCCCCAGCGGAAGAGATGCAGTATGGGTTATCATGGATAGACTTACTAAATTGGCACACTTCTTGCCATTTAGAGTTGGACAGTCCACAGAGGTACTAGCCGACATGTATATGCGACAAATCGTCAGATTACATGGAGTGCCGGTTAGTATTGTATCGGATCGAGATTCGAGATTCATATATCATTTTTGGCGAAGCATGCAAGAGATTCTTGGCACCAGACTCAAATTTAGCACAGCTTACCACCCACAGACAGATGGTCAATCAGAGTGCACCATTCAGATCTTGGAGGATATGTTGCGATCGTGTATGCTAGACTTCATAGGATCTTGGGAAGATCATTTGCACTTAGTGGAGTTCTCCTACAATAACAGTTATCAGGCCAGCATTCAGATGGCACCATTCGAGGCATTATACGGAAGAAAGTGTAGATCGCCAATATGTTAGAGTGACGTTGGTGAACGTCAAATACTGGGTCCAGAATTGATAATGCAGACAGTGGAGAAGGTAAAACAAATTCAAAATCATCTTCGAGCAGCTCAGGACAGACAAAAGCATTGGACTGATACGCACAGACGTCCCCTAGAGTTCAAAGAAGGAGAGCACGTATTCTTGAGGATCTCGCCCACTCGTGGTACTATCAGATTTGGGAGCAGAGGCAAGTTGAGCCCATGGTATATCAGGCCATTTGATATTCTAGAGCGCATTGGCGAGGTGGCTTATCGTCTTACATTACCTCCATCCTTAGAGGGAGTGCATGACGTATTCTACGTCTCAAAGCTGAGAAGGTACGTGACTGACCCAAGTCATATAGTCGATCATTCTGAGATGGCAGTGGGCCCAAGCTTGAGATATGAAGAACAACCAGTTGGCATCCTCGACTACAGTGAGAAGACATTGCGAGGACAGACAATTAGACTGGTTCGTGTAGCTTGGAAACATCATTCTTCTGGCGAATCGACCTGGGAACGGGAGGATAGTATGCGTCAGCGTTATCCTCACTTATTCGCGGATGCAGTTATAACCTAAACATTCTTGTAATTTCCATAGTTCTTTCCTTTAGTAGTTCATTCTTTGATTGCGAGGACGCAATCCTCTTAAGGGGGTAGATTGTAAACACCCTGATTTTTCAGAATAATTTAATAAATTTTTTCCCAATTTTTTGGTATTTTTCTGGAATTAAAACTTAGGAATTGGTGATTACAAGATTTTTATATGCTGTTAATTGATGATAAAATGTTATGGAAATAATATTTTTATGGTGTAAAATGGAAAACCGGACATAGGGTAATTTTTTGTGAATTTATTGGACTCCGAAATTATTTTTATAGCCCTAAAAACTATTGTAGAATTAAACCAAAATAAACCTGACTGAACCCGGATCACTTGAACCAAAATAAACCAAACCGACTCAACTGAACCGAACCAAGCCAACCCAGCATAACGGGTCGGGTCGGGTCGGATCCATGAAACCCGACCCAAACCCGAAACCCGACCGAACCCTAAACCCTCCGCCAGATTCACTATTCACCACCTATTTAAACCCCCTCGACATCCGTGCCCGCCGCCATCGCACCCCCTCTCTCCTCTTTTCACCGCCGCAGCCAAGCCTGATGATCCTCGCCTGAACCCTAGGCAGCCGCCGCCGCCTCCTCCTTCTTCCACCCGCAGACCTCCCCGCTCGATACCTTGCCGTCGACCATCTTCTCCCTCCGTCGCCGGCCCTCCACCAACACCACCCTAACCCGACTCCAGGCCGCCCCCTCGGTCATCCGCCTCACCCCAGCGAACCCCGCTCGCCTCGACGCCTCCCTCCTCCTCTTCCCACAGCCCCGCACCGCCTGACCCGCTCCGCCCGACCTCGCCGCCTCTCCCTTCGACACCGCCCTGCACCGACAGCAGCCCCAACCCCGCTCCTCTCCGCACAACCGCCCTCGCCGTCGACCAGCACCCGGATGCCCTAGGACGCATCGACTTCCGCCGGCAAGTCCCCCGTCATCTCCGGACACGGACACAACAGGATCCAACAGCGGATACAGGACCAGGACGCAATCCAGACACTCGGACACGTGAAATTCAGACTTCTCGGAGCCCTGTTCAGGTAGCGTTTCCTCTCTCCTCGTGATCCCATTTTTGATTCCGTCTATTGCAACGCGTAGATTGTGTGACCCCCTCGATGCCCGTGTAACTCTCTCGGTGCATCGCGTCCTGTGGCGATCGCGAACCGTGATCCAAAAATAGGAAAACTAATGCCTTATTTTACCCCGGAACTGAGAATGTTTGATGATTTACATTTCTTATATATGTGGATCATATTTTATCTTGTGTGGATGAGATTAGTTGTGCCATATTGTCGTAGATTTGTTTTACAGCTAAAGTACGCCCTGATGGATCTATTAAATTGGGTTTGTCCATCGGTGCGTGCTGCTGGCCATTGCCACGTGTCTGGTCCTTCGATATTTTGGGACTGGGGCGTGACACCTCATCAGTAGTCTCCATCCACCATTATAATAGCCACACCCCAAGTTCAGGGCGTACTTTTAGTCGCCAAACTTGTCATTTAGCCTCCATCTCCCATAAGCTCCTCGATAACAAGCATATCACAAGCATAACACAATGTGATAATACAAGCTTTAAATCCATCTATCTCTTATCTAATAGCCGCACCCCCTAGATTCCGAAGGACCGGAACAGCGGGGCGGGCTACTAGTCTCTTCTCTAACATGACAAGCCATTTACTCTTTATAACAATACAAGCATACATTCAATCTAGCTTTTGCATCCAAGACAAACAATGATATAAACGACGATAAGCAAACATACAAACGATCTTTAATTTAAGCAAGCATGACACAGGTCCTCTATCTCTTCTAGTTAAGAATGCAGTTCTACTCTTTTCTTAGCATGGCTGGGTTCGTTCAATAGTTGTGTCAGTGTAACTAGCATGCAACATTTATTTCTATACTTAACATGGCGAGGGTTCTATCTCTTTTTAGGCAAGCATATAAGTTCTCTTATTAGGCATGCGGGTTCTCGTTCCACCATTCTCAATGCGAATATTATCTTATTAAGCAAACAAGCATTATAAAAACTCAGATTCATTATTAAGGCGTGCAAGAATCAGAGAATAAAGTTCTGCCCACTCACCTAAATCAGTCATCTTCTGGTTCAACAAGGAGCTCTTCAAGAAGGTTTTCTTTTTGAGTTAGCAAATCGATATCTCTTATACATAGTGCCAACGCGGAGCGGGGCACTACAGTAGAAATCTAATGTCGCATTGGTCAAACATTTCTAGTTATCTTATATCAGGTAATTGCATCTTTTTATTTGGCTCGGCTCAATTAGGTCTATCTTGCTTCTATGGGATCTATTCTTATAACTTGTCCATCGCTCAACTTCATACTGGAACTAAATGTGAAAAAGATCCGTCACCATCGATCATATTTGTTTCCTTGTCTAGCCACATGAGAATATCTATGAAAGAAAATAATTGAAGTGGGGACCATTGTCTAGGTCTCATCTGAGCCAATCAAATTTTGACCCAATTGATATTTTGGAACTATAAATATATTTATTATAAATTATTATTATTATTTTAATATTAAGTGTCACGCCTTCTAGACAAAAATTCTGGCTTCGCCACTGATAATCATGTTATTCATCTTTTAGTTTGTATAAAATATATGCATAAGTTGTGAAAAAACAAGAAATTTCGTACAAATATGTTACAAATTTCAACCATAAAGTAGCGATTACAACAACAAGTAAACTTACAATGGTGATGCAAAACCACAACAAGCAATAAAAATTGTAACACTAGAGCAAAGTTCTGAAAACAACAATTGAAGAAATCTGAAAAATTATTCAAGAAGATCACTGTCGGGTGATGAAGATCAATGTTGCTCGATTTGAAGAAATCTGGAAACTATTGAAAAGATCCTTGTCAGGGTAATGAAGATCACTGTTGCTCAAAGTATGATTTGATCCTTTTCTGTCGATCCACTCCCAGGAACTAACAAGTTCATATGAACCACTGGAACGATCCTTTGGCACCTTCTGGATGATGGACAGGACCTCGCTATAGCTGTTATTGCTCCTCTTTGCTGTTGTAAATACTCCTCTCATATTGCATATAATATTTAGAGTTCTATCGTCTAAGTACAAAAACTTAGAGATTATATAGGGGATCCAAGCCCCTAACAGTCATAACTGTTGGCCCATCCGGTCTCAGTCAACTTGATTTTAATAGTTAACTAAACATGCATTGATATATCACGATCTAAAGCCTCAACACTGCTATTACATGTCGTCTATATTACGTCTATTCAAATATAATCTTTTATTTATTTGAGTCTAGGACTGATGTAAGCTGAGTCGCACTGGCAAATCCTAAATACCTATACCCAGATACATAGTCCACTCAAATAAACCAAATAACCTATCCACCAAATCAGGCCACATTTATTTACAAAGTCTACCATACTAAGAGACCGAACTCGGGCCGAACTCGGTTACCCTTTTGGTATAAAATCAACCAGTTCAATTAGCTCCTAATTTTTTGGCCCAACGGTTAAAAATTTGAATTAAACCCCATACGAATTCTGGCCGCATTCTGTTTGCCTACACCCTATAAATAGGATTGGAATTCTTCATTCTTACTCACTCAACCATTCTTAAGTCTTCTATCCTATTATGAGCAAACCTCTAAAGCCTTGACTTTTTTTAATCTCAAAGAGCAACTCCCTAGCCTTCCTAGTGCCAAGTGCGATCTCGGTCTAGAAGTCTTCAGAGTTGTAAAGAGCTTTGATCCATCAGTTTCTCTCTCTAAGCTTATGAAGTTGCAAGACTTCGGATCAAACCTTTTGGTATAAAGAAGTGGCAAGCCTTCAGATCAAAGCTTGTGATTTAATATTGGTGATTATAGTGGATAAAACTCTGAGCTTGAGTTCCCGGGACTGGACTAGTCGTCTCAGAGAAAAATCAGTATACATCTTGGTGTTTGCGTTTGCTTCCTCTCTCTACTTTACTGCTTTACTTTACTGTCTCTATATACATTGTTCGTTAGCAACTGCCTTCATTCTAATAATCTTAAATTAGGTAGATTATTCCGTTGTACTCTATTCACCCCCCTCTAGAGTTGCCTCACGGTCCTTCAATTGGTATCAGAGTAGGTTATCTCTTATTTAGTTTCTGATCCTAATTGCTCCTTCAATTGGTATCAGAGCTAGTTCTCTTGATATTTGGCATAATATCCTAAGAGACTTATGGCAACTGTTAGATCTATCCACACCAACAATGGTGAAGACCAGTCCACAAATAGGCCACCCTTATTTGATGGTACTAACTACACGTACTGGAAGACACGTATGAGCTTCTACCTAAAGTCACTTGATTTTGACCTTTGGGCTGTAGTAGTAGAAGGATATAAGAATCCACCTAGAATAGTCATAGATGGTAACCTTGTAGAGAAACCTTATGATAAGTACACAAACACCGAAAAAATAAGCTAGTCTTGATACTAAAGCTATTAACGCTCTATTTTGTACTATAGACAGAATTAAATTTAACAGGGTCTCCACTTGTGGAACTTTACCCGAAGTATGGAAACTTCTTAAGGTCACTCATGAAGGAATCTCCTAAGTGAAGGAATAAAAAATAAGTCGTCTAACACTAGCGTATAAAGCATTCAAGATGAAGCAAAATGAGACGATCACTCAAATGTTCACGAGATTCCTCGACATCGTCAACCCTCTATTATCACTTGGCAAGGAGTACAGCAATCCCGAGAAGATTCACAAGGTACTCAGGGGACTTGCCAAGAATTGGAATCCCAAGGCCACTTCAATCATAGAAGGGAATGATCTTGCCACGATGACCCTTGAGACACTCATGGGCAAGTTGATGACTCACGAGCTGGATCTCAAGGAATTTGAAGAACCCACTCCCAAGGAGAAGACGATTTCTCTTAAGGCACATCACAAAAAGGTCACCAACTATAACTCTGATGACAATGAGTCTCAAGATGAGAAAGTTGCCCTGACCACCAAAAACTTCAAAAAAATTCTAAAGCTTGAGAGATCAAAGAAGAAGGAGCCAACTAACAACAGTGATGAAGAGCATATATGCTACAATTGTAAGAAGATAGGGCATATAAAAAAAGATTGTCCAACCCTAAGAAAAGAAAATTGCTACAATTATTCATCCAGAAGAACATCATCACGAAAATATGCAAATACTAGTATTTGGCACGAAAGTGAAGCTAGTGAATCCGAAAAAGAGAATCCTCGAGAAGCATCAAATATGCTTTATGGCATTAGTTGATAAGGTAATAACAACTCTTATGATGATTTTACTTTTGATAAACTAGGTAATGCTTTTAGTGATCTGCTTGATGATTTTAAAAAACTTAGAAATAAGTACAAGCATGCTATGAAAGATGTTCAAGAATGTCAAACTGAAATAGAGAGACTAACATCCCTACTAAGTGAAGTAAATGATACCTCTAACGATTCAGACGAGAATTCTAGACTTAAGATTCACCTCCATGAGGCACTTGCCAGTCTTGACAAGAGCTCTCAAGAGAATGCTAAACTTAAGAAAGAACTCGAATCTGAAAAGAAGAAGTATTACATTGTTGCACGAAGAATATATGCTCTCACTGCTAAATATGATGAAGTATATGCTACCTCTAAAAAGTTAGAGATTAGATTGGGTAAACATGTCAAAAAAACCTCCACCCAACCTAACACGAGACACATAGCAAGACAAAAGAACGCTCACATCTATGCTCCTACCTACATGCATAACAATTCATGCAATCATATGTTCAGAAAATATCATACACATAGAAGTAACATAATAATGCATTCTATTATAAATATCCACAAAGACCACAAAGAAATATCCCACACAATCATGCATTCTATCCACATAGACCATAAAGAACTGCTTCACACACAATATATATATATATATATATATATATATATATATATATATATATATATATATATGATAATTTGCCATGGCTTGGATATTTTGAGCAATGCACTTTTTCTTCCAACCAAATTCACATTATTAGTCTTGACTGTACCTAGTACATTTGTGACATAGGTGTTACATTAATTTTATCCCCCCATGCTCCAAAAATATGGACAGACATCTCAAACCAACGATATTATAAATTTACCATCAATTGGCTAGTTGAACCCAATCGAACCCAAATATCAAACTCGGGCTCTCAAATCAAATCCTATGAGACATGTACACTACCCCACACGCATCCCCCATTATTTATATATATTCTTCACACTTAAACCCTCGCATCCTTGGAACTTTTTGAGGTCATGCTGGCCTCGACAAGGGACTCGTCTTGTCGGCGGAGTATAATTCAACCGCTAGTGCGACTACGACTTGGGTTGACGATGCATCGGTTACCGACTTCGGTCTTGGAACAACGGCACTAATGTCCCAAGTTCTACTAGTCTTGCGAGGTCATACGGGCCTCATTGGAGAGCTCGGCTTGTCCAGCATATCTTCGAATGCCTGTTGGTTGAAGTAAACGACTAAGATCCTCTGAGTCGAACCTAACTTGGTTACCTCGGATTGTGTCACCAGATTCTCATTAGATGAGAAGATCTTCTCCAGCAGAGTCATTATTTTTGTTGATATCACAAAAATAGAGGTTTTGGGTGGAGGATGTAAAACTCTTATTTATTACAAATTGACAAAGAGTACAAGAGAATCCCTATACAAGAGGATCTAAGTATAAAACAAAAGATCTGGACAAGTGTGACAGTGGAGATCGAGCACTGCAGCGGCTTCTTTACTCCGTTGATGATCCAGAACAAAGGAGGTTGACGAGGCTTCTAGCGGCGCTCCTGTCTTCTTATCCTATTTCACGTGTGGACACTGCCTCTACGTGTGTATCTTTTACATGTAGATACGGCTGCCTTTTGCATATGGAAGATTCCCACTATTTATAGCCTTAGGAAGGCTTTATATAAGCACTTGTAAGTGGGATGCATGTTGGCGCATGGTACTGCAGGCGCATACAGTGTTAAGATTGCCACGTGTAAAACAGAGATCTAGGATTTTTGTCGCCCATAATACTCGTGACACGTGTCATGCCCTTATTTGGATAGCTATGACTGAACCTTCGGAATACTTCCACTTGGCGCATAAAGAGCACTTGAAAAGGTAGTGGCGCATGACACTGCAAGCGCATACTAAGATACGTAGTGGCGCATGGCACTGCAGGCTCATGAGACACTAAGATGCATAGTGGCGCATGGCACTGCGGGAACATGAGATAATAAGATGCGTAGTGTCACATGGCACTGCGGGCAGATGAGACACTAAGATGCGTAGCGGCGCATGGCACTGCGGACGTATAAGACACTTCTTGGATGGTTGGTGCATAAAGAGAGGATACTGAAGCGCAAGAAGCTGGACCCATGAGGCGCATGGAGCTGGGTCACTAAGGCACATAGAGCCGAGTCACTGAGGTGCATGGTGTAGACTTTCCATGCTTCTACAAAGGTTATCTAGTCATGTAATCAGGTCAAGTATATATAGGGTGTAAATCATTCCCTACTCTACAAGGTCATCTAATCATGTAATCATGTCAAGTATATATAGGGTATAAATTATCCCCTACTATACAAGGTCATCTGGTGATGCTAAGAATTCATTACAGTCAAAGAAAATATCAAGAACACATGAAATCAGGCAAAATCAAGCAAAATAGACAAATTTGGATCATCCGTCGGATTATCGTGGATTACCGTCGAATCATCTGATTGGTCACAGCAAGTTTATGGACCAAAATTTGGATCATCCGCCAGACTGTCGCGGATCACCGTCGGATCATTCGATTGGTCACAGTAAACCCAGACTTAGAATTTTTCTTAAAACTTGTTTTGGCCGTAGAAACTTTATTTTAACTCAAAATTTGGATTATCAAAGGTCAAAATTGAATAAAATTAAATTCCCTACAAATATGGGAGCATTCGATTTCACAAATTATGAGATTTGATAGATTAATTCTGAGGAATACTATAAAAATAGATTTTTTGGAAAATTGAAACGGGTTTGGATTCCACCAAACTCAAAACCAGTTGGGCACAAGCTATGCAAGGTCTCATATAGCATATACAACTATGTTCCATGAAGATAACTCCAATATCTCTCTTGATACCAAGTTCGACTACCAGACCAAAATCAAATTCAACAGAAAAATTAAAATTAGGCTCAAAATAATTTCAAAATATGTACATGGACAAGAATCATACAAGAAACATATTTAACAAAATAAGTTTTGGAATAAACTAAGCTATCAATATCAAGAAAAAGCAAAAATGACAGTAAATACAGTTGTTCAGTGGTTTGGCAAGATGTACTTACCTACAGTCAAGCTTCCAGCCTAAATCTTCAACTCCACCACCAAGAGGGATTCAGAAACCACACTCTTAGGGCTCAAAACCAAGCTCCAAGCTCCCACGAGAAATGGAGAGGAAATAAAGAAGGAGAGAGAATGGGAAGAAAGAAAAAGAAATAAAAAGAGAGGAGAGAGAAAATAAATGAGTTTATATAGAAGTCGAGAATTAATCGTGGCCGTCGGATCTGACACGTCAGTGATCCACATCACAATTCAAATCAATCTCATCCATTCAAAAGAAAACCAAATATCCATTGGATGATAGGATGCTTCAAAAAATAATTGGATAATAGAGTGAATTAAATACTATCACAAAATATCCAACCATTATTCACGTAAAAATATTTATGTGGAATTATCCATCAGAATTTCGCGGATCACCGGCGGGTCATTTGAGTGAAAGGGAATCCCTTCACTTCGAGAAATTCTAAGGTTTTTTGTTCTACTCACGGGTCCTAGTATGGGTCTATGGCAATGCCAATGAATATTCTACTAGTCTAGGTAGTTTGGTGATAAAATATAGTTGTCACAAACTCAGAAAATCAAGATCGTTGCATAAGTCTTTAAATATTTTTTCGAAAACAGAAAATTAGAAAATCTTAAGGTACAATACATAAATACGTATCCGCATAAGAATATCGATACTTTGAGACGAGTCTCACAACCATATAGAGACTTTACTGACTTGTATACGTTGTCTTCAAGCCCCTTGATGACAAAATATTTCGTTTGTTTCATGTAAATCTTTTCGGCTCAATCTCCATTCAAGATGTTGTTTTGACATCCATTTAGTGAATCACTAACTTGTGAATTACACCAAAAGCGATAAGCATTCTGATAGTTTTTATCTACGCAACTTAAGTGTAGGTAACAAAGTAACCAATATCCCTCTTCCGAGAAAACCCTTAGCCACCAGTATAGTCTTAATTGATCAACTGTTTCGTCAACTTTTATCTTCTACTTGAAGATCCATTTTATTCGTTCGATTTTTCTCCTTCAGGTAAATTGACCAACACCTAACTATTATTGGTTGTTTTGGAATCAATCTCACCACTGATTGATTCTTCCAAAAAATAATATCTTTGTTCTTCATTGTGTCATCATAAGTAAGTGGATCAGCTTTCACATGATAAGTGGCAAAGTCTTCCCCAAAATCCTTTGTCACTCCATATTCCCAATATTCATATTTATATGAGTATTTGATTGATTTTTTATATCCATTTCCGATACGATGTCATATACTTGTATTGCTAGTACCTATATCCGATATTGGGTTCCTATATCATATTATTGGATTTTTGATTTAGTTTCAAGAACTGAACGGACGGATCACTCGTACGGTAATTGACATGTTTAAAACTGATTAATGGCTTATATAACTGGTTTTTATTTTCGGTCTTTCGACAAGATAATATGGTGGACCATGCAGGTCGAGAATATATTGGTTCGGTTACGTTACTGTATCGAGCAAGCCTGCGAATAGGACTAGAGTATAGGATCTCATCCACTTATTTAATCACCTTCCTTTATTTTGTTTTGAATTCTCATTTGACTACTTGAATTGCATCTTGATTGATCCTTTTATAATATAAATTTTATCTTTTCTTTCGTGCTTGATAGAGGTTAGGGAGATGACTAGTACTAGGTATATATGCCCATAGGTCAATTACACTATTAGTTGAACTCTTGTAAGTTGGGTAGCATGTCTTACAGCATAGAATTCCATAGTCGCTAAGAGACACTAATGAGGTATAGTTGAACGAGACCTGAATATATACTAGTGTAAGGAGATAGTATCTTCCTAGACTGTAGAGTTTTAGAGGTCCATACCCTAATTGGTGAACCATAGATTGAGACAAGAAGTTAGTATGGCAACTGTAGAGCCACAAACACCGGACGAGTCTTAGATTCTTGATGAACTTGAAATATTTATACTTTCATTTATTATAATCTCACGTACTTATATTTGTGGACTATCTTGACTTATGCTACTATTATAGCCTAGTTTTGCAAGCTTATTCTTTTATCGAACTTGTTCATGACATATGTGTTATTGGGGACGCACACTAATACATTATCTAATTAAATCGGTGCATTATGGTCTGATCAACCTTAGTGCACTTGGTTCGCTCTTCGTATGACTAAACATGGATTAAGATACAGTTGACTTAGCTTATTAGACGAATATACTCGCTCTTTAAGCATATTTGAGCATATCATATCGGTTATGTAACTGTACTAATACGAGCATGCGAATAAAAATTACCAAAATAGGATCTCATCCACAATTGCCTTGACAACTCTCTTTTGAATTTTACCATCGTACTTGAACCCCGTATTTGTATTCGATCATATCTTTCTTAAACTCCTTATTATTATTTTTTGTCTTTTCCTATTTCAAAAATATGAACACTCGTGCTTGATAGAAGATTAACATATAGATAGTACTAGATATGTACCCCATTATGACACAAAATTTTAGGAGTATAGATCAATGTAGAATTGAATATATATAGTGGGTTAACAGCCATAAGGATAGTTTGATATTTTAACTACATGACATATCCACGAAACTGGTAGATGACATGAGTAACAGTAGTATTATTCTCTTTCCTATCAAACAACTCGTCCCCTTGGGTTACTCATCTCCTCTATCGTATTTTTGCATCATCGATTCCATGTGCAAGTTCTCCTTGTACTAAAACTCATTTGCCCCGTAATACTTAAAGCAGACCAGACCAACCCATAGAATTTAATACATGAGTTAAATCTTCCCCTTTTCAAGATTGAGGTACAATATTCGTACTTGACCCTTCTCTACCATCTTGCCTTATCCTACTCTAGAACCGTGCTTTATTTTAATTTTGATGACAAATATCTTGTAAGTTTGGTAGAATATAAAACCCCAAATTTTAAAAGTTGTAATTTAATTATTTTTATTATTATTTAAATGGTTGAATTTTTTATTTACTTAGCTAGATAGAACATAAAATTATTTGATTAAATAACTTACATAAATATTTACTATAATTATTTGAAACAAAATAAAGTTATATATAAATAGAAAGAAGGAAAAAAAACTAACAGTTTTATTACATCTGTTCAACCCGACCCTCACATCCGCGGAATCTTCCTAGATTTGGATCGATCAAAGCTCTTCCAAATCTAAACCAAATCCTTCCAAATCTCTTCCTACGTAAACTATACCTAGTTCTCCTTTCATTAAGCCTAATTCTGGCCCAAATCCCAACTTAAATAGATGTCTAAATCTGAATCAAAATCGGTTAAAATCGAGTATATATATATCAAAGTTTTGAAACCTCTTTTCCCTTTCACAGCCGCACAACCTCCATGTAAACCTAAATATTCGATTCCAGAGTGATCCCCGACCACCCATGTGTCGTCCCGACTGCCTGCACTCCGCCAACGACGCTAGAGACCGTCGCACGACCGGCCGACCACCGCCAACCAACTGAACCCGTGACAGTAGCCACTCCATAACCCTATCTTCCAGGTGCGATAACTTCCTTCTTTTTCATTCATTTTCAAACATTTTCTTCGTACGCCTAGACAACATTACCCTCGAGAAACCCCTCTAAGTAGAATAATTTTTAGAGCCCTGGATTGATCGAAAAATTGATCCAAAGTTGGACGAAAAACTGTTCCAAAATAGTTCAAAAAATCAATCCAATACCTATGTTTATGTCCAGTTTTCTACTAACTCGTTTAGTATTTTGAAATATATTTAAAGGGACTTATTTACAACATAGATAGGATTAATTATATTCTTTTATTTATTTTCTTAGTTTGTTTTATTTGTCAAATTATTTTGTTTCCAAAATGACCAAAAACTATATTTTTAAAACATAAAATCTTGTGATACAGGGTCCGTCCCGCCAAACCTGGTCGCCTCATCATTTACCAATTGTACCGAAAGACGCGTATGGTATAGTCGGACGTGTGAAATTTTGCGGAAGTTGATTTGGACGTGTGTGCACGCCGGAATCAACTAGTATCAGTCAAAAAATTTCCGTATCGATATTTTTCAAATTATCCTATTAGTTTGTGCATGCTCATCAGAACACGATAAAATTTGTGTCATCGGATTTGTGGTATTACGCTGGTCTTGTCACCAGAGTTTTGTATGATTCTGGGTCAGTCGACGGATTGCCGTCTCGCAGGCCCATAATTCGACTTGACGAGCGATTTTGTGATCCGCTCACCGGAATCTAAAACTGGATATACCGTTGAGTTCGTATCGTCGTTTAGGATTCGTTTGACCTATAATTTATCCTATTTAGAGACCTTTATCTTTGGCACACATTTCAGTATAAAGTGGCCTACATGTGGACCCTACTTTTGTCCGAAATTATTGTTTTAGCCCATGTGTCTAAATTGGACGAAAGAGTAGTATTTTATGACTATCTTACTTATTCCAAAAATATTGGTAATGTCTGTTGCAGCATCCGGAGACATTTTTTTAGCTTCTATATTTTCTGGTTCGTCGTACATGTTGTCTTACGTCGTTTCAGCACCAAATCTTCACCAGGCAAGTATACCTTGCCATGATGACTATTTATTTATATTTTGTACATCATGTTGTATTTATGTTACTTATTTACTTAGTTATTTTTCTATAAAACTGCGCATCCAAGATAGAGTTGGATGCAACGGCAGATTACGTCGTCTTTATTTTGTTCATTATTCATATTGACCTAGAGTTATGTGACCTCCCCATATTAACGAGATATTCTTATATCTCCATGTCCTTGGTACATACTTTGTATATACACGAATGTGTGGTACGCATGAGGGGACACGGACCATCGTATTCGAGGTGCTCCCGATACGTAAGGGGCGTGTGTCGGCCTAGTTATACTTAGTGTCTAGGTGCATTCCTTGGACTTAGTGGTGAGGAACTGGATGTGTCATAGATACGATCTAAACATTCATTTGGGTGGAGAGGATATACACTAGTCGTTTGGACTACTTTACACTTATCTGTGACCGTACGCTCCGATGGAGATGCAGGTTGACGACCATGGTATTTTTATGAGAGAGATTTGCCCTGTTGTCTAGGGGATGCTCTGCGACATGTACATATGATTGGATAGATTATGTATATTTAGATCTCTAGTCTCGGAGGAGTCTATGTCGATCCCATTTTAGCCAGACAGTCCATTCTTGCAAAGGTTATCCTCAATTGCATTCACGTAGCTTGGTTAGTTTACCCAGTACATATATTTATATCCAGTTTATAATTTTCATGCTTTTATGTAACTTGTTACATCCCTCTGAGGACCTGGTCCCTTTTCAGGTATAGACGACCATGACTATTTGTAGGAGCACGGACCAGGACTTGTTACTCCATTCTCTTTCGAGGAGGTCGTCCCTTAGAGCCTCTCTGATTATTAGATGATGTGCTTATTATATTTTCTTTCATATTCTAGTTTGGTAGTGTATTTGTCTCCACCCAACTATTAGTTATTTTTATGGATTATTTGATATATTTTGGTTATTCAATTCTACTCTGTTTGTGGATGAGATTTAGTTGTGTCCTGTGACTTATGAATTATATATACCACTTGTGAATTATTATTTATAATACAGCGTACGTATATGTTATAGTTTTCATATATTGGAGTTGCATATACATACGGCTGGCATGCTTACGTATTCATAGTCCTACGTATTTTGGGACTGGGACATGACAGATAATGATATGGGAGACTACCATATGCCCCTAGTTATATCTTAGGTATTTTCCTATACCCATACTATGACCTGTGTATAGATTGGATACCCAAAATTGTCCAAAAATCAAAAATTCCTAAGCTGACAGCATACTGATAGTATATTGTCCGAATACTGATAGTATATTGTCAGAATACTTATAGTATACTGCCAGTATACTGTCAAAATATTGACAGTATACTATCTGTGTGGCAGTGTTCCAGTCAGCCTGTTGACTTGGCTTGGCCCTTACCATTGGGTGCTTGGTTTTATTGTGGGCAGCTAGGATTGGTTGGGCGGTCATAGATGGGTGACATGGTAGTTTGTAGGGCTAAGGATAAATCTATCTCTCCATATAAACCCTTATTCTCTCTATATCTTTCATTTCTTTTCTCTCTTCTTCCATTCTTTTTTAAATATCTCAATATCTTCTTATGGCTGTTATTAGGAGATCATAGGCTTGAGTTGAGATTAAGGGTATGGTGTCTAACCCCCTAGGTGGTGGAGTAGAACCTAGGCTTGGACTTGAGAAGCAAGGCAAGTATACGTACCTTTCTACAGTGAATGAAATATTAAATTTTTAATACCAAAACACTCATGCCTGAGTTGTTGTCTGCACATTTTCACTATAGATAGTATATTTTTATATATTAAAATTGCAAGGCGTGATTTAGGATCCATTTGAAATATTTTTATACCAAAACACTCATGCATGAGCTGTTGTCTGCATATTTTCACTGCAGATAGTATATTATCAGTATACTAATAGTATACTATCAGCATATTATGGGAGTTGTCCAATTCCTAGTAAGTCCAATATTTGTTCTGCATAGGCAGAACAGTATAGTGACAGTATATACTAGTATATTGTCGGTATACTGTGTGGAAAATTTTAAGTTTCTAACAAGTCTGTGTACTGTTTTGTAAGGCAAAACAGTATACTGACAGTATATTCCTAGTATATTGTTTCTTGTTGTTTCTTCAGGAAACATCATAGTTGTGTGTCGTCTCTTTGTGTGGACAATTAACCTTCCCCAAGGCATTACCTAGTAACTACCTACTTTCCATGTGATCATGTATATTTGACACTATGCTACATTTCCATTTTTTATGTCTAACTTCATGATCATGCTGATAAAGCGTCGGGGGTGTCTTACTACTTTATCTTATATATTTTATATTTTTGTTTCTTGTTTTACTGATTGAGACATAATATATCTTGTGAGGCCATATGTAACTTGTATTTAGTATATACCCCCATTGTATAAAAATAGTCGTGATCGTATTGCGAGGTCGTAGCATACTTCATAGTGCATATCTGGTCGTGTTACACCCCCATTCTTTGTATTCTGGTATTGGGTATGTAATCATTTTGTCTTCTCACTCGCTTTGAAGGTGTCTAAGCGAGTGTTGGTTCTATAATTGCTTCTTCAAGTGCAATCTCTTATTGGACTACAACTTCTTTTGAAGTAATAACCTTCTTTGTATTTACAATATTTTCTTGTAAATTTACGAGAATAATGTTCTTGTGCTTGGCAAACTTATCCTCGAAGAATCCAATATTGCAGGATTCAATGATCTAATTTGATTCAAGATCATGGAATATACGAGTATCACTCCTATCGACATAGCCTAACAATATCATCTTTGTAGTCCTCATTAACTTTTGAATCATAATGTCAGTAAGCTTCACATAAGCTAGACACCCCCATACTCAATTGACATTCAGTTGGACCTTACTTTGAACCAGAGTTCATGACAAGTTAAATCTGATTGAGCAAATGATACTCTATAGAGAATAAGAGTAGTCACCATTGCAGCTTATCCTTAAAAGCAATTTGGAAGACCTGTTGTTAATAGCATAGAGTTCAAGATCTTCATCAGAGTATGATTCTTCTTTTCTGTTACTCTATTAGATTGAGGGGAGTATGGAGCATTAGTCTATTGACAATTTCATATTTTCTACAGAACAATATGAATTAAAGAGAATGATACTCTTCGTCTTGATCACTTCTGAATTTCTTGAGTTGTTGACCAGTTTGTCAATTCAACTTCTGCTTTGAAGTCTTTGAAATTCTCGAACGCTTTTATCTTTCGATTTGAGTTGATAGACGAAAATGCACCTCAGAGTGGTCATCGATAAAGGCAATAAAATACTTTATTCCAGCCTTTATGGAGAAGTGTTTGAAGTCAAAGATATCTTAGTGAAGCAACTCTAGAAGATTTGTACTTCAGTTCGCCCACTTGAATGACTTTCTTACAATTTTAGTCTGCAGATAGACTTCACATTTCTCTACCTCCTTACCTTATATTTGGAGATAAGGCCAAGACTAGATATCTTGTTTACTATTTTATAATAATAATATCCTAATCTATTATGCTACAACTCAAGAGAGTAACCAGAAATAGAAACTTCATTAATACATTCAGAAGGAGTTACAATTTGGAGTTTGAACATTACTTCGGTACAAAAAGCTTTTTCGAAGTATGTTTCCTTATAGCATGTCACTATATGGCCAGCATTGATGTACATCCTCAAACTTGTGTTGCACAACAGACTTCCAAAAATTAGGTTCTTGGTAATAGCAAGAACATTCATCACATTCTCTAATATGACTTTTATGAAGGTAGCTTCATCGCTACCAACCTGATTCCCAATCCTTCAGCCCGTGACTTATTCATCATTGTAAACTTATCATAAGTAGGTTTATATATAGTGAACAAATCCTTCATAGAACACACACGACAGGATGTACCAGTGTCCACCCACCAGTTGGTATGTATGCTAGTAGAGTTAACATGTTCAATCATAGAAACTAAATTAAGCTCATCTTGATCTTTTGGCTTTAGCTTGGACCCGCAGTTCTTCTTGAAGTGACCATTCTTGCCATAATTAAGGCAAGTTCTGTCATTGCTGGACTTAGGCTAGAAAGAAGTTGACTTCACCCTCGGATGATTAGATTTTTTATTGTTGTAGGTAGCCTTCTACTTCCCCTACTGTTACCTCCACTTTTCCAAATGAGGATATTTTGGTCATTTTGAATATATATTTATTTCTAGTGATTAATAATTATCATAGTGCTATTTATTTAAATTTTTGCTTTGTATTAATTATTTATAGTTAGTGGGCTAGCCTATTATTTAGACTTGACACTAGTGAACCCAATTAGACTTATCATAACAACTAGTGAGCCCAACATGGACTAGGCCCATTAGCCCATTTCTTCTAATTAATTAGAAGGATTAGACTAATTTGTATTAGTGTAAAAACTTTCCAAAATAGCCATTCTTAATTACCCTTCATAATTCATCATGTAGGGGCAATGTAGACAATTGTGGGTAACTTGGAGAAGAGGAAAGGGGGACCGGCCCCATAGGGCCTTTCCTCTCTCTCTCTCTCTCTCTCTCTCTCTCTCTCTCTCCTCTCCTCTCCATTTGTTCATTCATTTTGAGATCAACAATTCTCTAGATCCCTAATTCAATCATTCCTCCACTAATTCACTTTTATTCCCTCATATTTTTCATCAATCAAGGAGCATTGAAGCTTGGAATTGCAAGGAGTACTTGGAGGAGAAGGATTTGCTAAGAGCTCGTGTACGGATCGAGTCTATTATGCATTTAAATTGACATTCATCTCCCAATAGGTATAGATTTAAATTTATCTCTAATTTGACTTTTAAATCATGCATCTAACCATTAGGAATCACCCATTGGCTTAGGGCTACCCATAGGATCAAGAATTGAGTCCATATGGCTTGCATTGTGAAAGTTACATGGTAATTTATGTCCAAATAAGGAGAATTACGAGATTGACACATCAATTATGTGTCACAAGACCAATTATATCTAATTAGACTTAAATCAGGGTTGAAAGACTAGCTACATGTCCATAAATGGATACGAGTATACCGTATCATGACACGGTATGATACGGTGTGATACGGGACTCATTTTGGGTATTTTGTGTAATTACTCCTAAATTCTCATTGTAGCAAGTTACTTTATTTATATTATGATGATATTGATATGTATGATTAGTATTTGAGTAGTTGTTTGGGTTTTGACTCTTCATTTGATTAGGTATTATGAATATCTCAATTTTGCACTCTAAGTATTTGGTTTTTGGTTAGGAAGTAATTTTATAAGTGTAGTTATATATTTAATTAATGTGCTAGTATGTATATATATATATATATATATATATATATATATATATATATATATATATATATATATGTGTGTGTGTGGGGGGGGGTGTGCATAGATGGGTTATGTGTTACTGTTATGATTGCGAGTGTTGGAATCGTAAGAAATGGGTAATGTGACTGTGGGTATATGTTTCAATTATGATTCTAAGGGTGATTTGGAGTGTGACTGTGTTATACATGTATGCAGATATTGGGGGAAAGTTCAATGTTGTATGATTGTGTGTGTGTTGGATTAATGTTCCAGTGTGGGTGTGTTGGTGAGTTGAGTTGTGGAGTGAGTGTTAAAAGTAAAATCGTGATTGGAATAGGAGACTGGGACAGTGAGTAATAACTGTCCAGGTCAGTGTGTGGGGGAGGGGTGATACCTTAAACATCAGGCCTGTATCAGTTGATACTAATACATGAAGTGGATTTGGGGGTGTTTCTGGAATATGAACATCAGTAGCAGCAACAGGTAGTTTAGCATTAGGTGCACTATTGTGTTAGCATCAGTAAGGGGGGAAGTAAGGTTCAGATTTACCTGTATGGGTTGCTCAAGCATTAGCTCAACAGCAGTAGTGAAGCACCATGTCAATGTTGTGAGGGGAAATGTGAGATTGGTCTATTGTGTGGGGAGTTCAATGTTAATCTCAAGTGATATTTGTACCTGGGTATGTGTACTAGTGGTAGGGGGAGAGTGACTGTGTGCTATTGTGAGGTTGGTGCCTGGGTATAGGTGAGCTTTGTGTGTGTGTGTGTTAGTGTTCAGTAACTTGAGGAAATCTGAGTTGTGTTAAGATGGACATTGATACTCGTATTAGTTGATATAGGCAATGTTATCAGTTACCTGGGACTGAAGATAGGTAATAGTAGCAGTTAGCTATTATATATATATATATATATATATATATATATATATATCTTAATATAGAAATATCAGTCACTTGTTGTGTTAAATAGGATCAGTTAGTAGTATATATATAGTAAGATATGATAGTATAAGTTATGTACTAATTAGTATATATTATTTAGGATTGACCTTAGTGTGGACCTAGTTTAGCTAGGATAACCTAATAAAGGCCTAGAAATGCATTTTAGTGCATCCTTTAACTTATTTCTCCCTCATTTATACCATTTAACATGATATTTTTTTAAATAGGATTGTGTGACACCAGTTCGGATACCGAGATTTACTATTTGCTCAGGACTGCAGGCGAGTACATCTCTCTGTTAGTTTTTATTTCATGATAGTGTATATATCACTTGTTCTAAAACTGATATACTTGATTCTGACACATTGTTACATGGACTGGTACTATATGGATCCTGTCAGGAGATTTTATCCCCTACCATGTTCAGCGGGTACTCCTGACACATGTATTTTATTGTGCACATCAGGTATTATTTTTATATTCTTCATGTGCATCCACTATTTTATGTGCTAGTGTGACTATATCGTATTTATGTGCGTAACGTGTCATGACTGGATCTATAAGTATTGGTTAGGGAAGGGGAGTAGAAGTTGGTTATGTGATCAAGCCCTATTTACCTCATGTGTATGTCGATTGTACATCTCACGTATAATCGAGTTACCTTATTCACCTCATGTGCAACCTAAGCCGATCACATAACAAACTTGTGCTCTAAACCACATAGCTAGTATTCCAGTTTCACTACTTGCAGTTATTTTTATATTGCCTGTATTTATCTTTCCAGATCATATTGTACTTATCTGCCTGTTCCAACTATATTTTCTATTTCTAGTTATATGTGCATCTTATATTTCTTTCTATTGTTTGTCATATATTCTCTACCATGTATTTGGAACTGCTTGCAGAGTTTTATACTTTATTCCAATCCTGATTGGATATATCTTTCAAATGATTGGATAGAGGAGCTGTGTCCCACTTATTACGGGCCGCAGGATGGCAAACCATTAGAGGATACTCCCCTAGAGCAGGAGAACCTAGAGCCAGTGGCCGAGGAGGCCTAGTTATTATTTTTTTGGATATTATGTTAGTCTCATTTCTAGACTCATGGCATGTATATATTATTTGGGAGTTGTTTTGTGCCTAGACTATAGTTTGAACTTATGGATGTATTGTGACTCTTACTTCCTCTCTTTTATACTATATCATGCTTCCATCGTCCTTTATCTTGATATTGTGATTAGGTATTGTTTATATTACCTTATTATTGTATTGTTCCTCCATTGAGAGTTGAGATAGCATGACATGTACCCTTATATTATTGTGTGAGATATTATCTAGTTATATTGACTTAGACAGCGTTCTACCACCGATGTTGCGGCCTAGGCTGGACATTGTTCACTACTCGTACCCAAATTCCGGGTGCAGGTCGTGACACATTTTTATGGTGGCCCATGCAATTCAAGGTAGTAGTACTCAGACTTAGAGTATTACTACAAGCCTATTATAGGATATAGGACTTAGGATCTAGGATGAGAGTATACTCAATCACAACTAGAAAATATTTCTAATTTTTTAATTTTTCAATCTTTATTATTCTGAATATTGATTTCTTTGAAATATTATTGTCCTTCTTTAATGATCTCGCATCTTACGCAGTATTGACTTCTTTGTTTCAATCTGTCTTCAGGATGTCTCCGAAGATCAGATTCATTCGCTCGGGAGCAACGGCAACTTCCTCAGCTACTTTCTAGCCCGTTGCGGAGAGGGCAGCTACTACTGCTTCTTCTCCAGTGGAGAGGGTCGCCTCACCAGTCCAGGTGGGGGTTTTAATAGCAGCCTTTGGGGGTGCTCCTCCTCCAGTTTCGAGGATAGTCTCAGCTACTTTCGAGGGACTTCTCCCACCACCTCCAGTGTCAGTGGATGCTACACAGTTATTTACACTTTTTAGAGAGATGATGGAGGCCCAGAGGGACCAGGATGAGGCGCAGTACCGGCATTCTGACGTGATGATATAGGGCATTGAGAATGCCCACCAGGTGGCTATTACAGCAGTATAGAGAGGGGCCCCTTTACAGACCCAGGATGCACAGCCCAGGTCGGGCAACATACAAGACTTCAAGAAGTTGGATCCCCACAACTTTCAGGGGACAGAGAGTATTATGTATGCCAATTATTGGCTTGAGCGCATCATGTGCTTATCCCGCCTAGCAGAGGATCTGAAGGTGGAGGCGGCAGGGTTATAGATGTCAGACATTGCTAGTACCTAATTCCGTAATGAGTCGCAGATGACCGATCCAGGATTGACATGGAAGGACTTCAAGGACTTGCTCAGGAAGAAGTTCTTTTCGCCTACGGAGAGACTAGACTTGGAGCGACAGTTCCAGAACCTTTATTAGGGGAACATGTCGGTAGAGGAATATACCGCAGAGTTCGACAGATTGGGCAGATATGTTGTGTACATGGTGCGGGATCCTGAGATCTGGGCGAGTCGATTCAGAGAGGTCTTGAAGTGGGAGGTAAAGGCTCTTATTTCCTCGAGTCATGAGACATACTCAGCTATCCTGAAGGAGGCCTACAAGGTCGAAAGAGACCTGAGTTTGAGGCCCAATAGGGACAGAGAGATCTTTGGTGGCAGCAGCAGTGCAGGTCCAGCCAAGCGACCCCATTACCAGTAGTAGAGAGAGCAGTATTCGGCGCCGATTAAAGCACCAGTATAGCAGGTGCACCAGATGCAGAGACCAGCTCAGCCAGCTCCGACTTGCCCATTCTACAAGAAATCAGGGCATGGGTAGGATATTTGCAGAAAAAGGCTGGGCCGGTGTTTGTTTTGTGGCTCAGTAGACCACCAGCTGAGGGATTGTCCTAGGACTACAGCTCGAACAGCTCAGGGCGGATCCCCAGTTTAGAGAGCACCAGCGAGGCCACCTGCGGGTCAACAGAGAGGAGCTCCATTGCAGACACAGCAGCAGACATTTGTACAACACCAGCACCAGTAAAGAGGTGCACAGCAGGGACGAGCTTTTACTTTGATAGTTGAGGAGGCTAAGCCAGTCGGAGATATCATTTCAGGTTTAGTTCTTCTCGATTCTTTTCCATTTTATGCTTTATTTGATTTCGGTGCTTTCCATAACTTTGTATCTGTATCTTTTGCTCTTAAGCATCGTTTAGAGGCTGAACCTTTGGCTAGGACTTGCAAGATCGCGACTGGGGGTGACATTATCCTGGTCAGTGATGTTTGCAAGGATCGGAGAGTTACACTGGGAGGCCGGGAGTTGAGTGCATGCTTACTCGTAATGCCACTTCCAGGCTAAGATATTATACTCGGGATGGATTGGTTGAGTAGGCACCATGCTAGTATCGATTATTATGGAGGCAGGGTATTGTTTTGACCGCCAGGAGAGCCAGAGTTTGAGATCGCCAGAGGAGGAGCGGAGCAGAGCGAGGGTGCTACATATGGAGCCATGGTAGAAGAGAAGGAAATGTTACATCCGTTGATAGCAGAGTTCATGGATGTCTTTCCGGAGTAGTTGTCAGGGTTACCACCAGACAGAGATGTGGAGTTCTCTATAGACTTTGTGTCAGTTGTAGAGCCAATATCACAGCACGTCTATAGAGTTAATAACAGTGAACTGGCAGAACTGAAGAAGCAAGTGGATGAGTTGCAAGACAAAGACTTCATCAGATCCAATTCATCACCATGGGCTGCTCCGGTATTATTTGTACCGAAGAAGGATGGGTCGGTACGCATGTGTATCGACTACAGAGCTTTGAACAACCTCACTATCAAGAATAAATACCCGCTGCCAAGAATAGATGATATCTTTGATCAGTTGAGCGGATCGAAGGTATTCTCCAAGATAGACTTGAGGTCGGGGTACCACCAGGTGAAAGTGAAGAAGAAAGATATTCCGAAGACAGCTTTCAGGACTCGGTACGGCAGTTCGAGTTCTTGGTGATGCAGTTTTGGTTGGCCAATGCCCCGGCAGTATTCATAAACCGGATGAATAAGGTGTTTCATCTGTACCTGGATCAGTTTATTATGGTTTTTATTGATGATATATTGATATATTCGAAGATCCCGGAGGAGCATGAGAAGCACCTGAGGATAGTTTTGGAGACCCTCAGGAAGGAGAAGTTGTTTAGTAAGATTTTAAAGTGTGAGTTCTTCCTTGATAAGGTTGAATTCCTCGGGCATGTAAGTACAGGAGACGGGATCTCAGTGGACCTGAAGAATATTTCAACAGTTGAGTCGTGGTCTACCCCGAGTTCAGTGGCAGAGATCAGGAGCTTTCTTGAATTGGCAGGCTATTATCGGAGATTTGTTCAGGACTTCTCTAGGATTGCAAAGTCGATGACTAGGCTGGCCCAGAAGGACGTAGAGTTCGTCTAGACAGAGGAGTGTTAGGTCACCTTTGTGGAGCTAAAGAAGAGGTTGACTACAGCTCTAGTATTGACGTTGCCATCGGGGATAGGAGGATTTTTTATATACAGTGATGCTTCGGGTAAGGGTTTTGGATGTTTGTTACAGCAGAACGGGAAGGTGATTGCTTATATTTCTAGGCAATTACGCCCGCATGAGAAGAATTATCCGACCCATGACTTAGAGTTGGCAGCAGTCATCTTTGTCTAAAGTTGTGGAATCACTATTTGTATGGAGAGCGTGTGAAGATCTTCACAGACCACAAGAGCTTAAAGTATGTATTTACACATAATGATCTCAACATGAGGCAGCGGTGATGGTTGGAGTTGATGAAGAACTTCAATATTTTCTTGCAGTACCATCCAGGGAAGACCAACGTAGTCGTTGATGCCTTGAGCAAATATCTAGTAGCTATGTACTTGACGAAGGACAGACACTTATTGGCCGATCTTGATAGCTTGGGTATTGAGGTATTAATTCCTGGAGTTGCGGCACAGATGTGGGGATTATAGATACAGTCAAAATTGATAGACCGGATCAGAGCTACACAGTTCGATGATGTGTCTCTGAGGAGTATCAGGGCGCAGGCTCAGATGGAATTGGCAGAGGACTTCTGTATTGCAGAAGATGGATTATGTGTGCTGAGTGGAGCGTTGGACAAAGAGGTTCTTCAGGAGGCGCATCGATCTCAGTACTCTATGCATCCAGGTGCCAACAAGATGTATAGAGACATGAGAGAGCATATTTGGTGGTATTGTCACGCCCCAGTCCCAAAATATATGGGACCAGGCCACGTGGCATTGGCCAGCTGACACGTCTTCGAGGATATCCCAATTTAATGGATCCTGACGAAGCGTGCTACGCTGTCCTAAATCTAACAAGTCTAATATCATAAACAGGCAATGACTAATCTCATCCACAGATAACAAGTAAATACTGAAATGAAAGACTGGAATATAAGAAACATAGTCGACTGACATAGTACAACTGAAATAAGTCTGGTGGGGACAAACCCACTACAAATGTACTGATAGTCTGAAATAAAGTACTGAATATCTGAAATGAAAGTACTGATAAGGAGAGACTGGAACAACATCTAGCTAGGTAAGGGCTCCAGGTGCAGGCGGAAGGCCTACCAATCTGATCAGGGGTACTCTGATGGAAGGACCTCTAGCTCCTCGTCCAGAGCAAACCTCGTCTCTATGCCTGGCCCGTAAACTGTGGGATAAAAGGCCTCGTCCAGATCTGGAAGATAACCAGGTCCTCAGAGGGACGTAACAAGATACAATATGCATGCTGGATAGTACTGAAATAAAAGTAAAGAGGGGGTGTGCTAACCATCTAAGTGAATGCAATATAAGGACAACCTAGGAACGTATAAGTAGGTGTAGGCATAACGTCCAACATCCTCTAGAGTGTGGTATCTGTAACGTCCATCATTCTGAAGAATGAGATATCTGTATATATATAACGTCCACACCCTAAGGGATGTGGTATCTGCAATGTATATACGTCCGTAACACTCCGAAGAGCGCGGTGTCTGAAATATAGGGAGTCACCGGGCCTGTGGTTCCTCTGGATACCACGGAGTCCGATGGGGGTATCCCATACGTCTGTCAGTTGTCCTTCCCGCCCAATGTAGATACGCAAGTCGAATATACGACTTGAGTGTACCGTATCTAGATGCCAAGTCTCAACTAACTATGTTACTCTAGAATACATGCTAGTCCGTGATGCATGTCGTACGTACCGATAGCGAATCGGGTACGCGGACCCTCATCCCAATATGAATGCACCATCGTGGTACGTGTATAGTGCCATGGTCTAGGAGGATATCAGAATATTCTCGCAGTAGTGGTTGAGTCAACTAGCAACTAGGTCGAGTACACTACTCATCGACGCAATATCGACTACACCCGAGTCAATCTCGGATGCGCACAGTTCATGTATATTTTAAATATTCAACATTTAAATTTAAAGCAGTAAATCAGCAAGGTATACTTGCCTGGAACTCTGGCGTGCACAAGCAATGTTCCGGAACCAGCAGTCAAGGTAGCACCGTCTCGGATGCCTACGAACAGATAACAATAAATATAAATCACTAATTTACACTATGCTTAAATTTTTATGCTAACATAGGGCAGGTATACTTATCTAACACATATACACATATATATTATAGATAGTTTAATAACCTATATACTAATATATTCAACTGCATTTAGACATATGTACATATATACATATACTCATTAAATATATTCACATATTTAAAATACATAATACTATGTATATAAATACATACACACATATTTACATATATTTAAATAATAATTTATATACATATGTACATACATACAACACGTATATATATATAGTACATATTTATGCAGAATATATAAGAATAGAAAGTGTATCTCTATATAATATATACTCATATATTATTAATACACAAAGTATAAATATTTATATATTTATATATATTTATTTAGTACTTTAACATACTAACCCAATATATATATATATATATATATATATATATATATATATATATATATATACACACATTTATTTAAATAATACGTATCATGTATTCAATACATATATATAATATATCAATAAATAATATACTATATATAATATACTAAGATACACCATATATATTAAATATACATTCACCAAATATTTACATATATACATAAAATATATTTATACACATATAGGTTTATACATATATATATACATATCTTTATATATATAAACCAATATATATATACTATCTATTATATATTAAATATACAAAATACAGTATATATATAGAAGTATATACGTAAAATACTAAAAACAGAATACTATATATACACATATATATAAATATATATATATATAGGTATACATATACATATTAGCTATTTAATATATGTAAAATATTAAATACAAAATATAGTACATAATACATATACACATAGCTTTAGTATATTTTAAAATACACAAAATACAGTGTATTTAAATAGAATACTACATTTATACAGAAAAATACATATATATATATACATAACAGAATACTATATATATATATATATATATATATATATATATATATATATATATATATATATATATATATATATATATATATATATATATATATATACTCATGTACTATTACAATGTAATACCCAATACAGTGTATAAAATGCAGTATAAGTATATAGAAAGTATACCTATACGCAGGCGAGGCCGAGGGGGATCCACCGGACGATCGTCGCCGGCGGGGGTGGCCGGACGGGGCTCCGGCGACGCTCGGGGAGAGGTGGGCAGCAGCAGCAGTTAACAGCTAGGTGGCTGCTGCGGGGAAGAGTGCTGTCTGCTCCGGCGATGGCCGGGGCTGGGAGTTGACGGAGGCGGAGGTGGTGGCCTGGGGGAGTCGTCGGCTAAGTATGGCGGCCGGTGGTTCAGCGGTGGCGGAGTGGGGAGGCTTCGGGATGTCGGCTCGAGTGTGGGGGAGGGGCAGTTGGGTTGGTGTGTGGAGTTGCTGGAGGGGGTTGCTGGCGGCCAGACGGCGGGTGGCGGTGGCCGAGGGTAGGGGAGTAGTCGACGAGGGTGGTCGGGTCGGTTGGGGGGTCGCCGGAGGCGGTGGCCGGCCGGGAGGAGGGGGCGGGAAGCTGAGTATGGGTCGGGCTGAGTGAGGGTGGTTTAGGAACTTAGGGTTTTTCTCTAGGTATTTGGGTTTCTAGGTTTTTGTGTCCATTTAAAGTGATGTAACTTGAGGTATATGTAGGAGAGAGAGTGAGGGGGGGCTGCCTAGGGATTAGGGCCGGCTGGGTATAATGTTTGGGGAGTTGGGGAGGCTCCATCATGATGAGGGGAGGGCTAGGAATGAGTGGTTCAAAATGAAGGGTCATGATGTATCCCTAAAAAGTAGTGTAGGTACATAAAAATAGGGGGGGAATTGTGATGGGCTGGTCAAATAAATGAGGATCTCTTCTTCATGGGATTGGACCAATGAGAGGGGGGCACCTCACTGCAATTTTGCATAAAGGCCCCTGAACAATTGAGAAATTGCACAAAAGCTGAAATTGAGGATTTGATGTAACATAACACCTTGTTTGGTATTTTGCATTAGACGAGGATGGTGTATGGTATTTTGTATGAGACTTGTGGGTGTGTGTGTGGGTTTGGGTTGGAGTTGGGTCTAATTCGAGTGAGGTTGGGTCTCCACATTAATTAAATCAAAATTAATGCGCTAGGTGTTATTTAATTAATTATAAATAACCGGGGGGTCAAAATTGGGTTGGACAAGGGTCATTGGTGTAGTAGGCTCAGTGTACAATAATATCGTGATCTGGGTTGGTCAAAACTGGCTGAGGTTGGGTCTTAATTTCAATTGAAACGGACAACGAACGTAATTACGCAATTTAATTAATTTGCGCACGGACGTTTGTAACGACCTTTGTGCGTCTAAAATTTGGCACAAAAATCGGTACCCGAGGTTTGTTCTAGGTTAAATACGAGGGGTTTACGTGTCTAGGTCAAATATGTGGAAATTGGTTTTAGGGCAACAGCTAGTGTAGGGTCCTAAATATCGGGACAAGGGTAAGGTGTCCTAACTAACAAAACACTGCACAGATATTTAATATTAAATAATAAAATCTAAATTAGGACCAAAACCCTAATCATGCTATCTAAATTAATAAAAATAGAAATTTTGGTCTAGGGGGTTTACAGGTATGGTATAAAGTGGGAGGTACCGAGCTTCGTATCCAGATGCTTGGTATGCCAGCAGGTAAAGGCAAAGAGACAGAGGCCAGGTGGATTGATTCAGCCTTTATCCATTCTAGAGTGGAAGTGGGAGCATGTCACGATGGACTTTGTTTTAGGGCTTTCGCGTTCTCCATGAGATAAAGACACAATTTGGGTCATCGTTGATAGGTTGACCAAATTGGCCCACTTTTTGCCATTTAAAGTGGGTACGTCCACGGAGAAGCACGCGGAGATGTATGTACGGCAGATAGTCAGATTGCATGGAGTTTCTGTGAGCATAGTCTCAGATCGGGATAGTCGCTTCACATCCCACATCTGGAGGAGTTTGCAAGCTAGCTTGGGCACCCAGCTCAAGTTTAGTACCGCAAATCACCCTCAGACAGACGGACAGTCGGAGAGGACTATTCAGACTCTCGAGGATATGCTTCGCACTTATGTTTTAGATTTTAGAGGCTCTTGGGAGGATCATCTTCACCTGGTAGAGTTTGCCTATAACAACAGCTACCAGGCCAGTATCGAGATGTCACCATTTGGGACGTTGTATGGACGAAGATGTCGTACTCTGTTGTCATGGGATGATGTTAGTGAGAGAACCTTATTAGGACCAGAGATGGTCGTGGATGCATCTGAGAAGGTGAATCTTATCAGGGATAGACTTCGGGTGGCGCAGGACAGACAGCGGCATTGGGCCAATAGCCACAGGAGACCTTTGGAGTTTGAGATATAGGTTTTATTTTGGATTGCTTGTTTTAGATTAAGTATTAAGGCTGTATTTTGTTCTAGGTGGGCGATCTGGTGTTCTTGAGAATTTCTCCGATACGGGACACGATTCACTTTGGTAGAGGCGGAAATCTTAGTCCACGGTACATCGGACCCTTCGTTGTTCTTGCAAGGGTCGGTGCAGTGGCCTACAAACTAGACTTGCCGCCTACATTAGAGGGAGTGCACAACGTATTCCACGTGTCACAGCTGAGATGGTACGTGGCAGATCCTAGTTACGTATTGGATCACTCAGAGATCGAGGTGGGTCCGACTCTCAGCTACCCAAAGCAGCCTGTGGAGATTATGAATCGCAAGAAGAAAGTGATACAGAACCAGACGATTCCTTTGGTACACATCGCGTGGAGGCATCACTCTCCGGGAGAGTCTACTTGGGAGAGGGAATCCAAGATGCGCGAGCGATACCCTTGTCTATTTGAGCCGTGAGGAATAATTCTTTCTTGCCTCTTGTGATTGCTTGTTGTTGATTAGTTCCTTCCTTAAATTTTGAGGACAATTTTTTTCTAAGGAGGGTAGGTTTGTCACCCCCACTTTTTCAAATGATATTTTGGTCATTTTGAATATCTATTTTTTTTAGTGATTAATAATTACTATAGTGTTATTTATTTAAATTTGTGCTTTGTATTAATTATTTATAGTTAGTGGACTAGGTTATTTAGACTTGACACTTGTGAACCCAATTTGACTTATCATGACAACTAGTGAGCCCAACATGGACTAGGCCCATTAGCCCCTTTCCTCTAATTAATTAGGAGGATTAGACTAATTTGCATTAGTCTAGAAATTTTTCAAAATAGCCATCCTTAATTACCCTTCATAATTATCATGTAGGGGCATTGTAGACAATTGTGGGTGACTTAGAGAAGGAGAAAGGGGGGCCGGCCCCATATAGCCTCTCATCTCTCTCTCATCTCTCTCTCTCTCTCTCTCTCTCTCTCTCTCCTCTCTATTTGTTCATTCATTTTGAGATCCACAATTCTCTAGATCCCTAATTCACTCATCCCTCCACCAATTCACTTTTATTCCTTCACATTTTCCATCAATCAAGGAGCATTGGAGCTTGGAATTGCAATGAGCACTTGGAGGAGGAGGATTTGCTAAGAACCCATGTCCGTATCGAGTCCATTGTGCATTTTATTGGAAATCCATATTTCAATAGGTATAGATCTGAATTCATCTCTAATTTGACTTCCAAATTATGCATGTAACCATTAGGAATCACCCCTTGGCTTAGGGCTACCCATAGGATCAAGAATTGAGTCCATATGGCTTGTATTGTAAAAGTTACATGGTAATTTGTGTCCAAATAAAGAAAACTACGAGATTGACACATCAATTGTTTATCATAAGACCAATTAGATCTATTTAGACTTAGATCGGGATTGAAAGGCTAGCTACGTGTCCACAAATGGATACGAGTAGTCAGTATCATGACACGGTATGATACGGGGTAATACGGGACTCATTTTGGGTATTTTGTGCAATTACTCCTAAATTCTCATTATAGCAAGTTACTTTAGTTATATTATGATGATATTGATGTGTATGATTAGTATTTGAGTAGTTGTTTGGGTTTTGACACTTCATTTGGTTAGGTATCATGAATATCTCAATTTTGCACTTTAAGTGTTTGGTTTTTGGTTAGAAAGTAATTTTATAAGTGTAGTTATATATTTAATTAATGTGCTAGTATATATATATATGTGTGTGTGTGTGTGTGTGTGTGTGCGCGCGCGCGCGCGCGCATAGATGGGTTATGTGTTAGTGTTATGATTGCGAGCGTTGGAATCATAAGAAATGGGTAATGTGACTGTGGGTATATGTTTCAATTATGACTGTGAGGGTGATTTGGAGTGTGACTGTGTTATACATGTGTGTAGATGTTGGGGAAAAGTTCAGTGATGTGTGATTGTGTGTGTGTTGGATTGATGTGGCAGTGTGGGTGTGTGGGTGAGTTGAGTTATGGAGTGACTGTTAACAGTGAAATCATGATCGGGATAGGAGACTGGGACAGTGAGTAATAACTATCCAGGTTAGTATGTGGGAGAGGCATGATACCTTAAACATCAGGCCTGTATCAGTTGATATGAATAGATGAATTAGATTTTAGGGTGTTTCTGGAATATGAACATCAGTAGCAGCAACAGGTAGTTTAGCATTAGGTGCACTGCTGTGTTAGCATCAGTAAGGGGGGGATGTAAGGTTCAGATTTACCTGTGTGTGGGTTGCTCGAGCATTAGCTCAACAGTAGTAGTGAAGCATCATATCAGTGTTGTAAGGGGAAATGTGAGATTGGTCTATTGTGTGGGGAGTTCAATGTTAATCTCAAGTGATATTTGTACCTGGGTGTGTGTACTAGTGGTAGGGGGAGAGTGATTGTGTGCTATTGTAAGGTTGGTGTATGGGTATAGGTGTGTGTGTGTGTGTGTGTGTGTGTGTGTGTGTGTGTGTGTGTGTGTGTGTGTGTGTTCAGTAACTTGAGAAAATCTGAGTTGTGTTAAGATGGACACTGATACTTGTATCAGTTGATATAGGCAATGTCATCAGTTACCTGGGACTGAAGATAGGTAATAGTAGTAGTTAGCTATTATATATATATATATATATATATATATATATATATATATATTAATATATATTATATGTTAATATGGTAGTATCAGTCACTTGTTGTGTTTAATAGGATCAGTTAGTATATTAAGGTCAGTTAGTAGTATATATATTATAAGATATGATAGTATAAGTTATGTACTAATTAGTATATATTATTTAGGATTGACCTAGTATAAGCTAGTTAGTGACCCATATGAACCTAAACCTTAGTGTGGACCTAGTTTAGCTAAGATAACCTAGTAATGACCTAGAAATACATTTTAGTGCATCATTTAACTTATTTCTCCCTCATTTATACCATTTAACATGATATTTTCCTAAATAGGATTGTGTGATACCAGTTCGGATACCGAGATTTATCTTTTGCTCAGGACCACAGGCGAGTACATCTCTCTGTTAGTTTTTGTTTTATGATAGTGTATATACCACTTGTTCTAGAACTGATATACTTGATTCTGACACATTGTTATTCGGACTGGTACTATATGGATCATGTCAAGAGATGTTATCCCCTACCGTGTTCAGCGGGTACTTCTTACACATGTATTTCATCGTGTGCATCGGGTATTATTTTTATGTGCTTCATGTGCATCCACTATTTCGTGTGCTAGTGTGACTATATCGTATTCATGTGCGTAACGTGTCGTGACTGGATCTATGAGAATTGGTTGGGGAGGGGGAGTAGAAGTTGGTTATGTGATCAAGCCCTATTTTACCTCATGTGTATGTCGATTGTATATCTCACGTACAATCGAGTTACCTTATTCACCTCATGTGCAACCTAAGCCGGTCACATAACGAACTTGCGCTCTAAACCAAATAGCTAGTATTCCAGTTTCTCTACTTGCAGTTATTTTCAAATTTCCTGTATTTATCTTTCTAGTTTATATTGTACTTATCTGCCTGTTCCAACTATATTTTTATTTCTAGTTACCTGTGCATCTTGTATTTCTTTCTATTGGTTGTCATATATTCTCTACCATGTATATGGAACTGCTTGCAGAGTTTTATACTTCGCTCCAATCCTGAATGGATATATTTTTTAAATGATTGGCTAGAGGAGCTGTATCCCACTTATTACATACCGCATGATGGCGAGCCATTAGAGGATACTCCCCTAGAACATGAGGACCTAGTGCCAGTGGTCGAGGAGACCTAGTTATATAGTTTTTGGACATTGTATTTGTCTCATTTCTAGACTCATGGCATGTATATATTATTTGGGAGTTGTTTTGTGCCTAGACTATAGTTTGGACTTGTGGATGTATTGTGACTCTTACTTCCACTCTTTTATTCTATATCATGCTTTCGTCCTCCTTTAGCTTGATATTGTGATTGGGTATTGTTTATCATTACCTTATTATTGTATTGTTCATCCATTTTGAGTTGAGATGGCATGACAGGTACCCTTATATTATTGTGTGAGATGTTAGCTAGTTATATTGACTTAGACAGCCTTCTACCGCCGATGTTGTGGCGTAGGCTGGACATTGTTCACTACTCGTACCCATATTTCGGGTGCGGGTCGTGACACCTACTGATCCCAGGTCTGGATCATGTTTGCCTTAGCAAACTTCTTGGATAGTGATTCCACTGTGATTTTGTTTCTAGCTTCATCCTTAATACGGATCCAATGTAGAAGATCATTGAGCATTATCACCATATTCTTGCAGTAAATATCGGTAGATAATCGATCCCGGTTGGTAAGGAGTTTGTATTAATAACTCCTACCATGAACTTGTTTGTTTGAGGCATAGCCTCCTTTAGCTTTTGCTGCAACTTATGAGTTCTTTGACTTGTGACAGCATAGTCTTTTTGTCTTCAAACTCCATTTTTACGAATTTGTTAACGATGTGTGTTTTGGACATATTTTCATCGTCCTTGTACTATTTTTTTTAAAGACTCATATATGTCTCTTGTATTCTCCTTCTTGTTGTAGGATTCTGCCATGGAATCATCCAAGGAGTTTAGAATCAATAACTTGCAAAGGTTGTCTCTCTTCTATTTCTGTTGATTGGTAATCACAATGGCTATAGCTTGCATGACGTCAGTTTCTGGAATTTTAGCTTCTGATTAAGTTAGAACGTAATCCATATTTACAAGTTGAAGATTCAAACTAATTTTCATATTCCAGTTATTGTAGTGCTCCCCATCGAACTTCTCAAGCTTGTGAAAGTTGGTGTCCAATAGACTTGCACAAATTTTCATAGTTGGATCTTGATAAGATTTTTATAATATTGAAATATCTCTATCATGCCCCAATCTCCTGCAGGATCGATCATCCTCGTTGGACGTGATATTATCACGCCAATGCTCCCGCAGGATAATTATCCTCATCCAGGCGTAATGTCGTACGAGCCTGAGGTTGCGCTCATACAAGGCAAAAACGTAAAACGTTATGGTTATCATCGAAACAACCATGTTGCAGCGAAAGAATATAGTGTTACAAACAACTATATATCAAAGTATACGAAGCGAAGCTCTTTATTATTGAATAATAAAATAGGCTACAAGGCTTTCAATAGCCCAAATAAAATATGTTGCATTGGCTTACAACACTCTTGCTCTCTCTTGCTCACAAAGGATTTCGTCGTTCCATACATCATGTCTTCTTATATCCTCAACCGAACACCTGCACGTTGTCGAACATGAGCTTCCAACGCCTTTGGTACGTCCGAGCATGTAAACCCCCTATTTTAAAATTTATAATTTAATTTTTTTTATTGTAATTATTTAATTATTTAAAATTTTGGAATTCACTTAGCTAATTAGAAAAATATATAAATTATTTGATTTGATAACTTATATAAAAAAAATATTTAGTAATTAAATTATTTAACAAAAATTTTTTGTGTGTAAAATTAGTTGTTAAAGTATTATAAATTTTCCTAGAATTTATTTTATGAACAAATCTATTTTCTGATTTTTCTGATAAATTTTAGGATTTTTTTTATTATTGATACATGTATATAGTTATATATATAGATATATTTACTTATATATACGAAGAAAAAAAACCTAAAACTACCTAGACCCGATACCCCCCAACTCACCCGATCTCTCCCTCTCCTATATATATATATATATATATATATATATATATATATATATATATATATATATATATATATATATATATATTAGGATACAAAACCCTAACCCCACAGCCTCTACCCCGCCTGGCGATCCCGACGTGCAACACCCGCCGTCGGCGCGGCCGCAAACCCCTGGCAGCGCCACCGCGAGTGCCGCAAATAGCCGTCACGCGGACAACGGCGACCGCGACTCCCCTCCTCTTCCAGGTATAATTTCTCTCTCCTTTGCTC
This sequence comes from Iris macrosiphon, assembly GCA_036927795.1. Lineage (NCBI taxonomy): Eukaryota > Viridiplantae > Streptophyta > Magnoliopsida > Asparagales > Iridaceae > Iris > Iris macrosiphon. Next base: position 144,309,668 of record JAYESA010000002.1, on the reverse strand, counting down.
CATTTTACTAATCGTTTTATCGTACGTGTTCACCACATGACCGTCTAGGAGTGAGCATTTGGTTAATTCGGTTCCAACCGAAAATCGAATAGAACTAAAAACCGAATAAACAAAACCGAAACCGAACCAAAATGACCCATAACCGAACCAAATCGGTTCAATTTTTGGTTTATTCAATTTTTTTGTTTATTTACATTTTTTTGGTTAATATATATATATATACATATATATATATATATATATATATATATTGTTTATTTTAGGTTCCGTCGTAACCAGTAGGCTAGACGTCATTTGATATATATATATATATATATATATATATATATATATATATATATATATATATATATATTAACTAAGTTTTTTTATTCGATTTCGATTTGGGATCGAAACCGAAACCTAAAATTGAAACCGTAACCGAAACCGAACAAGAAAATTTTGTATTTTCAAAATTGAAACCGAACCCGGGTGATGAAAATCATCGTTGGTCAAAACGAGATTCGACCATTTTTCGTCGAATCTGCTCCTATGAACCAACAAGTTTAGATGAACCACTGGAACACTCCTTTGTCACCTTCTGGACAATGGACAGGACCTCGCTACTGTTGCTCTTGTTGATACAAATAATCCTCTCATGTTGCATATAATCTCTAGAGTTTTGTCGTCCAAGTGCAGAAATTAGAAATTATATAAAAGAGTCAAACCACTAGCAGCCATAACCGCTTACTACCAAAGTGGACGAATATCCGGAGAATAACTCCCATAATGTGGACGGTTACAATAGTAACTCTCTACTATGTTGGCAATCACAAAGTTGTAACGCCAACAACAACAACAACAACAGTACAGCCATGTCGCTAGAACTAAAGTTTTCGTAAATACCTGCAGCTCCAAAGCCATCTAGCGTCTGATATATACGTACGAAAAAATACATCATCAAAGAGCCTTCGTCCACGTCCGTATTCGAGTCAGACCTAGCTCCAAAGAAAAGTTACCAAGAAATTGATAACAAAAACAATTGTTCCTAGGAAGATTTGAACATTACCACCCTCTAGTAAGAACCTACATCACACCAACCAAGCTATCACTACCCATGTGTACAGGACAATAAATGATGATACATATATTGAAATACACATTAGAGATTTACTACATCATGGAGTGTGGGACTGGGTTCCTAGATACCATGTTCAAACCAAACCCCAACATAAGCCAAGCATTACCAAGACAATTAGCAAGAACATAGAAAACAATCGATAGTCTAAAAATGAACAAGGTTTTCTCTGCATTCCCTGGAATGCCACAATATGCATTCAGCTTGCTTGCATCACAACATTTATCAAAAGCAAAGCCAAAATGGTAACTGCCAGTTCGTTTAGGAACATAAATTGCACTAATTCATCACGTACAGGTGAATCGACAGTCGAACAGTGTAGTAAAACAAGCTGCCAAGCATTTTATAGCTTGCTATTCTACATAACAATTGACCAAGCACTCCATTGTTGGCATAACAAATCTTAAACCTAACAGAACAAAACAAGCACGAGAAGAAAAGCTACATGGTTAAGAAACAAAATTCCTCATTTCCGAATCACAGTACTAAGGATGATACATTATTTGATTGGACCACATCAGAATGCTGTCCAAATCATACATAAACCAATAGGCCATGTGGGGGAGAACCGAGAATGAACAAGTCATTATATACACTAAAATTGAATGAGATTGAAGATAGTACACACTTGGGGAAAACAAAGATGAGCTAGATCATGATAAACCTGCAATAGTCCAAGAATTAAATGAGATTAGAAAGATAGTTTCAACAGAACACAGCACAAGATGAGCAGTTAAGAAGCATACTAAAAGTACATCACATTAACGGTGTTGGTATCTATATATCAGGAATATTAAATTGGATTAGTAATTAACTTCGGATGGAGCCCAAGCTGCAGAAAATATGTAACATGACATAATCGTAATTTTAAATTGTGAACTGCACACAATGAAGACCCTGCACAATTGCTAGAATTATAGAGGACTAAGTGACGTGTTCAATCCCATTTTTTCAGATTTTGATAACACATCTCGGATAAAATCCTTCTCACCAATATGAAAGTTAAAGATTGAAGTATAATACAACAAGAACAGCAGCAAAGTCTTTATCCCAAAATTTTGGAGTCGGATGTTTGAATCCTTTTTCTTTGATTTTTGTAGTTTCTCAAATATGGTTTTCTTCAACTATTGTGAATCTCATCTAGTAACACTCCTATATCCTTCCTCTCCTCACCAAATTTGTCTAAGCACATTGCTTATACGTTTTACATAAGCCATTCTGATGAATCTAAAGTTCATTATGTATCAGTAACTAAAAAGTGCAATATTTTGGGTGAGGTGCAGATAAAACATTCAATTTTCATTCTACTTAATGATTATCTTAGCCAAATAATCTGGTGTGCTTTGTCATTTCTAATTTTAGAGATTGCCATCAATCAAAAAATAAGTTCCAAATCATTCCTTTTGTAGGAAACAAATGGAATCAGACAACTGATGCTACAAAATTTTCTTTTGGAAAATGATACACAATAGCACTAAAACAGACCACCTAAGACTCCTTAGACGTATAGTTAACACAAACTTCATTATAGAGAACAAAAATGTACACTTCAACATGAGGAGATGATGGATTTTATGAACAAAATGATAATATCATGATCCGTAACTCTCACCCTTCGACTTTGTAGATTGGATAGTTGCACCAGAAGCAAGTTGAGGGCTTGTAAGAGAAATTGGTGTCATGGGAGATGAAATGCTTTCACGCATGTCAAAATTTCGAGGAACCTCCAACAACTTAGAGACTGTTAGCACTGGTGTTCTTTGACCACTAGAGGGAATTGAAAAGCTACGGGCCATGACCAAAGGTGGTATCGGTAGCGGTGACGCTCTTTGTGATGTAATCGGCAGCCTATGGTTTGCTGCAGAAAACTCCGGACCTCTAGATACCAAGGGGGCAGAATGACCAACCAAAGCAGAAGGTCTTGTAGGTTTTGATGCAAAGCTTGGAGGTCTTGGAAGCTCATGAAGCTCATTAATTCTTGGTGATAGCATGGGAGGAGGTGAGGCATTCGGAGATACAGATGTCTGACGACGATGAGCAGAAGGAAGATATTGCTCTGATAGAAATGTATCTGCAGCAGAAAAAACTGGCTTGGTTGTTCGTGTTTGACTAGGCAGAGGACCCGAGAAAGCTTGTCTCTTGGTTCTTTTAGTATCAAAAGCATCATGTGGATGAAATTGTGGCAAGGCCAACCCCTCAACGAGCGGTGGAGGCATTTTTATGGGACCATTGTTAACGTTGCTCTCTTTAAGTACCGATTGAGCATTAGATACTCTTTTCGGGCTCAATGGTTCAATTTTGACTTCTTTCGTGAGCTTACTCTGCTCTAGTGGAGACGAATACCATAATTGAGTAGGCAATCCACCCTTGCTCTCTACGCGAACTTTGGAATCTGGATTGATTGAGTTTAAAACTGAAATCTTTGCATCCGCTGGAGTAGGTAAAGCATATGTGTGGAGCTTCCTTGTTGACGGAGGTTGATTTGTCCTTTCAGATGCTTCAAGTTTATCAGCTAGAATTGGTGCAGATTGGCTGCCAGCCCATGGAACCGTACTCAAAGTTGTAATATCTGTTTGAATTCTGTCAAAATTCTCCTGCAGAGAGAGAACATCACAATTTGCATCCTGCTTGGTAAACTCAAGTCCTAGCTACTAGTACATTATATTGAATAGAGAATAATGATCAATTATGAACAACATATTCTTCTGCAAACAAATAGAATTAATTTGGTAAAATAGAGTGGCAAATACATCACATGCAATAAATTCAGCAGAGCTAACTAACCAATGTGAAGGATATAATGTCAAATTTACTAGACTAAAGAAGAAAAAATCTCAGAATGACTAGGACAACCATGAGAAGAATTATAAGACCATCATATGTGCTCCAAAATCTTATTCACACTCATCCTATGAAGGAATTTGAATCAAGAACCGTTTCTAGTCCAAGCATACTTTTAAAACTGATCATTGGCCTAACCGCAGCCGTATCCTTTTTCATCTTTACTTGTGATAGCACGTGCTTTCTATGACATTGGGGCATTTCATTAATCATATGAATATGATACATATCCGTAATGCTTACATATATCAAGCAGTAAATAACTCGAACAGCGCTCTAATGTAATTCTGGTCCTTAGTTTGGTAGCAAAATTTGAAGTAACCCTTAAGTAACCAACAACATTATCAAATCTCAACAAATGAAAATTAACAAAAAAAAACACTCAGGCATTCCTCAGTAGCAGCAAACTGAATCAACATCACATCGTCATACTGACCATGTTAAGGCTGCAAACTCGAATGAATAGAGGGCTCTTATTTTAGTTAAACCATGAGAAACGGACAAAATGATGAGTCGATGACAATGCCTTAAAAAATAGGGGATGAAGGCTATCCTTTAGTCGTAACAAGCAAAAATATAACAAGGTTTTGTTCTTAAATGTTGAGTAATGCATAAACGGTTACTTCGAGTGTTTAATGCTCTACTTGATGAACAAAGCCCTTGAAGTCACTATGGCCAGCTTAACTTCAATTCAAGAACTGAATTTGTGTTGGGTTTGGATGCTTGTATGCACAAACCCCTAGGTTGCATAAACAAATATGGATTCAGATACAGACACGATGGGAATTCAAAATACGGCCTATTTAGTCCAGGACATGGGTACGACATAGATACAGCTATACATTGATATATCAATATTTACTATTTAAACATGTCTTGGATAGTAAACTAGGTTACAAAATGTCAAGTCTCATATCTCAATTAGTTTGGCATGATCATGACCATGCAAACCAACTTTCAACTATGTTTTGGATCCCTTTGGAGACTAGACATGGGCGAGACATCTGACATTACTGTCGAGCAAGTATTGTATCCATTACATGTTGTATACAGATATGAACACGGAGATAGCCCTCCTGAGGTGTACCCATTCAACATAGATGAAACCTTAAAAAAGGCAATTGACTTTTGGTTTAGTTTGTGCTATAATTATGAGGGAAACTCTTAAAAGTCTCTCCAGTATGGCTAGTTAACCTTTCAATTACTCAATATATACAGAAGTGAATTCTCCTTGAAACCCTATATGGTGATTCATAGACAACAAAGGTGGTGACGAGTACGCAAATATTCTCTGGTTGTATTATTCTCATTATTAGCCCCATTTAATTTTCATGATATCTTCCTAAATCTAAATTCCAAACTCAAACTCATCAACCACATCTCTTTAGGTAATTGCTATATACTCCCATCTAAAACTATGCACATTGCTCATTACAATATCCATCATCATGAGAATTGGAGCACGACTCGGTATTTCTGAAGCTTCAAAATAGAATTGACATGTTTTGTGACTGGTTGATCAATTTCATGTCTAGCCTCCATGAGTATGTGATGGAGGACAAGTCGGCATAAGGGTCCAATTTTGAGATTTGAGACTATTGGGTGTTCATTTGGGTGCGCTTGGTATAAATAATTATGTACAATCATGAACATGATCATTTTCTAAGGTAGGCTATAGGCTATCTCTTGTAGTTTTCATAAGTATTGATTTTATTTTATAATCTTAAGTAGATTCTATTAATTGCCAAGCATAGAACAGGCTATTAAAAGATATGCAAACCTTTGTTTTAATGCAATGAAGAAAACAAGATGAATATATTTTATAAGTTCGCCAATAAACCCTAGAATAGGAGTGTCAAATTCTTCCCATCTCTTTTTCATATACTCTCACCCTCATCCTGGTTCGTTTTTTCTTCTTCAAATTTATCTTCCCTACAAATTCTACCACCCAATCCATATATCTTAGTTTACCCTTAAACCCAAAACACATTCTCCTTCGAGTTGCTATAGTAACCATTTGCTACAGTATCGGTTTGATATTGTACAGGTTTGATACAATATTGAAAGCTGGAGCCCTGGGCTGCTATGGTTCTTAAAATCCCTTTTCATCCTCTGTCAACCCCCTGATTCCGCCATGCTTTTGCCACCGACAACCATATCAACTTCATCCTGTTGATCTTGGTAAACTTGAAGCCTACCTTGAATTCAATTGCTACTTTTGTGATTCGTTATAGTTTATTTGGTGAAATTATTAATTATCATAGTTCACAATTAACTTCGCAAAATATCAATTTGTTAGTTTGTGAATCGAACCCAATTGTTTGCTTGTAGGTGTTGTCTTGCATCAGTATGTGCCAAAATATATAGAGGCAGCTATGAACTAGAAAAGGCCTTATTATAGAACCTGGAAACAGTTGGTAGGTAGGTATAACTGTCAGTTTAGATGCCACGTTGAAGCTTGACGAAGAAGCAACACTTTAAAAAAAAATTACTAGGACAAGGAAGCCTTAAGACAAGGAAGATGGTATCTGCTATAGTAAATCACAGGAGTCAATGAAATCACAACACAATCAAATTTGAAACTGGATATAATTTCATACTATCGGTGGTCCTATTGAAGGCATTGGAAGGCACAATAGTAGGACTAGGTGTTAGCTTCCTAAAGGATGCTGGTTCGGGTCATGGAAACGGACTCTCCAAAAATTGGGAGTATGACCCTCTCCAGACCTTTTATTAGTGGGAGCCTCATGGCACTGGATCTTCTGATAGGTATAGTCGGCAACTTTACATCTCAGATTGCCATGTATATATTACAGAATCCTCTTTCATAGTTTAAGAACTCGCTCCCCTCTTCAAATCCGAAGAATTAGAGGGAAAAGAAGTACAAAAAGATTCACCATTTTAAGCAAAAGAACAGTAATTACTTGGAAATCTGGATAAGATTCAAAGCAATAATAGCATCAGCAAAGGTTATCCATTAAAACTTATGTAGTATAAAATTCATAATAATTATATTAGTTAATTATGGTCAGAGATATTTGCTGCACCATTAGTTTGTAACCAAGGGAAAATTTTAACAAAATGGAAAGTAAAGCAAATTTCTCTTAAATACTTCCACCCATGCCTCCACTAACATTTCTCTTTTTCGCTTAACATTTTCCATCATATGCATCCTTATTTAGGGTCATCTCTAATCTACTTTGCATATGACAACAAAAGTTTAATAACTTCACTAGCCAATCCTCGACGTTTACTTTTCACATGCTCCATCTCATCATAGTATTTAGATCTAACTTTGGCAACTGCGTTGTGATATTCCAAGTCATTATTATTGCAAAATCATATACTCGTATAAGCATTAAAAGCATATCATACCCAAGCCTAAGCTGCAGCAGAAGTGAAATAAAATAACTGAATTAAGAAGTATATTGCCTTGGGAATTAGTTCAAGATTCAGAAAAACATAGAATCCTCACCTCCGTTGAATTTCTTGATAATGAGATTCCTTGACCTTGGATATTCTGTATGTAGTTAAACCTTAACTCATCATCATCATTGTCGTCATAAACATAACCATTGTCATCCTCTTGCCCTGTGTTATCATCTTCAAGTCCACTGAACTGATAATCAATGTGCTGTTGATCAGCAAGCACTTTAACTTGAGGTTCAACCAACTCGAGAGATTTGACTCCTTTCCTAAAGAAATTTAGCTGACGTTCATGCAGAATAGGTGAAATCAGATATTAGTATGTTGTGATCATGCAAGTAGATGTTTTTGGCATTTTGGTGGAAGAAACCACCTGTGCAGCATGGTGCCTAGCTGCCTGGGTCAAAAGACTGCGGGACTGTCCTTGCTTTAATGACTTCAAACGAAAGACGAATAGATTTGCCTCCTCGTCAAAATCCTCTTTAGCTACTTGCAACTTCTGTGTTGAGACATTTTCGCCTTTGAGGCTTTTTGAACTTCGTTTTTCTTTTTGTGCCGCTAACATGAATTGATATAAATCTCTGAAAAAACAAGCGAATTTTAGAAGAGTATTACTTCTACCATAGGTGTATGATAAACAACTTTATTAGCTTCAGACCTTTTATCATCACACTGGCGCTTCATCTCCTGCATTGCCAAGTGACACCCCATTAAGAAGTTTGCTTTATTATCAAAAGCATGGATTCTGATCTTACTATAAAGTAAAGAAAGAAATTTCCGTACACTATACAAATTAAGGGATTTTTGCACAAGTCCCTCAAATCTAGCATATTTTTAATAAATCCCTCAAATCTAGCATATTTTTAATAAATCCCTCAAATCTTGTTAATTGCTCATAAGTCCCTCAAACAAATGATAATCAAGTTGAGTTCCCCTCCCTCCATGTCAATCAAAACTAACCAAAATTTAGGAGAAATCACTCATATGCCCTTCTCTTCTTCTTCATCTTCTTCTTCATTTTGACTCCCTTTCACTCATTCCTACTCTAAACCCTTTAGCACAAACTTCTCTCAACCCTCCTTCAACCTCCACATCAATATGCATCACTTTTTTCTTCTCCCAAATTCTAAATCCATGACAATATATCCTTCTCTACCCAACACTCACTTCACATATCAAAGCCCATGACTACCAACTCCTCCTAACACCTGCTCCATTTTCCTTCTCTTCCACCATTATATACCCATCGCACAAAACTCTTCTCCTCCCCTTCCCCCTCCTCTTACCTCCCGTAAATAGAAAAGGGAAGAAGGGAGGGTGCATGTGGAGGGGAAAAAAGATGGGAGAGGATGAAGAGGAGGGAGGGGAATCTCCCAAAAATAATTTCCGTTTAATTTAATGGAATATTCCCATTTAAGTTAACATGAGGGACTCATAACTCAATTAATAGCGATTTGGGAGACTTGTTTAAAAATTGGTAAATTTAAGGGATTTATATACAAAAAAACTCAATTAAGAAAGTAAACAAAAATGTCGCTTTCACTTTATGTAACTTAGGTTTAGATCAACCACTATTGAAATTGACCCATACAGGCAGAATGGAGTGGGTTTAGTTTATAGTTTGCAGTTTGCAGTATCGACTGATTATAGCGATCCAATTCAGCCGATATCGATACGGTTTGGCATGTCCCGATCTTATACCGATCGATATTGACATTAGGGATCTCTTTTCCAGTCATTTCGACAAAAAAAAGACTAATTAACAATGATGTAAAAGCATAGTAAGATTGTAAAAAAGCATGTAAATGAAAAAAACTTATCTATCGAAGGTAAATCAATCAGCAAGTGTGACTATTATTTCATTCAATTTCAGAACTACTATAGAACAACACAGAAAATACTTAAAATTGTGCCTAAAAGTAACATACTTTCTCTAAATTTATTGATAATTATTTTCTTCCCGATACCAAAAAATCCGATACTCCGATCTGAAACAGTTGATACTATCGATACCACCGATCCCGAAAAATATGAATAGTCCGATACCGATTCTGCAATCCTTTGTTAGAACATAGTTCAAATCCAAAATATGACTCGTTTCTTTATGCTGGATCTAATAAGCATTTCTAATAGGATAATAGGCTTTATCAATATAAATGAGGTTCATACTTCATACTGGAGTCTTGAAGTATAGAAGTCCCAATCATAACAAAAGAAAAGGATTCATCTATACAAACTGGTGATAGAGCAAACCAAATACAAGAACAGCCTATAAAAAAGATCGAAATAGTTCAATCAATTAACCCTGGGACTTGAAGGTCAGAAGTCCCATTCAAAACAAGAAAATGAATCACCTACATACAGCAGAGAGAAGGAATATAGAAGATCACATGAAATCAGTCTGTTAACCCTAGAGACTTAAAGGTATGGGTGCTAACGATTCCACGGTACCTCTATGGTGTACCGTGCGAGATCTACACGGACCATAAGAGTTTGAAATATTTGTATACACAAAAGGATTTGAATCTTCGCCAACGGCGCTGGCTCGAACTCCTTAACGACTTTGACCTCATGATCAGATACACGCCTGGTAAGGGAAACGTTGTAGCTGATGCACTGAGTCGAGTGTTCGTTGGGAGTTTGGCTATTGATGACAGGCTGCACCGAGATCTTGAATCCTTGGGCATTACACTATTAATCAGATACAAAAAGGGGGCGCAAGTGGCTCAACTGCGCCTCGAGCCCGACTTGTTACAAAAAGTCAAGATCGCTCAGAAGGATGACATGTTCCTGCGAAAGATGCAAGCTCTTATCTCAGCAGGAAAGACAACCGACTTTGCGGTAGGCACGGACGGGATGATCTGAGTGAAGGGAAGACTGTGCGTTCCAAACGATGCGGCCCTCAGGAAAGAGATACTCACTGAAGCTCATTATGCTAGTTATACTTCTCATTCGGATAGCACAAAGATGTATCGTGATCTCCATACGACATTTTGGTAGCACGGCTTGAAACGAGATGTGGCGTTATTCGTGTCGCATTGCATGGCTTGTCAGATGGTAAAGGCCGAACACCAGAAGCCGGGCGAAGTGATGCAAAACCTCGCTATTCCGGAGTGGAAATGGGAACATATAACAATGGATTTCATTGTTGGCTTGCCAAAGACGCAATGGGAGAATAATGTCGTTTGGGTTATTGTTGATCGTCTCACTAAGTCAGCTCACTTTCTGCCTATCAAGAGTACTTGGAGCGCCGATCGCTTGGCTCAAATCTATCTCAACGAAATCGTTCGGCTCCACGGCATGTCAGTATCCATAGTCTCCGATAGAGATGGTCGATTCATATCGCGTTTCTGGGAAAGCTTGCAGTCAGCAATGGGAACGAAGTTGAAGTTGAAGTTCAGCTCCGCCTACCATCCACAGACCGACGGCCAAACGGAACGTGTCAACCAGATCCTCGAAGACATGCTACGACTGTGCGCCTTGGACTTGAAGACGAGTTGGGACCTGCATCTACCGTTAGCTAAATTTGCATACAACAATAGCTTCCAATCCAGCATTCATATGGCGCTGTATGAGGCGTTGTATGGACGGAAGTGCAAATCCCCGATCTGTTGGGACAAAGTTGGGGAACGGCAGATCCTTAGCCCGGAGCTCGTGGAGCAAACCGTTCAAAAGATTCGTTTGATCCGGAAAAGACTGAAGGTAGCCCAAACTCGCCAAAAGAGCTACGCTGATGCGCATCGACGGTCACTTGAGTTTCTAGAAGAAGACCGTGTATTTCTCAAAGTCTCGCCCATGCGAGTCACCAGATTCGGAGCAAAGGGAAAGCTAAGTCCGAGATTTGTCGGCCCGTTCGAGATACTAAAGCGAGTTGCCTCAGTTGCATATCAGATTGCCCTATCACCGTCACTATCCGATGTGCACGATATCTTCCATTTTACCCAACTTAGGAAGTATGTGTACGACCCGAGCCACGTGGTAGATCTGGATCAAATGAATCTTCAGGCAGACTTGACGTATGTAGAACAACCTGTGCAAATTTTGGATCGAAAAGAAAATCTGCTCCGAAGTCGTTCGGTTCCTCTCGTGCGCGTGCTTAGGCGGAATCATTCGGTCGAAGAATCCACTTGGGAGCTTGAATCTGAGATGAGGGAAAGGTTCCCCTCATTTCCTAGTAGTAGGTTCTATTCCTAAGTTTCGGGAAGAAACTTCAATTAGTTGGGTAGGATGTGGTGCCCCGTTCCCCCTATTCGGGGAGCGCGGCTAAGAAATACAAGACGGTATCGTTCGATCGGGATAGATTGAATCAAGAACTCATCCTCTTTATGGATTTGTTTCTTCAGAATCGGTTTCCATATTCGGTGGACCGTGCCCCACTGCCCCCAGGATCGACTTAGCGGCAGAGTCAGGAGGGACCTCTCCGCTGCATCTTTTGTTGCCTCAGTTTTCGCTGTCGCTTGTTACTTTCGTGCCTTGAGTTGGTTTTCGGATTTGCTTGAGTTTTCTTGAACGGTTTCGATGGATTTCATTGTTTTCGTTCGTTGAACTGCACTTCAATTCCGATATTGGAAAGAGTGGAAGAGGTATTGATCAGCTGTTCGTGGCAATGCAGGTGAACCAGCAGTAGGCAACGCTCGAACGGACTCCTGAAGCACCTATTTCCTTCTTCCTTCCAACAAACTTGTGAGTGGCTTATTCGATTTAGTTGGCCCTTCTTTCAAGCCTTCACACCTAAAATCCTGCATTCTTGCTTGCCCGATCAGACAATACCATGTAATAACTAAAAGATGTCAAGATAAAAAGGAATAGACTTGGAGTATTATTGCTTGTCAATCAAACTGTGAACGATTACTTACTTGCATGCTTGTTCGTTTGGAATGTTCAGCATACGCATAAATACAAGTTAGAATGTTTACTTCTTCTATAAATTGTGCTATATGTAGAACACTCCTTGCCATGCAACAATTGATCAGGAGACTATGCAAAATAAATCATACCATGTCACCTGTCTCCTGATTTCATTGCCTCAACTACATAAATGGTTAAACTTAAAAATAGACGTCGTTTGATCACGGACAACTTGTGCACAAGGCCTATGGTTCCTGCGGACAGTCGCTGGGGCACTGGCATCGATCCGGACGGAATCCACAAAATAGTCTCACGGACTGGACGGGATGGCTGGCTATAACTCGTCCATTATGGCACATTGTCAGTGATCCCCTCGTATATTTAAACCTGTTGCAAACTAACTTGTCTTCGTGGCAGGGAAGGACATGGTAAGTATTGTGCAGGTAGTTCAGACGGACAGGTAAATGTCACCAAACGGTGGCAGGTTATTTCATTGATTTCTATATCTATTGCTTGCTGTAAAATGAACTAAGGCAAGATAGAAAGACCACAAATAATATGCATGCTTCATATAAACAACGTGTTGATTGGTATAGTTGGGTTAGCTTGCCTTCACGAGTACGTTTCGATGTACTGACCCTCGTTAAAACAGGTTCCCCGCACTAAGGAGAACCTAGCGAAGAGCCGAAGTCATCCCCCAATCCAGTCCAGTTGTAGGCGCGTCTTGTTCGTGCCAACTTTTGAAGTATTCTGAAGCAAGGAGCTAGCTACTCAAAACACAATGCAGCTCCGTGGAAGGCCATCATTCCACCAGGAGGTCTTACATTTTGAAGTTTAGTAAAGGATGTAATGTACAGGACTGCCATCTCATTTTGTGTCAACATTTTGTAAGCCTGTGTGGCAACCTTATGACTCAGTTCAAGAGTTTGTAATAGATGTTCATGTTATCAATAAAAGAGAACTTTTCCATGTCTCAAATCTGTGTTTCAATTTATCTGCGTACTCTGAATATGTGCTCGTTATGCGAAATAAAATACTTAGCCTTGTACGGTGCGCAACCTAGGCCCGCACGGCGGTCACGCCTGGGGGACAACTATCGATTCCACGAAATCGGGACGTGACATGCTGTTCTTGCTCGGGCTCCTCTCTTTAAAACTCGAGTTAAACTCTGAGGGGCACCACCCTGCTTTAAGCCTAAAATTGAGCTCTAGTACGGCTCTCTATAACTTCACGAACTCGAGCTAGGCTCGCAAGCCGCTTTTTTAACTACAAAGGTTGATGAGCTTGAAGTATTAGACAAAATTAAGCCTAAAATTGAACTTGTTTAAGAGCTCATGAACTTTGTCCAAATGAAAAATGTACTCAAGCTTAGTATCAATTGAAAAAGGTTAATATGAACTTCATAACAAATTAGAAATGTCTATTAGTGAAATATATTTCTTTTATATACATATAAATAAAATAGAAACGAGCCGGCTAGCGAGATCACAAGCCGAATACCTCCAAGCTCGTGCCCGGGCTTGTTTATCTAACGAGCGTATTATTAGGCTCGAGCTCATGCTTTCAAACTCAAAAAACTCGGCTCACAAGCTTTTCAACAAGCCGAGCTCGAGATAGCTCGCAAATAGCTTGGTTCCCCTACTTAAATGTTTGATTTTTATCCCTTCCCCATTTTGCAGAAACTGGAAAAAAAACAGTAATAGAATCATGTCTTTTCTTCCAATCCAAGGCAATGTTACAAGCATCTAGCACTAACCATGTGCTCAGAGTTGGATTATGAGATGAAATGCATTGGTGCTTCCAGGGAGTCGGTCAACCCATGACTTTGAATTCTAAAAGAGTTTTATAGAATGACAAGGGTCACAAGACGGACCAAGCAACAAGATAGATGTAGCAAAAATAAGAATGGAAAGATCTATGTGTAGGGAAAATAAGATGGATAAGTTGGTGAATGAGCCCATCAAAGGCATAATAGTTTCCACCATCTAAGGATAAGGATACAGAGATCCAGATGAGATGGTATTGGCACTAAATCAAAGATTGAGATGAGTTTAAGAAAAATCCTTGCAGTGTTATTGAAGGCACCGGATGCGCTCGTCTAGGTGCCAAGGTGAGACAATCCAGCCCTTTGTCACCTCTAAGTGCATGAGACACTGCACTGTCATCAAGATGATGGCTAAGCATGCACCTTAGATGAGATACATGGCTCCCGAGGTGCTCACCTCTACAATTGCCTTCTACCAGCAATTTTACCTATTTATCCTTCATTTAAACACATTGCAGGACGTGAGGTTTTAAGGATATTATCATATAAGAGGAAATGCAAGGCCACAAATCTAGTGATGGATATGATGACAACATAGATGATGACAATGATGATGGGTATCAAGGTTCACATGTCGGCATCCTAAGCGGTTTCAGTCCTTCTTAGTTGTATCGGTGTCGAGGTTTCTGCAATTTCGCGATTTTGGAAAGCAGTTTCAGAGTTCTTAGTTTCGGAACCCAAAACATAATAAGAAATTATTTTTAAAACGGTAAGATCCAAACAATGTGTCTACAATGCTTTTGCCATACTACTCTTTTTTTCCTTTTTCTTTGTTGATTTGACAAGAAAAGAGAGCCACAATTTCAGTATCTGCCAATATCGGTTACGGTGAACATCAGATCGGTTAGGGTGAATACCCGATCAAATATGACAAAAACAATATGATACAGCCGATACGTATCGGGAGCGGCTGATAACGTTAACCTTTATGGGGATATGATGTTGAAGAACTTTAGAATATCATATCAGTAATATCATAGGTCACAGGATTTTGCATTCTAGAAACTTGAACATTATGTAGGAACTTTTTTTGAAAAACATCTTATATTTGGAAAAATCACGTAATAGAAAAACAAGTGTATTATAAAATGTTAAAGACAGTAAATAGAAACTTTGTCCAGGGGTCGTTTTGCTAAAATTGCTGAAAGTATTCACAGAATGAAAAATGACAGAAATGAACCACGCTTCTCCAAGGTACAATATATGTTATCGATTATTTGACATGCGCAGACACCAGAGAGGCACAAGATACCCGAGTAGCCTCTGCACGAAGTTCTCATAAATAACAGTAAACAAATACCAGTAGAGAAGAGAAGCAAATGAGGTGTGCTATAACTAGTTATGCCCTTCTGTTAGGCAAATTATAAGGGCACTACTATAATTACTTGGGGCTAGCCCAATGTAAATTTTCCCAAAATTACAAGTTTGCCACTCTCAAAGTTACTTGGGGCTAGCCCACACTAAGGTATACAAGTGAAAAAAAAATCTATTTTTGGCATTCCACCTAGACTTGAAGAAACCCTCATTCTCCAAGAAATCCTCATTCCACCTAAATTTGGAAATTGATAGTTGTGGTTGGAGGAGAATTTTACTTTGGTGATTGTCCAAGGAATATTATTCCGGTATGTCTTCGACAACCTACGATGAATAAGTTTTGTGATTGTCAGAAAAAATTTAGTTTTTTTTTACTATTGTAGGAACAATGCATGAAAATATGTTCGATGACGAAGTCGGATCCTCCAATCCATTAAATATGCACTCCGGACGTTCCGAAGAACATGTCGGTTGTTCCGAAGCACGTATGGTACGTAAAACAACAACCCTAATTCGACAGTCACGAGTAAGGACTGTAAAAATTAGACAGTCCTATATAAATATAGGACTGTCAAATATTCTACAGTCCTATATAAATATAGGACTGTCATAAATTCGACAGTCCTACATAAAAGTAGGACTGTCATAATTTTGACAGTCCTATATAAAAATAGGACTATCAAAATAGTGACAGTCCTGGATAATTATATGAAGTTATTAATTTTTATATTATTTTATATTGGTTATAGGACCAACCTTGTTCAGATATTGTGGTACATCCTGCTGTTGGTGTTGATGTGGATGATATTTTCTCAACGGATATTCAATTTGCAACCCAGGAAGAAGCATTAGAGTGGTGCAGAGAAGTTGGAAGACGACATAACGTAGTTATTGTCATTGCAAGATCCATCAGATCTCGGCCGGGCCGAAAATATCTTGAGCTGGGATGCGAAAGAGGAGATGTGTTTAGGGAGCATCATAAAAAAAATGGTGTTGTTGAAAAAGAAATCCCTAAGAAAAACGTTGGGACGAGAAAATGTGGTTTGTCCATTGAAGGTGTTGATTGTAAAAGTTGAAGATGTGAAGTGGATAATCGAAGTTAAGAATGGAAGACACAATCATCCTATTCCAGGGACACTTACGGGTTATGCCTACATGGCACGGTTGAAGGAGGATGAGAGAAAGTTGGTTGAAGAATTGTTCCTTTCCGGAGTTGCACCGAAACAAATTTATTCTGCCGTGCGACAAAAAGAAGATGGGAACAAGTCTACCATAAGGACGATCTATAATAGTTTGGCCAGAGCAAAATACAATAGTATGAAAGGAAGAATGGCGATGCAGCAAGTATTGAAGTTGTTTGGGGAGCATCACTACGTGGAGTACCATAGAAGACATCCACAAACTGATGAACTCCTTTCGTTGTTTTGGACTCATCCTGATTGCACACACTTGGCTCGGTCCTTCGCAGACGTGTTGGTCCTTGATTGAACATATAAGACCAACAAGTTCAAGATGCCTCTTTTTCACGTTGTTGGGTTTACGTCTACGGGAAAAACATTTACAGTCGCTTTTTGTTTTATGAAGAGTGAGACAGTAGAGGATTACACATGGGCGTTGAGGAAACTACAATCCCTTTACACAGGTTACAAAGAGCCCTCTGTTTTTGTTACTGACAGAGAATATGCGCTGATAAATGCTATAGATATTGTATTTCCTCATGCGCATAGACTACTATGCACTTGGCATATAAATCGAAATATCCAAGCTCAATGCAAGAGAAAATTTGTAAAAGTGGACGGTAAAATCGACATGCTTCGCTTCGAAGAATTCTACAGTGATTGGAGTCTTGTATGGCGAGCAAGTACTACAGACAGCTACGACACAGCATGGTACATGTTCCAACAAAAGTGGGAGACGAGTAACCCGACATGCATATCTTATATCAAAGATACTTGGCTAGAACCACATAAAGAGCAATTCGTCTTAGCATGGACCAACATGGTGAAGCATTATGGCACAATCACTACGAACCGGGTCGAAGGAGCACACTCAAGTTTAAAAAGATATCTACGGTCATCGGTCGATAATTTTGTCTCTGTTTGGCAATCGATTCATTTGATGACTATTTCCACGGTGAACGATATTGTAGCATCATTTGAGATGAGCCTCAATATTGCAAAGCATGAATACAAGCATGAATACCTCTTGGATGGTTTAACCCATGTGGTATCTCACAAGGCCTTGGGCTTATTGTTTGAGGAGATTGGTAGGTCGAAGTCGGTGGGTTATGATCCCGAGGTTTGCGGTTGTTCGTATCGACATTCACTCGGAGTTCCTTGTGCACATGAGATCAACGAATATCGTCGTGAATCTATACCCATTCCAATAGATGTTGTTGATCAACGTTGGAGACAGCTGACGATAATGCCGACGGTGGAAGTTCAAGATGATTTCTTTGCGTTGCCACAAGTGAAACTACTGCACGCAAGGTGGTGTGGCGCATCGGAACCGGAGAGAAGATCCATTGAGGTTAAAATCCAAGAGATTGCAGTCCCGGCAACAACTCGATTGCAAGAGCCATCTGTTGTTCGAACTCCTAAGGGAAGACCACAGTCAAGAAAGAGTAGAGCAAAAAAGGAGGAGTCAACTAAAAGAGATCCATCCTTATTTGAACATATCGAACGCAGTTTGGAGGCATTTCCGCAGAAAAAGAGTAAGCTAACTATTCGAAGGGGGGAGAAACAGAAAATGATAGATGCAGTCATGGCGGAGGGTATTGATAACTTTTCTGATTCTTATAGTCTATACATTAAAAATTTCCTACCTGAGATACGGAATTTCATTTGGTCTATTGTTGATGTTCCTAAGAATGGCCATTGTGGATACCATGCACTAGCAAGACAACTAGGCTATTCAGTTGAAGCAGGATGGAGACAGGTTAGGGAAGAGCTGTACGAGGAGTTGGAGTCGCGACTAGCCTTCTATAGACAGATACTTGGCGAAGAAATTGTTGGAGATTTGTTGGCAGGCATACCTTGTACGAAAACAGTTACCGGACCAGACCATTACATGGATGTCCCGCCTGCTGCTTACGTATTCTCTAATAGGTGTAAGATACCTATTGTAATTATCTCACAAGGTATTAACAATACTTTCTTTCCAATGTGTGCCCCCCCGGCCGAACACGGAGTATCCAATCTATGTTGCATAGGGCTTGTCGGACAACACTTTGTCATCCCAAGGTTGATCGGTCATTCTCCTATTCCGCCACCTTCTACGCTTTGGTATAAACACGCACCAGAGGAAGCGATCGCATGGACGACACCCTACACGGATGCAATGGCTGCCTATAAGAAGATGATGAAGATGGAGGATCCAAAAATCATGCCGGACGACTACTTTGATATTCTAATCGATTGATACTGTATATTGAAATGTATTTTGTGCAAAGAGCCATGTATGTTTAACTGTGCCTTGGGCTTATATGTTGTATGTTGTGTGTATGTTGTGTAATGAAAGGAGTTATCTAATTGATATTAATAGATTTTGACTGTATGTTGTGCATTGATACTAATCGCTAATAGGACTCTAGGACTGTCAATATGTAAAAGTGTCAGGAAACTAGGACTGTCAAATTTGTGACAGTCCTAGTCCTAAACTTTACCCACTGTGTATGCACAGTTATATGTAAGTTTAGGACTGTCAATATTATGACAGTCCTAGTATAACTGGGACTGTCAAAAATGTGACAGTCCCAATCTGTACCCACTGTCTGTATGCACAGTTATATGTAACTTTAGGACTGTCACATTTGTGACAGTCCTAGTATATACTAATCCACTGTCTATAAGCACAGTTATATGTAACTTTAGGACTGTCACATTTGTGACAGTCCTAGTATATACTAATCCACTGTCTATAAGCACAGTTTTATGTAACTTTAGGACTGTCACAATTGTGACATTACTAGTATATACTAGGACTGTCAAAATTGTGACAGTCCTAAAGTTAACCCACTGTCTATAAGCACAGTTTTATGTAACTTTAGGACTGTCAAAATTGTGACAGTTCTAGTATATACTAGGACTGTCAAAATTGTGACAGTCCTAAAGTTAACCCACTGTCTATAAGCACAGTTTTATGTAGCTCCACTGTCTGCACATTTTACAACTGTATGTATGCGGCAAAATTTGAAGTTTTGAACACAAATTGTATTTATGTAGCAATTGTAGCAAATTACCAAATTATAGCATTTAAAGCAAATTCATTCAAAGTGTCAATAGTAGCAAATTCATTCAAAGTTATACAACTCAAATTTATAGTTTAAACTTTTACAATTCTCAAAAGTCATATTCATTGACAGTTTTACAAGTCTTCAAACGGGGCCTAAACTTCATGTCGCCTCTTTGTACGTTGCTCTCTATTTTCCAAGAAAGGAAAATCTTCAGCGTTGTCAATTTGTTGGAGTTCGTCATTGATTGCCATATAATTCGAACCCTGGCAACTTACGAGACTTCTTCCCAACTTCTTCACTTTCCTTGCCTATTCATTAGAATTAAAAAAATTGGTTATAAATAGTTACAAATATCAAACTTAAAGTCTAGAAGTTGGCTCACCATCTTGACCAGTGCAGTATACAAGACCAATTTGGCAGGAAGATCTGAAGGTACACGCACAATATCCCCTCCGCGTTGGAACAAGGTAGGTAGTCCGACACCAGCGTAGTAGGCGAGGTAGTCGTCACTACACTCCGTCATATTGACTGCTGCTTGCCGTTCGGTATCCCTAATAACGTGGCGTTGCCACTCGGTGAAGAAGGCCGATACCCAGTTGAACGCCGCAGAAATATAGTTTAGCGGTTTTGTACCGCGCGGAGGAGTTATCATTTTCAAAGTGCGACTTGGGACAGTTTGTACGTAGCCAAACTGACGGAGCACTCTATCCGGCATATAAGCCTCCTCGATTTCATGACAACTGATAAGACCGTGATATAAAGCGACTAGTTGCAATGGACGAGTTGTCTGTCGCAAATCACGGTATGGATCCCAAACAATCTGCACCGAATAAAATTTAGCATAACGTTATTTAGCATAACATTAGTCAATTAATACCAATTAAGTACAAAATTAGGTCTAAATTCACCTCTTCTGTCGTCATATCTTCGAGTGCATTCCGAAGGACGGTCAATGTATGAGAACGTTTGGCATCTTCCTTAGTTGGCTTTCATCGGCACATTCTAGGCAGGTTCTCGTCATACCCTCGATTCAGTTTCGCCCGCTGCAGGGTTGAAAAGTGCTCGTATATCCATGCCTTCACGTAACCAGGTTAAAAAAATATTAGTCCAAAAATAAACAACAAAATTTAAATTTATGTATACAAGTTGACAAAGATATATCTGTCACGCCCCAGTCCCAAAATGACGAGGGACTGAGCACGTGAGCAATGGCCAGCAGCACGCACCGATGGACAACCCAATTTAATGGATCCATCAGGGCATGCTTAAGCTGTAGTCTAGCAGTAATAAGTACAAATCTCAGGTATATCTATTCTCATCCACAGAATAACACAGATTAATAACGAAAATAATGCAATGGAATTAAATATGCAATATTAAATAAGGTTATCTCGGGAAACAAATCCGAGAATTATTCTGTTACATTTAAGGAAACAGACAGGAAATAAAATACTAAAAAGGAAAGTACTATGTAGCTGAAGCCGAGCTCAGGAGAAGTCTTCGGCCACTATCTCTTCCTCAGTTCCGGGTTCTGCTTCGAGGAGCGCTCCGGTACCGTACACCTCAGGATAGTTCCCTTCTGCTATAACTGGAGAACAAAACCAGGTCCTCAGCGGGACGTAACAAGGTACAGAAGAATACGAGCCAAATACATATGCAGTACAGCAATAAGGAAACAGCAGGGTAAATATGTAAACCAGCTAAGTGATATGCAAGTGAGAATTTTAGTCATACTCAGGCTGAGACTACTACAGGATCAGTGTCGAAGAAACCATAGCAGTATTTTCTCGAGGAGCCAGTAAGGAACCAAAGCTCTGTATCAGAGTCTAAGGTACCGCCAGATATAAGTATTTATATTATATTATATTCAGCCTTGATATGACAATACTCTCCCCACCCCATGCAATCTCACGTCACAGTTCCAGAATATATCAGGCACAAGTCACGCAAGTTTGAACTAATGCAATGAGTCAGGCTAGAATCTAAGCATGTAAACTGGAATGACATGAAAATGTAGCCTATACGGAATCACCAGGTATATCTCAGGCAATTCCGTCACATGAACAGTGTCAGGTGTCCTGGGTTAAGCAGTTAAACAAGTTGCATAAGAATCTACCAGAAATCAAGCAAAATACTATAACCAGAAATATCTGAGAATTGCCCACTGATGCATAACCAAGTCCAAAAAATAACTAGCAAGCTGCAGGGTTTGGCAAGGTACACTTGCCTGTGGTTCCGGTTCGGTTTGCAGTTCTGACCTCGGCGGGAATTGCAGGCGATACTCCGGTTGCTGAAACAAACATCACCATCAGATCCAGAAAATATCAATCAGCTAGAAACGCCTGTCCTTGGGTCCAATTTGGAGACAAGGGCAAAACGATAATTTCGGACTAAAACGGGGTCCACCGGTGGGCCCGCTTTGCACCGAAAAAACGTGTCCGGGTCAACGGTCTCCAAATTCACCAAACTTAGTGTCAACAGGTCAGAAACGCTGATACGAACCCAACGAAACTTTCAGAATTGAATTCCGATGAGCCGATCACAAAATCGCCCGTCGAACGGGGCCTGTGGGGCCCACGACACGCGATTTCGTCAACGTTCTCAGAATCGAACCAAACTTGACCCACAGGACCAGCGTATCGCTACGAGTCCGATGGCGCAAGTTTCGTCTCGATCCGACGTGTGTACACAAAGTTAGGACGCGTTCCAGAAAGTACGGATACGGGGCGATGTCCGCGGATACGCGTTGGTTCCGGTGTGCACGCACACCCGAATCAGCTTCCGCGAAATCCCACACGTCCGTATCGACGAGGCGCTCGTGTCTGTGAAGACCGCACGCGACCAAGTCGTCCCGTTTGGCGGGGCGTACTCGGTTCCGGGGTGAAACAGGGTCTGGGTTTTTCCTGTTTTTGGATCGCGGTGTGCGATCACCACAGGACGCGATGCCCCGAACAGTTTATCCGGACACCGAGAGGGTCATACAGGCTTCGCAACGCAATTTACGAAATCGAAATCGGAGCTACGAGCAAAAAGATACACGCACCTGAAGGGGACCCGAAAACCAGGGCCAAATCGTGTCCGACACGTGTCCGACTCGTGTCGGACACAGGGGATTCAAAATAGGGTTTACTGTGCCGGGCCTTGGGGACCCCGGCGAGGGCGGCGGAGACGGCGGCTGGGGGGGGGGGGCTGGCTGCGGCGGTCGTGGGGGCACTCGGCGGCGCGGTGGCGCAGGGTCGGTGGCGGAGGCTCGCTGTGCGGTGGCCGGCTGACGCTGCGGCCGCTGTTGCTGGGTGCGGTGGACGCCGGTGGAGGGACGAGGAGGACGGGGGAGAGGCGTGGCGGCGGAGGCGACGGTGGTGGACGGAGGCACGGAGCGGAGGGGTGCGGTGGTGATGAGGCCGGGGCTACGGTGGAGGGACTCGGGGTCGGGGAGGGTTAAATAGGGAGGAGAGAGGGGAGCTGGAGGCCGAGAAGGGCGGGCGTGGGGGTGGTCGTGGGGTCGTGGGGTCGTGGGGGCGTGCGGGGGCGGTTGGCCGGCCGGAGCGGGCGGCGGGAAGTGCGGCGGAGCGGCCGGGACGCGCGGGGGGGCTGGGGGATCGTGGGTGAGCGGGTGAGCGGGCTAGCGGGTTTCGGGTCGGGTCTGGCGGATCCGACCCGACCCGCTAGGGCTGGGCTCGGGTTGGGCTGGGTCTGTTGGGCCGGGCTGGGCCGGCCCAACGGGTTGGGAAAAAGAAAAAGAAAAAGAAAATAATAATAATAAAATCAATAATTAAATAATAAATAATTAATTAAATAAGTAAATACTTTTTAGGCATTTAAAAATAGGTCCGAGCCCAATAAATTCCAGAAAAATTGCCCTAAGTCCAGTTTTTCATTTTACATCCAAAAATATTATTTTCATAATATTTTAATACTGTTTAATATCAATTAAAAATCATTGAATAATTAAAACCCTGTTTTTAAATTACAGAAAATTCCCAGAAAATTCCAGAAAATTCTGAAAATTCCAGTTTTAAAATTTTGAAAAAATCAGGGGGTTTACAATATCTATAAATGGAGTAGAGTCTGGCATCCGAATATTGTCTTCGAACCCATGCGGGATGCCGCACCAAGCTCGCGGTAAAGGTATGCTAGTATACCGCTTTCCCAAGAAATTTCGTCCACCGTGTCAATGTTGTCCAAATTGAGAAGATATTTGACATGTATGGACGTTCCAGACTTATCCGTAATGCCGACAGCCCCTAAGATGAACTGCATATATCCGCGGGCCACATTTTCGCTATTATCAATTTCGGGGGCCGGCTCAGCGAATATCTCCTCCAAATATTTTAGAGTAAGTCCGTAGAACTTCTTGAATTCTCGAAGACTAGTAAAACTAGTGGCATCAACTCCCAGACACCCTGATACATAATCCACAATATAGTCGTAAAAGTTGATGCTCGACTCATCAAAAGTTTGATTCATCATGACTCGACCATCAACCCTAAGTCCCAATATATGATGGACGTCATCAAGGGTAATCGTCAACTCCCCATTGGGTAGATGAAAAGTGTTGGTTTCTGGATGCCATCGTTTTACAAATACTGAAATCAGTGCATTATCCACCGTCGTATATGAGTAGCTACCCAAATATTGTAGACCGGTGTGACTGATTTTTGCCTTCACATCGTCTCCCAATAATTCATACCTCCATGTATTGCATTTTTTCCCGTGGTTGATCACTGTCAACATACGAGAACTCTCCTGAAAAGTAAACAATTGGATGAAATTATACCTCTATGTAAAATGTACTTATCTATAAATAATTGGATAAACTTTGAACTTACAACTATATATAAATTTATCATAACGTAATGTACTTACCGGATTGTTCCATATTTGGTATGCAATATGGTTTTCGATCGACGGTAACATAGAACAACCGTTTGGACGAGTGTCGACTGGACTATCTGGCTGCTCAGAAGATCCTGAACCATCAGTAGTCCGGTTTTCGAGAGTTTGTGGAAGACTCGGCAGGACTATCTGCAGACTGAGAAGGTCCTGAACCATCAGTAGGCCGATTTGGGACATTTGGCATGTCCTCATCGGAGGAGGAAGAAGAACCGAAAGAACTAGGAGGAGCACGTCTCTTCGAACGAGCGACAGTCTTCTTCGTCAATCGACGTTTCCTCACTTCAGGGCGTGCCTCGGGCTCGCGGATAGTGATGCCTGGTTCAATAGTACGCGAAACAGTGCGTTCCTTACGCATCGACGCAGTAGGACGTCTTCTCATGATATCTTCATCCACAGTGTCCTTCCGAGGGGCATGACTATAAGACAAAAAAAAAATTCTATTTTAACATCATAATTTAATTTAACATTCAGGACTGTAGAAAATTCTACAATCCTATAAGTATACAGGACTGCAGAATTTTCCACAGTCCTAAATTTTTAGGACTGTTGAAATGCCTACAGTCCTATATAATTTTAGGACTGTAGAAAATTCTACAGTTCTTAATATAAATAGGACTGTCGATTTTCCTACAGTCCTAAATCTATATAGGACTGTAGGAAAATCTACAGTCCCGTCCGATACTGCTCGACATTGTCGACGATTCTCGACATTTTATGCCCTAAAATCGTGTTCGATCAACCAAGTAAACGTCTAAACTACATCCTAAACTACATTCAGGACTTGTATGCCCTCATTTGAAGAATGGAAAGAAAATCACTCAAATTTTTCGAAATGCAATAGGATTTTTTAAAAAATTTGGAAACTTTTGTAAATGCAATAGAACAAGGAGAATGATGGTTTGTACCATGATTCTTTCGAAACTTTGGGAGCCATCGACAAGGAGGAGGAGGACGAAGTCTCGGAGAGTTTGAGAGTTCGGCCGGCGGGAGGGGGGAGGGCTCCTGTGGGGTGGGGAAGGTTTGGGAGTGTTTGGGAGAAGGGTTTCAAAGTGGGCTAGTATGAGTAAACTAATGGGCTAGTGTGAGTAAACTTTGCTCATTAATGGGCTAGCCCCAATCCTGGGCTAGCCCCAAGTAATAATAGTAGTGCCCTTATAATTTGCCTTCTGTTATATAGAAAAGTGGGACTTGAATAATCTGTTTTTTATGGGGCAACTGACTTTGCACGATCTCATAAATGAGAAATTGTAAGGCGGGTGATAGCAGGTACAAGGGTATAACGGTAAACGGAGCACAGGTAAAACGGTAAGTAAGAGCGGTTCAACAGGCCAGTCTGTTAACAATGCACAGAGTGGGCCGTTTCGATTCAGGTTTAGATTTATGGCCCAAAAAGAATTGTTCATTTTCAACAATTGAAACTACTGTATTCTTTTCAACTGCCTCAATCCATGTTCATTTTCTTCTACCCCAGAAACAGCAGCACCTTACACAATAACCTATAACTCTTCCTGGAATGTGCATCTAAGTACACAGGTCTAGACCATCAAAAACAATTTCCCCACATTTTGTCCTTAATTCAAGAAGCCATCTCTAGTTTTCCTGCCTCCAGACAGGATTTGGATGAACTCGTCAGTCATAACACGTCCTTACTGTGAATGAGTGATCGGGGACCAGGTCATAACGTGGAGAGAGAGGCTTATTACTTAACTAACACCAAGAAAAGCGGAAGCATCTCTAGTTTATGTTATAACGGACTTAAAGAAACTTGCACGCTGCTAGAGGAAGGTGGCTTCCACTGAAGGTGAATCAACTTACTAGGCTTGTATACTCCATTACTTGTTTCTAAAAAGTCATGGGAAGACATCAACATGGATTTCATTTTTGGTTTACCGAAGACAAGATGAGGTTATGATTCTATCTTTGTCATCGTGAAAAGAATCTACAAGGATGATTCCCGTTCATAGGCATAGGGTTTTTCAGATGTGAAACCAAATTGTGTAAGAGCAACATTCATGATATCACCGAAGGCATATTAGCATACTTCATGATTATTTATTGAAACATCATACATAACATATTATTCAAGATACTACATCCATTAGATACAACAACAAAGACAGCCTTAATCCCTAATTTCTGGGGTTGGCTGTTTGAATCCTTCATTTACATTCAGCTCTCTTAAGGGCATTCAGCTCTCTTAAGGGCCAATGTCCTCCCAAAGCTTAGATATATCTGCATATAAACTACTAAGATCTAGGAACATTTGACCACAGTCTATGATATTCTCAATAACCACGTCAACCCCCAATCCCATGAGTTAAACTATCACATTCCAGTTGGTACTGCTGCAATTTTATTACTACAGTATAGAAGGCAACTATCCTTAATCCTACAGCGGTTCATGTGCATAATTTTTATTTGCAGAGCGAAGGAAAAAAAGTATTGCTCATCTTTGTAATAAGAGAAAAGTTGAATTCAAAAGAACAAACCTCTACAGTCTGGAGCTCCTTGAGAAGAGATTCAGATGGAGTCGTAATTGTCTGAACAATATGAACACGCTGAGAAAGGCAAAGAATAAGCATTGCTGTGTATCCAAAAAAGAAAATTAGTAACAAGGATGCCGAGTGCACAACATTCGAGACTCACATAACTATCAACAAGTTTCTGAAGCTCAAACTGTGCTTTACCCAGCATCAATAGAACCTTACCTGCATGCACAAGTAACATGCCTAAATAACTTTCGAGCTATGATATCGTAACAATCAAAATAAAACTTATGCGACAAACTTAATTTTCAAATATATGTCTAGAAATTAACTTTTCAAAATTAGAACAAATAATTTCCTGTCATTTGGAAGGTTAATAGCAATGCCATGGTTCGCCACGGCAACCAATTATGTTTAATAGAAGGAAACTGAGGATTACTTGACATATCACCTATTATGTGGTCGGAAGTGCATGAACCCTGACACCTACTCATATCATTATTCTTTTGTATAATATTAGAAACAACCAAAATAACTTGTAATAGGTGTGCAGTATGTCTAACGAGAAATGAAAATCCTAGTGCACTCACCACTCTCTTTATCATCACTCGCTGCAGTTCTTTCAAGCAGACAAGTACCCATTTCCCGCAAGGCTTCTGCAAATTCTGCAAGAAAACACAGATTTAGAGGAGTACTTTATAAAGAGCAGAACCAAGTAATCGTCACAAAACTTTGGGTGAAACTAATATGTGAAAAAGAATGGACTGAAGCTGCTGACCGATACAGTGATACTTATTCAATACTCATAATGGATTTGACAGACTATTAGACTAATGATTATTAATATTTCTTGAGTGAGTGAGTGAGTGAGTGTGAGCGCGCGCGCGCGAGAGAGAGAGAGAGAGAGAGAGAGAGGTCCTCTCTGCAACAAGTGCAGAAAGAGTAATCCTCTCCAAATCAAAGTGCACACATGCACTGTAGTTGTGGACCGTCTCTCTATATCCTTTTTAGGGAAAAGTAATGAAAGATGAATATGGGTTCAAGGATTTATCAGGTGATTTAGTGTTCGGGACTCATAGCTCAAACTCGTCCTAGAGATCAAGGACATCCTTTAATTCCTAAGTTTAGGAGACCTAGATAAAGAAAGGACTGTATGTGCTTGAGAATTCTAAACATCGAATAGGAAAGTAGGGGTAAAATAGTCACTATCCGGTTTTGGTTTCAGCATAGCGCATCATCACCATAATGAAAGGTATGACCAATCTATGAAGGCTATTGGACACAAACAAAAGAGGTTAGGTCCAGCAGTTATAGGGCTCTCCCACTTGACTTGGCATCTTGGCCTTCACATTACCACTGAAATCTCCTTGTTGGCTCATTGTCTCGGACTTATATCCTTTACATCCATTCGACTCTCCTCTTCCACTCACCATAACGGACTTCTCGGCCTCTAGATTCTCGAGTGGCTCCAGATTGCGACAGAACACTATCACCTCCTTCAAAGATTCAAGGTCGAATAAGTTCTTTTACAAATTTCGTCTTCACTCCATCATCAGGATTTAATCTCAGCTTTCCTAGTGATTGCTCATCAATTAAGGTCTTCTCCTCATCAGATAAACTAAAAAAGGTGACCATAATGGGTGAATTGCTGCCAAGAAGATTCTATAGTCATTTTCAAGTCCAGCCCTAGACCTACTCGAATTTTCTCAAGTGTGTTCGTATGTTGTAGAGGAACAGGATCCAAGACAATGACACATACCCTAGAACAAGGAAGATTGTCGAGGACTTTCCATTGTAAACATGGACAATAATTGTTTTCAACTCCTCAACTGTCTATCATTAGCAATACTTCTATCATCAATGATATCCTTAGTAAGAGTAGCCCATTTGTCTTTTCCTTCATTCCTTTCCCAAAAGCTACAATCTTCCTTGCCACCAAATAACTCTGTTTTACTCCCTTGGCATAATCTTGACGTTTTACTTTCAGCAAACTAGGCCTTGCCAGCCACAAGATATTGTAAAGCTCCATAAAATTATTCTGAAAAGGAGTGCCGGTGAGGATGCTACATTTGGAAAGTTTGAAGCTCTTTCAATGCTTTGAAAACAGCATTGAGATCATTCCTGGAAATGTGCCCTGTAATGCCCCGCCCCTCGTCAGAAATAATCAAATTTGGCTTCTCCAGCAGAATCTTCTTTAATTATTTAAGCTTTTGATCACCTTGAGATCCAACGTCTTCAGGTCCGACTATTGCCTCAAACAAGATATAGGTTAGTAAATTACACTGAAATCTTTTTCCCATGGGTATAACTTAATCATACATTTAAACTTGATATCTTGATTTGCTTTAGCTACCAACTTGAGGACTGCATCATCTTCCTCACCAGAGTAATCAGGATCAAACTCCATCTCCGCTTCAGGATCAGACTTCCCCATACATTTAAACATTATGAGAGATCACTGATGCGGAGATGGAGTCTGATCCCTCTAGTTCTTGCTACAAAGGAAAGCATTACTTCATCCTTGATCCCCTTCTCACTCCACCAAACCCAAGCTCCAAACTTCAGGTTTCGGAGTGTCCCTAATAATGAACAAAATTATGCCATCATCGTGTTCAACAATAAAAGTTTAAAAAAAAGCCTCATTTACTCTCGTAAATTGTTTCTTGAGAAAGTGGCTCAACATAATATACTTACTTCCATTTAGGGAGAGCAAGCCCCCTTCCTAGAAGCTCCCTCATGTGGGACTAAACTAAGGATAATAAAGCTAATAAAGATGAAGGCAAAATACATCCAAAAATGCTATTAACTATGTTGCACGTACATGGCAAAATGTTGTGTATCAGTAATATGTCCTTACTCATCGTGTTCGTACTTGTACTCGTGCAACATAGTAAACCTTTGTACCTATTTGAAAATGTATGAATCCCTTATCCATATCGTTTCGGCACCTGTAAACGTATTCGTTTAACATAGGCTACTACGCTTCCCCGCATACTGGAGCATACATGTCAAGCACCTCTAGCTTGGAAAGGAATTAAAGACAGAGAAGTCAAGCTAAAGCTTAATAAGGATGTTTACCAATCCAGATGAAGCTGGACTCACGGAGCTTGACCTTGTCCTGTATGAGATGATAATTGACCTCAATGTGCTTAGTCTTTGACACCCTGCCCGTCCATCGTGTTTTTGTCTTGGACACCCATTCTGCACACTTACCCGCGTGACAAATATGATCAGGTCGTGTCTTGATGTGTCGAAGCCAGGTTGATCTTCAAACCTGGAAAGGAAGGCTTGTTGTTGCAGGTAGTCTTCCTCGGAACAGAACCCAGGTGGCTCAGATTGTGTGGTTCTACTTCACTCTTTAGTAAACGCTATCCATTTTTTAAATTCAGTTGTTAATTATTAATATTTGGTAGGATCATTTTATTGTTAGGTTGTTATTAATATTTGCACTATAATTAAACTTTCAACGAATCTCAAATTGTTTACTTATAAAATGACCCATCAATGAGCCCTTTAGGTCTTGTCCTATGTCAATATACTGGCTATATATGGAACCTGCTTCTATTTGGTTTGACAGTTCATGTTGGGCCTTAGAAAGGGATGAAGTACATATTGGACCTTAGAAAGGAATGTATTCGCTTTATCAAATCCCACCATCTTTCCCTTCTGGATAGTCTTCCATTCATTGGTTGCATGATCTTGATCAATAAGACAAGTTTCCCCGATCAAATACATCTTCGAG
This sequence comes from Iris macrosiphon, assembly GCA_036927795.1. Lineage (NCBI taxonomy): Eukaryota > Viridiplantae > Streptophyta > Magnoliopsida > Asparagales > Iridaceae > Iris > Iris macrosiphon. The sequence continues at coordinate 144,278,939 of JAYESA010000002.1, read as the reverse complement.
GTTTTATGACATGATTTCCGCTTGCTCATGAATTCCTCTTCCTTTCCAGAGTGGTTGTTTTAAGCAACTAAATTTGTACATGTTGTGGTTGGAATTATACTAGAACAAACTGGGGAAAAAAATAGCGGCACAAATTCATCCCTGAAGAGTCTTTTTACAGGGAAATTTTTCTTTCTTTTTTTGAAATTTTCAGGTAGATGAGAAATAAACATTATCTCAAAATGAGATTGATAATGAGTTATATAACACTATGATTTTACCAAAGCCAGTTTCAACTTTAGAATTTCAAGACAGGTGAACTGAAAGGAATAACTTTATATTTATTATTTATCAAGCATTTTTGTATAATTAAATATCTACTACAGTTTCAAAATTCACAGACATATAGCAAACAAGAATCTCTGATGGCATTCAAGTTAAAGCATTTACCGTAGGCACTATTTGCAGTTGCAGCTGCTGCAGAAAGTAAGCTATCATAGCAGTTCCTCATGTCCAGCATGTCCTACAAAAGCACAGCACACAAGGTTGAAAGCAATGTACATAGAAGGTAATAAGCACTGCAATAGTTCCATTTTTGGTAGGGTACTTAGGCATGATACAAGTATATTTTGCACAAGCCATTCAGTTCAACTATTTCTCACAGGTCAACTTCAACGGTGCCACCACTTACACGCCAAAATTTGCATGATCTAAAACAGAAAACAGTGTTTCTTCTAGTGCTACTAGGAGCACAATATCAATCACAATCTATGCTTAGATGGAATTTTAGACACTCACTCACTCTATATATATACATACATATATATACACACACACACACACACACACACACACAGAGAGAGAGAGAGAGAGACTATTGAATGGATAAACAAAGTTATTGCATTAACATCAACCTTCGTCAAAACTTACGTTTTTCCCAAATCAAAAGCACATATTGGTGCTTGTGATATATTCTACTGCATGACTAAAAAATTCATCAACACAATTTAGTAAACAATTTCGAGGAATAATGAAAGAACTCATTAGCTCAATTTGCAACAATTAGAAGAAAAGTAACAACGATACATCTCTCATCAAATTCTCATTTGAAATTTCCACAAATGCACGTAGAAACAAACATCAATAACCAGGTCTTGAGCAGATACATGAACAAAGAAATCCTAGAAACAAGCTTTATTCATTACATTCAGCTCCTTCATTAATGGATCACTTTTCCAGTCATAACTTACACAAAGTTAATAAATTTAACATCAAACTAAGCTAAAAGGGACTTCTTTTTCTCAACTTAAACCACCAAATTAGTGAATTAGACACTAAGCAGTCAAAAACGGTTATATATAGGTTATATAACCGATATATAATGGTATCGGTCCTGGACCGATATTTTTTTTGCAGAAATATCGGTAAACTATCAGAACTGATATTATCGGCCGATATGGCCGATATTGTTCGAAATATCGGTTTACAGAAAAATCGATTTCTCACGGTTTTAATTTTGCTACAGAAAAACCGATATTGAATGATATGACATTCACATCAATGGAGAATGGAGATTACATCTTCTACCATCAAAATCTTCATGCATCAAACTTATTCAGAGATGTAGTTCCTCAAGTGATCTCCTTTATCTTGGATCTCTTGGATTTCTCGACGATATGTATACTTTCTGCATATTTTATAATAAAAAACTATTAAGTGTATTGTTCATATATAAAAATTGTGTTAAAAATGCAAACAGATATTTACCGTTATAAAATCAATATATCGGTGATATATCTATAACTCTACTGGACCGTTATCATGAAAAAACCGTTATTAACTGCATAGATTAGACAGACAGTCGTTACATTAATCAAATATTATTTTTCTCTTTATTTGAACTCTTTATATTCTAGGGGAACTTGGAGGATGCTCCTAGGCACATGAGCTTAAACTGGACAGCCAAAAGGTAATCCGCCAATTGTCCGGCTAGGTTTTATGACATGCCCGTGTCAAGTTGATAGTAACCATGGCAAGGAATTTGGAACCAACAAAGAGGGCTGACATCATGCCGACAATTGGTCATAAAATAATTTTCAGTTATCTTATGTAGCTTTCTTATGCTCCATAGCCAGCCCCTTTCTGACAGGAGAAGGTATGGATGATGATGGTGACGATGAAAGCATCAAATTTAGTTCAAAACTAGTAAATTCTGCTCCTCCTTTGTCTATGGATAATTTCTTCCACAATAACTTGCTCAAATCTATAACATCGACAAAAAGGTTAACTAGAATGACTTATGTTTAGTGAGAAATTCGATAGATAGGTATGTAAATCATATTGGGTCAAGTTCAACCTCTAAATTGGGCACTTCGGTCCAGTGCAGAGTGAGAGTGAGTCCTGTCTATTGAAAAATTGAAGTACTAAAAGCTAAAAAGGACTTCAGTGAAGGATCTTTTTCCAGTAACAAAAACTGATTACATAAACGAAATTAAGCTAAAAAGAACGTCCAAGCAGGGAAATCAGTAGAAACTAGTATCTACACCCACGGCTCTTTTCTTCGGTAATAAATTGCTCAAATCTACAAATTTAACCAAAAATCACTTCTCTTTTCACCAAATAGCCTTTGCTAGAATTTTCAATGCACAAAATTACTAACTTCAGTAAGAAAAAACAAATTTGAGTAGACATTTGAGTAGACATAAGAAACGACTAAATCTTGAGCAAATTGGTTTCAAACTTCAAACTAGTACTTTCAGCTCCTCCTCCATCAACATATCATCTCTTTCGCTCTAACTTGCTCAAATCTACTGTTAACACAAAATTTAAGTAAAAATAACTTCTTTTTTCCTCCAGCAGCCATTCCCAATGCATAATTTACTACTTCCTAGTAACTAAATAAAAAATAAACACATTTTGATTCAAAATCTCAATCAAAACCTCAGACTGAGTAGAAACTTATTACATTAACGACAAATTAAGCTAAAAAGGACTTCCAAGCACCAAATTAAGTTCAAACTAGTATATACACCCATGGATCATTCTCAGTAATAAATTGCTCAAGTCTACAAATTTGACTAAAGATGACCTTCCTTTTTCACCGAATACCATTTGCTAGCCATTTCCAATGTACAAATCCTCCTTCATCCACGAATCATTTCCTCAGTAATAACTTGCTTGAATCTATTGTGTCAACACAAAATTTAACTAAAAATCACTTCTTTTTTCATTCAGCAACCATTTCCAATGCAAAAATTACTAGTTTCAGTAACAAAATCAAAAATCAACACATTTCGAATTCTCAACCGAAACCTCAGATCTTTAGAAAATTCAAAACCCTAGAGAGAGAGAGAGAGAAAGAGAGAGAGAGAGAGAGAACCTTTGATGCTTGCATGAGCTCGTCCTGCTGAGCCTGCGTCCGGCTCTCGCTCGTCTCCTTGGGATCGCTCCTGTGGCGTCCGAGTCCCCTCAGCTTCCTCAGCGAAGACTTCATCGCTAGAGCTCTCTCTCTCTCTCTCTCTCTCTCTATCTATCTATATATAGAAATGCCCAAATTGAGTGAGAGGAAGAAGAAGAAGAAGAAGAAGAAGAAGGAAGGAGGATGGAGAAGGAAACCCTAGTGCTATCTTTCTCTACAAATGCATGCTTTATTTAGTCATTTCTTTTTTGCTTTTCCCGGTCAAAGAAAGCGAGAGAGAGAGAGAAAAGGGGTGGAGAATGTCGTAGGTAGGGAGAAATTGTTTAGAGGTTCATGAAAAATAAAATATTTTCTAGCATTCAAACTTTTACGGCTAACGTGCAAAAAAAAAAAAAAAAAAAACTTAGAATTTGCATTTTTTTAAAAATTTCGGATTTTTATTTTGGTTCAATTTGCACCCATTTTAAAATATGTCGTTAAAAGACGTTAAAATATGTCTGAAAAGATGATTTTATCCCTCTTCCTATTCTCTCCCTCCTCTCTCCGGTGGAGGGGGAGGGTGGCCGCACGGGGAGGAGGAGGGGGGGCTGCCACCAGCGCGGCGGGTGGAAAATTGAGGGAGGGGAGGGGTGTATGGGGAAGAGGGGAGGGTATTTGGGTATTTTTTTTATTTTTAAAACAGCCACTAACGGTCAAATCTGACGGTTTGTAAACGATATAAGACATTTTGATCGAGTCATATATTGCGGAAGGATTTAATTGGTATATTTATCTATCGAGTCTTATTTTGCTAACAAGGCAAATTGAAGGAGGAATTTTTTGCACTTTACTCAACTTTTACTAGTAAATTCATGTGCAAATAAATACTTTTATAATACTATTGAAAAATAGTTTAAATATTTAAATATATTTGAATTAAGATTTGTTAAACAATTTAAATTTTTTTGACATTTTTTCTTTAAATTAATTTTTAAAATTAGTTTTTAGACCGTTTTAAATTTAGTTTTTAAATATTTATTTTTTTTGGAAAAAAATAGAGGAAGTTAGATTTTTTTGATATTTTTTAATAAATAATTGAGGATTTACAATGGCTTAGATGGTGCAAGTTTGAGCTATTTTCAAACCTTATTATAAGAGTAGAGATAATTAATATCAACTAGTATATATGCATGTGCAGGGTCGGTCATGAGGTTTATTAGGCCCAGGACGGAAAAAAAAAATTGTGCCCTTAATTTTTCATAAATGTCCATTTTTTTTCAATAAATAAATTGTATTAATAAAGATGAAACTTCCAAAAAGCACATGACAACAAAAATAATATGGTCCAATAACGATTAAAAAGTTAAACAACTTTCTTCACATTCTCCGGTATATCTTCTAGCACACATTCCTTAGACATAGGTCTCCTCCAATAATCTAAAAAAAAATTAAAGCACTTTCTTTATATTTTCCAGTAGAAGCCACCTCCAATGACCCAAAAAGTTTAACCACATTCTTCACATTTTTTCAGCGATCTTCTAGTACATATTCCTTAGGACTTTGACTTCCTTCAATGACCTACATAACGAAACAACCAAATCAAACAAATTCTCATCTAAAATGATTTCTTTTTGCATTTTTAGAGGCAAAATCATCAATTGTTTGATCAACAGCGATATTTTTCAAGATATCATTTTCAATACTTAAGATTGCTAATCCATTTAATCTGTCTTGAGTCATGGTGGTCCGCAAATAAGATTTGATTAATTTTAACTTTGAAAAGCTTCTTTCTGCGGATGCCATAGTAACAGGTACAGTCAATAAAATTCTATATGCAATAATAATATTGGAAAATATTTTCATTTTTTTTTGCAAACTCCATAATTTTAATGGAATTCCATGTCTTATGTACTCCGTATGCTTCACTAGGTAGCATCTCTTGCAATATTTGTAACTCAGAAAGTAAGTACTTTGCATCAATATCAGACACGTTACTATGTTTCAAAACTATTTCAAGATTCAAATAAGAATTTTTCATTTCATCATCATCCAATGAAACTAACTTAGATGCATCAAATAAGAATCCAAAAATACATTAAAAAAAAATTATTTTGTTCAAATCTTCTATTTAACTAAGAAAGAGCCATATCAACTAAAACAAGAAAGTAATCAGTTCTAAAGGTTTCTTGGGCAGATTGTTGTTCTCTTTTTGTATTTGAAATCTCATTAAAATGTTTCTTTCTAGAAATGTCACTACCACATTCCGAAAACAGGGGTATTTTCGAAATTTTACAATATTTAATATTATTGTAGTTATAATTAATTAATTGCCTGATAGTATTTAATTTAATAATTATGTGATGTGTAATTAAATATAATTATATGCAGTGTTTATTTATTTTATTTTTTTAGCTAGCAGACTTGACCTAGAAGCCAGCAGATGAACACCTGTCGGAATTATAGGATTCTGGATTTTATTATTTTATCTAGAATTTAATTCTTGGAGTTTATAATTAATTACTGTATTTTATTTAATATTTTGCGCATTGCCTTTGCTTCGATAATTGGAGCAGTATCCTGACTTCTGTCTTCCAACAAATTTCACAATCTTGTCCTAGACATGCCCGCCTTCAATTCTGCTATTTTTGCAACTCATAATTTTGCTCCCTGTGCATTGTTTCTAGCCGCACAAAAATCGTCGCGGACGTCTATTTTTAATAAACTCCTATTTTTATCGTTGTGCGTTCCAATCGAAAATTGGAGGCCATCTTGACCTATTTTTCGTGCGACCCAAATTAGGGTAATATCCTGTTCCGAGTCTTCTTCATTATTGGTATTGATGACTTGATCTGATTTTGACCCCAAGTACTCCTAATTAATTGTTGAACACAACTTGCATTTATTTCTATTTAATTTGAGGATACCATTTTAGCTGATTTTAAAATCCCAAATTAATTCCAGTGCCCTGCAAATTCAGCCCATACCCATCTTACAGCGTCCCCTGACCCTACAAAACATCGGACCCCGAATCGCCCGCCAAATTTTCGTCATTTTATGTGTTGGTGCAATTTCCCGAATTTAAGGGGCTAAGTTGCAATTATTCAATTGTAGGTGCCAACACCTAATTATTTTAATCAATGAGGGAGCCTATTAATTTTAATTAAGAACCCTCATCCCCCATGAATAATTTCCTCATGTTCAATCCTAGCCATTCATTGAAATTGGCCCATCATCACCCTACATCATTCCCTCTCTCTTCCTATTTAATGACTTGTACCCTCAAACCCTAATCCCTAGGCAACCTAGAAAACTCCACCTCCTCACAAGCCCCCTCTCTCCAACGTAGGATTCTTCTCCTTCTTCCTTTCTTCTTCTATTTTTCTTCTCTTCTTCTCCTTCTTTCTTCTTCTTCTTCCTCTCTTCATTAGTTTTTTTAAAATTTTAAAAGAGGAAGAAGGGGGGGAATACTGTTCATCCCCCCCTACTGTTCAGTTCCGGCGGACGGGCCAGCAAGCCGATCAGCCCGGCCCTGCCCCTCATCCCGGCGGCTCCCTGCTGTCGAGCGCCTCCAGCCGACCATTCCCCTGTGCATTCCCCGGCGGCCAACTCCTCTGGCCGGCGCCCTACTGCACCCTACAGCCGACTGCCCCCACTCCCCCGGCGACCGCAGCAGAGTACGGCGCCGGCGCTCCCCTCTTCCCCATTTCTCCCACTGCTCCTCCAGACCTCCCTCCGCCGTAGCCGATCCACCGTCGACTCCATCCCGGCGGCTCCTCCCACTGTGCGTTCTCCCCGGCCGACTGAGCGGCGTCCGGCGGCCGACTGCTCCAGCCGTGCCGAGCGGCTGTGCACTGCCGCTCCGGCCAGTGCGGCCATCCCGAGCCTCCAGCCCGGCGAGCGGCTGCATCCTCCCCTTCCACTGCTTCTTCCCCTCTGCGTCTCCGGCGTCCGGCGGCTCCCCCGTGCTCCGGCCAGTCCCCCACTGTAAGTTTTCCCTTCCTCTCCTCTCTCTCTTTTTATATATATATATATATATCTTTATATATATATATGTATATATATATATATACGTATGGGTATATATATATAATAGGTATATGTATGTGTAGGTATGTATAAAGTATTATTTCTATTAAATGTTAAATAGTACATATAATATTAGTATACGTATAAATATATATTTCGTATATACTTAATATATTTAAATGTAAAATGGAAATCACATGTATAAATGTATATTTTGTAAATGTATGTATTTAAAATAAATATGTATAGTAATTATTTTTATTTAATTGTATGAGTATAGTATGCATTCAAATAAATTGTATAATTAAGGATGTATTAATGTATATATAAAAATGGATAGTATATATTTTAAGGTATGTATATATATGTATATACATGTTTAGATATATTTAATGTGTATAAATATACATGTATGTATATATCTAATTAATATGTATGTTAATATATCTAATGTATATATATATTTAATGTGGATAAATGTACATGTATATATATACAATGTATGCAAGTATGTATTTGCGTGGGTATAAATGTGTAATTAGTATATGTATTTAATTTAATTGTATATATATAATTAATGTAAAGTATTTATATATTTAATTAATGTGAAATTAGCATATGTATATTATTTATTTAATTTATGCTTAATATGTATATATGTATAATATATAAATACATTGGTAATGCATGTTTTAAAAGAGGTAAATTAGTATATATTTAAATAAACGTATTTTGGTGTATAGTACGTGTATTTCAATTAATAGATATATATGTATTCTGGTATAAAATATATCATGGTTGGTATATGTATATATATATATTTGTATATATATATATATACTTAATACATTTTTCACATATTTATTATTAGCATATATGTATATATATATACATATATACTTTGTACATACAATTAAAATATTTTCTATATACATATATATTCTAAAAATGCACTTTTACACATATATGATATGTACGCTTTTTGACATGTGTTAATATATAAATGAACGAATTTTGGAAATGTGCAACTATAGCAAGTAATTTATATTGGTATATATTTTAGATATATTTCATAAATTATGTTGTATATATATACATACAAGTATTATTTTATTATGTTTATATGCAAGTATTATTTATTTTAAGAAGTATATAGTTATACATATATCTATTATCAATATTGATGGAAATTATATGTAATTAATTAAAGATGTTTATTTAAATATGTAGTCCTACTAGATGACCCTAGTTGACTAGTGCCCTGTCTGACATGGCCCTGAGGCCAGTGTTTATAGACTGTGTGTTAGCGTAGCATCTGATGCAAATGTGGTTTGATTGTGTTATGTCTATAGGACTGTGGGTTCACCCAGGGGATACTCTGGAACAGGACATCCATAAATACCAGCTAAGGACCCAAGGCAAGTACATTCTCTGATAATTTCCAATTCTTGATAATTTCTATAAGTTCAATGATCTTGAAATGTTACAACTGAATCTTTGACACTGTGCTACACGGACTAGTATATAGCCTGGATCTGCAGTCATGAGATGTTACCTTGATTATCGTATTGACATTGTACACGACATGTATATTAGACCTCGTACATGATAGACTTGACTTGCTCGTGTATCGTGACGTGTCATGGTTGGATCCACAGTACTAGTTGGGGGCGGGGAAGTAGTTAGTAAGAAATGTGATCATAACCTCTTATTGTAGTATATAAAATTGTAAGTGTTAATCATGCTCTTCACCCATGATTAGCCAGGCCCTGTAGCTCACGTACATGTTCCCAAGCCGATCACATTTCGAAACTACTATTTCAAACACTTAGAATAGTTACAGCTCTCTATTTTAGATCATATGCTACATCACCCGTATATGATACTGTCCCTTGTTTCTTCCATTTTTATACATGCACTGACTGTATCATATTGTCTATTGCCTGTCTCTTTACATTGCCTGTCTCTCATAAATTGCCATTGCATTTATTTCACTGTCTTCTCAGTAGCTAGCATGACATGTTTTATTGTATTATAGACATTATCAATTAATGGAACTGTTATTTGAGAGTGTTGCTTTGCTCCTTCCTGATTGGAAATATTTTTCCAGACTATGCCTTAGAGGACCGCTGTCCGACACTTATGGTGAGTAGCTGCAGACTTGATAGTAGTTGTGATTCCAGGAGGTCTAGCTGGAAATTACTATTTTAGTGAGTTCTTTTAACAGTCTATTTGGTACCGGATTTGTCTCCGGCTTTTTGATGATTCTTGGATATTGTTCAGTTAAGTTATTTCTTGTGGACTTGTGTTGTGTTTAATTTTAGTTTAATTATTCAAAATCTTATCGTGCTGTAATCCTGTGATTGAGTATGTGTTCACCTTATTTGTGTCATCCGTGCCTCCTAATGGAGATTGGATGCTTGCGTGACAGTAGTTAGATAGTATCAAGACCTTGACAGCGTTCTACCGCCGATGCTGCGGCGTAGGCTGGACGTACCCACGCACTTGTGCCCCTAAACCGGGTGCGGGTCGTGACACATTTTTAGTGGTGGCCCATGCAGGTCAGACTTCGCATTTAGAGCGATGTCGTGGTAGTGTGACATCCTTGTTATACTACTGCGTGCCTGCTATAGAATCTAGGACATAGGATACTAGGACGAGAGCAAATACTCAATCACAATTCCTTGAGAGATTCCTGGGATGACCCCTGAGAATCTTGTTAAAAACTTCCAATTTAAAATCATTCCCTTGTTCTGTCAATTCTCACTAGTTGATATTGATTTGATTGTTGTTAATTAAGGTATTAAAATAGGATTTTTGCTTCATTATAGAGTTGATTTCATATTAAGAGGAAGTTATAGACTGATTTATGGTATTAATTGATGATGCCCGTCAATGAGGACAGTGAAAGTGATTAACATTAGAGCTATTGGACTACAAAAGGTGGATTTAAATTTTAATTTGAGGACTGAAAATGAATTTCAAATTTTTGAATTCTGAGAAGATTGAGATTGTTATAAAAATTTTATTTTGAAGATTTCAATGAATTGCAAAAATTTAAAATTTGAGAAGTTGAAATATGGTTATTAAAATTTTATTTTTGAGGAATTCAGATTCAATTTGTTGAACCTAGACAAGCTGTAAGGATTTTTGGAGTTGATAAAATTTTCATTTTAGTATTTAAATAATTAACCTTGAGGGAAGTGTATGCATTTCTACTTTAAAATTTATACGAGGAAGTTAACTTTGAGGAATTTTAATTGAGGATAAGATTTTATAGTGGGAGAGATATATTAGTATACAATAGATGAGATGCATGTGTAAGGATCTGTTGGCTTGAGCATGATTGAGATTTTACTGCCAACTGGCTTAGGTGTTCATCTAGGGTTGTATTAGAGAGAGAGCAGTATTTAGTATAGTGTGTTGCATTGATATGCACTTGAGTGATAGGAATAACTAGCATCAACTGTTGCAGTAGGTAAGGAAGCTAGCAGTGAGTGTGTTTGTGATAGAACTGTGATCCCTAGGGGATAGAGGTATCAGACTATGGGTGCATCTTTGACCTGTGCAATCATAACTAGGGTTTATTTCCAATCTCTCTATCTTAAATGTTGCTTCTTTAGAATTATACTGTCCTTCCTTGATGATATCGCATTTTGCCTTAATTGATTCTTTGGGATCTGTCTTCAGGATGTCGCCGCAGACACGATCTATGAGAGCGGGAACATCAGCTTTAGAGGGATCTGCCACCCCTCCACCTGAGAGACAGACAGCCGTAGCTCCTCCTACATCTCCGATGCACGTAGGTGATCCTCCTCCACCTGTTAAGAGGATAGCCGCAGCTGTAACAGACGACCTTCCTCCTCCATCAACTCCGATTCCCGGAAGTTTGCCCATTGACGGAACGCAGATGTTTACCTTGATCCAAGGCATGGTAGATGCCCAAAGAGTGACGGCAGACGCTCAGCGAGTTCAAGCTGAGGCTCAGAAGATGCAAGCAGAAGCGTACCAGGCACAAACCGAGCTGATGAAAGAAAACATGGAGAATGCTCATCAAGTGACTCTCCAAGCTTTGGAGAGAGTAGCACAGTACCAGCAGATTCCTGGCCAGCAACAGCAGAAATCAGGCACTATAGTGGATTTCAAAAGGATGATGCCTCGAGAGTTCAAAGGCACCGAAGGGATACTCTACGCTGACGACTGGCTAGAGGATATAGAGAGGAGCCTGCGATTGACCCAGATTCCGGAGAACTTGCAGATAGAAGCCGCTGGCAGTCAGATGTTCGATATCGCACTCACGTGGTATCGCACGGAGCCGAGAATTACTGCACAAGGACTTACTTGGGAGACCTTCAAGGAGCTCTTCAAGGAGAAGTTCTTTCCCAACGTGGCATTGGGAACCTTGGAAAGTCAATTTCATGACTTAGTTCAAGGAAATATGTCGGTCGATGAGTACGCTGCAGAATTCTGTAGATTGAGCCGTTTTGCATCGTCTATGATTCGAGACCCAGGAGATCGAGCCCGAAAATTTAGAAAGGGACTGACAAGAGAGATTAAGTCGCGCACTTCTGGTCGTCGTACCGCTACCTTTGAGGCTATCTTGATGGATGCTCAGATTGCAGAAGAGGATCTGGATCTCAGGCCTAAGAGGAATCGTAATACTTTTGAAGATACGAATGATAGCGCAGGACCGGCCAAGCATCCCCGTATTCAGCACCAACAGCAGTACCAAGTACCATTTCATAGTCAGCAACAACCACGGACTTCTCAGCATCCACCGCAGTACCTAGCACCAGTTCCTATCCAGCGACAACCTTGGGCGTATCAGTATCAACAACAGTACCAGACGCCAATTCGTATTCAGCAGGATCAACAGCAGCCTCCAAGAGAGACACAACGGACTTGTCACTTCTGTAAGAAGCCAGGTCACCTTTGGGAGAGCTGTAGAACGAGGCTGGGACTTTGTTTGCACTGTGGCGCTGCGGGACATCGAGTAAGGGATTGTCTTCGAGTCCCTTATCTTTCCAGCCAATACGCAGCTTCAGATTATAGAGATTCAGTTAGGCTACCTGTGGAACCGTACATTGCTCAGCACCTGCAAAGGGAACCACCCCAGCAGGACGGGCATTTGCGATGACGGTCGAGGAGACCAATATTGCAGGTAATGTGTTAGCAGGTTCTATTCTGTCCTTCCTTCTATTCCTATCTATTTGATTGATTGATTGATTGCTTAGTACCGTAGTTTGTATGCATGATTCTTGTTATAATATAGTTAGTAGTACCCCTGATACATAGACTGCAATACCATGACCATACATATTCCCTTAGGTTGCATGTTGTATAATTGTAGGAAGTTTTGACCATGACTATCGAGGTTTAACTATGACAAAGATTCACGAAGGAGTTATGACTTGACAAGAGAGGCAAGGTGATTAAAATTTGAGGATAATTATTGATTTAAATAAATGGTTAAGAAATTAACATGGCATAATTGGTGGTTTATTAATTCCAGGAAAGATTTTGACATGTTTAAGTTGGTTATTAAATTGAAAATTTTGGGAGATTGTCAATGTATTTATTTAATTGCAAGTTATGAATTTTAGAACCTTATATTTGGATATCACTTTTGGAGACTCCTTAAATATCATATTGTTGAGTATTTTGAGGAGTGGATATTAAATTCCGGGTATTGAATTATCAACTCAAAACTTTCAAGGAAATTTTGACAAATGGACTTTGATTTTATTCCGAGGAATGAAATAATTACAGAAATTTTATTTGTGAAAAGACATTGTGGATTATTAAAAGATTGCATGGATGATAAACTTAAATTTGAAGGAAATAATAATGTGTATGATTAAATGCTAATATGAGGATTTAAATTTCGAGGACGAAATTCTTTTCAGGTGGGTAGACTTGTCACTACCACATTCCGAAAACAGGGGTATTTTCGAAATTTTACAATATTTAATATTATTGTAGTTATAATTAATTAATTGCCTGATAGTATTTAATTTAATAATTATGTGATGTATAATTAAATATAATTATATGCAGTATTTATTTATTTTATTTTTTTAGCTAGCAGACTTGACCTAGAAGCCAGCAGATGAACACCTATCGGAATTATAGGATTCTGGATTTTATTATTTTATCTAGAATTTAATTCTTGGAGTTTATAATTAATTACTGTATTTTATTTAATATTTTGCGCATTGCCTTTGCTTCGATAATTGGAGCAGTATCCTGACTTCTGTCTTCCAACAAATTTTACAATCTTGTCCTAGACATGCCCGCCTTCAATTCTGCTATTTTTGCAACTCATAATTTTGCTCCCTGTGCATTGTTTCTAGCCGCACAAAAATCGTCGCGGACGTCTATTTTTAATAAACTTCTATTTTCATCGTTGTGCGTTCCAATCGAAAATTGGAGGCCATCTTGTCACGACCCGCACCCGGAAGTTCGGGCACGAGTACGTGGGTACGTCCAGCCTACGCCGCAGAGTCGGCGGTAGTACGCTGTCTAGGTTAATCCACAGTTACTAACTAGCTCATTCACAACAACATAGGCAAGATAATAATGAGAAATGAAACTTAAGATTACAACTGAAAATAAAGGTGACAACAGATTCAAATGTTTAAGTACAGAAATTCAATATTCAAATCGGGGACAAACCCAATAAATAAGATAAGAAATAGAAATGAAAGATAGCTACTACTAGCTACTCAGCAGCAGGGGTCTCCTGGGTGGGTTCTGGCTCCTCATAGGTATCATCTGTACCCTCATAAGGACCATAATAGGTAGGGGCAAGATCCTCATCATCGCCTAAATTAACAGATCCAGTCAGGAAAGGAGCAAAGTACACAGTGCACAACAATGTTAAACTAAATATTTATGACAATTAAACATTGAATATCATGTTAAGGAAACTGCATAAGGGAATGTTAATATCTCAGAGTCAAAACTATAAACAGGAATATGAGAAAACATGAGTAAATGAGCAGGAAATGAAACTACAACAGTCAGCAAGAATTTATAACATGACCAGAAATTATCTACCTGAAACTTGAGTTTGTTTTTAGAATACTTAGTTGGCATGTAGGGGTTTATAAGGCTAATCCAGCCGTCATGAACGGCTATTAGTCACGAATAATCGGGATCCGGCTGATGGACAGTCGTGTACCAACAGCTATTATTCACGGCAAGAGGAAGGGTAACTACATGCCTTTCAGTATTCTCCCACCCGACATGAAAAATAAGACATGAATTCCAATATTCAAGACATGAAATATAGTATTCCAACACTACGTGTAATCAGCAAGAGTACTAGTAGAGCAGGGAATTTAATTATCACAATATAAAGATTAACTTGAAGTGCAGATACTTGCCTGTTGTTTGGATCTGTTTAATTTGGTTCTTGGGAGAAATTTCCACAGATGAGTCCAAAAGCTGAAATAGACATTACCATCACTCTCAGAAGATGTCAAATAGCTAGAAACGCCTGTCCTTGGGTCCAAATTGGAGACAAGGGCAAAAACGGCAGTTTCGGGTCAAAACGGGGTCCGCCGGTGGGCCCGCTTTGCACCGAAAAATGTGTCCGGGTCAATGGTCTCCAAATTCACCAAACTTAGTGTCAACAGGTCAGGAACGCTGAAACGAACCCAACGGAACTTTCAGATTTGAATTCCGATGAGCCGATCACGGAATCGCCCGTCGAGCGGGGCCTGTGGGGTCCACGACACGCGATTTCGTCAACGTTCTCAGAATCGAACCAAACTTGACCCACAGGACCAGCGTATCGCTACGAGTCCGATGGCGCAAGTTTCGTCTCGATCCGACGAGCGTACAAGAAGTTAGGGTGAATTACAGAAATTGCGGATACGGGGCGATGTCCGCGGATACGCGTTGATTCCGGTGTGCACGCACACCCGAATCAGCTTCCGCGAAAACTCACACGTCCGTATCGACGCTGCGCACGTATCTGTGAAGACCGTGCGTGACCAAGTCGTCCCGTTTGGCGGGGCATACTCAGTTCCGGGGTGAAACAGGGTCTGGTTTTTCCTGTTTTTGGATCACGGTGTGCGATCACCACAGGACGCGGCACCCCGAACAGTTTGTCCGGACACCGAGAGGGTCATACAGGCTTCACAACGCAATTTGCAGAATTGAAAACGGAGCTACGAGGCAAAAGATACACGTACCTGAAGGGGACCTGAAAATCAGGGTCGCGTCGTGTCCGAGTCGTGTCGGACACTGTGTCCTGTGTCCGACACAGGAACAGAGATTTAGGGTTAGGGTTTCGATGGTTTTCCGGCGGCACACGGCGGAGGGCGGCCGGAGGGACGTCGGCGAGGGCGGGGGGCTGTTCGCCGGAGCGAGGCCGACTGACGGCGGGTCGGCGGCGGCTCGGGGCGGCCGGCAGCGGCGGCTGCGGCTGCTGCTGTGCTGTGCTGCTGCTGCGGTTTCTGTCGACGGCGGCGGCGCCGAGGGAGGAGAGAGGGGGAAAGAGCTGCGGCGGGAGGCGGGTGGCGCTGGCGGCGTAGCAGGGCGGAGCTTGGCGGAGAGGGGAGGCCGGAGTTAGGGTGTGAGGCGGAGGAGGAAGAGAGGGGCGGGTTTAAATAGGGCGGTGGCGGTTGGGGAAGGCCGAGCACGGCGGGGGCGAGGGCGACGTGGGCGCGGGGAACGCGGCGGGCGGGGCGCGGGACGCGCGGTGCTGCGCGCGGCGGTCGGCCTGGGACGCGGGAAGTGGGGGGGGCCGAGCGCGCGGGCGGGTCGGGCTGCGGCGGGTCGGGTTCGGCTGAACCCGACCCGACCCGAAAGGGGGCTGGGCTGGGCTAGGCTAGCGGGCCGGGCCGCGGCCCAATGGGCCTGGGCGGCCCGCAGAAAAAATAAAATAAAATAATAAATAAATAAATAAATAAATAGATAATTAATAAATTAGTTTTCAGGCATTTAAAAATATGTCTGAGGCCCAGAAAAATCCAGAAAAATTACCCTAAGTCCAATTTTTCATTTTACACCCAAAAATATTATTTTTATGATATTTTAATATTATTTATTGCTAATTAAAAATCTTTTATTAATTGAAAAGCTTGATTTTAATTACAGAAAATTCACAGAAAATTCCAGAAAATCGGAAAAAATCCAAGATTTAATAATTTAAAAATTTAGGGGGTTTACAACCTACCCAACTTACAAAAATTTTGTCCTCGAAATTTAAGAATAACAATGGGACGAAAAGAAAAGTCGAAAATTATAACATACCTCAGGGTTCAAAAAGATAGGGGTATCGCTCTCTAATCTCGTCTTCTCGCTCCCAGGTGGATTCGCCGGGAGAATGATGCTTCCAAGCTACGCGAACCAGGGAGATAACCTGGTTCCGTAGGACTTTCTCCGAGCGATCCAGTATCTCCACGGGTTGCTCCTGGTAAGTCAGACTTGGGCCTATTTCGAGCTCTGAGTGATCCAAAATGTGGCTGGGGTCTGACACATACTTCCTCAGCTGCGACACGTGGAAGACGTTATGGACTCCTTCTAGAGAGGGTGGCAATGCCAGACGGTATGCCACTTCTTCGATTTTCTCCCGAATGCCAAAAGGTCCAATGAATCTTGGGCTGAGTTTTCCACTCCTTCCGAACCTAATGGTGCCACGTGTCGGGGAAATCTTTAAGAATACCAGCTCTCCAACCTTAAAATAGAGTCAAAATGAAGCCTTAGTTCCATAATCAAAATGTTTAAATTGACTTGAATTTCATAAATTTAATTACCTCAAATTCCAAGGGCCTTCGGTGGCTATTTGCCCAATGTCGTTGTCTGTCTTGAGCCACTCGAAGTCTGTCCCTTATTTGCTTTACCTTCTCAGCTGAATCGATCACCATCTCTGGTCCCAGTAGGGCTCTTTCTCCAACGTCGTCCCATGATAGCGGGGTACGACATCTTCGGCCATACAGGGCTTCAAATGGAGTCATCTCGATACTGGCTTGGTAGCTGTTATTATAAGAGAACTCCACCAGATGTAAATAGTCTTCCCAGGATCCTCCAAAATCCAGAACACATGTACGGAGCATATCTTCAAGGGTCTGGATTGTACGTTCCGATTGCCCATCGGTTTGGGGATGATAAGCTGTGCTGAATTTGAGTTGAGTCCCCAAGCTGGCTTGTAAGCTCTTCCAGAAGTGAGAGGTGAATCTTGAATCTCTGTCGGAGACAATACTTACTGGAACCCCATGCAACTTAACAATATGTCTGATATATAGATCTGCCAGCTTCTCTGTAGATAGCCCCACTTTGAAAGGTAAAAAATGTGCCGACTTGGTCAGTCTATCCACTATCACCCAGATTGCATCCTTACCACTAGGTGTTCTTGGAAGACCGGAAACAAAATCCATTGTGATATGTTCCCACTTCCACTCCGGAATGGGTAGTGGTTGAAGCAATCCTCCAGGTCGTTGTCTTTCAGCCTTAACCTGTTGGCACACTAAACAGCGGGATACGAACCTGGATACTTCTCTCTTCATGCCATGCCACCAAACATGCGTCCTCAGGTCCTTGTACATCTTGTTGGCTCCTGGATGTATAGAGTACTGCGATCTGTGCGCCTCTTGCATAATTTCTTCCCTTATGTCTCCTTGAGGTACACATAATCTATCGCCATGCCTCAGTGATCCATCTTCATGAATTCTGAATTCTTCTACTAATCCAGCTTGCACTTGACCTCGAAGGCTTCGCAGGCCTTCGTCTTGAAATTGAGTCTCCTTGATTTTGTCTATTAAGGTAGACTGAATCTGCAAGTTCATCATTTGGCCCTCTTTTCCTGGGATAATTACTTCAATACCCAGACTTTCCAAGTCCTCGAGCAAGTGTCGGTTCAAAGTCAAGTACATCGCCATAGGGTATCTGCTTAGGGCATCAGCAACTACATTGGCCTTCCCAGGATGATATTGAAGGGTGATATCAAAGTCTTTCATTAGTTCCAGCCACCTTCTTTGCCTCATGTTTAGCTCTTTCTGAGTGAAGATATATTTTAGACTTTTATGGTCCGTAAATATTTCCACCCTTTCTCCATAAAGATAATGCTTCCAAAGTTTAAGAGCAAAAATGACAGCTGCCAATTCTAAATCATGGGTTGGATAATTCTTTTCATGTGGTCGAAGCTGTCTAGAGGCATATGCTATTACTTTCTTATTCTGCTCCAATACACAACCTAGACCTTTTCCAGAAGCATCACTATAAATAGCGAAACCTCCGGTTCCAGAAGGTAAGGTCAGAATAGGGGCACTAGTCAGTCTTTTCTTCAATTCCTCAAAGGCACGCTGACATTCATCAGTCCAGGTGAACTCTTCATCTTTTCTTGTTAATTTTGTCATGGGCTCCGCAATTCTAGCAAAGTCCTTCACAAACTTCTGATAGTAGCCAGCTAGTCCCAGGAAACTTCTAATCTCAGCTACAAAGTCTGGAGTGGGCCAGGATTCTACTGCCGATATTTTCTTAGGATCTACTGCTATTCCATCTCCAGTCACAACATGTCCCAAGAATTCTACTTTGTCTAGGAAGAAAGCATATTTGGATAATTTTCCATAAAGTTTTTCCTTCCTCAAAGTCTCCAATGCTAACCTCAAATGTTCTTCATGTTCTTCGGGGGTCTTGGAGTAGATCAAAATATCATCAATGAAGACCACTACAAATTTGTCTAGGTATGGCTGGAAAACTCTGTTCATTAAGTTCATAAAAACTGCTGGAGCATTCGTCAACCCGAACGGCATCCCTAAGAATTCGTAATGTCCGTTCCGAGTATTGAAAGCAGTTTTAGGGATATCTTCCTTTCTCACCCTTACTTGGTGGTAACCAGACCTCAAATCAATCTTTGAAAACACCCGAGCTCCACTCAACTGATCAAATAAGTCATCTATCCTGGGCAGGGGATACTTATTCTTAATTGTTAAGGCATTTAAGGCCCTATAGTTAATACACATTCTGGATGTTCCGTCCTTCTTGGGCACAAATAGTACTGGAGCTCCCCAAGGTGAGACACTAGACCTAATGAAACCTTTGTCTTCTAGCTCTTTGATTTGTTCATTTAGTTCTATTATCTCATTCTTGTTGATTCTGTAGGGGTTCTGAGATACTGGTGCTGCTCCTGGCACTAAGTTAATGGAGAATTCAACTTCTCGGTCTGGGGGTAAGCCTGGGAGATCCTCAGGGAAGACATCAAGGTATTCAGAGATGATAGGTGGCAATTCTTCTGTTACTAGGGCTCCACAAATTATGTTATTACCCATTTCTCTAGAACCTCTAGCAAATTCAAATTCTGGCTTGTCAGGGGGCCTGAAGATTACACTACCTCTGTGACAGTCTATGGTGGCATGATGTTGACTTAACCAATCCATACCCAGTATAATGTCAAAACTGGGCACTGGCATTACAAGTAGTCTAGCATACAGTACTCTTCCATATAATGTAATAGGACAATTATTACAGGCATCACTAACCGGGATGATTCCTCCACCGGTAATGATCTTATAACAATTCCTAAGGGGTTTAGTGATTAAGTTATGCTTCATAAGGAAATCTACTGACATGAATGAATGAGAAGCTCCAGAGTCAAATAAAGTAATAGCTGGTATTGAATTTATAAGCACGGAACCTGTGATCACGTCTGCTGTGGCCTCAGCTTCTTCCAGAGTCATTGCATAAGCACGGCCTTGCTGCGGTGCACCCCTCTGTTGCTGCTGGTGCTGAGCAAAGCGTTGTTGCTGTGTTGGAAGCGGGGGTCCCCTTTGTTGTACTGCTGGGGCCCTGGTCTGGGCTGGAGCCTTTGGTGCAGCTGAGCGTTCTTGAGCAGCAGGACAGTCCCTCAATTGATGTGCTGGGGAGCCACAATAGAGACAGGCACCTAGCCTCTTTCTACAGTCTTGCCAAGTGTGGCCTGGTTTTTGGCAATAGTTGCAAGGGAGAGCTCGCTGGTTCTGTCCCTGAGCCTGGTGTTGGGGTGCTGGAGCTCGAGGGAGAGGACGTTGAGTTTGCTGCGGGGCCCTCTGTTGTTGTTGTTGCTGTTGTTGAAAAGGGCGTTTGTTGGGTCCCGTATTTCCGGTATCTCTTTCTCGTTTCAGTTTGTGCCCCATATCTCTCTCTACGCCTTGTGCCACGCTCAGGATTTCTTCATAGGTACGAGCTCGGCTGGTGGTGACAGCAAGGCGAATATCCGGAGACAGCCCCTTCTTGAATCTACGGGCTCTGTCCTCCGGGGTACGAACCATGTACTCCGCAAAGTGGCTTAACCTGCTAAATTCAGCAGTATATTCATCAACAGTCAGAGTACCTTGTTCCAGTCTCTCGAATTGGCTTTTGAGAGCTTCCCGAGCCACTTTGGGGTAGAATTTCTTCTTGAATAGTCTTTTAAAATCTTCCCAGGTGATGTCAGGAGCAGATAGTTGGGGTTCGTCTCTGAACCAGGTTCGAGCAATGTCGAACAGTTGCAGGCTTACGGACTCCACTTTGAGGTCATCTGGGACCCGGGCAGTCTTCAGGAGTCTCTCGACATTCTCTATCCACTCATCAGCGTAGAGAATGCCCTCAGTTCCGTAGAATTCCAGAGGCCTAAGGTTCTTGAAGTCTTTGGCACTTCCTGGCCTCTTGAGTGGCGACTCCTGGGGCTTAAGAGCTTCTGAGAGGCTGGTCCGCAGAAGTGTCGTCTATTCTTTCTGGGATTCCACCAATCCCTGGAACACTCCTAGCAGTTGTGCCCCATCTAGGGTAACTGCCGGGACAGATGGAGGCGGCGGGAGTGCAAGAGTCTCGGGCATATTCTGCTCAGCTGGTTCTGATGTGCCTCCTACTGTGTTCCTGGTCTGGACCATTCTGAAAGATTAAGGGATAGGAAGATCAGAATAGAAATACTTGGAAATCAAAGGAGATAGGAAAAATTGAGCAGCAATGATATCAAGAATTGAAATAAGGATGCTATACTGTGAATGAGCTTTTCCTAGAATCCTCAATTTTATTCCATACCCTGTCCTAGGATATTACCCTTATTTTAGGATAGGACCTGCATGGGCCACCATAAAAACGTGTCACGACCCGCACCTGGAAGTTCGGGCACGAGTACGTGGGTACGTCCAGCCTACGCCGCAGAGTCGGCGGTAGTACGCTGTCTAGGTTAATCCACAGTTACTAACTAGCTCATTCACAACAACATAGGCAAGATAATAATGAGAAATAAAACTTAAGATTGCAACTGAAAATAAAGGTGACAACAGATTCAAATGTTTAAGTACAAAAATTCAATATTCAAATCGGGGACAAACCCGATAAATAAGATAAGAAATAGAAATGAAAGATAGCTACTACTAGCTACTCAGCAGTAGGGGTCTCCTGGGTGGATTCTGGCTCCTCATAGGTATCATCTGTACCCTCATAAGGACCATAATAGGTAGGGGCAAGATCCTCATCATCGCCTAAATCAACAGATCCAGTCAGGAAAGGAGCAAAGTACACAGTGCACAACAATGTTAAACTAAATATTTATGACAATTAAACATTGAATATCATGTTAAGAAAACTGCATAAGGGAATGTTAATATCTCAGAGTCAAAACTATAAACAGGAATATGAGAAAACAGGAGTAAATGAGCAGGAAATGAAACTACAACAGTCAGTAAGAATTTATAACATGACCAGAAATTATCTACCTGAAACTTGAGTTTGTTTTTAGAATACTTAGTTGGCATGTAGGGGTTTATAAGGCTAATCCGGCCGTCATGAACGGCTATTAGTCACGAATAATCGGAATCCGGCTGATGGACAGTCGTGTACCAACAGCTATTATTTACGGCAAGGGGAAGGGTAACTACATGCCTTTCAGTATTCTCCCACCCGACAAGAAAAACAAGACATGAATTCCAATATTCAAGACATAAAATATAGTATTCCAACACTACGTGTAATCAGCAAGAGTACTAGTAGAGCAGGGAATTTAATTATCATAATATAAAGATTAACTTGAAGTGCAGGTACTTGCTTGTTGTTTGGATCTGTTTAATTTGGTTCTTGGGAGAAATTTCCACAGATGAGTCCAAAAGTTGAAATAGACATTACCATCACTCTCAGAAGATGTCAAATAGCTAGAAACGCCTGTCCTTGGGTCCAAATTGGAGACAAGGGCAAAAACGGCAGTTTCGGGTCAAAACGGGGTCCGCCGGTGGGCCCGCTTTGCACCGAAAAACGTGTCCGGGTCAATGGTCTCCAAATTCACCAAACTTAGTGTCAACAGGTCAGGAACGCTGAAACGAACCCAACGGAACTTTCAGATTTGAATTCTGATGAGCCGATCACGGAATCGCCCGTCGAGCGGGGCCTGTGGGGCCCACGACACGCGATTTCGTCAACGTTCTCAGAATCGAACCAAACTTGACCCACAGGACCAGCGTATCGCTACGAGTCCGATGGCGCAAGTTTCATCTCGATCCGATGAGCGTACAAGAAGTTAGGGTAAATTACAGAAATTGCGGATACGGGGCGATGTCCGCGGATACGCGTTAATTCCGGTGTGCACGCACACCCGAATCAGCTTCCGCAAAAACTCACACGTCCGTATCGACGCTGCGCACGTATCTGTGAAGACCGTGCGCGACCAAGTTGTCCCGTTTGGCGGGGCGTACTCAGTTCCGGGGTGAAACAGGGTCTGGTTTTTCCTGTTTTTGGATCGCGGTGTGCGATCACCACAGGACGCGGCGCCCCGAACAGTTTATCCGGACACCGAAAGGGTCATACAGGCTTCACAACGCAATTTGCAGAATTGAAAACGGAGCTACGAGGCGAAAGATACACGTACCTGAAGGGGACCTGAAAATCAGGGTCGCGTCGTGTCCGAGTCGTGTCGGACACTGTGTCCTGTGTCCGACACAGGAACAGAGATTTAGGGTTAGGGTTTTGATGGTTTTCCGGCGGCACACGGCGGAGGGCGGCCGGAGGGACGTCGGCGAGGGCGGGGGGCTGTTCGCCGGAGCGAGGCCGACTGACGGCGGGTCGGCGGCGGCTCGGGGCGGCCGGCAGCGGCGGCTGCGGCTGCTGCTGTGCTGTGCTGCTGCTGCGGTTTCTGTCGACGGCGGCGGCGCCGAGGGAGGAGAGAGGGGGAAAGAGCTGAGGCGGGCGGCGGGTGGCGCTGGCGGCGTAGCAGGGTGGAGCTTGGCGGAGAGGGGAGGCCGGAGTTAGGGTGTGAGGCGGAGGAGGAAGAGAGGGGAGGGTTTAAATAGGGCGGTGGCGGTTGGCGAAGGCCGAGCACGGCGGGGGCAAGGGCGACGTGGGAGCGGGGAGCGCGGCGGGCGGGGCGCGGGACGCGCGGCGCTGCGCGCGGCGGTCGGCGTGGGACGCGGGACGTGGGGGGGGGGCGAGCGCGCGGGCGGGTCGGGCAGCGGCGGGTCGGGTTCGGCTGAACCCGACCCGACCCGAAAGGGGGCTGGGCTGGGCTAGGCTAGCGGGCCGGGCCGCGGCCCAATGGGCCTGGGCGGCCCGCAGAAAAAATAAAATAAAATAAAATAATAAATAAATAAATAAATAAATAGATAATTAATTTAAATAATTAATAAATTAGTTTTCAGCCATTTAAAAATATGTCTGAGGACCAGAAAAATCCAGAAAAATTACCCTAAGTCCAATTTTTCATTTTACACCCAAAAATATTATTTTTATGATATTTTAATATTATTTATTGCTAATTAAAAATCATTTATTAATTGAAAAGCTTGATTTTAATTACAGAAAATTCACAGAAAATTCCAGAAAATCGGGAAAAATCCAAGATTTAATAATTTGAAAATTTAGGGGGTTTACACATCTTGACCTATTTTTCGTGTGACCCAAATTAGGGTAATATCATGTTCCGAGTCTTCTTCATTATTGGTATTGATGACTTGATCTGATTTTGACCCCAAGTACTCCTAATTAATTGTTGAACACAACTTGCATTTATTTCTATTTAATTTGATGATACCATTTTAGCTGATTTTAAAATCCTAAATTAATTCCAGTGCCCTGCAAATTCAGCCCATACCCATCTTACAGCGTCCCCTGACCCTACAAAACATCGAACCCCGAATCGCCCGCCAAATTTTTGTCATTTTATGTGTTGGTACAATTTCCCGAATTTAAGGGGCTAAGTTGCAATTATTCAATTGTAGGTGCCAACACCTAATTATTTTAATCAATGAGGGAGCCTATTAATTTTAATTAAGAACCCTCATCCCCCATGAATAATTTTCTCATGTTCAATCCTAGCCATTCATTGAAATTGGCCCATCATCACCCTACATCATTCCCTCTCTCTTCCTATTTAATGACTTGTACCCTCAAACCCTAATCCCTAGGCAACCTAGAAAACTCTACCTCCTCACAAGCCCCCTCTCTCCAACGTAGGATTCTTCTCCTTCTTCCTTTCTTCTTCTATTTTTCTTCTCTTCTTCTCCTTCTTTCTTCTTCTTCTTCCTCTCTTCATTAGTTTTTTTAAAATTTTAAAAGAGGAAGAAGGGGGGGAATACTGTTCATCCCCCCCTACTGTTCAGTTCCGGCGGACGGGCCAGCAAGCCGATCAGCCCGGCCCTGCCCCTCATCCCGGCGGCTCCCTGCTGTCGAGCGCCTCCAGCCGACCATTCCCCTGTGCATTCCCCGGCGGCCAACTCCTCTGGCCGGCGCCCCACTGCACCCTACAGCCGACTGCCCCCACTCCCCCGGCGACCGCAGCAGAGTACGGCGCCGGCGCTCCCCTCTTCCCCATTTCTCCCACTGCTCCTCCAGACCTCCCTCCGCCGTAGCCGATCCACCGTCGACTCCATCCCGGCGGCTCCTCCCACTGTGCGTTCTCCCCGGCCGACTGAGCGGCGTCCGGCGGCCGACTGCTCCAGCCGTGCCGAGCGGCTGTGCACTGCCGCTCCGGCCAGTACGGCCATCCCGAGCCTCCAGCCCGGCGAGCGGCTGCATCCTCCCCTTCCACTGCTTCTTCCCCTCTGCGTCTCCGGCGTCCGGCGGCTCCCCCGTGCTCCGGCCAGTCCCCCACTGTAAGTTTTCCCTTCCTCTCCTCTCTCTCTTTTTATATATATATATATATCTTTATATATATATATGTATATATATATATACGTATGGGTATATATATATATAATAGGTATATGTATGTGTAGGTATGTATAAAGTATTATTTTTATTAAATGTTAAATAGTACATATAATATTGGTATACGTATAAATATATATTTCGTATATACTTAATATATTTAAATGTAAAATAGAAATACATGTATAAATGTATATTTTGTAAATGTATGTATTTAAAATAAATATGTATAGTAATTATTTTTATTTAATTGTATGAGTATAGTATGCATTCAAATAAATTGTATAATTAAGGATGTATTAATGTATATATAAAAATGGATAGTATATATTTTAAGGTATGTATATATATGTATATACATGTTTAGATATATTTAATGTGTATAAATATACATGTATGTATATATCTAATTAATATGTATGTTAATATATCTAATGTATATATATATTTAATGTGGATAAATGTACATGTATATATATACAATGTATGCAAGTATGTATTTGCGTGGGTATAAATGTGTAATTAGTATATGTATTTAATTTAATTGTATATATATAATTAATGTAAAGTATTTATATATTTAATTAATGTAAAATTAGCATATGTATATTATTTATTTAATTTATGCTTAATATGTATATATGTATAATATATAAATACATTGGTAATGCATGTTTTAAAAGAGGTAAATTAGTATATATTTAAATAAACGTATTTTGGTGTATAGTACGTGTATTTCAATTAATAGATATATATATGTATTCTGGTATAAAATATATCATGGTTGGTATATGTATATATATATATTTGTATATATATATATATACTTAATACATTTTTCACATATTTATTATTAGCATATATGTATATATATATACATATATACTTTGTACATACAATTAAAATATTTTCTATATACATATATATTCTAAAAATGCACTTTTACACATATATGATATGTACGCTTTTTGACATGTGTTAATATATAAATGAACGAATTTTGGAAATGTGCAACTATAGCAAGTAATTTATATTGGTATATATTTTAGATATATTTCATAAATTATGTTGTATATATATACATACAAGTATTATTTTATTATGTTTATATGCAAGTATTATTTATTTTAAGAAGTATATAGTTATACATATATCTATTATCAATATTGATGGAAATTATATGTAATTAATTAAAGATGTTTATTTAAATATGTAGTCCTACTAGATGACCCTAGTTGACTAGTGCCCTGTCTGACATGGCCCTGAGGCCAGTGTTTATAGACTGTGTGTTAGCGTAGCATCTGATGCAAATGTGGTTTGATTGTGTTATGTCTATAGGACTGTGGGTTCACCCAGGGGATACTCTGGAACAGGACATCCATAAATACCAGCTAAGGACCCAAGGCAAGTACATTCTCTGATAATTTCCAATTCTTGATAATTTCTATAAGTTTAATGATCTTGAAATGTTACAACTGAATCTTTGACACTGTGCTACACGGACTAGTATATAGCCTGGATCTGCAGTCATGAGATGTTACCTTGATTATCGTATTGACATTGTACACGACATGTATATTAGACCTCATACATGATAGACTTGACTTGCTCGTGTATCGTGACGTGTCATGGTTGGATCTACAGTACTAGTTGGGGGCGGGGAAGTAGTTAGTAAGAAATGTGATCATAACCTCTTATTGTAGTATATAAAATTGTAAGTGTTAATCATGCTCTTCACCCATGATTAGCCAGGCCCTGTAGCTCACGTACATGTTCCCAAGCCGATCATATTTCGAAACTACTATTTCAAACACTTAGAATAGTTACAGCTCTCTATTTTAGATCATATGCTACATCACCCGTATATGATACTGTCCCTTGTTTCTTCCATTTTTATACATGCACTGACTGTATCATATTGTCTATTGCCTGTCTCTTTACATTGCCTGTCTCTCATAAATTGCCATTGCATTTATTTCACTGTCTTCTCAGTAGCTAGCATGACATGTTTTATTGTATTATAGATATTATCAATTAATGGAACTGTTATTTGAGAGTGTTGCTTTGCTCCTTCCTGACTGAAAATATTTTTCCAGACTATGCCTTAGAGGACCGCTGTCCGACACTTATGGTGAGTAGCTGCAGACTTGATAGTAGTTGTGATTCTAGGAGGTCTAGCTGGAAATTACTATTTTAGTGAGTTCTTTTAACAGTCTATTTGGTACCGGATTTGTCTCCGGCTTTTTGATGATTCTTGGATATTGTTCAGTTAAGTTATTTCTTGTGGACTTGTGTTGTGTTTAATTTTAGTTTAATTATTCGAAATCTTATCGTGCTGTAATCCTGTGATTGAGTATGTGTTCACCTTATTTGTGTCATCCGTGCCTCCTAATGGAGATTGGATGCTTGCGTGACAGTAGTTAGATAGTATCAAGACCTTGACAGCGTTCTACCGCCGATGCTGCGGCGTAGGCTGGACGTACCCACGCACTTGTGCCCCTAAACCGGGTGCGGGTCATGACAAGAAACTCTACGCTTAATTAAAAAAATGGATTCAATTTTCAATTCAGATGCAATTTCTTTAGCATCAATAATGGCAGAAGTAAAGCCCATTTCTCTATATTTTTCAAACCATGAAATTAGTCCTTCTAAGTTTTTAACAGCAATATCAATAAGCACATTTTCAGATTGCAAGATTTTGCTAATTAAATTTATCTTGTATAAATTTTTATGCCAAATAACCAAACTTAAAATAAAGTCAAAACTTGAAAACTCACCCGAGACTAACTTTTCAGCTTCCCAACTTACTTTGGAATCATCAGCAACTTCGATTAATTTTTTTAAAGCTAGTTTTATTTGAGAGCTTGGGTTTTTATTGCTTTCACACTTTCAATATGTCTCTCCCAACGTGTGGCAGACAATGATTTCAAAGTTAAATGATCAACATATTCAAGAAGCAGATTCCATCTCTTTGTTGAATTAGAAAACACATTATAAATGGTTTAACAAGCTCCAAACAAAGATTTTTCTTTTAAACAAGAATTGGTCATATCACAAAGTACTAAATTCAAACAATGACAGCCACATGGCATATAAAAAGCTCTAGGATTTATATCCAACAATTTTTTCTGAACTCCTTAGTGCTTTCCTTTCATGTTAGACCCATTATCATATCCTTGCCCTCTCACATTATCAATATCAAGATCAAGAGAGTGTAGAGTAGATTGTAATTCATTAAAAAGTCCCAATCTAGAAGTATCTTGCACATTTAGAAACTCTAAGAAATATTCTTCTATTTTTATTGGGGTATTGTTCACATCTACACATCTTAAAATTAAAGTCATTTGTTCTTGGTGACTTGCATCAGGAGTGTAGTCAAGAATCACCAAAAAATATTTTGCTTCTTTTATTTTTTGAATGACTACACTCTTAACACTTGATGCCAATTTAAGTATCAACTTATTTTGAATTTTATGACTAAGATAGTGATAATGAACACTTTTATCTTGAATGAGTCAAAAATGTTGCGTCATTATCGGATCAAACTCTGCTATTGTTTCAAGAAAACCTAAGAAGTTCCCCTTCGATACGTTATATTTTTTTTATTTGTTCCACGAAAGGACAAATTATTCATTGCAAGTCTTTTCACAACAGCAATTAATCTCACCATAACTTGTTTACAATGATCAGTATCTTTTTTTATTTGTTCTTGTAATTCTTTATCAATCATTTGATTTGTATTCAATCTGATTCGTAGCTCAACCAAAGCTTTAAGATTAATGAGGTGTTCACGGCTGTTTTCATGTTCTTTAAGTTTATCACCTAGATGTTTCTAATCACTAACACCTTCATCTGCTAAATGACTTCTAGTGTGAATTTTCCTTACCACTTTACAACAGAAACAAAATACTCTATCAAGTTCTTTTGAATAAACCAACCACTTTCTATCAGAAACTTCTCCATTTGCTAGTTTTCGATTATAATAATCAAAAGAAAATTATCTCTTTTTATTATCTTTAGGATAAATATAATTGGCTTCTCTAACATGTCCTTTTTCTACCAATAAGTCTCTCAATTTTGCATCTAAACTATTCCACACTCTTGGATCAAAAATGTTCAAAGACATTTTAGCTTCTGACCAATCGAGCACATTGATATTTTTATCATTTTCAATTTACTCATTTTCGAAAATAATTTTAAGTTCTTCACTATTGATTTGCTCAGTTCCTCAACTTAGATTTAGATTTTCTAAATTGATCTGTAAAACCCCTAATTCTGAAAACCGTATTAATTTTTTTTATTAATTATTTAATTTATTTATAGTAGTTATGGTCTAAATAGAGGAAATAGATTTTATTTAATTTTTATTTGAGGTGTTTGTGCATTTAGGGGATTTATGGAGCCATTATAAAATTTTCCTAATTTATTTCATGTAGGAGACCCTTTGGACTGTTGCTAGCTTAATGGTATGCACAAATATAATTTTTAGAATTTTATATGTATATATATAATTAATTAGAAAAGAAAAAGAAAGAAAAAGAAAAAGAAATGAAAAGGGATTAGAAAAAGAAAGAAAAGAAAAAGAAAATAAGAAATTCCTATTGGATCTATTCTACCCAAAACCCAAACCCGACCCTTAACCAAACCCGAACCCGCGTAGAACAAAATCAGCAGCTGTAGCAGCAACCGACCCAAAAAAAATACCCCCCCCGCGCGTGTAAACACCGACTCACTCTACCACCTCTACTCTCTATATAAACTACTCATTCTTCCCAAACCCTAACCCTACTCCATCTTTTTCCACTCCAGCCACCGCCGCCGCGTCGCCTAGCCTCCGACCTAGCCGCGCCGACCGGAGCAGCCCCGGCCGCCCGCACGACGTCCGCGATTCCAGCGCACCGAGACAGAAATACACAGCGACGTACCTGTGTTCTTGTCTCGATTCCAGCGCCCTAGCTCGACCAAACTCGACCCCGTCTTCACCGGTACGTTCACCACCTATCCCTCTCCAAATTTTATATATTAGTTTACCTCGTTCAGCGCGTAAACCTAGGCAAAAATCGACGCCAAGTCGATGAAAAACCACGACTTTTTAAATTCCAGAAATTCTGTTGCGATGATCCATGTTCCCGGATTCGTATCTTCCACCACAGAGATCCGAATTCGATTTTTTTTTTGGTATGCGGAGACCACTTGACCTAGTTTAATTTCTGTTAATTACATTAAATTATTAACTGCTGTATGTAGAATTAAATTCGTTGGAAAATCCTGAAAACCCACTTTTTTAGATTTCTAAAAATTGTGAAACAGAGCGTGCCCCGCCAAACGGGACCGTCCCGCCGTGTACCAAGTATACCAAAATGTGCGCGTAGTGTACCCGGACACGTGATATTTTGCGGAAACTGATTCGGACGCGTGTGCGCGTAGAAATCAGCCCGTATCCGCGGACAATCCCCGTATCGCAACTTTTATGAAAGCCCTGCGCATTTTGTGCACGCTCGTCAGAATGCGACAAAACTTGCTCCACTGGACTCGTGGTATCGCACTGGTCCTGTGACCCAATTTCCACGCAATTCTAAGACAGTTGACCAAGTCGCCAATTGGCGGGCCCACGGTTGACTTTTTGAGCAAAATTGTGTTCGGCTCACCGGAATCCACATTTGGACATACCGTTGAGTTCGTGCTGACATTTAGAGTTTTTTTGACCTATAATTTATCCCATTTAGAGACCTTTACTCTTGGCACGCTTTTTGGTGCAAAGTGGGCCACACGTGGACCCCACTTTGACCCAAAATTACCGTTTTGTCCCTGTGTCCAAATTGGACAAAAGGGTAGTGATTTCTAGCTATCTCGCTGATTCCGGAAATATTGGTGATGTCTATTTCAGCATCCGAAGACGTTTGTTCTGAGGCCATAGCTTCTGATCTTGTCATGACCCGCACCCGGATATTCGGACACGAGTACGCGGGTACGTCCAGCCTACGCCGCAGTGTCGGCGGTAGTACGCTGTCTAGGTCATAATCACAGGTAAAATAAAATCTATCTCATCCACAAGAATAAATAGGCAAGGATAATAACAGGAAATAAGAATGCTAAGATTTCATAATATTTAATTGTGACAAGCAATTCCACAGTTTATTACAGAACCAGAAGATAAATCGGGGACAAACCCGAGTGCTATGCTGAAGGAAAATACTAGCTAACTGGCTACTACTCCTCAAAAGTAGTCTCTTGAGTAGGAACCGGCTCCTCAAATGTATCACCTGCTACCTCATAGGGGCCATAATAGGTGGGGGCATGATCCTCATCATCGCCTAAATCAACGGATCCAGTCAGGAAAGGAGCAAAGTACACAATGCACAACAAGATTTAAACTAAATATTTATGACAAGTAGAAAAGAACTGATTAAGCATCATGTTAAGAATATGCACAAATAAGGAGTAACCATAACTAAGAGTTAAATGCCGTAAAACAGGAATATGAGTAAAACAGGAATAAATGAGACAGAAAAATGGAAACTACAACAAGACAACAGGAACTGCAACAAGACAAGAAACTATGTGTGTGAAATTGTGTATTTAGAATACATAGTTGGCATGTAGGGGTTATAAGGCTAATCAGGCCGTCATAGACGGCTATCAGTCAGGAATAATCGAGTATCAGGCTGATGGTACAGTCGCGTATCCACAGCTAGCAGTCAGGACAAGGGGAAGGGTAAACTACATCCCTCCTAGTATTCTCCCACCCGACACGAAAAGTAAGACATGAAAACCAGTATTTAAGACATAAAATCCAGTATTCTAACGCTACGTGTAAACATCCAATGGTGCTAGTAGAGCAAGGAACTAATTATCATAATATAAAGAATAAACTTGAAGTGCAGGTACTTGCCTGATGTTTGGATCCCAACTAGAGTTCTGTTCTTAGAGAAAATTCCAGAAATGAGTCCAGATGCTGAAATAAACATTACCATCATGCTCAGAAGATATCAAATAGCTAGAAATGCCTGTCCTTGAGTCCAATTTGGAGACAAGGGCAAAACGGCAATTTCGGGTCAAAACGGGGTCCGCATGTGGGCCCACTTTGCACCGAAAACGTGTCAGGGTCAAAGGTCTCCAAATTTACCAAACTTAGTGTCAACAGGTCAGGAACGATGATACGAACCCAACGGAACTTTCAGAATTGGATTTCGATGAGCCGATCACAAAATCGCCCGTCGAGCGGAGCCTGTGGGGCCCACGACACGCGATTTCGTCAACGTTCTCAGAATCGAACCAAACTTGGGTCACAGGACCAGCGTATCGCTACGAGTCTGATGGCGCAAGTTTCGTTTCGATCCGACGTGTGTACAGAAAGTTAGGGCTTGATTCAGAAAAGTCGGATACGGGACGTTGTCTGCGGATACGCGTTGATCCCGGTGTGCACGCACACCCGAATCGACTTCCGCGAAATCCCACACATCCGTATCAATGATGCACACGTATTTGTGAAGACCGCGTACGACCAAGTCGTTCCGTTTGGCGGAGCGTACCCAGTTCTGGGGTAAATCGGGTCGATATTTTTCCTGTTTTTGGATCGCGGTGTGCGATCACCACAGGATGCGATGCCCCGAGCGGTTTATCCGGGCACCGAGAGGGTCATACAGGCTTCGCAACGCAATTTACGAAAATGAAAACGGGACAGCGAGGAGAAAGATATGAGTACCTGAACAGGGCTCAGAAACCGGGACTTCTCGTGTCCGTGTCGTGTCCGACACGCCGACACAGGAATTGGGAAATTAGGGTTAGGGTTAGGGTTTTGAACTCCGGCGAGGGGAGCCCGGCTGAAGGAGGGCGGCGCCGCTGCGGGGAAGGCCGGCCGGGGCTGGGCGGCTGCGTCGTCGACGGCGGGGTCGAGGGCGGCTCGTCGGCTGCCGTCGGCTGCTGGGAAGAGGGGAGGAGCAGGGGAGAAGAGGGAGGAGGCTGGGGCGGCTCGGTCGTCGACGGCGAGGCGGTTCTGTTGCGGCGGCGAGGCGCTGGAGGAGAGCGGCGGAGGAGCTCGGGGGTTAGGGTGGTGGCGGTCGGGGCTGTTGGCCGGAGGGGGATTTAGGGTTTTTATAGGCGGAGAGGGGGTCGGGTTAGCCGGGAAGGGCGGAGGAGGATGGCTACGTGGCGGAGAAGGAGGGGTGGAGCGGAAGAGGGGGGTCAACGTGGGGCTGGCCGCCGGATGCGGCGGAGGACGAGGCCATGCGGGGAACGGGTCGTCGTGCGGGGAGAGGGAGAAGGGGAGGCGGGTTAGCGGGTCGCGGTCGGGCGGGTTCGGTGGACCCGACCCGACCCGCTAGGCGGGTGGGCCGGTTCGAGGGTTTGGGCCGCGGGCCGGGTTGGAATGGTTGGGCCGGGCCGGTTCGGGGTTTGAAAAAATAATAATAATTAAATGAATAACTAATAATTAATTTAAATAATAAATAATTAAGTAAATAGTTTTTAGGTATTTAAAAATAGGTCCGGGGCCCAATAAATTCCAGAAAAATTATCCTAAGTCCAGTTTTCCATTTTACACCCAAAAATATTATTTCCATAATATTTTAATATTATTTATTATCAATTAAAAATTATTTAATAATTAAAATCCTGATTTTAATTACAGAAAAATTTCCAGAAAATTCCAGAAAATTGTGAAAAATCCAAGTTTAATATTTTTTTTGAAAAATCAGGGGTTTACAGATCTTGTGTGTTTGACATCTGGACGTTATATTTTGTAGCTTCTTGCCAGGCAAGTATACCTTGCCATTGTACTGTTATTCATATTCCATATGTTGCAAACATATTTATTTTCTGTCTTTAGTTCATATATTTTAACTGCTATATAAAATGTGCGTCCAAGGAAACTTGGATGCAACGACGGTGTCGTCGTGATTTATTTTATTATGTATATGCATTGACCTTGTTTATGAACCACCCCATTATCATAAAGCATCATTAGGTTCATTGGCCGTGACACAGCTGTTACACGAGTGTGAGTCTCATATAGATCACAGACTGTGTGACAGGTCTGGCATCCTGTACGTGTGGGTCGTGCGTTAGGGATAACTGCTGATAGAAACATTGTATGCTAGAAGACTTAGTAGTTATTAGTAGTCATGGACATAGTCTATTGTAGTACGGTAGTCCAATCCTTGTCCTTGTTTGGTTGTAGGGTTGGGCTATTGTACTAAAGATACTTTGTAGGTCCCTGATTCTCCGAGAGAATCCTGCCAATCCCATTTTATGGCCAGATAGCCCACATGTTGGAAAGTTGTTCTCAAACTACATTCACTTAGACGGTTAGGCGAACCATTGGATATTTATTTCAGTACTTTATTGGCATGCTTCTATGTATCTTGTTATGTCCCTCTGAGGACCTAGTCCCTTTCCAGGTGTAGATATTCATGAGTATTCGCAGGAGCGCAGATCCGGACTGGTTACTTATATGTTCGAGGAGGTCTTCTCTTCGAGCCCCGTGATTATTAGTGATGTACTTATATTGTGTTTGCTTTTATATTCGATTTGGTAGTGGATTTGTTTCCATCCAACTATCATCTTTAGATACTTTATATTGTGAATAGTTACATAGTTATTGGTTATTTATCTATTTATATTGGTTTTTGTGGATGAGATTTAGATTATGCCTGTGACTTGAGATAGTTTATACCACTTGTGAATTATTATTCATATTACAGCGTACGCATGTGTTTTGGTTTCCATATATTAGAGTTGTCATATACATGCGGCTGACATGCTTACGTGTCCTAGTCCTACGTATTTTGGGACTGGGGCGTGACATATTTTTAGTGGTGGCCCATGCAGGTCGAGAGCATATTGTCTCGGTTACGTTACTGTACCGAGCAAGCCTGCAAATAGGATTAGAATATAGGATCTCATCCACTATTGACTATGACTCACATTCTTCTAATCTGTTCTAATTGAATAGTTGCATCCTGCTTGATTCATGTACTTCCCTAATAGTTCCTTGAGTATAGCCCCCTCATAGAATATATAAGTCCCTGTTGTTAGATGATAAGTATGGTAACCTTCCTATTAAGAGTACAACTAGAGTGTTGACACATCACTGAGTTAGAATACTTAATGAACTATAGCACCCTTACTTCTAGATGGATTGACCGTTATCCCTTGATAATTAGGGATGACTTGAGAGTAGTATATGTCACGCCCGGATCTCCCGCAGGCAAATCGGTCGTTCCCGCTAGGCGAGAATCACCGCGCCAGCGCTCCCGCGGAACGATCGCTTTGACCCATCCGGGCGTGATGCCGCACGAGCGTTAGCCACGCCCGTGCAAGGCCGTGGTTCGTTGGCTGGAGGTAAGAGTTCTAAGCCACAGAGTCGCACAGATTGTTCGAGTGCAGCGGAATCATGAACGCATAGGCGATCGGTAACAGGTTCACTGAGTCGACAATATAGCGGAAGCATGGAAACACAAGTTGAAGTAAAGCAAGCTCTTTTATTCATAATGAAACAAGTGTTACAGGCGGCGTATAGCCGAGATTACAAGTCGCTCGAGCACTCTCTCTAAAACATAAAAGCGTGCCAAGTGGCTATATTTATGGATGATATACAGGAATGTTCAGGCGATGTTCAGGCGATGTTCCAACATTATGTCTTGTATATGTGCTTCAGTTCCGAACGCAGCGTTCCAAGGCTTCCGAGTTGAACTCCTCGCCTTAGCACGCACGAAGGAGGCATCCGCACCGAACGAGGTTCTCCCGTACCCTGCAAGCAATCTGGTGGGTTATCAGTACATGAATGTACTGGTGGGGAGGCTACTCGCCCGTTCGACAAATCCAAACACGTAATAAAGGTTCCATGCATCAACTATTAAGTTGTCTTTCTAGTTGCCTTAGAATCAGTTTCATGCAAATATTTGAATAGCCTTATTCGTGTGGCAGTGCGCCGTACGACATAAGAGGAAACACGACGAGACTTACCAACTTACCATTTGGCCTTCCCTGTCCAAGGCAAACCAAGTTAATTCAAGTAGAAACATGTATAAGCATTCAGGAGGCATAGCATATGCAAGCACTGCGTTATGAGCGAGATTATGCTACAGGTGCACGAGTTACAGGAAATATCAGGTGCTCTTTATGCACAAGTGTTGTTATATCATAATCGTTCAGGTGTTCAGTTATTCTCGATGCGATGCAATGACTCGCACGCGGGTAGCCGCTAAGCGAGGATGACTTATCTATATAAACATGAGGTCACTGGAACGGTGCCATAGTGGACGGCGTAGTCTCTTATCGGAATGGTGTGCAAGCAAAACAGGAGGCATTACACCACATCCCGCTCGAAGCAGGCGACTACTCAGGAGTTCCGTCCGGATCGGATCGGTGCCAGTGCCCCAGCAACCGTCCACGGAACTAAACCTTGTTTTCCAAGTTGTCCTGTGACCAGGCAAGTCTCTAATCTTCAGGGTCTGTGGTCAGACACAGGAACAAGTTCAAAGCAGGAGATATATATATATATATATATATATATAGAACAAGTTTTATGGAACGAGTTCAAGTCAGGATATATATATATATGGAACTTGTTGAGGCAGGATCAGGATTACTCTCAATGTTGAGTATCGGCTCCATGAGCCATTTGATTCAGTACAGGACAGTATTGCTCCACGAGCTAGGATTTGGGATCACAGAATTGGTGCAAGTTCCCTGGTTCGGGAATTGCCTTAGCGACCTAACGGTCCCGGATACATTCAGGTTTATTCATGCACGGAATGACTATCAGGTAGTCTTCCGAGGAGAACCTAAATGAATGCATGACAAGCATAGTGTTTCACGGTCTGGGCATAGTTATACAGCAAGCATTGAAACTAGGCAATATATAAAAGCAGGCAAGCATGCACTTGTATAACTTAAGCATTCAAGTTCGCTCGGGCCCGAAGGTAAGCCGAGCGAAACCGCACGGGGCCTTTCTGAGCGAAGTTAGCTAGGGTTGTGCAGTGTTAGGGAGTGAACAGTGCACTACTGAATATACATATGTGTCGTTCTACCCGAGGCATAGCGGGTCCGGTTGCACGAGGCAAAGGTAACATGCGAGGGTCTGAATATATATTAATATTTCATTTCCATGTTCTAGTATAAGCAATACAAGTTGGGATTATTCCCTTAGTGTCACGCCCCAGTCCCAAAATACCGAGGGACCAGACACGTGGCAATGGCCAGCAGCACACACCGATGGACAAACCCAATTTAATGGATCCATCGGGGCATGCTTAAGCTGCAATATAAGAATAAGTAGGTCCAATGATACAAGTCACAGTCTAAGCTAATCTCATCCACAACAGATAATCACAGATCAAATGCTAGAATAAATACAAATAAAATAAACTAACAAAACTGAATAAAAGTGTCTCGGAGAACAATCCAAGAATAAGTCTGGTACATCAATGAAATAGACTGAAAATAAAATAACTATAAACTGAAATAAATGAGTATCACAAGCCAATACTCAAGAGAAGTCCTCTGGTACAATCTCTTCCTCAAATCCTGGTTCTGCTCCAAGATAGGCACCTGCTCCTGCTAATGCTAATGCTCCAGTCCCGTATACCTCGGGATAGATCTCGTCAGCTAATCCTGGGGACATAATCTGGATCCAGGTCCTCAGGGGACATAGCAAGGTACAAGAAAGCTCATGCCAAAATAAATGCAGTGCAGTAATAATGAAACAATAGGGTAAATAAATAACCAGCTAAGTGATATGCAAGTGAGAGTGTTAGTCATATTCGGGCTGAGACTACTACAGGATCAGTGTCGGAGAAACCCATAGCAGTATTTTCTCGAAGGGCCAGAACTGGTGCCATAGCTCTGTGTCAGAGACTAAGACACATCCAGATTATAATATATATAATATAATCAGCCTTGATATGGTAATACTCTCCCCACCTAATGAAATCTCACGTCTCATGTCCATGACACGTAGGATCAAAACTAATGCAACAAGTCAGGATATAATCTAAGCATGTAAACTGTGTATGTCATAAACCTGTATCCTATACAGAATTACCATGAATATCTCAAGAAGATTCTGTCTCATGAATAGTGTCAAGTGTCCTGGGTATAATGTACTTGATAGGACAAGTACGAGGATGTAAAGGGTCATGAATGTCCATCTCTAGATGACAATACACAATACCGCGTACGATGTTGGCACCCGACTATAATCGGACGCTAAGTAAGTCACACGATCCTAGGTTAAGCATGCACAATAATGTAAAAGAATCAATGAAAATATGTAACAAGATTACAAAGTTTGGCAAGGTACACTTGCCTGGGGTCCTGGCTCCAACTGTAGCTCTGGTCTCAGTGTGATCTGCAGGTACTACTCCAGTTGCTGAAATAAATATCACCATTAGATTTAGAAAATATCAAATAGCTAGAAACGCCTGTCCTTACGTCCAATTTGGACACAGGGACAAAAATGACATTTTCGGGCCAAAGCGGGGTCCACATGTGGGCCACTTTGCACCAAAAAGCGTGTCAGGGTCAAAGGTCTCCAAATTCGCTAAACTTAGTGTCAACAAGTCAGGAACGATGATACGAACCCAACGGAACTTCTAGAATTGGATTCCGATGAGCCGATCACAAAATCGTCCGTCAAGTAAAGTCGGTGGGGCCCACGATACGCGATTTTGTCAACGTTCTCAGAATCGAACCAAACTTGGGTTACAGGACCAGCATATCGCTACGAGTCCGATGGCACAAGTTTTATCTCGATCCGACGTATGTACACAAAGTTACAGCGTATTCCAAAATGGACGAATATAGGGCGTTGTCGGCGGATACGCGTTGATTCCGGTGTGCACGCACATCCAAATCAACTTCTGCGAAATCCCGTACGTCTGTATCGACGGCGCGCACGTATTAGTGAAGACCGCGTGCGACCAAGTCGTGTCGTTGGCGGGGCGTACTCAGTTCCGGGGTGAAACGGGGCGTTGATTTTCCTGTTTTTGGATCGCGGTTTGCGATCGCCACAGGACGCGATGCACCGAGCGGGTTGCACGGGCACCGAGAGGGTCATACAGTCTACGCGACGCAACTGACAGAATCGAAAATGGTGTAGCGAGGAGAAAGTTATGAGTACCTGAACAGGGCTCAAAAAGTCTGGTTCACGCGTGTCCGAGTCGAGTCTCTGTGTCCTGGACGTGTCCGAGTCTCTGCGAGTCCAGGCTAGGGTTTGCTGTGTCCGATGTGTCCGGTGACAGGGGGAAAGACTCGCCGGCGGGAGTCGACACGGCCGAGCTGCTGCTGGAGAGGGTTGTCGGCTGGAGCTCCGGCGAGGGCTCCGTCGACGAGGCAGAGGGGAGCGGGGTGAACTGGGAAGGAGGAAGAGGGAGAGGCGCGGGGGTGCGGCGGAGATGGGGGCCGGGTGAGGAGTTAGGGCTGATCGGAGGGGAGCTCGGGGCAGGGCCGGAGGCGGCGTCGACTGGGAGGACGTCGTCGAGAGCAGCGGCTAGGGCGGAGATGGCTCGCGGCGGAGGACAGCGGGGAGTAGGAGGAAGGAGGAGGAGCGTCACGGTGGTCGACGACGGAGCTGAGCGGGAGGAGTTGTCTAGGGTTCAGGTGGAGATGGTAAGGCGAGGGGGAAGGGTGGCAGTCGAGCTCTGTCGGCGAGGAGAGAGGTCTGGGGAGAGGTTCGATGGAGAGGGGGACTGGACGGAAGAGCAGGAGGCAGTGAGGGAAGGAAGAGGAGGTCGGAGAGAGTCGAGCGGGGCTGAGCGCTGCGAGTCGGGGAGGGAGAAGTCTAGGGTTCAGGCGAATACGGCGGAGGAGGAAGAGGGAGACTACGGGGAGGCTGTGCTGGGCAGAGCATGGAGATGGGTAGGCGACGACGGCTTCACGGATCTCGAGGAAGGCGGCTGCTAGGGCACGCATGTCGAGGCCCCTAAATAGGCGCGCCGCCGGGTCGGAAACACTGTTCCAACCCGAAATAGTATTAGGGTTCGGTGGATTCGGGTCCAGGTCGTGCGGGTCGCGGGTTGGGCAGACCCGATCCGACCCGTTAGGGTCAGGGGTCCGGTCTAGTTTGGTTGGACAAGGTTCAGCCCGGTTTGAACCCGGTTCAACCCGGTTTATTTTGGGTTTAAAATTGGTTTATTTTATAAATAGTTTTTATGGCTTTAAACGGGTTTTCGGAGTCCAATAAATTTACCGAAAATTATCCTATGTCCGGTTTTCTATTTTACACCATAAAATATTATTTTCATAATATTTTAATACTATTTAACATCAATTAAAAATTATTTAATTACCAAAAGTCTAGGTTTTAATTACAAAAAAATCCCGGAAAATTCCAGAAATTATGAAAAATCCAACTTAAAATTTCTTAAAAAAATTAGGGGGATTACACTTAGCTAGTTGCGTTGTATTCTTATTAGCATGCAGGGGTGATTTACCTAGCGACTAGCATGTATCATTCTGTATTTTATGTGTGCTGGCTAAGCAAAGACAAGTTCACCGTAGCCACCCACCTTAGCGATGATCCGCCTCGGTCGAGTGATACTGCGAGCGAGCCTCTGAAAGCCTAAGCCGAACTCCTGTAGGGACCAAGTCTGGATATCCTTGCCTCAAACGAGTTGCTTCGCTGAGCAAGGCAGGTCGGGACGTTTGCACTTTGCCGTTTGAATCGGCAGTCCGCTTGAGCGGAACGGGGTATTACATTATCCACCACTCAGAAAAGTCTCGTCCTCGAGACTTCCTGAGGGCAAGCCATACTATCGAATTTTTTTGAATCTAGCCCAAGCGTAGCTATCGGTACCACTAGATCCATTGGAACACA
This sequence comes from Iris macrosiphon, assembly GCA_036927795.1. Classification (NCBI taxonomy): domain Eukaryota; kingdom Viridiplantae; phylum Streptophyta; class Magnoliopsida; order Asparagales; family Iridaceae; genus Iris; species Iris macrosiphon. Next base: position 144,237,618 of record JAYESA010000002.1, on the reverse strand, counting down.
TTCTCCTACTCGATGCTTACGCCGTGCTGTGTGTATACTGAGTCAGTGTCATTTGCGCCTTGGCGCGGGACAAGTTTCTTAACACGAGGCACGTTTCAATCGATCTTGGATAGCGGTCTAAGGCTGAGGCAAACTTATACAAGTCGTTATGCTTGTTTAGGAGGATATTCACTTGCACTAGCTTTTGAGATCAGCATATCGCGTGTCTAGATTGTGCACATATTTGAAGCGTCCCTCAAACACATGCATGTCAACCAACTTAGCGATAGCGAAGTCTTAGCACTCGAGTTTTACATTCCTTAAGCCTTGGATTGTGCACATATTCGAAGCGTCCCTCAAACACATGCAGTCAACCAAACTTAGGGATAGTGAAATCGGACAAGCTACTTGCGAAAATCTCAAGGGTTCAATCCAATCCCATATCCTTTCCATTTCAACCAAGTATTTTGCACTACCGTTAAACACGATCAATCTGATACCGACTAGCGTCCTTCTATTTGGGTCAACTTAGCATACGTTATCGTTCCCAAGTCTAACCCTAAGTCTTGCTGCCCAGTTGTGATGCTTTATATAAGCAATATGGTAAAGTCGGTAGTACAGGTTCATTCACTCGACACAGGGTCGTCTGCCTATCACTAGGTCAGCTCACATGGTCATAGGTACAGGTTCAAGCATATCGCGATTCATCGTACAATTTGTCGCACGATGCTCGCCCCAATTCCTAGGGTCAAACCATTGTTCATTTACAGGGGATATTCTACCCAAGCTCGTTTCACTCAGATTTCTAAACATCGAGCACAGATTTACCTACTCTCATTAACACGTTCGTTTGCACGGGGGACGAGTCCGTTCAATAAAATCCAATATATATCCAAGTTGTAGGACAAGCCTAGTGGTTTGCATATTCTATCTCCTCAAATATATTTTGATAGAATCATATTCATTCCAAGCCTAGTCCACCAAGCCAAGATTCAATTCTAACCTTAGATTATTTCTCCAAGTCGTTCAACCTGATTCACGTATTTGTTCACAAAACCATCAAATATAATTTATTCCAGGTTCTAGGCTAATTAATCCATTGAAACATTTTCAATCACTGCATTCCAAGTTTGCCTTATCGTGTCGAACCAGAAGTCAAGACAATCCATAAGTTGTCACGCCTCGGTCTCCCGCAAGTTCGATCATCCACGTTGGACGTGAGATCATCACATCAACGCTCCCGCTGGATAATCGTCCTAATCCGGACGTGACGCATGTGCGGCATAGAGTTATGCTCGTATAAGACAAGAACGTTTGAATGTTATGGCTATCTTCGACACGATCGAGACACCTTATCCTTTAACCTTTTAATTCCATCCAACTGTATATCCATCAAGCCAAATCCGTTTTATGCAGTGACTATAGTTCGTCTTGCAAAATCATCCAACTTCAATGTTATCGTTCGATATTTCTACAGTCTACTTTTGGCATTCCTTGATAACCAAGTTCAAATATTCATGCCCAAGTCTTACTTTTCTGATATGTTCCATATATCGAGTTCGTTCTTCCAACTCCAAGCAAGATCTATTATCGTTTATATCAATCCTACAAGCCTAATATTTCCTTTGCTCGTATCGATCCATGCTATCTTCAATTTATCGATACCAAGTCAAATTTATATTTCGAAGCCAAATATTTCATTCTCGGGTTAACTTGTTCGAGCGATAATTTTACTCAAGTTCAATCCCTTGGTTTCAATCCAAAATCGCTCGCTCAATTCTCAATTTCCAACAAGTTTTCCTTAACCAAGATATCGGTTTCCATTTTCGAGAATTTCTATTCGATATAAGCCTTATCATTTACTCGAGTTATTCTCATATCGTTCAGTCTGAATATCGCACGGGTTATGGATCCGTTTGGACGTTTCTAAATGATCCATCCACCACTCGGAACCGAGTCATTCCATCGAGTTCTTAATCGGTGCTCGCATTATCGTTAGCATACTCACTAACTCGTTCCTCAATTTCTAGCACGATACTCAGGGTTCGCCTGATAAAATCTAATCTCATTATATATTCTGGATTGATAGTCATCCAAGCAACTATATTTGATTTTGTCTTCCAACAAGAATCTCGTTCGAGCTATTTTCCATAACAAAGCATGATTCTTAATATTCGCCTAAGCGATAAATCCGATGAAGTCTATCAATTTGCAGCTCTAAGTCTGACTTGTATTATTTCCGAACGATATCCAAATCTCGTTTATAACTGGCTTGCACCAAAGGGTCTGGGTGCACGATATTCTACACAACTTAGCCGAAAGGCTGAGTGCATAGCTAATCGTTCGGGCAATATTCATTTTTGCACTAACCAGTTGGGTAAACATGCATAGGCATTTCGGGTTTGCACATAATGCACGAGTCTAGCACGAATCTAATCCCATAAGGACTAGTACAAGTTGGCACAAAGGCCCTTGCAACACAATTTCTTACAAGCAATCATACTATTCAAATGCAACTCTTTGAAAGTATTTAGACTTATTGTTTGGAACATCCCATCGAGGCATTGAGAGAGTGTGTGCACATAATCCACGAACGAGCTTTCGAAACAGAGATATTAGAAACGAAGTTCAAAGGCGTATAAGCCAGGCTCTGATACCAATCTGTCATGCCCCGATCTCCCGCAGGCAAATCGGCCGTTCCCGCTAGGCGAGAATCACCGCGCCAGCGCTCCCGCGGAACGATCGCTTTGACCCATCCGGGCGTGATGCCGCACGAGCGTTAGCCACGCCCGTACAAGGCCGTGGTTCGTTGGCTGGCGGTAAGAGTTCTAAGCCACAGAGTCGCACAGATTGTCCGAGTGCAGCAGAATCATGAACGCATAGGCGATCGGTAACAGGTTCACTGAGTCGACAATATAGCGGAAGCATGGAAACACAAGTTGAAGTAAAGCAAGCTCTTTTATTCATAATGAAACAAGTGTTACAGGCGGCGTATAGCCGAGATTACAAGTCGCTCGAGCACTCTCTCTGAAACATAAAAGCGTGCCAAGTGGCTACATTTATGGATGATATACAGAAATGTTCAGGCGATGTTCCAACATTATGTCTTGTATATGTGCTTCAGTTCCGAACGCAGCGTTCCAAGGCTTCTGAGTTGAACTCCTCGCCTTAGCACGCACGAAGGAGGCATCCGCACCGAACGAGGTTCTCCCGCACCCTGCAAACAATCTGGTGGGTTATCAGTACATGAATGCACTGGTGGGGAGGCTACTCGCCCGCTCGACAAATCCAAACACGTAATAAAGGTTTCGTGCATCAACTATTAAGTTGTCTTTCTAGTTGCCTTAGAATCAGTTTCATGCAAATATTTGAATAGCCTTATTCGTGTGGCAGTGCGCCGTGCGACATAAGAGGAAACACGACGAGACTTACCAACTTACCATTTGGCCTTCCCTGTCCAAGGAAAACCAAGTTAATTCAAGCAAAAACATGTATAAGCATTTAGAAGGCATAGCATATGCAAGCACTACGTTATGAGCGAGATTATGCTACAGGTGCACGAGTTACAGGAAATATCAGGTGCTCTTTATGCATAAGTGTTGTTATATCATGATCGTTCAGGTGTTCAGTTATTCTCGATGCGATGCAATGACTCGCACGCGGGTAGCCGCTAAGCGAGGATGACTTATCTATATGAACATGAGGTCACTGGCACGGCGCCATAGTGGACGACGTAGTCTATTGTCGGAATGGTGTGCAAGCAAAACAGGAGGCATTGTACCACATCCCGCTCGAAGCAGGCGACTACTCAGGAGTTCCGTCCGGATCGGATCGGTGCCAGTGCCCCAGCAACCGTCCGCGGAACTAAACCTTGTTTTCCAAGTTGTCCTGTGACCAGGCAAGTCTCTAATCTTCAGGGTCTGTGGTCAGACACAGGAACAAGTTCAAAGTAGGAGATATATATATATATATATATATATATATATATATATATATATATATATATATATATATATAACAAGTTTTATGGAATGAGTTCAAGTCAGGATATATATATATATATGGAACTTGTTGAGGCAGGATCAGGATTACTCTCAATGTTGAGTATCGGCTCCACGAGCCATTTGATTCAGTACAGGATAGTATTGCTCCACGAGCTGGGATTTGGGATCACAGAATTGGTGCAAGTTCCCTGGTTCGGGAATTGCCTTAGCGACCTAACGGTCCCGGATACATTCAGGTTTATTCATGCACGGAACGACTATCAGGTAGTCTTCCGAGAAGAACCTAAATGAATGCATGACAAGCATAGTATTTCACGGTCTGGGCATAGTTATACAGCAAGCATTAAAACTAGGCAATATATAAAAGCAGGCAAGCATGCACTTGTATAACTTAAGCATTCAAGTTCGCTCGGGCCCGAAGGTAAGCCGAGCGAAACCGCACGGGGCCTTTCCGAGCGAAGTTAGCTAGGGTTGTGCAGTGTTAGGGAGTGAATAGTGCACTACTGAATATACATATATGTTGTTCTACCCGAGGCATAGCGGGTCCGGTTGCACGAGGCAAAGGTAACATGCGAGGGTCTGAATATATATCAATATTTCATTTCCATGTTCTAGTATAAGCAATACAAGTTGGGATTATTCCCTTAGCTAGTTGCGTTGTATTCTTATTAGCATGCAGGGGTGATTTACTTAGCGACTAGCATGTATCATTCCATATTTTATGTGTGCTGGCTAAGCAAAGACAAGTTCACCATAGCCACCCACCTTAGCGATGATCCGCCTCGGTCGAGTGATACTGCGAGCGAGCCTCTGAAAGCCTAAGTCGAACTCCTGTAGGGACCAAGTCTGGATATCCTTGCCTCAAACGAGTTGCCTCGCTGAGCAAGGCAGGTCGGGACATTTGCACTTTGCCTTTTGAATCCGCAGTCCGCTTGAGCGGAACGGGACATTACAGTATAAACACTACTAGAGTTAGTTAGAAGTTTGGCCATATTGTTTGACCCTAGTATTGAGGAACCAATAGAGATTCATGGTCGAATATTAGAACCCAACTTAACCTTCATAGTGAGATAGTGTTAGAAAACTTTAAATTTAGCTTCTTGTCTTATTATTAGTAGACAGCACCTTAGGAAGCCTAGAGGAATGTAATCAACACTTTTTCCTTGATCATACCTCAAACATAGCAACTAGCATACCACTTTCCTTAGAAAACCATGATGCTATCTAGAGCCCTCTATTTTAATTTCATATATTTTTCCTCTGCGACCTTAACGTTCGCTAATTGTGCGACGACTAAATTATGTTCTTCTTTTCTTCATCTTTCAACTCGTGCCACCTGACACTTCTGATTGTAGACCGAGTGATTTTATTCTATGTTAGGATATATAGTTTGCTAAGGTTATAGTTGTAATCTTGAATTTTAAATTTTATGCTTAGTAGTTAGAACCTGATAGTTGAGTTGTTCATTTAGACTGTGATAATTATCCTTTAGTCGTAGATCCCGTAATTAGTATCCATAACTCGATACAAGTTATATTCTATTTCACTGGAGAGCCAGTAACCATTCCATTCTTAATGTTGACATCTTTTTTCTATGAGCACTATGATTAAGACTTAAGATGACCATTACCTATATAATACAATAGGATACTCTAATAGGTACCAAGATCTTTTCTTCATATACCCCAATAAGAGTTTATACTTTATTTACAAGGACCGGGTTATTCTGAAGAATCCCTTCAAGACAATTACAATATTAGTGTATTATTAAGTTGGGTAGTATGCCTCACAACATAGTATCACATAGTCTTTTGACCTATTATTGAAGTATAATTGAATGACATTAACTGTACGCTAGCATGAGAAGATAATGTTTATTCCGACTGTAGAACTTAGAGACTATACCCCTATTTGGTCGATTAGCGACTTAGAAAAGGAGTTGTATGACAACTGTAGAGATTGTAGAGTCTTATCTTCTTTATGAAATTTAATTATTTTGTACCTTCTTGCATCACAATCTAGCGTACTTATATTTGTTGTACTACCTTGACGTATGCTGCTATTATAGCCTAGTTTTACAAGCTTATTCCTTATCGAGCTTGTTCATGACATATGCATTATTGGAGTGCTACACTAATACATTGTCTAAATCAGAATCGGTGTATTAAGGTCTAGCTAACCTTAGTGCGCTTGGTTCACCCTTCGCATAACTACTTTACGTGGATTGAGATATATAGTGATTAGTAGACGAATGTACTTGCCCTCTAGACATGTCTGATCGTATCGTATTGGTTACATAACTATACTGATACGAGCATGTGAATAAGAAATTACCAAGTAGCATTCAATCCACAACTGCCTTGACAATTCCCATTTGAGTTCTTTAAACACATTGATCCCCATACTTCTATTCTATTATCTCTCCCTTGAACTCTTTATTATTGATCTCCGCCTTCCCTTATTTCGGAAGGACGAACCCTCGTGCTTGGTATAAGTTTGATATACAGATAGTACTAGATATATCCATAGGCCAATCGCATTATTTGGTGACTATCTTTTATAATTGATTAAGGGCCTATCACATATGATATAATTGGTGTTAAAGTTTTAAGGATTGAAGAACATGAGTAAATAAATTGGGGAATAGTTTTCTTAGATGTATAGCCTTATATGATGGATGGATAAATTCTAAGTTGGGTAGAAATTATATTATTAAACTTGAGGTGAATTCTTTTAGATTGTGATCAAGTAAGATTAGATAGAGAACCCTACCCTATTTTAATTTCGAGGACAGGACATTACAATGTGGTGATCGTCTATATGTTCCCAATGGAGAGATTCGACAGGAGTTGATGGCAGAAGCTCATAGTTCGATATATTCTATTCATCCTGGAGGCACCAAGATGTATCGTGACTTACGACAACATTTTTGGTGGCATAGAATGAAAAGAAAAATAGCTCACTTTATAGCTAAATGTCTAGTATGTCAACAAGTAAAGGCGGAGAATCAGAGAACAGCAGGGTTATTGCAACCACTTCTGATTCCAGAGTGGAAGTGGGAGCACAACATTATGGAATTCGTCACAGGATTTCCCAAAAGTCCAAGTGGAAGAGATGCAGTATGGGTAATAGTAGATAGACTCACCAAGTCAGCCCATTTCTTAACTTTTAGAGTGGGTCAATCTACATAAGCTTTGGCTGACTTATATATGAAGCAGATCGTGAGATTTCACGACATACCAGTCAGCATTGTATCAGACAGGGATTCGCGTTTTACATCGCATTTTTGGAGGAGCATGCAAGAGAGGCTTGGAACTCGTCTGAAGTTCAGTACATCTTACCACCCGTAGACAGATGAGCAGTCAGAGCGTACTATTCAGACATTGGAGGATATGTTGAGGGCTTGTATGTTAGACTTTGGAGGATCATGGGAGGACCACCAACATCTTATGGAGTTTTCTTACAACAATAGCTATCAAGCGAGTATCCAGATGGCTCCTTTTGAAGCATTGTATGGAAGAAAGTGTAGGTCTTATGTGTGTTGGAGTGACGTAGGAGAACGTTAGATTCTGGGACCTGAGTTGGTGGTCAACACCGTAGAGACAGTTAAGAAAATACAAGGATACTTGCGAGCAGTGCAAGACAGGCAGAAGCAGTGGACAGACCTTCATCGTCGTCCCTTGGAGTTCAAAGAGGACGATCATGTCTTCTTAAGGATATCACCTACCAGAGGCACCATTCGATTCGGAGGACGTGGCAATTTGAGTCCAAGGTATATTGGACCATTTGACGTGCTAGAGAGAGTGGGAGAAGTGGCATATCGACTTGCGCTACCACCTTCACTTGAGAGAGTACATGACGTATTCCATGTGTCGCAGCTAAGGCGATATGTGGCAGACAACAGTCATGTTCTCGACCATTCAGAGATCACCATTGGGCCGAGCTTGTCATACCAAGAGCAACCTGTGGGAATCCTTGATCGTCGAGAGAAAGTATTGAGGAACCAGTCTATTCCCTTGGTCCGCGTGGCATGGAAGTATGGCGCGCCAGGAGAATCTACTTGGGAGCGCGAGGATGACATGCGCAAACGTTTTTTGAACCTATTCGCAGACCAAGGTATGAATTTACTTTGTTAATTTATATCTTATAACATCATTGACTTTCTACCGTGGCTTAGTTTTAATTTCGAGGACGAAATTTTTATAAGTTGGGTAGAATGTAAAACCCCTAATTCTGAAAACTGTATTAATTTTTTTATTAATTATTTAATTTATTTATAGTAGTTATGGGTTAAATAGAGGAAATAGATTTTATTTAATTTTTATTTGAGGTGTTTGTGCATTTAGGGGATTTATGGAGTCATTATAAAATTTTCCTAATTTATTCCATGTAGGAGATCCTTTGGACTGTTGCTAGCTTAATGGTATGCACAAATATAATTTTTAGAATTTTATATGTATATATATATGTGTATATATAATTAATCAGAAAAAAAAAAGAAATAAAAAGGGATTAGAAAAAGAAAGAAAAGAAAAAGAAAATAAGAAATTCCTATTGGATCTATTCTACCCAAAACCCAAACCCGACCCTTAGCCAAACCCGAACCCGCGTAGAACAAAAATCAGCAACTATAGCAGCAACCGACCCAAAAAAAAAATCCCCCCCGCGCGTGTAAACACCGACTCACCCCACCGCCTCTACTCTCTATATAAACTATTCATTCTTCCCAAACCCTAACCCTACGCCATCTCCTTCCACTCCAGCCACCGTCATCGACCCCGCGCCGCCCAGCCTCCGACCTAGCCGCGCCGACCGGAGCAGCCCCGGCCGCCCGCGCGACGTCCGCGATTCCAGCACACCGAGACAAAAATACATAGCGACGTACCTGTGTTCTCGTCTCGATTCCAGCGCCCTCGCTCGACCAAACTCGACCCCGTCTTCACCGGTACGTTCACCACATATCCCTCTCCAAATTTTGTGCATTAGTTTACCTCGTTCAGCGCGTAAACCTAGGCAAAAATCGACGCCAAGTCGATGAAAATCCACGACTTTTTAAATTCCAGAAATTCCGTTGCGATGACCCATGTTCCAGGATTCGTATCTCCCACCACAGAGATCCGAATTTGATTTTTCTTTTTGGTATGCGGAGACCACTTGACCTAGTTTAATTTCTGTTAATTACATTAAATTATTAACTGTTGTATGTAGAATTAAATTCGTTGGAAAACCCCAAAAACCTACTTTTTTCAGATTTCCAATAATTGCGAAACGGAACGCGTCCCGCCAAACGGGACCGCCCCGCCGTGTACCAAGTATACCAAAAGGTGCGCGCAGTGTACCCAGACACGTGAGATTTCGTGAAAACTAATTCGGACGCATGTGCGCATCGAAATCAGTCCGTATCCGCGGACAATCTCCGTGTCACAACTTTTGCGAAAGTCCTGCGCATTTTGTGCACGCTCGTCAGAATGCGACGAAACTTGTGCCACTGGACTCGTGGTATCGCGCTGGTCCTGTGCCCAATTTCTACGCAATTCTGAGACAGTTGACCAAGTCGCCAATTGGCGGGCCCTACGGTTGACTTTTTGTGCGAAATTGTGTTCGGCTCACCGGAATCCACATTTGGACATACCGTTGAGTTCGTGCTAACATTTAGAGTTTGTTTGACCTATAATTTGTCCCATTTAGAGACCTTTACCCTTGGCACATTTTTCGATGCAAAGTAGGCCATACGTGGACCCACTTTGACCCAAAATTACCGTTTTGTCCCTGTGTCCAAATTGGACGAAAGGGTAGTGATTTCTAGCTATCTCGCTGATTTCGGAAACATTGCTGATGTCTATTTCAGTATCCGGAGACGTTTGTTCTGAGGCCATAGCTTCTGATCCTGTGTGTTTGACATCAGGACGTTATATTTTGCAGCTTCTTGCCAGGCAAGTATACCTTGCCATTGTACTATTATTCATATTCCATATATTGCAAACATCTTTATTTTCTGTCTTTAGTTCATATATTTTAACTGCTATATAAAATGCGCGTCCAAGGAAACTTGGATGCAACGACGGTGTCGTCGTGATTTATTTTATTATGTATATGCATTGACCTTGTTTATGAGACCACCCCATTATCATAAAGCATCATTAGGTTCATTGGCCGTGACACAGCTGTTACACGAGTGTGAGTCTCATATAGATCACAGACTGTGTGACAGGTCTGGCCTCCTGTACGTGTGGGTCGTGCGTTAGGGATAACTGCTGATAGAAACATTGTATGCTAGAAGACTTAGCAGTTATTAGTAGTCATGGACATAGCCTATTGTAGTACGGTAGTCCAATCCTTGTCCTTGTTTGGTTGTAGGGTTGGACTATTGTACTAAAGATAGGCTATGAGCCAAATCGTGTCATGGATGCGACATGCTTAGAGTATGGGGTGGGGAGAACAACAAGTAAGGCGTTTGGGCTCCTTTATACTTTCCCTTGTTCGCCCGGATTCTCCCCCGGAGAAACGGGTGGTGATGACCCCCTGTATATTACATGGCGGCCTCTGTCGTTCAAAAGACGACATGCTTTGTAGGCCCCTGATTCTCCGAGAGAATCATGCCAATCCCATTTTATGGCCAGATAGTCCACGTGTTGGAAAGTTGTTCTCAAACTACATTTACTTAGACGGTTAGGCGAACCATTGGATATTTATTTCAGTACTTTATTGGCATCCTTCTATGTATCTTGTTATGTCCCTCTGAGGACCTGGTCCCTTTCCAGGTGTAGATATTCATGAGTATTCGCAGGAGCGCAGATCCGGACTGGTTACTTATATGTTCGAGGAGGTCTTCTTTTCGAGCCCCGTGATTATTAGTGATGTACTTATATTGTGTTTGCTTTTATATTCGAGTTGGTAGTGGATTTGTTTCCATCCAGCTATCATCTTTAGATACTTTGTATTATGAATAGTTACATAGTTATTGGTTATTTATCTATTTATATTGGTTTCTGTGGATGAGATTTAGATTATGCCTGTGACTTGAGATAGTTTATACCACTTGTGAATTATTATTCATATTACAGCGTACGCATGTGTTTTGGTTTCCATATATTGGAATTGCCATATATATGCGGCTGGCATGCTTACGTGTCCTAATCCTACGTATTTTGGGACTGGGGCATGACATGATCTCTTTCTCATTATGTATAAATTCATCAGAATGAATTTGCTGTTCGGATTCACTAACCAATTCTTCAAAAAGATTTTCATAAGAATCATTTGTTTTCTTCATATATTTATCTAGGAATTTTTTTTGGCTTTTAATAACCTCTTCTATCATTTTTTTTATTTTTCTTTTCTGACTCCAGAGGCTTGTTTTCTAAGAAACATAATTGTAGTTAAAAAATAAGGCAATAAATTAACAATAAAAAATCACGGGAATAAATTAGTGTGTTCGTCCCTGTACAAGAAGACAAGTAGACAACCAGAGGATTTTTTTTTTCTGACTTCCAGTAGCTTGTTTCCAAAGGCTTTTTTCAATTCTCACTGTACAAGAAGACAACCAAGATAATAAATAAAAAAAAATTTTGGTTCAACTTTTTATATTAGAAACATAAAAGCTAAGAACTAAGAAGACTATTTCAAATTACCGGAAACAATAACATATGACATAACATGAACATATGACCGAAAAAATGAACTTAAATTTATATCTCAAAGAAAAATTAACAACTTTATATCTTTCAATAGCCGAGTTCTTTTTTCTAGCAGCAAACATGAGCTATAAAACTTGACAACATTATATGACCTGGGAATTTTTTAACAACAAGTTAGTTCACTAATGTATTGTCTATTAGATATGATAATCCCCAGTTCAACACAGTTGTTGAAGAAAACTCATTCACAAGAACCATTTAAATCATATTCCTAGCAACACTTATACATAGTTTTAATGGTATTTACATAATAATTCCACTTTTGAAGCATGGAAAAAAAACTTCAAACTTGATTAAGATAATAAAAAAAAATCTATAAGTGAATTAAGTACCTTCAGCAGCGAAACAACAACCGTACAAAATAAATCAGCAATAATATAGTTGCAATTAGCAAAACTCATGTAGTATGCAGAGTATTATGGTGAGGGTATTGATACTTTTACAAAGTCATTTTGCAGTGATAAATGATGAACATATGACAGAACATGTTTCAAATGACTGGAAAAAAATTAGAGAAGAAAAATTAGGATTATTTTTTGATAAATGACCACAAAATTCAGACATACCTTGCAAATTGATTCTCAAAATTGCAGATAGTCAAATCGAATTTTTTTGATTTGTTTTGTTTTTTTCTTCACCAACTAGTAACAACCGTAGAAAATGAAAGATCTAAAAAAGAAGAAAGAAGATATCACAAAAGACGGAGAGATTAAGAGAGATGAGAAAGATGAATATATATATATATATATATATATATATATATATGCAAAGATAAGAAGAGGAATCAAATCTCTTTTTCCTGTAAAGAACATACTTAATTACTTGTCGATTCTTTTTCTCCCTCCCTCAACTTGACGGTTCTTCTTCCCTAGGAAGAAACGACCAGACATGGGTTTGTTTCTTCTTCCCAGGAAGAAACAACAAACAACCTTAGTTTTTTTTCTTAGATGGCAAACATGATACATCCTTAGTTAATATCCAGCATATTACCCTTCTTTAATTGGACCATAAACTGCGGCCTACTACAAGCCTATAACTATAAAAAATAAAAAATAACCGGTGCCCTCTATTCAGTTTGGGCCCTGGGCAGTGGTCCAGTCTGTCCTGCACCAGGGCCGGGTCTGCGCATGTGCGCACGTATTTTATATTATTTTAAAAGTGTAAACAACAATTTTTTATTTTATTATTATTATTATACGATTACTTAAATATTGATGTTAAATTTTTATTAGTAAATATAGATAAGATTTTTTTTAATTTACGGTAAAACCAATTCTTTTTATATTATATATATCTAGATAGATAACATGAACATTTTCTGTATTTTAACTAAACAGAATTAATTCATGAACTTTTTTTTTTTTTTTGATATATTTGAATATTTATTGTTTTTATTTTTCTAATAAATAATTATTTATTAATAATTTGAAAATGCCATTTCGCATGCAACATAGGATTTACCTTGGAGTTAACAAAAACTCTACTGAATCCATCATATAACTCAATAATGTCATACGGAGGAATTGTGTAGAGGGTTCGTGAAAGAATTTTTTTTTTTCGCATTTTAACTTTTATAATTAATTTCAATAACATGAACATTTTATGTATTTAAACTAAATAGAGTTAAATTGTAAATGTAAAATAAAAATTATCTATATTCGAAAATTTACATTTTTAATTTTTTTTAATAAAAAATATTTATTGATAATTTGAGAATGCCATTTCGAACTCATGAACATTGGATATACCGTCACTAAATCCGCGGTATCACTCAATAATCCTCCCTCTATGAGACACTTGAGACATGTTTGATTGCTTGCAAGTGCAATAAAATTGATCTCTTTTTGGTAAGTGCATTAAAACTGAGTTAACTTCACATGTTTTGGTTGTTGTAACTGCATTGAAAGTGTCATTTTGAAAATTAATAATTTTGTTAAGTGTATTGAAATTGAGTTAACTTCACATGTTTAACTAATTTTTTTGTTAATTAATAAATTTTGATAATTAATATTTTTGTTAATTAAAATATTAATTTTATTTTGTTATTTACTTTTTAATTAAGAAATTAATATTTGTTATTTTTTTGTTAATTAATTTTTTAAACAGAAAATTTACTGTAGCGAAATAAATTTATATTAAATTTATCTAAACGAAATAAGTTTGTGTTATTTGGAAAAAAAGTCAGCCTCCGCCAATAGCGTTGGCGGAAAACAAAACCGCTGTACACGTAAGCAGCAAATTTTTTTTTTTTTTTAAAAAAGTGGGCCCCACGGCCAATTTCCGCCAACAGAGTTGGCTGAAATTGGGGGGGGGCCAATTTCAGCCAACTCAGTTGGCGGAAATTGGCCCGTGGGGCCCACTTTTTTTTTTTTGGTTTTGTTTGGTTTGGTTTTTTTACTTTCTTTGGTTTGGTTTTTTCGTTGGTTTATTTTAATTAGTTATATTTCTGTTTTATTTATTTAGTTTAGTTTAGTTTTGTAATTAGAGTTAAGTAAAATTATTTTAACGAAATAAAATTAAAATAAATTAATTGGAAAGAAATATTTAGAAATATTTTTTTAGGAACTTTGTTTTCCAAGCATCAAAATTTGTATAAATTCCATCTAAAGCATAAAAGTTTAAAAAATTAGGAAAAAAATATCAATATGAATTGGACGTTTATATTTATAAATATTATATTTTTATCGTAAATTTTTTCGTCGTTAACGGACGTTAAAAAAATAATAATAAAAAAATTCTGTCGTAAGACTATTACGTCTGCCGTCGAGCAGACTTCGAGCGGCCATAAGTACTTATTTTGAAATCGTTTTTTGTCAAATAATAAGTCGATTTGTATGTTTTCGACGAGAGTAACACAAATCATGTAGAAAAAAAATTTATCCGAAACAAGATGCATATGTTACAGGCAAAAATATAAATTTTAAAACTTTAAAGTATCATAACTTTTGACTGGGAGATCGAAACAAGCCCCAGTTTGTGTCAAAATGATCGTATGGAAAAGTACTATAGGATAAACCGTTTCACCGTTTGACGGATTTCGAAAAATTTTAGAATCGTCAAAAAACGATGTTTCGACCTCCAAATTTGACTTTCGGTAATATTATTTTTGAATATTTAAAATTTACTGTAGTGAAATAAATTTATATTGGATGTGGGGGCCCACGGATTTAAAATGATGTTTCGATCTCCAAATTTTTTTTCGAAACATTTAAATTAATTATTTTATGTTTATTATGAAAAATAAACTAATAAAACAAAAAAATTTCTTCTTCTTTATTTACTTTTTTTTATTTTCCGAAAATAATATCTCTAGTCTAAATATTTCTTTCCAATTAATTTATTTTAAATTTATTTCGTTAAAATAAATTTACTTAACTCTAATTACAAAACTAAACTAAACTAAACTAAATAAATAAAACAAAAATATAATAATTACAATAAACCAACGAAAAAACCAAACCAAAGAAAGTAAAAAAACCAAACCAAACAAAACCAAAAAAAAAAAAGTGGGCCCCACGGGCCAATTTCCGCCAACTGAGTTGGCTGAAATTGGCCCCCCCCAATTTCAGCCAACTCTGTTGGCGGAAATTGGCCGTGGGGCCCACTTTTTAAAAAAAAAAAAAAAATTTTGCTGCTTACGTGTACAGCGGTTTTGTTTTTCGCCAACGCTGTTGGCGGAGGCTGACTTTTTTTCCAAATAACACAAACTTATTTCGTTTAGATAAATTTAATATAAATTTATTTCGCTACAGTAAATTTTCTGTTTTTTAAAATAATTCATTTTGTTAATTTTTATTAATTATTCATTAATTACTATTTGTTAACTTTTGTTAATTAATAAATTTAATTTAATCAATATTTTGTTAATTATTCTCCCTTTCACTTTTATATTTTCATCCAAAAAAATTTCTTATGAAATTAGGACAAAAAATCATGTATCTAAACATATTTTAAAAACTGATACATATTAAAAATGTATTATATTACAACAAGTTGAAAGTATTTTCTCACACTTTCAAAAAGTTACAACTATCCAAACAATTTCTTGTCTATGATGTGCAAGCCAATAAAATCCACTTGTAGATTTTTTTGGACTCAACTGTCAATGGATCAAATAAATATAGACATTTTGCAGGAGAAATGAAGTTGGACACATCTTCTAAGATGTGAGCATCATTAACATCCTCATATTACAACATTACACATAAAAGCATCCACATATTACAATATTATATAGAAAAATAAATATTTTTCGTCTACCAACTATGTTTAACTACGGGCTAATTAGTGTTTAGATCCTGGATTTTATACCAGTTTAGAATTTAAGTTATGATTTGTCCAATAAAATTTTTTGGACCCTTGATACTTATTTTTTGTTTAACTTTTTTTATTATACCATCATTTTCAACATGTACTTAGTTGTTGTCCTTGTACTCATATTACACGTATAATAAATAAATAAATAAAAATTTGAGTCCAAATTTTCCAATTGAACATGACATGACTTAAACTCGAATAGCGAAAGCAAAGCTCAGTCTAGTTTTTCGCTTTCCTCGAGTTTATTTTTTTTTCTATTACTGGTCTCAGTCGTTTTAGGCCCAAGGGTCCGCGTATTAACGGATATGGATTGAGAGTTTAATCTAACTGGTCGATGTGTTCATTTTACCTCTATCCATACCTTTGCTATCTATGCTCCAACCATGATAGCAATTGGCTGAGGTCTAAACGCTAAATAGCCAGATTAACTACATACTACAATTGTTGCCAAAAACAATAATATGATTCATAAAATCTGTTCATAAAATCTGTTTCCAGCAATAACATTATAAAAAAATTATCGAATTGGACATATATTAATAAATAAGATAAAAGTATAAGATGGAATATTAAGAAGAAGGCAAAGAATGTTTCTAATATCACAATAGTAGTACCTCACTATATCGGATAAAGTAAAAAAAAAAATCTTAGATTCATCTCGGAAGCAAAATAATTTTGCACCTATTAGACACTTGCAGCAAATAAATCCTTCCGTAATAATTTTTTTGATCAAAACGTTCTCTCCCGTCAACTAAACGTTAGAATTTAACGTTAATTTTTTTTTTTTGAAAACCCTAAACTACCCTTCCCCCTTCAGCCCCCCCTCTCCTCCCCTCCTCCTCCTATCGTGCCTCCTCCTCCCTCCCTCCTTCCTGCGTCACCGGCCTCCTCCTCCTGCAGCCCTCTCCCCCTCATCTCTCTCTGACACTCCCCTCCTGCTTCGGCGGCGACGGCGCAGCAGCAGCAGCGGCGGGAGGCAGCAGCAGCAACGGCGGGAGGCAGCAGCAGCAGCGACGGGGTACGCGGAGTGGCGTGGGAGGAGGCAGGGGGATCTCGAGGGAGTCGCGAGTGGAAGGAGGAGGGGAGTTCAGGGGAGGCATGGGGTGGTGCGGAGGGGGAGGCGCGGGAGGGAGGAGGGGGGAGCTCGCCGACGGAGAGGAGGGGAGGAGAGCACGGGGAGGATGGTGAGGACTCAGGTGAGGAGGGAAGGGGAGGAATTTAGATTAGTTAGGATGATTATGATTAGAATTAGGAAGACGTAGATTAGTCATTTCAAGTTTAAATTAACGATATAATTCAAAATAGATGTAAACTGAACAAAAATAAAAATAAAAATTATTTTAGAAGACTTTAAATGTAAAAATAAAATCTTAGAAAAGATTTTGTTTGTACTTTACCCTCACATGCATATCTTAGATTATATCACATGCATATCTTAGATTAGAAGGTATATAACAAGATTTAGAAACAAACAACTTGTGACATAAAAAGGAACAACAAAAAGAAGAAGAAATTAATTCTTTTAGTAAGCCAAGAAACTAATCATTCACACTTAAAGACACGGCTTCCAACACAATGTCCTTGACGCACGTAAGAAATCCAATACTCTTCTTCCTCAAGCTGTGTCACAGACCAATATATTTATTTTCTCTCTCCATTCATTGATTGATTTCTTCCAAGTAAACAATCTGATTAATTATTAGGGCTAATTAACATATAGATTCTGAAATTTATTTATCTTATAATTTAAGTCATAACATGTTCAATTAAAATTTTGACCTCTAAATTTTTTTTTTGATTTTTTTTTTGTCTATTATACCCTCTTATTCAACATGCTTTTGGTTGTTGGCATTTACTCATGTGGAGGTTGTAATCGGAAAAAAAAAAAAAATTTATGGCCCAAACCTTTTGGACCTTAAACTCTAAGCTGATATAAAATCCAGAATCTAAATGCTAATTAGCCCTAATTATTATTCTACTACTGTTAATCATTGTTAAAGGACAGCGTCAACTTCATGATTATTCTTTCTGATCGTTTCTAATAGTTTGCTTGTAATCTTTGACTACTAATGTCGTTCCTGGAAATAAAAAAGTGATGGAAGCATGAGATTGATGTATTACTGCACCATTAGTAGGATTTTACTTAAATTAATCCTTTTAAAAGAATTGCATTTCAAAATCTTATATTCCTTCCATACTAGCCTATGCGCCGGGTCCAAATGTAGGTATGACTCATCACAAAGATGCCAAATTCGGCAATTATATATGTCCGTAGGATCCCAATCAGAATAGATGACAAATGCTGCAATTATATATCCATAGTTAGGATCCCAAATAACCTAATCTATATGATGCATAGTAGTCAAAATGAGTGTACAATTCATTTAGGCCTTTTATAAAGGAGAATTTTTCGTCCAAAGAGAAAAAAATTCTTAAATTTGTACGTCAGAAAAAAAAACTTTGGAGAAATTGGCGAG
Source organism: Iris macrosiphon (assembly GCA_036927795.1). Lineage (NCBI taxonomy): Eukaryota > Viridiplantae > Streptophyta > Magnoliopsida > Asparagales > Iridaceae > Iris > Iris macrosiphon. The sequence goes on along the minus strand of JAYESA010000002.1, from coordinate 144,219,144 downwards.
TTGGCGGTGAGGGTGGGAGAGAGAAACCGCCAACTTAGTTGGCGGGTGAGAGTTGGGACCGCCAACTCAATTGACGAGGTAACCGTAACAGAAGTAGGAGTTGGTTATTTTTAAATCAATTAAATTTTGTAAATGGATAATAACAAATTATTTATTATAATATCACAAATTTTTTACATTGATAATACCAAAACAAAAATATTTATTAAAAATTTTAAATCCAAAAATTTAAATAAAAAAAAAATCAAATAAATAGTGTTATGGGATATTTTAGCAAATGCCCCTAGTAGTATATACCCCCAGTAAAAAAAAAACTAGCAAATGACCCCAAAATAAAAAAAATTCGGTTAAAAGAGTGCGGACATATCTTAAAATTTCACTTGATTCCTACAAATAATAGGAGCATTTGCTAGGTTTTTTTTTTTAAAGGGGGGGGGGGGGGGGGGGTTATATGCTAGTTTTAACATTTTATTTGGGGACATTTACTAAAATATCCCTATTGTTATCTATTAATTTCTCTCAAAATTGTTTGGGTATTTTGAATCTATAAAATTTAAATATATACAATTATCTATGTTATTTAAATAGAAATAATTTTACATACGGATAATAATTAAAAAAAATTGAAAAAATAGATTTTAAAATTTCACTTTTCTAACAAATATATATAGATAATTATATATAGATAAATATAAATACAATTATCTATATATATTTGTTAGAAAAGTGAAATTATAAAATAAATTTTTTCAAATTTTTATTATTATTATCCGTATGCAAAATTAGTTCTATTTAAATAACATAGATAATTGTATATATTAAAATTTTATAGATTCAAAATAAAATACCCAAACAATTTGAGAGAAATTAATAGATAACAATAGGGATATTTTAGCAAATGCCCCCAAATAAAATGTTAAAACTAGCATATACCCCTACCCCCCCCCCCCCCCTAAAAAAGTAGCAAATGCTCCTATTATTTTTACGGATCAAGTAAAATTTTAAGATATGTCCGCACTCTTTAACCGATTTTTTTTATTTTTGGGACATTTGTTAGTTTTTTTTGCTGGGGGTATATACTACTTTTGACATTTTTTGTAGGGGCATTTGCTAAAATATCCCATAACACTATTTATTTGATATTTTTTGGTATTATTTAAATTTTTGGATTTAAAATTTTCAATAAATATTTTTGTTTTGGTATTATCAATGTAAAATTTTTGTGATATTATAACAGATAATTTGTTATTATCCATTTACAAAATTTAATTGATTTATATATATATATATATATATATATATATATATATATATATATATATCCAACTCCCACTTCTGTTACGGTTACCTCGCCAATTGAGTTGGCGGTCTCTCTCTTCCACCCTCATCCTGCCAACTCACTTGACGAGATATCCCTTTGTATGTAATTTCTCTGAAGTTTTTCCCTGACGCACAAATTTAAGGAATTTTTTTCCTTTGGACGAAAAATTCCCTTTATAACCTAGATTGTTAGGGGACACCACAACAAAAATGTTAATGGACATCACTCACTTAAATATAACAACTTGTCCAACGAAATTGTGTCCAAAACTGAAGTTCGAAAATCTAATATTGGACTCTAAACTTTGAAAAAAAAAATTATCATTGGCAAATCATTAATCTAAAATCTAATAGATAGGAAGTTGACAAAGAGAGTAAGCTCTTAGCAGGATCGGTCTTGAGTTTTTGGATGCACAATACAAAAGTTAAAATGGTATCCCTCCGAAGAAAATAAAAACTGAAAAATTGCACAGAAAAATACCACGACTAGTCCTTGAACTCGTGCCCTCTTATAGAAAAAATACAAGTAAAAATCAACTTTACTAAATGAGTCATTATATCAAATTATGTGAGCACTAAACATTTGAATACTACCAAAGGTTTATATATAAAACATGTAGATCCCACAGAACAAGAGCACACTGCTCTACCACAATCCTTTGTCGGGTTTAACAATTGCACCACTTTGACAGATAGGTATGACACTCCAAACAAGCAAAAAATTACAATTCCAGACCTTGAAAATGCACGTTTAGCCCTGCATCATAACAGGGAGGGCAGACACAAGAAAGAAAAACGTTATACTTAAGCGTTTGTCTACACTAATTACCTACGACCAGAAGCTTTAAGTACATATATATACAAATTTATCTACTGAGACTCGAGCAACATAGAAATATCTACATAAAGACTAATTTTTTTTAATCTCATTTTCGTTTGAATTTTTTTTTTTTTTTTTTGAAAACTTTTTCTGAGTGTCTCCTTGATTTGGAAACATTGATTGTACATAAAAAATATTATTTTTGGTGCATAATTTTTAACTTCCATGGCAGGTTTTTCGCCTTGGCCTTTTGAAATGAGATTCATGGAAAAATATGTCGTCCTACAACAAAAAGAGAAATGGAAGATATTTTTATGCCGGAACAAGTTGTTGAAGAATTAGAAGAGGCCAAGCAACCCAGAGTCAATAAGCGTATGTTCATAAATCGTGATCGCGCTAAAGCACACGACGACCTTATCAAGAAGTATTTCTACGTGGATGCTATTTTCACACCACGTATGTTTCGACGTCGGTTTCGAATGCGAAGGGAGTTGTTCCACCAGATTTGTGCCGACTTAGAAGAAACTCAACCATATTTTAAGTTGAAATATGATTGTGTTGGCAAACCTGGATTCTCATTCATTCAAAAGATGACAGCCGCCTTACGAATTCTTGCTTATGGCAGTCCAATAGATCGTGAGGATGATGCTCTTATGATTGCGGAGACGACTGCCACAGAAACTATTCGTTTATTTTGCAAAGCTATTGTTGACATCTACTCCAAACAATATTTACGAGCTCCCAATGAAAGAAACCTCACTCAGCTATTAGAGGAAAATAAGACTCGTGGTTTTCCTGGAATGATCGGTTCTTTAGATTGTATGCATTGGGAATGGCGTAATTGTCCTACTGCTTGGCATGGTCAATTTGTTGGACACACTGGTAGACCAACACTAATTCTTGAAGATGTCGCATCTCAGGACCTTTGGATTTGGCATGCGTTCTTTGGCACACCGGGGACATACAACGATATATCTATGTTGGATCACTCACACCTCTTTGACATGTTCATTCAATGTCAAACTCCACACACCCTGTAAGAAGTAAATGGTAGTGTGTACAACGTGCCATACTATCTCACCGATTGCATCTACTCTCACTATGCCACATTGATCCAGACAATCAAACATCCTCGGACTGAAATTGAGAAACATTTTGCAAAAAAGCAAGAGGCGGCACGAAAGGACGTAGAGAGGGCATTCAGAGTGTTGCAGGCAAGATGGGCGATCACTCAAGGACCGGTAAGATTTTGGGATGAAGATACTTTAAATAACATTATGAAGTGTTGTATCATACTACACAATATGATAATTGAAGACGAGCGACATATTGGAATTGAACCGTGGCAACCAATTTCTGGTGAGATTCTTCCACATGAATTACTTGAGCATGATGCAAAAGTATTGGGAGGCTTTATTCATTCGCGAATGCAATAAGTACGGGATAGGTCAGTTAATGGAAGGCTTATGTGCGACTTAATGGAACATTTGTGGACAAATTTTGGAGGAGAAACGACAACAGCATATCCATGAGATTATTAATTGTACTGGTGTATTCTCATGTTATTTTGAACTAGTGTGTTCTCATTTCATTTGAACTTAATGAAACTTTGCATGTTATTTAACTAAATTTATCTGTTTGTAGCCCATGATGTATACATGATCTCTCTGATCAAATAATCCAAAATTACTTTCCTACGTTCAGCTTACTAATGACCTCAGCTTTCACCAGGTGAATAAAAAACACCATTGCCTGGGCTGCCTATAGGCAGCTTATCAATTCCTTCATGATGCAACAAGACCCTAAAATTGGGTAGTATGAATGCTCCAAAAACACCAAATATGAGTATCATACATCTATAAACCAATGTAAAGAATAAAATATATCCTATAATTAAATAATGTAAAGAATGAAATATATCTGTAAATGAAACCCCCAAAGCCCCAGTACCATCTATAAACCAATGTATATCACCAACTCCCCATGTGATTTATATAACAAAAACATCTCCAAAACAATAGAAGAGTAGCATACAAAAAATCCAAATGAACTTGAGAGTATCATACATGTGCTCCAAATCTTGAGAGTATCATACAAAAAAAAATCCAAAATACCCATGAACCCAAACCACCACACCATTTAAAAAAAAAAAGTATCTCATACTTCATCTTGAGAACAATTCTCATAATAGAAATAGTTCTGAAGGTTACGATGACTCAGGCAGATTCCATCCATGTTCAAACGCCTTCTTCCAGTGCCACCCGGAGAATATTCAAGCGGACTGCCGATTCAAACGGCAAAAGTGCAATGTCCCGACCCACTTTGCTCAGGCGAGAACACTCGTTTGAGGCAAAGGATATCCAGACTTGTCCCTACAGGGATCCGGCTTAGGCTTTCAGAGACTCGCTTGACGTATCGCTCAACCGAGGCGAATCATCGCTAAGGTGAGTGGCTACGGTGAACTTGTCTTTGCTTAGCCAGCACACCTAAAATGTGGAACGATACATGCTAGTCGCTAGGTGATTCACCCCCTGCATGCTAATAAGAATCCAGCGTACCTAGCTAAGAGAATAATTCCAACTTGTATTGCTTATGCTAGAACATGAAAATGAAACATTGCTTATATATATGTTCAGACCCTCGCATGCTACCCTAGATCATGTCGCCCGGTAAGTCCCTATGCGGTTTCACCCCTCGGCTTATCTTCGGGCCCGAGCTAACGTGAATGTTGTGTTTATATAAATGCATGCTTATCTGCTTGTATGTTGCCTTGTTTTCATCCAAACCCCGGGAGACTACTAAGTAGTCGTTCCGTGCCTGAATGAGCCTGCAAGTATCCGGGACCGTTAGGTCACCAAGGCAATTCCCGAACCAGGAAATTTGCACCATGAATGAATGAATCCCTGAATCACAGCTCGTGGAGCAAACTACTGAATCAAACTGGCTTGGCAATCAATACACTTTGTAAACAATCCTGCCTCAACAAGTTCTGTATATATCTTGCCTCGAACTCGTTCCATATCGAACTTGTTCTATATATACACATATTGCCTCGAACTTGTTCCTGTACGTGACCTAAGACCCTGACCTGTATGTCGCGGACAACTTGTAAAAGGTGATCCTTGGATCTCGTTCCGCGGGCGGTCACCGGGGCACTGGGGCCGACCCGGTCTAGACGGAACTTCTGGTAGTCGTCTGTTTTGGCGGGATAAGTGCAATGCCCATCGTTTCTATTGCTTGCACTTTATCCTCGACCTTGAGACTACAATAATGATAGTCGTCTGTTTCGGCGGGATAAGTGCAATGACCATCGTTTCTATTGCTTGCACTTTATCCTCGACCTTGAGACTACAATAACGGTCATTTATGGCTATGCCAGCGATAATTGTTCATATAGATAAGTCATCCTCGCTTAGCGGCTATCCGCGTGCGAGTCATCGCATCGCATCGCATCGATGAACAACTGAACACCTGAACGATCTTGATATAACAATACTCGTGTTTGCATGTGCTATTGCCCCTGAATGTTTATACATGTCCCGTGCTCAAGTTAACGATGTTTGCCTTGGACAGGGAAGGTAAAATGGTAAGTTGGTAAGTCTCGCCGTGTTTCCTCTCATGTCGCACGGCGCACTGCCACACGAGTTAGGCTATTCAGATCTAGAACATGAAACCGATCCTAAGGCAACTAGAAAGACAACATAATAGTTGGTGCACAGAACCTATATTACGTGTTTGGATTTGTCGAGCGGGCGAGTAGCCTCCCCACCAGTGCATTCAATGTACTGATAATCCACCAGATCGTTTGCAGGGTGCGGGAGAATCTCGTTCGGTGCGGATGCCTCCTTCGTGCGTGCTAAGGCCAGGAGTTCCCTCTGAAGCCTTGGAACGCTGCGTCCGAAACATGAGCACATATACAAGACATAATGTTGTGAACATAGCCTGAACATCGTCTGTATAATAATTCCACTATTGTAACCACTTGGCACGCTTTTACTGTTTCAGAGAGAGAGGCTTGAGCGACTTGTAATCTCGGCTATACGCCGCCTGTAACACATGTTTATATCAATAAAGAGTTGCTTTACTTCAACTTGTGTCATTCAATGCTTCCGCTATTGTCGACTCAGTGAACTCGTTACCAATCGCCTATGCGTTCATGACTCCGCTGCACTCGGACAATCTGTGTGACTCTGTGGCTTAGAACTCTTACCGCCAGCCAATGAACCACGACCTTGTACGGGCGTGGCTCACGCTCGTGCGACATCACGCCCGGATGGGTCAAAGCGATCGTTCCGCGGGAGCACTGGCGCGGTGATTCTCGCCTAGCGGGAACGGCCGATTTAGCCTGCGGGAGATCGGGACGTGACATGTTAGTATCAGAGCCTGGCTTATACGCCTTTGGACTTCGTTCCGAATATCTCTGTTTCGAAAGCTCGTTTGTGGGTTATGTGCATACTCTCTCTCTCATTGTCCCAAACGGAATATTCCAACAATAAGTCTAAATACTTTTAAAATGTGTTTTGAATGATATGATTGCTTGTATGATATTGTGCTGCGAGTGGCCTTTGTGCCAACCTGAGTGAGAACCCTTGAGATTATCGCAAGTAGCTTGTCCGATTTCACTATCTCTAAGTTTGGTTGAATGCATATGTTTGAGGGACGCCTTGAACTTGTGCACGATCCAAGACTCAAGAAGATGTGAAACTCGAGTGCTAAGACTTCGTTATCGCCGAGCTGGTAAAATGCATATATTAGAGGGGCAATTCGAGTATGTGTACGATCCACACTCGCGATATGCTGATCTCGAATGCTTGTGCAAGTGAATATCCAAATTAACAAGTACAACGACTTGTGTAGGTTTGCCTCAGCCTTGTATCGTTAAATCAAAATTGATTTGAATGTACTGCTTATCCTCAGTAAAGTCTCGAGGACGAGACTTTTTCTAAGTTGGGTAGGATGTAACACCCCGTTTCGCTCAAGTGGACTGCCGATTCAAACGACAAAAGTGCAATGTCTCGACCCGCTTTGCTCAGGCGAGAACATTCGTTTGAGGCAAAGGATATCCAGACTTGTCCCTACAGGGATCCGGCTTAGGCTTTCAGAGGCTCACTTGACGTATCGCTCAACCGAGGTGAATCATCGCTAAGGTGGGTGGCTACGGTGAACTTGTCTTTGCTTAGCCAGCACACCTAAAATGTGGAACGATACATGCTAGTCGCTAGGTGATTCACCCCTTGCATGCTAATAAGAATCCAACGCAGCTAGCTAAGAAAATAATCCTAACTTGTATTGCTTATGCTAGAACATGGAAATGAAACATTGCTTATATATATGTTCAGACACTCGCATGCTACTCTAGATCATGTCGCTCGGTAAGTCCCTATGCGGTTTCACCCCTCGGCTTACCTTCTGGCCCGAGCTAACGTGAATGTTGTGTTTATATAAATGCATGCTTGTCTGCTTGTATGTTGCCTTGTTTTCATCCAAACCCCGGGAGACTACTAAGTAGTCGTTCCGTGCCTGAATGAGCCTGCAAGTATCCGGGACCGTTAGGTCACCAAGGCAATTCCCGAACCAGGGAATTTGCACCATGAATGAATGAATCCCTGAATCACAGCTCGTGGAGCAAACTACTGAATCAAACTGGCTTGGCAATCAATACACTATTGTAAATAATCCTGCCTCAACAAGTTCTGTATATATCCTGCCTCGAACTCGTTCCATATCGAACTTGTTCTATATATACACATACTGCCTCAAACTTGTTCCTGTACGTGACCTGAGACCCTGACTTGCATGTCGCGGACAACTTGTAAAAGGTGATCCTTGGATCTCGTTCCGCGGGCGGTCACCGGGGCACTGGGGCCGACCCGGTCTAGACGGAACTTCTGGTCCTTTATGGCTATGCCAGCAACAATTGTTCATATAGATAAGTCATCCTCGGGGCGAGTAATTGCATCGCATCAATGAACAACTGAACACCTGAACGATCTTGATATAACAATACTCGTGTTTGCATATGCTATTGCCCCTGAATGTTTATACATGCCCCGTGCTCAAGTTAACGATGTTTGCCTTGGATAGGGAAGGTAAAATGGTAAGTTGGTAAGTCTCGCCGTGTTTCCTCTCATGTCGCACGGCGCACTGCCACACGAGTTAGGCTATTCAGATCTAGAACATGAAATCGATCCTAAGGCAACTAGAAAGACAACATAATAGTTGGTGCACGGAACCTATATTACGTGTTTGGATTTGTCGAGCGGGCGAGTAGCCTCCCCACCAATGCATTCAATGTACTGATAATCCACCAGATCGTTTGCAGGGTGCGGGAGAACCTCGTTCGGTGCGGATGCCTCCTTCGTGCGTGCTAAGGCCAGGAGTTCCCTCTGAAGCCTTGGAACGCTGCGTCCGGAACAGGAGCACATATACAAGACATAATATTGTGAACATAGCCTGAACATCGCCTGTACAATAATTCCACTATTGTAACCACTTGGCACGCTTTTACTGTTTCAGAGAGAGAGGCTTGAGCGACTTGTAATCTCGGCTATACGCCGCCTGTAACACATGTTTATATCAATAAAGAGTTGCTTTACTTCAACTTGTGTTATTCAATGCTTCCGCTATTGTCGACTCAGTGAACTCGTTACCAATCGCCTATGCGTTCATGACTCCGCTGCACTCGGACAATCTGTACGACTTTGTGGCTTAGAACTCTTACCGCCAGCCAATGAACCACGGCCTTGCACGGGCGTGGCTCATGCTCGTGCGGCATCACGTCCGGATGGGTCAAAGCGATCGTTCCGTGGGAGCGCTGGCACGGTGATTCTCGCCTAGCGGGAACGGTCGATTTAGTCTGCGGGAGATCGGGGCGTGATACTGAGAGTTGGGTCAAGTGGCAACAATTCTTTCTCAGCTTCCGCAAGCTTTTTTGTAATGGTTATACTCTTCTGTACAGAGTCAAGCTTTGCATTTTTAATAGCATAAAATGCTTGCTCCTCTGTAGTATATTTCAATGTTTCATATCGTGACTCTGATGACTCTTTCCAGGCAAATACAGTCGCATTCAGCCTTTCACTGGCAGCAGAGGATGCTTCTGAAACAGCAGCCCCACTGCGACGACGTTTCTCTTTGGCTAATTTTCGACCTAATGGCCGTTGGATAGGTGCATCAGAATGGAAACTGTTTGGAGGGTTTTTATGAACATTGAGGGGTGTATCCGTGGTTGAATCTGCAACAATATTTACATTTAGATTATTGCAAGTCTTCTATGCTATCAACTCCTATGCTATCAAGTCGTGGACTGCATGTGTCAAAGCTTGTTCCAACCCGACCTTGTCTACTTATATTTGGATTCCTTGCTCAATTTGTACCAACCCAACCTTGTCTACTTACATCCCTGGACTCCTTCTCATTGGTAGTTGAGTGCCATTTTGTGCAATGTCGAAGCTCTTTCCAACAATAGAGAAATTTAAAATCCCGCTTGTGGTCTTTTTTGAAAACAACCATACATGCTCCCCACTGCAAGAAAATAATAATAATATAAAAAATGAATACATCAATTATGGTCATGTTATGTAACTTATGCATTCATGCAGATGAATTTTTTTTGACAAACCAAATTCATGTTTACAACAACAGAACTTTATCTATAAGTAATTACGGAACATTCATATATCACAAAATAAAGCATGCCAAATTGATATAGTATTCAATATAAAATTGACTGCAAAGCCCCCCTCTAAAATTGACTGCAAAACACCCACTCTTTTTTTTTGGAGTGAATATTATATGAGAGATGGAATTGATCCTTATTAGCAAAGCTAATAATTTGATTTGAATATCTCATAGGCATAGGTTCCATCTATCAGCAAACACACACATATCAACTACCACAAATAATCTAAAAAGCTGATGCAGTCGCAGGAGGGGGATTGAAAAGCCTTCTGAACTGCATTTGTTGAGGAATTATACTTATTATATATATCTTGACACTATATAAGTACATAGTTACCAAATGGGTGGTATATAGTAGGTGAAAAACCTTGTATTTCATTCAAAGAGGGGATACAAAATGTCTCCTTCCTTAAGAAATGAGGGAATACAAAATATCTCATGGGTGCATACAAAAAATACGTGGAAAGAAAATATCTCATGGGTGGACTCAGTAGTATAAATCAAGTAAAAACATAAGCTGAGATTACCAAATAACAATTCACTGTAAAAATAAAAAAGATCTACGACATATACATATCCAACATTATAGTCAATTCCCAATAACATAGCACATAAAAAATATAATATTACCTCATCATTCGGATTGGTACCGCTACTCCTGTTTCTATGAACCCTGTTCACAATGGCCCTCCATTTGGAAACATCAGCTTGAATCGTAGTCCATCTATTTTTACATGCTCTTTGAACACGTTCTGACCCTGGTAGTCGTCCTTTGTATTCATCCCAAATGCTCTTCCATAATGCCTCATGAAGCTGACTATTTTCCACAATTGGGTCCTCTGAAACTCTTATCCAGGATTGACATAGTGCATTGTCCTCATTTACTTTCCAGTTTGGTGCCTTTCTATTGGTCCCTTGTGTTTTCCTTTTTGTAGTTTGAGTTAAAGAGGGTTGAGATTCAATATTTGATGGAAACTAGGCTGAAGGGGATTCTAAATTGGATACACCACCAGATAAGGGATTAGGATTAGGAGGCTGATTTTAGGCAAGTAAGTGTTGTTGAAAATATGATGCAAATGCTGCATCTTGGGCATCTTGCATTGGTGATGGGGTAAATGATATTTTGGATGGCCATTGGGTAGGATATGGTACTTGAAAATGAGAAGAATTTTGGAAGGAACCGTTGTTCATTTGGGGTGGTTGTTGTGAAGCATGTTGATATGGTATCGGAGTGGAGGGATCCATTATTTATGTTTAAAGTGCCAAATAACCTAAAATAAAAAAATGTTTAATAAAAATCCAGTAGAAATAAAATTGTGCTATGGAGTCTTCGCGTCGTGTATAAGCATAAAAAAATTGCTAGAAATGATGATAAAAAAAATTAGACACACAATTTAGGTTGTGGTAACATACTTCAGGTTTAGACAATTGAACATATGAAACTTAAACATAACCGAGTGCTTAACCATGAGAAACTATCATACAAATGAGACATGGCACAAGAACATGAAAGAACATGGAACACACCTCAGCAAAGATAAATAGACATCTAGCATTTGTCAGTCATCTTCAGTCAGTTTTGAGTAAGGCAACATATTAAGTTGTCATACACTAATCAGTATATTCAGTTTTTCCAAAGCCGGCCACCAGGCTAGTAGAACCAGTTGGTAGATGCTTCACCAAACTATAGAATAAATTGGAACACAAATGTCTACAAGGTCTGGACAAGTAACTTTTGATAACATCCAAGTGACATCCTTATAAATGGTAAATTGTAGGACATGTTATATTATTTTTATAATCTTGTAATATATCCTTATTAATAGTGAAGCATCATCATACATCTTTTTTTTTTCTGAACATGAAAGAGGTAAAATCATTCAGTTGATTCCACCATAAGAATGCATAGATTGAGTGGAACCAGAAATATAGAGCTGATGAATGAAAATTAAAATAATAAAACCTTTAGAAATAATTTTCTAAACTCAAGAAACCTGGGGTATAGTGCCAAGAGATCACTTTCCCTTGAGTAAACTCAAGAAACCTGGGGTTCATAATTTTCTAAAAATAATAAAACTTGTAGAAATAAAATTGTGGCTATGGGGAAGGAAAGAGTTAGGGATCCACCATATCGTATTTGTGGCAGGTCAAGCGTGAACGATTGTGGAGTGTCCGAAGTGTCCGACGTAACCTTTTGTGGCGTGTCCGGGTGACGAGTCAATTTTAGGGTTCATGTTATTTTTACCTTGAACTTGTGGCGGGGATGACCAAGAAGTCCTTCTCGCGAATAGGGAGCACTCCTTCCCGCGAAGGACCTGGACGACTGGCTTCTCTGAAGAAAAATAAAATATATGGAGAAGAAGAAGAAGAAGAAGAAGAAGGGGGAAAGGAAAGAATATGTGGAGAAGAAGAAGAAGAAGGGGGAAAGGAAAGAATATGTGGAGAAGAAGAAGAAAAAGAAGGAGGGGGAAGGGAAAAATTTCTCTGGAAAAAAAGGAAAGGGGAGAGAGAGAGAGCGGAAGGGAAGAAAAATAAATGACCGGCTATTTTGGTGGACCCATCGATTACTGTAGACCAACTACGGGACTCTCCAAATTTGGAGTGTCTCTTGGCTTTCTACCATTTTTCAATTGTGAACAAGAGTCCGTTGTAGCCCTCAAGTGCTATAAAATTTGACTAAAGTCAAAATATAGCACTTAAAACTACTCCCACTGTGGATGCTCTTAGTCCTAAACTCTTTAGGAGTAACTTTTGCCAAATCTGATTTCATTATGTTAATTTTAGTGTGTTTTTGATTAGAAAGTTGGGTATATTTCTTGTATGAGGCAAGTTAGAAGAATGTAAGTATTCATCTTGGTTATCAGTTAACTATTATTATATATCTCACTTTAGTCCCACATCACCTCGGCTAAAGGAGGTTGTCATGAGTTGCTTCTATGAATGTACCAAGACTTCTCATATTTTATTCACATTAATAAACTAAAAGTTTTTTTTGAATTTTATGGTGTTAGATCTATAAAAAATTGGAGAGAACCCTTAACTCCAAAATCCCCTCCCCTTTATCACGCCCAGATTCTGTAGAATCGATAGTCGTCCCCCGGGCGTGACGCCGTGCGTGCCTAGGTTGAGCATCGCACGAGTATAAGGTATTTTTGTATAACTAGCACATATTCAGAGTACGCAGATAATTGAAACACAAAGTTAAAACATGAAAAAAGTTCTCTTTATTGATAATAAACATCTTTTATTTATTTTGGTATCGTTTGATCGTAACAAGCAATACGGTAAGATTTTAGATGTGAAGACTTGGAAGAAGGGTCAACTGAATCAACACTCACAAGTTGTTTGGAGAAAGAAAAGAAAAGAAAAGAGGTGCTTCAAGACTTCGCTTGCATGACGTCTATTGCACGATCACCTGCATTGCCATGAACAACTGATCAATACCTCTTCAACTCTTTTCAAGATCGGAATAGAATGCAATTCAACGAACGAAAGCAATAAAATCTATCGAAACCATTCAAGAAAATGCAAATCCAAAAACTAACTCAAAGCATGAAAGCAACAAGGCGACAACGAAAACTAGGCAAGAAAACTTGTAGCGGAGATGTTCCTCTTGACTCTGTCGCTAAGTCCATCCTCGGGGCATGGTCTACTGAATATGAGAATCAATTCCAAAGAAGCAAATCCATAACGAGGATAAGATCTTGATTCAATTTATCCGATCGAACGATACCGATTTGTATTTCTTAGCCGCGCTCCCCGAATAGGGGAAATGGAGCACCACACCCTTCATGTCCCTATCTATCCTAGCCATCCTTAATGGCCCATCCAGTATGATTCCTCGATGCCATCCTGTATTACTAGTTTGGTTTTGTGCTTGCTTGAGGTCTCTCACTTTGTTCTCTTATCATTCTCTTGTCTTTGAAGCTGCTCTGCTTTAATACGGTGCTCTGACTTCTTTGATGTATTGCCTATGGGTGAGTTGGACAACAATTTTTGTTCTTCTGGTCTTGTACGCCCTTGATTACGGCCTCCGACAACAAATATGTTCATGTTCATGCTTCTTCCTCTTCAGTCAACTTCAAGACAAATTTATAACTTACTATGATCTCTCTCTCTCTCTCTCCTCTCTCTCTCTCTCTCTCCAGCACAAATAATTATTTGCAATGGTCCAATATTATAGAAAAGATTTTAAACAGCAAAGGCGAAAAGGCCTCCATCACCACTTGACAAAGTCACTACTAATCTTTAAGGATCCCCAATATGTCTCTTGGTTTTAGAATGATACCAAGGTAATTATTTAGTGGTCTAACTCTATAGATGCTCATTGTCATACCTCTATTATGTCTTTGAAAACTTCCAAAAAAAATTGGACGCATCTTTCGTCCATATACTCGTCTGAAGACAATATTTAGAAATTTTATGATATTTTTCACACCTTCAATACGACCATGCCTGGAGAAGACTTGCAAGACTTTGATGCCCTCTTCAGCAACCTTCTTGAACAATGAAATATCTTTTATGCAATCTCCTCTGATCATAATGTTACTCGCCAACAATGAGCGGACGTTGTTGGCATCCTTTTTTTGACTCGGTTATCAACTAATATTGAGGACGTTTGCTCATTAGTTCTCTCTCAGCACAACTCTTCTTCTCCCGTCGACGGTTTAACGCGTACCTCTGCCATTTACATCTGTGTCAAGTCCCTTATTAATTATCCTTTCTACCATTTGCCAGGGTCGTGGTGGCCACTTTCAGTCAAGACGATGCACTTATAATTCTTTCTTCAAAGGCCTGTAACCGGGGACGAGAATGTAGTGGTCATGGTTGTCTATATTGTTCCTATTGTGGGGGAACCAATCACCATGAGAACTATTTTTGGGAGAAGCACGATTACCCTGATAATATACCTACTGCCAGACAAACATCTGTCCCTACTACTGCTCCTCCGCCTTCTCCATCTAGTGGCCAAATGTCATTCTCCAGTGATGAGTGAGACCAGTTGCATCGATTCGATCTTCTCTATAACTCTTACCATTCTTTCCACTCCATTGGGTATCTCTCTCCTTTCTCATTCTCATTCGTAAGTTTTAATTTTGGTGCCTCGAACCATGTATCATGATGAGATCCCTCAAATCTTGCTTTTAGCCCTTACAAATTCATGTATATGTCTGAGAGTACTACTTCTCATTTTCTTGTACCGTTGATTTATCTCTTACTTTATTTTTATATTTAAAAAATACTCAAATGGTTTCATCACTGCATCATAATTTATTATCTATTCATCGACTTACATATGATACAAATTATTCAGTAATATTTTATCCATCTTAGTTTATGATACATAACTCTAGATGAAGCAACAAATTAGTGGGAAGGCATAAACATAATAACCTTTGATAATTGATCATATTCCCATTACGTCAAGGCATGAACATAATGACCTTTACTATATAGATCATATGACAACTACGTCAATGAATGCTCCTTATATGCAGTGGCATAGGAGACTTAGGCAGGCATCCTTCGTTATCTTTCTTACATAATATGTTACCTAATTTATCATTATCTAAATTTAGTTGTGAGTCATGTATTCTTGAGAAGCATCATCATATTCTTCTTTTCACCCGGTTAACAAACGCTGTGATTCACCTTTTGCTTTAATTTATAGTGATATTTTAGGTCTATTTACAAGGCTATAAATATTTTATCACTTTCATTGATGATCACTCACGCATGACATTGTTATATCTTCTTTGTTTTAGGTCCGAGTTTTTGTCTATTTTTTAAATCTATGTGGCTGAAAACTCTAATCATTTTGATATTTGCATCAAGGTTATCCGTTCTAATAATGTTAAGGAGCACGCGAGCAGGGAGCATTATTCTAAAAATTGGCCTAGGTGGTCGGTGCCTACTCGATGCCCCCTAGGCGCTTGCCTAGAGCCCTCCGACGTCCGATTATACATGTTTTGGGATTTTATGGACAATTGCTGCAATTTTTAGCATAATTTTATTTTTTATTTTTTTGGAACCTCCTAAAACTAGACGGCTTCTTAGGCGGCCTAGGAGCATGATGCCCGTCTGACTAGCATGTAACGACTTTAATACCATTCATATGGAGTTTCAAGCATTCTGTCAGACTCATGACATACTTCATCATACTTTATGTTTGTATACTCATCAGTATAATGATATTGCATAACGTAAGAATAAATACCTTGTAACGTAAGAATAAATACCTTGTGTCATACCCCGATCTCCCGCAGGTAATTGACCGTACCCGTTAGACGCGAATTACCGCGCCAGCGCTCTCGCGGGACGATATTTCCCATCCGGACGTGATGCTGCATTAGCACAAGCTAAGTCCGTGCAATGCCATGATCCGAGCAGGCGGTAAAATGACTAATCCACAGAGTCGTACATATAGTCCGAATGCAGCGAAAAAGAAATGAACAGTCGATTGGTAACAAGTTCACAGAGTCGTCAATAGAGAAAGCATTGAATAACACAAGTATAGAAGTAAAACAAGCACTTTATTGATATTGAACAAATGTTATAAGCGACACTAAGCCAAGATTACAAGTCACTCAAGTCCTCTATCTCTTGAGACAATAAAAGCGTGCCAAGTGGCTATAATTTATGGAATAATACATAGTCGATGTTCCAACATTATGTCTTGTATGTGCTTCAGTTTCAGACCCAATGCTCCAAGGCTTCAAAGCGAACTCTATGCCTTAGCATGCACGAAGGGGGTATCCATACCAAACGATATTCTTTCCGCACCCTGCAAGCAATCTAGTAGGTTATCAGTACATGAATGCACTGGTGGGGAGGCTTCTCACCTACTCCACAAATCCAAACACGTTTATAGGTTTCGTGCATAATATATTAAGTTATCTTTCTAATCTTGCCTTAGGATCAGTTTTATGGCATAATATACAAGCCTAACTCGTGTGGCAGTGAGCCGTACAATATAAGAGTAACATGGCGAGACTTACCAACTTACCCTTTGTCCTTCCCTGTTCAAGAAAAACTAAGTTAAACCAAGCACGAATATATATATAATAAAATCCAATCAAATTGCATAAGCAAATACGAGTATCATGAGCGAGATTCTGTTTCAGGTGCACGAGTTACACAGATTATTCAGAAGTATTGCAGAAGATATTCAAGTATTCAAATATGTACAAGTGTGTTACATTCATATCCGTTCAAATATTTTCAATTACTGGATGCGATGTAATAACTCGCACACGAATTGCCGCTAGGCGATGGTGACTTATCTATATGAACATGAGTCACTGGCATGGCCATAAAGGACAGTTGTAGTCAAGAACGAGAATGGTATAAAACTCAAGGAATGAGATATCACATCCATCCTGCCCGAACAGATGACTACTTAGTCTAAGAGCGAGAATAATGTGAAGGAAGGTTCACAAGGTGCTACATGCCATCCTGCCCGATAGACAGACTAACAGATATTCCGTCCGAATCGAATCGGATCGGGCCCAGTGCCCCAGAGACCGTCCGTAGGAACCCATTTAATACCTTGTGCACAAATTATCCGTGATATGCAAGTCTTGGGTCTTCCAGATTCAGAACATGACATGATAATTCTTGATTCTTTTTCTGAACGAGTATTGCTCTACGAGCTATGATTCTTGATTTACTTGACATAATTTTCGTTCAGAGTTAAACTTGACTTGATGTATTCCCCTGGTTCAGGAACTGCCTTGGCGACCAAACAGTCCCGGATACTTGCAGGTTTATATTGTACAGAAGGACTATTTGATAGTCTTCTGGCTAACTTGATGCATGCACGATACGAATAGTGTTACTTGATTATGGCATAAATTATGTGACAAGCATTGAATGAGGCAACGAGTATAAGTTATAATATAAGTAGACAAGCATGCATTTATATAAAATATAAGCATTTGCGTTGGCACGGTCTAAGGGGTAGTGCGAGGAGTGAAGCCGTATAGGGACATATTAAACGAGATAATCTAGGGGACGAGCAGTGTAAACAAGTAAAACAATATATTAGAAAGGGTCCATAATGATCTACTCGAGGAATAGCGGGGTCTATTTGCATGAAGCTAAGTTAGCATGCGAGGGTCCAAGTTATAAGCCAAGTTTTATTTTCATGTTCTAACAAAAGCAATACAAGATGAGATTATTCCCTTAGCTAGGTGCGTTATATTCTTTATTAGTATGCAAGGGGTGATTCACCTAGCGACTAGCATATATCGGCCATATTTTAAGTATGCTGGCTAAGCAAAGACAAGTTCATCGTAGCCACCCACCTTAGCGATGATTCGTCTCGGTCGAGCGATACTCCGAGCGAGCCTTTGAATGTCTAAGTCTGAACTCCTGAAGGGCCAAGTCTGGAATCCTTTGCCTCAAATGAGTCATCTTGCTGAGCAAAGCAGTCCGGGTCATTGTACTTACGCCATTTGAATCGAATATTCGCTTGAACAGAATGGGTCATTACACCTTGTTGAGGTAGCATGCTCTCCACTTATTCATATGAGTATTCCCAAAAAATAATAAAATTTTGCGGTCTTAATTACTTGTCTTATATAGAGTTATTTATATTTACCCCCCTATTTCCTAATGCTAACTCTATCAGCCCCCCCTTTTAATTTTATTAGTGCAACTCCCTCATTTACTGTTAAATAATGGGAGAGTAAATACAAATAAAACTTGCTAAATACATGAACTGGAGGGGGGGTGTACTAATTAATTTAAAAATAGGGGGTAATAGAGTTAGCATTAGGAAATGGGGGAGATAAATACAAATAACTATTTTATATAAACCACATGCCCTCCCATATCCTTGAGAACAAATCACATTTTGCTACCTTTTCGAATGGTAAACCCTTTGTTGTTGCTCCAAAGACTTTTTGTTGTCTTTGTTATACTTATCATCTAACGCCTCGAGTGGATAAACTTGATCCATAAGCTATCCGCATGATATTTCTTAGTTATTATTTGGACACATAAATGGCATGTTTGTTTTGATCCTACTACTTCGAAGGTGTTTGTCTCTTGTGATGTTACTTTACTTGAGGAACGGACCTATTTCGCTTCCAATACACCATCTACATCTCCATTGTCCATGATTCATAATCCTCTTATTCTTTCCTTAGAACTTGATACACCTATTTCTCCTATCCTCTTCTAGGTATGGGTCTTTTGGTTCCCTTTCCCCATATGTATAGGTATTAAGATACAATCATTCCTCTACCAGCCATTATTTCTTCAGATATCCCTGATGATTCTTCTACAGGTACTACAGTTTAGCCTTTTGCCCCTACTCCACCTTCGCTGCGAGACTCTTCTTACTTTTCTAGTATACGTACTCGAGATATGCGTATTATACGTGTATAGCTTGCTTTATGTTTAATTGCTTACTTTATGCTTTATGCCGTTTCATGCATTGTCTAGGTTATTTTTGCAAAGTTTTCTTTAGTTGCATGCTTTGGACCGTTGGTCCCTTGGTTTTCTTATGTGTGGCTGTGATAAACCCGGGTGAGGGGCATGTATTATGATCCAATGGCATACAATCCTAGATTTTCCTATATAACTCAACCCTTCCCTTTCTTTCACTTTTATTTTCCTTTTATTTATCTTTCTTTCTTCACTTCTTTCCCAACTGAGAGCAGCAACCGAGCTTAGCCTTGGCCTTGGGTGACTTGGTAGTGTTGGTATTAGGCTAGAGCTTGATCGTAGGCAAGTATATCTTGCCAACCGAAGGAAACAACCATGGATCTGGTTTTAATTCTTAGTATAACTTGCTTTGATTATTTGATCGACTTTATTTGGTTAACACTTAGAACTTTCATGATTTACAGTAAGGATAACTTAGATTTCTTTTGCTAAGTTCCAGCTTGATACTTAGAACTTGTCTTCATGATGATTTTGTTTTCCTTGAATTGGATTATTACGGGAGCCCGAGAACAACAAGTCGGAGAATGCAAAGTTGGCCTGTAATACATATGAAAAGTACGCAGGGAACCCTTGGCGCATAACGCGAAGTTTCAGTGAGATATCATGTATACGTTTCATAAATTTCTCAGAAAATATGCCAATATATGTTGAGTACTCTGGGCACACTTTTTTACTCCTACGTACATTTTGTACTAAGACAATTCCTTCAAAAGAACGCCAATTCTAGTTGGTGCACTTTTTGAATGAGTCTACAAGTCATCGAGAATGTACGCCACTGCTTAAAAATCCAAGTTGGCACACTTTGCAGATATTACAGAGTTGGCACACTTTGGTTAAATTTTCCTTACTAGCATATGTTGCTGCCTTTGGGGAATGTCCTATTTTGTTTTATTTTGGCGCACATTATGGCATTCTACAGAGACGACGCACTTGCGGCTCTTCGTAATTACCTAATGACTAAGCATAGACTTCTGACTATTCTCGAGAATTGTGTTCTCGACTGTAGTATTTTCTTGACTGTTGTGCCATACATTGAAATGTGTATTTTGTCTTTTAGTATACCTTCCCATGCTTGATGGTGCGTCAAACTTAAACTGCTGGCATACTTGGTGAAAGTGTGCCAAGCTCCTGGCTCGCACACTTCTATCATTGCGCGTAAAGGTTCTAGAAGTGTGCTTTAGTATCATTTTGTGTCATCTTTTGCTCGGAGCACTTTTTGTATAAAGGTGTGCCAGAACTACTCGGACTAGTGATTTGTGCGCCAATGTTATTTGGCCATTTGTGCGCCAATAATGGTTTTTGGTACATTATGCGCAGATGATTTATTTTCTTGCCCGATTATGCTACAATCATAAATTATTGATTTATGCGCCTGTATGCCATTATTCTTTTTGTTAGTAATGCTTAGCACTTGATGTTTCCTTACTTCTCTTTATCCAGTTATTTTAGTTAATCCTGGTTATTTCCTGAACATGACATTCATGATATGGATCTTGATTTTCTGACATGAGCTAAGTAAATGTACATTATAAATAAACTCTTGAATCTTGATCCAAAATTGATAACCCTGATACTCCCGATCCTGATACTCCTGATAGTGTCTCGACGTAGCGCACTCATGACTCAAGAATTCCTGTCACTGTCCTGATCAAGGCTATTAATAGCACCTGTATTTGAAGTCACTTATTTTCGTTGTTGATTTTGATTGTACTTGCCAAGATTCGGTCCTGTCTTGCATCATTTCTAAGGCCAAATTCCTGAGCATCACGGTCAAAAATTCTTGATAACTTGTCCAGGATAATAACTAGAATAACAATCTAGAAAGCATCTAGAGAGATTCCTGGCTACATGCAATTTCGGTATCCCAGCGACACCTATTGGATTTGGAGCTCTCCGTCGAGAGGGGCACACTTCCAGCATGCCATCGAGTGTTACATTTACCATAAAATGATTATACCTAACAAACCTATATTATGTACATGTTCGTCTGGATAACCCGGATAGTCTGCTAAAAAGTGGCTGTAAAGAATCTAAAACTGCATGTGTTAGTAACTAGAACTATGATAATCCTAGTTAGCTAATGATAGCAAGCCGTAGGGCATGATTGACCTTGATTGCTTGATTTTTAATCTAGTCCTATCCTGATTTAATTAATAGCTGATCCAAAAATGGTAACCAGAGTACTAATTTCATATGTCCTTGTTTAATTACTCCAGAACTGTTTAACTGTTATTTTACCTGCTATTCTTACTAATTTGTCTGTATGCTAATTTTAGTTCATAAGTTTGGCTCCCTTATAGTACTTGCTATTTGGGGTCTGATCCCACTCATTTTGTATGGCTAGATATAGGAGCAGAGCTGCAGGATCTTCCATACCTCCCTCCTTAAGATGGTGAACACGAGGAACACCCGAGGATATGAGTGAATTTTTTTCTTCCTCACCTACTTGATCTTGTACATTTTACTTTTGAGGCATTTAGCCACCGAGCACGTATTTAGCTCGTATTTTAGGATTCTTGATACTATAGCCTGCAGGCCTACATATAAAGCATATTCTAGACTATAGCTAGAGCCGATCATGTCATATTGTACTCTGCTAGTTTTTTATTCTGGTAACTAGCTTCATGATCATCTAGGTATGTATAGTTTAGGATGTCTTACTATTATTTGTTTGGTAATCATACATACTGTAAACTTATTGACTCATTGAGATTGAGACACCTAAGATTCTTAACCCAGGATTGCCTGATGGATTTTAGAGTAAACCCTCACATGTTTAGATAATCGTGACCGTATCTCGGGGTACGGAGTACTCTGGTATACGTAGCTAGCTTTCTCTGCCCCTGCTCTCCAGTATTCTGGTTCTGGGTGTGACATAGTTTAAGTGGTGGCCCATGCAGGTCTGAAATTCAGAAGTATAGAGATTTACCAATATATTTTAGATATCTCAATCATGCTACTCCTTGATCTCCTCCAGTATCAAATTTATATCCCTGAAATCTTGATTCAATATCTACTTTGATCCTTGATTAATCATGTCCGTCCCTTTGATGATCCTTGTGTCCTTTATATTTCAGGTACGTTATTCTTGGTCCTTATGATCATCCAGCCCGAGTTCCTCCAGTAGCAGGACAGCATCCCGATGCCCAGCAAATCCTTGAGGTTCATCATTCTGGGGTCGGGTCCAGAATAGCTCAAAATGAGGAACCCCAGGTTCAGTTGGAGCCTCCAGTTGTACCAGCAGTAGCAATCCTGCCAGTGTCCCAAAATACAGAAGAAGGTACCCAGGCACTGTCATGTCCCAATCTTCTGCAAGCTCGATCCCCTCCGATGAACGTGAATCACCAAGTTGCAGCGCTCCCGCAGGACAATCGTTCTCATTGGAACATGATGTCATACGAGCCTGGAGTTATGCTCGCAAAAGGCGATGATGTCAAACATCATGGTTATCATCAAAATGACCAAGTTTCAGGGAAAGTCAAGTATTGTGTGCCAAGCACACATCATAGTATACCCAGCGAAGCTCTAGATAGAGTCCAAATAAAAATGCCACGAAGGATAATGCCACAAAGGCGATGCAACACTCTTGATCTTTCTCTTGCCCACAAAGGTACTCAACGTTCCATAGATCATGTCCTGTATATCCAAGCATCGCCACTACACCTGCATACTTGAAAAAAATGCCCACAAGTGTGGGTCAGTACACAGCTGTACTGGTGAGGTATGACATGTTACATATGCAACCATTCAACTCAAGCAAATATATAAGCAGATATATCCAACTCAAAAAAAAACTAGCATACAAGCCGTCCTACTCAAACCCAAGCAACGAGTGAACCTATCAAACCACAATCCAAGCCTCAATATCCATCCTCAAACCATGCCATAATCCAAGCCTTACTAATCCAATCTCAATATGCACACTCTTGCCCAAGGCAAGGTGGTCGCCGCCTACACGAAAAGCATAAACCAAACCAAACCAAACCAAACCAAACCAAAGCAAAGCAAACAAACTCTTATCTATATGAAGTCACTAGCTAAGCCATAAAGGACTAATCAACTGCTGTTCTACCCGATCCAGGGCTGAGTAGCTAGCCCTTCTGGTCGTATGGAACTACCGACACCGCGCCCAAGGCACGTTACCATTTGTCTCCTCTATGGCCGAATGGTCTCGGTACCCCAGAGCATATCCCATTCGAGGAAACCAAATCCTGTATGCAACAGGTTGTCCGTGACCAATGTAAACACCAAATAGGTATGATGAGAGAATTGAGCCTTCTCGCCCCACCAAACGATATTCGCCTCAATCCAACCAACTATCCATAACCATTCTCCAACCTATATCCCAAGGCACTATCTCAAGTTATCCCCATAAGCAATATGTCGCTTCTCGATACAGTATTCCAATTTGTGCAACACCCCTCGCCCTGAAAGCTCCATAAAATAATGCCCCAACAGTGGTATAATGCCCTCACCGATGCAGTTGTCCAATTTTTAACCACAACTGCATGCTTTGCTTGACAAAGCACCCAACTTGATACTCGTGCACGGATGCACGCTCGCTCGTCTGCCCGAAGTGCCTCGATGTTCCAACCAAGATAATCCACTCAAGCTCCAATTGCCCAAACGTAAAAACTAACTCAAGCCATAAATCATATCCAACCAAACAACGCACAATCTATACACGCCACAGTATGTTGATTCCAATATTTTATTTCAAGTGTTCAAGTCATTACGTGTGTTCCATATTATTAGGCATGAATGAGTAGAGGAGAAGGGACAAAGCCCACTCACCAAGTCTGATTCTGTTAAGCACCCTGCCTTGCCAATACGGTCGATCCTTTGAACCCATGGTCTGATGCAAAGTATTATCTACTCAATTGGTATGACCGTGCAAGCAGGCCGTGCTCTCCAAATCATCCGACCGATCGGACTAAGAAAGATGGCATTATCACTCCAATCTAGCTATCTCACTACTCCTCTGAACGAACATCTAATTCTATCGAACTCCGCTTGCGATCTGCACATGAAACCAACTCAAATCAATACTTGTTCCCAAATCCAAAAAATTAAAATACAACCAGCTATTATCCCATTCAATTCGACTCAGCGTAATACATCATGCGGTTGTAGGACATTATATAATATATCACTTAGAATCAGGTTCATCCTTGAACCAAACTAGTATCCATTCCTTACTCGCATGTCTTTTGCCCAAATCATAACTCTGCTCCATGTAACTCATATTCTCCTGATCCAGACTCAATATCTCGCTCGCGCTGAACGCTCGTACAAATTTTATATTCCCACATCCTCCTTGCAGCTCAATACGAATTTCTCATATCGCTTAGTTTGGATCATACATAGACTTAAGGTATCCCTAAAATACGTGCAATTCAGCCTAGCTTAGCGATAACGAATTTGGACAAGTTATAAGGGTATCTTCATATCCTAGATATTCATTCACTTCAGTCCCGACTGAACCAATCCCGACATTCATTCTATACTCATTCGCACAGGCATTATTCTCAAATACGATGATTTTCTACTGACGATCTCTTCACTTGACCCAATCAGTTCATGTTCTAACTCAATCCATCCGACTATCTCTGAATCTATACTAACACCATCTCTAAATATTATCTCCTGTTCCGAACGATCATTACAACTGATACTACCCCAGCTAGGTGACTTATCCAAATATCAAACTATGCTCTTAGATTAGCTCAGTCCAATACCTCTTCATAAATTTTAATACCTCACTGGGTGAACATCTATATTGAGGTTCATGTGATCCACGCAGATTTTGCCGACACGCCATAGGAATAATGTTGCCACAATTTTAAAGCGGACATACTTGCCATAATTCCTAGGTCGCGCATGAAACAGTTCTTCTCGCTGCTTCCACTGCCTCGAAGCACAGGATATCACCTTCGCCTTCTGTACGAGCACGCATCACAGACTAAGTTTTGATGCATCTTATAGATTTGAGGCACATCTGTCCCTTCCAATATTGTAAGAATTTGATCTGAATGAGTAGCTGCTTTAACTTCACAAGTTAGTTTCACAGTCATCAATTCATATGAATGTTATTCTCTTCTGGGGCACGACGAGTCAGAGGCGATGCCATCTTCAAAAAATTTGTGACTCCAAATCTCATCAGTTGACTTAGGCCATTTCCACCATCACTTCGATCTTTCAACTATATCTTCAGCTGAAGGATATCCCAAGGATATCTCAAATCCAACACTCAGTCACTTAGGCCTATCTCTAATATACACCACCACATCCACCCTCGACGCATTCCCAAATGCGCCACCACAAGGGTCATTCTATGGTTCTACAATATTTATTTCTGATTTGGCGGTCAAGTCGCTAGGTTCAGCTGTCCCGAAGCTACGCTCAATAATTATAAGTCATCACGATAGACATTTACTACGAACCGTGCTATATCTCCTCTGCAAATCTGAGCCATAATCCAACCATTCCATTCGAATAAACTTCTGACTCCGAGAACTTCATGCACTACCTTTGACGAATCTTTTAACCAAATGATGTCTAACCACTAAGAGTCTTCTTATCTATGCAAGCCATATGTTGTCACATTGCACTCATGGAAACCGTCTTCTATCAATCCGCCGTTCTGTCCCGAATCTATCAAAATTCTGAACCACCTTGTTCGACTTCTCGTACTACCATTTGCAACAATTCTTGAAACTATATACTTGCTCCATTCTCGTTCGTATGCCATGCTTCATAGTGCACGTCCAACTTGCTCGAGCAGCACGGTGATTTGCTTCAATGTTGCTATCTCATTTAGCTATATTCAAAAGTCCATCCTCCATAATCCTTGTTATCGTTCCATTTCTTAGCCCATCTTAATTTCTCTATGTTCTAATTAGTCCACACACTCTCACTGACTCGTGCACAAGTTCCAATATAATCTTTAATTATATCACCGTCACTCGTTGTCCCAATCCGTCTCAGTACTGCAAGTGTTAACTTTCAATCTGACTTAACATCAACTAGACTTGCCTCATATCCGTTCACGTCTTCCGAAGAATCTGTCTACCATTATTGCACCATTTTGCCAAATTTTACTTTCGCTAAACCTTGAGCCAAACTTCTCAAGCGTCAATATCCAAAATTCTTTAAGTTCGTACGAATCCATCACAATGTCCCTCCAAACCAGATCATATTTTATTGATCAACCGACAACTCCAATGTGTTGCCAAAATTCGTAGTCTATGCTTGCTACCCTTCGATACACCCATCGCTCGCTTAAGCGTATCCCAACCGTTTGTTCCTTATGCTCAACTCTCTCTTTGCATCAATGAATGCTTCACTGAACTTCCAAATCGTACAAGCGAACTCTGATATTCAGCTTTCCATCTGATCTATCTTAACTTGTTTATAATACTTGTCTGTATAAATCTTTTAAATTCCAAACACTATTTTCATTGACTTCTATTTACACAAGTCCGTTCATGATCACTCAAGTCCAACGATACTTCTATTTGCATAAGTCCATTCTTGATCGCTTAAGTATAACGTATCGAAGAATACCTGAGTCAAATTCTATTACACCATATACCACTTGAAAATAGAGTCGCTCTCGCGCTTACTCTGCGTCGAAGAACGTCTATTCCAAATCGCCTGTCAATCGTAACTCAATATTCGCTTGCTCCATGTTCCGATACATAACTCAACAAATGTATACCAACCAACTTACATTCCTATTACTCATGCCCATTGTGGCATATTATTGAGTTCTATCCAAAATATTCTAATGCCATATTTATTATGTGGTATACCATATACCACTCCGAATTAAGTTACTACTTGCATCATAATTCTTTGTACTGATCCAAGATTTGTTCGTACCATCCATTTTGCATGATCCTGCCATCCCTAACTCAAGTCAGACACAAAACTCAGCCAATGCATAAATCATCTAACTCTTTTATCAATCTCACTATGCAACTTGTACCATGTTCCATTCTCAATACTTCCAACTATTTCTTAAACCGTCCGATATTTTTGCTACATGAGCAACCCGGACGACGATCTCTTCCAAGTAATCCAACCCAATATCTAATTGTTCCATATATTCGCTGTTTGAGCAACTCGTGCAACACTCTCGATATTTCCAGCCAAAATTTAAACCTGCTGCAACTCGTGCAACGCTCTCAGTGATATACCCAACCAAAAATTAAACTCCATCCAACACATTCGCTACACGAGCAAATCGTGCAATATTCTATTCTCATCCGATATTTCTACTCGTAACATGACACATAACCAATTTTGTCTGCCAACCAACTGATCCACTGATGCAACCAGAATCTTCCCGAATGATAAGCCAAACCAACGCAATGACACCTCTCAACTTGCTGCATAAATACAATAACGCTACACAACTTGCTACACGAATGCAACAACATCCAACGATGTTACACGATCTATCAAAAACCAATAAAAGCTAATGCAATGAAGAACAATAAGCACCCAAAACCAACAATATATAGATTTATTATATAAAACATCTAATACGACACCGAGTAGAGCCAAGAGCCAAACGACACGCGAAAGCTATTTAGAGTTTGTGATAAACCAAATGACAGTCCGAAAAAATGAATCGGGTGCTTTAATACCAAATTTTCATGCCCCAATCTCCTGCAAGCTCGATCGTCTCCACTGAACATGAATCACCATGTTGCAGCGCTCCCACAGGACAATCGTTCTCATCGGGATGTGATACCGTGTGAGCCTGGAGTTGCGCTCGCACAAGGCGATGATGTCAAACATCATGGTTATCATCAAAATGATCTAGTTGCAGCAAAAATTAAGTATTGTGTGCCAAGCACACATCAGAGTATACTCAATGAAGCTCTCGATATGGTCCAAATAAAAATGCCATGAAGGAGAATGCCACAAAGGTGATGCAACACTCTTGTTCTTTCTCTTGCCTACAAAGGTACTTACCGTTCCATACATCATGTCCCGTATATCCATGCAGCGCCACTACACCTGCGTACCTAAAAAATGCCCATAAACATGGGTCAGTACACAGTTGTACTAGTGAGCGGGGTAACCCACTCGTCTAAACCGATACACTAATTGATAGTGAATGCAAATAGTTATATGGTGATCTTTCTACTTGAATCCTAGATTTATTTTATGGCAGAGGTATAATATGTTAATGAAAACTATAAGCAGATTAAACATGCAAGCATTCAACTCAAGCAAATATACAAGCAGATATATCCAACTCAAAGGAAACTAGCATGCAAACCGTCCTACTCAAACCCAAGCAACGCGTGAACCTATCGAACCATAATCCAAGCCTCAATATCCATTCTCAAACCATGCCACAATCCAAACCTTACTAATCCAATCTCGATATGCACACTCTTGCCCAAGGCAAGGTGGCCGCCGCCTACACAAAAAGTACAAACCAAAATAAAGCAAAGCAAAGCAAAGAAAAGCAAAGCAAACCAACTCTTATCTATATGAAGTCACTGGTCAAGCCATAATGTACTAATCAACTGTTGTTCTATCCGACCCAACGTAGAGTAGCTAGCCCGCCTGATCGTATCAACTACCAGCACCGCGCCCAAGGCACATTACCATTTGTCTTCTCTATGGCCGAACGGTCCCGGTGCCCCAGAGCATATCCTGTTCGAGGAAACCAAACCGTGTGCGCAATATATTGTCCCTGACTAATGCAAACACCAAGTAGGTGTGATGAGAGAATCGAGCCTTCTCTTCCCACCAAACGATATTTGCCTCAATCCAACCAACTATCCATAACCATTCTCCAACTTATATCCCAATGTACCATCTCAAGTTATCCCCTTAAGCATTATATCGCTTCTCGATACAGTATTCAAATTGGTGCAACACCCCTCGCTTCGAAAGCTCCGTGACACAATGTCCCAACAGTGGCACAATGCCCTCACCGATGTAGTTGTCCAATTTTGAACCATAACTGCACTCTTTGCTTGACAAAGGGCCCAACTTGATACTCATGCACGGATGCACACTCGCTTGTCTGCTAGAATTACCTCGATGTTCCAACCAAGATAATCTACTCAAGCTCCCACTGCCCAAACGTAAAAACCAACTCAAGCCACAAATTATATCAAACCAAACGACGCACACTCTATACACGCTACAGTGCAATGATTCCAATATTCTATTCCAAGTGTTCAAGCCATTACGTGTGTTCCATATTATTAGGCATGAAGGAGTAGAGGAGAAGGGACAGAGGCTACTCACTAAGTCTGATTCTATTAAGCATCCTGCCTTGCTGAAATGGCCAATTTCTTGAACTCGTGGTCCGATGCAAAGCACCATCTACTCAATTGGTATGACCATACGAGCAGACCGTACTCTCCAAATCATCCGACCGATCAAACTAAGAAAGACGTCATTATCGCTCCAATCCAACTATCTCACTACTGCTCTGAACGAACATCCGGTTCCATCAAACTCCGCTTGCAATCTGTACATAAAACTAACTCAAATCAATACTTGTTCCCAAATCCAATAAATTAAAATATAATCAACTATTGCCTCATTCAATCCGACTCAGCGTAATATACCATGCGATTGTGGGGAATTACATGCACTGATGGGGGTCATCAGATAATTGATAGCATCACGAGAACGACGGGGTAGCGCTCTCACTCACCCAATACATAAGGCTTTGGAAAGAGGCGGACATCGTGCCAATAACTCAGCAAACAACTTCAAGTGCCTCCAACCCTCATATTTCTATGGCACCGAGGATGCGATTATATCAGACGCTTGACTTTCGGACACTGAGGCTATTCTATAGGCAACTGGAGTTCCGGCTAGAGAGCAAGTCTCGGTGGTTCAGTTGTAGTTGTTAGATTTGGCCCAAGACTGGTGGATAGCCCAGATGATTTCACTAACAGTACCCGTTCCTTGAGCCATCTTTAGTAAAAGATTCCAGATAAGGTATTTTAATGTGGTATTGTGTTATGATCTGCAACAGAGATTTAATAACTTGAAGCAGATGGGCCGGACTATTGACGGTTATGCGGCAGAATTCTGCAAACCCAGTCGGTTTGCTCCCACCTTGGTGGCGACTAAACTGGATAGAGTAAGGAGATTCCAACATAGACTTCACCTGGAGATCATATTAGGAGTAGAGCAGCCAGGGTTCCAGACTTTTGATGCTATGTTTAAAATAGCGAGAAGGCATGAGTATACCTCCCAGAGAATCATAGATAGGACTGGAGGTCGTAAGAGAACCTATACTTTAGGCGGTTTTTATACCCACTTTTCAGTACCAGCCTCGATAGTTAGGGCTTTAATTATTGGATCTCCGAGGAGGCCAGTTTCAACAACCTCAGTCCAACAAATGATACCAACCCGAAATTAGCAGCAAAGGACATCTTCTTTTGTAGGATGTTTACATTATGGAAAATCAGGACACGTGATTTTAGAGTATCGCAGAGCGCAAGGGTTGTGCTTAGCCTATGGAGCACCAGGCCACAGAGTGGAAACTTGTCCACACAGAGCTAGTTTATCATCATCATCCTCGACAGAACCCCAGTATAGGGCTCCAGTGCCGGTTCAGCAGAACCAGGGTCCGAGGCTTTTGCCGACCCAATCTCAAGTATTCTAGCAGCAGATGTCATATCAGTATACGCAGGCCCAAGCTCAAGTATAAGCTAGGCAAGAAGGTCCATAGTAGAGAGGACCAGCATCGAGAGGATGAGGCTAGGCTATGGCCCTCACCATGGAGGGGAGCAGTTAGCTTCAGGTGAGGTGGTGGCAGGTATTATTCTTGTCAACTCTCATTCAGCCTCAGTATTATTTGATTATGGTGTATCTCATTCTTTTATGTCTGTACAATTAGTGACACGAGTTAGATTAGAACCCGAATTATTATCAGTAAGATTCTATATACTTACCGGTAACGGTATCATGGAAGTAAATAGAGTTTATACCTCGTGTTGGGTCATAGTGTGCGAGAGAGATTTTCCTACTAGATTGATAAATTTTTTTATGGAAGATTATGATATCGTTCTAGGCATAGATTATTTAAGTGTCCGATATGCGATGATAGATTGCCATAATAGCAAGGTTATCTTTCGTATCCCCAGAGTAGAAGAATTATCATTCTCTAGAGGAGAGATGGACTCTCCACCAGCGATCATGAGCATGGCAGTAACAGAAGAAGTACCATTGCCTAGAGTAGTCAGTGAGTTTCTAGATATTTTTGCAGAAGAGCTTCCTGGTATGCCACCAGAAAGAGAGTTAGAGTTTACCATTGATCTACTTCCAGGAACATCACCAGTGTTAGAAAGGGTCTACAGTATGGCACCTTCAGAGTTGGA
This sequence comes from Iris macrosiphon, assembly GCA_036927795.1. Classification (NCBI taxonomy): domain Eukaryota; kingdom Viridiplantae; phylum Streptophyta; class Magnoliopsida; order Asparagales; family Iridaceae; genus Iris; species Iris macrosiphon. The sequence goes on along the minus strand of JAYESA010000002.1, from coordinate 144,187,500 downwards.
AGTCTTATATCAAATGATTAAAGAATTGAGAACCAAAGGATTCATTCGTGCTAGTGGATCGCCTTGGGGATCTCCAATGCTTCTTGTGAAGAAGAATGATAGAACTTCCCATTTGTGTGTTGATTATCGTACCCTCAATGCGGTAACTATGAAGAATAATTATCCCTTGCCAAGGATCGATGACTTGTTTGATCAGCTTAATGGAGCAGCAATATTTTTCAAGATTGATTTACGGTTAAGATATCATTAAATCAGAGTCAGAGAGCAGGATATACCCAAGACGGCGTTTCGATCAAGATATGGACATTGGAAGTTTCTAGTAATGTCCTTTGAAGCAACCAATGCGCCAGCAATATTTATGGATCTCATGAATCATATTTTTATGCCATACTTGGACAAGTTCATGATAGTATTCATCAATGATATCTTGGTTTATAGTCGTAACGAAGTAGAGCACGAGCAACATCTTTGTACAGTTCTTCAAGTTCTTAGAGAACATAAGTTATATGTTGCCAGGTTCAGCAAGTACAAGTTCTGGCTTGATCTTATTTTATACTTAGGGCATATTATTGCAAAATGAGGAGTTGAAGTGGATCCCCAGAAGATATAAGCCGTTTAGACATGGCCAGCACCTAGAACAGTTGTAGAAGTCCATAGTTTCCTGGGGTTTGCGGGATATTGCCAGCAATTTATGGCAGACTTTGCTAGGATTTTCATACCCTTGATGCAGTTGACTCGTAAGGATGTGCACTTCGATTGGATAGATGGATGTCAAGCTTCTTTCAGAAACTCAAACAGAAGTTGATCATGATACCTATTTTTGACGCTTCCAGATGGGACAAGTGGTTTCACGGTATATTATGATGCGTCAAGCAAATGACTGGGATGTGGTCTCATGCAGCAAGACAAAGTTATAGCTTACGCATCTCGGCAGCTTCGAGACCATGAGAAGAATGATCCAACATATGACTTGGAGTTAGTAGCAGTTGTCTTTGCACCAAACTTTGGAGACATTACCTATATAGGGATCGAGTAGAGTTTTGTACTAATCATAAGAGTTTGAAGTATGTGTTTACCCAGAAGGATCTCAACATAAGACAAAGGAGATTTCTAGAGTTGATGACAAACTATGACCTTGATCTTTAGTATCATCCAGGGAAGGCCAATGACTTAGCGGATGCTTTGAGCCGGAGAGAAGGAGCTTACTTCTTGACGGCGTAACAATTTTTTTTGGAAGATCTCTAGGAGATAGACATCGAAGTAGTATTACCTGGCAATATGATATTAATGGATGGTTTGCAAGTTCAATCTGGTATTGTAGAGAGGATCAGAGCAGCACAGTCGACAGATGTCAAGCTTCAGTGACTTAGAGCAGAATGCGAGGCAGGACGTAGAGCATAACTGAGCGTTCACAGTGATGGAACTCTCCGTTTGGAAATTATCTTTGTGTACCTAACAGAGACCTTCGCCGCGAGATTATGTCAGAGGTCCATAGTTCGCATTATTCAGTGCTTCCCGGAGGAACCAAGATGTATCGAGATATCCGTCAGCATTTATGGTAGAATGGTATGAAGAAGGAGATAGCCCTATATGTCTTTCGATGTTTGGTCTTTCAAGAAGTTAAAGATTAGCATCAGAGACCAGCATGACTTCTTCAACCTTTACCAATTATGGAGTAAAAGTGGAAATATATTACCATAGATTTTGTGATCGGTCTTCCTAGATCCCCAGTTGGCAGAGATACAATTTGGGTAATAGTGGATTGACTCACAAAGGTTGCTCACTTTATTTCCTTCAGAGTAGGACAGTCTACAAAGCAGTTGTCTCGGATGTACATGAATCAGATTATCAGACTTCATGGAGTACCAGCAGCATCCTATCAGATAGAGATTCCAGATTCATATCTCACTTTTGGCAGAGCCTGCAGCAAAGTTTGGGTATCCATCTGAAGTTCAGTACAACTTATCATCCCCAGATCGATGGACAATCCAAGCGTACCATCCAGACTCTAGAAGATATACTTCGATTTTGCACCCTTGAATTTGGTGGTTTATGGGAAGACCATCTACACTTGGTAGAATTCTCCTACAACAACAGTTTCTAGGCGAGTATCCAGATAGCACCCTTCGAGGCACTGTATGGCAGGAAGTGAAGATCACCGTTAGCTTGTGATGATGTTGGTGAGAGACAATTGCTTGGTCTCGAGATGATAGCCTAGACAGTTGAGGTAGTCAAGCAAGTCCGAAAGCATCTTATGGCAGCTCAAGATCTTCAAAGTCATTGGGCCGATTCGTATCGGCGACCTCTTGAGTTCTCTGTCAACGACCATGTATTCTTTTGGATTTTGTCTTCCCGAGGAGTCATTAGATTTTGTGTGTGGGGAAAGCTTAGTCCATGGTATATTGGGCCGTTCAATATCTTCGAGCGAGTGAGAGATATTTCTTATCGCATTGCTCTTTCGCCATCGCTTTTTGAAATACATAATATTTTCCATGTATACCAGTTACGGCGGTATATATCGGATACAAACCATGTCCTAGATCATTTGGAATTGGTCGTTGGTACCAACATTTCGTATGAAGAAATGCCTATATCAATTTTTGAACCGGAGAGAGAAGATTTTCAAGAATCAGACTATTTGGTTGTCCGAGTTGCTTGGAGGTATCACTCACCGGACGAGTCAACTTGGGAGCGAGAGGATAATATTTGAGCTCATTACCCATATTTGTTTGACTTGTGAAATATACTTGTTCGTATATCTCGTACCCTGATATTGTCTTGTGCATGCTTGTCTTGTTCTAGGATTGTGCTTGATTTTCGTATGCCCTTGCTTACCTTGATTGCATATCCCCTTAGTTTTCTTGCTATTGAAATTTTGAGAACAAAATTTTTCTAAGGGGGAGAGAGTTGTGAGACTCGTCTCACTGTTCTAGTATATGTACCCGATATACGTGTATTATATGTATATAGCTTGCTTTTATGTTTAATTGCTTACTTTATGCTTTATGCCATTTCATGCATTGTCTAGGTTATTTTTATAAAGTTTCCTTTAGTTTCATGCTTTGAACCATTGGTCCCTTGGTTTTCTTGTGTGTGGCTATGATGAACCCGGGTGAGGGGCATAAATTATGATCCAATGGCCTACAATCATAGCTTTTCCTATATAACTCAACCCTTCAATTTCTTTTACTTTTTTTTTCTTTTATTTCTCTTTCCTTCTTCACTTCTTTTCCAGCCGAGAGCAGTAGTCGAGCTTGGCCTTGGCCATGGGAGACTTGGTAGTGTTGGTATCAGGCTAGAGCTTGACCGTAGGAAAATACATCTTGCCAACCGAAGGAAACAACCATGGATCTGATTTTAATTCTTAGTATAACTTGCTTTGATTATTTGATCGATTTTATTTGGTTATTACTTAGAACTTTCATGATTTACATTAAGGATAACTTAGGTTTCTTTTGCTAAGTTCCACCTTGATACTTAGAACTTGTCTTCATGATGATTTATTTTTCTTGAATTGGATTGCTCCTGGAGCCCGAGAACAGCAAGTCAGAGAATGCAAAGTTGTCCTGTAATGAATACAAAAAGTATGCAAGAAACCCTTGGCACATAACGTGAAGTTCCAGTGAGAGCGCGTGTATGCGTTTCATATCCTTAAAAAATACTTCAAGATATGTTGAGTACTCTGGGCGCACTTCTTTACTCCTACGTACGTTTTGTACTAAGACAATTCCTTCAAAAGCACGCCAATCCTAGTTTGCGCACTTTTTGAATCAGTCTGCAAGTCATCGAGAATGTATGCCACTGCTTAAAAAGCCAAGTTGACATACTTTGCAGATATTGCAGAGTTGGCGTACTTTGGTTAAACTTTCCTTACTGGCGCACGTTGCTGCCTTTGGGGAATACCGCATTATGTTTTGTTTTGGCCCATATTGTGGCATTCTCCAGAGACGGCGCACTTACGGCTCTTCGTAATTACTTATTGACTAAGCATTGACTTCTGACCATTCTCGAGAATTGTGTTCTCGACTGCAGTATTTTCTTGACTGTTGTACCATACATTGAAACATGTTTTTTTTTCTTTTAGTAGACCTTTTCACGCTTGATTGTGCGCCAACTTAAATTGCTGGCATACTTGGTGAAAGTGCGCCAAGCTCCTGGCTCGCGCACTTCTTTCATTATGCGCCAAGGTTCTAGAAGTGCGCTTTAGTATCATTTTTGTGCTATCTTTTGTTCAAATTAATTTTTGTATCAAAGTACGCCAAAACTGTCTGGACTAGTAATTTGTGCGCCAATGTTGTTTGGCCATTTGTGCACTAATAATGATTTTTGGCCCATTATGCGCGGATGATTTATTTTCTTGCCTGATTATGCTTCAATCATAAATTTTTGATTTATGCGCCTCTATGTCATTATTCTTTTCTTAGTAATGCTTATCACTTGATATTTTTCTGGTTCTCTTTTATCCAGTTATTTTAGTTAATCCTGGTTATTTTCTGAATATGACATTCTTGATATGGATCTTGATTTCCTGGCATGGGCTAAGTGAATGTACAATATAAATGAACTCCTGAATCGTAACACGGAACTGATAACCCTGATACTCCTGATCCTGATACTCCTGATAGTGGATCGACGTAGCGCACTCATGACTCGAGAATTCCTGTAACTGTCCTGATCAAGGCTATTAGTAGCACCTGTATTTCAAGTCATGTATCCCCGTAGTTAATTTTGATTATATTTTCCAAGCTCATGTCCTGTCTTGCATCATGTCTAAGGCCAAATTCCTGAGCACCATGGTCAAGAATTCTTGATAACTCGTCTAGGCTAATAACTAAAATAATAATCTAGAAAGCATCTAGAGAGATTTCTGGCTACATGCAATCCCGCTATCCCAGCAATACCTGATGGATTTAGAACTCTCCGTCGAGAGGGGTACACTTCCAGCATGCCATCGAATGTTGTATTTACCAAAAAATGATTATACCTGATAAATCTATATTATTTAACCATTTGTCTGGATAACCCGGATAGTCTACAAGGCATGTAGCTCTAAGAAATCTCAAACTGCATGTGTTAGTAACTAGGACTATGATAACCCTAGATAGCTAATGATAGCAAGCCGTAGGGCATAATTGACCGTGATTGCTTGATTACAAGTCTAGTCCTGTACTGATTTAATTAACAGCTTATCTAGAAATTGTAACCGGAGTACTGATTCCAAATGTCCTTGTTTAATTACTTCAGAACTGTTTAACTGTTATTTTACCTGCTATTCTTACTGATTTGTCTGTATGCTGGGTTTAGTTCATAAGTTTGGCTCCCTTGTAGTACTTATTAATTGGGGTCTGACCCCACTGGTTTTGTATGGCCAGATATCGGAGCAGAGCCACAGGATCTCCCGTACCTCCCTCTTCAATATAGTGGACACGAGGAGCACCCGAGGATATGACTGGGTTTCTTCTTTCTCACCCACTTGATCTTGTATATTATAATTTTGAGTCGTTTAGCCACCGAGCATGTGTTTAGCTCGTATTTTGGATTCTTGATACTGCAGCCTGTGGGCCTACATGTAAAACATATTCTAGACTATAGCTAGAGCTGATCATGCAATATTATACTTTGCTAGTTCTTTATTCTGGTAACTAGCTTCATGATCATTTGGATATGTATAGTTTGAGGCTCCTTACTATTATATATTTGGTGATCATACATCTTGTAAACTTGTTACCTGTTTAAGATTGAGACACCTAGAATTCTTGATCCACGATTGCTTGATGGATTGTAGAGTATACCCTCACATGTCTAGACAGCCGTTAATGTATCTCGGGGTATGGAGTACTCTGGTATACGTAGCTGATTTTGTCTGCGCTCTAGTACCACTGTCTATTCTATTTTTAATTTTATTTCTTATTATCATTTGACTCCATATGGTCGTACATTTGTTGCTTATTTGGCCGGCATCACTCTTCCTTCCTAATTTAGGAAGCAGTGCAGCATCCAGTTTTTCTTGATTTGGCCAGGAAATAAAGCACTACTTTGGGCCCAGGAAGCGAAGGCGACCATTAGGGAGACCGCTTCTCCTCCACACTTCTTTATTTTCTTTTGTTCTTCATGCCAGTTTTGCATGCGCTTCGCATGCCATTGGCTCTTTGCTCTCATCTTATTTCTTTATTAGAAGGTTTGGATGGACTTGGCCATTCTTTTCCAATGGAAAATGGAAAGGGCGGTATCACATCGAGATGTCGATTCATTTTTTGTCCCAAATGAGATGGAAAATTAGTCACCTCTGTCCCTTCGTCTTTCTGAATCGAGGCTCGGACCGGCTTTATACTCTAATCAGACTTGGACTTGCTACCCTTGCCCTCGGATAAAAAGGTAGATGCATGTAAGTGGATATTTACTAGTAATCAAAATCCATATGACTTAGTTAATTGGCTCAAAAGCCTATTTAGTGACTAAGGGCTTTACCCAATAGTATGGATATAGTTATGTTGATACTTTTTCATATGTTACTAACTTAACTTTTGTTCGAGGTCTTCTTTCTTTGACCGTTTCCAGGTCTTTGCATCTTCATCAGCTTGACGTGAAGAATGCCTTCCTCAATAACAATCTTTCAAAGACTATTTTATGTAGCAACCTCCAAGCTCTAAGAAACCGAAGGAGTTTATGGTTTGTCTCCTAGAGGTCACTATATAGTTTGAAGCAGTCACCACACACGTGGTTTGACAAATTTGGCAGGATCTTCCAATATATTGGATTTGTTCGTAATAGTTCAGATACTTTCTTATTTACAGATCAGATGTCAAAGAAAATTCATCTTACTTGTTTATATGGATAATCATCACCGGAGATGATTTTGCTGGTATTGTATGGTGAAATAATACTTAGCCTCTTATTTTAATACAAAAGACCATGGACCATTAAGATACTTTCTTGGTATTAAAGTATTGCGAAGTTCTGGACAATTGCAACTTTCTTAGCGCAAATATACATCGGATTTTATATTTGAGACATGATTCCTAGGTTGCAACCTAGCAGACACACCTATGGATTCTGCAGTTAAACTATCTAGATTGGGCTATGCATCAAATCCTCCTCTATCTCTATCTGACCCAAGATTTTATAGACGACTGGTTAGAAAGCTAATTTATCTTAGTGTCACTCGTCCATGCATTTCCTACAATGTGAGTATGGTGAGCCAGTATATGCACAATTCTTTGACCTTTCATCTTCAGGCTGTTGAAAGGATTCTATGCTACATAAAGGGAACTCCTCGACAAGGCCTTCTTTACAAACCTTCTACATTGTCACTTATAGCCTTTTCAAATATTAATTTTGTTAGATAAGTTCATGATTGCTGCTCTACCAGCGATTAACTTGTCTTCCTCAGAGACAATTTTGTTATATAGAGGAGTAAGAACGATAATATAGTTATTTGTTCTTCTGCTGAGGCCGACTATAGAGCATGTTACATGTTGTCTCTAATTTGATTTGGGTCAACTCGCTCCTTACAGATCTTGGAGTCATCTGCTCCTCTCAAGTCATTCTCTATTACGACAACAAGGCTGAGATCTATATATATTGTTGAGAATCTAGTATTTCATGGAAGGACTAAGCACACCGAGATAAATCGTCATTTTATTCAAGAGGAAATAATAGAAAAGAAAGTTGTCATACATCACGTATCTTCTTCACCAATGTCTCGACCTTCGTTGGCTCGACTGTTATCCAAGCTTGGAAAGATTGATATATATCCTCCAACTTGCGGAGGGTATCAATTAACTATTATTGTATACCACGCTTTACTTTCACACAAGGTTGTAAAAAGCGCTAGGCGCTAGTCGGACGGGCACCCGCCGCCCAACGCCTAGCCTGCTTAGATTTAGGCAGTTAAGATAGATAAATAAAATCCAAAAAAATCTATTGAAAATTGTAGAAAAGTCCATAAAATCCCAAAATATGCATAGTCAGGCGCCTGAGGGACTAGGCAGGCATCGGGCACCTAGCGCCTTGGTGGTCGCCTAGACCGCCTTTTAGAATAATGGTTCTACATTGTCAAGGCTAAAGGATGATGTGATAACTTGCTCCTATAAATGTACCAAGGCTTTTGATGTTTTATTCACATAAATAAACTAAAAGATTTCTTTGAATTTCATTGGTAATAAGGCTATATGCCCAGTCAAGCTTCTAGGCTTGATACTCAGTCTTAATGCCACATGAACCCTCGAGTTTAACAATAGGACGAATGGACAAAGAGGCACTAACCATATTTCAGCTCCTATACCATGCTGAGGAAAAGCTTCTTCAACAGTCACCAATCTGTCTGTTTTTCTGACAGAAGCATTGATAGTAGCTCGGTCTAGAGGTCTAACTGAATGAAGATTTATAACCTGTTGGAGAAATCATATTTGTTAAAACTAGTAGAAGCCTAGAAACTCATGATAGTTTGTGTGAAGATGATAAGTGTTTGGGAACTTAGTTATGTTTAATTAAAAGATTACCTCTGCGCTAATTCCCACCTTGGAAAGTAAATTTGCTGCCTGAAACATGATTAGACATAGAATTAGATGAATATATCTCGATATAAACCACCCCAAAGGTAGACCATCTTTACAATAACTCACAACAACAATTGGTATTACTAACGATAAAAAGAAGAAGTATAAGAGCTAAGAAGAATACAAAAAATAAGGGGGGTGGGGGAGTCTAGACAATTGAGGCAATTCACAGCTTCTAGCATACTTTATGACACACAGATTATTGGACAGGACATCAACAAATTTAGTGCCTACTTGCCTCCAACTTTTTCATTTTCCTTCTTTTTATTTTAGCTTTCAATGGCAAGAAACAAATGCAAGTTATACTCAGTCACTGGAGGAGTCATTTAAAATTGACAAGAGAAGTAATTGAGGATAATAGGCTTGACCATTCACAGACCTGGAGAGCATAGACAACCATCTTCGAGTATCCAACTATTGTAACATCCTTCCCTTGTCATTCAATCTGTGATTAAAAACATAATAATCAAATTCAGCAGGAGGTGTGTGTAAGTTGGGGGTACGGGTGTGTGTGTGTGTTCCACATTTTTATTGGTACCTCATCCTAAACTGCACTTTTCACGGTGTATTTAAATCGCATACAAGAGCCGGAGTATCTTCTCCCTTGCTCTCAAGGGTTTCAGCTATAGTTATCCCCCCAGCTTTGTCCTTGTATCACTTATTAAATCAATACAAGAACTTAGCAGTCTCTCCACTGAGCAGTTCCCGACCACTTCCCCACTGCCAGAACCACTTCCCCACTCCATGATTATTATCCCTTTATTCCTCTTGAATCTCATTCGGGAGCAGATGGAAGAATAAAGGGGAGATGGGACAATGTCCACCTTCCCCTTCTCTAGGGTCGGGATCCACTCATGAGCAGATCCAAGAGAACTCGGTAGGCAGGAGAAAGGAGAGTGATGAGGTGGCTAGACGAAAAGGAAGTGGCATGGAGGTGCAACAATTGAGAGGGAATTAAAATTATTAGTCGTTTTTGGTTGGAAAGATTATTAGTTGTATTGATGCAATAGAGATCACAATTCAATATCCAGTTAATTACATCATAAACTTTATTAAAGTTTAATTCAGTTATAATATATAATTATTAATTATACAAATCAAAATTACTATAACAAAAGTTCAATAATTTTTAAAAAGACATGATATGCAAAGGGGTAGACCGAAAATAACCGTAGAGCGGGCAGTGCTCCCTTGAGTTTTTGGTTTCTTCTATATAGTCTTTGTTTGTCCCTATTATTATTTACTTCATTTTCTTTATAAATTTAGCAACCAAATGATGACTTAGTAGGTAACTTGGTATACTAGTGAGGTTATAAAAGAGAGATTTTATTATGATTTCTTTTTCATATATTCCACACAATTGTCCCTTAAGTTTTAAGCTAATGTATTTCGCTTCTCCTGGGATGCAATTTCTCCTCCGCCATTGCATATGTAGGTTCTGGAAACAAAAAGTCTACAGGTGAGTTTTTCCCTTCATAAACTAATAATTTCGTACTTATATTAATAACAAAAAATAATGATTAATAATATATTTACCATAATTTATCATTACTTACTCATTATAACTATTAACTAGATGTCTGTTACTTTTAATTAATCATATGTTGAATGAAATCATAAAATAAATAAATAAAAGTGGTTCCATATATTAGGAGATTATCAAAATCACTCTGGAGTTCTGAATTCACAATAACATGAACGCTAAAATCATCGTGTCTTGCTTGAAATCTACGATTGTGATTTTCGACACCACAACTGCATTGTATTTCCGATATCCAATTTGACTACCCTCACTAGAGAACAAACTAGAGTGCAACATTATGAAAATATTAAAGAGCATACCTTTGCCTTTCCTATTGGGAGGCAGAAACTGGAATCAAGAACTTCAGCTGAAACATGAAATGACTCTCCGTACCTGGAAAAACATAAAATGGAAACATATAAAGGTATAATGTTCTTGGTGACTCCTGTCATTAGTAAACCATTAGTTGAGTATTACATACAGAAGTTCATTTTCAAGGAAAACAACAGGATCAGGGTCCCTGATAGCAGCTTTTAGCAAACCACGTGCATCTTTAGATAAATATGGTGTTAGTACTTTCAAACCAGGTACAGATCCACACCAAGCTGCGTAACACTGCAGATGATCCAATTACGAATTTGTATCCATAAATTCCAAATTGCTGATATTTCACTGAATAAACCATACAGTACCATGAAGCACCTTTTGACTAAATAATAGTTCTTGCATGAAAACTACATGACAGATATGATAATGACAGATATGATAACCAACAGGAATTGGTATACACTGACAATCATGTTATGATCCTTTTCGATCTTCCAATCCTATTTAGACTTCTTTTGTGGCAGCGTTCTCAGGTTTCTAAAGATGTAACTTCTTAGCCTTCAAGAAGGCATGGATGACCCATTCAAGAGAACAAAATAAGTTTCAAGGGGTAACAGTTTTGGCTATGCAAGTTTAGTCATTAAGAATAAAACACTTTTAGGATCATAAATACATATGAATCACAGAACTGTGCTACATAGGTAAATGCAAACACTTTTCTAATGTTACATCCCTTAATGGATTACAATACTCATACCAAAAGAACTTCAATATTGAGATTTTGGTTCTCATCGCAGGTAGTTCAATTATAGATTGATAGATCTGCCATATGCAGATAAATGTATCTGCAAAGACTATCATGATATACAGTACTATATCCCAAACAAACTACCCAAGCAGCACAGATTGTCAGAGTGTAGCACAATACACCTTTCAAGAGGATTATATCTAGTACACAATCAAGAGCAGTAGAGCACAGAGGTAACGCTTTACAACTTGGCAGATAACAGCAGAATACCTGCGAATGTTGTGCACCAACTCCTGCAGCAGCACCATTTGGTCCTCTAAAAACAATATGTACAGATATTTGGCCTGCTGACATGTAATCTGATTTTGCAGCAGAATTGATGATATGATCAATTGCCTACAACATACCAAATAATGGTTACCGTGACGCCCTAGTCCCAAAATACGTAGGACTAGGAATACGTAAGCATGCCAGCCGTATGTATATGACAACTCCAATATATGAAAATCATAACACATACATACGCTGTATTATGAATAACAATTCACAAGTGCTATATAATGTCACAAGTCACAGGCAATACTAATCTCATCCACAAAACCAAATAAAAATAAATAACCAAATATGACAATGAACCAAGTACGAAATAGTCGAAAAGACCAATGGTTGGGTGAAGACAAATCCACTACCAAACTATAATATGAAAGAAAATATAATAAGTACATTATCTAATGATCAGAGAGGCTCGAAGGAAAGACCTCCTCGAAAGAGAAAGAAGTAGCAAGTCCTGGTCCATGCTCCTGCAAATAGTCATGATCGTCTACACCTAGAAAGGGACCAGGTCCTCAGAGGGACGTAACAAGATACATACAATAATGCTATAATATATTGAAAATAAGTATCCAAAAAGGTTTCTAACCATTCTAAGTGAAATACACTTTTGAGGACAACATCCTAATGAGGAGCGCTCGACTCATACATGTCTCGACACACGTAGTGCTTAACCAAGTCACTAGTGGTCAATCTAGAGGAAAAGTAAATAAATGCTCGACACATGTAGCGCTCTGCTGAGTCACCCATGGCCAACAAGAGAAAAAATAAATAAACATGAGAGGCCCTACGCTAACAGCTGTCCTCCCCACCCTATGCTCTTATACATGTCGTCTCCACAACACGATGGTACATCTAAATAATTGCTAAGTCTTCTAGCATGCAATTCTATTAGTAGCCATTCGCTATCGCACGTCCCATACGTATCGCTGGCCACTCAATACGTAGGTCTGTGATCTATATGAGACTCACAACTCTTCTAACACATGTGTCAGGGCCATATGAAACATAAAGATGCCTCAAAATTGTGGGATGGTCTCTTAAATCTAGGTCAATATGCATAACAAATAAAATAAGAAACAAAAGATGACGTCATCCGTCGTGGCACCCAAGTTTCCTTAAACGCACAGTTCAAGACGCGCAATTTAATAATATACATAGATAAGAAAATAAATGACAGAAATAAAATATGACGATATAAAAATAAATAAACAGTAGTAGTGGCAAGGTATACTTGCCTGGCAAGGGTTTAGTGTAGTAATAACGTCAAGACGATAACCACAAGGAACCGAAAGATACAGATTCTGAATAAACGTCTCCTGATGTTGAAATAGACATCACCAATATTTTCGGAATAAGCAAAATAGTCAGAAAATACTACCCTTTCGTCCAATTTGGACACATGAGAAAAACGATAATTTTGGATTAAACCAGTGCCAATATGTGGGCTACTATGCACCAAAAAATGAGCTAGGGTTAAAGGTATCTAAATAGAAAAAATTATAGGTCAAACGAATTCTAATCGATGATACGAACTCAACGATATGTCCAGTTTTGGATTTCGGTGAGCCGATCACTAAATCGCTCGTCAAGTCGAATCGTGGGGCCCGCGAAACGGTGATTCATTGGCTGACTCAGAATCGAGCGAAACTCGGATCACAGGACAAGTCAGACGTTGTGAGTCCAAAGGCGTAAGTTTTGTTGCGATCCGATGTGCGGTCATAAACTAATTGGGTAAATTATAAAACACTGATACGAGAGACTTTCGAGCAGCATACACACACGTCCAAATCAACTTTCTCAAAAGTCCACACGTTGAAAAATAACATACGTGCATTTCGATGCAATTGGTATGCGACGAGGTGGTCCGGTTTGTCTAGACCAACTCCGTATCAGAGTTTTTCAAAGTTTTTAAAAACAATTTTTCATGATTTTCTAACTGATTTCACCTGAGTTTTAATCCAAATTAAATAAAAACAATTAATGGATTTTAATATTGGTTATATAGACTTTGGATCTTAAAAAAAAAACAAAATTTGGTTAAACATATGGAAAGAAATTAGCCTTCCAAGTTGGGGGTTGGGACTAATTTGGTATTATTTTCTTAGGATCAAGAAAGTGAATTTTTTCTCGATTTTTTGGTTTGATTTCCCCCTGAGTTTGCTTCTATTTAATTTAAACTAATTAACATGAGTTTAAGAGGGTTATGTGGTGATCGTACTTGAGAAATGGATTCTGAAATCGATCGACGAAGGAGGTTGAAATTCGCTCTTGAATTTGACAGATCGGGGTCGGGTTCCTGCACAGTGCACGACTGGCGCACTTTCTGCTGCTCGATGGTCGGACGACGACTCTCCGGCCCGGTCAGGCGGTCCAGACGAGTCGTCGAAGGTCAGGTGTCCTTCAGGAATCGAGAGTATGAGTTCGTGAGGACTCATGAGGCTGCAGGGAGGGGGAATAGTTTGATGGGTTTCGAATATATACTAGGTTTAAGTTTGATTTCTAATTTATTTTCTTTTCGGTTTGAAATAAGATTTGGGTTGCATTGATCCAATCTGGGAGAGAATTGGATAAGATTCAAATTGGAAAAGATTTCGGCAAAAACCGATTCAAATTGGATGTTAAAATCCAGTCGAAAATCTCAAGTTTCTTGGGTTTATACAGAGGTTAAAACCTTTGTACATTAGGCATGGGGTTAGGGATGGTGTCGGGTTTTTGGGGTGTTAGGCTTATCGCGAGATATTGTCTTTCAATATATCGCGAGAATTTGGTATTTGAATGTTTATTTTCTTTTCTTTATTCATATATATATATATATATATATATATATATATATATATATATATATATATATATGACTACATATATCAATAAAAAATCCTAAAAATTATAAAAAAATCAGAAACATATATAGTGCCTTTTATGATTAAATATCCGATGAATTGGTGATGCACAAGGTAATCAAATATTATTTAATAAAAAGTAATTGCTAATTAATAAAAAGGAATGTTGCTAAATAATAAAAATAGATAATACCATTATATATATATATATATATATATATATATATATATATATATATATATATATATATATATATATATATATAAACTTGAAAGTTAAATTTTTATAACTAGGTACACATTCGAAAACTTCAAAATGTTAAGTATGTATTTAAAATAGTTCTAGAAAAACTTGTAACACTTTATTTAAATAGTTTATACCCAAAAGTATTTTTGTGAAACATTTGTAGCTACTAGGTATAAATAAATATTAACATAAGTTATTTAATCAAATAATTTTATTTTTTCTAATAAATAACTAGAAAAAAAATCAATAATTTAATAAATAAATACTACAATTGAAAATTTTAAATTAGGGGCTTTACAGTTACACATATATCAATATATGTCAGACAATATAAGGCATATGCTTCAATGTAAAGTTACATAAAGCTCAAATGAATAGTAATTCAAAGAATCATTTGCATGCATACAACTCAAACTTCACCGCTAGTCGTTTTTTTTATGTATTGGGCTACTAGTAACGGTTTAAATTAAAAAACTCGTTGTCTTGTTTTACCATGTAGTTTCAAACAATACTTATAGAGGAGATGCAAATCAAGTAGCTTAGCATTCCTAAAAGGGAGTATTTTCCCCAATAATTGTATTTTCTTCAGATGTTGCAACAAAGTAATAGAATGCATGTTTGGAGATTCCATTCTTCAGAATGTAAAAAGTATAGAATGCATGTTTGGAGATTCCATTTCTAGAATCTACAGGAGGAAAGAACGTGAAGAATCTTCTATGCAAGTATAGAGTATTTTCTGTTATCTTGATATTGATGGTCTTCTTAATTTCTATATTGGCTACAAGGCCTCATCTTCTGGAAGTATTATAACAAAATATCGAGCTTGAGAATTATTTAAATAAATGTGCACCTTGCCTTTATAAGGCTAGTGCTTTCGTCTCGTGACCACACATCCTTAACATTGTGATTTGCCTTTAATAACTATGATGTAAACGACACGATGGTTACACGGATTGGTATATCCGGATCTTGTCATGATATATTATTCTTTGGTATTTATGGTGTATCTTGTGCAAGCCTTGTTCCTCGTTTTTCTTGTACACATACAGACATTGATTCTTGGGGAGACTAGTTACCTACCCAGTGAATCCCGTGTTATAATGTACCATGGTTGGATCCACTATACCAGTCGGGACGGGGAGTGTTAGTGTAGATATGTGATCATACCCCTCCTTGTGCATATCCTTGTGAGTGTTGATCAAACATCATACGTATGATTAACCAGGCCCTAATCCATGTGCAAGTTCCCAAGCCGATCACATATTGAAGCTGATACTCACTCACATAGTAGTAGTAGTATTTCTTACTCATTTTTATGATGCTCATTTCTTGTATTTAATTCCAGTATTTCTATTTTGTATATCTCTTGTACTTATATCTTGCATCTTGTATATTCACTCTATTTAATGTTACATAGTTTATATCATTCATTTGGAACTATTGTTAGATGTATACTTTGCTCATTTTCTGACTGGATATTTTTTTTCTAGATAATACTTATGATTGCTATCCCACTCATTACTGGCCTCAGGACGTAGTTGGCTTAGAGCCAGAGACTTTGGCTCAAGAGGGTCTCATTCCGGTTGAGACAGACGACCCAGTACCTATATCTCAGTATATAAGTTATTATACTGGATTTGTCTCCAGCATTTGATATTATCATTTCTTATTATTAGAGGACTCTTTGGATATTATTTTGTCTTGTGAGTTGTATTTGACTCTTCAGTTCTTTATATCATATTCGTGCGATTGTTCCATCTTATAGATCTGTGATTGAGTAATTATACTTTATTAGTGGCATTATATATTTGATGATCATTATTGCTAGATAGATAGTTTACCCAAACATCATTCTACCGTCGATGCTGCAGCGTAGGCTGGACGTTGTTCACTACTCGTGCCCCTACACCGGGTGCAGGTTGTGACACATTTTAGTGGTAGCCCATGCTGGTCTTCGAGGTCACAAGTAATGCGTTTCGTAGTGGTGCTCTGATTTGAGTGCTATTACGAGCCTGTTTCAGGATATAGGATATAGGCTATAGGCTGAGAATACTCAATCACAACTAGAAAAAACTCTATTGTTCAATTCAACTATTCTTCCTTGATATTGATATTGATATTGATATTGTTATTGATATTGATATTGATATTGATATTGATTTTTGATAATTAAGCTTAACTGTCCTTCTTTGAGTACATTATATCATGTGCCATATTAATTTTTTTCTTTCGCTTTGCTTCAGGATGTCGCCTAAGACTCGATCACAGCAGAGGGGAGCTATTTCTGAGAGATCTGCGACTTTCCGAGGGCCTGCACCAGTCACTTCTCTGGTGATTGGCATATCAGCTGCGTTCGGGGGTCCACCTCCATCTCAGAGGACTGTTTCAGCTATTTCTGAGGGGATTCCACCTCCACCTTCCATGCCGACAGATGTGACTCAGGTGTTAGCATTGTTTCGCGAGATGCTGGAGGCTCCGAGGGCCCAGTCAGAAGCTCACCAGAGGCAGACCGACGTATTATGACAGGGTATTGAGAGTGCTCATCAGCTTGCACTTGTTGTAGTAGAGAGATGAGCTTCGGTCTAGCATTAGGTTGTTCCGCAGGTTACCCAGCTTCGGCCGGGTAATATCCAGGACTTCAAGAAGCTGGAACCTCGGGTCTTCAAGGAAATCGAGGGCATCGTCTACGCTGATGATTGGCTCAAGGATATCGAGTGGCTCATGAGGGTATCCCATCTTGCTGAGGATTTGAAGGTTGAGGCAGTAGTACTTTATCTGTTTGATATCGCTCGCACTTGGTTCAGGAATGAGCTACTTCTTGCTAATGCGGAACAGTCTTGGAAGGTATTCAAGGACCTCTTCAAGAGAAAATTCTTTGCTTGGGCGAACAAATTAGACTTGGGGAGGCAGTTTGAGGCCTTACTCAAGGGAGCTTGTCTGTGGAGGAGTACGCCGCAGAGTTCGGTAGGCTGAGCCAATTTACGGAGTATTTGGTGAGAGAGCCAGAGGTTCGAGCTATCTGCTTCCGTGAGGGCCTAAACTGGAAAGTGAAGATCCGTATTTCGTCTTTCTATGAGATGTATTCAGAGATACTTGCGAAGGCACGCAAGGTTGAGGAGAGTTGAGCTTAAAACCCAAGAGAGACTGCGATTCTTTTCTAGGAGCTAGTAGCCCCATATTGCCTTCTAAGCATCCTCATTTCCAGTCTAGGCCTTTTCAGCAGCCACAATAGCACCAGACTCCAGCTAGGGTACTGGTTCACCAGGCACAACAGCAGCAGTAGAGACAGTCACAGCAAGCTTCCTACCACTTATGCAAGAAGCCCGGCCATATATGGGAAGTTTGCAAAAAGAGGTTGAGAGTTTGTCTGTATTATCGTGCCAAGGGGCATCATCTAAGGGATTGTCCTTGCAATCCTCGTCGTACAGTTCAGAGAGCAGCTCCAACTCCGAGAACACAGGCGAGGCCACTTGCAGTACAGCCGAGGGGACCGCCGCTTTTGACCCAGTAGCAGCGTTATGCCTAGCACCAGCATTAGGGGGTGCACCTCAGGGACGAGCGTTTGCTATGACGGTCGAGGAGGCCGAGCCCACCAGAGATTTTATCGCAGATTTTGTTCTTCTTGATTATATTCCAGCTTTAGCATTGTTTGATAGTGGTGCTTTCTATAGTTTTGTATCTGTTTCTTTTGCTTTGAAGCATCATTTGGTAGCTGAATCTTTGCTTAGGACTTGCAAGATCGTGACCGGGGGAGGCATTATCCTGGTTAGTAATATTTATAAGGATCGGAGAGTTACTCTGGGAGACCGGGAGCTGAGTGTGTGTCTACTTGTAATGCCACTTTTGAGCTACGATATTGTACTCGAGATGGATTGATTGAGTAGACACCATGCTAATATATATTACAGAGGAGGTAGAGTTTTGTTTAACCTGTCAGGAGATCCAGAGTTTGAGTTTACTAGAGGAGCTGCAGAGCAGAGAGGAGGCACTATCTGTGGAGCTATGGTGGAAGACAAAGAGTTACCGCATCCTTTGATAACAGAATTCTTGGATGTTTCCTGAGGAATTGCTAGGATTTCCGCCAGATCGAGATATTGAGTTCTCTATAGACTTGGTGCCAGGTGCGAAACCAATTTTACAGCTTGTCTATAGAGTAAAAAATAGCTACATAGTCAAGCTGAAGAAGCAAGTGGATAAATTATAGGGTAAGGGGTTTATCATATCTAGTTCTTTACCGTGGAGAGCCCCGGTATTGTTTGTACCAAAGAAGAATACATCGATGTACATGTGCATCGATTATAGGACATTGAATAATCTTACTATCAAGAATAAATATCCGTTACCACGAATTCATGACCTGTTCGATCAGTTGAGTGGTGCCAAGGCGTTTTCCAAGATAGACTTGAGATCAGGCTACCACCAGGTGAAAGTGAAGCCAGAGGATATTTCGAAGACTGCATTTAGGACTCGGTATGGCCAGTATGAGTTCATGGTGATGCCGTTTGGGTTGACTAATGCCCCTACGGTATTTATGAATTAGATGAACAAGGTGTTCCACCAGTACCTTGACAAGTTCGTGGTGGTGTTCATCGATGACATTTTCATATACTCGAAGACACCATAGAAGCACAAGGAGCATCTGTTGATTGTGTTGGATGTGCTGATGTAACCTCCGATTTCCAATTTCCGAAATAATTAGATTTTTATTTTTATATCAAGTTTATAACATATTTTCTCCTTAAAAATTTGTAGTATTAGATTTTGAGCAGTGTTGATTTTAGAAAGTAATTTAAAATCTTTTATAAAAATCATTTTTCCTAAATGTAGATGTATTACAAAATAAATAAATAAATAATATATATATATATTTCTCTAGTTTCAAATATTTATTGGCTTGAAATCATGAAATTATTTATTTGATAAAATTATTTAAAGGACTAGTTTTCTTCATAATAATTGAAATCCATTTGGGATAGTAAATAAATAAATTACATATTTTCTAGGGTTTTGAAAATGAGTTTAATTAGTAGCTAATCGAAAGCCTCTTAAAAATATTTTTTCTTAAATTATCTTTTCTATTTAATTTACCCGTTTACCGTCTCCCATTCACACCCTTATTTTTTCCCCACATGAAAAGCCCGTTTATTTATTATCTTGGGCCATTCGTTATTTGGGCCAACCCTCACCCTTTATCCCACACCTTTCTCCCTATTTAAGTATCTCCTCACCATTCCCAAGAAACCCTAGCTAGCCCTCACAATCCCCACAAGCCAACAAGCCATCACCATTTTGTGTGCTCGTGTCCGTGTGTCCAGCACTACCGTGTCAGCCGTGTTGGCCTCGGGTCCGACCCCTGGTGTCCCACCGTATCCATTCCTTTCCTGTGTCCAGATTTACAATATTACAATCAGATTTTCGTGTCCGACACACCCGGACACATCCACCTCCACCACAGCACACCCAATCCTGTGTCCGACAGACCCGGACACGCCCCCACAGTCAACAAACCGCCGTGTCCAGCCCCGGACACGACCCCGACACACAGAACCCTAACCCTAGATTCAGCCTCGCCTATCGCCGCTGGCCGCCGCGTCTTCCCCCGACGTCGAGCTCCGCTGCCGCGTCGAGCTCGGAGATCCGCCGCCTCGGATCCGTCGACCACCGCCGAGAACACCCGCCGCCACAGCAGATCCGGGACGTCGCCGCCCGAGACGAACGCCGAGAACACCCGCCGCCTGAGCTTCCAGATCCAGCGTCGAGCTGTGGCCGCCCCAGACCCGTCGGGCTTCGCCGCCGCCTCAGATCCGGAGCCGAACGCTGCCGCCGCCGAGTTCGACCGCCGCCGCCCGAGACGATCGCTTCGGCCGCAGATCCGCCGACCCCGGCGAGACTCCTCCGCCGACCCCGGCGAGACCCCCATCGTGAGTCTTCCCTCTCCCCTTTCTTTCGATTTGGGAACTGTACTGTTTAGGGTTTATTAGTTTTACTTATAATTAGATTAGTTAATTATCTTATTAATCACTTAATTATCATTAATCAGAAATTAATTCTTAATTAGTAGTTAATTTATATAGTTTAGTTTAATTAATTATTTCTTAATTAGTTATAATTAATCAATTAGTTTAATTATATTAGTTATAATTATTCAGTTAATTAAGTTTTAATCAGTATTAAATTATTAATCAGTAATTAATTATTAATTAGTTAGTAATTATTAATTAATTAGTTAGTATTTTTATATAATTAGTTTAGTAATTTTATGTAACTAGTTTAGTAAATAAAATATAATTAGTTTTATTGTTTTAATTATCATGTGTGAAAATTTAGTTATGTATATATATAAGGATTTTCGATTATGTAAGATATAATAATTTTTGGGGTTTTATAATTAATTAAAATTTTTAGTTTCAATAATAAAATTGGTTCAAAAATTGGTTATTTGGATTGGTAACTGAAATTTCTAGGGATATATAAATATATTGGCTTTTACGTAAATTTTAGATTTTTATAAATAAACTTTTACTTGTAACTACTGTTCAAAAATAATTACGAAATGATTTATATATGTAAATATGTATTCTAGTATATGTAATTAATTTGGTATCTATGTATATATTTTTAGTATATGTATATAATTATTTTAGTATATATATATACTTATATATATATATGTATATATGTATGTATATTTTTGGTATAATTATACATATATTTAATTGGTATAATTTTATGTAGTATATGTGTAATAAAACGTATTTTTAATATATGAATTAATTGGCATCTGTATATATATATATATAGTATAAAGTGGAATTGGCAATTTAATATTAGTATATTCTAAGAATGATGATGACAATATATATGTATATTCTAAAACTGTATTTTTGCATATATATGAGTATACGTATGGTTCAACTAGTATATATATATATATATACGATATATGTTTAATTGGTATATATATTGTATGTGTATTCAATTTGGTGTATATGCTAGTATAAATTTAATTTGGTAAATTAATATTAGTATGTTTAAGAATGATGGTGACAATATATATATATATATGTATATTCTAAAAATGTACTTTGCACACATATGATATGTACATATTTTGATATATGTTAATATATAAATGTACGTATTTTAGTAAATATACAACTGTAGCTAGTAATTTATATTGGTATATATTTTAGATATATGCATATATTAGGTTAAATTCTTTTTAGTATGTATACAAGTATTATTTATTTTAAAGTATATATTTTTACATATATCTACTATTGTAGTTGATGGAAATTATAATATGGTTAATTGGTAAACCTATTGGGTGATCCTAGGTGACCAGTAGCATACCTAGAGAAGTTCCGAACTCAGTGTTTTTAGACTGTGTTAGTGTAGCATCTGATGCAAATGTGGTTTTGCTTGTGATATGTTTATAGGACTGTTGGTTTACCCAGGGGATACTCTGGAACAGGACATCAATAATTACCAGCTAAGGACCCAAGGCGAGTACATTCTCTGATTAGTTTCTAATTTATGATATCTCCTATGTTCACTGTATCTAGTGTAAATATCCATGTTCTTGACACATTGGTTACACGGATTGGTATACACGGATCTCGTCATGAGATGTTATTCCTTATTCATGGTGTAGCTTGTACAAGACTTGTTTTCCTTGTTATCTTGTGCATGTACAGACACTGATTTCCGGGGAGATTTGCTACCTTCCTTGGGAATCCCGTGCCATAGCGTACCATGATTGGATCTACTATACCAGTCGGGAATGGGGAGTATTTTAGTGTAGATATGTGATCATACCCAACTTTTCATGCATCATAGCTCACCCCACATCTCACGTCGGGTGCGGCCTGACCATCTCCGTGCCTCATAGCTGTTACGTGTGATTAGCCTGACCTCTACATGCATCATAGCTAACCAACGGTTAGCCTGACCTTCGTGAATCATAGCTAATCACATGTAACCAGCCTGATCAAGTTCCCAAGCCGATTACATGTTAAAGCTAGTACTCACACACTTAGTCATAGGATTCTTGCTCATTGATATATTGTTCTTTTCCTGCATTTACTTACAGTATTTCCAGTATTTCTTTCATTGTACATTTCTCGTGCCTATACATGCATCTGGTATGTTTCCATCTAGAACTGCTACATAGTTTATGTCATTTATATAGAACTGCTATTTAGAGATGTACTTTGCTCCTTCCTGACTGGAAAATATTTTTTTCCAGACTGTGACCTTAGTAGACTGGTTTCCGACACACTTGGGGAATTGGATGTTACTGATTGCAGGTATGATTATGTTGTCATTAGACTTGTGTTCTTTTATTTCTTCAAATTCCTATCGTGCTGTAGTTGTGATTGAGTATATTGTGAATATTTTTATAGTATTATCCGAGTCTCCTTATGGACTTGGATACTAGCGTGAGATTATTTAGATAGTACTCGACCTAGACAGCGTTCTACCGTCGATGCTGCGGCGTAGGCTGGACGTACCCACGCACTCGTGCCCCTAAACCGGGTGCGGGTCGTGACAGCTGAGGAAGGAGAAGCTGTATAGGAAGCTTTCCAAGTGTGATTTCTTCCTGGACAAGGTGGAGTTCTTAAGACATGTTGTTACTGGTGATGGAATTTTAGTGGATCCGAAGAAGATCGCAGCAGTAAAATCTTGGAAGACTACGAGTTCAGTGGCAGAGATCAGAAGTTTCTTGGATCTGACAGGCTACTACAGGAAGTTTGTGCAAGATTTTTCGAGGATTGCTGAGTCAATGACTAGACTCACCAAGAAGGACACAAAGTTTGTTTGGACAGAGGAGTGTCAGGCTACTTTTGAGGAATTGAAGACTAGGTTGACATATGCTCTTATTTTGATGTTGTCATCAAGGTCTAGAGGTTTCACTATTTATAGTGATGCATCGGGGAAAGGTATGGGTTGTGTTCTTCAGCAGAATGAGAAAGTGATTGCCTATGCATCCAGGCAGTTGTATCCTCATGAGAAGAACTATCCTACCCATGATTTGGAGTTGGCAGCAGTCATCTTTGCCTTATAGTTGTAAAAATAATATTTGTACAAAGAGCGTACGAAGATCTTCATAGACCACAAGAGCTTGAAGTACGTTTTTACTCAGAAAGAGCTGAACATGTGGCAGCATCGATGGTTGGAACTGATGAAGGATTTTGACATATCCTTATAGTATCATCCGGGAAAAGCCAATGTAGTTGCCGATGCCTTGAGCAGGTATCCTGTAGCTATATTTTTGATGCAGGACCGGTATTTCTTGGAGGATCTAGAAAGCTTGGGCATTGAGGTGATAGTCCCTGCTTTTGCCATACAGATGTGGGAATTACAGATACACTCAGAGTTGATGGACATGATCAAGACAGCCCAGTATGAGGATGTATCTCTAAGGAGCATCAGAGCTCAGGTGAGAGCTGGATTAGAGGATAATTTTACCATTGCTGAGGATGGTTCTTCGCGGCATGGTGCTAGAGCATGTATGCCTAGTGGGGAGCTGCATAAGGAGATGTTGCAAGAAGTACATCGCTCCCAGTATTTCATGCATCCAGATGCCAACAAGATGTATCGGGATATGTGAGAGAGTGTGTGGTGGTATGGCATTAAGAGGGAGGTAGAACAATTTGTATCCAGATGCTTAGTTTGCCAGAAGGTGAAATCCGAGAGGCAAAGGCCAGGTGGATTACTTCAGCCATTACCTATTTTAGAGTGAAAGTGGTAGTACATTACTATGGATTTTGTGTCTGGACTTTCACGATCTCTAGGAAGAAAAGCCGCAATTTGGGTCATCGTTGACAGGTTGACAAAGTCGGTCCACCTTTTGTCTTTTAAGGTGGGTTTGACTATGGAGAAGCTGGCAGAGATGTATGTAAGAAAGATCATCAGGATACATGGGGTTCCCGTCAGCATAGTCTCGGATCGGGATAGTCGTTTCACTTCTCATTTCTGGAGGAGTTTGCAGGCGAGTTTGGGCACCCAGCTCAAGTTCAGTACTACATATCACCCCCAGACAGATGGGCAGTCAGAGAGGACCATTCAGACTCTCTAAGATATGCCATGCACCGGTGTATTAGATTTTGGGGGATATTGAGAGGACCATCTCCCTTTGGTAGAGTTTGCTTACAACAACAGCTACCAGGCTAGTATAGAGATGTCACCATTTGAGGCTCTGTACGATCGGAGATATCGTACTCCCTTGTCATGGGACGATGTTGGAGAAAGAGAGATTTGCTAGGGCCAGAGATGGTTATGGATATAGTAGAGAAGGTTAAGTTGATCAGAGACAGAATTTGAGTGGCGCAGGACAGACAGCGGCATTGGGCTGATAGCCAATGAAAACTTTTCGAGTTTGAGGTATAGTTTTAGATTTTATTTTTGAGTTGATATTGGTTGTTTGTTATAGATTAAGTTCTTAAGGTTGTGTTTTGTTCTAGTTTGGAGGTCTGGTATTTCTGAGGATTTTTCTGACATGAGGCACGATTTATTTCGGTGGAGGTGGGAAGCTTAGTCCACGATTCATCGAACCCTTCAGTATTCTTGAGAGGGTCGGTGTAGTTTCTTACAGACTAGACTTGCCACGTGCATTGGAGGAAGTGTACAACGTGTTTCATGTGTCACAATTAAGACGGTATGTGGTGGATCCTAGTCATATATTGGATCACTTGGAGATAGAGGTGGGCCATACTCTTAGCTATCCAGAGTAACTAGTTGAGATTCTGGAACAGAGAAAGAAGGTCCTGAGGAACCAAATAATTTTCTTGGTACGCGTCGCAAGGAGGCATCACTCTTCGGGTGAGTCTACCTGGGAGAAGGAGGATAAAATACGAGAGCGTTACCCATATTTGTTTTTACCTTGAGGTATGTTCTTTCCTGTTTTTGTTTTATTTTTTAGTGGTAGTTTCGTCTTTAAATTTTGAGGACAAAATTATTTTAACGGGGGTAAACTTGTCACTACCACATTTTCTAGGAAGGATATTTTGATCATTTCATAATTTAATTTGTTTATTGAATATTATTTATTGTATTATTTATTTATTATTAGATGTTATATTTGATTTTAGACTTGTGTTAGTGGACCTAACTAGATTAGACTAGACTCATGGACCAACATTAATTTTAGTTCGATTGAGCCCAACAAATAAGCCCATTCATTAGGAGGATGACTAAATTAGTTAGACCAAATGGATTAGAACCTTTCTTCCTTAATTAATTCTTTTATCACAAGACCCAAGGGGTATTGTAGACTTTTTAAAGTAACTTGGAGAAGGGGGCAAGGCCGGCCATAGGGGGGAGAGGAGAGAGACTCTCTTTCTTTATCCATTCATTTTATTTCTAGATTATTCTCTTCTAAATTCCTTCATCCCTACACCAATCCCTACCCAAATTCTCTTCCAATTCCTTCTCTACTCACTATTGGAGGCTATTATAACAAGGAGGAGCAGAAATCTACAAGGAGGAGGAAGAAGTATAAGTTGAAGGCTCTTGACACTCTTTTGGAGACTTGTATTGGGAATCCATATCTTAATAGGTATAATTCAGTTTTCCCTCTCTAATTAGAATCTAAATCTATATTTTAACCATTAGGAACCCTCCCATGTACTAAGGCTACCCATAGAAAGTAGAATTAGATTTATAGGAGGCCTATGGAGAAAGTCTTGGTGTATTTTGTTCCAATTATGGGAGAATTCTAAGATTGGCACATCATGTGTTTGTCAATAGGTCAATTAGACCAAATTGATATGTATTTGATTGTATGAGACTAATGTCATGTCCATAATTGGATACGTATAGGATGTATCACGATAATTTGACGATACGGGTTGATTTGGGGATTTTCTTCCGACACGGGGGGTTTGAGCATGTCATATTTTGACACGGGCACGTATTTGAGTAGATAGCACTTTGTGTTACTTTTAATCATGATTCTAATCTTGCTCATATCATTTGTGATGTATTTTATGGTGTGTTGGAGGCGTATCGCAAGCGTATCATAGATTGAGTGTGATATGGGTGCGATGCACTCCACGTGTCTTTTATATTTTATCCTACTCTATTTGATATGTTATATATATATACTTTAGTTTATATATGATATGTTTTGATATATGTATATTGATATATGTATACATATATAGATATATTATTATTATTATTGGATACCTATGTGTGTATCATAAGGTGTATGCAACCTAGAGTTTGGTAGTATGTGTCGGTAGAAGAGATTCTTGGGGTTTGATATCTGTGACAGAGTTTAATTAGTGACTGATGTGTGCAACCTATATATATATATATATATATATATATATATATATATATATATATATATATATATATGAGTGTTGTGTATTTATGTGTGGGGGAGTTCACTATAATTGTGGCAGTAGAATGTCTCTAGTGTGTATGTATTTCAGTGCATGAGTGCAGGATGGGGAGGCATGAGGCCTGAACTGATAACCTAATGTATCACGGTATGACTGCATGGCAGCAGTCAAAAAAGGATAACACTTGGGAGATAGAGATGTGGAGGCATGGGGCAGTAACAGAGGTTGGGGTTGGTCGAGTTTGGCAGTAATATTGGGAGTAACCAGTGCCTGCAGTAAGTGGATCACTACATCTTCTTGCAGTGAGTAGTAAAGGGTATCCCAGTACACCAACAGTGTGTGTAAAGGGACCTATAGCAGTAGGAGTGGGTATCCTAGAGGCAAAGGCAGTGAGGGAAGGGTGCCTGGAGTGGTATCAGAATTTGGGGTCAGGTTTATTGTTTAGGAGTTGATGTAGTACTTGACAGTAAGTACTAATGCACTGCTTGAGTTGCACAAGGATTTAGAGCAACAGTAGTTTAGTGTTAGGCTGACAGAGATCACACAACAAGCATTCGAGTAAGGGAGTAATGAAGGGGGACTCAAGTCTGATACAAGTGAGTATCAGTTATCTAGAGTATCAGTTGAGGGTGAAGACTTTGACAATAATATGCCAGCCAGGTAAGGGGGTTGTGCCCAGCAATTGCTCGGACAAAGCAGCAGTATTTGGGAAAATGCTAAGGTTTTGGAGTTATGACTAGGTTTTGGGTACACATCAAGTTATTGGTGTTACCTTGAGGTAATACCAAGGTAAGGATGAGATATTAAGTTAATAGTTAGGATTTGGTTTGTGATGCCAATAAGTAAGGAAATATAGCTAAGTTATATTGGTATATAGCCTATATGTAAATAATATAAGATATTATATCTTAATTACCTAGTATAGTATAATATTACAAATATTAACTTAGTATGAGTAGGTAATGACTAGTATAAGTTAAGATAGCTTAGTATAACTTAGAAAACCTAGTTTAGCAGGATATTGACTAGTCTAATTTAATATTGGCCTAGTATGACCTAGAAAGGACTTGAGACCTAGAAATTAACTAGTTTAATTTTATTGTCATTTCAAAATACTATATTGATATGATATTCTATATTTAGGTCTTTGAGGCACTGTTATGGATACTGTTGATACTTTATCCCAAATTTCAGGCAAGTACATTCTCTGATAGTTTCTCATTTATAATATCCTCTATGTTTCTTGTATTTAGTGTAGATATCCTTGATTTCTTGACACGATGGTTACACAAATTGGTATATCCAGATCTCGTTATGAGATATTATTCTTTGGTATTTATGGTGTATCTTGTGCAAGGCTTGTTCCTCGTTTTTCTTATACATGTACAAACATTGATTCTTGGAGAGACTAGCTACCTACCCAGTGAATCCCGTGTCATAACGTACCATGGTTAGATCCACTATACCAATTGGGGCATGGAGTGTTAGTGTAGATATATGATCATACTCCTCCTTGTGTATGTCCTTGTGAGTGTTGATCATACACCGTACGTATGATTAACCAGGCCCTAATCCTTGTGCAAGTTCTCAAGCCGATCACATGTTGAAGTTGATACTCACTCACATAGTAGTAGTATTTTTTACTCATTTCCATGATGCTTATTTCTTATATTTAATTCCAATATTCCTATTTTGTATATCTCTTGTACTTATATCTTGTATCTTGTATATTCACTCTATTTACTGTTATATAGTTTATATCATTCATTTAGAACTGTTGTTAGAGGTGTACTTTGCTTCTTTCCTGACTGGATATATTTTCCCAGATGACACTTAGGAGTGGTATCCCACTCATTATCGGCCTCAGGTCATAGTGGGCTTAGAGCCAGAGACTTTGGCTCAGGAGGGTCTCATCCCGGTTGAGACAGACGACCCAGTACGTGTAGCTCAATAGATAGGTTATTATACTGGATTTGTCTCCAGTATTTGATATGAGCATTTTTTATTATTAGAGGACTCTTTAGATATTATTTTGCCTTGTGAGTTATATTTGACTCTTTAGTTCTTTATATCATATTCGTGTGATTGTTCCATCTTATAGATCTGTGATTGAGTATTTATACTTCATTGGTGGCATTATATATTTTATGATCATTATTGCTAGATAGATAGTTTACCCAAACATATTTCTACCGTCGATGCTGCGGCGTAGGCTGGACGTTGTTTACTACTCGCGCCCCTACACCGGGTGCGGGTCATGACAGGAACCGTTTAGGTTTACTGTGCCCACCAGCTTCGTATCCATATCTTCTCCTTGGTTTGATTGTCAACCCTGATACCTCTTTAAAACCTGGATTTGATACCACTCTATTGCTATCTGCAAAACAAAACGAATGCTCATATACCACTCTATTGGGAATAAAATGCGAAAACTATTTTTCCAAACCAAAAAACTATAAAAGAACCGAAGAAAAATGCATAAATCAAATGCCAAAATAACACAGAAAAGCCAAACACAAATACAAAAGTTTTTACGTGGAAAACCTAGATGGAAAAAAACTTTGGGACAATCGAAGTCCAACCCCGAAAAGCCTAAAATATGGAATAAAGAATACAATAACTTCTTTCAAGATTCTCACCTATCCAAACAGGATCACCATACTACATGAAGATAAAAAACACGATTACAAACTCACGAATAATAATAATGAGGAATACGGTTACCTGAAACGATCTTCTCTTCGAAATAGCCGTCAATCTTTTTCCTCTCTCCAAAAGTGTAAAAGCCTCTTGCAATGTTAGAGATGTTATTTTAGGGTTAGGAAACACCTAATATATACCCCCTCAAAACCATAACTAATATGGACCATACGATGTGATCCAACGGCGTATAAAATACTCTAAATTCTTGCACATCTCGTTGACACCAAACTCGGTTCGAGTTCTGCATTTTTGAGCCAGAACTATGCGGACTCCCATAGGCCGAACTCGAGAAGAACTAGGTGGGGAGACCGACTTCGGCCCGACCTTTGTCTCCTCTAGACAGAACTTCTCTGCTATAATTTCTCGAGTTTCTCCGAAATCTGAATTGTACTCGTCGCCTCCCCGAGCTTCTCTGACACATGGATAGTGCTCTCGCACTCCAGGGTATTCTTCACATAGGTTGGGAATCCCATCCACTCCAATATCCAAATCCTAGAATTCATGTTGATAAATCCATGTAATATAGGTAATATGGCCATATTTAATTCACATTAAAAATCTTATGTTTTACCCAAAAGGGAGGACCCATATTCGATACAGTTGAACATATGGTTCCCTATATTCACACCTAAAATGGTATTATAGAGGCGTCAATTAAGCATATCTAGTCGATCGTTAGAACTTTGGTAATGCATACTAAACCTTTTATTTTATGTAGGGATATGCAATATTGCATACATGCCACTTAGTTCCTCTAAGTCTCATTGCCACCCATGATGTTATAGTCGATTAATAAGTACACACTTGATGTTTCATATTTACACTTTTTTGTGTGTGCAATCTATGTGCAAGTTTTGTTGTCGTAATATACCAAAATGGGTGTAAACCTCCTCCAAAAATTTCTTTTTTGCTAAAAAAAATCTATTTGTTATTATAGGTATCCCTTCATTCTTGCTGATTCGAGAGTTGTATCCTTGGAAACTAAGTTGTTAGATTTGGAATTGGGTTACTCAACTAGAGTGCGAGCAGGAGAGTATCCTCTTCAGATAAATGAATCATCTAGAGTTCAAGATTGTTCGAGTACTCAGAAATCTTAGAAGCCACTAATCGTATAAACATTCCATTATCTTGAGTTACTTATCCTCTCCCTCCATCATGATTCCCTTTACCTTGCTCTCTCTAATGAATTCATTTTAGCATAGATCACATTCTCTATTGTTTCTCTAATTGTGACATAACTTTGAAGTCATCGTCTATGAACATCATATCTGTATATCATTAGTTCTTTTCATCTTGGGTTAATACTACACCACTATTGGATTGACCCTATTTTCTCTGGTTATTTACTATATGCTCGATTGAATGCTCTTTGTTTAACTAATTATCTTGACTTGATCTCATTGTCATGTCACTTTGTATAGTAACTGAATTACTACCTATCTAAAATCGATCGTGTTATTCCCCTTGGAACTTTTGTTCAACTACTCACCCCTCGTTTATTCGTATAATCTTAAATTTTAAGGACAAAATTCTTCCAAGGTGGTAGGATGTAAGTCTCCTCGTCCAATTTATTTTTTCTTAAAAAAATCCTTTTATTATCTTTATATATACTAAATAAACCCTTTTTGTCAGTAGTTTTCCAATTTAATTGGATTTCCCTTTTAACTATTCAAATTAATATTATTTTCCATAATCAATTAGTTTCTTAACTATCTAAAATAATTATTAATATTGGCATTAATTATTTTTTAATTAAACTATTATTAAGTTTAGTTAATTGTTCTTCTAAGTAATTACTACTTAACTAATATTTAATAGAATTTCAAATCATGATTACAATTTTCTCTCATACTTTCATTTCTATCCCTCTTATTCCATGTGAACAGTAAACCAGTAATGTTCACTATAGAGCATAGACCCCCCCGATAACTTGACACATACCCCCAGCCCAAATAGATCTCTCTCACTCTTATTATATCTCAACTCCAGTCCTCACTCAGATAAAAACATAGCTATCTCCCCATCTCCTCTTCTTCACATACATATATCTCATCTTCTTTACAGACTCACATACTTCTTCTTCTTCTCACCACTTCTCCATCCTTTCCTCTATCTCTGCCCGAGAATTGCACTTAACTTCTTGTAAAGTGCCAGTGCTCCCGAGTAATGCAACTCACCCCTGGCGATGTAATCATAATCGAGAAACCTCCATCGGCTCCTTCATACGAGTGCCAATGCTAAGAACCATGTTGCAAACGGTGTTATGGCCAAACTATACTGCAGTATAGCCGACTACACCACTCGAGCAGAACTCAACCAGGCGTGATCCAACCGACGCCTCTGTACCCCACTTAGGCTGATGTTCTCTACCGTTCGCCAGCTTTGCCACCTCTGACGAAGGCCCCTATACCCTCGTGATTATTTTTAGTTGACCTTGAGCCTGATAGTTAACCGAGCACGTCATGACACTCAAATCGATTGTTTAAGAGGTGCACAACCGAGCTCGAGAGAAGCCCCAAACTATCAACCAAGTTCTCCTTGGCATTTGGCAGATCTCTACTATCAATTTTATCATATCCCTCATCGTCCCCGATACTCCATTGCCCTTCCATTGTAATTAAATTTTTTGCATCTCATCGATATGAGCAATAAATAAAGATTTATTTTAGTTTTTGGACTATTCGTGGCAGCAACTTCGCACGTTGATTCTGCATGATCCAATCAGTTGAATGCAAATCCACTTCTACAGCATCATTGTTGGTATATATCACTAAGCTTATGTCAATTTTGAACATTAAATGTGCAATTTGATTGATCATAATTAGCCCCAAAATCTGGCAATTAATTTATGTTTTTTGATTTCATACTCAAAAACTAAACTTTGCTAGGTTGTTACTTTCTCGTCCCAGCTCTGGTTGACAAACCGCCTTCATCTCTATATTGCTGGTATATCCTTCTTATTCTCTATAATTTTTTATGACTTAATTTTTTCGTATATTAAGACAAACTCAAGCCTAAAGTGGGTACACAAAACTGTCTTTTTGTACTTAAAATGCTTGGAACTGACTTTGTTCTGTCAACTAGGCGACCAAATTTCAACTAACAAGAGATGTATAATCTTATCTACATAAGTCGTATTGTTATATTATGTTAGTATCTTTGTCAACTATATTACACTTTTTGAGAAAATTGTGGCTCCATTTGATATTCCATATGATACGAATACATATTAGTTGAGGAATACATGTATTCTACATAATTGTTAGAGATGTTAGGCTTTCTAAGTAGATTTTTCGTCGGAATGTGAGGCATGTAGTATGCAGGACCAGAAGAATCGACTATCAGAAAGCTATATATCCGGCTAGGTGCCTTTGTCAATGCTTTAAGCCTCCGACCTCTATCTTTCTTCAGTGGTTTGGTATCCAACTCCTAGAACATAATTTGCAAGTATTAGCAGTATAATTATTGCAATGGTATCAAACATATACGATTATTAATTGTCAATTCAGTAAAAAAAAAAATAGTCTCCTACCTCGATTGAAGAATTTGAAACCAAAGATTCATTACTTGTCCTTCTTTCATGCACGCTTCTTTTGTTGGTTATTGCTTAATTTATCCTCCTTCGCCTTGGCAAGTTTCTCTGCACAATCCTTATAGTTGGTAGTCTTACAAAAACATTATATGTAATTAAAAAGTTCTAATGTTTATGTTGTCAAGATACTTTGACAACACAAATAAACTTTTATGAGTACACTTGAAGAAGCTTACCCTAGTATATATATTGGATACTTACTATGAAATATTGTGCTCCCTTGTATATGATATGAATTATATGCTTGGTTGCATCTAAAAATGAATGTAAGTTGCTTTCATATTTATTTTTTCTTATTGAATAAAATACTGAATATTAAGTTAGTTAAGCTTACCATTCTTGATCTTTTGGATAATCTTGACAGAGTCATCATCAGAGTCATTTATAGAATTATTCCTAAAATAAACTCTAAAGCTTGGAGATCCTTGTAACTCCTCTTCTTCTTGCTTATTTATGTCATCCTTCTTTGTTTCCTCCCCCTTCTTTCTTTCCCCTGCGACTGCCATTACCACCTCCTTTAGATCCTTTATCTTGGTATGGATTGCCACCTTTTTTGTCTCCGTCTCCCCTGCTTCCAGATCATCCATTTTTTCTTCTGGCTTTAGGAGGTCTGTCGTGGACATGATGCTTATGTTTCTCTCCCTTCGTCGATGCTTAATATCATCAACACGGGACCGAAAGAGTCGAAGTCCCGCTGGCATATCCTCCTCTTTGTCCAGATTTGAAATGTTGCAACCCATTGAAGTTGAACTATACAACAATCCTTGAAAGAAGGTTCAAGAACTAGAATGCGAAGAATGGATGGATAAGGAGGAAGGCCTAAGGTTTACAATAATTTAAAGGGGGGAGGGGAGAGTCTTTCGGAAACTTTTATTGGAAAGTTAATTAAGGGAGTGTGTATGTGTAGGTATGACAATTGCCAGCTGGGAAGGTGAATATGAGCCATACTTGTTGGAAGTTAACAGATAGGAGATGGCATAAAAGGTCAACCTAGAGTTGGTCAAATGAACCTAATCAAGTTTTCAATCGTAAGGTTGGCCATATTTCAAACACGAGCAAATCCATTCATGTTAAATTCAAGTTTTACTTTGACTTGTTCATATAAAATATAATGATTAAAATTGTGTCCATTCAATAACATTCTATTCCTTGATAACTTTATAATTATATCTGGATTATGATATAAAAATCTAAGAATATTTATAATAGTTATAAGTGAGGGATTATTATAGATTATTATGACAAATAGTTCAGAATGAATGATACAATAATTTTTATGACTAAAGTATGGTAGCTTTTTTGCATAATATATACAAATTTAAATTACTATATGATAATAGAGTTATTTGTATTTACCCCACATTGCTAATCATATCTACACTAACCCCCCTCCCCCCCCCACACACATATAATTTTTATTTTAATTAGTGCTACCCCCCCTTCCATTCCTTCATAATCTGTTAATTATAATTGTAGTTACCCTAAACAGAAGCCTAATTTTTTTTTAGAAGGGGTGGGGTAGTACTAATTAAAATAAAAATGGGTGGGTGGGTGGGTGGGGGGGGGGGGGGGGTAGTGGAGATATGATTAGTAATTGTGGGGGTGGGGGTGGGGTAAATACAAATAACTCTAATAATTATCCATGAATAATAATATCATATACAATATTTTAAAAACAATAATAATATTGCAATATATATATATATATATATATATATATATATATATATATATATATATATATATATATATATATATATATACCAAATATCAGAGTTATTCTGAATAATGTTATCATTTTCTTCATAAAGAACATCCATAGGAGTAGAACATTTATAATAGTATTTTTGAAGATTAGGCTTCTTATGTTGCTGCTGCATGGGCAGAATCATAGAAGAATTATGATCAACAGTTGTTTGATCATTTTTAAAGAATTTTTGAATAGTATGTATCTGAATTGGATCTAAATGATCTTCAGATTCTTGAGAATAACTCTCATTGTTGGATTCAATATCTGAATCATCAGCTATGGAAGAATTGCCATTAAGTACTGCTAGAGTATTTTTTTCTTTAGTAGAAGAATTTCCACTTAAAGTTGTAGCTTGAAGTTTCTCAATTAAGCTTTTTATTTCTTTCTCTGTTACTTCAGGAGAGGATAACTTAAAACCACTAGTATCGCTAGCTGGTTTTATTGATATGTTATTCGTTCTTACTTCTTTTGAAATAGAAGCCTTTGGCATAGTTTTAGGTAATTTTAGTATGGAGTTGACCTTGTGAAGAACTTTATCAAGGGCAATTTCCATTCTAACCAACTGAGAACCAATTTTCTGAATATAGGCATTGGTATAGTTATTTTGCTTCACAATCTTTTGAAGCTCTTTTATTTGTTCTTCTTTATGATCGATAATTTGAATAAAGAAAATAACATCCATCTTTTCAGAGTTAACCAAAATTTTTAGTGATTCATTGGGAGGATATAGGACATGAATACATTTACCCGTATTAATTATCCAATTTTTATAACTCTCTTCTGGCGTGTTAATGCTAGCGAGTTCTTGGTTGATATAGTTATTAATAAACCATCTATCAAACCATTTGATTTTATTTATCTCCTTGAGATGAGCATAATAATGGTCTTTGAATTTATACCGTTTATCAATGGTATAATTCTTTTTAAACCAGGCTATGAATTGAACTTCTTCTTCATAAACCTCAATGATAATTTTTTGAACATTCTTATCCTGAGTAAAGTCCTAATAATTTGGATCTTTAGAAGGATCATCTTTATTACTAGTTAAAGTAATAACATTTAGAGATTAAGTACCAAAATTGGCATATAAAGGATGATTAGTATCAGTAGGATCAACCCATTCTGATTTGTATTCAAGTTTGGCAATATTATTCTTGATTTTCATAAATTTAATTTCTTCTTCTTTCTTAGAATTCTGAGAAGATTTTTTTCCCTTTTCATTAATAGAAGAGGATCTAAAACTAGAAGATGAAATTCTTGCTTTTATTTGTGGAGTAAATCTAACTTTCACATCTCCATATGGAGTTTGGATTATCTGATCGAATTCAGTATCCATAATGGGTCTAGGCAGAATTGCCTGATTAAGAACCCATCTTTCATAGAATTTCATTTCATTTCATTTAATTATTTTATTAGCAGCAATATTTTATGTTAACAAATTTGTTTCAATCAATGTCATCTTACCAGATTTGGTAAGATATCTAGCTTTAGGAGCCAAAGTAGACAATACTTTAAAGTGAATACGATAGAGAATAACAATGGTTTCTGAACCTTGCTTAAAGTTATAACCATATGTCTTACGATTAAAAGTTACTGCATCCAGTAAGTTTGTATCCGTAAGAGATAGGCTTAAATTGGGATAAACGTTAAAGTAGACTGGTCCATGACAAAGACTAGTATGCATAACACTCATAAGAGATGGTTGCCAATCTAAACATCTGGCATCTCTCAGAGAAGATATAAAAGAAGAATTTAACCCTTGAATAGTAAGAGATTTTAATGCAATCTGAATTAATCCACTATGGATAAAATTATAAGCTTCATTCCCTATATAGGGTTCAAGGTCTTCTTTAGAAAGAAATATGATAGAATGCTCAGTATCATTGACCTGAACGGTCCTTTCCATAGTTTTTATAGCTATGACAGACTTGAAATCAAGACAACCAATTTTATAGATATCCTTTGGCTTAACGCGAGGGATAGTCCATTTATTTAGTTCCTCCATATCTGAAGGGAACTCTCTCATTTGAGCATTTTTTTTAATTTGCCCTTTAACAGGGTTTTTTTTTGTTTTCCCCAATGGACAATGGATTACTCATCCAAAGATCGAGTGAGAGGGTCTACTCCATAGTTCCTGAAATGGTTAGTAAACAAAGAAATATAAATAATACCATTATATTACTATGTTATGATTAAATAAATTTCAAATTTATAAGACATAAAAGGTTTTAAAATGCCTTCATAGTTAATTTAGTCATAGCACGACTGTCAACGACTGAAACGGCTTACCCAGCCAACATAGCCAACGCGACTTGGGTGTCGTCCACTAGACCTCGATTATTCCTAGAAGTAGTCATTCTAAAACTTAAATGAATTACATAATAATCATTTCATATTGAATGATAATAGTATTAAAACATAAATAATATTTCTACTAACAACATCTTAGAAGAAAGGGAGTAGAATCACCTCAGCCTTGAGCCATCATGGCTCTGATACCAAATATCAGAGTTATGTGTAGGAGATCTTTTTAACAAAATACTGAAAGATTTTATTTATAATAACGATACTAAGTGATCGCTATAAGTTGGAAATACAAGAGAAATTTGCAGAAAGAAAGATTACAAGAACTAAAAATTGCACACTCTAAGCAATTAGGGACTCCCCTTATTTATACAAGATAAAGCTTCAGAACGAAGCATCCAGCGAGGCCAGCTGTCTTTGCACTCAATGAAAAAAAAGTCACCTATCTTCCACAAAGGGTTATCGGAGATTCTCTTTATGGAAAGAACGGTGAAGAAGACGTCTACTGAAAAAGCAAAAGATACTGTCGACAATAATGTTGGTAATTTCACCATCATGCAACAGTTGATTGGATAATCCACTAACAAAAGTTGAGAAAAGTCATCCTCAAAGCATGTGATAAAAAGGAGGATGGAACCCATAAATTATTTGTCATCATATGGATCAAGAATTGTCTGATAGAAATCATCAGTAGATATATCATCCAGGTTCGTATCCGAAGTTGTGCTGGAGATATCCATGTTAAAGTTAGCATCGAATTGTACTTTCAGAAATTGAAGGCACTTCTTTAGTTCATCATCTGAAATCTTATGATTCTTTCTGATCAGTGAGTCCTTTAATTTAGTGATAGAATTATCACCAAAGATTTTACTTTGGACACGTTTGTCCATCTTGTTATCATTATCCTTGATGGATGCCATAACTTCCAGCAATTTATCTTTTTTATCAATTCTCTGCCACCATTTCACAAGAAATTTTCGTGACATGATGGAAATATTGTTGGAATTAATTTTACAGCCAATAGTCCAGCAAAAAATATATGAAATCTAAAATTGTACAAAAAAATATAATATACTTTCCCCCCCAAAAAGATGATCATCTTGGCATTTTGGATAGGATAATATCCATTTAGAAAATTATTCCTAAATGGGATGAGGAATAATATACAGAGTAGCTCCTAGTTTTAACCACCAATCGAAGAACCTGGAGGGTATTTCGTTCTGAAGAATTTTAAGACAAGTACGAATGAAACACGAATGGGTTTTCTGAGAGTTCTCATAATAAAGAAAGTTATAGAATGCTTGAATATAATTCCAGTAATTGTAGCTGCAAACAACTACCTTATCTTTGGAGAGCTGTTGTTCTCTGTTTGGATGCAGTCTCCATGACTGAGGTATGAGAATATTCTTTATAATTACTTTGATGTACGTCACTTCCAAAGAATGTGGTTTTGCAGAATGTTCCACTGTGATAGATTTAGTAGTAATCAAAATACCTTCGTAGATATTAACAGGTTTTCCCATAACTGGAATAAAGCTGCCTTCAAGATATCTTTTATGAAGTTTCCAAGGATCCTTCATAAGAGGAATATCACTTTTATCAAGTTTGATGATTTTCTTAGAATTTAATTTTTTTAAAGAAGATGGAATCAACTTCCATAGCTTCTTTGTATAAGATGGTATTGACATCAACAGCAGGAATTGCTGACTGTTTACCCTTGGTACTAGAGCTGGATCCATCTTCAGTATGGGGCTTATTGCCGATAACCTTTCAAAATCCAAAAGAGTCAGGAGGATGTATCGTCCCTTTGCCTCGGCCTCTAGCGTGGCTGGTCATTTTGCTTCAAAAATTCATGAATTAGAAAATCAGGAAGAGAATCAATGTCAAAATCAAATATAGCTAGTTCTGCTTGCCATCTAGACAAAATTTGCTTAGAAGCAAGATTCTTAACATCTTTTTGTAAAATAGATTTATTAGAACTGCAATCTATTCGAAGTAAGAATTTTTTATTCAATAAATCATCTTGAAATTTATGAATGCATTTGATAATAGAAAGAGGTTCTTTCTTTATCGTAGAGTAATTTATTTGAGTATTATCCTATTTACCAGAATGATATCTAACAAGGATAGCATGATCTTTATTTTTGGGATCTTTTTGTTTGAGTATATCATCATAACCAATATTACTGGCATCAGTTTCAACAATTTTAAACCAGTCTGGATTGGCTAGATGTAAACAGGAAAGGTATTTAACCTTTTATTTAATAAGCTATTAAACAACTTTAGTATGATTGGTACTCCAAGGAGTAGGATTTTTCTTCAAGCTTTGATATAGGATTTTAGTATCAATAGTAATATTTTTATAAAAATTAGCAACATAATTAAGTGCACCCAGAAATCTCTGAAGTTGCTTGATATCAGTAATTTCATCAGGAAATTTTTAGGCAAATTCGATACTCCTGTGAATGGGTATAATAGTGTTATTAATAATGTTATGTCCTAAAAATCTTATTTTAGTCTGAAATAACTTCATTTTAGGAGCAGATATAATAAGACCATTTTTAATAGCTAAATGCTTGAAGATATTTAAATGTTTAAAATATTCTTCAATAGTATTAGAGAATATCAGTATGTTATCAATATAAGAGAGAATAAAAGAAGAATATTGAATGAATATTTCATTCATAATATTCTGAAACTCAGAAGGAGCATTTTTTAAACCAAATGGTATAACATTTCATTCATAGTGTCCGAATGGGAAAGTGAATGCAGTTTTGTATTTATCTTTTTTTTTAAATTTGAATTTGCCATTAACTTGACTTTAAATCAAATCTAGAAAAGATTTTTGCATTAATAATTCTGTTAAGCAAATCCCTTTTATTAGATATTGGATATCTTATCCATCTAAGGACTTTGTTAAGAGGTTTGTAGTTAATAACTAACCTTGAAACAGCTCTTTCCTTTTCAGCATTATTATTAACATAAAATGCTGTACAACTCCATGGAGAGTAAGATTTTTGAATAAAATTTTGTATTAAGAAGATCATTGATCTCTTTTTTATATAACTCGAGGTAATTGTTGTTCATTTGTTGGAACATCTCTTTAATTGAAGGATTCTTCGTAAGAAAGAGATATAATATATTGCTTTCTATCCCAAAGGCATTTGGGATATTGCTACAAGTTTGACGAATAAACTCGTTTTTAACTTATTTTATTTTATTTTTTACCTCAGATTTTTTGAGCTGATCAATAATAGATAGCTGAAAATTTTCTTCTTTTATAAAGTTTATCTGATTTTTCTTCAGATCAACCTCTTTTATTTCATTAAGAATTTTTACCACATGATTTGTGATAAATTCAAAAGTAATATTCTTTCCCTTGTAACAAGTGGAGATTCCTTGTTTATTGATTTCCTTTATAGGCATAAGTTTTTCTAGAAAATGAGTTTCTAAAATAACATGTTGTGATATCTCTTTAACAACAATGAAGTGTAAAAGAATACAAGCATTATTTTTACATATATGGACATCTGTAACCTTAAAAGGTGTTGTAAGAGCTTTGTTATTAACAGCACTCAAGGTTTGAGTAGTGCGTTCACAATATTTTAATGGAATTATTGTCTATCTCTTTATAATATATGGTTTTACCGGCGTTCTAAAAGGCTGGTGGGATCATTGTCTATCTCTTGAGTAGGCAGATATTGCTAATGCTGTCAAAATTGAAAACAATAAAGAAACTGAAGATAGTGTTATGACCTTGATCAGCACTATTTGTGATCACTTTACTGGTTTAATTTCTGATGATGGAGAACGTGTCAGAACTTTACTCCAAAATCTTTGTTGCCCTACTCTTACTCATTTTAGATGGTATAAAGATACTTTTCTAAACAGAGAAATACAATTAAGTGATGATAACTCAGCTCACTGAAAATCAAAATTCATTGATGGTCTTCCTAATCTGTTTGCAGAAAAGGTTAGACAACAAATGCGCAACAATAATAATGGGATCATACCATACAATGATTTTACTTATGGTAATTTGGTCAATGCATGCATTCAAGAGGGGTTATCCCTTTGCAATAATTTAAAATTAAAAAATCAATTAAAATCTTAAATGTTATCTGAGAAAAAATAATTGGGAGAATTCTGTAGTCAATTTGCTATGGAATCCATTAA
Organism: Iris macrosiphon; assembly: GCA_036927795.1. Classification (NCBI taxonomy): domain Eukaryota; kingdom Viridiplantae; phylum Streptophyta; class Magnoliopsida; order Asparagales; family Iridaceae; genus Iris; species Iris macrosiphon. The sequence continues at coordinate 144,146,047 of JAYESA010000002.1, read as the reverse complement.
ACCTCCTCCTGATACTAAGAGAAAATTCTCTAAAAAAAATCTTACAAAAAGAAGAATTATTCTTCTAAAAGGAGTTATCCTAAAGATTTTTCAAATGAAAGAAAGAAATTTCCTACGAGGAGAAAATTCTCAAAAAATACTAGTTCCAATTAAAAGGTCAAGTATTTCAAATGTGGAAAACTAGGCCATTATTCTAACAAATACTATTCTGATCGAAGATGAAGGGTTGAAAAAGACTTTATTAAAAATCATGATCAATTCTGATTATGAATCTGATTCATCAAGTGATGAGTCTATTAACTCTACTACTGAATGTAGTACTGATTGCGATTGCAAAAATTGTACCATTAACAGTAAAGCAAACTATTATAAATCTATCATCAAAATGTACGGTCTCTCAATTAATGTATTGACCAGTCAAGATAAAAAAGAAATTCTTGAGTCACTTTTGACTAATGAAATTAGACAAAATATGAAAGCAAAGATCATTGAAATATTGTACAATGATGAAGCTAAAGAAACTTCTTCAAGTTTTACCCCTTATACTATGATAGAAGTCTTAGCTCGAAGGAAAAGGAAAAATCCTAAGACAGTCTCTATAAACGACCTTCAATGAGAATTAAAAACTTTGAAGAATGATATTAAAGAGTTAAAGTCTAACGACGAAATAACTCAGCAAAGACTTACTCTCATTGAATAGGATGTTGAATCCTACAATGATATTATTCTATGTAAAGAAATGAAAGAACATTCTCGTCTTATCGATAGTGATAACGAGAAAGAAGATAACATTTCCGATCAACAGATTCAATCTATTATTATATATATATATATATATATATATATATATATATATATATATATATATATATATATATATATATATACACACACACAAGATTTTTGTCTTTAGAAGATTAATCTATACTTTCAAAATTTTAACTTTAGACTGAAGATCCTGTATAGTTGCAGGTTTTGTCTGGCGACTTTGATATCTAGATATTACTTCAGATATATTATAAGCATCCTCATTATGCTTTTGAATTTTGTTAAATTCATCATTTTCAAGAAGATCTATTATTTTAGCCTTGATCTTATTATCAATGCTGTCATTAATCAAAGATTCTATTATCTCATGTTTATCTTTTAAAGTTAATACATTTAAAGATAAACCATTTATTTCTACTATAGATTTATAGTAGTTGACATCATTGTTTGTAACACATTGGTTACATTAACAATTTGTGCTACAAATTTCTCTGGAGGAACTAGCTTCATCATTTGATAAACTTTTCTCATAGTCAGAGTTAATCATCAATTTATAAAGAGTCTTTCTCAACCCTTCATTTTTGATTTCATTCAACTTCTATTTTGTGTAGCATTTGCTAACATAGTGGTCTAATTTGCCACATTTGTAATATTTAATTTATTTATTCTTAGGGAAAGACGACTTCCTAGAATAATTTTTTCTTGGACAATGTCCTTGATGATGCAGTTTCATATAAACATGTGGTTGAAACTGAAGAAATCTTTACTCCGAAAAATTATTCTGAGGAAATTCTCCGACTAGAGAAAAATTATATTCTATCGATGAATGATTCATGGAAATTTAAAGATAAATATTTGGACACCACTATGTTTCCTACCAAAGATAAATATAGGAATATCTTTGAAGTTATCCTTGTATCCACTAAATCTGTAGAAATTCAATACTTTTACCAGAGAGAAAATGATCTCAAAAGTGAAGTATCTTACAGTAAATTAATCATCCGTCAGATCATGACTCCCCAGTCTTGGAAATTGCATCCCAACCAAGCTAGAATTCTAGTTCACAAGGATAAAAATTTATCTATATCCTATAATTATTAGGACTATATCAATGCCTTCTGTATTATTTTTTACTTCAATAATGTTAGGCAGAAATATTCCTGGTTTATCCGACTCTGTCCTTGTAATGCCCCACTCCGCGTCGGCATTATGTATCAGGTGAGTGGACAGAACTTCGTTCTCTGATTCTTGCACGCCTTAATAATAACCTAAGTTTTTGCTTGCAATGTTTTCATAAGAGAATGATAGAACCTGCCTTGCATGTTAATGAACGAACTCACCTAACTTGTCTTTGAAACGATAAGTCTGCTAAACGAGAATCCTGAAACCCTTGTCTAAGAGTGCATGAACATGTTCACTATCGTCTATGCTTCAAGAGAACCATATTGTGCCTGAATGTGTTCAAGTGATAAGTCAGATTACCCCTTAACAACGATAACTGTTCTGATGGTTCGTCTCGTCTGCATACTAGAGTTTATTTGATAGTGTTCCATGCATTCACATGCGGTCGAACAATAGGTTTTGGTAGAGAGTTGAACTGCATGCGTTATTAGCCACCATGGGTCACAGCTGCCATTAGCATCAGATGAATGAGTCATTGGTATGCTGTATAACCAGCTGTCGATCCTGAGATACTCGGGGATCGCCCTGCATATAGCTAAGTCATTGTGTTGGCTTGGATAGATGGACTGCCCCTAAGATTGTGCATGTGTGTCTAGCTATGCATTTGACCCTCAAGTCTCACGAGACACGCTGCGCACACCCTAAACGGAACATCGACTTGTCTTGCTTGCTTATTCAATATGAAACTCTGTTTTCCAAGATGTTTCCAAATAATGTAATATGACTCTGCTATAGAACTGCATGAAACGAACATAGGTAAAACTAGAAAGATCACTAGTAATGTAATATTTTATAACATGATTACTTAGTGTTGGTATTAGTGAATGCTTGCTTCTGTTCAGTTGTTTTATCTCACCAGAACTTATAAAAGTGCTGACCCACCAATAGTTTACTTGTTTGCAGGTATTGGATCATCCGAGGGAGCGATAGGCGTGCCACAGTCCCTAAGACCCAGAATCCTAGTTTCGATTATGCCCCGAGATGCTATCGTATAAGGGGGCATAATGTATAGAACGAATACCTTTGCATAAAGGAACCCAAGTCCCTCGATTGTCCCGAATACTCAGTTGGCTAAATGCATTGCATTGTAATAAGTCCCTTTCCGCTGCTTACTCGATTGATGCGATGATAGCCAACAATCAACTTAAACGATAAAGCCTTGTGCGGGTGCAACCCCAGGCCCGTATGGCATTATGTCCCCGATATATTCGCGCGGGCCACATCCTTTCCTTCTTCACACCCGCGGGACGGGCGCGGTGATTCGCGTCAGGCGCGCCGAGGCACGGTAATTTGCGTCCGGTTGCATAATCCGACTATAATGGGACAAGGCAAGCGACGGCGACCCGGGCAGGGTCTGGGGCGTGACAGAATGGTATCAGAGCAGAATCGATCTTCTGGCCCAAAATCCGTTGCAATGACTCTGAGATATTATCGATATGGTATTGCAATAGAGCGTTCCATACAATAAGTCCATAGATATTCTCAAAGTGCAAATGTTTTCTAAACTTGATTTGCTTGATTGTTTCGATTGAGTACGACAAGGGATAGCACTATCGTTGCTCGGAATATCGAAAAGTTTATCCTTGAAGTTTCGAGGATGAAACTTTTTGTTGGTTGGTAAGTATGTAATGCCCCGCTCCGCGTCGACATTATGTATCAGGTGAGTGGACAGAACTTCGTTCTCTGATTCTTGTACGTCTTAATAATAACCTGAGTTTTTGCTTGCAATATTTTCATAAGAGAATGATAGAACCTGCCTTGCATGTTAATAAACAAACTCACTTAGCTTATCTTTGAAATGATAAGTCTGCTAAACAAGAATCCTGAATCGCTTGTCTAAGGGTGCATGAACATGTTCACTATCGTCTATGCTTCGAGAGAACCATATTGTGCCTGAATGTGTTCAAGTGATAAATCAGATTGCCCCGCAACAACGATAACTGTTCTGATGGTTCGTCTCATCTATATACTAGAGTTTATTTGATAGTGTTCCATGTATTTGCATGCGGTCGGACAATGGCTTTTGGTGGAGAGCTGAACTGCATGCGTCATTAGCCACCATGGGTCACAGCTTCCATTAGCATCAGATGAATGAGTCATTGGTATGCTGTATAACCAGCTGCCGATCCTGAGATACTCGGGGACCGCCCTGCATATAGCTAAGTCATTGTGTTGGCTTGGATAGATGGACTGCCCCTAAGATTGTGCATGTGTGTCTAGTTATGCATTTGACCCTCGAGTCTCACGAGACACGCTGCGCATACCCTAAACGGAACATCGGCTTGTCTTGCTTGCTTATTCAATATGAAACTCTGTTTCCCAATATGTTTCCAAATAATGTAATATGACTCTGCTATAGAACTGCATGAAACAAACAAAGGTAAAACTAGAAAGATCACTAGTAATATAATATTTTATAACATGATTACTTAGTGTTGGCTTTAGTGAATGCTTACTTCTGTTCAGTTGTTTTATCTCACTAGTACTTATAAAAGTGCTGACCCACCAACAGTTTACTTACTTGCAGGTACTGTATCGTCTGAGGGAGCAATAGGCGTGCCACAGTCCCTAAGACCCAGAATCCTGGTTTTGATTGTGCCCCGAGATGCTATCGTATATGGGGGCATAATATATGGAACGAATGCCTTTGCATAAAGGAACCCAAGTCCCTCGATTGTCTCAAATACTAAGTTGGCTAAATGCATTGCATTGCAACAAGTCCCTTTCCGCTGCTTACTCGATTAATGCGATGATAGCCAACAATCAACTTAAACGATAAAGCCTTGTGCGGGCGCAACCCTAGGCCCGCACAGCATCACGTCCCCGATATATTCGCGCGGGCCACATCCATTCCTTCCTCGCACCCGCGGGACGGGCGGGGTGATTCGCGTCCGGTGAGCCGAGGTGCGGTGATTCGCGTTCGATTTGATAATCCGGCTATAAGGGGGCGAGGCGAGTGGCGGTGGCCTGGGCGGGGTCCGGGGCATGACAGAATCCCGATCTCCCATAGGCTAAATCAGTCGTTCCCGCTAGGCGAGAATCACAACGCCAGCGCTCCCGCGGAACGATCGTTTTGACCCATCCGGGCGTGATGCCGCACGAGCGTGAGCCACTCCCATGCAAGGCCGTGGTTCATTGGCTGGCGATAAGAGTTCTAAGCCACAGAGTCGCACAGATTGTCCGAGTGTAGCGAAGTCATGAACGCATAGGCGATCTGTAACAAGTTCACTGAGTCGATAATATAGCGGAAGCATTGAATAACACAAGTTAAAGTAAAGTAATTCTTTTTTGATATAAACCAGTATTACAGGTGGCGTATAGCCGAGATTACAATTTGCTCAGATCTCTCTCTCTGAAATAATAAAAGCGTGCCAAGTGGCTACAATTGTGGAATGTTTGTACAGGCAATATTCAGGCAATGTTCCAACATTATGTCTTGTATATGTGCTTTTGTTCCTGACGCAGCGCTCCAAGGCTTCAGAGGGAACTCCTAGCCTTAGCGCGTACGAAGGAAGCATCCGCACCAAACGAGGTTCTCCTGCACCCTACAAATGATCTGGTGGGTTATCAGTATATTGAATGCACTGGTGGGGAGGCTACTCGTCCGCTAGACAAATCCAAATACGTAATATAGGTTCCGTGCACCAACTATTAAGTTGTCTTTCTAGTTTCCTTAGGATCAGTTTCATGCAAAGATTGAATAGCCTAATTCGTGTGGCAATGCGCTGTGCGACATGAGAGAAAATACGGCGAGACTTACCAACTTACCATTTGACCTTCCCTGTCCAAGGCAAACAAGTTAATTCAAGCACGGACAGGTATAAACATTCAGGAGCATTCATATTGAAAACCAAGGCAATATTATATGCAAAACGAGAGTAGTGAACGGGAACACATTTTGAGTGCACAGTCATTCTCGATGCGATGTAATGACTCACACGCGGATAGCCGCTAAGCGAGAATGACTTATCTATATGACATAAGTCGCTAGCATAGCCATAATGGACGGTTCGTGGTCTCGAGACTAAAAGTGCTATGCAACACAGGTGGCGAGCCTCACTGCAGAACACTCCCTCACATAACATACGACCACTCATACGTCCCGTCCGGATCGGTCCCAGTGCCCCGGCGACCGTTCGCGGAACTCATAACAAGCCTTGTGCACAAGTTGTCCGCGACAATGCAGGTCAGGGTCTATCTTTTATCCATATCTTGACATGATAATCATGAATCTTAATCTTATTCTGAACGAGCATTTGCTCCACAAGCTGAGATTCTTTCTTTACTTGACACGATCCTCGTTTAGATGCATACTTGGCATGATTATCATTCAAGTGTGATTCTCGTTCAATATTCATTCATGCTTTGATACATTCCCCTGGTGCGGGGACTGCCTTAGCGACCTAACGGTCTCAGATACTTGCAGGTTCAATTGCACATAAGAGCTATTTGATAGTCTCCTGGCTAACTAGAATGCATGCATAATACGAATAACGTTAGACATTTGTAAGCAAGCAAGCATTTATTTCTAAGGAACTTAAGCAAACACGTTGGCTCGGACCCGAAGGTAAGCCGACAGATGAACCGTAAGGGAACTTAGCATGCGAGGGTTTGAATATAAGCAATATTTTATTTCCATGTTCTAGCACAAGCAATACAAGTTGGGATTATTCCCTTAGCTAGGTGCGTTGTATTCTTATTAGCATGTAGGGGGTGATTCACCTAGCGACTAACATAAAATATTCTATATTTTATGTGTGCTGGCTAAGCAAAGACAAGTTCACCATAGCCACCTACCTTAGTGATGATTCGCCTCGGTTGAGCGATACGTCAAGCGAGCCTCTGAAAGCCTAAGCCGAAATCATGTAGGGACAAGTCTAGATTTCTTTTGCCTCAAACTAGTATTCTCGCCTGAGCAAAGCGGGTCGGGACATTACACTTTTGCCGTTTGAATCGGTAGTCCTTTTGAGCGGAATGGTGTGTTACATCCTACACAACTCTAAAAAATTCTCGTCCTCGAGACTTACTGAAGGCCAGCAGTACATTTCAATCAATTTTGATTTAATAATACAAGGCTGAGGCAAACCTATACAAGTCGTTGTACTTGTTCATTTGGATATTAACTTGCACAAGCATTCTTGATCATCTTATCATGAGTGTGGATCATACACACACTCGAAGTGCCCCTCTAATACATGTATTTCACCAACTCGGCAATAGCAAAGTCTTAGCACTCGAGTTTCACATCTTCTTGAGTCTTGGATCATGCACAAGTTCAAGGCGTCCCTCTAACATATGCATTCAACCAAACTTAGAGATAGTAAAATTGGACAAGCTACTTGCGTAAATCATAAGGGTCTGCACAGGTTGGCACAAAGGCCCAAGCATTACAATTTCATACAAGCAATCACATTATCTAATGCACTTTTCGAAAGTATTTAGACTCATTGTTGGAACATTCCGTTAGGGACATTGAGAGAGAGCATGCACATAACACACAAACGAGCTTTCAAAACTGAGATATTCGAAATAAAGACCAAAGGCGTATAAGCCAGGCTCCGATACCAACATGTCACGCCCCGATCTTCAGCAGGCTAAATCGGCTATTCCCGCTAGGCGAGAATCACCGTGCCAGCGCTCCCGCAGAATGATCGCTTTGACCCATCCGACGTGATGATGCACGAGCGTGAGCCACTCCCGTGCAAGGCCGTGGTTCATTTACTAGCGGTAAGAGTTCTAAGCTACAGAGTCGCACAGATTGTCCGAGTGCAGCGGAGTCATGAACACATAGGTGATCGGTAATAAGTTTACTGAGTCAACAATATAGCAGAAGCATTGAATAACACAAGTTAAAGTAATTCAACTCTTAATTGATATAAACCAGTGTTACAGGCGGCGTATAGCCGAGATTATAATTCGCTCAGATCTCTCTCTCTGAAACAATAAAAGCGTGCAAAGTGGATACAATTGTGGAATATTTGTACAGGCGATATTCAGGCGATATTCCAATATTATGTCTTGTATATGTGCTTCTGTTCCGGACGCAACGCTCCAAGGCTTCAGAGAGAACTCCTGGCCTTAGCGCGTATGAAGAAAGCATCCGTACCGAACGAGGTTCTCCTGCATCCTGCAAACGATCTGGTGGGTTATCAGTACATTGAATGCACTGGTGGGGAGGCTACTTGCCCGCTCGACAAATCCAAACACGTAATATATGTTCCGTGCACCAACTATTAAGTTGTCTTTCTAGTTGCCTTTGGATCAGTTTCATGCAAAGATTGAATAGTCTAATTCGTGTGGTAGTGCACCGTACGACATAAGAGGAAACACGGCGAGACTTACCAACTTACTATTTAACCTTCCCTGTCCAAGGCAAACAAGTTAATTCAAGCACGGTCAGGTATAAACATTCAGGAGCATTCATAATGAAAACCAAGGCAATAACATATACAAAACGAGAGTCGTGAACGGGAACACATTTCGAGTGCACAGTTATTCTCGATGCGATGCAATGACTCGCACACGGATAGCCGCTAAGCGAGGATGACTTATCTATATGACATAAGTCGCTAGCATAGCCATAATGGACGGTTCGTGGTCTCGAGACTAAAAGTGATGTACAACGCAGGTGGCGAGCCTCGCTGCAGAATACTCCGTCATATAACACACGACCACTCATACGTCCTGTCCAGATCGGATCGGTCCCAGTGCCCTAGCGACCGTCCACGGAACTCATAACAAGCCTTGTGCACAATTTGTCCACGATAATGCAGGTCAGGGTCTATCCTTTATCCATAGCTTGACATGATAATCATGAATATTAATCTTAATATGAACGAGCATTTGCTCCACGAGCTGAGATTCTATCTTTACTTGACATGATCCTCATTTAGATGCATACTTGGCATGATTATCATTCAAGTATGATTCTCATTCAATATTCATTCATGCTTTGATGCATTCTCCTGGTGCGGGGACTGCCTTAGCGACCTAACGGTCTTAGATACTTGCAGGTTCAATTACACAGAAGAGCTATTTGCTAGTCTCCTGGCTAACTAGAATGCATGCACAATATGAATAACGTTAGACATTTGTAAGCAAGGAAGCATTCGTTTCTAAGGAACTTAAGCAAACATGTTGGCTCGGACCCGAAGGTAAGCCGAGAGATGAACCGTAAGGGAACTTAGCATGCGAGGGTTTGAATGTAAGCAATATTTCATTTCCATGTTCTAGCACAAGCAATACAAGTTGGGATTATTCTCTTAGCTAGGTGCATTGTATTCTTATTAGCATGCAGGGGGTGATTCACCTAGCAACTAGCATGAAACATTCCATATTTTATGTGTGCTGGCTAAGCAAAGACAAGTTCACTGTAGCCACCCACCTTAGCGATGATTCGCCTCGGTTGAGCGATACGTCAAGCGAGCCTTTGAAAGCCTAAGCCGAAATCCTAAAGGGACAAGTCTGGATATCCTTTGCCTCAAACGAGTGTTCTCACCTGAGCAAAGCGGGTCGGGACATTGCACTTTTGCCATTTGAATCAGCTGTCCGCTTGAGCGGAATGGGGTGTTACATCCTACCTAACTTCGAAAAAGTCTCGTCCTCGAGACTTACTGAGGACAAGCAGTATATTTCAATCAATTTTGATTTAGCGATACAAGGCTGAGACAAACCTATACAAGTCATTGTACTTGTTCGTTTGGATATTCACTTGCACAAGCATTCGAGATCAGCTTATCACGAGTGTGGATCAAACACACACACTCGAAGTGCCCCTATAATACATGTATTTCACCAACTCGACGATAGCGAAGTCTTAGCACTCGAGTTTCACATCTTCTTGAGTCTTGGATCGTGCACAAGTTCAAGGCGTCCCTCTAACATATGCATTCAACCAAACTTAGAGATAGTGAAATCGGACAAGCTACTTGCGTAAATCATAAGGGTCTGCACAGGTCGGCACAAAGGTCCAAGCATTACAATTTCATACAAGCAATCACATTATCTAATACGCTTTTCGAAAGTATTTAGACTCATTGTTGGAACATTCCGTTAGGGACATTGAGAGGGAGCGTGCACATAACCTACAAACGAGCTTTCGAAACTAAGATATTCGAAATGAAGTCCAAAGGCGTATAAGCCAGGCTCTGATACCAACATGTCATGCCCCGATCTTCCGCAGGCTAAATCGGTCATTCCCGCTAGGCGAGAATCACCGCGCCAGCGCTCCCGCGGAATGATCGCTTTGACCCATCCGGGCGTGATGCCGCACGAGCATGAGCTACGCCCGTGCACGGCCATGGTTCATTTGCTGGCGGTAAGAGTTCTAAGCCACAGAGTTGCACAGATTATTCGAGTGCAGCGGAGTCATGAACGCATAGGCGATCGGTAATAAGTTTACTGAGTCGATAATATAGCAGAAGCATTGAATAACACAAGTTAAAGTAAAGCAACTCTTTATTGATACAAACCAGTGTTACAGGCGGCATATAGCCGAGATTACAATTTGTTCAGATCTCTCTCTCTGAAACAATAAAAGCGTGCCTAGTGGATACAATTGTGGAATATTTGTACAGGCGATATTCAGGTGATGTTCCAATATTATGTCTTGTATATGTGCTTCTGTTCCGGACGCAGCGCTCCAAGGCTTCAGAGGGAACTCCTGGCCTTAGCGCATACGAAGGAAGCATCCGCACCGAACAAGGTTCTTCTGTACCCTGTAAACGATCTGGTGGGTTATCAGTATATTGAATGCACTATTGGGAGGCTACTTGCCCGCTCGACAAATCCAAACACGTAATATTGGTTCCGTGCACCAACTATTAAGTTGTCTTTCTAGTTGCCTTAGGATCAGTTTCATGCAAAGATTGAATAGCCTAATTCGTGTGGCAGTGCGCCGTGCGACATGAAAGGAAACACGGCGAGACTTACCATTTAACCTTCCCTATCCTAGGCAAACAAGTTAATTCAAGCACGGGCAGGTATAAACATTCAGGAGCATTCATAATGAAAACCAAGGCAATAACATATGCAAAACGAGAGTCGTAAACGAGAACACATTTTGAGTTCACAGTTATTCTCGATGCGATATAATGACTCGCACGCGGATAGCCGCTAAGCGAGGATGACTTATCTATATGACATAAGTCGCTAGCATAGCCATAATGGACGGTTCGTGGTCTCGAGAATAAAAGTGTTGTACAACGCAGGTGGCGAGCCTCGCTGCAGAATACTCCGTCACATAACATACGACCACTCATACGTCCCGTCCGGATCGGATCGGTCCCAGTGCCCCGGCGACCGTCCGCGAAACTCATAACAAGCCTTGTGCACAAGTTGTCCGCGACAATACAGGTCAGGGTCTATCCTTTATCCATAGCTTGACATGATAATCATGAATCTTAATCTTATTCTGAATGAGCATTTGCTCCACTTGCTGAGATTCTTTCTTTACTTGACATGATCCTCGTTCAGATGCATACTTGGCATGATTATCATTCAAGTGTGATTCTCGTTCAATATTCATTCATGCTTTGATGCATTCCCCTGGTGCGGGGACTGCCTTAGCGACCTAACGGTCTCAAATACTTGCAGGTTCAATTACACAGAAGAGCTATTTGATAGTCTCCTGGCTAACTAGAATGCATGCACAATACGAATAACGTTAGACATTTGTAAGCAAGCAAGCATTCATTTCTAAGGAACTTAAGCAAATACGTTGGCTCGGACCCGAAGGTAAGCCGAGAGATGAACCGTAAGGGAACTTAGCATGCGAGGGTTTGAATATAAGCAATATTTTATTTCCATGTTCTAGCACAGGCAATACAAGTTAGGATTATTCCCTTAGCTAGGTGCATTGTATTCTTATTAGCATGCAGGGGGTGATTCACCTAGCGACTAGCATAAAACATTCCATATTTTATGTGTGCTGGCTAAGCAAAGACAAGTTCACCATAGCCACCCACCTTAGCGATGATTCGCCTCGGTTGAGCACGTCAAGCGAGCCTCTGAAAGCCTAAGCCAAAATCCTGTAGGAACAAGTCTGGATATCCTTTGCCTCAAACGAGTATTCTCGCCTGAGCAAAGTGGGTCAGGACATTGCACTTTTGTCGTTTGAATCGGCAGTCCGCTTGAACGGAATAGGGTGTTACATCCTACCCAACTCCGAAAAAGTCTCATCCTAGAGACTTACTGAGGGCTAGCAGTACGTTTCAATCAATTTTAATTTAACGATACAAGGCTGAGGCAAACCTATACAAGTTGTTATACTTGTTCGTTTGGATATTCACTTGCACAAGCATTCGAGATCAGCTTATCACGAGTGTGGATCATACACACACTCGAAGTGCCCCTCTAATACATGCATTTTACCAACTCGGCGGTAGCGAAGTCTTAGCACTCGAGTTTCACATCTTCTTGAGTCTTGGATCGTGCACAAGTTCAAGGCATCCCTCTAGCATATGCATTCAACCAAACTTAGAGATAGTGAAATCGGACAAGCTACTTGCGTAAATCATAAGGGTCTGCACAGGACGGCACAAAGGCCCAAGCATTACAATTTTATACAAGTAATCACATTATCTAATGTGCTTTTCGAAAGTATTTAGACTCATTGTTGGAACATTCCGTTAGGGACATTGAGAGGGAGCGTGCACTTAACCTACAAACGAGCTTTCGAAACTGAGATATTCGAAATGAAGTCCAAAGGCGTATAAGCCAGGCTCTGATACCAACATGTCACGCCTCGATCTTTCGCAGGCTAAATCGGCCGTTCCCGCTAGGCGAGAATCACCGCGCCAGCGCTCCCGCGGAACGATCGCTTTGACCCATCCGGGCGTGATGCCGCACGAGCGTGAGCCACGCCCGTGCAAGGCCGTGGTTCATTGGCTGGCGGTAAGAGTTCTAAGCCACAGAGTCGCACAGATTATCCTAGTGCAGCGGAGTCATGAACGCATAGGCGATCGGTAACAAGTTCACTGAGTCGACAATATAGCGAAAGCATTGAATAACACAAGTTAAAGTAAAACAACTCTTTATTGATATAAAGCAGTGTTATAGGCGGCGTATAACCGAGATTACAATTCGCTCAGATCTCTCTCTTTGAAACAATAAAAGCGTGCCAAGTAGCTACAATTATGGAATATTTGTACAGGCGATATTCAGGTGATGTTCCAACATTATGTCTTGTATATGTGCTTCTGTTCTGGACGCAGCGCTCCAAGGATTCAGAGGGAACTTCTGGCCTTGGCGCGTACGAAGGAAGCATCCGCACCGAACGAGGTTCTCCCGCACCCTGCAAATGATCTGGTGGGTTATCAGTACATTGAATGCACTGGTGGAGAGGCTACTCGCTCACTCGACAAATCCAAACATGTAATATAGGTTCTGTGCACTAACTATTAAGTTGTCTTTCTAGTTGCCTTAGGATCAGTTTCAAGCAAAGATTCAATAGCCTAATTCGTGTGGCAGTGCATCGTGCAACATGAGAGGAAACACGGTGAGACTTACCAACTTACCATTTGACCTTCCCTGTCCAAGGCAAACAAGTTAATTCAAGCACGGGCAGGTATAAACATTCAGGAGCATTCATAATAAAAACCAAGGCAATAGCATATGCAAAACGAGAGTCGTGAACGGGAACACATTTCGAGTGCACTATTATTCTCGATGCGATGCAATGACTCGCACGCGGATAGCCGCTAAGCGAGGATGACTTATCTATATGACATAAGTCACTAGCATAGCCATAATGGATGGTTCGTAGTCTCGAGACTAAAAGTGCCGTACAACGCAGGTGGCGAGCCTCGGTGCGTGCTGTAAACAGCTTACGTATGCCCCGATGGATCCACTAAAAGTGCATAAACATTCAGGAGCATTCTTAAGGGGGGTAGATTGTAATCCCCTGATTTTTAAAAATTTTAATTTGGATTTTTTCACAATTTTCTAGAATTTTTTGAGATTTTTCTCTAATTAAATTCAGGTGTTTTAATTTTTAAATAATTTTTAAAAGAGAATAATAAACCCTGACTGTTGTAATACAGCTTAAGTATGCCCCGATGGATCCATTAAATTGGGTTTGTCCATCGGTGCGTGCTGCTGGCCATTATCACGCGTCCAGTTCCTCGATATTTTGGGACTGGGGCGTGACATGGTTTTTGTGGTGGCCCATGCAGGTCTACGACTAAATTGTTCAGTTTTAACTTAGGACCGAACATGCCTGCAAATAAGAATAGGATAAGTTTTTAGGATCTCATCCACTTGCTTGAATCATTTTTGATATCTATATCGTATTCGAACTAATTTTTTGACTTGCATCTTGCCTTGATTCCTGTGCGCCTCTTATAGTTTATTTTTGATGCAGAGTAATGGATTCACAAGTAAACGACGGAACTCCAGCAAGAACACCAATAGGTGCTGAAGCCACCTACGGAGAAGATGAAGTGACGCTATTGAGTGGAGATCCCTCTACTCACCGAAGCAGCCAAGCAGATAAGCAAGCTTCTAGATTTCGGCGTGATGATATTCCGCCGCCTCCGTAGTTCGTTCCACCGATGCCTGTATTCCCACAAGGACAACCTATTGACGGGCAACAAATATTCCAGATGATCTATGCAATGATGCAAGCCCAGCAACAAGTCCAACATGAGGCTCAGCGTCGCGAAGCTGATTATTTGAGGAACAGTCTAGTAAATGCACTGGAGCAGGCTAACCTACCAGCTCAACGACCAATGACGGGCTCTATCACCGATTTCCGCCAGCTGAAGCCCCGTACCTTTTCTGGCATGGAGGGACCAACAGAAGTTCATGAATGGCTCACCAATATTCGACATCAATTAGAAGCAGCTGAGCTTCCACAGGAACGTTGGATGACTGCCGTCAGAATGCAATTGACGAACAATGCTCATTACTGGTGGCTATTCGAGGAGACCAGGCTCGGACCAGACCGGGTCACTTGGGAAGAGTTCTCCAGACTCTGCCAGGAGATGTACATTCCGGCTATCGCTCGATCAGAACTTCGGGACAAGTTCAATCGCCTCACTCAGGATGCTATGACGGTGGAAGAGTACAACGCCGAGTTCATTCGTCTAAGTCGCTTCGCCCCAACATTGATCCCGACAGAAGAAGAGAAGGCCGAGAAGTTTTTCGACGGACTCAACATCGAGTTACAGAAACTAATTGGATCTGTCGCACCAACTTCGTACTCGGACATCCTTGCTGCAGCCCGATGCATGGAGCGCGTCACCAGGAGAGAGACTAGTCTGAAGCGGCCTTCCCCATCAGCAACATCCAAAGCACCAAAAGAAGAAGCTGCAAAGAGACCTCACCAACAGCAGAAAGCAGCTACACCATAAGTGATAGTCCTTGCTACTTGTCACTATTGTGGCAAAGCAGGCCATATCGCCAAGGAATGCCGACGCAGATTAGGGCTGTGTTTAGCATGCGGATCCCGTCAGCATTCGGTAAGGGATTGCACTCAACATGGAGAAGGAGCACCAAGGGCAAACCAACAAGCTCTACCAGCACCAGGAGGACATCAACCAAGGCCACCCTTGGCACTTCAAGCAGCACCCTACCAGCAAGCCCAGCAACAGCAGAGGGCACCACCTCAAGGACGCGGCCAAGTTTTCGCGATGACTGTGGGAGACACGCAGAACCATGGCGTAGCTAATACGAGTAAGTTTTTTTTGTAGTTCCGTTTCTAGCATTTCTGTAGTTCGTGCCTGCTGGTTCGTGACCCTAGACTTAACTTGATAATTTTAACTTGCTAATAATTGATAACCTAGTATTAACCTAGTAATTTTGAACTTATAACCTAGAATGTTTTATAAATGTTAACCTGATATATTTTTAAAGAATAACCTGTTTTTCTAAAAACTGTAATTTTCTAGATTTCCTACATTTGGGAAATTGTATAACTCCATTGCTTAGGGAAATGATTTTCTCTAGGTATTTAAACCCTCAACCTTGATTTTCTTCATCGTATTGGGATTCGAATAAATTTTGCAACCGTGTCATCTCTGTTGACCGGTTATTCTTTGATTGCGAGGACGTAATCCTCTTAAGGGAGGCAGATTGTAATCCCCTGATTTTCAAAAATTTTAATTTGGAATTTTTCACAAATTTCTGGAATTTTCTGAGATTTTTCTCTAATTAAATTCAGGTATTTTAATTTTTAAATAATTTTTAAATAATAATAAATAATATTAAAATATTATGAAATAATATTTTATGGTGTAAAATAAAAAAAATAGACATAGGGTAATTTTCCGGAAATTTATTGGACCCCGAAAATAATTTTAAAAGCCAAAAACCTATTTTTTAAATAATTAATTAATTTAAACCAAAACAAACCGGTTGAACCGGGTTCAAACCGGGCTGAACCGACCTGAACCCGGTCCAGCTGAACCGACCGGGCCGATCGCTCCTTAGCGGGTCGGGTCGGGTCCGCCCGACCGAACCCGCACCCGCTCCGACCCGAACCCGCCACCCTTTCTCCTCCTCTGTGAAACTGACGAACCCGCCGCCTGTTCCGTTCACCTCCCCACCGGCCGCCGGTGGCGCATCCCCTTCGTCTCCCCGAACCCCCGACCGCTCCACCTCCCGCACCCTCCACCGGCCGCCCCACCAGCTTCCATCTCCGTATATATAAGACCCTTTCTCCTCCCTCCGGCCACCCGAATCCTCCGCCGTCGGCTGCTCCCCGTGCCACCACCTCCCCTTGCCGAGCCTCGCCAGCGCCGCCTCGCCGACGACGTCGTCCCCGCGCCATAGCCCCCTCTTCTTCCTCCTCCTTCCCTCACCTCCCTCGACAGGACCACCCCGAGCCCCATTCCCCTCCGGTCAGTCCCCGACGCCGCCGTCCAGCCTCCCGCGTCCACCGCCGGATCCGCCTCTGCTCCCCCGACCGCCTCCTGCCAGCGCCGCCCTACCACAGCATCCCTCCGGCCCTCCCGAGCTCCGGCCAGCAGCGTCCCCAAACCCTAACCTAGGACACAGGACTCAGGACACGGACACGGCCCTTCGCGTCGTGTCAAACACGAGATAATTCGGGTTTTTCGAACCATGTTCAGGTACGCGTATCTCCCTGCTCGTTTATCCGTTTTCGATTCCGTCAGTTGCATCGCGTAGCCTGCATGACCCCCTCGGTGTCCGTGCAAACCGCTCGGTGCATCGCGACCTGTGGTGATCGCGAATCGCAATCCAAAAATAGGAGAATCAACGCCCTGTTTTACCCCGAAACTGAGTACGCCCCGCCAAACGGGACGACTTGGTCGCGTGCGGTCTTCACCGATACGTGCGCGTCGTTGATACGGACGTACGGGATTTCGCAGAAGCTGATTCGGATGTGCGTGCACACCGAAATCAACGCGTATCCGCGGACATCTTCCCGTATCCGACCTTTCTGGTTCTCACTGTAACTTAGTGTACACACTTCGGATCGAGACGAAACTTATGCCATCGGACTCTTAGAAATACGCTGGTCCTGTGAGCCAAGTTTGGTTCAATTATGAGAACTTTGACAAAATCGCGTGTTGTGGGCTCCACAGGCTCCACTCGATGGGCGATTTTGAGAACGGCTCATCGGAATCCAATTCTGGAAGTTTCGTTGGGTTCGTATCATTGTTCCTGACCTGTTGACACTAAGTTGGATTGTTTTGGAGACCTTTGACCCTGACGCATTTTTCGGTGCAAAGCGGCCCACATGTGGACCCCATTTTGCCCTGAAATGTCATTTTTGCCCCTGTGTCCAAATTGGACTCAAGGATAGGCGTTTCTAGCTGATTAATAATTTCTGGATCTGATGGTGATATTTGTTTCAGCAACTGGAGTACTGCCTGCAATCCCCGCTGAAGCCAGAGCTACAATTGGAGCCGAAACACCAGGCAAGTGTACCTTGCCATAAATTGCAGTATAATGATTCAATTTGTTCTCCTGATTTATTTTCTGTGACTGTTGTACATGCTCAATCCTAGGGCCGTGTGACTTGCTTAGCGTCTGATTATAGTCGGGTGCCAATACCGTACGCGGGGTTGTGCAATGTCAACTAGAGATGGATATCGTGATATTTACATTCTCGTACTTGCCATATCAAGTACATTATACCTAGGACACCTGACACGAATCATGAGAATCTTCCTGAATATTCAAGGTGATTCTGTATAGGATACAGATTTATGACTTAGATATTTTACATGCTTAGATTTTATCCTGACTTATTGTATTAGTTTAATCTTGCGTAACATGAACATTGAGAACTGTGACGTGATATTACATTGGGTGGGGAGAGTATTACCATATCAAGGCTGATTATAATATAAATAATGTCATCTGGAGGTGTCTTAGTCTCTGATACAGAGCTTTGGCGCAAGTTCTGGCCCTTCGAGAAAATACTGCTATGGTTTCTTTGACACTGATCCTGTAGTAGTCTCAGCCTGAGTATGAATAATAACTCTCACTTGCATTATCACTTAGCTGGTTTATTTATTTACCCTATTTATTTTATTTACTGCATTATTTTGGCTTGAGCTTTTCTGTACCTTGCTATGTCCCCTGAGGACCTGGATCCAGATTATGTCCCCAGGTTTAGCTGACGAGATCTATCCAGAGATATACGGAACATGAGCACTTCTCGGACCAGTACCGAAACCTGAGGACGAGGTGATCGCTGAGGACTTCTCCTGAACAACTGCTTCGCCATGCTCAGTTTTATTTGGCCAATAAACTCTTTATTTTCCTGTTTAATTGAACTTGTGTAAACAGACTTAATATCGGGTTGTTCCCCAATTTTATTTACTTTGACTGGTTGTTGTATAATATTTCTTTTGATGATATTGCTATCTTTTATCTGTGGATGAGAATAGTAAACCCTGACTGTTGTAATACAGCTTAAGTATGCCCCGATGGATCTATTAAATTGGATTTGTCTATCGGTGCGTGCTGCTGGCCATTGTCACGCGTCCAGTCCCTTGATATTTTGGGACTGGGGCGTGACAGTAGAACACTCCGTCATATAACATACGACCACTCATACGTCCCGTCCGGATTGGATTGGTCCCAGTGCCCCGGCGACCGTCCGCGGAACTCATAACAAAGCCTTGTGCACAAGTTGTCCACGATAATGCAGGTCAGGGTCTATCCTTTATCCATAGCTTGACATGATAATCATGGATCTTAATCTTATTCTGAATGAGCATTTGCTCCACGAGCTGAGATTCTTTCTTTACTTGACACGATCCTTGTTAATATGCATACTTGGCATGATTATCATTCAAGTGTGATTCTCGTTCAATATTTATTCATGTTTTGATGCATTCCCCTGGTGCGGGGACTGCCTTAGCGACCTAACGGTCTCAGATACTTGCAGGTTCAATTGCACAGAAGAGCTATTTGATAGTCTCTTGGCTAACTAGAATGCATGCACAATACGAATAACGTTAGACATTTGTAAGCAAGCAAGCATTCTTTCTAAGGAACTTAAGCAAACACGTTGGCTCGGACCGAAAAGTAAGCCGAGTGGTCAACCGTAAGGGAACTTAGCATGCGAGGGTTTGAATATAAGCAATATTTTATTTCCATGTTCTAGCACAAGAAATACAAGTTGGGATTATTCCCTTAGGTAGGTGCGTTGTATTCTTATTAGCATGCATGGGATGATTCACCTAGCGACTAGCATAAAATATTTCATATTTTATGTCTGCTGGCTAAGCAAAGACAAGTTCACCGTAGCCATCTACCTTAGCGATGATTCGCCTCGTTTGAGCGATACGTCAAGCAAGCCTCTTAAAGCCTAATCCAGAATCCTGTAGGGACAAGTCTGGATATCCTTTGCCTCGAACGGGTATTCTCACCTGCGCAAAGCGGGTCGGGACATTGCACTTTTGCTGTTTGAATCGGCAGTCCGCTTGAGCGGAATGGGGTATTACAGTCCTGATATCTTAAATTAGGAAATACCCGCACGGTTCAACAACTGGTGGATACAAATCGGTGCCACACTTGAGATCCTTACTCCATCTCTTCAGAAGGTATTCTCGGATTGGATTCAATCCTCCCCTTACTATCAAAAACTTGACACTCTTTTTGAGGAAAAAAGTACCATGTATTTCTTCGTCCAGTATGAAATTACATACATCTTCAAATAGACAATTAAAGGTGAATATGATTCGAATAACTTTCCAATCTTCGTTAGAAAATTTCTGATTAAGTGGTGGAATAAGATTGATGAGAAAGAAAAATTGCATTAATCAAGAAATCAGTTAAGGATAATGAGATCTTTCTTGACTCTCAAATTAAGAGAGAAATTATGGAAGAAAGTCCACTAAAAATTATTAGGGATATTACTATAATTTAATCTTAGGGATAAGATTTTCTATCCCAAAAATTATTAGGGATATTACTACAATTTAATCTTATGCTGGATTTCTGATTTCTTTAATTGCTGAGATATATTCACCTGAGCAATTTCTTCTTTTTAAGAAATTAATCTGATTTTCTTTCAGAGTAAATTCATTTAATTTTTTAACATTAGGGTTAGCTATGAACTCAAAAGTTATTATTTTGCCTTTATAGTTGGTTCTAATTTCTTCCCTATTTTTCTCTTGAATAGACATAATTTTTTTAAGAAATGGAGTTCCTAAAATAACATGCTGAGATATTTCTTTCACAACAATTAAATGTAAAGAAAGGCATATGCTATCCTTATAAATATTAACATCTGTAATTTTGTAAGGAGTGGTTAGTGCCTTATTATTAGCAGCACTAAGTGTCTGGAAAGTACGTTCACAATATTTGATAGGAACAATCCCTTCTTTGATATAATTTAGATCTGCACCACTATTAACTAGTGCAATCAAATTTGTAATATGATGCTCATTATTAATGAGTAAATATATTTTGATATACCATTTATGGGTAATAAATAGATCTAGTTTTTGCAAGAGTCTTTCTCTTCTTGTCTTTTGTTCTATTTAAACAGATGAGAGGTTAAGGTGATCCTCAACTTCATTATCTTTTTTATTAGAAGATTCTTCTTGTTCAAATATTATGGCTTCATTTCTTGCTCTATTAACATTTTCAAGAAGCTCTAAATGTCTCTAGATTAATATATCCTGAGAATGTAGAGGTTTAATCTCTACTTTCAAAATTTTAACTTCAGACTGAAGATCCTGTATAGTTGCAGGTTTTGTCTGTCAACTTTGATATCTGGATATTACTTCAGATATATTATAATTATCCTCATTATGCTTTTGAATGTTGTTAGATTCATCCTTTTTAAGAAGATCTATTATTTTAGCCTTGATCTTATTATCAATGATGTCAGTAATCAGTGATTCTATTATCTCATATTTATTTTTAAAGTTAATACATTTAAAGATAAACCATTCATTTCTACTATAGATTTATAGTAGTTGACATCATTGTTTATAACATATTCGTTACATTGACAATTTGTGCCACAGATTTCTCCGGAGGAACTAGAGATTCAACATCTGATGAACTTTCCTCATACTCATAGTCAGAGTTGATCATCAGTTTATAAACAGTCTTTCTCAACCCTTCATCTTTGATTTCATTCAACTTCTATTTCGTGTAGCATTTTCTAGCACAGTGGCCTAATTTGCCACATTTGTACATTTAATTAATTTATTCTTAGGGAAAGACGACTTCCTAGAATAATTTTTACTTCTAGAGACGGTTGATTCTTGTTGCTTATTGTGTCTCTTGGAAGAGTATTTCTTTCATTTAT
Source organism: Iris macrosiphon (assembly GCA_036927795.1). Taxonomy (NCBI): domain Eukaryota; kingdom Viridiplantae; phylum Streptophyta; class Magnoliopsida; order Asparagales; family Iridaceae; genus Iris; species Iris macrosiphon. Next base: position 144,124,353 of record JAYESA010000002.1, on the reverse strand, counting down.
AAGATTTTTTAAAATTCTTATAATCTTTTTCTTTTGAACTAGAAGGTTTCTTAGAAGTATCAATTGTGATCTGTTTGCAGAACTCTCCTAATTGCTGTCTCTCAATCAATTTCTAAGATTTTATTTGATTTTTTAACTTTAAGTGATTACATAAATCTAAAAATTCTTATACATACTTGTTTACAAGATTTGTATATGTGTATTGATCATAAGGGATTGACCCATTATTTGGTTTCTTAATACTTGCCTTATCTTTTCAGCAAAGAGATTGTGAATGCCATCGATAAATTTTTATTTCCAATGAGCATTATTAGCATCTCCTAATAGCATTACTCTACTTAGATAAGTATCTTTATACCATCTAAAGTGAGTTAATGTCAGACATTTCAAATTCTGAAGAAGAGTTCTAACTCTTTCTCTCCATGGTCGATTATTCCACCTGTAAAATATTCTAATATTGTAATAATGAGGGTATAAACAACATTTTATTTCTGTTCATTGTTCTCAGTTTTAACGACATGCAATATTTTTGTTCTTTGTGGTGCTATTAAACAGTTATTCCACCAGCCTTGAAGAGTATCAGAGAAACCACAAGTAATAAAGCCATCAATATCTTTATCAGAATTGTTATTAACTTTAGCTATATTTGAATACATCATCATTCGATGTAATTGATAATGAATTTGCGTATCAGAAGCACCATCTATGTTCCATTCATAGATATCTCTACCACTATAATAATTTTAGATGATAGAATCATTTTCTTCATATAAGACATCGACATGAGTCAATCTTTTATAGTAGTATTTTGTCAAGTTTGGTTTATTATACTTGACTGGTTGTATCATATTATGGCCATGACTATAATTAATATTTTTGATCTTTTACGACAATCATTATGATTTCTAAAAGATTTTTCTATTTTTTAATCGAAATTGGATTGATATTTTTCTCTACATCTTCAATCTGATTATGTGAAGATTCTGAAGAAACATCTTCTTCTGAAACCTCAGAAGTTGATTGAAAACTACAGCTTTGCTTTCCAAGAACATGTAATTTTGGTTCTTCAGTAAATACTTTTATTGCATGAGCTATTAGCTCCTTTAACTAATTTTCTTCTCCATTAATAGTATGCAAATTAGATTATCTGAATTGAGCAATCATCTCAGTAATGTCTTCCTTTGTAAGCTCTATACACTTTGTATCCTTCAATATTAGTAGGAGTTTTCAAAGGTATGTTTGTCATTTCTTTTAACGATGGTAAATCAGATAAATCTAAATTCTTTATTACACTAATCTTATGTAATAAAGTTTCTAAAACTGATTCCATTTGAGTCAGTTGTTTACCCATTATTTGGATAAATACATTAGTAAAATTATTTTGTTTTACTAACTTTTGAAATTCTAAAATTATTTCTTTTTTACTCTTAACTACTTTGAGAAAAGAAGTGGCTTCAATTTGTTCATTCATATTTTTAACTGTGAATCTTATTGATTCATTCGGAGGATAAGTAGATTTAATCTTTGTTCCAATAGATCCCATATTAAGAATCCAAAAAAAAATTCTAACACATTTATTTGTTTATTTCAGAAGAAAAATAAAATTTGATATATATATATATATATATATTATATATTATATATTATATTTATATTTAGTATGCTAATAACTTATAATAATAATGATAATAATAATAATAATAATAATAATAATAATAATAATAATAATAAATATATATCATAGTTTTATTAATAATATAAATATAAAATATATAAGTTATTAGCATACTAAATGGTCAAACAATGATATTAATAAAGTACCATTTGATCAAAAAAGATAAATAATGTTACGAATTTACTACATATTATGTTATATCTATTCGTATATTCCAAATAATACAAAATATATAAAAGTAATAAGACAATCCAATCAAAAGAAGAAAGATAAATGTTTTTAAATGACCAAAAAAAACTCAACGTATATAATTTTTTTTACTTATTATCAGGATTTTTCAAACAACAACTTGGCATGGTAACATTACTTATGTGAATTTTAGGACCTGCTAATAAGCATATTTCATAGTACCATATTAATTATTAATATGAAATATATCAAAAGCAAAATAAGTAAGTTTCATCATGATTTTTTTTTATGTATTTTTGTTATTTCTATTAGTTAAATTTATATTTCCCCACCATAAATTTGTACATACAAGATATTTACATTTTGCCCCAATAAATTAGTTAAAGTAAGATAGTAAATATGTGAAGATAAATTTTGCCCCCACCATAAATTTGTACATGCAAGATATGTAGAGATAACTAAGAACCCTTGTTTTAAATTTATTCTTCTATCAAATAAAAATATGAATATTAACATAACTTTCTTAGAGGGCTCCAATCTTTCTAAGAAAGAATGTATTATGTAAATGCTGAATATAAAAAATATTTGCAAAACCCAAAAGAAACCTTGTCTTTAATGAAACCAATTTCTTATTCCCCATCCATGATCCTGATCATGATGCTTTTACATTATTTAAGACATTACAAGCGGTAAACATTATTATTTTGATTTTTAATATAAACTGATGTAGAAAATACAAGCATAATAATTTGGGCCAATTTTTTTTTAACGAGAAACATGTCTCCAAATGGGTTGAACTTTGACTCTTGAATAGGCTGATGGTTGAAGACAATGCATTATACTAGACTAAAAGGCACATTGTCATCCTTCTATCTGCCATCTACACCAAGGAAACACACTGAGGTGGGGTGGGGGTGGTGGAAAGCCATCAGATACTTAAGTCACAAAGTTAAAGATGATGGACAAGAACTTAGAAGATAGTTTAAAGAATAGAATTCCTACCTTGATTTTTGTACCATGAGGCTACATTCATAGAATTTCGGAAAGGACATGTAATAACATTGATGTTGATTACTCGTTTTGCCATTGTGGGCATTAATGATGGATTTTAGTCCAAGTTGCTTCACTATTTTCAAAGATTTAATAATTATCCATATAAGTAATTTATGACCTTATGAAGATGTCATGTTATTGAGCTTCTTGGATCACTTGACTTAGGCCGATAGCTGTAACGACTCGCTCCGCTCAGCTCAGCAAGATGAAGCATTGATACAATGATGTTTGGACTTGGCTTTTCAAAGACGAGCTCAGAGTCCCGCTCGGCTGAAGGAAAAGCCCTCGTTCAGGTGGGTGGCTTTGCTGAACCCATTATTGCCTAGCCTTCACACTTAATAAAGGACGATATATGCTAGCCGCTGGGCAATACCCTGATGCATGCTAATAAAAGAGAGATGAACCCACATAGCTAAGGGAATAACCTCACTCTTTATCATTTCGTATGGAAAATGGATTGTAACTTGGATGAAAAGATAGAATTTGTATCATTTCTTTGATATAGACCACTTGCTAATGTTTTAGACTTGCGTATAGTAGAAGTGTTTATTCTTGGCACGTAGACTATCTCAATTGTAAAGTATAATTTATTTTTTGTTGCAGTAACTTATCATATAAAATACAACACTGTAATAAGCTATCACATGAAACCATAACATTGTTACCTTATATAAGAAGACTATAATTAGTTAATCCTTGAATTCAAAGATAGAACATTAGAAAGATATCGGGACCGTTGGGTCACCAAGGCAGTTTTTGGACCGGGAGCTGCATAAAGATAGAAGATATAAAAGAAGAGATGGCTCGGGGAGCTTAGTAAAGTTGAGAAGTTTGAGATTCAGAGAAAGATTTGAGTACCATGGAAACGATTGGAGAAGAGATGTCACCCCCACTTTTTGGATTAGGGGTATTTTCGTCTTTTCGTAATTAATGAGTAAATGACTGCATGATAATTGATTATTCTCAATTTTTGTGACTTTATTTTGTTGCACCTTACCGTCATTTCGAATTTCAGAACACCACTTGCATTCACTTTTATTAAATTGATTCATAAGTCGAACTTGTACAACTTTTATTGTTTAGACACCGTGGTGCAAGAGTACATTGAGGTATCCATTCCGTTGGACGATACGTAAATAAACCCAAATTCTCCTTTAGGTGTAAATTCCAAATTCTTGGAAGTGTGTAATACAACATCAATTTCCCTAAACCATGGCCTTAGACCATCTAACCAAAGCATTCTAGCAATTTCTTTATTAATTAAAATTCCAACCATTGTAATACCCATAAGAAAGCCCAATCCCAAGAAGGCCTTGACCAGACCTAATTCTAGGTCAACCCAAAGTCTACTATGATTACATATATATACATAAGTATTGCTTCCCTATTTCCTTCCCAATTAAACCTAATACACCAGCCGACCATCTCTGACCCCCCCGACTTTACTGTTCCTCGCTGACCCCGAGTGCCGAATAACTGCTGACCCCGAGCGCTGAACAGCCCGCTGATCCCGAGCGCCGAACAGCCGCTGACCCCGAGCGCAGGACCCGCTGTCCCCGAGTGCAGGACCCGTTGATCCCGAGCACCGAACAGCCGCTGACCCGAGCGCAGGACCCGCTGTCCCCGAGCGCAGGACCCGCTGCCACCGAGCCTGGACGCTGCCCCGCCTGAACGCCGCGTCGAAATCGCCTGAACGCCGCATCGAACCCGCTGAATGCTGCGTCGAACCCGCTGAATGCTGCATCGAACCCGCTGAACGCTGAACCAAGCCCGACTGCGTTCGCCTGGAGCCGTCGCGACCCGCTGCTGTCGACGCCGAGTACCCCGCCGCTCGTCAACACCACTTCAATCGACCGACCACCCCCTGATCGTTGACATCATCGTCCTCATCATCGTGCCGCGTGCAGGTTCGCTCCTGTCCACATTTTCGTCATTTCCTGTGATATATATATATATATAACTATAAGGACGTATGTATATACGTATTTGCATGCATATTGGTATATTGGTATGTATATTATATGTTCCCAGCTAATATCTATATACATACGTATAAGTTGTGTATAGGTATTCCCTAGTATATAAATACGTGTATTATAATCATAATTAATGAATATTAATGCAGATGCCTATGAACCGTATAATTCTCAATCAGCATAATACATACGTATATAGAAATGTGCATCGTATGAATTGAATTAAGTATAAACATATGAATATCTATTAATTATGTAATTAATTAGTACTACGAGATACGTTAGCCGTAGTATGTACTATGTAATATATGCCCTAGATGACTTGAGTGTAACCACGGAAACCCCGTAGTTACATTAACCTGTGACCATGTAGTATGTTAGCAGACTGCCATATGTACACCGACGTACTGTCAAGACCATATTATTGACTGTCTATTATGCACAACAACGACAGACGTGACCACCCCTAGTGTAGCCTGTTGAGATCATTATGTTGATTGTGTGCTAGAGTATTATCTGATGAAGTATTGTATTATATGCTATGTCTATAGGACTGTTGGATCATTCAGACGACACCTTAGAACCCAGACAGTGGTATTGCCAGCTAAGGACCACAGGCGAGTACATTCTCTGACAGTTTCCATTATGTTGATTATCTCTATAATTCTTGTTGTATAGCGTACATGACTCTGACACTGTTCTTTACATGAGTTGGCATCATTGAGACCTGTCACGAGGAGTCATGATTGGAATCCATCGTGCTAGCTAGGGAAAATAGGGAAATATGAGTAGTTTATGTGATCATACCCAACTTTACATGCAGTATTAGCTCACTCACATCTCACGTCGGTGCAGCCTTACCCTTACATGCCTCATCGTTGTTACATCTGGTTAGCCTGACCTGTTAGGGATGATCGCTAATCCATATAATGAGTCATATAGTCCCAAGCCGATCACATGATATACTGATGTTTCACACACTTAGATAGATGATTTCTTGACATGTATCTTGATAGATGGATCTTGTATTTCCATATGTTCTAGTTGCTGTTATTATACACACTTATATACCAGTTCTTTGTACTTGCGTACACTTGTAGTTCTATTCCTTGTCAGATGCATATTGATGATGATGTTCCAGTACTTGTTCCAGTATTTCTCATGGCCAGTATTTCATTCTGTCTTATATTTTTTTACACTGTATTATAGTTTTTGTCAATATATGTGGAACTGCTGTTAGAGGTGTATTTTCGTTCCAATCCTGACTGGATATTTTTTCCAAAAAATCTTGAGGATTTCTGTACCACGCACTACGGACCAGGTATAGATACAGACTATGTACCAGAGATCCTAGAGGAGACTATGCTTCTAGATGAGACATTGCCTACAGCTATCTAGATAGTATTTATTTATGCTTGAGACTTATGGAGGTTATTTCAGCTTATGTTTAGACTTATGTTAAGTTTAATTGGAGACTTGTGTTGGACAGCTAGACTGTGATTTATCTTTATGTTTGAGACATGGTATTTAACTATGTCATTTCCTTTTATCTTTTATCGTGCCTTATAGTTGTTGTGATTGAGTTACTTGTGAGATTATTGTGAGATGTATGTTGACCTCCTTATGGAGATGGACATCATTGACAGGTGTTAGCTGTATAGTATTACTGTAACCTAGACAGCGTTCTACCGCCGATGCTGTGGCGTAGGCTGGACGTACCCACGCTCTCGTGCCCCTATACCGGGTGCGGGTCGTGATACGTTTTTAGTGGTGGCCTATGCAGGTCTAGCTTCGCAAGTTATGCGATATTGTGGTAGTGCGACAACTTAGTTGTACTGCTGCGAGCCTGTGCTAGGATATAGGAAATATGATCTAGGATGAGAAATGCTCAATCACACTAGGAAATTCTGAACTTCATATTGCTATTCTAATGGATTGTTTCCTTTAGCACTATAGTGTCCTTCCTTGATAATATCATATCTATCACCTTAATTGATTCTTTGATCTGTATTCAGGATGTCGCCGAATACTAGATTCATGAGAATGGGAGCAGCTAATTCAGAGAGGACTGTCACCTCTCAACCTGATGAACAGATACCTGGAGATTCTCCTACATCTCCTGTTCGTGTGGGAGTGTCTGCAACTAACGGGATTCCTCCTCCACCTATACAGAGGATTGCCCCAGCTATAATAGACAACCTTCCACCACCACCGACACCGATTCCCGGAGGAGTGTCCACTAACGGGGCACAGATGTTCGCACTGATGCAGGGCATGCTAGAGGCCCAGAGAGTAACAGCAGAGGCTCAGCGTGTTCAAGCTGAGGCTCAGAGAATGCAAGCAGAAGCACACCAGGCGCAGACCGAACTAATGAGAGAGAGCATGGAGAATGCTCATCAGGTGACTCTCCAGGCTGTGGAGAGAGTAGCACGACAACCGCAACATCAAGGTCAACAACAACAGAGGCCCGGTACCATAGTGGACTTTAAGAGGATGATGCCTCGAGAGTTCAAAGGCACAGAAGGAATACTATATGCTGGCGAATGGTTAGAAGACATAGAGAGGAATCTGCGCTTATCATAGATTCCAGAGATTCTTCAGATAGAGGCCGCTGGCAGCCAGATATTTGATATCGCACTGACCTGGTATCGTACAGAGCCGAGGCTCGCCGCTAAAGGACTTACTTGGGAGGACTTTAAGGAACTCTTTAAAGAGAAATTCTTTCCTGACGTAGCCTTGGGAGCATTAGAAAGTCAGTTCCATGACTTAGTCCAAGGAGGTATGTCAGTCGATGAATATGCTGCAGAGTTTTGTCGATTGAGTCGATTTGCACCATCGATGGTTCGAGATCCAGGAGACAGAGCACAAAAATTTAGGAAGGGATTAAATAGGAAGATCAAGTCTCGTACTTCGGGACGATGTACTGCTACATTTGAGAGTATTCTGATGGATGCCCAGATTGCCGAAGACGACTTGGACCTCAGGCCCAAGAGAGGACGCGATACATCTGGAGCAACATGAGGTAACACAGGACCAGCCAAGCGCCCACATTTTCAACAACAACATAGGAAACACCAGCAACAACACCAGCAACAACACCAGTAGCAACACCAGCAACAGGCACCAGTTCGAGGACATGCTCAACAACAGCAACCACAAAGACATAATTAACTCGTTGCCCCATGTTCGTATTACGGAAAGATAGGACATACAAGAGACATCTGCAGAAAAGGTTGGGCACTTACTTATTGTGTGGATCAGCAGCACATCAGCTGAGGGACTGTCCAGCTATTCAGACTCGCCAAGGAGGAGGATGTCACGACCCGCACCCAAAATTTGGGCATGAGTCATGGGTACGTCCAGCCTACGTCGCAGCATCGGCGGTAAAACGCTGTCTAGGTCTCAATATATAATATATCCTGTCAATAGTTTCAACTCCGTACGGAGGACAATGATAAATAAACCACAGTTCTATGATATACTCAATCACAAGCTAATATAAATTATAGCACGATGAGAATAGAAAAGAGTTCTAATAAAAACCAACCACAATAATCCAACTCAAATCCTGGGTCTAAATGACCTCACAAAGTCACAAGATAATAAATACATCTCAGTCTCTGTCTAAGGCAATAATGCAGAAAAAATAGTCTAAGAGCAGCCAGGTACGTTCTCCTCTAGGCTAGGCAACTCCTCTGGGGTTTCTGGAGTGAAATCACCCTCTAATCCTGGGCCGTAATGAGTGGGGCAAAGATCCTCCAGGTCCTCTGAAAAATGTTATCCAGTCAGGATTGGAGCGAAGCACAAGCACTAACAGCAGTTTCATTAAATTTACAAAATCTATAAACAGTGTAAGAGATACAAGATGGAAATAAATGCTGAATTTGAGAAGTACAGGAGAAATAAAATAGACAATAGAACATCTAGCAATGAACAATAAATAGTGAATGCTAGAACAAGTGAATGAGAATAAAATAGACATCTAGCTAAGTGTTTGAATTATCAGTTTATTATGTGATCGGCTTGGGACTAGATCAGGCTGGTTATATATGATTAGCTATGATTCTTGAAGGTCAGGCTAACCATATGGTTAGCTATGATGCATGATAATGGTCAGGCTAATCATATATAACAGCTATGAAGCATGATGATAGTCAGGCCGCACCCGACGTGAGAAGTGGGGTGAGCTATGATGCATGGTAAGGATTTGGATATGATCACATAATCTACTAATAGTTCCCCATCCCCAGCTAGCACGGTGGATTCCAATCACGACTCCTCATGATGGGGATCTAGGGTGCTAACTCGTGTATCCACAGTATCAGAATCAAGTATGTAATACACTACAATTTATAGAAGTAATCAACAATGAAAACTGTCAGAGAATGTACTCGCCTGTGGTCCTGAGCAAAATGTGAGGATCGATGTCCAAAGTGGGATCACAATGACCTAATATGGAAATTCAATGTTAATTAATGAATTAAAATAATAACATGTTTAACAATTTAAATACGAGGTTTCTAGGTTATATCTAAGGTTAATAGGTCTAACTATGGTTGAACCAAGGTTTACCTATTTATGGGGTTAGTACCTTAACTGATACATCAATACTAATCCAACTGATACTACAGACTGACATAGCTCTAACACTAACTACCATATCTAACTGATACTTATAAACTATAATTTACTGACAGCCAATAAAACTAATACTACATACAATTCACTACTGCTATAACTATTAACATATCTATACACTACCAAACCTTTCATACACTACTACCTATCATTAACTTCTGCTATTGACTGCAACAAAATATACTAACTACTAGTGGTACTTAGTACCTAAATTATACTAATTGTACAAGGTCTAATATTAACTATAATAGTATACTACTAATTTAATCAACTGCTATTCATCCTACACCAACTATATCAGCAATAATTGAGATACTTACTCCAGTACAGTGCATTTGGTGCACTGCAACAACCCCCAGAATTTAACTGATACAGGCACTCATCAACACACTGGCTAACTGATGCATTTTTTCCTAACACTAATACTAAACCCCAATGCCCAACACACACTGGACAGGAAATACACAGTCATGCTCCTCACCTAACTGCCACACACACACACTTGCACAAGTCACTGATACCTAAATTCCTAGACTCCCTGAGAACTTCCTCAGTATACACAGGCTTGGCATTCTGTCCTACACCCTCTAATATGTATTCTGATACATATTCACAAGTACACACAGTTTCTAAAACACACACACACATAATCCTAAGACAAAACTGATACACACAGGAATACCACACATCTCACTGCTCAGACCTACACATGTAGACACAGTTCCCTTACCTGATACATACCTACTGAAATCCTCACCTATACACTCTCTCCCCAATCTGATACACAGGCACAATTCAACAGGGTTGTATACACACATGTGCACACAGCTTCTGAAACTGATACACACACCCTACTAACCTAGCTACACAGCCTACTGTCCTATACTCACAAATTTCTGTGATGAAACTGATACCCACACTGACACTCATAACTCCCTGCACCCACAGCACACTCAGGTAAACACACACAAGATCAACTCCCCTCACACCTATGACTGATACACATTGAAAACTCACTAGTACACGCTGAAATCTGCACACACTGTGATATAAATGCACAGGCACAGGTAAACGCAGTTCACATCTAAACAAGGACACACACACACACAGAACTAACAGTATACACACACACAAACCTGATTACACATGGACACAGGTTCATTGATACACGAACTGATACATAACTACCCAAGTTCTGGATACAATGAAGTACACACAAGAACCACAATAATACACTGCACACACATACAGGATTCTAATACCCTAAAACCTGAACTAAACCTAGGGCACACATGCTGATTTCACACAGTTCTCTCAACTCACCCTGCACACAGGAAAACACACAACCCACTGCCCGACTGCACAGGGAAAAATCCCCCATAGTGCACAACCCGACTGCACACACAGATTTCTACCGTGTCTGACATCCCCAAGACACGGGGACACAAGATACATACTACAATAACACAATTATATTTAGGTATATAGATTTATGTATCAAAATATGCAGAATTAAAACACAAGGATAGGCAAAACCCCTAATGAACATTTCAACAAACACGAAGTGTGCAGAAAATCAGATTTACTCAAGAACCCAACTTAAAACCCTAAAAATCAAGATCAAAACTAAATGTAGGGGATGTAAACATGCCTACACGAAAATCCCTAGGTTTAAGGTTCCAGAGATTTGGGGAGAACACTCGAAAATTCACCAAAACCCTAGATCTCCTAGGTTTACATGTAGAATCCCTAAAATTCGAATTCCAAACCTTAGGGTGGGTTCCTAATGGCCATTAACAACAGGAAAAATAGAGATTAAATTTATAAAATAGGGTTTTACCTGTAGGAAGATGGTTCCCTATGAAAGTTCTTCCTTCCCAAGTTTCCTTGACCCAAGTTCCCTGCTTTCCTTGTTTTGGAGGAGGAGAAAATAGAAACCTAGGGCTAGATCTCGAAAATTGGGTGGGGAGATGGTTTCTCTTGTGGAGGCTAGGGTTTCCTTTTTCTCTACGTGAAGAATAGCTTAGAAAGAGGCTTCCTTTTTATATTAAAGCAAGTTTAGGGTTTCCATGCATAGTTTTTAGGTTAAACCCCCTGGCCCTCTCATGTAGAACCTAATTAACTCAGGTTTAGGCAATTCTAGGGTTTGAGGTCCAAACCTAAAATTAGAATTCTAGGGTTTCACTAGAACTGGGTTTACAATTAGGGTTGACTCACTAGGGTCTGTCCTAATGAGTTCTAGGGTTTGACCTAAAACTAAACATTACTAATAATAATATAATTAGTTACAAAACTCAGCAATTAATTAAATTCATAATTATTTAAAATAGCTAAATTACACAAATGCCCTTATATGGAAAAGTGGTAGTGACAAGTCTACCCTCCTAAAAGAAATTTCGTCCTCGAAATTGGACTGAACTACAACAAGAATAAAATCAGAAAAGGAATATACCTCGAGTCTAGAAGAGATACGGGTATTGCTCGCACATTTCGTCCTCTCTCTCCCAGGTCGACTCCCCTGGAGAGTGATGTCTCCATGCAACACGAACCAAAGGGATGGTTTGGTTCCGCAACACCTTTTCTCTGCGGTCCAAGATCTCTACGGGCTGCTCATGGTAGCTGAGCGTCGGACCAACCTCAATCTCCGAGTGATCAAGTACGTGACTAGGGTCTGCCACGTACCGTCTCAGCTGCGACATGTGGAACACATCATGCACTTCCTCCAATGCAGGCGACAAGTCTAGTCTATACGCCACTGCACCTACCCTTGCAAGAATACTGAAGGGTCCGATGTAGCGTGGGCTAAGCTTCCCGCTTCTACCAAAACAAATCGTTCCACGCGTCGAAGAAATCCGTAGGAAAACTAGATCGCCAACCTAAAACAAAACAGTCTCAACACGCAGTCTAAACAACAAACACAAGCCAGAAAACAATAATCTATACCTGAAACTCAAGGGGTCTACGGTGGCTGTCGGCCCAATGCCGCTGTCTGTCCTGCGCCACTCGCAGTCTGTCTCTGATGAGTTTCACCTTTTCTGCTGCATCCACGACCATTTCTGGTCCTAGCAAGGCTCTCTCTCCAACGTCGTCCCAAGATAGCGGTGTACGGCACCTCCGTCCATAAAGAGCCTCAAATGGTGACATCTCGATGCTGGCCTGGTAGCTGTTGTTGTAAGCGAACTCTACCAGGTGCAGATGATCCTCCCAAGAACCTCCGAGATCTAAAACACAAGTGCGTAGCATATTCTCGAGAGTCTGAATAGTCCTTTTAGACTGCCCGTCTGTCTGGGGGTGATATGCGGTACTGAACTTGAGCTGAGTGCCCAAGCTAACCTGCAGACTCCTCCAGAAGTGGGAAGTGAAACGACTATCCCGATCCGAGACGATGCTCACAGGAACTCCATGAAGCCTAACAATCTGTCGCACGTACATCTCTGCTAGCTTCTCTGTCGACGTGCCCACCTTAAAAGGTAAGAAATGGGCTGATTTGGTCAACCTGTCCACGATGACCCAAATCGCGTCCTTTCCTCCTGGAGAACGTGGAAGCCCTGAAACGAAATCCTTGGTCACGTGCTCCCATTTCCATTCTGGAATCGGTAAAGGTTGAAGCAAACCTCCTGGCCTCTGCCGGTCTGCCTTTACCTGCTGGCACACTAGACACCGAGATACGAAGCGTGCTACCTCGCGCTTCATTCCATACCACCATACGTGCTCCCTCAAGTCTCGGTATATCTTGTTGGCACCGGGATACATCGAGTACTGAGAGCGGTGTGCCTCTTGCAAAACCTTCTCGTGCAGCTCCCCGTTCGGCACACACATCCTCGTGCCGTGCCGTAAAGAACTATCATCTGTGATAGTAAAGTCGTCCGACAATCCCATCTGAACCTGTGCCCTGATACTCCTTAGGGCCTCATCCTCGTACTGCGCAGCTCTGATCCTGTCCATCAACTCAGACTGTATCTGCAATCCCCACATTTGAATCTCAGTACCGGGAACTAACACCTCAATCTCCAAGCTTTCCAAATCAGCCAACAAATGCCTATCTGTCGTCAAGTACATAGCCATCGGATACCTGCTCAAGGCATCGGTGACTACGTTGGCCTTCCCTGGGTGGTACTGCAATGAGATGTCAAAGTCTTTCATCAACTCCAACCACCTCCTCTGCCTCATGTTCAGCTCCTTCTATGTGAACACGTACTTCAAGCTCTTGTGGTCTGTGAAGATCTCCACACGCTCTCCGTACAGGTAATGTTTCTACAGCTTTAGAGCAAAGATAACTGCTGCCAACTCTAAATCATGGGTGGGGTAGTTCTTTTCATGAGGGCGTAACTGCCTGGAAGCATAGGCAATTACCTTTCCGTGCTGCTGAAGAACGCATCCCAGACCCTTCCCTGAAGCATCACTGTAGATGGTGAAACCACCTGTCCCTGCTGGCAACGTCAAAATTGGAGCTGTCGTCAACCTCTTCTTCAGCTCATCAAATGCGGCCTGGCACTCCTCCGTCCATACAAAATCCACATCCTTCCTAGTCAGCCTGGTCATCGGCGCTGCAATCTTAGAGAAGTCTTGTACAAACCTCCTGTAGTATCCTGCTAGCCCGAGAAAACTCCTGATCTCAGCTACCGAACTGGGGGTAGCCCACGACTCCACTGCCTCGATCTTCTTTGGGTTTACCGAGATTCCGTCACCCGATACCACATGCCCAAGAAATTTGACCTTGTCAAGGAAGAATTCACACTTAGAGAGTTTCCCGTACAGCTTCTCCCTCCTGAGAGTCTCTAAGACCAACCTCAGGTGCTCTTCGTGCTCCTCCGGGGTCTTGGAATACACAAGAATATCGTCACTGAACACCACCACGAACTTGTCAAGGTACTGGTGGAACACCTTGTTCATCAGGTTCATGAATACTGCCGGTGCATTGGTTAAACCAAATAGCATCACCATGAATTCAAACTGGCTGTATCTGGTCCGAAAAGCTGTCTTCGGCGTGTCTTCTCTCTTCACCTTCACCTGGTGATAGCCTGACCTCAAATCTATCTTTGAAAACACCCTCGCCCCGCTCAACTGATCGAAAAGATCATCTATCCTCGACAGCGGGTACTTGTTCTTGATAGTGATATTGTTCAAAGCTCTATAATCAATGCACATACGCACCGTGCCATCCTTCTTCGGTACGAACAATACCGGAGCTCCCCATGGTGATGAACTGGATTTGATGAAGCCTTTGTCCTGCAGCTCCTCAACTTGCTTCTTCAGTTCTGCCAGCTCGCTGTTGTTGACTCTATAGACATGTTGTGAAATGGGCTCCGCTCCTGGAACCAAGTCTATAGAGAATTCAACATCTCTGTCTGGCGGCAAGTCTGGCAACTCTTCTGGAAATACATCCAGGAACTCCGCTATCAGAGGATGTGGCAACTCCTCCTCTTCTGCCCTGGCTCCGCAAAATGTGCTCCTGCTCTGTTCCGCTGCTCCTCTGACGACCTCAAACTCTGGCTCTCCTGGTGGTCTAAATAATACTCTGTCTCTATAGCAATCTATAGTAGCATGATCCCTACTCAACCAGTCCATTCCGAGCACGATATCGTACCCCGGAAGTGGCATAACAAGTAAGCTCGCACTCAACTCTCGGCCTCCTACTGACACCCTCCGGTCCTTGCAGTAATCATGGACTAGTATAATACCTCCACCAGTCATGATCTTGCAAGTCCTAGCTAATGGTTCTGTGTCTAAATGATGTCGAAGTGCATATGATACAGACACAAAACTATGGGAAGTGCCAGAGTCGAATAAGGTAAATGCAGGAATACAATCGAGAAGAACCGAACCTGTGATCAAGTCTCCTGCTGGCTCGATCTCCTCGACTGCCATGGCGTACGCTCGCCCCTGGGGTGCACCTCTCTGCTGCTGATGCTGGGCGAACTTCTGATGTTGCGGTGGAAGTGGTCCCCTCTGTTGTTGGCCTCCTGGTGCGGTAGGCACCCTGTCTGATCCTCTCTGGGCGGCTGCTCCACCCTGACCTGGATGAAAGTTAGGACAATCCTTCAGCTGGTGTGTCGTCGATCCGCAGGATAGACATGAGCCCAATCTTTTCCTGCAGATATCTCTAGTATGTCCTATCTTCCCGCAGTACGCACACTGGATAGCGGGCTGGTTCTGTCTCTGTTGCTGCTGCTGGGCCTGCCCTCGGGCTGGTGCCTGATGTTGCTGCTGAAAGGGTCTCTGCTGTTGCTGCTGAAAGTGTGGACGCTTGCCCGGTCCCGTACTACTGTATGCTCCTCCGGAACCATCGCGTCCCCTCTTGGGCCTGAGGCCCAAGTCGTCCTCGGCTACTTGGGCATCCATCAATATGCCCTCGTAGGTAGCTGTGCGACATCCCGACGTGCGAGACTTGATCTCCCTTGTCAGCCCCTTTCTGAATTTCTGGGCCCTGTCCCCCGGATCTCTAATCATCGATGGCGCGAAGCGGCTCAGACGGGAAAACTCTGCGGCATACTCGTCGACGGACGAGCTCCCCTGGGCTAAGTCATGGAACTGACTCTCCAAAGCTCCCAGGGCAATATCAGGAAAGAACTTTTCTTTGAAGAGTTTCTTGAAATCCTCCCAAGTGAGTCCCCTGCGCAAGAGTCTCGGCTCTGTGCGAAACCATGTCAAGGCAATGTCGAACATTTGGCTGCCAGCGGCCTCGATCTGGAGGGCCTCCGGAAGCTGTGCCAAGCGTAAGTTCCTCTCGATGTCCTCTAGCCAATCATCGGCGTAGAGTATCCCTTCTGTTCCCTTGAACTCCCGAGGCATCATCCTCTTGAAATCCACAATGGTGCCCGGCCTCTGGTGGTGCTGATCAGGACGCTGCTGCTGCTGAGTGACTCTCTCCACAGCCTGGAGAGCCACTTGGTGAGCATTCTCCATGTTCACCTTCATCATCTCTGTCTGGGCCTGATGTGCCTCAGCCTGCACTCTCTGGGCCTCTGTCGACGTCCTCTGGGCATCGACCATGTCCTGAATCAAAGCGAACATCTGTGCTCCATCGACGGGCACACCTCCTGGATGCTGAACTGGTGGTGGTGGTGCCATCGTAGCTGTGGGGACCCTCTGAACTGGTGGTGGAGGACCCCCGAATGCTGCAGACACTCCCACATATACTGGAGATGTAGGAGGTGCTGCGAATGTCTGTCCGGCAGGGCGAGAGGTGGCAGACCTCTCTGAATCTGCTGCTCCGAGTCTCTGGGACCTGGTCCTCGGCATCCTGAAGACAGATCGAAAGAATCAATTAAAGCAATAGATACGATATCATTAAGGAAGGACAGTAAATTTCTAAAGGAAAATCATTAAGAGTAATGTCATAAGAATCAGAATTCCCTAATTTGTGATTGAGCATATCCTCGGCCTAAATCCTATTTCCTAAAACAGGCTCGCAGTAGTACAACTAAGTTGTCGCACTACCACGACACCGCACAACTTACGAAGCTGGACCTGCATGGGCCACCACTAAAAACGTGTCACGACCCGCACCCGAAATTTGGGCATGAGTCGTGGGTACGTCCAGCCTACGCCGCAGCATCGGCGGTAGAATGCTGTCTAGGTCTCAACATATAATATATCCTGTTAATAGTCTCAACTCCGTACGGAGGACAATGATAAATAAACCACAGTTCTATGATATACTCTATCACAAGCTAATAGAAATCATAGCACGATGAGAATAGAAAAGAGTTCTAATAAAAACCAACCACAATAATCCAACTCAAATCCTGGGTCTAAATGACCTCACAAAGTCACAAGATAATAAATACATCTCAGTCTCTGTCTAAGGCAATAATACAAAAAAAATAGTTTAAGAGCAGCCAGGTACGTTCTCCTCTAGGCTAGGCAACTCCTCTGGGGTTTCTGGAGTGAAATCACCCTCTAATCCTGGGCCGTAATGAGTGGGGCAAAGATCCTCCAGGTCCTCTGAAAAATGTTATCCAGTCAGGATTGGAGCGAAGCACAAGCACTAACAGCAGTTTCATTAAATTGACAAAATCTATAAACAGTGTAAGAGATACAAGATGGAAATAAATGCTGAATTTGAGAAGTACAGGAGAAATGAAATAGACAATAGAACATCTAGCAATGAACAATAAATAGTGAATGCTAGAACAAGTGAATCAGAATAAAATAGACATCTAGCTAAGTGTTTGAATTATCAGTTTATTATGTGATCGGCTTGGGACTAGATCAGGCTGGTTATATATGATTAGCTATAATTCTTGAAGGTCAGGCTAACCATATGGTTAGCTATGATGCATGATAATGGTCAGGCTAATCATATATAACAGCTATGAAGCATGATGATGGTCAGACCGCACCCGACGTGAGAAGTGGGGTGAGCTATGATGCATGGTAAGGATTTGGATATGATCACATAATCTACTAATAGTTCCCCATCCCCAGCTAGCACGGTGGATTCCAATCACGACTCCTCATGATGGGGATCTAGGGTGCTAACTCGTGTATCCACAGTGTCGGAATCAAGTATGTAATACACTACAATTTATAGAAGTAATCAACAATGAAAACTGTCAGAGAATGTACTCGCCTGTGGTCCTGAGCAAAATGTGAGGATCGATGTCCAAAGTGGGATCAAAATGACCTAATATGGAAATTCAATGTTAATTAATGAATTAAAAGAATAACATGTTTAACAATTTAAATACGAGGTTTCTAGGTCATATCTAAGGTTAATAGGTCTAACTATGGTTGAACCAAGGTTTACCTATTTATGGGGTTAGTACCTTAACTGATACATCAATACTAATCCAACTGATACTATAGACTGACATAGCTCTAACACTAACTACCATATCTAACTGATACTTATAAACTATAATTTACTGACAACCAATAAAACTAATACTACATACAATTCACTACTGCTATAACTATTAACATATCTATACACTACCAAACCTTTCATACACTACTACCTATCATTAACTTCTGCTATTGACTGCAACAAAATATACAAACTACTAGTGGTACTTAGTACCTAAATTATACTAATTGTACAAGGTCTAATATTAACTATAATAGTATACTACTAATTTAATCAACTGCTATTCATCCTACACCAACTATATCAGCAATAATTGAGATACTTACTCCAGTACAGTGCATTTGGTGCACTGTAACAACCCCCAGAATTTAACTGATACAGGCACTCATCAACACACTGGCTAACTGATGCATTTCTTCCTAACACTAATACTAAACCCCAATGCCCAACACACACTGGACAGGAAATACACAGTCATGCTCCTTACCTAACTGCCACACACACACACTTGCACAAGTCACTGATACCTAAATTCCTAGACTCCCTGAGAACTTCCTCAGTATACACAGGCTTGGCATTCTGTCCTACACCCTCTAATATGTATTCTGATACATATTCACAAGTACACACAGTTTCTAAAACACACACACACATAATCCTAAGACAAAACTGATACACACAGGAATACCACACATCTCACTGCTCAGACCTACACATGTAGACACAGTTCCCTTACCTGATACATACCTACTGAAATCCTCACCTACACACTCTCTCCCCAATCTGATACACAGGCACAATTCAACAGGGTTGCACACACACATGTGCACACAGCTTCTGAAACTGATACACACACCCTACTAACCTAGCTACACAGCCCACTGTCCTATACTCACAGATTTCTGAGATGAAACTGATACCCACACTGACACTCATAACTCCCTGCACCCACAGCACACTCAGGTAAACACACACAAGATCAACTCCCCTCACACCTATGACTGATACACATTAAAAACTCACTAGTACACGCTGAAATCTGCACACACTGTGATACAAATGCACAGGCACAGGTAAACACAGTTCACATCTGAATAAGGACACACACACACATAGAACTAACAGTATACACACACACAAACCTGATTGCACATGGACACAGGTTCATTGATACACGAACTGATACATAACTACCCAAGTTCTGGATACAATAAAGTACACACAAGAACCACAATAATACACTGCACACACATACAGGATTCTAATACCCTAAAACCTGAACTAAACCTAGGGCACACATGCTGATTTCACACAGTTCTCTCAACTCACCCTGCACACAGGAAAACACACAACCCACTGCCCGACTGCACAGGGAAAAATCCCCCATAGTGCACAACCCGACTGCACACACAGATTTCTACCGTGTCTGACATCCCCAAGACACGGGGACACAAGATACACACTACAATAACACAATTATATTTAGGTATATAGATTTATGTATCAAAATATGCAGAATTAAAACACAAGGATAGGCAAAACCCCTAATGAATATTTCAACAAACACGAAGTGTGCAGAAAATCGGATTTACTCAAGAACCCAACTTAAAACCCTAAAAATCAAGATCAAAACTAAATGTAGGGGATGTAAACATGCCTACATGAAAATCCCTAGGTTTAGGGTTCCAGAGATTTGGGGAGAACACTCGAAAATTCACCAAAACCCTAGATCTCCTAGGTTTACATGTAGAATCCCTAAAATTCGAATTCCAAACCTTAGGGTGGGTTCCTAATGGCCATTAACAACAGGAAAAACAGAGATTAAATTTATAAAATAGGGTTTTACCTATAGGGAGATGGTTCCCTATGAAAGTTCTTCCTTCCCAAGTTTCCTTGACCCAAGTTCCCTGCTTTCCTTGTTTTGGAGGAGGAGAAAATGGAAACCTAGGGCTAGATCTCGAAAATTGGGTGGGGAGATGGTTTCTCTTGTGGAGGCTAGGGTTTCCTTTTTCTCTACGTGAAGAATAGCTTAGAAAGAGGCTTCCTTTTTATATTAAAGCAAGTTTAGGGTTTCCATGCATAGTTTTTAGGTTAAACCCCCTGGCCCTCTCATGTAGAACCTAATTAACTCAGGTTTAGGCAATTCTAGGGTTTGAGGTCCAAACCTAAAATTATAATTCTAGGGTTTCACTAGAACTGGGTTTACAATTAGGGTTGACTCACTAGGGTCTGTCCTAATGAGTTCTAGGGTTTGACCTAAAACTAAATATTACTAATAATAATATAATTAGTTACAAAACTCAGCAATTAATTAAATTTATAATTATTTAAAATAGCTAAATTACACAAATGCCCTTATATGGAAAAGTGGTAGTGACAGAGGAGCAGCTCAGAGAGGACCAGCCAGAGCACCTATTGTACCAGGAGGCCAGCAGAGAGGACCTCCACTTCCATTACAGCAGGAGAGGTTTGCTCAGCAGCAGCAGCAACAGAGAGGAGCACCACAAGGACGAGCTTACGCCATGACCACTGAGGAGGCCGAGCCAGCTGGAGACGTGATTTCAGGTTCAGTTTTACTTAATTCTATTCCAGCACTTGCATTATTTGATTCTGGCGCTTCCCATAGTTTCGTATCTGTATCCTATGTCATTAAACATTATTTAGAAACGGAACCATTAGATAGGACTTGCAAGATCACGACAGGAGGAGGCATTATCCTAGTCCGTGATTGTTGCAAGGACCGGAGAGTGTCATTGGAAGGCCGAGAATTGAGCGTGAGTTTACTCGTCATGCCACTTCCAGAATACGATATTGTACTCGAAATGGACTGGTTAAGTAAACACCATGCTTCTATAGATTGTCACGGAGGTAGAGTAGTATTTCGACCACCAGGAGAGCCAGAGTTTGAGATTGCCAGAGGAGCAGAGGAGCGGAGCAGAGGCACTTTTTGCAGAGCCAGGGTGGAAGAAGAAGAGATACCGCATCCACTTATAGCGGAGTTCCTGGATGTATTTCCAGAGGAGTTGCCAGGTTTGCCACCAGACAGAGATGTTGAGTTCTCTATAGACTTGATACCAGGAGCAGAGCCTATTTCACAACATGTCTATAGAGTTAACAAAAATGAGTTGGTAGAACTAAAGAAACAAGTTGAGGAGCTGCAAGACAAAGGTTTTATTAGGTCCAGTTCATCGCCATAGGGAGCACCGGTATTATTTGTACCAAAGAAGGATAGCACGGTACGTATGTGTATCAATTATAGAGCTTTGAATAACCTCACTGTCAAAAACAAATACCCGCTGCCGAGGATAGATGATCTTTTCGATCAATTGAACGGAGCGAAGGTGTTTTCAAAAATAGACTTGAGGTCCGGCTATCACCAGGTGAAAGTGAAGAAAGAAGACATACCGAAGATCGCCTTTCGAACCAGATATGGCCAGTTTGAATTTACAGTAATGCCGTTTGGTTTAACCAATGCACCAGCAGTATTTATGAACTTGATGAACAAGGTGTTCCACCAGTACCTTGAAAAGTTCGTAGTAGTGTTTATTGACGACATTCTAGTATATTCAAAAATCCCAGAAGAACATGAAGAGCACCTGAGAATAGTCTTGGAAACACCCAGGAGAGAGAAATTATACGGAAAGCTTTCAAAGTGCGAGTTCTTTCTTAAAAAGGTTAAATTTCTTGGACACATGGTAACGGGTGACAGAATTTTAGTTAACCCAAATAAGATAGAGGCAGTGAAGTCATGGGCTACCCCCGGTACGGTAGCTGAAATCAGGAGCTTTCTCGGACTAGCAGGATACTACAGAAGATTTGTACAAGACTTCTCCAAGATTGCAGAGCCAATGACTAGGCTGACCAAGAAGGATGTGGAATTTGTCTGGACAGAAGAATGCCAAACCGCATTCGATGAGCTGAAGAGAAGATTAACGACAACACCAGTTTTGACGTTGCCATCAGGGACAGGTGGATTTACTATCTACAGTTATGCTTCAGGAAAAGGGTTGGGATACGTTCTTCAACAACACAGGAAAGTAATTGCCTATGCATCAAGACAATTATGCCCTCATGAAAAGAACTACCCTACTCGTGATATGGAGTTAGCAGCAGTTATCTTTGTCCTAAAACTGTGGAAGAACTATCTGTACGGAGAGCGTATGGAAATCTTCACAGACCATAAGAGCTTAAAGTACGTGTTTACACAGAAGGAGCTGAATATGAGACAGAGAAGGTGGTTAGAATTGATGAAAGACTTTAATATCTCATTACAGTATCATCCAGGGAAAGCCAACGTAGTCGCGGATGCCTTGAGTAGGTACCCAATGGCTATGTGCTTGAC
Organism: Iris macrosiphon; assembly: GCA_036927795.1. Lineage (NCBI taxonomy): Eukaryota > Viridiplantae > Streptophyta > Magnoliopsida > Asparagales > Iridaceae > Iris > Iris macrosiphon. The sequence continues at coordinate 144,101,668 of JAYESA010000002.1, read as the reverse complement.
TTCGGATAGACACTTATTAGCTGATCTTGAGAGCTTATAAATTGAGGTATTAGTTCCAGGAGCTGAGATTCAGATATGGGGACTGCAGATTCAATCAGAGCTGATAGACAGAATTAGAGCTGCATAGTACGATGATGAGACTCTAAGGAATATTAGGGCACAAGTTCAGGCAGGATTGATAGACGATTTCACTATCGTGGGTTATGGATCCTTACGACATGGCACGAGGATGTGTGTGCCAAGCGGAGAGCTGTGCGAAGAAGTTTTACAGGAGGCACATCGCTCTCAATACTCGATGCATCCCAGAGCCAACAAGATGTATCGAGATTTGAGGAAGCATGTATGGTGGTATGGTATGAAGCGCGAAGTAGCACGTTTCGTATCCCGATATTTAGTGTGTCAACAGGTGAAAGCAGATTGACAGAGGACAGGAGGATTGCTTCAACCTTTACCCATTCCAGAATGGAAGTGGGAGCACGTGACTATAGACTTTATTTTAGGACTTCCTCGTTCTCCAGGAGAAAAGGAAGCAATTTGGGTCATCGTGGATAGATTGACTAAATCAGCCCACTTCTTACCTTTTAAAGTGGGTACTTTAACGGAGAAGTTAGCAGAGATGTACGTACAGCAGATTGTCAGATTACATGGAGTTCCTGTGAGTATTGTCTCAGATCGGGATAGTCGTTTTACTTTCCATTTCTGGAGGAGCCTGCAGTCTAGCTTGGGCACTCAGCTCAAGTTCAGTACCGCATATCACCCTCAGACAGACGGGCAGTCTAAAAGGACGATTCAGACCCTTGAAGACATGCTACGCACTTGCGTATTGGATCTCGGAGGCTCTTGGGAGGATCATCTACACTTGGTAGAGTTTGCTTACAACAACAGCTACCAGGCCAGCATTGAGATGTCACCATTCGAGACTTTATATGGACGGAGGTGTCGTACCCCTTTATCTTGGGATGATGTTGGAGAAAGAGCCTTGTTAGGACCAGAAATAGTCGTGGATGCAGCAAAAAAGGTAAAACTTATCAGAGACAGACTGCGAGTGGCGCAGGACAGACAGAGGCATTGGGCAGATAGTCACCGTAGACCCCTAGAGTTTCAGGTATTGTTTTGATTTATTTTGTTTGGTTTGTGATTTCTTTGTTTAGGTTGCATGTTAAGATCGTTGTTCTAGGTTGGCGATTTAGTATTCCTACGAATTTCTCCGATACGGGGCACGATTCGTTTCGGCAGAGGAGGAAAGCTTAGTCCACGATACATCGGGCCCTTCAGTGTTCTTGCAAGGATCGGTACAGTGGCCTATAGACTAGACTTGTCGCCTGCTCTAGATGGAGTGCATAACGTGTTCCACGTGTCATAGCTGAGACGGTACGTGGCAGATCCTAGTCACGTATTAGATCACTCGGAGATCAAAGTTGGACCGACACTCAGCTATCCTGAACAACTGGTGGAGATCTTGGATCGTAGAGAGAAGATATTGCGGAACCAGACTATTCCCTTGGTTCGTATTGCATGAAGAAATCACGCTCCAGGAGAATCAACTTGGGAGAGAGAGAGGACGAAATGCGCGAGCGGTATCCATATCTCTTCGAGACTTGAGGTATAATTCATTAATTGATTGCTTGTTCTTGTGTTAGTCATTTTAAATTTCGAGGACGAAATTCTTTAAGGAGGGTAGACTTGTCACCCCCACTTTTTGGATTAGGGGTATTTTCGTCTTTTCGTAATTAATGAGTAAATGACTGCATGATAATTGATTATTCTCAATTTTTGTGACTTTATTTTGTTGCACCTTACCGTCATTTCGAATTTCAGAACACCACTTGCATTCACTTTTATTAAATTGATTCATAAGTCGAACTTGTATAACTTTTCATTGTTTAGACACCTTGGTGCAAGAGTACATTGAGGTATCCATTCCGTTGGACGATACGTAAATAAATCCAAATTCTCCTTTAGGTGTAAATTCTAAATTCTTGGAAGTGTGTAATACAACATCAATTTCCCTAAACCATGGCCTCAGACCATCTAACCAAAGCATTCTAGCAATTTCTTTATTAATTGAAATTCCAACCATTGTAATACCCATGAGAAAGCCCAATCCCAAGAAGGCCTTGACCAGACCTAATTCTAGGTCAACCCAAAGTCTACTATGATTACATATATATACATAAGTATTGCTTCCCTATTTCCTTCTCAATTAAAACCTAATACACAAGCCGACCATCTCTGACCCCCCCGACTTTACTGTTCCTCGCTGACCCCGAGCGCCGAACAGCCGCTGACCCCGAGCGCCGAACAGCCCGCTGATCCCGAGCGCCGAACAGTCGTTGACCCTGAGTGCAGGACCCGCTGTCCCCGAGCGCAGGACCCGCTGATCCCGAGCGCCGAACAGCCGCTGACCCGAGCGCAGGACCCCCTGCCACCGAGCTTGGATGCTGCCCCGCCTGAACGCCGCATCGAACTAGCCTGAACGCCGCGTCGAACCCGCTGAATGCTACGTCGAACCCGCTGAATGCTGCGTCGAACCCGCTGAACGCTGAACCAAGCACGACTGCGTTCGCCTGGAGCCATCGCGACCTGCTGCTGTCGACGCCGAGTACCCCGCCGCTCGTCAACACCACTTCAATCGACCGACCACCCCCTGATCGTTGACATCATCGTCCTCATCATCGTGCCGCGTACAGGTTCGCTCCTGTCCACGTTCCCGTCATTTCCTGTGATATATATATAACTATAATGACGTATGTATATACGTATTTGTATGCATATTGGTATATTGGTATGTATATTATATGTTCCCAGCTAATATCTATATACATACGTATAAGTAGTGTATAGGTATTCCTTAGTATATAAATACGTGTATTATAATCATAATTAATGAATATTAATGCAGATGCCTATGAACTGTATAATTCTCAATCAGCATAATATATACGTATATAGAAATATGCATCGTATGAATTAAGTATAAACATATGAATATCTATTAATTGTGTAATTAATTAGTACTACAAGATACGTTAGCCGTAGTATGTACTATGTAATATATGCCCTAGATGACTTGAATGTAACTACGGAAACCCCGTAGTTACATTGACCTGTGACCATGTAGTATGTTAGCAGACTGCCATATGTACACCGATGTACTGGCAAGACCATATTATTGACTGTCTGTTATGCACAACAACGACAGACGTGACCACCCCTAGTGTAGCCTGTTGAGATCATTATGTTGATTGTGTGCTAGAGTATTGTCTGATGAAGTATTGTATTATATGCTATGTCTATAGGACTGTTGGATCATTCAGACGATACCTTGGAACCCAGACAGTGGTATTGCCAGCTAAGGACCACAGACGAGTATATTCTCTGACAGTTTCTATTATGTTGATTATCTCTATAATTCTTGTTGTATAGCGTACATGACTCTGACACTGTTCTTTACACGAGTTGACATCATTGAGACCTGTCACGAGGAGTCGTGATTGGAATCCATCGTGCTAGCTGGGGAAAATGGGAAAATATGAGTAGTTTATGTGATCATACCCAACTTTACATGCAGCATTAGCTCACCTATATCTCATGTCGGTGCAGCCTTACCCTTACATGCCTCATCGCTGTTACATCTGGTTAGCCTGACCTGTTGGGGATGATCGCTAATCCATGTAATGAGTCATATAGTCCCAAGCCGATCACATGATATACTGATGTTTCACACACTTAGATAGATAATTTCTTGACATGTATCTTGATAGATGGATCTTGTATTTCCATATGTTCTAGTTGCGATTATTATACACACTTATATACCAGTTCTTTGTACTTGCGTACACTTGTAGTTCTATTCCTTGTCAGATGCATATTGATGATGATGTTCCAGTACTTGTTCCAATATTTCTCATGGCCAGTATTTTATTCTGTCTTGTATTTCTTTACACTGTATTATAATTTTTGTCAATATATGTGGAACTGCTGTTAGAGGTGTATTTTTGTTCCAATCCTGACTGGATATTTTTCCAGAGAATCTTAAGGATTTCTGTACCATGCACTACGGACCAGGTATAGATGCAGACTATGTACCAGAGATCCTAGAGAGACTATGCTTCTAGATGAGATATTGCCTACAACTATCTAGATAGTATTTATTTATGCTTGAGACTTATGGAGGTTATTTCAGTTTATGTTTAGACTTATGTTAAGTTTAATTGGAGACTTGTGTTGGACAGCTAGACTGTGATTTATCTTCTTCTTTGAGACATGGTGTTTAACTATGTCATTTTCTTTTATCTTTTATCGTTCCTTATAGTTGTTGTGATTGAGTTACTTGTGAGATTATTGTGATATGTATGTTGACCTCCTTATGGAGATGGACATCATTGACAGGTGTTAGCTGTATAGTATTACTGTAACCTAGACAGCGTTCTACCGCCGATGCTGCGACGTAGGCTGGACGTACCCACGCTCTCGTGCCCCTATACCGGGTGCGGGTCGTGACAGCCAGTGAACGTCATATAGGCTTAGTTGGCTTTGCTAGCATCAATCCTTGTACATGTCGTTATTTACAAAAAGATGAATGCACGGTATACTATATAGTTTGAGCATAACATGTCCGCAGTAAAGGCACGTTCTAGACACTCAGAATTTATATAGTTATTTCCTTTGTTTCATTATATATGTGTTTAAAATCATTGATGTTTCTCTTGAACAGGAAATGGCGGATGGTAAGCGTTGGTAAGATAAACCCAATTTATTGTTGTGTGACACATATATATGCCTGTGACAAGAGTACTTTCTATTTTCTATAAGCTATGAAACTGATCCTAAAGTAAGACTAGAAAGACAACATAATGCATATGTGCACATAACATAATGAATATGGTAGTTTTGTTGAGTGGGCGAGAGGCCTCCCCACCAATGTATTCCTATGTATTGATACCCCACCAGACTGTCTGTAGGGTACGGGGAGTAACTCATTTGTGCGGTGTTTGCTTGGGCGCATCAAGGCATTGGAGCTCCTTCTAGATTCTTGGATGTGCGAGAAGGTCGGACCTTGAAGCTCACATATACGGGACATAATGTCACGCCCCAATCCTGAAGGTCCCGACAACGGCCACTACCAGAATAAGACAAATTAGCGATGTAAAAAAGTCACTAAATAATCAATAAATGTCACTAAATAAATTTAGCGACGTAATTAGCGATGTTTTACTGAAGTCGCCTTTAAGCTAGTCGCTGACAGGAAAAATATCGCCAAATGTCGCTATATCGACGTTTTGTAGCGACGTAAATGCGTCGCTAGATTAGCGATGTTTAGCGATGCAATGTCGCTAAATTAGCGACGTGTATAGTTGTCGCTTTATGTCGCAAATTAGCGACGTACGTAGCGACGTTAATAGCGATGTTACTATGACCTGGCAATACTGTAATGTCAGCAAGTTGCGACGTTTAGCGACTTTGTTTAGCGACATTTTTAGTGACGTCTTTAGCGACATTTTTAGCAACTTAATTAGTGACGTATTTAGCGATGTGTAGTCACGTCGCTAAATGTTACTAAACGTCGCTAAAAACGTTGTTAATGATATAGTAAAAAAATAAATACTGAATTATTTCCAAGCTATTCTTCCTGCAGTTTATTAATTCATAATATGTACAAATAGACCCGGAGCAACCCTCCATTGAATTTATTGGGTTCGCCGACCCCCTTTGATTGAACACTCAATACGGATAAATTAACATATATTTAATATGAATAATATAATAAAATTTGAAGAAAACAAAATATTGAAATTAAAAACCGAATCAGAAGAAAATATCGTCGTAAATAATACAACAAATATCCATACAACTGAGTCTCGTCCTAAATAATACAAAGAATACACCAAATTAAAAGCCTCGTCCTAAAGAATACAAAAAATAATGTCTGAAACACAAACAATCAATAATAAAACGGTCCTAACTAGGACTACTGCGGATCTGCAGGAGGATGACCACCGGCGCGCATGAAGGATAAGAACAGATCATACTGCTCCCGTAAAATTGACACCGATGTCGATGGAGAAGGTAGTGACGTCGGTAGAGTATGTGTCAATGTAGGCGCACCAGGAGGACGTATCCGCTCCAACTCTGCGAGTCGCTGGTTGTAAGAATCCATGGTAGATAACAGCCTCGTACTGCTATAAACCAATGAATCCTACATCATCGTCATCCTCTCACCTATGGATAGCTGTGATGCTTGCAGCTCCATCATACTGTTCTCTGTCAAGGCTTTAAGATCAGCTGTCAAATCTCGGAGCTCCATGATGCTGCGCTTGAGCATATCAAATTATGCGATGAGCGTCGTATCGTCCGCCTGTGGCTGGGACTGGGGCTCCTCCTCCATCCTTCACAGCAACTCGTCACGGAGAGACGTAATCTGACGGTCAACGGCCTCCTGGACTCGGACCGACGACTGCGAGGGCTATGGAGAATGCGTACTTGTTGGGGAGGCCCTAGATGACTGCGTCACAACCAGGGCACCATAGGATCCCGTACCATAGTACGTACCCCTCTGGAGACCACCAACGGCGGTCACCCACAACTCGTCCGCCTAAGAAGCTGGAGCAGGCTGCGAGAAAGTACCAGCCTCTCCAGCGGTAGGTGCACTAGCAGTCGCCCGCTCATGCAGCCTAAGATACTCGGCCTAAAAAAGTTTGGATACTCGATAATTGCTTAAGTTATATTAAAATTAACACAAAGTAAAGTAATACTTACATAGGTCTGCGAGACCCTCTCATCAATGAGATTTCTGTCCTTTCGATGGGTGGCCCGGAAGACGGTAACCATATTTGCATCCTCACCCCGCTGTACCTGTTAAAAATATATTATTTAGTAATAAAATTAAAATTTTTTTCTACTACCATTATATCGTACTTACATTAAAATAATATATCTTAAATAAAAACATACTAAATGATAGAAATATTCCGTCATCGAAATTGAGCCACTACACCACTTTGCAGCATTCCGCCTAGCCGCTTTGGCCTTCTCAGACCTTTTCTTGTACCTCGGATCGTCGAATCTAGCCTCATTACAGTCCACTGCTCATGCGTGATCCAACCTTGGATTGGTTTTCCAGCACGATCACGAGCCTTCTGGTCATCCAGAGCATCACGGATAAGCTTGGCGGCAACGGCAGCAAACATCCGCTCAATCAACTCGGCCCGGTACGGAGGATAGAAATACGTTTGCTACAATAAATAATTTAGTAAGTGAGCATCACGGATAAGTTATATAATATACATAAATTAGAGAATTTATATGATATAATTTTACCTTGAAGTGCCAAACCAGAACGCCTTCCTCTCCTCCGGAGCTTCAGAGTAGTTGATCCAAGGGCCACCATAGTTGTTCCTCAGAAAGAGGCCCAGGCGTCTCTGAACCGACGATGGACGATATCTATACAGAGATAATTATTTTAATCAAAAAAATTTAATATATGATGAATAAAGAAATACACGATATATATGATTCTAAACTATTTAATTGACTTACTTTGTACCGTCGGCCCAAATCTCTATCCTCGCCTCCTCCGGAGGTGCGCATGGAGGATCTAGCTGATGCTGGGATAACGTCGGCACGACCTCCTCCACATGCTCATCTGTCTCCATGGTTCCGTCAGCAGGAAAAATGCTGGACAAGGGAGTACTATTATGCCTGGAACTACTCGTCCCAGGAGTGATGCCATGTAACGTCATCGCAGTCGGAGATGTGACTGATCGATATACTGGAGTACTGGGCGACAAGGATCCAGAACCAACAGTAGGCAGTACCGGAGGAGCACTCTGTCTACCTCGGGACCTGCCGAACCCTCCGCGTCGTCCTATCATACCTGATAACAACATATGATGAATAAAGAAATACATAAATATATATAGTACATTCTACAGTCAAAATATTATGCATATCTCACAGCATTCATAGAATTGTACAGTAAATAACTAGTGGTGTCACAAGTCTAAATGGATAATACATTCTACAGTACAAAATATAATACATATATTCGTCAAAATAGTATATTCTACAGTCAAAATATAGTATATTCTACAGGTAAAATATTTTATTTTCAATCATCTTCAGAAAATTTATCTTGTTCGCCTTCCTCGTCCTCCTCCTCATCTTCACTTTTATCTACTTTGTCTTCATCTTCTTCCTCTTCGAATAATTCTACATCTTCTACATTATTACTCGTGTAATGAGTAACTTCCGTTAAGTCCACATCTACAATATTTGTTACAAGAGGTAGCTCGTCCTCCTGATAAGCTATTTCGTCAACATCAAAGGTATTTCTAGCTTTAGTCTTGCATACTGCCCACCAATCCGACCTCGCTGTCCCCCGTCTAGGATAAGTTGTGAAGTACACGAGCTGAGCCTGACTTGATAGGACAAATAGTTCGTTGCCTTGATATCTACGCTTGTAGTTTATATCCACAAGGCCATGCTTGTCAATTTTTCAACCATGATCTTAAATCAGATCGAACCATTCACACTTGAATAGCACGATATTATCAAGTTCTGTGCCATAATTATATTAATTCTACAATCTTTCGTAAGATGCCAAAAAAATCATTGCCTGGATCGACGTATTTATAGTTCAAAGATTTGATACACAAACAACTATTTTTCGTGGAATCAAGATCCAGAAAGCTGTCTCTGATAGGAGCATTTATTGACTTGAACCTAAACCCATTCACACAAAAACTTGGCCATATTTTAACGGCAATAATTGGTCCCTTGGCTAGAGTTCTAATAGATTCAGTCTTGGGTGTTATTAGACGATCGACCTAAATATCAAAGTAGCGATAGTAAGTTATTTATTTTGCAAGTGCAAAAATTAAAAGTAATTACCAAGCTCCTTACATATGCGCTCAACCAAGAAGGAAAATGGCATCTTATTTCTTGTTCTACTTCTTCATCTGTTATGTAGGGTCTAACCGACCTCAACTCATCATTATATGTGCTAAAAAATAATAAAGCAACTGCTGATTAGTAGCATAATAGTAGCTTATACTATTACATTAAGATGATGTAAACATGGACATATTAGTTATTTACCCTTCTAGCTTCTCTACTTCATCCTCATCGTAATTGAGTAATATATACAACTGAGCAGCCCTTAGCTCATCGTCATTCAAATATCTCTTCTTTATTTTCCACGAAGGCTTTCCGAACGTATTGAATACTTTGAGTATTGCATCGTTAGATTCCTGATATCCGTTATCGTTTTTTGGAGCTCTCATTCTATTAGTAGCAATATGAGGTTTGAAATACGTCGAGCAAAAGTTTGTAATCTCCTCGAGAACATAAGCTTCATAAATAGAGCCCTCAACCCGTGCCTTATCTTTCACCTTTCTCTTTAGGTGATTCAGATGTCGCTCGAAGGGGTACATCCACCGATAACTGACAGTACCACCAATACATGCCTCATAGGAAAGATGAATTGACAAATACTCTATAGAGTCGAAGAATCCAGGAGGAAACACCTTCTCGAGCTTACACAGTGTTACCGTAATGTCCCTCTCTTGCTTTTCTAGACGATCGACGAGCAACTTAGTAGAACAAAGATCTCTGAAGAATATGTTGAGCTCTGTCAATAGATCCCAAACGACCTGCAGTAAGAATTCCCAAAATGCAATCAGAATTAACCTCTCCATGAATACGTGACAATCGTGGCCCTTCATACCCGCCAGTTTGTTCTCCTTGAGGTCGACGCATCTTCTCAAGTTCGATACGTACCCATCTAGAAACTTTAGACCCTGAATCCACCTACAAAGTCTCCCTTTATCCCCTTTCGCCAGTGAAAAAACTGACTTTGGCTGCTTTAACTTTCTATTTTTCTCCTCTATCAAATGCAACGCAGGACGTCTACATATTTCTTCTAAGTCCAACCTGGCCTTCAAATTATCTTTCGTCTTCCCCTTTAACTCTATTACAGTATTAATTATGTTATCAAACACATTCTTCTCGATATGCATGGCATCAAGGTTATGTTTGATCAGATTGGTGCACCAATATGGCAGATCCCAGAATATACTCCTCTTCATCCAGTTATGGGTACGACCAAATCCATCACACTTGTACCCCTTAGTAGGCTCTTCGATAGCACTTGGTAAATCTTTTACCTCTTCCCATATCGTGTATCCGGGCCACCTTGCCGGTGGATTGGCCTTCTCCACATCGCCCGTACGAAAAGCATTCCTGTTCCTCCGGTACAGATGATCCTCGGGCAGAAATTGTCGATGGCAATCGAAGAAGCACAGTTTGCTTCTGTGTTTCAAATGGAAAGCCTTAGTACGGTCCAAGCAATACGGACATGAGAGACGACCATGAGTGCTCCATTCCGATAATATTTCATAGGCCGAAAAGTCGTTGATGGTCCACATAAGTGCTACCTTTATCTAAAAATTCTGCTTTCTAGAAATATCGTATGTGTTGGCACCTACTTCCCGCAGCCGATTCAACTCATCTATCAAAGGCTGTAAATACACATTAATGTTTCTCTTCGGATTGTACGGAATCTTCATGCACATATAAGGTGGTAGATTATATGGAGTGACCATCACAGGCCAACATGAATACTGGGAGCCCGAACGTCCAAATAGGGTAAAACCGTCAGAGGCCCTCATCCCATGTATAGCTACAGTACGTGCGGGCACCCTTCCGGAAAGCATTTCCTAGGAGAGCCCCAATATGACATTATGCGTATCCGAAGCAAAATCTGGATACTCTCAATCAAAGTGCTTCTATGCTTCTTCATCGGATGGATGATCCAATACTCCTTCGATCAGTTTCTGCCTGTTCTATCTCATATTTTCTGCAGTCTCCTTAACCATAAACAACCTCTACAACCGCGACGTCAAAGGCAAGTAGTGCATCGAATTGGTAGGCTTTCTTGCACCGACAGACTTTCCTCTACCAGTGACCTAGTAGCGATCAGCACCACAGAATCTATACGTATCTTCATCCTTGTCGTCGTTGTAGTACAACATGCACCTGTTGCAACATGCATCAATTTTCTCGTATCCCATCCAGAGCGATCTCACCATCCTCTTAGATCGGTAGAAGTCTTTAGACAACTTTGCACCCTCGGGCAAGATCTCTATAATTAAATCGACCAGTCGATTATAGTATTCTTGCGACATATTAAAATCACTTGATGCTCAACAATCTTGTAACCACCTCCAACGGTGAATGATCCTCACAACCATGATATAATGGAGTCCTTGCATTCTCCAGCAACTCTAAAAACTTTGTAGTATCGGCATTCGGTGCCTCCTCAACTGCATCATGATTGTCCAAATTGAAACTAGGCCCCGCCGCATCAAAAACCATGTTCATAGTTTTGCAGTGTGGTCGTGGACATCTATATACGGCTCCACATAAGGCTCCGACTCTGATGCTAGAGACACAAGTTCTCCGTGCGTGGTCTATTGATAGTAATTCAGCGTGAAGCCCTTCGAGTACAAATGATATGTGACTTCCACTTTTGGATGATATTTCAAGTTGCGATATCTCACACACGGACATCCATGTACTGAGGGAATGCCTTGGTGAACTGTAAAAACTATTGTACACCCTCAATGAATTTATCCCGTACACCGCACATATCATCAGGATGATGGTTGTACATCCACGAACGATGACGCAGATAATAATCATATCCATTTCTAGATACTTCTACAAAAATGACAGTATGTGTCCTATAAATCGTTAAATATAGTATGATTCTCTGGAGGAAGGTTAGAACTGCTCTAACTTGATACACAATGCCCTATGTATGTGTGTGTGTGCATATGGTTGTTTGAGTGATTAAGTGAGCTCGGGTCACTAGGGAGAGCAGTTCACAGTTTTCAGTGTGCATCATTTGGCAGTGATGTGAGAGCAATGTGCTAGCTCTGTGCTAGCAGCTAGCTGTATTGTATATTCTGGAGAGTATCGAATGCGGACAAGGCACCAAAATATATGGAGAGGAATAAATAAAGTTAATATATAGTCTACTTCAAATTCAACTTTAGATTAATGAGTCATCATAATACCAGTTATTAAAATTTGAATATAATTTTGGCTATTATTTGCTATTCATTATTATAAGATCGATCCTAACAACATAATGTAATGCTTCAAAATATGATTAGCTAAAGTTGAATATATATACATAAGAAGTCAATGCATGAACTTGCTATTGTCGAAACATCTTAAAAGTTGAAAATTATTGAGGAATTCCTTGAAACTTTCATGAAACTAAATTATTTTGCAATACATTTACTTTAGTTATCCTCACTGCTATAATGTAGTCTCCCTCTCACAGGTGTAAACACACACGGATACCTATCTCTCTACATAACAAATCCAACTGATACCCGAACCAATTTAGTATTCCACATGACTCTCACATATGCCATAGACATCCATAACACACAAACCACTACACACAGACACTCACACTGGCATATGCAAATCTTTGCACATTGGCACCCCTCACAGGAACTCCTACTGTCAAGCACAGACTTTTCCAACCTCTAACACTAAAGGATAAGCATCCATCATAAAATGCAATACACTGTTATACCTAGAACAGACTCGAGAACAGGCCTAGTAATATCCAATGCATATCCCCTTCCACTAATACACACACCATCACTTTCACTCAATGACACAAACCTAACGAAACTCACACAGGATCACACAGGACTACAGTTTACCCCATCAATGATTGTTGCCACTTCCTGTCCCAATTCTTCCCTTATTGAACTGCTAAATACGTTTCCCTCTCTGGTTGTTGTTGCAACTATTCCTATCTCACTGAATTGAATATCCAGTACAACTATGTTGTAAGCCCCAATACCATACTTCTCTGCACTCGAGCACAAACCCTCACTCACTGAACATACAACACCATCCACTCAAGAATCATAACCAAACAACAGACACGCACATACTAGATGCTAACACTAAAACACCCACATACCTATACATATGTGCCTAACACTAACCTATCAGTGATACACTCAATAACATCACCAATATCCCTAATACACACTATACAAAATAAAATATCAAACACCTTATGGACGCAACCTAGTGTTACCCTCAAGTGTGTCGTGTCTGTGTCAGTTTTGGGTTAGGGTTAGTGTCACGTGTGTGTGTGTCGTGTCTGTGTCAATGTCTGTCACGTGTGTGTGTGTGTCAGTGTCAGTGTCATACCGTGTCCTGAGAGTGTCATGTCGTATCCAGAGAGAAATAGGGAGAGAGAGAGAGAGAGAGAGAGAGAGAGGGTTTACCTAGAGGATGAGGAAGAGGAGGGGGACGCCAGAGTAGGCCGTTGTGGAGGACGTCGGTCACCGGAGAGGGGGGGAACGCGGGTTTTGAAAATTTTGGAAAATTTTGACTGAAGGGGGGAATCGGAATCGAGCCATAATTATTAAAACTTTAGCGACGTTTAGCGACGTCAACTAACAACGTCGCTAACTAAAATATTTTGCGACGTTGATGACGTCGCTAAACACGTCGCTAAATATTTAAAATAAAAATATCATTAAATACGTCGCTAAAGGTTGCTAAAATTTATAATTTAGCGACGTTTAATGACCTTAGATAACTTATAGCGACTATTATTTTAAACAAACTGAATTATAGTCGCTAAACGTTGCTATATGTCGCCAAACATCGACTTATAGTAACGTTATTCTTTGGAGTCGCTGATATCTTTATATTTAGCGACGTTTCACTCGGACGTCACTAAAAATGTTGCTAATCCCGCAATATTTAGTAGTGGCCCCCGCCGGGCGCGAATCATCGTGCCGCGGTGCTCCCGCGGGCCGTATATCGATTGCTATCGAGCTGTGATATCGTCCGAGCCTGGGGTTGCACTCGCACAAGGCAACATTGTTAAAGTTGTGGCTATCATTGAATCGATTGAGTACGCATTGGAGAGATAGTGTTACAAATAATAATCCATCTGAGTAAACGGGACAAAGCTCAATGCAGAGGTTCTCTGAATACAATGGCATCATTCCATACATTATGTCCCTCTGTACAAAAGTAGCTTAAAATATCTCTATACGGCTCAAGGCATCGATACCATATTTCTGGGTCCTGGGGATGAGGCACAGCTATCGCTTCCTCGGATGATCCAGCACCTGCGAACAAGCAAACTATTGGTGGGTCAGCACTTTGGAGAAAGTACTGGTGAGTATAAAATCAATGAACAGAAGCAACATTTACTAAAGCCAACACTAAGTAATTATGTTATAAAATATTATATTACTAGTGATCTTTTTAGTTTTACCTAGGTTCGTTATATGCAGCACGGGAATGGAGTCATATAACTTCTTTTAGAAATATTTTTGAAATTAGAGTTCATGTTCGATTGCATTCAAGCACACAAGATAAACAGATTATTCTACTATTAGGGTGTGCACAGCGGGTCTCGTGAGCTATACTCAAAGACTCTAGGGACAATGCACCATCTAGAAACTATCCTTCTATCAAGCAAACAAGATGAACTATTTATATGATTTTGGTCCCCGAGAAACTCAGGATCAATAGCGGTAATCCAACTAACTAATGACTCTTTTATCTGATACTATTAGCAGCTATGACTCATGGTTGTTCTTCACTAAAATATGCTCAAAATAGCAGCTGGGACCAAGGTTCAGCTTTACACTAATAGTCATTGTCCAACCGATACAAATGCATAAAACACTATCAAATAAACTCTATGATGCACATGATCATGAACAAGCAGGCTATATATATATATATATATATATATATATTCATCCATCTCTCTGAGTAGTATGTAGGACCGTGTATGGCAACTCAAGAGGGGGGCTAAATAGAGTTTATATATGCAGAGAAATAAAATCATATGTTAAAATATAATTCTATGGCATGCAATGGTGATCAACTACTAGCAGTTAGAATATATCTCATGTGTAAGAATACTATAAGCAGTGTTATGAATATATGCAATATAGTAAGAGAGAAAGCAAATGTAAACACCAAGATGTATACTAGTTTTCCTCTGAGAGGACTAGTCCAGTCCCAAGAACTCAAGCTCGAGTTTCTCCATTATAATTACCAATAGTGAATCACAAGCTTTGATTCGAAGGCTTTCCACTTCTTCACACCACGAGTTTTGATCCAAAGTCTCATAACTTCATAGCTTGATAGAGAGATTAACTGTTGGAACAAAGCTCTTTACAACTCAGAAGACCTCTAGACCGAGATCATACTCGGCACTAGAAAGGCTAGGGAGTTGCTCTTTAAGATGAAAAAGTTAAGGCTTAGAGGTTTACTCAAAATAGGATATAAGACTTAAGAATAGTTAAGTTAGTTAGAATGAGAATTCCAATCCTATTTATAGGTTGTAGGCAAACAAAATTTGGTCAGAATTTGGATGGGGTTTAATTCAAATTTTCAACCGTTGGGCTAAAAAATCAGGAGCTATTGAACTGGTTGATTTTATACCAAAAGGGTAACCGAGTTCAGTCCGAGTTCGGTCTTTTAGTATAGTAGACTTTGTAAATAAATGTGGCCTAATTTGGTGGATAGGTTCTTTGGTTTATTTGAGTGGACTAAGTATATGGGAATAGGTACTTGGGATTTGCCAGTGCGACTCAGCTTATATCAGTTATAGATTTAAATAAATAAAAGATCATATTTGAATATGAAACCAATAGCTGTTGTAGAGTCTGACTTTGGAACTGACGGAGTTGATATACTTTGCATCGAGTTTCTTCTTTATCTGTGTTCTGGATCTGAATCATCTGATGTTTGATGATTTTCAGAATCAGGTTAATTGTGACCACTTTGTGTCAATAATCTTCTCCAATAAGATAATTGACAAACTATGCCAAAATACACATATGGTGAGTCTGATGTAGCCTTTGATACAAATAGTTAAAACATAGACGAAGTTTCTTTGAACGTAGATCTTTTCTTGAAAAACTAGCTTTTTAGAAAAAGCTCCCCCGTAAGTAGATCTTTCCTTTGAACGAGAGCATTTAAAAAGACTGTAACTTGACATTTCTTTATAGCAAAATTAGGTGCAGATATGTCAACAAAATAGATATAAATATATCACAGTTTTATGTAATCAACTATACATCATCAACTATAATCGTCACATATTTTGTCATTTCTTCCCCTTTGTCAAAATATCATAGTGGGATCTCTCCCGTAATGAGTGATTATGACAAATTGAAGAAATAAACATAATAACCAGATAAAAGTAGCATGCATTTGTTTAATAAATTAACCAGAATTAATAACATGCATTATTTTAATCAGAATAAATAACAAGACTGGCAATATGCAAATAGCATAAATGTTTGAACATTTTAAACAAATGTTTCTAGTACAGTAAAAATAGAAAAAAAATTAATACATCCATATAGCCATAAGAAATATAAAACATCATCACAGATCATCATCAACAACATCAGCAGGTGGGTGATCATCAAAGTGTGCTCCAGTAGGGTTGAAGTACTGCTGAACAAGTTTGATATGTATGATATACAAATGTATTAGTTATTCATTATGATGATTACCGAATTCGTCTCTGGATAAATTTGATATGTATGATGTACAAAATCATGATAGTGGAATGTGGTGATTGTGGGTGTGTACGTCAAGGTTTTGATTCTCGTCTTTAGAGCTGTGATGTGATGATTGACATTCATGATATTAGGGACAAACAAGTTTTAGAACAACTGACTACCGTTGATACTTCGGCGTAGGATGAGCATTTACAATCCATACCCGATATCGTGGGCATGGGGCGTCACAGAAAACTCTCAGATGACACTTGTCAACTTTTTAACATTTAATCCTTCACCCTGTTGTCCCATTCCGTCTCAGTCAACTTGATTGATAATTAACTAAACTATGTTTCGATATATCGCAATATGATACAAACTGAAGACTCAACAATGCTGCGACAGATGCGGGTTGTACTGTGTCTTTTTATAGTTCTTCTATGTAATCTTTCACTTTATTTGAGTCTAGGACTTTTATACATCGAGTCACATTGGCATAACTCAAGTCCACTCAAATAGCCTGAAACCCATCCACCAAATCAAACCAAAGCTAGCCATACACAAACCCAAAACCTTATTGAAATAAACCAACCTAACTCGGACCGAGCTCTAGATAAACTCGGACCGAACTCGGTCAGCTTATTTTAGAAATATGACCAATTGTGAAATCCCTAATTTTGTAGCCTCCAACTTTCAAAAATTTGAGTATCCATTATCGAATTCGAGCTGAACTCGGTTTGGGAATACCATACACATAGCCATGGATTTTCACATTTCTACTCACTCATCTTTTTTTCATCTTTCTATCTTCTAGTGAGCTATACCCTGAGCTTTAACCTTCCCATCTCCAAGATCAACTCCCTAGCCTTCTAAGTGTCAAGTGCGATCTCGGTTTAGAAGTCTATCAGAGTTGTAAGAGATTGATTTAGCAAGTTTTTTTCTCTAGCTGTGAAGTTGCAAGCCTTCATATCAAATGTTGTGGTTGTAAAGAAGTGGCAAGCCTTCAGATCAAAGCTTGTGATTTACTATTGGTGATTATAGTGGATAAAACTCCGAACAAGAGTTCTCGGGACTGAACTAGTCCTCTCAGAGGAAAACCAGTATACATTACGGTGTTTGCGTTTGCTCTCTCTCTTTACTACTCTACTTCATTTACTGTTATTAGTTGGTAGTTTCCTTTACTCTGCTGCATATTTTTAATTGGATAGATTATTCTGCTGCACTCTATTCACCCTCTCTAGAGTTGCCTTATTGTCCTACAATTGGTATCAGAGCTTTGCTTCTCTTACTACTAGATTAACCTCTCTAGATATTCATGGCAATTGTTAGATCTATCCACACCAACAATGGTGAAGGACAGTCCACAAATAGGCCATCCCTATTTGACGGTACTAACTACATGTACTGGAAGACACGTATGGGCTTTTATCCGAAGTTACTTGATTTTTGTAGTAGAAGGACACAAGAAGCCACCTAGAATAATCGTAGATGGCAACCTTGTAGATAAGTCCCATGATAAGTACACAGACACTGAGAAAAAACATGATAGTCTTGATGCTAAAGCTATTAACGCTCTATTTTGTACTATTAACAGAACTAAATTTAACAGGGTCTCTACTTGTGGCACTTCATACGAAGTATGAAAACATCATGAGGTCACTCATGAAGGAACCTCACAAGTGAAAGAATAAAAAATAAGTCGACTAACACAAGAATATGATGTATTCAAGATGAAGCAGAATGAGATGATCACTCAAATGTTCACAAGATTTCTCGACATCGTCAATCCCCTATCCTCTCTTGGCAATGAGTACAACAATCACGAGAAGATCCGCAAGTACTCAGAGGACTCACCAAGAATTGGTATCCCACGACAACTGCAATCATTGAATGGAATGATCTCACCACGATGACCCTCGAGACGCTCATGAGCAAGCTGATGACTCACGAGCTGGATCTCAAGGAATTCAAAGATCCCACGCCGAAAGAAAAGATGATTGTATTTAAGGCACATCACAATAAGGTCTCCAAATGTGACTTCGACGATGATGAATCTCAAGATGAAATAGTTGTCCCAAATACCAAGAACTCTAGAAAATTTTTAAAGTTTGAGAGATCAAAGAAGGAGTACAACAACAACAACAGTGATGAGGAACCTGTACTACAACTGTAAGAAGATATGTCACATAAGGAGGGACTATCCAACAATAAAGAAAGGGAATCGCCAAGATCGCTCATCCAGAAGGACATCATCAAGGAAGTACGCAAATACAAGTATCTGGCATGAGAGCGAAGCTAGTGAATCTGAAGAAGAAGAAGAAGAAGAAGAAGAAGAATAAGAAGAAGAAAAGCCTTGAGACACGGCAAACCTTTGTTTCATGACACTGACTGATCATGTAACGGATAAAAATTCTTACGATAATTTTATATTTGATGAACTAGGTAATGCTTTCAGTGACTTACTTGAAAATTTTAGAATGTTTAGAGATAAGTACAAACATGCTAGAAAATATATTCATTCCCATCAGGCTGAAATAGAAAGACTTACCTTTTTATTAAATAAAGTAAATGACACTTCTACTTGTACTGATTCAGAAGAGATCCAAACTCAAGCTTAGTCTTCATGAAGCACTTGACTGCATTGACAAGAGCACTCAAGAAAACACTAAACTTTAGGAGAAACTCGAATCAGAGAAGAAGAAATATTCTATTGCTGCTCGTAGAATAGATGTTTAAACTGCTAAATATAATAAAATTTATGCTACCTCTAAAAGATTAGAGATTAGATTGGATAAACAAGTTGAATAACCTACTACCCAACCTAACACGAGACACATAGCTAAACAAGTGAACACACACAGCAGGATATCCACAAGCAAACCAAATGCTTCATACAATCATGCATACATAACACAACATACCACGTCATATTATCATAGAATACACCATACAGCTGCACACAATCATGCATTCTACTATAAATATCAACATAAAACACCAAGTACTGCTTCACACATTCATATCTATCATACTGCAGCTAGTATCAACAACACTGCTATATGTCACTACTGTGGTAAGAATTGACATATATCTAGATTCTGTAGAACCAGAAAATTACTAGATATGAATGTTTATGCATGGGTACCAAAGACTAACGCAACTGAACCCTTAAGAAAATGGGTACCAAGGGTTACATCTACAACTCGTTTGTAGGTGGAATCACCTTCGCATGCTAGAAGCAAGTGGATACTCGATAGTGGTTGCTTATGACATATGACTGGTGATGCTAACATATTTTCAATGCTATCGATGAAGGAAGAATGATACGTCTCCTTCGGTAATAATCTCAAAGGATATATCATTAGTAATGGTAATGTATGTATTCCTCCCTATCATGTTATTAAAGTTGTTTGTTTAGTAACGAAATTAAAACATAACCTACTCAGCATCAGTCATCTAGCTGACCACGGTTATGGTAGTAACTTCGTGAAAGATAAATGTTCCATTTATGAAAGATCTACAAATAATATCATTTTCGAAGGTATTAAGGAGGACAATATATATATATATATATATATATATATATATATTTTAAAAGACACTAACAATGTAGGCAGATGTCTATACGCCAACAAAGATGACAGATGACAATGTCATATGTGTCTAGGACATGTAAATATGGATACTATTGCAAGACTATCTACAAAGAAGCTGGTAAGATGTTTACTAGAGATTACTTTCAAGAAAGATATGGTATGTGCTGACTGTGAAAAGAATAAAGCTACTAAATCTTCTTTTAAGTTGATCAACGTTGTAAGTACCTCTAGACCACTACAACTATTGTATATGGATTTATTTGGACCTAGTAGAGTCGCCAATCTTGGCGGTAAGCTTTATACATATGTAATTACTGATAATTTTTCTAGATATACATGGGTTTACTTTCTTGCAAATAAAAATAAGAATTTTTTGAATTTGTTACTTTTTGCAAAAAGGTTCAAAACAAAAAAAAGATTTCATGATTACTCGCATCCGAAGTGATCATGGAGACGAATTCGAAAATGCTGATTTTAAAAGATTTTGCAATAAAAATAGATTTTTTATGATTTTTTGTCCTAGAACTCCTCAACAAAATGGTGTTGTGGAGCTAAAGAATATAACTCTTGGCCATATAGCTAGAGTCATAGTTTCAGAGAATGGAAATGCGACATGTTTTCAGTATCGAGACAATGCAATTTTTTTTATTTATTGAGTATAGAAAAAATGTAAATCGAGTTGTACTTGGCATTTAGAGGCTACCCAAAATATTTTTTAAACCCAGATTATTTTAGCCAAAATATTTTGGGTTTTGAAAATAGTCCGACTTATTTTTCCAAAACCAAGTTAGCTTAATCCAACCCAACCCATTCTGATTTTGACTGGAATTAGGAAAAACGAACTTGGAACGAGTTAGGCCCGAACTCGGTTCCCAGACCCAGTAAGCCCTTGCAACCAGTTCTTCCTACAGACTCGGCTCCAACGTTAAAAAATTCGAACATTTGGCATCCGAATTCGCCCCGAACCCGGTCTGCAAAAGTACTATAAATAGAGAAGAAATTCACCATTTTTATTCTCTGAATTCACTTTCACTTCTCTTCTCTATTCCCTCAGTACAAGACCCTTTACATTTTTTAATCCCAAGCTTTCTACAACTCCTAAGCCTTAAGTGCCAGTGCATTCTTGGTTAGAAGTTTTTAAGAGTTGTAAAAAAAGCTTGTCAAGAAGTTCAACACTTCGAGAAGCATTCGAGCCCTTCGGATCAAAGCTCGTGTTTATACGAAGTTGTAAGTCTTCGGATCAAAACTTGTGTTTTACTTGATAGTGTATTTTAACTCCGAGCTACAGTTCTCGAGACTGGACTAGTCCTCTCAAAGAAAAACCAGTATACATCGTTGTGTTTACGACTGTTGATCTCTCTCTATCTTTTTTTTTTTTTTTTACTTACTGTCATTTTATGTTTAGATTGTTAGCTAACCGTGTTGATTTTTATTGGGTAATTTTTATTCCGCTGTATATACACGCACTCTATTCACCCCCCTTTTAGAGGTGCTTATTTGATCCTACAATTTGAGATTTAATATTCTAAAATTTGTGGAGGGAAGGAAAAAATTTTTGGGGAGCTATTTATAGGGTTTCTTCATGAGTCATGAATGGCTTTGAGGGAGGCTCCCTCTATACTTATATGGCCGGCCACACCTAGTCTAGGGTTTGGTTAATACACAATATCTTATTTGCCCTCAATGGCTTGTCATGAAGGGCTATTTAATAAGGGGTTTTAGTCCTAATTGAGGGATTTCACTTGATTCTAATTAATAGAATATGGATTAGTCTAGTGGGTTTAATGTCAAGTCTAAAGCAAGGTCCATGGTCATATCAAGGCTAGTCCACTAACTCATGCCATTAATAAATATAATATAATAAATATATTATCTATCATGCAACTATTAACACAATATATATAATTATTGTAAATGACCATAAAGTCCCTACTCTAGAAATGTGGTAGTGACATACCTCCCGTAAGTAAGGACTTCAAACCTTATGGTATCTGGATCTCTCCCAGGCCGAACTATCCCCAGTGCCCCAGGAACCGCTCGAGAGATAAACCTTGTGCATAAGTTGTCCTGACCAAATGCATGTATGCAAGTTCCTATCAAAGAATATGCTATCATGCAATTGATGAACAATGAACAAGCAACTCTATCTCTTCTTCTTATTTTTTTAGATCAAGTCAAGAGATTTCCAGCATTATTACTCAATGTGCAGCATACGAGGGACAGCTAAGCATTCAATATGTAAATGCAATTCTATACTTGAAGCATGCAATAATGATTCTTATTTTTAGCTTATCTTGTTAGTGAGGCAAAATTTATAAGTGAACTAGGGATTCTTTATTAAGACGTGCAGATTAAAGGATTCATCGAAGGGCCTAAGCGACTACCGATTGAATCGAATGAGAGGATGGGGAAACCTTATGCAACGGTCACTCCTTGGTTATGCGTCCTAAAATTGCAACAATTACTTGGTTAGCATCCTTCGATCTCTTTCCCTTACGATTCGAAAAGAACGCACAAGCGAGAAAGGCGAATCATGAAAACAAAGTCATCAAAAGCAACACAAAACACAAAGTGACACAAAACCAATAAGCAAAACAACCAACGAAAACTCTTGGACTTATTTCAATAGAAGTCGTTCCATCAATTTGAAGGGTTCATTGTATTTCGTCCGTATTGATTTGGTGGTAAGGTTTTCCCGAGACTCGATTCTCAACCGAGTCAAAGTAACAAGTGTTCCATAAGTAACCGTTTGGAGCGGGGCATTACATAAACGGTTTGTGTTTGACTGTTTGAGTTACACTTTGCCTACTAGATATTATTCTAAGAAGCAAGTTGATGAACAAGAAGATGATGATGAGTTACTTTTGGCTCCAGTTTACATGGTAGAGGAAAATGTTTCAGAGGAAATACCCTAAGGACACCCAGTCAAAGAAGATTTGACCAACTAGTGGAATCTTTTGAGGGGGTATATGGAAATACTCGTTCTTGAAGATGGCAATACTCCCTCCCGGAGAGTGGTTGTTCTTCGGAATCTGAAGTTGACTGCCCTGGGGGTAGTAATCATCCGGAATCCAAAACCGATAGTATAGACTCTAACTACATGATGCAATCCACTAGTTCTTCTATTGTCTATAGAGAAATGGGTGCATATGCTATCGATGATGAACAAGATGCTTCTCCATCTAGAAGTACTGAATAGTGCCTCAACTTACTAGAAACTGCACTCAAGGTATGCATTCAATGATACAAAGCGTGCATCAGATAATAGTGGCTCAGCATACTATCACACCTACACCTTTCCAAGTTGCAACATCCATTCTGGTACAACTGTCTCCGGGGGTAGTTCCACCGCTGGGTAATACAAATCCAGATGCTAGTCCTAATCATGAGTCAATAGTACCAACTTTCAACCCTCTTAATGCTGGGGGTAATCCTACGTCGGTGGTTATGCAAGTTCAACCCACATCCCTTCAGTCGGCTGTACCACCTCAAAATGATGAGACACAAAAGGCCATCAAGGAGTTAAGGGCCCAATTCAATGCCATAACTAATAGAGACAACCCAAAAACTGGGAATTAGACAGCCTTTCCCTCCTGAATGACATAAGATTGTCTACCCACCTAAATTCAAGCCTCTAAACATAACTCCTTTTGACGGGACAACTTCACCTGGAAGACACATGAACTACATTAAAATAGTTATGGGGCAACTCCCGCAAGATGATGCCTTGCTTACTAAGCTATTTGTCGGGTCTTTATCCGGAATAACTTATGTTTGGTTCTGCAATCTGGCTGATAACTGTATTTAATCAGTTAAAGATTTACGAAGTCTTTTTCTCGTCCAATTTTATGAGGGGGGTATGTACATGATGATGTTGTCTCTCATTGATACCAAGTAGAAGAAGAAGGAGTCTGTTCGCGAATTCATTGAGCGCTTTAGACAGGTAGCTCTTAAAATGCTTCGGGGTATTCCTGAGAACCACTTGATGGATACATGCAATTTTTTTTACCGCAAGTGAGATTCTGTATTGGTATGGCTCAATTTGAGGATTGGACAGCCTTTATCATGAATGCAGACGTGGCTGAGCAAAATACGAAAATGTTAACTTTGATTTTCTTAAGTTTAAGAGTTCAGAAGATAAAGGGAAGAGCCCTTTCAATACAACCAACAACGACAGTCGCAACAACAAAGGAAATGATGCCTTGCTATAAATTTAGCCAAACGGTCCACCTCTCCTCCGAAACAAAAAGCTCCATAGTCCTCAAAACCGAAGGAAGAATAATCCTTTGATGAGAATGACATAATCATTATTTACGATTGCTTGATGAAGAGTAATAAACTGCAGCTACCATACATCAAGAGACCAGATAATGCTGGCAAAGTTGATGATCCAAAATACTGTCTATTCCATCGGTAAGTGTACCACCCCACGAGAGCTTGTTATGTGCTGAAAAGAAAGATCCAGCACTTGATTGATTCCCAAGCTATCACATTACACAATGACGAGAAGACGGTCACTACTAATTTGATGTCACTTCATTTTGGGATTTTTCAGCTGTAAACCCCCTCAATTATTATTTTAGGTAGACTAGATAGGGTTAGAAATTTTGTTGTAGCGTCAAGATATTTGAGGTTTAGAATTTATGTTACATTTGTCTGATTCTTTATTTTAATCCTTGGTGCACCCTACCATTGTTGCAATATTTGTAGCCCAACAATAGCCTATAATTTCCAATAAATTATTGCACTCTTGACTTGACAAGCCAACCTAGGCGCTGGACTTTTTCGTCACTCACAAATACAATCCCTTGTGCTCTAAATTAATTGTACAACTTCACAGTCCTGAAATTAATTCTTTAATCCTATGTCACGTACCTTTGTCGTGGCCATCCATTCTAGGACACAAACTCAACCCGTTTAGCCGAACCAATTAAGAGGTCCAAGACTGACGCCAAACCTACACCGTTCATGACCTTTGTGTCATTCCTAATTGAGACCCCATGTGTCCCTATTTAATTTAAGAGCACATAATATTTTATTTTAATTAAATTAGGGATACCAACTTTCACTAATCCCAACTTAACCCCAATTTAACCCAATATCCCATTCATTAAGCCCATGTAAAACACACAACACCCCTCACCCTACATAACACCAAATACCACTTCCCACACCAAATCTTCATCATTTTACATGCATGTGCAAAACCCAAAAGTTAAGGGGCTTATTTGTAAATATAGTGATAGGTGTCACCACCCTATTGGTCAAGGCAAATGAAGAAAACCCCTCTCTCTTTTTGACCGGTCGAATCAACCCTCTCTCCCCTTTTGATGTACACTTTCCTTTATGTAAAATCTGGACCCTCCATTCAAATTTAGCATCATCTTCACCACACACTCACCTATATAATCACTCAACCTCACCCCCTTTCCCAATGTGCCTGCCTTAATCCCTAGGAACCTAGGAAACGCCCCCTCTCTCTCCCCCCTCTTCCCTACTTCACCACAGCCGAACTCCACTTCTCCCATTTTCTTCTTCTTCTCCGACCAAGCTCTCTGCAACGGCACCCACAACAGCCTTCTCCCTCTACACCTCCACCCGCAACCGGCCACCCGCTGCCATTCCAGTAACCTCCACCTCCCTGCAGCGACTTCACCTCCACCTTCCATCACCATCACCACCCTTGCACCACCACGACCACCTCCAACACCACCACGACCACCTCCAGCACCACCACGACCACCCTCTTCACTGCCACCTCCAGTCACTCGCACCACCACTACCTCCACGGCTAGCACCACCACCTCCTCGACCAATTTCATCCCCCATGACCACCACTTCGAGCAACGCCTCCTTCATACAGTCGAGCACCCCGCCACCTCGGTCGACACGTGCGTCACCCCTGTAGTCGATGCCATCCCTGACCGGAGTCGCAGCATTGCCGCTACCACCACCCGCAGCCACCGGGGTAACTCCCCACCCTTCTTATTTAGTGTAGTTTGTTATTTACTAAAGAGAACCTAGTTAGGGTTAGGGTTAGGGTTAGGGTTTATGAATACTACATATGAGTTTTATGGTTTATGAATTATTTCATGCATTATTATGATGAATATTGAGGAGTATGTTTATAAATATGAAATGGTGAAAGAATAATAAAATGATGGTTATTTAATTGAGAGCTTGATAATGAATAATTATTTTATTTGAGGATGATATAATTGAATGTACATAATAACGTCCGTGAACACAAGGATGGTATGGTTGAGGATGAGCATAGCTTGAACGACTGAAATCCGTGATGAATATTAGGGGAGTGGAGATTTGGTTTGATGATGTTATACTGCTGATTGATCGTAATTGATGCAATGTTCCTTTAATCAACTTGGGTCAACCCTCTAGTTTAGTGTCTAACATTCCATTCCTCTCGGGCGGAAGGTGGAAGAAAATCAAAGAAAATTCATACCATATCTGTGAGCTATATGTGACTAAGACTGAAGCCTATGCTAGACGTGTGTCACCTCTTATTTTAGAATAGCATCGTAATAGTTTATCGATTAATCTTATATCTCGTCTCTAGGTACTTCGGGATCCACGGACTTGGACGTTGTACCAAAGCCCCACCTTCAGCATCCGGATCCAGGCATGTGTACCTTGCAATCCTGTATCTCAGTTTCCAGCATTCTATTTATTTATTCTATGCATTGTGCGCGCCTTGGATTATAATTGTTACTTAGCGTCCGGGTCATAACCGGGTACAGACGTTCGTTGGTAACATCTGGTAACGATTGTTAGATGTTCGCAACATCTTGGTATACCTACTTGGTTACATCATAACCCTAGGACACATTCAGAAACTGTCATCGTATCAGATTTTTTGTATCCTAATACTGTAAGCATGACCGAAATCTGGGATGACTTTAGGGACGGGATTATTGATAGTTACTTCAGTATGATGAGACTGTTAGATGGAGGTTCAGGTTCAACGAATACTCGTTGACCGCTTTGGGAGGGGAAGACACTTACTAGACGTTTGGGCTACTCTGTACGCGCTATATATATGTATCTGTCCTATTTATGTAGTGTTCTTGTATCCGTAGTCGTAGTATCACCCGTGTGTCTCTATGCTCGAAGCTACGGTACACCCCGTGTGTCTCTGGGTTCGGAGCTACGATTTTATTTTTGGACAGCCTACGCGTTGAACATTATCTTCAAAGTTGTGTCTCACTTAGGTGGTTATACTAGATTACACTGGCGTTGCACTCGTTTCTTTCTGCTATACTATGGCATACTATTTTTGTACCTTGTTACATCCCTCTAAGGACCTAGTTTTCTTCCAGGCTTAGGCGAGGAGGACTACCCGGAGGAGTACAAACAGGGTGTATATCCAGGAGCAGGACCTATTGTAGAGGACGATATCCTTCCCGAGGACTTCGTTTGATCTCTAGTAGTGACTTCACCCTGGGACGGTTTTATTATCTATCTTTCAGATATCGTTCCTAGTTATCTTACTGCTTTCCTTTATTTTAGTATTTGTATTAGCGGGTTTGTTCCTGTGTGACTCTACTCGTATTTCTATTATGATACTTTTCCTGTCTTATTTCCCTTCTACACATTAGTAGTTATGATTTTCTCTATGTGCTCTATATTTCTGTTGTCTGTGGATGAGATTTAGTTTCACTGTCTATGTGTTATTTGTTGGATTTTATTATTGTACTTTATAGCTTAGGTGCACTCTGTCGGGTCCATTAGATTGGGATGCCCGTTAAAGTGTACCCGCTGGCCATTGCCACGTGGCCCAGTTCCTTATATTTGGAACTGGGGCATAAAATTAGCTCAAGAGGTGCCACATGATGTAGTTTCAATACCAAGAGCAACAATGGAAATGGAAATTGTTAATCTTTCGCCAATCCATGATCAAACTGAAGGGCTGGTACCTCTTACTACTCAACATGGTAAAATTATGTGGATCCATCCTGATCACTTGGAAGACTTGGGACAAGAAGCAGTTTATTCAGCCCCTAAATCTAAGAAGAAAGGGTGCAAGGGTCAATCATGCAATATGATTTCTCTGGAACATAATTCAGATCGGATCCAGTACAGAGAGGAATCTTCTCTTGAACCTAGACTCCGGGGTCTGAACTTATGTCCAGGGGTTTCAGCAGACAAGCCTCGCATGACTCACCAGCAATTTTGTTGGGTAGGTAGTGTTCCTTTGTATAGAGCATACAATATTTTCAATATAAGCCATAGTTCAAAAGGCATGTCTGCTACTCCCAAGTCTACCCTTCTCTCATCAGCAACTCAGTCAACAACATCTGACAATAAGAAATCTTAATTTTATCACTACAGCCAACAATCTATCCATCTTGATATAATATTGAGAAAGATTAAGGGTTGAACTTTGGTAAGGGATGTCACATTCCATTACAACCTCAAGGTAATCTTGGCAAGTCTCATTCTGGATTGGGATATGAAGATGATAGCACACGAAGTCACTCCGACAAATCAAGGAAGAAACATATAAAGAGAAAGGTTAAACCATGTCATATGGTTCTCCTTTCTCTAGTACCTGAGGAGGTTATAGCCGGCATCAGGTCTGGAAAAGAATACCACAAGAACCACGAGAAGGCTCAGGAAGATACTCCTCCAACTTTTTCTCCCAATGCTTCTGATGAGCCTGGTCCTTAAAAGCCCACGACAATGGAGAAGGGAAGCAAAAGGAGGCCCGATTTGACAAAACTTTGAAGAAGGGTCCGCCATAAGGACTTGACAAGACGTACAATTTTGACATACTAGCCCAGCTCGCTAATGTACCTGTTCGACTTTCGATCTTTGAGTTACTTTGCCTTTCAAAAGAAACTCGGGACGCTTTGAGTGAGGCACTCATATAAACTCATAATTGACCCAACTCAAGACATCAACTGAAGATCCCGTGTAATGTCCTCACTTCCATAGCGTGATGGAAAAGATTCCTAATATTACTTTTACATAGGATGATATGTTGTTGAAAGATAATTGGCATAGTAGGTCATTGTATTACACGGGTTACGTCGGTTCTATCAAAGTGAGCCGGATTCACATTGACCCGAGATCCTCTCTCAGCATTATTCCCAAAAGAATGTTTCGAGCCTTAAAGATATCGACACACCACCAACACCACCATCTCAGGCTTTAATGTTGGAAAAAGTCGGCTATTGGGGAAGATACGTCTGAAAATTCAGATAGGCGATCTCTGAACTGAAGCTATATGTTATGTGATTGACTCGGATGTATCCTACAACGTTCTACTTGGACGACCATGGATACACAAAAACAAGATTGTGCCTTCCACTTTGTATCAATGCTTCAAATATGTGGATAACGAAGGGGAGGTCAAAACCACGATTGCAGACATCAATGCCTTTAAATGTGTTGAATCGTATTACTCCGACTCTGCGCTATATATGCCGGAGTACATGGAAAATGAAGCTAATGAAGCTGGTGATGAAGCCGAAAATGCTCTTAATGAAGAACCTCTCAGAATCTTTGTCAAAGGGTGAACTACTTCTCCGAGTTCTTCAGAATTCCTTGTCATTAATCTTCGCAAGTCTTTGCATGAAGAAAAGGCTAAAGAATGACTGGTGATAAACCTCTCTAAAAAGCACCTCTACTTGTCATTGACCTTTATCGTAACAAGAAACCAATGCCAAAAAACTAACCTTAGTCATTAATGTAACTAAGCCTCCAGTCAAAGCTGAAGCTTCTTTTGAGTATGTAGAGGAGGAAGAAATCTTGTATTTTATAAATAAAGAGGAATCTCCTTCGCACTATATCAATGTTGATCCCTTGGTGGAAGAGTTCCTAGAGGCCTTGTATGCCTATGAGCCCCTATCTATACTAGTAGCTTCACCACTTCAAAATGGTACATCATATAGTTCCCATGAAGACGCTTGCTTCATAGTCCCGACAAGACGAAACGATAAACATCAAATAATTTTTGGTAATGGCAGGAACAAAAGATTGCAAATGCCGAAGATTCTGATGATGATAATGAAAAATTATAAATTTATCGTTATAGCCGGCCAGCTAAAGATATTATTCAAAAGATGGGCTACAACCTGGAATCTGGCAAAGGGCTTAATTACGGAAGAGGTAGATGTACTCCTATACGTCACCTCTCTCTAAAAGGCAAGTCTGAGACTTATTATCAGAAAATCAATTATAGTTTAAGGTACTCACACCTCCGACAACATCTGAAAGCTCAAAGTAAGAGGAGGAAACATGTTCCCATTCATCTAACTCATTATTCTAGGATTCAGATGGAAGCATCGGTGAAGTATTCAAGCACGCTCTTTCTGTCAACATGATGTCAGTCGACCCAGAGGATGAAGACGATTCAACTTTAGAACCCTTCAAAAATGATGCATGGGCGCAACAAATGGATTCACAATGGGAACTTTGGTTCGATCAACGCGAACCACCTACGGAAGATGAAATCATTCAAATCGATGTAGGAAAAGATTCCTCCCCGAAACCTATCTTCATCAGCAAAAGCCTTTCATAGGAAGATAAACGAACTATGGTTTAGCAAATCATGGAATACATTGACGTCTTTGCCTTGAGTTATGTGGATATGTCTGGTCTGGATCCTCGAATAGCTACACACAAGCTCAACATCATTCCTAATGCTAAACTAGTCAAACAACAACATCGACGATTTCGTCCAGATATGATGGATGTAATTGAAGATAAAGTCAGGAAGGTGATATCATGCATCTTCGTTCAAGAAGAACAATACCCTGATTGGGTAGCTAATGTAGTCCCAGTCATAAAAAAAAGGAAAGTCCGTGTCTACATAGATTATAGGGATCTAAACGTGGCCTGCCAAAAAAGAGTTTTCTCTCCCTATTACAGATGTCATGATCAACAATATCTGTGGCTTCGAGCATATGTCTTTCATAGATGGATTCTCGGAATATAATCAAATTAAGATATTTTTTGATGATGAAAACACACTTTTTTTCGTACACTACTAGGAGTGTACTGCTATACAGTCATGCCCTTACATTTAAAGAATACAGGAGCAACGTATCAACGAGCCATGAGTATAATCTTTTACGAACATTTGCAGAATACAGTAGAATGTTACGTGGATGACATTGCCGTCAAGAGTCATTTTAAAGACGACCACCTTCAAGACCTGGAGACGGTATTCAAGTGAATGCGTCAACATCAACTGAGGATGAATCCAACCAAATAATTTCTGCGAGTATCCAGTAGCAAGTTTCTCGGATTTATTATAACTTCCAAAGGGGTTCATATTGACCCTGATAAGGTCAAAGCCATTCTTGAAATGCGACCTCCGCATAACCTCGAAGAACTTCATGGAATACAAGGCCATCTGGCATACATCAGAAGATTTATCTCAAATCTCTCAGGATGATGCTGACCCTTCACCCAGTTAATAAAGAAAGGCATCCCAATATTTGTCTGGAATGAAGTATGTCAGTAGGCATTCGATGACATTAAACGATATCTCACAAACCCGCCAATTCGGGTAGCTCTAATTATACGAAAACCTTTCTTGCTATATGTTTGAGCAATGGATCATTCCCTAGGAGCCCTTTTCGTACAGAAGTATACCGAAGGTCACGGACAAGCGATCTACTACCTCAGTCGTATGATGATCGGTGCCGAGCATAGATATAATCATATAAAAAACAAATGCCTTTCTCTAATATTTGCCATTCAAAAAATATGCCATTATGTGACAGGTCAAACCATCCATGTCATATCTAGGATGAATCCCCTACGGGTATTGATGACCAAGCCGAGTACACTTAATTCTCGCTTAGCTACATGAGCAATGCTATTTTTACCTTATGATATGGTGCATGTCCCACAGAAGTCAGTGAAAGGTCAAGCCTTTGCAGATTTCTCAACATCTAACCGAGTACCAAAAACTTTAAAGCTATACGACGACATCCCCGACGAAGTATTGGATTCTAATATGACGATGAGAGATAATACATGGTAAATGTTCTTTGACGGGGCATCAAGAGTTTCTTCCAAAGATAATATTATAACTAGAGTCAGTATAGTCCTCTTATCTCTCGACAAACTGTTGATACATCGTGCATATTCTCTCAGAGAACCTTACTCTAATAATGTAGCAGAATATAATTATCTACTCATTGGCCTCTAGTTGGCCAGGCAACTGGATATAGAGTACCTTGAGGCTTATGGTGATTCCAAACTAATAGTTAACCAAATTAGAGGAGAATACGAGGTTCGTCATGAAGAACTTATTCCTTATCATCATGCTGCAATCGAACTAGCCTCTACCTTCAAGGGGTTCTTTATTAATATGTGCCTCGATTACAGAACATGGAAAAAGATGCCTTTGCCAGATTAGCAGCCTCTTTGGCCATTCCTCTAAAGAAACAACATTTGATCAGAGTAAGCGGTCGAGAACTGTTTTGTGCTAAAAATAACTTATACATCGAAAGCAGCTTCGAAGTAGAATCTACTCCTGATTCTAGAGACTGGAGATTTTCTTTCATAGATTATGTGGTATATGGTATTCTTCCAAACAACCCGAAAGTGGCTACTTCGATTAAGATACGCTCGCTCCAGTTCCACTATGATGCAGCATCCAGGATATTATATCGTCGCTCATATGATGGACTTCTATTACGATGTCTTTCAGATCTTGAAGCAATATGAGCACACCATGAGGCTCTTGATGGTGTTTGTGGAGCGCATTAGCTAGGCCCGAAACTGTAAGATAGACTCAAAAGAAATGGGGTATTACTAGCCTACCATGGTAGCCGATGCTAACTATGCATGCAAATGCAGAGCGTGTAAAATTTATGCTGACTTTATTCACTAACCGTCAGAACTCCTGCATCCAACTACAGCGTCCTAGCCTTTTGAAGCTTGGGGAATGGACATTATTGGCACTATTAGCCCACCTTCATCCAGGGGCCATCGGTTTATCTTAGATATAATCGATTATTTCTTCAAATGGACAGAAGTGATACTATTAATTGAAGTAAAGACATCTAATGTGATTAGCTTTGTCAAACACCACGTTATTTATCGCTACAGTTTTCCTTGGAGGATAATACATGAAAATAGACCATATTTTACTAGTCAAGCATTCTGTCGGTTCTGTGATTAGAATCAAATTCAGATTGTGGCATCCACTGCATACAATCCAACAGATAATGGCTTAGCTGAAGCCTTTAGCAAGACCATAATCAAATTCCTAAAGAAGTTTGTTTCATCTAACAAACATGATTGGAATGAGAAGCTTGGAGAATGTCTATGGGCCTACCATACGACTATACGAACCCCAATCATCTGCACAATATTTTCTCTAGTTTATGGATGTGAAGTAGTCCTTCCTCTCAAAATCCAAATCCCTTCTCTCAGGATAGCTCTTGCTAATTAGCTGACGGTAGAGAATAATGATCGATTGCGACTTCAAGAGTTAAAAGCATTAGACAAAAATCATTTATATGCTCAGTAGCGTATTGAGTTATATCAAGCTCATATCTTTAGAGCCTTTAACAGAAAATTCAAAGAAAGAATATTTCAAGTTGGTGATCACGTCCTCATAGTGAGAAGACCAATGAACCCGACTCACAAAAGTAAAGGCAAATTCTAGGCTAAGTAGGAGGGCCCGTTTGTAGTAGAAATGGTACATGCCAATGGTGCTTATAGGCTCGCAAAGCCTAACAGAGATTTGTTAATAATGCCGATCAATGACAAAATTTTCAAAAAGTACTATGTTTAAAACATGCTAGTACTTTTTCGTCCCCAGCGGATCAGACATAAAAACATTATAACTCTCTTTCATCTCAAATTGTTACTTGTATTCAAAGGTTTTGAATACGTTATAAGTAACGGGTCCTTGAAATTCTCTAGTAGAGTAAAATATGCTAAAGAAAACAATCATGTCCTCTCTACCTCTGCATTATTTTTCTCATAGATGTGCAATACATCATGTCCATACTACTGTTGATAGTATTTTTATCTTCGAAGTTGTTACCCGTACTTGTTATAAGTACATTATGGGTATCAAAGCCACTAAATAACCCCCCATTAAAATATTTCTGCCATGTCCATATTACCTCTGAGCAGATATATACAATGGAGTTTTATCTGAAAAACTTATCATATCCCTATTTATTCTGATGGTGCTGTTTACCCTAACTTATTATCCGTATTTTAAGTTAAAATACACAATGGATAATGAGTACTAAAATATTATGACATTGTTAATATCATCTTTTAAACCACAGAAATAAAATAAACTTCTTCATTTATAAAATGGAGGAAAAAAGGACACCAGTACAACTTTCAGGGGAAATCAAGGTCCTCCCAATAACTATTGTTCATAAAAGTTGCAAGAGCATGTAGAATGCATGCATCAGAGTATGCAAATACTCGATGGATGGTCTCTACTCTGGACTGTTCCTCTTATCCCCTGGGGTTAGCAACAGAACTATCAAGACCACTGACTTTAGTTTGGTGTGGGGTGAATCCATCCGACAAACGGTCAAGCGGATCCTGAACGAGTTTTGCCTCACATAGTTGGTCTGAAGGCGTTTCCTTCTTCTCTTCAGTAAGTGGTAGCACAAGAATGATAGGAATGGTCGGAATTAGCCTTGGCTGGAGAAGAAACAGTCACCTTGTCTGTTTTCCTTGCACTTTTCTTCGAAGTATCCTGGGAAGCCATCGGCAAGTTTGGATGAAGAATGGTGTACTAAATTGACTCTACTATTTATAAGAAAGAGGGCGACGATTAAAGTTCCCGCACATGATTCATCAGTCAAAGAAGGTGACGGTTCATTTTTCTAAGCGAAGAACCGTACACAAAATTTGAAGCATGGCGGTTGAGATTTTGCGCGCTCTCACATTTGCAAAGAGAGTGCTTATATAGCGCGCTCACTAATAGGTTGACAGAAAAGGGCTGCATATTACGTACATCATCTAGTCCTCCCTAAACATGCGAAGTTAATTCTTTCTTTCTCCTTAGTCAAGAAATATATTGATTATTCAGCAACACACAGACAACAAAGAAAAATTAAGCCAAGATTTTATTGATACTTAATTCATGATTACATATGACAAAAATCTATTACATATAGATTTTCATTCTAAAATTGTGATTACATACGATGGAGATATATCAAATACCCATCTCCATCTTTTCATTCCTAAGTGTAGATCTAAATATATAAGAGAGACTTGTCTACACTGATGGACAACGTTAGGGAGTACAGTGTTAGACATGCTCTCACTCCTTAACAGGGGATAGATGTAGCGACAATGGCGGGATGATACAAAACTGGGCATGCATCAACTATTCAAGCCCAAGAAAATTAATTCTCCATCGCCATCATGTACCGCCGACAGTGTTTTGATTGGGACTCCATTCCAATCTTATAATCAAGGCTACGGTCGAGCTGCACCCCAGTAGTAAGCCTTATTTCGGGGAAAAATACACCTAGTATGTTGTATGGACTAGGACAACTCCGATTGTTCTAAGAAGATGCCTTTCTCACTTTATGGCAAGTCACCACATGATGTTATTGATCATCTCAAAGAAAAAACTATGATATCCTTCCATGCTCCATCGTGAAAGAAGTAAGATAGTATTATCCCTATGCAGAATAACACGATATCAATATTCTACCAAAGAAAAAAGATATGTGCATGCGCACATTTATCTAGTTTGTTGAAACTAAAATAAAAAGTTCATCAGATGACAAAGAAAAGTGTGCGAGTTGCCTAAGTCATTAAGTTTCAAAAAGTACGCCAAGGAGCTGAGTCTATTCTGAATAAGGGAAATATGCATATGCTCATAAAATTCTTTATACTTTCTACTGTTTACATTGAACAAGGAGAATAGAAAGGGAAAATAGTGGTTGCATGGGAATATCCTTGTCTCACCCATTTTTAGGGAGCGTCGTCTCCTACGACTGGTTGGATTCTTGCGGTACCCTGAAGAGGGTGTCATCTTCTTCTTTTTAGGCTTGGTCCTAAAGACAGCCATACTCATCTTAAAGATAAAGAAGAAAGTTGGAAGGGTTCTACTGAAGACCCTATTCTGATAAAGGCTCTCTTTAAATAGAGAGCTTTCTTTGCATTTATATACATACATATGCGAAGAGAGATATCCCAGATTCATAGCGACCCTTGAAAATAACGTCGCATGTGTTGCCCTGAAAACTGAGTCCACTTAGCGACTGAGTCAAGTCGCTGCCCTCAAGATCACATAAAAATGAATGAATTAGTCAAACTTTTGTTTAAGGCGGACACGTCAGCAATCTGTTAGGATTCTGCACAAAGTTAGAACAAGTCTCAATGCTTCTACGTTCGAAGTATTTCGAATTTACTTGTGAATATTTGAAAACATTAAAGGGGATCTTGTAGCGCATACAAAGTATGCCCCCAAATAATGGTTGAGTCAAAGGAGGAATGGAGCACCCCTTCATGAAACGAACAAACAAGAAGAGTGGTGCACTCTAGCAATATTTCAGATTATGGCACACTTTCTTCAAAACAGAATGGAGGCGCCACTACCAAAATATGATGAAATAGCGACGTTTTTAGCGATGACATAATAAAATATCGCTAATGTTAAAGACTTTAGAAACTCCAAAAATAAACGTCGCTATACGTCTCTGTCGGCGACGTATAGCAACATTTAGCGACTGTATATTTTTTTAAAGAATAGTCGCTATAAGCTTCTTTAACGTCGCTGATTTTTTCGATTTAGTGATATTTAGCAACGATTTTACCGACGTTGCTTATTTTTTAATTAACGGCTTTTTAGCGACGTTGCTAACGTCACAAATTTTTTTAATTAGCGACGTTTAGCGACGTTCAATTTAGACGTCGCTAAAAAGTTAATATAGGTTTTGAGTTTTTTATTTTCTTCCTATTCTCTCGATCTCCCCCTCTCCCTCCTGTACCCCTTGCCCCCGCCCCGACGATCCCGACCCCTCTCGACTCGGGCGACCCCCCTCTGCCTCCTACTCCGGCGACCCCGACCCCTCTCGACTCCGGCAATCCCCAACGCCCCCCCTGCCCCCGTGCCCTTCCGCCTCGATGACCCCCTCTGCCCCTTGCCCTGGTGCCCCTCGACCCTGACGACACCCCTTGGCCCCCTGGACCTCGACGACCCCCCTCCTTGATCAGAGGGTCAGGTAACCCTAATCCTAAAACTATCTTTCTCTTGCTGACACGATACAGACACACTGACATGACACATACACATATACATATACACATACGAACATGACACAGACACACAAATACAGATACGATATGGATACACAAACATTTATACGAAACTAAGATTAGGGCTTGTATGAAGGTGACACAAATACAAACATGATACAGACACATACACTGACATGACACGGGATATGACACAGACCCAAACCCTAACCCATTCTCTCTAATAGTTAGTTGTTTAAGTTAATTAGACGCAGCCTTGGGTATCGACATCGTGTACAATATGATGTAGATCTTGACTAAAGGAGAGTCGTATACATAGACACGTAAATGACTCTTCAAAGCCGAGACACGACACAATATTGGCTTCTTCTAGAACTCGTATCCAACTTGGGTTAGAGCAGTGGCAAACCTATCATTGACATAAGAGTTCATGTTCGGGTGGTTGTGGTACGACATTGGTATATGTATCACATAACCAAGGACACAACGTCCCCCTCGGCCCTGAAAATACCTCAAACTCCCCTCAATCTCGATGACCCCCTCCTCGGTCAGAGGACCAGGTAACCTTGTATCTTGGTATATTAATACATACTCAAGTATCTTGGGTTACCAAACCAAAACTCAAATATCCTTAAATACTCAATCATAATATACATACCCTCACTCAACACTTAAACACTTAACATATACTAACTCACTAACACTCACTCACTAAACACACTCAAACACACACATGTATATTGTTACTACCACATTTTCTAGGAGAGGATATTTTGGTAATTTTATAATTAATTAAATATTGTGCATATTGAATAATTATTTATCATACTATTTAATTATTGTTAGATATTAGTTTATTATTTTGGACTTATGTTAGTGGATCTAACTAGTTTAGTTTAGACTCATGGACCAACATTTGCAATTAGCTAGAATTGAGCCCAATTAGAAGCCCATTCATTAGAAGGATGATTAGTTTAATTAAAATCCTTAGACTAGAACCTTTTCTCCTTAATTATTTCTTTATGAGAGGCCCCAAGGGGTCTAGTGGCCGACCTATAAAAAGAGAAGAAAAAAGTTTCTCTCTCCTCTTTTTATTTTAAATCTAGATCTAGAATTTTCCTCAACCAAATTCCTTCATTCCCACATCAATTCGCTACCAAATTTTTTCCCAATTTCTTCCTAAATCACCATTGCCAAATCACTATTGGAGACTATTAGAGCAAGGATCTAGAAGAAGGAAGCAAGGATCTACAAAGAGGAGCAAAGATCTACAAGTTGGAGGCTCATTTTATCAAATTTGGAGGTTGCATTGAGAATCCATCTCTCAATAGGTATAATTTAGTTTTTTTTCTCTTTAATTAGGTTCTAAATCTGAGATTTAACCATGAGAAACCACCCCATATGCATAGACTACCCATAGAAATTGGAATTAGGTTCATAGTAGGCGTATTGAGAAAGTTATGGTATTTTTTGTGTCAATTTTAGGGAAATTCTGAGATTGACACTTGTTGTGTTTGTCAATTAGTCATGTAAACCAAATTGACATGTGTTTGCTTGTTTATGGCTAGTATCGTATCCACAATTGGATACATGTAGGTCATATCCCAATAATTTGGTGATACGTATTATTTTGGAGGTTTTTCCTCCGACACGGGGCTTTGTGCACGTCATATTTTGACACGGACACGTAGACATAAATTTTACTCTTTGTATTGTTCATATATAGTAATTTAGACTTGCTCGTGTCCTTCGGAGTACATTTGGTTGTGTGATGGATTCGTATCGCAAGCGTATCATAGATCTAGTATAATACGGGTGCGAAGCACTCCACGTGCTTGTTGTGTTGCATTTTTAGATCCAACTTCCATTGTTCTTAGCTAATTGTAACATATGTATTCATATGTATATGTATATATTGTATGTATATGTATATAGATGGCTATGTATATATGTATGGATATATGTATGTAGATATGGATGTACTAGTGTATTAATTATCTATATGCATATGTGCTTTTATATATATGTAGATATACTTCTATATATATCTAAATGAATGGTTATGTTATATGTATATATGTATATTGTATATATATGTATATATATATGTGATGCTATCTATCTATCTATCTATCTATCTATCTATCTATCTATCTATCTATCTATCTATCTATCTATCTATCTATCTATCTATATATATATATATATATATATATATATATATATATATAAAAGTTGATATATATATATATATGTGAGTATACATATATATGTATATAAATAATGGAGTATTATCTATGCATAGTGTTTATGTTGTAGATATATACATATGTGTTGTGCTTGTGTGTGTATGTATATTGTGTATTGTGTGTTGAGAGAGAGAGAGATGGTGCTCGGGCAGTGGACAGCAGGCAGCAGCAGCAATGCAGCATGTGTACTGCAGCAGTCGAGCAATAATAGCTATAGCAGTAGCAGCTATGCACTAGCAGCAGCAGCGACTACGCACCACCAGCAGCAGCGGCTACGCACCACCAGCAGCAGCATCAAACGCAGTAGCAGCAACAACGAGGAGAGTATACAGTGAGCAGCAAGTCTCAAGATACAGCAGTAACAACAACTTCGGCAGGGAGCATCTAGCAAGTTCAAGGCAGAGGATGAGTGGTTCAGTTAGCTTGTTGGGTTTAGATGGTTAGCTAGTTAGCTAAGATTGTTAGTAGTTTATAGTTAGTATAGCTAGATAGTTAGTTATTTTTAACTAGTTAGTTGTGTAGTTAATAGTTGGTTTGAGCTAGTTAATTAGTTAACTAGTAGTAATTAGCTAACATTTAGAGTATAGTATTAATAGTATGATAATTATATAGTTAATTGGTTAGATATATATATACGTACTAGTATCTCTAGTTAGCAATATATATGTAGATGTGTGCATGTATATATGTTTTAGTTTGTATTAGTAGTTTGTGATTAGTTAGCAAGTTGGTATTCATATATATATGTTAGTCATTAGATTGGGTAGCTAATGTATACTAGAGTGACATTACCTTGAGATACCAAGGTAAGTGTCAAGGTATTGAGGGTTACTCAAGATATTAGAGTTGGGTATTGAGATGGAGGTTTAGTGGTGCGATACCGCGTTAGTTCAAAGCCAAGGTATCTACTTAGCATTTGTAATTAGGATTAGTATATATATATTATTGCTTGTGTATGCATATATACTATTTTAATATCTCTTGTTTGCGTATCTTGCGATACGGTAACTTAGTATCCTAGTTTAGCTTGTATGGCCTAGATTCTTAGTGTATGAACCCAATATCATAGAGACTCATGCAACCTAAAAATAGGTAGTTTGAACAAGTTTGACCAATTTGACTTAGAGTTGACCTAGTTTGACTGTTTTAACTTAGAAATGGCTTTTTGACCTAGATGTTGACTAGTTTTACTTATTTTTATTCTGAAACCTTGTATTAATGTTATATTCCATATCTAGGTTTTTGAGGCACCATACCAGACATCTATGATACTGTACACCAGGTTTCAGGTGAGTACATTCTCTGATTATTTCTCCTTTATGATATCCTCTATGTTCATTGTATCTAGTATAGACATCCTTGATTTTTTGACATGATGGTTACACGGATTGGTATATCCGGATCTCGTTATGAGATATTATTCCTTGGAATATATGGTGTATCTTGTGCAAGCCTTGTTTCATTATTCTTCTTGTACATATACATACACTGATTCTCGGGGAGACTTGCTACCTTCATAGAGAATCCCGTGCCATAGCGTACCATGGTTGGATTCACTATACCAGTCGGGGTTGGGGAGTATATAGTGTAGATATGTGATCATACCCTCCTTGTATCAAGTCTTGTTCATTGAATAGTGTTAATCATACACCGGATGTATGATTAGCTAGGCCATAAATCTTGTATCAAGTTCCCAAGCCGATCACATATTAAAGCTGGTACTCACTCACTTAGTCATTAGTATTCTTGCTCATTGTCATATTATTCATTCTTGTATTTATTTCTAGTATTTCCTTTAATGTATATCTCTTGTATCTATTGTTGCATCTTGTATATTCATATCTATTTACTATTATATAGTTTATATCATTGATTAGAACTGTTGTTAGAGATGTACTCTGCTCCTTTCCTGACTGGATATATTTTTTCCAGATGATACTAAGGAGTGGTACCCTACTCATTACGGGCCTCAGGATATTGTGGGCTTAGAGACAGAGACCCTGGCTCAGGAGGGACTCATCCCGACTGAGACAGACGACCCGGGACTCATAGCTTAGATGTTATTTATTCTCTTATACTGAATTTGTCTCTAGCTTATTGTTTAGTACTTTCTTTGACTCATTGATGTTAACATTTTGACTCATGAGTTATATTGTGACTATTCTATTCTTTTATCATATTCGTGCTATTCTTTATCTTAGATATGTGATTGAGTATATTGATATTGTTGGTGGTTTACTATATTGTTAGATAGATTACACAAACAACGTTCTACCGTCGATTCTACGGCGTAGGCTAGGCGTTGTTTCCGACTTGCATCCCTATACCGGGTGCGGGTCGTGACACATTTTTGGTGGTGGCCTATGCAGGTCTTCTAGATCGCAATTAGTGCGATTCATAGTGGTGCTCTGAATTGAGTTCTATTACGAGCCTGTTTCAGGATATAGGATATAGGCTATAGGTTGAGAATACTCAATCACATATAGGAAAAACTCTTTTGATTCTTTCAACTATTCTTCCTTGATATTGATATTTGATCTTTAACTGTCCTACCTTTGAGTGTCTTACATCATGTGCCATATTGATTATTCCTTTCGCTTTTGTCTCAGGATGCCGCCTAAGACTAGATCATAGTAGGGGAGAGCAGCTTATGAGAGGTCTGCGATATCCCGAGGGCCTACACCAGTCACTTCTCCTGTGATTGGAGTGTCAGCAGCGTTCGGAGGTCCACCTCCTACTCAGAGGACTGTGCCGACTGTATCTGAGGGACTTCCACCTCCATCTTTCGTGCCAGCCGATGCGACGCAGATGTTCACACTATTTTATAAGATGTTGGAGGTACAGAGAGTGCTCATCAGCTTGCTCGTGCCATAGTAAAGAGAGGAGTTCTGGTCCAGCAGCAGGTTGTTCAGCTTCGGCCAGGCAATATTCAGGACCTCAAGAAGCTGGAGCCTAGGGTCTTCAAGGGGACGGAGGGCATCGTCTATGCTGATGATTGGCTCAAGGATATTGAGCGTCTTATGAGGGTATCCCATATTTTTGATGATATGAAGGTTGAGGCGGTAGGACTTCAGTTGTTCGACGTCGCCCGCACTTGGTTCAGGAATGAGCCAATTTTTGTTGACGCAGGACAGTCTTGGGAGATGTTCAATGACCTCTTCAAGAAGAAGTTCTTCGCTCGGGCAGACAGGTTAGACTTGGAAGGCAGTTTGAGAGCCTTATTCAGGTGAGCATGTTTGTGGAGGAATACCCTGCAGAGTTCGGCAGGTTGAACCAATTTACGGAGTATTTGGTTAGAGAGCCGGAGGTTCGAGATATTCGATTTTACGAGGGTCTAAAATGGGAAGTGAAGATCCTCATTCCGTCTTTTTATGAGACATACTCGGAGATACTTGCGGAGGTGCACGTCAGGGACGAGCGTTCATTATAACAGTCGAGGAGGTCGAGCCCACCGGAGATGTCATCGCAGGTTCTGTTCTTCTTGATTCTATTCCAACTTTAGCTTTGTTTGATAGTGGTGCTTCCCATAGTTTTGTATCTATTTCTTTTGCTCTAAAGCATGGTTTGGTCAAGATCATGATCGGGGGAGGCATTATCCTGGTTAATGATATTTTCAAGGATCGAAGAGTTACTCTGGGAGGCCGGGAGTTGAGTGCGTGTCTACTTATAATGCCACTTCCGAGTTATAATATTGTACTCGGGATGGATTGGTTGAGTAGGCACCATGCTAGTATAGATTTTAGAGGAGGTAGAGTTTTATTTGGTCTGCCAGGAGAGCCAGAGTTCGAGTTTGCTAGAGGAACTGCAGAGTATGGAGGAGGCATTATTTATAGAGCTATGGTGGAAGACAAGGAGTTGCCGCATCCGTTGATAGCAGAATTCTTAGATGTGTTTCCTGAGAAATTGCCAGGATTCATATGGTGCCCCGTTTCCCCTATTCGGGAAGCACGACTAAGAAATACAAGACGGTATCATTCGATCGGGATAGATTAAAACAAGAATACATCCTCTTTATGGATTTGCTTCTTCGGAATCGATTCCCATATTCAGTGGACCGTGCCTCTTGGATCGAATTAGCGGCAAAGTCAGGAGGGACCTCTCCGCTGCATCTTTTGTTGCCTAGTTTTCGCTGTCGCTTGTTGCTTTCGTGCCTTGAGTTGGTTTTCGAATTTGCTTGAGTTTTCGTGAACGGTTTCGATAGATTTCATAATTTTTGTTCGTTGAACTGCACTTCAATTCCGATAATGGAAAGAATGGAAGAGGTATTGATCAGCTGTTCGTGGCAATGCAGGTGAACCGCAGTAGGCAACGCTCGAACGGACTCCTGAGGCACCTCTTTCTTTCTTCCTTCCAACTACTAGGTGAGTGGCTACCATCCTGATTAGCTGGCCCTCTTTCCAGTCCTCACATCTAAAATCTTGTATTCTTGCTTGCCCTGATCAAACGATACCAGCTAATAACTAAAAGAC
Source organism: Iris macrosiphon (assembly GCA_036927795.1). Lineage (NCBI taxonomy): Eukaryota > Viridiplantae > Streptophyta > Magnoliopsida > Asparagales > Iridaceae > Iris > Iris macrosiphon. The sequence goes on along the minus strand of JAYESA010000002.1, from coordinate 144,057,533 downwards.
TTTAAGATAAAAGGGAATATACTTAGAATATTATGCTTGTCAATCAAACTTGTGAACGGTTACTCATTTACATGCTTGTTCATTTGGAATGTTCATTCATATGCATGAATACAAGTTAGAATATATACTTCTTCTTAATTTGTGCTATATATAGAACTCATCTTGAATGTAATAAACTGAACAGGAAGACTATGCAAAAGTAGATCTTGCCCTGTTAATGCCCTGTGCCTGATATTGCCCTGTTTTGCCTCAAATGCTAACTTAGTGTACTACGTTGATCACGAACAACTTGTGCATAAGGTCTTAGTTCCCGCGAACGGTCGCTGGGGCACTGGCACCGATCCGATCTGGACGGAACTCATGATAGTCACCTGCTATAGGACGGAATGCCCTGGGACATCCTGATCTATGTGTTGTACGATATTCCGTACTTAGACTAGCCCGTCCATTATGGCAACGTGCCAGTGATCCCTTCGTATATTTTAAAACCTGTTGCAAACTAACTTGTGTATTCTTGGCAGGGAAGGACATGGTAAGTATTGTGCATGTGGTTCAGACGGGAAGGTAAATATCACCGAGCGGTGGCGAGTATATCATTGTATTTCTATATCTATTGCTTGCTATAAAATAAACTAAGGCAAGATAAAAAGACCACGAGAAATATGCATGCTTCATTTAAACAACGTATTGATTGGTATAGTTGGGTTAGCTTGCCTTCACCAGTACGTTTTGATGTACTGACCCTTGTTCAAACAGATTTCCTGCGCTAAGAAGAATCGAGCGAAGAGCAGAAGTCAATCCCCCAATCTAGCCCAACTGTAGGCACGCCTTGATCCGTGCCCCCTTTGAAGTATTTTGAAGAAGCTAGCAACCCAAGCAAATATGCAGCTTCATGGGAAGGCCGTCATTCCACCTGTAGGTCTTATATTTTGAAGTTTAGTAGGGATGTAATGTACATGACTGCTATCTTATTTTGTGTCAACACTTTTGTAAGCCATAGAGGCACCCTTATGACTCAGTTCAAGGAGTTTGTAATAGATGTTCATATTATCAATAAAGAGAACTTTTTCATGCTTCAATCCGTGTTTCAATTTATCTACGTACTCTAAATATGTGTTCGCTATGCAAAACAAAAATACTTAGCCTTGTGCGGTGCGCAACATAGACCCGCACGGCAGTCACGCCCGGGGGACGACTATCGATTCCACGGAATCGGGGCATGACATATTGGTATCAGAGTAGAGCTTCAAAGTTCCTTTGATTCTTGGACTGGAAAAGTTCTTTTAACTATAAATCCCTGTGCGAACTCTTGAACTCGTTAGGCCAAAATGAGATACATTCATGCAATAAGTCCATAATACATTATGATCCTGATATAATTTACCTTCTTTTGAAGGAATGGCTCAAGCACAATCCTCAGCGCTAGCACTGGGTGAGACACAGGCTCAGGAGAGCAGCTCTGGCACTTCAGGAAGCTCTCGAAGCCAACGGGGCATGTCTTGAGCCGATCTGCTTCAACAAATGATGCGGATGTTGGAAGCCAGCCAACAAAGGGATGAAGCTCGTTATGAACGGGCCGAGCAGCGAGCGGAGGAGAGGCAAATCAAGTTTCAAGACGATATAGAGACACGATTCTCAGTCCAACAAAAGCAGGTAGATATCCTGCAGCAGATCATGCAGACTTTGGCCTCCAACCAGTCCGCAGCAACAGCAGCGACTCCGGTGGAGCATCCCGTGCTTGAAGTCGAGACTCCACAAACACCATGGACAAGGGAAGTGACTGACTTCGACTTTGGCGACTTCAAGAAAGTCTGCAACACAGCATTCAAGGGGACTGAGGATCCGATAGTGGCTCTAGATTGGTTGGCCGAACTTGAAGACCATTTCTCCCTCCTAGAAGTACCTGAAGAAAAGTGCGTCGCATGTGCTCAACTGCAGCTTTGCCTCAATGCACACGATTGGTGGGACGTGCATCGACGCTCTCTTCCAGTCGAAAATGGAGGGAAGGTGATAGCATGGGCTACCTTTCATGGCACATTTGAGGAGGAGTTTATACCTCCGCTTGTACGTCGTCAGAAGGAAAATGAGTTTGTACAACTACGGCCGGGCAGCATGACAATTAAGCAATACTCTACCGAGTTTAACAAGCTTGCCAAGTTTGCCAGCTCCTATCAACCCGATGCAGCGAGTCGTGCCAGACGATTCGAAGGAGGTCTACATCCTGCCATCCATGTGCACGTAGTCGTTCTACAGTATCAGACAATGCGGGAAGTTTTGAACCACGCCCTTTTCCTCGAACCGCAGTATCCTCACGTTGCCGCCGGCGCTGTGCAAACCTCCAATCACAAACGCCAAGGCAACGATAGAGGAAACAATGCTGTAAAGCTTCCAAATAACGGCGATAAATAGCGTGGAGATATGAACAAGACCTGTAACTTTTGCAGGAAGCCAGGACATATCGAAAAAGACTGTCGCCGTAAGCTTGGGACCTGTCTTTGTTGTGGCGACCCGACCCACCAGATTAGAAACTGTCCGCTCCTCCCACCTCAACAACAAAATTAGGCACCTGCACCCTAGGCCAACAGAGCTGTGCCTCAGCAAGGGCGTAATCAAGCTCAAGGCCGGGTCTATACGATGACGCGAGAGGAAGCTTTAGCCTCGGACACCGTGGTGTCAGTTACTTTGCTTTTCAATAATATACCTGCTCGTGTTCTATTTGTTTCTAGTGCAATGCATAGTTTTATTTCCATAAATTTTGCCGTGGAGAACAACAAGGAAATGACTCCGTTGCACCTAGACTTAAGTGTTAGCACCCCCTCCGGCACAAAAATACCTGTCCGTTCAGTATGCCAAGGTGGTTACATCTGTATTAGAGAAAGGAAGCTATCGCTTGATATTTTAGTTCTAGATGTTCGGGACTACGATATCATTTTGGGAATGGATTGGCTCAGCGCGTGCTCGGCAACTATAGAGTGTGCAGAGAAACGAATTGTCTTCCGCTTGCCTGGAGAAGCCAAATTCTGCTATACTAGTAGTCCAACAACTGATGCGACTAGGGTTTGCATAGTGATTTCTGTAACATCTGCTCGACGAATGCTACACTCAGGCTGCGAGGGATTTCTATCGTTGGTTCGGGACACACGGCAGGACTATGCAAACGTCGAGTCTACTTCCGTTGAGGCGGAGTTCCCCGATATGTTTCCGAGCGAACTAACCGGCATGCCGCCAGACCGAGAGATTGAATTCACCATAGACACTTTCCCAAATACACAGCCGATCTCTAAGCCTCCGTACAGAATGGCCCCTGCAGAATTAAAAGAGTTAAAGTGTCAGCTTCAAGAGTTACTAGATCGTGGGTTCATCCGTCTGAGCGTGTCTCCTTGGGGCACGCCTATGCTCTTCGTGAAGAAGAAAGACGAGACGCTACGCCTCTGCATCGACTATCGGAAGCTGAACAAGGTCACAATCAGAAACAAATATCCTATGCCACGGATAGATGAATTGTTTGATCAGCTACAGGGGGCAACAGTGTTTTCAAAAGTTGATCTTTGCTCGGGCTACCACCAGCTGAAGATTAAGCCAGAAGATATGCCGAAGACTGCCTTCCGAACCCGATACGGACATTATGAATTTTCAGTGATGCCGTTTGAACTGATGAATGCACCTGCTGCATTCATGGATTTAATAAATTGTGTATTCCGGCCCTTCATCGATAAATTCATGGAGGTTTTTATCGATGACATCTTGGTGTACTCGAAGACTAGGGATGAGCACGCAGGACACCTGCGGATGGTGCTGCAAACCATTCGAGACAACAAGTTGTATGCCAAGCAAAGTAAATGCGAGTTCTGGCTGGACAGTATATCCTTTTTGGGGCATATCATCTCTTCACAAGGCATTTCAGTTGATCCGAAGAAGGTGTAAGCCATTATGCAGTAGAAATGGCCGTAGTCAGCTAGCGATATTAGAAGTTTTCTTGGACAGCCAGGCTACTACCACAGATTTATACGAGACTTTGCTATAATTGCTTTGCCCCTGACTCAACTCACTCAAAAAGGTGTAAAGTTTACTTGGACGGACGACTGTGAAGCTTCGTTTACGGAGTTAAGATAGCGCCTCGTCTCTGCTCCAATCCTTACTCTGCCGAACGGACCCAATGATTTCAAAATATATAGTAATGCATCAGGAAAAGGTCTGGGATGTGTCCTAATACAAAGGAATAAATTGATAGCCTTCACGTCGTGGCAGCTAAAGCCTCACGAGAAGAACTATCCGATGCATGATCTCAAACTTGCTATAGTAGTGTTTGTACTGAAGCTGTGGCGTCACTACCTTTATGGTGTACCGTGTAAAATCTACACGGACCATAAGAGCTTGAAATATTTGTATACACAAAGGGATTTGAATCTTCAGCAGCGGCGATGGCTCGAACTTCTTAGCGACTTTGACTTAATGATCAGATACACGCCTGGCAAAGGAAACGTTGTAGCTGATGCACTGAGTCGAGTATTTGTAGGGAGTTTGGCTATTGATGACAGGCTGCGCCAAGATCTCGAATCATTGGGCATTACTCTAAAAATCAGATATAAAAAGTGGGCGCGGGTGGCACAACTGCGCCTCGAGCCCGACTTGTTACAAAAGGTTAAGGCCGCTCAGAAGGATGGCCTATTTCTGCAAAAGATTCATGGTCTGATCTCAGCAGGAAAGGCATCCGACTTTGCGGTAGGCATGGACGGGATGCTACGAGTGAAGGGAAGACTGTGCATTTCGGACGACGTGGCCCTCAAAAAAGAGATACTCACTGAGGCCCATTATGCTAGTTATACTTCTTATTCGGGTAGTACTAAGATGTATCGAGATCTCCGTACGACGTTTTGGTGGTAAGGCTTGAAACGAGATGTGGCGCTATTTGTGTCGCATTGCATGGCTTATCAGAGGGTAAAGGCCGAGCACCAGAAGTCGGGCGGAGAGCTACCGAACCTTGCTATTCTGGAGTGGAAATGGGAACATATAACTATGGATTTCATTATTGGCTTGCCAAAGACGCAACAGGAAAACGATGCTGTTTGGGTTATTATCGATCGCCTCACCAAGTCTGCTCACTTTCTACCTATCAAGTCTACTTGGAGCGCCGATCGCTTGGCTCAGATATATCTCAACGAAATTGTTCGGCTTCACGGCGTGCCCGTATCCATAGTCTCCGATCGAGATGGTCGATTCATATCGCGTTTCTGGTAGAGCCAGCAGTCAGCAATGGGGACGAAGTTAAAGTTTAGCTCTGCCTACTATACACAGACCGACGGCCAAACAGAACATGTCAACCAGATCCTCGAAGACATGCTACGACTCTGCGCCTTGGATTTGAAGACTAGTTGGGACCTGCATCTACCGTTGGCTGAATTTACATACAACAACAGTTTTCAATCCAGCATTTAGATGGCGTCGTATGAGGCGTTATATGGGCGGAAGTGTAGATCTCCAATCTTTTGGGACAAAGTTGGTGAACGGCAGATCCTTGGCCCCGAGCTCGTGGAACAAACTGTCCAAAAGATTCACTTGATTCGGGAAAGATTAAAGATAGCTCAAAAGTTGCCAAAAGAGCTATGCTGATACATATCAGAGACCGCTAGAGTTTCTAGAAGGTGACCGGGTATTTCTTAAAGTCTCGCCCATGCGAGGAGTCACCAGATTCGGAGCAAAGGGGAAGCTAAGTCCGAGATTTGTTGGTCCGTTCAAAATACTAAAGCGGGTTGCCTCAGTTGCATACCAGATTGCCCTACCGCCATCCCTACCCAAAGTACATAATATTTTCCATGTTTCCCAACTTAGGAAGTATGTGTAAGACCCAAGCCACGTAGTGGATATGGATCAGCTGAATCTTTAGGCAGACTTGACGTATGTAGAATAACCTGTGCAAATTTTGGATAGGAAAGAAAAGCTGCTTCGGAGTCGTTCGGTTCCTCTCGTGCGCGTGCTTTGGAGAAACCACTCTGTCGAAGAATCCACTTGGGAACTTAAATCCGAGATAAGGGAAAGGTTCCCCTCATTATTTCCTAGTGGTATGTTCTATTTCTAAGTTTCGGGATGAAACTTCCAATTAGTTGGGTAGGATGTGGTGCCCCGTTCCCCCTATTCGGAGAGTGCGGCTAAGAAATACAAGACGATATCGTTCGATTAGGATAAATTGAAACAAGAACCCATCCCCTTTATGGATTTGCTTCTATGGAATCAATTCGCATATTCAGTGGACCGTGCCCCCGGGATCGACTTAGCGGCAGAGTCAGGAGGGACCTCTCCGCTGCATCTTTTATTGCCTAGTTTTCGCGGTCGCTTGTTGATTTCGTGCCTTGAGTTGGTTTTCGGATTTGCTTGAGTTTTCGTGAACGGTTTCGATGGATTTTATTTTTTTTGTTCGTTGAACTGCACTTCAATTTCGATAATGGAAAGAGTGGAAGAGGTATTGATCAGCTGTTCGTGGCTATGCAGGTGAACCCGCAGTAGGAAACGCTCGAACGGACTCCTGAGGCACCTCTTTCCTTCTTCCTTCCAACTACTAGGTGAGTGGCTACCATCCTGATTAGCTGGCCCTCTTTCTAGTTCTCACATCTAAAATCTTGTATTCTTGCTTGCCTCGATCGAACGATACCAGCTAATAAAATAAAGACTTTAAGATAAAAGGGAATAGACTTGGAATATTATGCTTGTCAATCAAACTTGTGAACGGTTACTCATTTATATGCTTGTTTGTTTGGAATGTTCATTCATATACATGAATACAAGTTAGAATATATACTTCTTCTTAATTTGTGCTATGTATATAACTCATCTTGAATGCAATAAACTGAACAGGAAGACTATGCAAAGGTAGATCTTGTCCTGTTATTGCCCTGCGCCTGATATTGCCCTATTTTGCCTCAAATGCTAACTTAGTGTACTACATTGATCACGGACAACTTGTGCACAAGGTCTTAGTTCCTGCGGACGGTCGCTAGGGCACTGGCACCGATCCGATCCGGATGGAACTCATGATAGTCGCCTGCTATAGGACGGAATACCCTTGGATGTCCTGATCTATGAGTCCACGTCATTCCGTACTGAGACTAGCCCGTCCATTATGGCAACGTGCCAGTGATCCCCTCGTATATTTTAAAATTTGTTGCAAACTAACTTGTGTCTTCTTGGCAGGGAATGACATGGTAAGTATTGTGCAGGTGGTTCAGACGGGAAGGTATATGTCAGCGAGCGGTGGAGAGTATATCATTGTATTTCTATATCTATTGCTTGCTGTAAAATGAACTAAGGCAAGATAGAAAGACCACGAGAAATATGCATGCTTCATTTAAACAACGTGTTGATTGGTATAGTTGGGTTAGCTTGCCTTCACCAGTACGTTTTGATGTACTAACCCTCATTGAAACGGGTTCCCCGTGCTAAGAAGAATCGAGCGAGAAGCAGAAGTCAATCCCCCAATCCAGTCCAACTGTAGGCACGCCTTGATCCGTGCCCCCTTTGAAGTATTTTGAAGAAGCTAGCAACCCAAGCAAATATGTAGCTTCGTGGGAAGGCCATCATTCCACCTGGAGGTCTTATATTTTGAAGTTTAGTAGGGATGTAATGTACAGGACTGCTATCTCATTTTGTGTCAACACTTTTGTAAGCCATAGAGGCAACCTTATGACTTTGTTCAAGGAGTTTGTAATAGATGTTCATATTATCAATAAAGAGAACTTTTCCATGCTTCAATCTGTGTTTTAATTTATCTGCGTACTCTGAATATGTGCTCGCTATGCAAAACAAAAATACTTAGCCTTGTGCGGTGTGCAACCTAGGCCCGCACAACGATCACGCCCAGGGGACGACTATCGATTCCACGAAATCGGGGCGTAACAATTGCCGCCAGATCGAGATATTGAATTCTCTATAGACTTTGTGCCAAGTGCAGAACCAATTTTACAGTCGAGCTAAAGAAGTAGGTGGATGAGTTACAGAATAAGGTATTTATCAGATCGTGTTCTTCACCGTAGGGAGCCCCGGTATTGTTTGTACTGAAGAAGGATGGATCAGTGCGTATATACATTGATTACAAGGTATTGAATAATCTCACTATCAAGAATAAATACCCGTTGCAACAGATTGATGACTTATTCGATCAGTTGAGTGGTGACAAGGTATTTTCTAAGATAAACTTGAGATCAAGCTACCACCAGGTGAAAGTGAAACCGGAGGACATACCAAAGACTGCTTTTAGGACTAGGTATGGTCAGTGTGAGTTTATGGTGATGCCGTTTGGGTTGACTAATGCCCGGGCGGTATTTATGAATTTGATGAACAAAGTATTCCATCAGTACCTTGACAAGTTCGTGGTGGTATTCATCGATGACATACTCATTTACTCGAAGACACCGGAGGAGCACGAGGAGCATTTGCGGATTATGTTGGATATGATGAGGATGGAGAAGCTGTATGGAAAGCTGTCCAAGTATAAGTTCTTCCTGGACAAGGTGGAGTTCTTGGGACATGTTGTGACTGGTGATGGTATTTCAGTGGATCTGAAGAAGATCGCAGTAGTGGACTCTTGGAAGACCCCAAGTTAAGTAGCAGAGATCAGGAGTTTTTTGGGATTGACAGGCTATTACAGGAAGTTTGTACAAGATTTTTTAAGGATTGTCGAGCCGATGACTAGACTCACTAGAAAGGATGTAGAGTTTATTTGGACGGAGGATTGCCAGGTTGCTTTTAAGGAATTGAAGAAGAGGTTGACGTCTGCTCCTATTGACGTTGTCATCAGGGTCAGGAGGTTTCAGTATTTATAGTGATGCATCAGGAAAATATTTGGGTTTTGTTCTTCAGTAGAATGAAAAAGTGATTGCCTATGCATCCAGACAGCGTCCTCATGAGAAGAACAATCCTACCCATGATTTGGAGTTGCCAGCAGTCATCTTTGCCCTAAAATTGTAGAAATACTATTTGTACGGAGAGCGTGTGGAGATCTTCACAGACCACAAGAGCTTGAAGTACATTTTCACGCAGAAGGAGTTGAACATGAGGCAACATCGGTGGCTGTAACTGATGATGGATTTTGACATCTCTTTGCAGTATCATCCTTGGAAAGCTAATGTAGTTGTCGATGCCTTTAGCAGGTATCCGGTAGCTATGTTGTTGACACATGATCGATATTTGTTGGAGGACTTGGAGAGCTTGGGCATTGAGATGATAGTTCCTGGGTTGGATATGCAGATGTGTGGATTAAAGATACACTCAGAGTTGATGGATAGGATCAAGGCAGCCCAGTATGAGGATGTATCTCTGAGGAGCATCAGAGTTCAGGTGAGAGCAGGATTGGAAGATGATTTCACTATTACTGAGGATGGTTCTTTGCAGCATGGTGCTAGATTGTGTGTGCCTAGTAGGGAGCTACGTGAGGAGGTATTATAAAAAGTGCATCGCTCTCAGTATTCCATACATTCAGGTGCTAACAAGATGTATCAGGATATGCGAGAGAGTGTGTGGTGGTATGGCATGAAGAGGGAAGTGGCACAGTTTGTATCCAGATGCTTAGTGTGCCAACAAGTGAAAGCCGAGAGGCAGAGGCCAGGAGGTTTACTTCAGCTATTACCTATTCCATAGTGGAAGTGGGAGCACATTACTATAGAATTTGTGTCCAGACTTCCACGATCCCAGGAGGGAAAGACGCAATTTGGATCATCGTTGATAGGTTGATCAAGTCAGCCCACTTTTTGCCTTTCAAGGTGGATTTATCTACGGAGAAGTTGGCAGAGATGTATGTGAGGCAGATCATTAGGATACATGGTGTTTTCGTCAGAATAGTCTCGGATCGGGATAGTCATTTAACTTCTTATTTTTGGAGAAGTTTGTAGGCAAGTTTGGGCACCCAACTCAAGTTCAGTACTGCATATCACCCCCCGACAGATGGATAGTCAGAGAGGACTATTCAGACTCTCGAGGATATATTGCGCACTTGTGTACTAGATTTTGGGGGTTCTTGGGAGGACCATCTCCATTTGGTAGAGTTTGCTTACAACAACAGCTACCAGGCTAGTATAAAAATGTCACCATTTGAGGCCCTGTACGGTCGAAGATTTCGTACTCCCTTGTCATGGGATGATGTTGGAGAGAGAGTTTTGCTGGGGCCAGAAATGATTGTGAATGCAGCGGAGAAGGTTAAGATGATCAGAGACAGACTTCGAGTGGCGACAGCGGCATTGGGCCGATAGCCACCGGAAACCTTTGGAGTTTGAGGTATAATTTTAGATTTTTATTTTGTGCTTGTTATTGGTTGTTTGTTATAGATTAAGTTCTTAAGGTTGTATTTTGTTCTAGGTTGGTGGTTTGGTATTTCTTAGGATTTCTCTGATACGAGGCACTATTCGCTTCGGTGGAGGCAAAAAACTTAGTCCGCGATTCATCAGACCTTTCACTATTCTAGAGAGGGTCGGTGTAGTTGCTTATAGACTAGACTTGCACCTGCATTGGAGGGAGTGCACAACGTGTTTCATATATCACAGTTGAGACGGTACATGACAGATCCTAGTCACGTATGGTCACTCGGAGATAGAGGTGGGCTCTACTCTTAGCTATCTAGAGTAGCATTTGAAATTTTGGATCGGAGAGAGAAGGTGCTGAGGAACCAGACTATTCTTTTGGTACGCGTCGCATGGAGGCATCACTCTCCGGGGGAGTCTACCTGGGAGAGAGGATAAAATGCGAGAGCGTTACCTGTATTGGTTTGTGCCTTGAGATATGTTCTTTCCTAGTTATGTTCTATTCTATTATTTTTTGGGGGTACTTTGTCTTTGAATTCCGAGGACAAAATTATTTTAAGGAGGGTAGACTTGTCACTACCATATTTTCTAAGAGAGGGTATTTTGGTAATTTTATAATTAATTAAATATTGTTCATGTTGAATAATTATTTATTGTACTATTTAATTATTGTTAGATGTTAGTTTATTATTTTAGACTTGTGTTAGTGGACATAACTAGTTTACTTTAGACTCATGGACCAACATTTGCAATTAGTTAGAATTGAGCCCAATTAGAAGCCCATTCATTGGGAAGATGATTAGTTTAATTAAAACTATTAGACTAGAACCTTTCCTCCATAATTATTTCTTCATGAGAGGCCCCAAGGGGTATAATGAACATTATATAGTGACTTAAGGATGGGATCAAGTGGCCGTCCTATACAAAGAGGGGGGAAAAGTTTCTCTCTCCTCTTTTTATTTCAAATCTAGATCTAGAATTTTCCTCAACCAAATTTCTTCATTCCCACATCAATTTTCTACCAATTTTTTTTCCAATTTCTTTCCAAATCACCATTCGAGACTAGTAGAGCAAGGATCTAGAAGGAGGAAGTAAGGATCTACAAAGCAGAGCAAGGATCTACAAGTTGGAGGCTCATTTCATCAAATTTGGAGGTTACATTGGGAATCCATCTCCCAATAGGTACAATTTAGTTTTTTTTCTCTTTAATTAGGTTCTAAATCTAAGATTTAACCATGAAAAATCATCCCATATGCATAGTCTACCCATAGGATTTGGAATTAGGTTCACAGGAGGCATATTGAAAAGTTATGGTACTTTTTGTGCCAATTTTGGGGGAATTCCGAGATTGACACTTGTTGTATTTATCAATTGGTCATGTAAACCAAATTGACATGTGTTTGCTTGTTTGTGGCTAGTATCGTGTCCACAATTGGATACGTATATGTTGTATTCTAATAATTTGGTGATACGTATTATTTTGGGGATTTTTTCTCCGACACGAGACTTCGTGCATGTCATATTTTGACACGGACACGTAGATCAAAATTTTACTCTTCGTATTGTTCTTATATAGTAATTTAGACTTGCTCGTGTCCTTCGGAGTACATTTTGTTGTGTGGTGGACTCGTATTACAAGCGTTTCATAGATCTAGTATGATACGGGTGAGATGCACTACACGTGCTTGTTGTGTTACAATTTTAGATCCAACTTCCATTGTTCTTAGCTAATGGTAACATATATATTCATATGTATATGTATATATTATATGTATATGTATATAGATGGCTATGTATATATGTATTGATATATGTATGTAGATGTGGATGTACTAGTGTATTAATTATCTATATGCATATGTGCTTATATATATATATATATATATATATATATATATATATATATATATATATATATATATATATATATATATGTGTGTGTGTGTGTGTGTGTGTGTAGATATACTTATATATATATATCTAAATAAATGGTTATGTTATATGTATATATGTATGTTGTATATATATGTATATATATATGTGATGCTATCTATATATATACATGTGTGTTGGTATATATATATATATATATATATATATATATATATATATATATATATATATATATATATATATATATATAAGTTGATATATATGTATAGGTGAGTATACATATATATATGTATATAAATAGTATTGTATGTTGTGCTTAGATGAGTATACTTATATATGCATAGTATTTATGTTGAGTTGTTGTGCTTGTGTGTGTGTGTGTTGTGTGTTGAGAGAGAGAGAGAGAGAGAGAGGGGGGGGGCTCGGGCAGTGGACAATAGGCAGCAGCAGTAGCAATGCAACATGTGTGCTGCAGCAGCCGAGCAGCAATTGCTGCAGCAGCAGCGGCTATGCACCAGCAACAGCAGCTACGCACCACCAGCGGCAACAACAAATGCAGTAGCAGCAGCAGCGAGAAGATTATGCAGTGAGCAACAAGTCTCAAGATGCAGCAGTAATAGCAACTTTGGCAGGGTGCATCCAGCAAGTTCAAGGCAGAGGATGAGTGGTTCAATTAGCTAGTTGGGTTTAGATGGTTAGCTAGTTAGTTAAGATGGTTAGTAGTTTATTGTTAGTATAACTAGATAGTTAGTTATTTTTACTAGTTAGTTGTGTAGTTAATAGTTGGTTTGAGCTAGTTAATTAGTTAACTAGTAGTAGTTAGTTAGCGTTTAGAGTATAGTATTAATAGCATGATAATTATCTAGTTAATTGGTTAGATCTATATATACGTACTAGTATCTCTAGTTAGCACCATATATGTAGATGTGTGCATGTATATATATTTTAGTTTGTATTAGTAGTTAGTGATTAGTTAGTAAGTTGGTATTCATATATATATGTTACTCATTAGATTGGGTAGCTAATGTTTACTAGAGTGACTTTACCTTGAGATACCAAGGTAAGTGTCAAGGTATTGAGGGTTACTCAAGGTATTAGAGTTGGGTATCGAGATGGAGGTTTAGTGGTGCGATACCGCGTTGATTCAAAGCCAAGGTATCCACTTAGAATTTGTAATTAGGATTAATATATATATATATATATATATATATATATATATATATATATATATATATATATATATATATATATATATATATATATATATATTGTTGCTTGTGTATGCATATATACTATTTCCATATCTCTTGTTTGCGTATCTTGCGATATGGTAACTTAGTATCCTAGTTTAGCTTGTATGGCCCAGATTCTTAGTATATGAACCCAATATCATAGAGATAGACTCATGCAACCTAAAAATAGGTAGTTTAACCAAGTTTGACTAGTTTGACTTAGAGTTGACCTAGATTGACTGTTTTGACTTAGAAATAGCTTTTTGACCTAGATGTTGACTAGTTTAACTTATTTTTATTCCAAAATATTGTATTGATGTTATATTTCATATCTAGGTCTTCGAGGCATTGTATCGGTCATCTGTGATACTGTGCACCAGGTTTCAAGAGGCAAGTATATTCTTTGATAGTTTCTCATCTATGATATCCTCTATGTTTATTGTATCTAGTGTAGATATCATTAATTTTTTGATACGATGGTTATACGGATTGGTATATCCGGATCTCGTCATGAGATATTATTCCTTGGTATATATGGTATATCTTGCGCAAGCCTCATTTTATTGTTCTTCTTGTACATGTACAGACACTGATTCTCGGGGAGACTTGCTACCATCCTAGAGAATTCTGTACCATAGCGTACCATGGTTGGATCCACTATACTAGTCTGGGTTGGGGAGTATATAGTGTAGATATATGATCATACCCTCCTTGTATCAAGTCTTGTTCATTAAATAGTATTAATCATACACCGCACGTATGATTAGCCAGGTCATAAATCTTGTATCAAGTTTTCAAGACGATCACATGTTAAAGCTTGTACTCACTCACTTAGTCATTAGTATTCTTGCTCATTGTTATATTGTTCATTCTTGTATTTATTTTCAGTATTTCCTTTATTGAATATATCTTGTATATATTATTGCATCTTGTATATTCACATCTATTTACTATTATATAGTTTATATCATTGATTATAACTGCTGTTAGAGATGTACTCTGCTCCTTTCCTGACTGGATATATTTTTCCCAAATGACACTAAGGAGTGGTACCCTACTCATTATGGGACTCAAGATATTGTGGGCTTAGAGTCAGAGATCCTGGCTCAGGAGGGACTCATCCCGACTTTGACAGATGACCCGGGACTCATAGCTTAGATGTTTAGTTATTCTCTTGTACTGGATTTCTTCTGCTTATTGTTTAGTACTTTCTCAGACTCATTGATGTTATCATTTTGACTTTTGAGTTGTATTGTGACTATTCTATTCTTTTATCATATTCGTGCTATTCTCCATCTTAGATCTGTGATTGAGTATATTGATATTGTTGGTGGTTTATTATATTGTTAGATAGATTATCCAAATATTGTTCTACTACAGATTCTGCAGCATAGGCTGGACGTTGTTCCCGACTTGCATCCCTACACCGGGTGCGGGTCGTGACATATATAATGTGTACTCACTTGCATATGGTGCAAGTTGCTTCTGCTGCTATTGCTATTGTTTGTTGCTGCTATTATACACACACATACACATACACATACATCATTAGTATACCCCAAATACACACTGCACTCATGACACTCACTCCAAATATGGATAATATACTTGAACGATGTCTATTCATCTTTGCAGAATTATCTACAAATGGATCTGAATTACGATATACCTGCGTCATCATTCGTGTATGTACAACCGTCATCTTGATGACATATGCGATGTGCGGGATGAATTCATATAGGGGTGGAACAGTTCCTGGACTTCTCCAAGGCGTTCCCTCAGTATATGGACGACACCAAAATTAAGTGTCCGTGTGTAAGATATCATAACTTGAAATATCACTTAGAAGGTGATATGACATATCATTTGTACTCGAGGGATTTCATACCGAATTACTATCTGTGGACCTCACACAGAGAACTTGTGTCTTTAGCATCGGAGCCAGAGCCTTATGTGCAGTCGTATATGGATGTCCACGACCATGCTGATTACGATGACGGGTCCGTGAACATGATTTTTGACGCTGCCGGACCTAGTTTCAATCCGGATATTCATGATACAACTGAGGAGGCATCGAATGCCGATGCTACAAAGTTTATGGAGTTACTGGAGAATGCAATGACTCCATTATATCCTGGTTGTGAGGATTATTTACTGTTGGAGGTGGTTACAAGATTGTTGAGCATTGAGTCCAATTTTAACATGTCGTAAGAATGCTATAATCTACTGATGGAGTTGATTATAGAGATCTTACCGGAGGGTTCTAAGTTGCCTAAAGACTCTACCGATCTAAGAGGATGGTGAGATCACTGTAGATGAGATACGAGAAAATCGATGCATGTCGCAACGGGTGCATGTTGTACTACAAAGACGACAAGGATGAAGATGTATGCATATTCTTTGGTGTTGATAGCTTCAAGGCCACTGGTAGAGGACTGTTTGTCGGTGCAAGGAAGCCTACCGATTCGATGCACTACTTGCCTTTGACGCCGCGGTTGCAGAGGTTATTTATGGTGAAGGAGACTGCAGAAAACATGAGTTGGCACATGCAAAAATAGATCAAAGGTGGATTGGATCATCCATCCGATGGAGAAGCATGGAAGCACTTTGTACGAGAGTATCCAGATTTTGCTTTGGTTTCGCATAATATCAGATTGGGCCTCCCCTCCGACGGTTTTATCCTATTCCTACTTTCGGGCTCCCAGTATTCGTGTTGGACTGTGATCGTCACTCTGTACAATCTATCTCCTTGGATGTGCATAAAAAATTCGTATATGTTCCTAACCATTATTATTTCGGGTCCGAACAATCCAAAGAGGAACATCAATGTGTATTTAAAGCCATTGATAGATGAGTCGAATCAGTTGTGGGAAGTAGGTGCCAATATGTCACGATTTGCACCCGGTGTAAGGGCACGAGTACATGGGTACGTCTAGACTATGCTGCAGTATTGGCGGTAGAACGATGTCTAGGTCAATAATACTATCTACACATATCACACAAAATATATAAGATACTTGTCATGTGTCACGTCCGAGTCCCAAAATACCGAGGGACTGGACACGCGGTAATGGCTAGCAGCACACACCAATGGAATAACCTAATTTAATGGACCCATTAGAGTGTACTTAAGCTGTAAAACAACAATAAATAGGTCTACGTTACAAGTCACGGTCTAATTCTAATCTCATTCACAAAAGATAATCACAGATCAAATGCCAGAATAATCAAAATAAAATATAATCTAACAAGTCTCAATAAAAAGTGTCTCGGGGAACATCCAGAGAATAAGTTTGATACATCAATTCAATAGACAGGAAATAAAGTAACTAGAAACAGAAATAACTGAGTATATGAAGCCAATACTCAGGAAAAATCCTCTGGCACGACCTCGTCCTCGGGTTCTGGTACTGCTCCAATGTATGCTCCTGTCCTGTATACCTCGGGATATATCTCCTCGGCTATACCTGGGGACATAATTCGGATCCAGGTCCTCAGGGGACATAGCAAGGTACAAGAATAACTCAAGCCAAAATAAATGCAGTATAATAATAAATGAATCAAAAGGGTAAACTATGTAACCAGCTATGTGATATGCAACTGAGAGCGTTAATCATACTCAGGCTGAGACTACTATAGGCTCTGTGTCGGGGAAACCCATAGCAGCATTTTTCTCGAAGGGCCAGTACATGTGCCAAAGCTCTGTGTCAGAGTCTAAGGCACCTCCAGATAACTATATATATATAATATAATCAGCCTTTCGTATGGTAATTCTCTCCCCACCCAATATAATCATACGTCTCATGTCCACGATGTCTCATGTCCATGTCACGCAAGATCATGACCTCTAACTGATGCAGCGATTCATAATGATAGCTAAGCATATGCAATAAAGTCCATATCACGCATCCTGTACCCTATACAGAATCACCATGAATAACTCAGGAAGGTTCTGTTATGAATAGTGTCAAGTATCCTGAGGTATGACGTACTTGATAATGCAAGCACGAAGATATATATAGTGTCGCGATATCAATCTCTAGTGACTTTACACGACTCCGCGTACGGTGTCGACACCCGAATGTTATTCAGACGCTAAGCAATGTCACACGGTCCTAGGTTGAACATTTATATCAAGAGTATAATTATATATACAAAGAAATCAAACAAATACTGTAACAGGAATCACTACGAGTTGGCAAGGTACACTTGCCTGGTGTTTGGTTTCCAACTGCGGCTCTGGTATTCGTGAAATCTTTAGAAACGTCTCCGGATGCTGAAACAAATATTACCATCATGCTCAGAAGATATCAAATAGCTAGATTTGCCTGTCCATAAGTCCAATTTGGACACAGGGGCAAAAGTGACAGTTTTTGGTCAAAGTGGGGTCCACATGTGATCCACTTCGCACCGAAAAATATGCCAGAGACAAGGTTCTCCAAATTCGTCAAACTTAGTGTCTATAAGTCCAGAAAGACGATACAAACCCAAAAGAATATCCATAACTGAATTCTGATGAACCGATCACAAAATCGCCCGTCAAGTAGAGCCATGGGGCCCACGATACGGGATTTTGTCAACGTTCTCAGAATCGAACCAAACTTGGGTCACAGGACCAAAAAAATGCTACGAGTCCGATGGCGTATGTTTCATTTCGAAACAATGAGCATAAACAAAGATACAACGAGTTTCAGAACAGGGCCGATACGGGGCGTTATCGACTGATACGCGTTGATTCCGGTGTGCACGCACATCCGAATCAACTTCCGCTAAATCCCACACATCAGTATCGACGGCGTGCACCTTTCAGTAAAGTTTACACATGACCAAGTCGCCTCGTTTAGCAGGGCGCACCCAGTTCCGGAAAAATCAGGGTATTTAATTAACCAAGTTTTTGGCCATTTTCACCCTCGAATTAAACACAATCTACAACACAAAAAACTGAACAAAAATAGGGTTTTAAAAATTGGTCATAAGGACTAAATTACTGTTGAAGTGGATTATGAAAACAGTTAACAGGTTGCACGTAAAACGGTCGTGAACTTGCGAGTTCGGAAAGAATTCTGAATTTTCAGAATTTGGGTTTATTTTCCTGTTTTTGCGTGGCGGTTTGCGACCGACACAGGACGCGATACCCCGAATGAGTTGAACGGGTTTCAAGGGGGCCACGTGGTCTTCGCACAGGGTTCGACAGAATAGAAAATTGGATAACGTACAAGGAGTTATGAGAGCTTGAAGAGGGGTACCTCGCTAATTTTTGCGACATGGTGGCGCGGCGCACGTCGACGGCGACTTCGGGTTGCTGCGGTGTTCGTCGGAGGTAGCTGCAGCGGAGGGTGATGGCGGAGAGGGGTTCGTCGGATGGGAGAAGCGGCGGCGAGGGGATGGAGGAGTCGGGGCGGAGGCTGGCGGTGGCGGAGCGGTGATGGTGGCGGTGGAGTGGGGTTCCGACGGGGGGGAGGGGTTATAGGGAAGGGAAGAAGGAGAGGGGAGCGGGGAGGCCGGAGCGGGGGGGCGGGATGTGGGGCCGGGAACCACGGGCGGAGCAGGGTCGTGCCGGCGGAGGTGCGGGCGGGGCAGGCGATCGCGCCGCTATCCGGGGGGGGAGGGGTCGTGGAGTACAGGGTTTGGGGGCGAGTCGGGTTCGGGTTCGGGTCGGGTTCGGGTCGGGTCCGGATCCGATCCGACCCGTTAGGTTTAGGATTGGGTTCAGTAGGGTTTAGGTCGGTCCGGTTTGGTTCAATTGGACCGGGTTCTATCCGGTTCAACCCGGTTTAATTGAAACGGGGGTTTTTAGCTATTTAAAAATAGTTTTTGAGCCCAATAAATTCCAAAAAAATACACAACATCCAATAATTAATAATACACCCAAAAATATAATTTTTTGTAGTTTTTTAATAATTATTTTAATCCATAAAAAATTAATCCCTGAAGGACATTTTTAATAATTAATTAAAAATTACCGAAAAATCCAGAAAACTCATTTTTTAAATTTTTTTTAAAAATAGGGTGTTACAATCTACCTACCTTAAAAGAATTACATCCTCTTAATTAAGAAAATAACCGACAGCAGAGATGACTCGGTTGCAAGACATGTTCGAAGCACGACACAAACAAAAAATCATGATCAAGGAGAAATCGAAGGATGAGGGTTAAGCAAAACACCTAAAGTATTTCCTAAACAATGAAAGTTAGGTAATTCAAGTATAAAGAAATATGGTTAGAGCAAGAAAAACAATAGCTTAGGGAAACTAGGTTATCAATCACTAACAAGTTCAAAATACTAGGTTTAAGGCTAAGAAAATGATCTAACAGGCATGTGCTAAAGCATCACTAGGAATAGATAACTATGAATAACTCAAATCTCACGCGTATTCGCTACTCCACGAGGCTGTACGTCCTCCATCGTCATCGCATAAGCATATCCCCGTCCTTGTGGTGGTACCCTCTGCTATTGCTGGGCCTGCTGGAAGAGTGCTGCTCGAGGTGCCACGGGTGGCCTCGTTTGATATCCTTCCGGTGCTGGTGAAGCTTGTCGATTTACTATCGGTACTCCTACTCGAGGCTTAGGGCAATCCCTCACTGAATGCTGATTAGATCCGCAAGCTAAACATAATCCCAATTTACGTCGGCATTCTTTCTCAATATGGCCTACCTTGCCACAGTAGTGACAAGTAGGAAGGGTTAGGGATTTGGATGCAGGTCCTTGTGGTGCTTGATGCAGGTCAGGTTTCTTTACAGCTTCTCCATGCGGTGCTCTTGCTGGTGCTGATGTGAAAGGCCGCTTCAAGTTGGATTCTCTCCTGGTGACGCGCTCCATACGTCGTGCTGCAGCAAGGACGTCCGTGTATGAAGTAGGTACAATGGATCCGATCAATCTCTGTAGCTCAAAGTTTAATCCGTTGAAGAACTTCTCATCTTTCTCCTCTTCGGTCAGAATCAGAGTAGGGGCGAAGCGACCCAAACGGATGAATTCTGCATTATACTCCTCCACTGTCATCTTGTCTTGAGTGAGGCGATTGAACTTGTCCCGAAGTTCTGATCGAGCAGTAGATGGAATGTACATCTCCTGAAAGAGCCTGGAGAACTACTCCCAAGTGACTCGGTCTGGTCCAAGCCGTGTCTCCTCAGATAGCCACCAGTGATGTGCTTTCCCATCAATTGCATCCGGACGGCAATCATCCAACGTTCTCTTGGAAGATCAGCTGCTTCTAATTAATGTTGAGTGTTTGTGAGCCACTCATGAACTTCAGTAGGCTCCTCCTTGCCTGAAAAGGTGCGGGGCTTCAGTTGGCAAAAATTGGTGATAGAGCCCATCGATGGCCGTCGAGCTGGTAGGTTCGCCTGCTCCAGTGCATTCACTATGCTATTTCTCAGATTTGCTGCCTCGTAACGCTGAGCCTCTTGATGAATCTGCTGTTGAGCTTGCATCATTATGCAGAATATTTGGAACATTTGTTGACCATCCATAGGCTGTCCTGGTGGAAAGGGAGGCATCTGTGGAGTAAACTGCGGCGGTGGTGGAATATCATCTTGTCGAAATCTTGAGGTAGGTTGACCTGGTTGAAGGCTTTGGTGAGCTGATTGACCTCCATCCACTAGTGTCACTTCATCTTCGTAGGTGACTACTGCAACTTGTGGTGTTTCCGTGGGAGTCTCGTCGCATGCTTGTGAATCCATTACTTTGCATCCAAAATAAACTATGAGAAGCGTACAGAAGAATCAATACAGGATGCAAGTCAATAAATTATTTTGAAGTCGATATAGAGGTCAAGAATGAATTAATCAAGTGGATGAGATCCTATAACTTATCCTATCCTTGTCGTAGGCTTGCTCAGTTCCTAAGTTGAAACTGAAACAATTTAGTCGTAGACCTGCATGGGCCACCACAAAAACCATGTCACGCCCCAGTCCTAAAATACCGAGGGACTGGACACGCGGCAATGGCCAGCAGCACACACCAATGGGCAAACCCAATTTAATGGACCTATTAGAGTGTACTTAAGCTGTAAAACAACAATAAATAGGTCTACGTTACAAGTCACAGTCTAATTCTAATCTCATCCATAGAAGATAATCACAGATCAAATGCCAGAATAATCGAAATAAAATATAATCTAACAAGTCTCAATAAAAAGTGTCTTGGGGAACAATCCGAGAATAAGTTTGATACATCAATTCAATAGATAGAAAATAAAGTAACTAGAAAAAGAAATAACTGAGTATATGAAGCCAATACTCAGGAGAAATCCTCTGGCACGACCTCGTCCTCGGGTTCTGGTACTGCTCCAATGTATGCTCCTGTCCCGTATACCTCGGGATAGATCTCCTCGGCTATACCTGGGGACACAATCCGGATCCAGTTCCTCAGGGGATATATCAAGGTACAAGAATAACTCAAGCCAAAATAAATATAGTATAATAATAAATGAATCAATAGGGTAAACTATGTAACCAGCTATGTGATATGCAAGTGAGAGCATTAATCATACTCAGGCTGAGACTACTATAGGCTCTGTGTCGGGGAAACCCATAGCAGCATTTTTCTCGAAGGGCCAGTATATGTGCCAAAGCTCTGTGTCAGAGTCAAAGGCACCTCCAGATAACTATATATATATATATATATATATATATATATATATATATATATATATATATATATATATATATAATCATCCTTTCGTATGGTAAGTCTCTCCCCACCCAATGTAATCACACGTCTCATGTCCACGATGTCTTATGTCCATGTCACGCAAGATCATGACCTATAACTTATGCAGCGAGTCATAATAATAGCTAAGCATATGCAATAAAGTCCATGTCATGTATTCTGTACCCTATACAGAATCACCATGAATAACTCAGGAAGGTTCTGTTACATAAATTGGGTCAAGTGTCCTGAGGTATGACGTACTTGATAATGCAAGCACGAAGATATATATAGTGTCGCAATATCAATCTCTAGTGACGTTACATGACTCTGCGTATGATGTCGACACCCGAATATTATTCAGATGCTAAGCAATGTCACACGGTCCTAGGTTGAACATTTATATCAAGAGTATATTTATATATACAAAGAAATCAAATAAATACTGTAACAGGAATCACTACGAGTTGGCAAGGTACACTTGCCTAGTGTTTGGTTTCCAACTGCGGCTCTGGTATTCGTGAAATCTTCAGGAATGTCTTCGGATGTTGAAATAAACATTACCATCATGCTCAGAAGATATCAAATAGCTAGAATTGCCTGTCCATAAGTCCAATTTAGACACAGGGACAAAAGTGACAGTTTCTGGTCAAAGTGGGGTCCACATGTGGCCCACTTCGCACCGAAAAATATGCCAGAGACAAGGTTCTCCAAATTCGTCAAACTTAGTGTCTACAAGTCCAGAACGACGATATGAACCCAATAGAATATTCATAACTGGATTCCGATGAACCGATCGCAAAATCGCCCGTCAAGTAGAGCCGTGGGGCCTACAATACGGGATTTTGTCAACAGGACCAGAAAAATGCTACGAGTCTGATGGCGCAAGTTTTGTTTCGAAACGACAAGCATACATAAAGTTATAACAAGTTTCAGAACAGGATTGATACGGGACATTGTCGACGGATACGCGTTGATTCAGTTGTGCACGCACATCCGAATCAACTTTCGTAAAATCCTACACATCTGTATCGACGGCACGTACCTTTCGATAAAGTTCGTACATGACCAAGTCACCTCGTTTAGCGGGGCGCACCCAGTTTCGGGGAAATCAGGGTATTTAAATAACCAAGTTTTTGGCCATTTTCACCCTCGAATTAAACACAATCTACAACACCAAAAATTGAACAAAAATAGAGTTTTAAAACTTGGTCATAAGGTCTAAATTACTGTTCAGGTGGATTTTGAAAATAGTTAACAAGTTGACGCAAAACGGTCGTGAACTTACGAGTTCGGGACAAATTTTGAATTTTCAGAATTTGGGTTTATTTTCCTATTTTTGCGTCGCAGTTTGCGACCGACACAGGACGCGATACCCCGAACGAGCTGCACGGGTTTTGAGGGGGGTCATGCGGTCTTCGCATAGGGTTCAACAGAACAGAAAATGGGATAACGTACAGGGAGTTACAAGAGCTTGAAGAGGGGTACCTCGGTGATTTTTGCGACAGGGTGGCGCGGCGCACGTCGACGGCGACTTCGGGTTGCTGCGGTGTTTGCCGGAGGTAGCTGCGGTGGAGGGTGATGGCGGAGAGTGGTTCGTCGGAGGGGAGAAGCGGCGACGAGGGGCTGGTGGAGTCGGGGTGGAGGCTGGCGGTGGTGGAGCGGTGATGGTGGCGGTGGAGTAGGGTTCCGCGGGGGGGGGGATTATAGGGAAGGGGAGAGGGAGAGGGAGAGGGGAGGCTGGAGCGGGGGGGGGGGGGGACGTGGGTCCGAGAACCGCGGGCGGAGCGGGGTCGTGCCGGCGGAGGCGCGGGTGGGGCGGGCTGTAGTGCCGGGATCCGTGGGGGGGAGGGGGGGTGGGCGGGGTCGTGGAGTACATGGGTTTGGGGGCGGGGCAGGTTCAGGTCGGGTCCGGATTCGATCCGACCCGTTAGGTTTAGGATTGGGTTCAGTAGGGTTTAGGCCGGTCCGGTTCGGTTCAATTGGACTGGGTTCAGTCCGGTTCAACCCGGTTCAATTAAAACAGGGGTTTTTAGCTGTTTAAAAATAGTTTTTAAGCCTAATAAATTCCAAAAAAATTATACAATATCCAATAATTAATAATACACCCAAAAATATAATTTTTGTAATATTTTAATAATTATTTTAATCCATAAAATTATTAATCCCTGAAGGACATTTTTAATAATTAATTAAAAATTACCGAAAAATCTAGAAAACTTATTTTAATTTTTTTTTAAAAATGGGGTGTTACATCATGCTATCTTAACTCCAAATGAGAGACAATATGATAATATAGTAATGGTAAACAATACTCAATCACAAACAATACTTGTCACGCCCCAGAACCAGAATACTGGAGAGCGGGGGCAGACAAAGCCATCTACATATACCAGAGTACTCTATACCCCAAGATACGGTCATTACTGTCTATATATGTGAGGGTTTACTCTACAATCCAATAATCATTCCTTGGTCAAGAGTCCTAGTTGTCTCAATCTCGAGCAAGCAACAAGTACAAGAAGTATAATCACCAAACATATAATAGTAAGGCGTCACAAACTATACATACATAGATGATCATGAAGCTAGTTACCAAAATGAAGAACTAGCAGAGTGCAATAATACATGATCAGCTCTAGCTATAGTCTAAAATATGCTTTAGATGTAGGCCCACAGGATAAAATGTCAAGTACCAAAACATGAGCTAAATATGTGCTCGGTGGCTAAATGCCTCAAAAGTATAAGTACAAGATCAGGTGGATGATGAAGAAAAACCCACTCAAGTCCTCGGGTTCTCCTCGTATTCACCATCTGGTGGCAGGATGTACAAGAGATCCTGCAGTGTTGCTCCAAAATATGACCATACAAAACCAGTGGGATCAGACCCCAAAATAGCAAAGTACCATAAGGTATCCAACTTAGAAACTAAAACCAGCATGCAAACATCAAATAGTATAAGGAAATATAAATAAGAGCACTATGTAAATAAGCAGTTAAGTAGTTCTAGAATCAGTAACAGGTATAGTTCAGGATTAGTAGCTGGATGGTCCAAGACAAGGCAAGACAAGACTAAAAAAATATGCAATCACGGCTAAACATGACCTACGACTTACTACAATTAACTAACTAGGGTTATCACATTCCTGGTTACTAACAAATGCAGTTCAGATTCCATACAGTAGAGATCCCATACAGCCCCATGCCCTGCATACTATCCAGATTATCCAAACGTAAGAGTACATAACATATATTAATTAAGCAAAAAGTATTTTTTTTGGTAAATTGCAACACTCGACGGTGTGCTGGAAGTGTTCCCCTCTCGACGGAGAGCTCCAAATCTATCAGATGTCGCTAGGATACCGGGATTGCATGTAGCCAGGAAATCTTTCTAGATGCCTCTAGATAATTATTCTAGTTATTAACTTAGGCAAGTTATCTAGAATTCCTGAC
This sequence comes from Iris macrosiphon, assembly GCA_036927795.1. NCBI lineage: Eukaryota > Viridiplantae > Streptophyta > Magnoliopsida > Asparagales > Iridaceae > Iris > Iris macrosiphon. The sequence continues at coordinate 144,032,022 of JAYESA010000002.1, read as the reverse complement.
CGTGGTGCTCAGGAATCTACCTTAGACATGATACAAGATTGGATAATAGCTTGACAAGTATAATCATTATAGGGACAAGCAATCAACCACGAGAGTTTATCTTATCAGTACAAGCATTTCAGTTCTGGAGATTTTAGCATGTCAGGAGTGAGCTATGTCGAGCCACTATCAGGTTAATCAGTACATGTCTCGTATCTGGAGTTAGAGATCAAGTTTATTTAGTATAAGTTAGGTGCCAGGAGTTCTCAGTTTAATAGTGCCATTATATTCCATGTTCAGGGTATTCCATGTTCTGATAGGTATAGCATCCAGGTTATCAAAAATTTAGACATAACATGCATCATGTGAATTTAACTAATTGGGCCATGCACAAGGAGTAAATAATCTATAAGAGAACATATAACAAAGGAAAATATTACTACTATAAGTGCTAGAAGTGCAGGAGATGAACTGGCTACAGGCAAGAAACTAGCCACTTGGATCGAACTGGCCGCATGGATCAAACTGGCCGCAGGTAAGAAGCAGGCCGCATGCAAGAAGATGGCAGCATGGATCAAGACAAGGTCTACTCCTCGGGACAAGCATTAAGTGACGGGAATAAATACAAGGCCAGGAAATGACTGAAGTGACTAGCCAATAAAGTGTGTCAGAGAAAAAAAGATAAATTTTAGGGAAAATTGTGCCAAGGGGGCTCTGAGTCTAGTAGCTCAGGGCCGCATAGACGAATTGGCTACATGCTCCTCTGGGCCGCATGCTCCTCTGGTCGCATGGGATTAGGAATTTAGAGAGATTTCTTTGGTCAGGGGACGCATGTACAGATTTAGTCATGCGTCCAACAAGATGGCCGCATACTGAGTTTGGAGCGATGAGTCCAGAGTGCATTCAAGTAGGCCGCATGGAGCTCCTTTATCCCAGAATATCAAGTTTCAGTCATGGAAAAGCTCCAAGTCCTGAAAATATAATTCTCCATGAAATCCTCATTTTTAGCTCAAATCCAGAAAAGTTAAGTTCTAAATCACTTAAAATCAGATGCTCTCTCACATAGAACAACTAGTTTTGAAAATAACAAGTTTTAAGAGATCAAAACCAAAAAAATGTCAAGAACACATTAAACTAAAAATGTAGATCTAGTCCAACCAAGCTATCAAAACCGAAAATACCAAGAAGTAAACATACATAGGAGTTTATAGAGCACAATATGGACTAATAAAATACAAGAAATCCACAATAATATAAAAGAGCAAGTTCTCTATCATTAGCAAGATGTACTTGCCTAATACCACTACTAACTACTACCACTACTACTAAGGGAAAGGGGAGGGGGACCGGTCCAGGGCTGCTCTCGGCTAGGGAGGAGGGGAGAGGAAAGGAGAAGAAAATGAAAAGGGGGAAAAGTGAAAGCATGGGTAAGAGAAAAAAAAGAGGGGTTATATTGTAAGGGTGGTTAAGACTATTCACAAATTTAGAAATTACATGAGAGCAGCTAGAGAAATCCAAAAAAATATACGGGAAGCAATATACAACAATAACACACATATACAAGATATGAACATAACATAAAATATACGCAATAGTGAGACGAGTATCATAACTCTCACCTCCTTAGAAAAATTCCATCCTCGGAATTTTAATAGTGCACATGATCTAGCAAGGAGACTACTGGAATCAGGGAAATAAAATAAGCATCATGGTACGGTTGTCAATCACAAGCTGTAAACTATCTAGAACAAGAAAAGATCAGGGTATGGGATATACGAACAAGTATACCTCAAGAGTCAAACAGATACGAAAATCGAGCTCGGATATCATCCTTACGCTCTCAAGTTGACTCGCCCAGTGAGTGATGCCCCCAAGCAACTTGAACTAAAGGAATGGTCTGGTTCTTAAGAATTTTTTCTCTCTGGTCCAAAATAGATACATGTCTGTCCTCATACGAAAGGTCGGTACCAACAACCAATTCTGAATGATCTACATGGCTTGCTTCCAGTATATATCGTCGTAGCTGGGATACATGGAAAATATTATGTATCTCAGGAAGCGAAGGCGAAAGTGCAAGACGATAGAAAACTTCTCCTACTCGCTCAAGAATATCGAACAAACCTATTTACCGCGGACTATGCTTTCCCTATACACTAAATCTGATGACTTCGCGGGTAGGAAAAATTTAAAGGAATACATGGTCACCGACAGAAAACTCAAGAGGTCACCGATGTGAATCAGCCCAATGACGCTAGCGATCTTGTGCCACTTGAAGATGATTCCGGACTTGCTTGACTACTTCAACTGTCTGGGCTATTATTTTGGGACTAAGCAATTGTCTTTCGCCAATATTATCCAAAGCTACAGGGGATCTGCACTTTCTGCCATATGGTGCCTCGAAGGGTGCCATCTGGATACTTGCCTGAAAACTGTTATTATAGGAGAAACCTACCAGGTGTAAGTGATCCTCCTACGAACCACAAAAGTCAGGGGTACATGAACGAAGTATATCTTCTAGAGTCTGAATGGTTCACTCCGACTGACCATCTGTATGGGGGTGATATGCCGTACTAAACTTCAGGCAGGTGCCTAGGCTCTTTTGAACACTGCCAAAAGTGAGAAGTATATCTTCAATCTCAATCTGAGACTATGCAAACTGGTACCCCATATAGTCTAACAATATGTCTCCTGTATATCTCGGTTAATTGTTCTTTGGACTAGCCAATCCTGAAAGGAAGAAAGTGTGTAACTTTTGTGAGTCGGTCCACTATTAACCAAATAGCATCCCTGCCAGCTGGGAATCTAGGTAGACTTGTCTCAAAATCTATGGTAATATGTTTCCACTTTTACTCCAAAATTGGTAAAGGTTGAATAAGTCCTGCTGGTCTCTGATGCTCGACTTTAACTTTTTGGCATACAAAACATCGAGAAACAAACCGAGCTATCTCGTGCTTTATTCCATTCCACCAGAAATGCTAACGAATGTCTCTATACATGTCGGTTACTCCGGGATGCATTGAATATTGTGAACTATGGGCCTCCGATATAATCTCAAGATGAAGGTCTCCGTTAGGTACACAAAGACGATTTCCAAAATGGAGTGTTCCGTTACTGGGAATGCTAAGTTCTGGTCTACGTCCTGCCTCACACTCTGTCTTGAGTCGCTGAAGCTTGGCATCTACTGACTGTGCTACCTTAATTCTTTCTATTATACTAGACTCAACTTATAGACCTGCCATCAATGGTGCATTGCCAGGCAATACTACTTCTACGCTCATCTCTTAAAGATCTTCTAAAATCTCTCGTTGCGTTATGAGAAAATAAGCTCCTGCTTTTCGGTTAAGGCATCTGCTACCACATTGGCCTTCCCAGGATGATACTGAAGGTCAAGATCATAGTTTGTCATCAAGTCCAGCCATCTTCTTTGTCTCATGTTAAGATCCTTCTGGGTAAAGACATACTTTAAATTCTTGTGATCGGTATAAATCTCTACTCGATCTCCATATAAGTAATGTCTCCAAAGTTTGAGTACGAAAACAACTGTCGCTAACTCCAAGTCGTGCATCGGATAATTATTTTTATGATCCCGAAGTTGCCAGGATGCATAAGCAATAACCTTGCCATGCTGCATTATAACGCACCTGTAAAACCCCCTTCCTAGAAATCGTAAATACCCTTTTATTTATTAATTATTAATTAAATTGTAGTAATTAGGTCCAAATAGGAGAAATAGATTTTTAATAATTTTTATGTTAGGTGTTCGGGCACTTAGATGACTTGTGGGACCATCAGGAATTTTTCGAAATTTATTCCATGTAGGAGACCCCTTGAGCAGTTGCTAGCCTAACGATGTGCAATACCCTATCCTATAAATTTTCTTATGAGTATATATATATATATATATATATATACAAATATATATGTATATATATTTTAATTAAAGAAAGAAAGGAAAGGAAAAGAAAAGTTAATAGAAAAATATATTAATAATAGTAATTAACTAACTTAAGTATATGATAATAAAATAATACTAAGTAACCCTATAGCAATTACTTTGCTATACCAGGACTACTCTCAGCAAACATATAGTTTGCTATAACGCCCACTTCAGCCAAGTGCCAGCAACTCTATTACTAATACTAATAATAATAATAATAATAATAATAATAATAATAGTAAATGTTAACATTCCTAACTATTCCCCCTTAGCCTATTCCCTTCAGCGCCTAAGTCCTATCCCACCCGCCAGCAGGGAGCCCGCCCACATGACCTTTGACCGGCCACTCACCCGCCCCTTGCTGCAATTGGCGTGATTTCCAGCGCCCAATAGGAACCCCAACTCTATTGACTTCAACCCGCGGACCCCCTTGAACCCACCCTCTCTCCTAATATATTATATATATATATATATCTATGATTAGCTCCCCAAAACCCTAACCTAAAATCCCAAACTTCCCCTTCCCATCTAGAGCCGTCACCGTAGCCAGAGAAGCCTCCCCAAGCCATCCAACCATCCCGTCGACGCCGACATCGCGAACTGCAGTCTCCCACTCGAGGCACCTTCGCTCCGGCGTAATTTCCCGTTGACTCGCTCGACCAAACGCAGATCCGTTTTCATAGGTATGATCTTCCCTTAACCCTCTCAAATATCTGTTTTATAGTCAACCTCGGAAAATGTGTGCCCCTAGGTGAAAAATAGCGCCCAAGTCAGCACGAGCAGACAGAATTCTGCAATCGCAGAAACTTGCGATGACCATCCATATTGTCGAGTTCGTATCTCCCACCACAGAGATCCGAATTCGACGATTCTTTTTGATACCTGTAGATTACATGACCTAGTTTATTTTCTGTATTATAACTTTGTGCTATTAGTTGCTGTGGACCAAATTGTAGTCGTCACAAAACTGCGCGCACCCACTTTTTCCGGTTTTCTAAAAGTGGGAGATCGGAGCGCGCCCCGCCAAACGGGACCGCCCCGCCGTGTGCCAAGTGTACCGAATGGTGCACACAGCAGAACGGGACACGTGAAAATTTGTGGGGACTGGTTTGGACGCGTGTGCGCGCCGGAATCAGGCCGTATCCGCGAACACATTCCGTGTAGCCACTTTTGTGGAACTCGCGAGTATTTTGTGCACGCTTGTCAGATTTCGACGAAACTTGCGCCACTGGACTCGTGGTAACACGCTGGTCCTGTGACCCAATTTTCATGCATTTCTGAGACGGTTGACCAGATCGCCAATTGGCGGGCCCCACAGTTGACTTTTTGGACCAAATTAGGTTCGGCTCATCGGAATCCAAATTTGGACATACCGTTGAGATCGTATTGACATTTAGAGTTGTTTGACCCATAGTTTGTCCCAAATAGAGACTGTTACCCTCGGCACGCTTTTCGGTGCAAAGTGGGCCCACATATGTAACCCGCTTTAATCCGAAAATGACCCTTTTGCCCCTGTGTCCAAATTGGACGTAAGGACAGGCATTTCTAGCTGTTTGATATCTTCTGAGACTATTGGTGATGTTTATGACAGCTTTTGGAGTAGTCGCTACCGGTTCCACTGATCCAGGGACTATTGTTGATATTCCAACATCAGGCAAGTGTACCTTGCCAAACTCTGCAGCTTAGTTATTTATTTTCCTTGTTATATATATATTACTGTGCATGCTCAACCTAGGACCGTGTGACGTACTTAGCGTCCGATTATCAGTCGGGTGCCGACATTGTACGCAGTGTTGGGTACGGTCATCTAGAGATGGACATCCGTGACACTTTATATTCTCGTACTTGTCTTATCAAGTACCATATGACCCAGGACACTTGACACTATTCATGAGACAGGATTTTCCCGAGATATTCGTGGTGATTCTGTATAGGATACAGGACTTGACATAGATTTTATATTCTATATACATTATGACTTGTTGCATTTAGCTATGATCGCGCTTGACATGGACATGAGACGTTATGGACATGATATGCGTGGTTACATTGGGTGGGGAGAGATACACAGGCTACAGGCTGATTATATATATATATAAAACATAGTAAACACATAGTAAACACATAGTAAACACATAGTTATTGCTGCTACCGGCTCCCAGACACAGAGCTTGTAGTGGTCTCAGCCTGAGTATTCGTGCTGCTCTCACTTGCATTTCACTTAGATGGTTACATATTTACCCCATTGTTTTATTTAGTTATTTATTTGCTGCACTGTTTATTTATTTATTGGCATGAGCTTTCTTGTACCTTGCTGTCCCCTGAGGACCTGGATCCGGATTTTGTCCCCAGATTTTGCAGACGAGGTTTATCCCGAGGTTTACGGGACCGGAGCAGGAGCTGATCCAGGAGCTGTACCACCATCCGAGGGCGAGGTCTTAGCTGAAGACTTCTCTTGAGCATCCATGTTCATGCTCAGCTTTTATTGTTTATTTCAGTCATTTACTTTCTGGTTTGTTGAACCATTGTACTAGATATTTATCGGGTGGTTCCCCGAAGTACTTTGTGAGACTGGCTGATGATTTACATTCTATATTTATTCTGTGGATCATATTTTATATCTTGTGTGGATGAGATTGGTTGTGCCATGATTGTCGTAGACTTGTTTTACAGCTTAAGTATGCCCTGATGGATCCATTATATTGAGTTGGTCCATCGGAGCGTACTGCTGGCCATTGCCACGTGTCTGGTCCCACGGTATTTTGGGACTGGGGCGTGACATGGTTTTTGTGGTGGCCCATGCAGGTCTACGACTAAATTGTTCGGTTTCAACTTAGGGACCGGACCAGCCTGCCCTAAGGATAGTATAAACTATAGGATCTCATCCATCATTTAACCATTTGTTGAACTCTATATCGAACTCGAAATTTGTTACTTGAACTGCATCCTGTATTGATTCCTCTGAGCGTTCTCATAGTTTATCTTTGATTTCAGAGCAATGGATTCCGGGAACAGAGATGATATCCCTTTGGATACACCACACGACGCTGTGGTTACTTATGGAGACGAAGTGACACCAGGGGATGGTGGACAAGCATCGCAGAGTGATCAAACCGGACAGCCTAATCCAAGGTTCCGGAGAGATGACATTCCACCACCACCTCAGTTCATTCCCCAGATGCCAGTATTCCCGCCAGGACAAGCCATGGACGGGCAACAAATATTCCAGATGATGTATGCTATGATGCAAGCACAGCAACAGATTCAGCAAGAGGCCCATCGGCAGGAGGCCGAGTATCTGAGGACCAGCCTGGTATCCGCATTGGAGCAGGCTAATCCAGCAGCGAGGCGAACATTGACGGGATCTATCACCGACTTCCGTCATCTCAAGCCTCGCACATTTTCTGGTAAAGAAGGGCCAACGGAAGTTCATGAGTGGCTCACAAACATTCAGCATCAGCTGGAAGCCGCTGAACTTCCAAGAGAGAAGTGGATGACTGCAGTCAGAATGCAGTTAACTGATAATGCGCACCACTGGTGGTTAGCAGAAGAAAGGAGACTTGGACAGGACAGAGTCACATGGGAAGAGTTCTCCAGACTCTTCCAAGAGATGTACATCCCGGCAGTTGTACGGTCAGAGCTCAGGGACAAGTTCAACCGCCTCATCCAGGGCAGCATGACAGTGGAAGAATACAATGCAGAATTCATTCGTCTAAGTCGCTTCGCCCCAACCTTGATCCCGACAGAAGAAGAAAAGGCTGAGAAGTTCTTCGACGGACTAAACTTGGAGCTACAGAAACTAATTGGATCCGTTACACCTACATCCTACTCAGACGTCCTTGCAGCAGCCCGACGCATGGAACGCGTCACTAGGAGAGAGACCAGTCTGAAACGGTCTTCCACATCAGCCAAAGTACCACAAGAAGAAGCTGCAAAGAGACCTCACCTACACCAGCCACCCAGAGCCTCTCCGCAGATATCACCCACATGTCAATACTGTCACAAGGTAGGCCATATTGAGAGGGACTGCAGACGCAAGTTAGGATTATGCTTGATCTGCGGAACCAACCAACACTTAGCCAAGGATTGTCCTCATCATCGAGAGAGAGCACCAATATTAAACAGACAAGCTCTCCCAGCGCCAGGAGGGTATCAACCAAGGCCACCCATGGCTCCACAGGCAGCACTCTTCCAGCAAGCCCAACAGCAACAGCAGAGGAATCCACCGCAAGGACGCGGACAAGCTTTTGCTATGACTTTGGAGGACGCGCAGAATAATGGAGTAGCTAATGCGCGTAAGTTTTTATAGTTTCTGCTTTTAGATTTGCTTAGTTTTTGCATGTTGATTCGTGACCTAGCCTTAACCTAGTAATTAATTTGAACTTGCTAATAATTTATAACCTAGAATGTTTTTATAATTAATAACTGTAGAGATTGTAGAGTCTGTTATTATTAGGGTTGCTTGTTTATTTTGTTTTGTGAACTTGAATAATTGGTACCTCCTTTCATCATCATCTAGCGTACTTAAAATTGATGTACTTGACTTATGCTGCTATTCTATAGCCTAGTTTTGCAAGCTCATTCTTTATCGAGCTTGTTCATGACATATGTATTAGTGGACATGTACACTAATACGTTTCAGAATCAGTGTATTAAGGTCTAGCTAACCTTGGTGCGCTTGGTTCGCCCTTCGCATGATTACTTGACGTGGATTGAGATATATAGCTGACTAGTATACCTACCTCTAGACACATCAGAGCATATCATATCGGACACATAACCGTTCCAATATGAACATGCGAATAGGAATTTACCAATAGGATTTCAATCCATAAACTGCCCGGACAACTCTCCTATTTTTGAATTCTTTAATCTCCTTGAACCTCGTACTTGTCTTATGTTACCATTCCCTTGAACTCTTTATTAATGATCTCTGTCTTCCCTTATTTCGGAAAGACGAACCTCGTGCCTAGTATAAGGTTGACACGCAGAGAGTATTATATATACACCATAGGCCAATCATACTACTAGATGACTGTCTTTATAGCTGATTAAGGACATATCATAGATGATATGTTGGTGTTAAGAACCTTGAGGATTCAATAACATAATTTGGGGCATAGCTTTCTTGGATGTATAGCCTTAGATGATAGATGGGTAAAATCTAAGTTGGGTAGAGACCGCAATGTTCACTTGAGAGGAACCCTTTTGACTGTAATCAAATGAGATTTGATAGAGAGACCCTAACCCATTTTTAATTTCGAGGACGAAATTTTTATAAGTTGGGTAGAATGTAAAACCCCCTTCCTAGAAATCGTAAATACCCTTTTATTTATTAATTATTAATTAAATTGTAGTAATTAGGTCCAAATAGGAGAAATAGATTTTTAATAATTTTTATGTTAGGTGTTCGGGCACTTAGATGACTTGTGGGACCATCAGGAATTTTTCGAAATTTATTCCATGTAGGAGACCCCTTGAGCAGTTGCTAGCCTAACGATGTGCAATACCCTATCCTATAAATTTTCTTATGAGTATATATATATATATATATATACAAATATATATGTATATATATTTTAATTAAAGAAAGAAAGGAAAGGAAAAGAAAAGTTAATAGAAAAATATATTAATAATAGTAATTAACTAACTTAAGTATATGATAATAAAATAATACTAAGTAACCCTATAGCAATTACTTTGCTATACCAGGACTACTCTCAGCAAACATATAGTTTGCTATAACGCCCACTTCAGCCAAGTGCCAGCAACTCTATTACTAATACTAATAATAATAATAATAATAATAATAATAATAATAGTAAATGTTAACATTCCTAACTATTCCCCCTTAGCCTATTCCCTTCAGCGCCTAAGTCCTATCCCACCCGCCAGCAGGGAGCCCGCCCACATGACCTTTGACCGGCCACTCACCCGCCCCTTGCTGCAATTGGCGTGATTTCCAGCGCCCAATAGGAACCCCAACTCTATTGACTTCAACCCGCGGACCCCCTTGAACCCACCCTCTCTCCTAATATATTATATATATATATATATCTATGATTAGCTCCCCAAAACCCTAACCTAAAATCCCAGACTTCCCCTTCCCATCTAGAGCCGTCACCGCAGCCAGAGAAGCCTCCCCAAGCCATCCAACCATCCCGTCGACGCCGACATCGCGAACTGCAGTCTCCCACTCGAGGCACCTTCGCTCCGGCGTAATTTCCCGTTGACTCGCTCGACCAAACGCAGATCCGTTTTCATAGGTATGATCTTCCCTTAACCCTCTCAAATATCTGTTTTATAGTCAACCTCGGAAAACGTGTGCCCCTAGGTGAAAAATAGCGCCCAAGTCAGCACGAGCAGACAGAATTCTGCAATCGCAGAAACTTGCGATGACCATCCATATTGTCGAGTTCGTATCTCCCACCACAGAGATCCGAATTCGACGATTCTTTTTGATACCTGTAGATTACATGACCTAGTTTATTTTCTGTATTATAACTTTGTGCTATTAGTTGCTGTGGACCAAATTGTAGTCGTCACAAAACTGCGCGCACCCACTTTTTCCGGTTTTCTAAAAGTGGGAGATCGGAGCGCGCCCCGCCAAACGGGACCGCCCCGCCGTGTGCCAAGTGTACCGAATGGTGCACACAGCAGAACGGGACACGTGAAAATTCGTGGGGACTGGTTTGGACGCGTGTGCGCGCCGGAATCAGGCCGTATCCGCGAACACATTCCGTGTAGCCACTTTTGTAGAACTCGCGAGTATTTTGTGCACGCTTGTCAGATTTCGACGAAACTTGTGCCACTGGACTCGTGGTAATACGCTGGTCCTGTGACCCAATTTTCATGCATTTCTGAGACGGTTGACCAGATCGCCAATTGGCGGGCCCCACAGTTGACTTTTTGGACCAAATTAGGTTCGGCTCATCGGAATCCAAATTTGGACATACCGTTGAGATCGTATTGACATTTAGAGTTGTTTGACCCATAGTTTGTCCCAAATAGAGACTGTTACCCTCGGCACGCTTTTCGGTGCAAAGTGGGCCCACATATGTAACCCGCTTTAATCCGAAAATGACCCTTTTGCCCCTGTGTCCAAATTGGACGTAAGGACAGGCATTTCTAGCTGTTTGATATCTTCTGAGACTATTGGTGATGTTTATGACAGCTTTTGGAGTAGTCGCTACCGGTTCCACTGATCCAGGGACTATTGTTGATATTCCAACATCAGGCAAGTGTACCTTGCCAAACTCTGCAGCTTAGTTATTTATTTTCCTTGTTATATATATATTACTGTGCATGCTCAACCTAGGACCGTGTGACGTACTTAGCGTCCGATTATCAGTCGGGTGCCGACATTGTACGCAGTGTTGGGTACGGTCATCTAGAGATGGACATCCGTGACACTTTATATTCTCGTACTTGTCTTATCAAGTACCATATGACCCAGGACACTTGACACTATTCATGAGACAGGATTTTCCCGAGATATTCGTGGTGATTCTGTATAGGATACAGGACTTGACATAGATTTTATATTCTATATACATTATGACTTGTTGCATTTAGCTATGATCGCGCTTGACATGGACATGAGACGTTATGGACATGATATGCGTGGTTACATTGGGTGGGGAGAGATACACAGGCTACAGGCTGATTATATATATATATAAAACATAGTAAACACATAGTAAACACATAGTAAACACATAGTTATTGCTGCTACCGGCTCCCAGACACAGAGCTTGTAGTGGTCTCAGCCTGAGTATTCGTGCTGCTCTCACTTGCATTTCACTTAGATGGTTACATATTTACCCCATTGTTTTATTTAGTTATTTATTTGCTGCACTGTTTATTTATTTATTGGCATGAGCTTTCTTGTACCTTGCTGTCCCCTGAGGACCTGGATCCGGATTTTGTCCCCAGATTTTGCAGACGAGGTTTATCCCGAGGTTTACGGGACCGGAGCAGGAGCTGATCCAGGAGCTGTACCACCATCCGAGGGCGAGGTCTTAGCTGAAGACTTCTCTTGAGCATCCATGTTCATGCTCAGCTTTTATTGTTTATTTCAGTCATTTACTTTCTGGTTTGTTGAACCATTGTACTAGATATTTATCGGGTGGTTCCCCGAAGTACTTTGTGAGACTGGCTGATGATTTACATTCTATATTTATTCTGTGGATCATATTTTATATCTTGTGTGGATGAGATTGGTTGTGCCATGATTGTCGTAGACTTGTTTTACAGCTTAAGTATGCCCTGATGGATCCATTATATTGAGTTGGTCCATCGGAGCGTACTGCTGGCCATTGCCACGTGTCTGGTCCCACGGTATTTTGGGACTGGGGCGTGACAGCACCCCAGTCCCTTGTCGGACGCATCACAATAAACTATGAATCCTTTTGTCCCATTCGGATGCGTCAAAATATGTGCTGTGATCAATTTTTGCTTAAGCTTCTCGAAAGAGGTCTGACATGCATCTGTCTAATCAAAGCGCACATCCTTCCGTGTTAGCTACGTCAAGGGTACAGAAATTCTAGCAAAGTCCACCATAAATCGTCGATAATATCCTGTTAATCCCAGAAAACTATGAACTTCTGTAACTGTTCTAGGTATTGGCCATGTCTCAACGGCTTCTATCTTCTTGGGATCTACCTCTACTCCACCTCTGGCAATGATGTAGCCCAAGTAGGAAATACGATCAAGCCAGAACTCGTTTTTTCTAAATTTTGCATATAACTTATGCTGTCTAAAAATTTAAAGAACTGCTCAAAAATGCTGCTCGTGCTCTGCTTCACTTTGATTTTACACCAAGATATCATCGATGAACACTATCACGAACTTGTCCAGGTAAGGAATAAAAATATGATTCATGAGATCCATAAATACTACTGGCGCATTGGTCGCTCCAAAGGGCATTACTAGAAACTCCTAATGACCATATCTTAATCTGAACGCCGTCTTAGGTATATCTTGCACTCTGACTTTGATCTGATGATATCCTGATCATAAATTAATCTTTAAAAACATGATTGCTCTACTAAGCTGGTCGAACGAGTCATCTATCCGAGGCAATGGATACTTATTCTTGATGGTTACTGTATTGAGGGTACGATAATCAACACATAATCGTGACGTATTATCCTTCTTCTTCACAAGTAGTATTGGACCTCCCCAAGGAGATATACTAGCATGAATGAATCTCTTGGTTCTCAATTCTTCAATCATTCGGTACAAGACTTCAAACTCTGAAGGTGACATCCTGTAAACTCTTCCTGATACTGGGTCTGTTCCGGGAAGTAGATTGATGGTAAACTCAATCTCTCTTTTTGGTAGAGTGCCTGAAAGTTTTTCTAGAAATATATCCTAAAATTTATCAACAACTCTAGGGAATCATACTTCTTTCGCTACTGCCATTCTCAAGGTTGCTGGTGAACTCTATTTCGCCTCTAGAAATTGAGAATTCTTCTTCTCAGGGAATACGAAAGATAACCTTGCCAGCATGGCAATCTATCATCGCATATCGAGCACTTAACCAATCCATGCCTAAGACGACGTCATAATCTCCCATAGAAAATTCTATCAATCTGGCGGGAAATCATCGCTCGCACGCTATGACTTGACACGATGCATAAACTCTATCGACTACCACGATACCATTACCAGTAAGTATATTGAGTCTTACTGATAAGGATTCGGGTTCTAAATCAACTCGTGTCGCAAATCGTACAGACATAAAAGAATGTGATGTACTTGAATCAAATAATACTGAAACTAAATGAGAGTTGACAATAATTTTACCTGCAACCACTTCACCTGAAGCTAACTTCTCTTCTACAGTGAGTGCCATTTCCTGGCCTCTTTCTCTCGGGGCTGGTCCTCTCTACTGTGGACCTCCTTGTCTGGCCTGTACTTGGGCTTGGGCCTGCGCATACTACTGTGGCCTTTATTGCTGGTATACTTGAGATTGGGTCGGCAAATGCCTCTGACCCTGGTTCTGCTGAGCAGGTACTGGAGCCCTATACTGTGGTCCTGCCGGGAAAGACGATGATAAACTAGCTCTATGTAAGTATGTAGTGTCCCACTCTGTGTAGGCACTATGTACAAGAGATATCGCTTTCCTGGCTCGAGCGGAAGCCTTCTCAAAGTATTCTCCGATCGAAACACAAGATGATTTATCTAAGTGAGTGGGAATAACTTTATTCTCTAATTCTTGTATGCCTTAATAATAAATCTGAGTTTTTGCAATGCTGTTTTGCTTAATAAGATAATATTCACATTGAGAATGATAGAACGAGAACCTGTTTGCTTAAATAGAGAACTTCTATGCTTGTCTAAAAATAGATAAAATCTTGCCATGCTAAGTCAAGATAGAAAAGAAATATTGCATGCTTAGTTACACAAACACTACTAGTAAATGAACCCTTGCCATGCTAAAATGATAAGTAAAATAGAATTTCTTGAACAAGTCACTTTGTCATATACTAAGTAAGAGTAGAATTGCATGCTTTAGTAACAAGAGATAGAAGAACTATTATCATTCTTGCACACATAGAGTTTTTTTGTATGTTTCCTATCGTACTAAAATAGATAGATATTATATGCTAGTTGTTATGAAATCGATATCGTGCTTGCTAATATATATTTTGCTTGCCTGTTTTGATATATCAAATTAATATAAGTCTTTGATTCATATAAGCAGAGATTAATAGTACGCCCTGAGGTACGGTCCTTGTGATCTAGTGGGGTATGCTATTAGTTGTGTGAAAGAAAAAAGATGTGTTTTGCTTGACCATATATGTTTTGCTTGATCATTTGTTGCATTATAGATGCTTTATGTCATTGTATTGGTCTCTGACAACTTGTGCACAAGGTCTTGCCTCTCAAACGGTTCCTGGGGCACTGGGAATCGCTTGGTCTGGAAGATATTTTTGTTTCACCTTGAGGATACGGTCCTACGGGGTCTAGTAGGGTGATGTGTCTATTAGTGTTGTTCAGAATCCATAATGCCATAGCTGCTAGTATTTGTGTGTGTTGGTGAAGAGTTGAACCTTGAGTCACAGTTGCCGACACATGCGCGTGCTAGTAAAGAGCTGAACCTTGAGTCATCGCTGCTAATCATGGGTCTACCCATGGACCATCATGTAGTTAGGGCGCATGCTAGGTTAGGTTTCTTGCATACCTAACTGTTTAATGCAGATACAAACATAGAATAGAACATATATATTTATGTAAATTATTGTTAAGTATGTCTGCTGTAGGATAACCGTTCGACAAGGGGTAAGAAACATGAAGAGTACATATATAGCCTGCTTGATCATGAATATGTGCATCATAGAGTTTATCTGATAGTGTTTTATGCATTTGCTTCGGTCGGACAATGGCTATTAGTGTAGAGCTGAACCTTGGTCACGACTGCTATTTTGATTTTAGTAAAGAGCGACCATGAGTCATAGTTGCTAATATCATCAAATAAAAGAGTCATTAGTTAGCTGGATAACCGCTACCGATCCTGAGTTTTTTGGGGACTGAAATCATATAGATAGTTCGTCTTGTTTGCTTGAAAGAAGGATATTCCACTTTATGCACTTGTCTTGATTAGAGATGAACACTCCTCTAGAGATAACTTTTCTGCCTAAGAGATCGAATATGGTGCACGATACATGCAGCATACTGTACGATAGAATATTATCCCGATTGTATGTTTAAATGTTTGAATATGCAAACTATTTCCAAAGTCATGTTTTCGAAAGAAGTAAACTGACTCTAATCTTGTGCTGCATAAAATAAACCTGGGTAAAAGTAGAAAGATCTCTAGTAATGTAATTGTTTGCCACATGCTTACTTAGTGTTGGTTTCAGGGAGTGTTGCTTCTGTTCATTGATTTTATACTCACCAGTACTTTCTACAAAGTGCTGATCCACCAACAGTCTTGTTGTTCGCAGGTGTTGGATCGTCCGAGGAAGCGATAGCCATGCCTCATCCCCACGACCCAGAAATCTGGAGTCGACGCCTTGAGCCGTATCGAGTTTGCTTTAAGCTACTTTTGTATAAAAGGATGTAATGTATGGAACAATGTCATTATATTCGAGAGTGCATGAGCGATTCGTAACCTCAGCTTAGCGCCTCTTGTAATACTTTTGAATATCAATAAAGATGCTTATTTCCTTATGCCATTGTGTTTTTTTCTGTAAAATATGCTGCTGCTTCTGTCTTGAATAGCTTACTTGCCCTTGTTCAAGCTTTGGCCCTGTGTAAGCGCAATTTAGGTTTGCACGACATCATGCCCATATGAGGACAGTCGATCCGGCAAGAACCCAAGTGAGGACGAACAACCCTTGCGGGATCGGGGTGTGACATAATGGTATCATAGCAACTCTATTCTTTGCCCATTCTGTTGCCTTTGACTCTGAGATGTACCTGATATTGTGTTACAATGAACGTTACATACAATAATTCCATAGATATTCTCAAAGGTGCGTACAAAAGTTTTTTTGTTCGCTTTTTTGTTGTTTAGAGATATGATTCGCAATTCTTGATTCGCTTGTGTTTTTGATTAAGGATAGTGAGGGATGATGACTATCGTTGCCCTGGATTTTGTAAGTTTCTCCTTGATTTTCGAAGACAAATTTTTTTATCGGTGGGTAAGTATGTAGTGCCCCTCTCCGCCTAGGCACTTTGTACAAGAGATATCGCTTTGCTGGCTCGAGCGAAAGCCTTCTCGAAGTGTTCTCCGATCAAAACACAAGATGATTGATCTAAGTGAGTGGGCATAACTTCATTCTCTGATTCTTGCACGCCTTAATAATAAATCTAAGTTTTTGCAATGCTTGTTTGCTTAATAAGATAATGTTCGCATTGAGAATGATAGAACGAGAACCTGCTTGCTTAACTAGAGAACTTCTATATGTAGTGCCCTGCTCCGCGTAGGCACTATATACAAGTGATATCTCTTTGCTTGCTTGAGTAAAAGTCTTTTCGGAGAGTTCTCGACCGAACCACAAGACGATTAATCTAGGTGAGTGGACAGAACTACATTCTCTGATTTTCATGCCTTAATGATAAATTTAAGTTTTTGAATGCTTGTACTAAGAAGATTATTTCATAAGAAGAATGATAGAACCTGACTCTGCTTGCTTAATAAGTGAACTCATATAGCTTGTCATTGGAACGAACTTGCTTGCTTAACTAGAGAATTTGTATGCTTGTCCGAAAAGAGATAGAACCTTGCCATGCTAAGTCAAGAAGTATAAGAAATATTGCATACTTAGTTACACTGACACAGCTATCGAACGAACCCTTGCCATGTTAAAAAGATAAGTAAAGGAATCGCTTGAAACAAGCCCCTTTGTAATATGCTAAGAAAGAGATAGATATTGCATGCTAGTTATGAAATCAATATCGTGCTTGCTATTATATGTTTCGCTTGCCCGTTTTGCTATATCGCACTGTTTAAGTCTTTGATTTGTATAAGAAGAGACTAATAGTGCGTCCTGATATTTTGGTCCTACGGGATCTACGGGCTGTGCTATTAGATTTATGAAATATGTGTTTTGCTTGAAAGAATAAAATAGAAGAGTCTAGTAGTCCGCCCTGATGTTCCAGTCCTACGAAATCTAGGGGGTGTGGCTATTAGATTATAAATATGCTTGTTCATGTTTAGTGTATCCTGATAGTTTTGTCGGATAGATGTTGCTTGCTATGCATTGGTCTCAGACAACTTGTGCACAAGGAATATTCTCTCGAATGATTCCTGGGGCACTGGAAATCTGTCGGTCCAGAGGAGATTGTTAGAGCACCCCGATATTCCGGTCCTACGGGATCTAGGGGGTATTGTTTGTCCATCAGTAGGGTTAACTCATGGGCCATCAAGTAGTTAGGGCACATGCTAGGCTAGCATTCTTGCATACCTAACTATTTAATGCAGAGACGGACAGGAAAATAAAAAACCTTATACATATATGTTTATGTAAATTGTTGCTAACTTGTATGTCTGCTGTATGGATAACCGTTCGGCAAGGGGGTAAGAAATACAAAGAGTATATATATAACTTGCTTGTTTATTTTGTTTGCATCGTAGATTTTATTTGATAGTGCTTCATGCATTCGCATCGGTTGGACAATGGCTATTAGTGCAGAGATGAACTTTGGTCCCGGCTGCTATTATGTTAGTAAAGAGCAACCACGAGTCCTAGTTGCTAATAGCATCAGATAAAAGAGTCATTAGTTAGCTAGTTTACCGCTACTGATCCTGAGTTTCTCGGGGACCAAAATTATATAGCTAGTTCTTCTTGTGTGCTTGAAAGTATGATAGTCCACTTAATGCACTTGTTTTGATTTGAGATGAATAGTCCACTAGAGATAACTTTTGTTCCTAAGAGTTAGAATATGGTGCACGATGCATGGTGCACACAACACGATAGAACATTGTCCCGATTGTATGTTTATTATTTAAATATGCAAACACTTTCCAAGCTATGTTTTTAAAAAGAAGTAAAACTGAATCAATCCTGCTGCATGAAATAAACTTAGGTAAAAGTAGCAAGACCACTAGTAATATAATATTTTGCCACATGCTTACTTAGTATGGATTTCAGGGGGTATTACTTCTGTTTAGTTGATTTTATACTCACCAGTACTTTCTCCAATGTGCTGATCCACCAACAGTTTGCTTATTCTCATGTGTTAGATCGTCCGAGGAAGCGATAGGCGTGCCGCATCCCCAGGACCAAAAAATCTGGAGTCGATGTCTTAAGCCTTATCGAGATTGCTTTGAGCTGCTTTTGTATAGAGGAACATAATATAGGAAACTGTGTCATTATAATCGAGAGAAAGAGAGTGCTTGAGCGAATTGTAACCTCGACCATGTGCCGCTTGTAACACTTTTGAATAACAATAAAGAGCTTGTTTTCATATGTCATTGTGTTCTTTACTTTTCTGCAATACATGTGATGCTGCTCCTGTCTTGAATAACTTACTTGCCCTTGTTCAAAGCTTTGGCCTTGTGCAAGCACACTTTAGGCTTATACGGTATCACGCCCATGCGAGGATGATCGATTCCATAAGGACCCAGCGAGGACGATCGGTCCCCTACGGGAGCGGGGCGTGACATAATGGTATCAGAGTGACTCAATTCTTTGCCCATTTTGTTGCCTCCGACTCTGAGATGTGCGCGATATTATGCTGCAATGAGCGTTCCATACAACAAGTTAATAGATGTTCTCAAAGTTACAGGCAAAAGTTTTCTGGATTTATTTTATTGCTTGAGAGGTGATTTGTGATTTCTGATTGCTAGAGTTTTATTTAGTTCTGGATTGCTAAAGTTTTGATTGAGGATGGTGAGGGATGAGGATTATCGCGGCTCTGGATATCGAACGTTTCTCCTTGAGTTTCGAGGACGAAACTCTTTATTGGTGGGTTAGTATGTAGTGCCCCACTCCGCGTAGCTACTATGTACTAGTGATATCTCTTTGCTTGCTCGAGTGAAAGTCTTCTCAGAGAGTTTCTGACCTAACCACAAGATGATTGATTAGGTGAGTAGGCAGAACTGCATTCTCTAATTCTTGTACACCTTAATAATAAATCTAAATTTTTGAATGCTTGTTCTAAGAAGATTGTTTCATAAGATGAATGATAGAACCCGACTCAGCTTGCTTAATAAGTGAACTCGTATAGCTTGTCATTAGAACAAACTTGCTTACATAACTAAAGAATTTGTATGCTTGTCTGAAAAGAGATAGAACCTTGCCATGCTAAGTCAAGAAGTATAAGAAAGGTTGCATGCTTAGTGACACTGACACAACTATCGAACGAACCCTTGCCATGTTAAAAAAATAAGTAAATGAATCGCTTGAAACAAGCCCCTTTGTAATATGCTAAGAAAGAGATAGATATTGCATGCTAGTTATGAAATAGATATTGTGCTTGCTATTATATGTTTTGCTTGCCCGTTTTGCTATATCGTACTGCTGTAAGTCTTTAATTCGTATAAGAAGAAACTAATAGTGCACCCTAATATTTTGGTCCTACGTGATCTAGGGGGCGTGCTATTAGATTTGTAAAATATGTATTTTGCTTGAAAGAATGAAAGAGAAGAGTCTAGTAGTCCGCCCTGATATTCCGGTCCTACGGGATCTAGGGGGTGTGGCTATTATATTGTAAATGTGCTTGTTCATATTTAGTGCATCCTGATAGTTTTATCTGATAGATGTTGCTTGTTATGCATCAGTCTCGGACAACTTGTGCACGAGGTAATAGTCTCTTGAATGATTCCTGGGGCACTGGGAATCGGTCGGTCCGGAGGAGATTGTTAGAGCAACTCGATGTTCTGGTCCTACGGGATCTAGGGGGTGTTGTTTGTCCATCAGTGGGGTAACTCATGGGCCATCATATAGTTAGGGCGCATGCTAGGCTAGCCTTCTTGCATACCTAACTTTTTAATGTAGAGATGGATAGAAAAATAGAGAACCTTATACATATATATTTATGCAAATTGTTGCTAACTTGTATGTCTGCAGGGATAACCGTTCGGCAAGGGGGTAAGAAATATAAAGAGTATATATATAGCATGCTTGTTTATTTTGTTTGTATCATAGAGTTTATTTGATAGTGCTTCATGGATTCACATCGGTTGGACAATGGCTATTAGTGTAGAGCTGAACCTTGATCCCGGCTGCTATTATGTTAGTGAAGAGCAACCATGAGTCATAGCTGCTAATAGCATCAGATAAAAGAGTCATTAGTTAGCTGGTTTACTACTACTGATCCTGAGTTTCTCGGGGACGAAAATCATATAGCAAGTTCTTCTTGTGTTTGCTTGAAAGTATGATAGTCCACTTAATGCACTTATTTTGATTCGAGATGCACAATTCACTAGAGATAACTTTTATTCCTAAGAGTTAGAATATGGTGCACGATGCATGCTGTGCACAACACGATAAAACACTGTCCCGATTATATGCTTATTGTTTGAATATGCAAACTGTTTCCAAGCTATGTTTTCGAAAAGAAGTAAAACTGACTCAATCCTGAGCTGCTTGAAATGAACTTAGGTAAAAGTAGCAAGATCACTAGTAATATAATATTCTGCCACATGCTTACTTAGTGTGGGTTTCAGGGGGTGTTGCTTCTATTCAGTTAATTTTATACTCACCAGTACTTTCTCCAAAGTGCTGACCCACCAACAGTTTGCTTGTTCTCAGGTGCTGGATCGTCCGAGGAAGAGATAGGCGTGCCTCATCCCCAGGACCCAAAAATTGGAGTCGATGCCTTGAGCCATATCGAGAGTCGTATCGATATTCCTTTGAGTTTCTTTTGTATAGTGGGATATAATATATGGAACGGTGTTATTATAATCGAGAGAAAGAGAGTGCTTGAACAATTTGTAACCTCGGCCATATGCCACTTGTAACATTTTTGAATATCAATAAAGGGCTTGTTTTCATATACCATTGTGTTCCTTACTTTTCTGCAATACATGTGCCGCTGCTCCTACTTTGAAGATCTTACTTGCCCTTGTTCAAAGCTTTTGCCTTATGCAAGCACTCTTTAGGCTTGTACGACATTACGCCCGTGCGAGGATGATCGGTTCTGTAGGGACCCAGCGAGGACGATCGACCCCTGCGGGACTGGGGCATGATGCTATGTTTGTCTAAAAAGAGATAGAATCTTGCCATGTTAAGTCAAGATAGAAAAGAAATATTGTATGCTTAGTTACACTAACACGCTAGTAAACGAACCCTTGCCATGCTAAAATAATAAGTAAAAAGGAATTGCTTGAACAAGTCTCTTTGTCATATGCTAAGTAAGAGTAGAATTACATGCTTTAGTAATAAAAGATAGAAGAACTAATATCATGCTTGCATACATAGAGTTTTCTTGCCTGTTTCCTACCGTATTAAAATAGATAGATATTACATGCTAGTTGTTATAAAATTAATATCGTGCTTGATAATATATGTTTTGCTTGCCTGTTTTGCTAAATCGAATTGCTATAAGTCTTTGATTCGTATAAGGAGAGACTAATAGTACGCCCTGAGGTACGGTCCTTATGATCTAATGGGGTGTGCTATTAGTTGTGTGAAAGAAGAAAGATATGTTTTGCTTGACCATATATGTTTTGCTTGATCATTTATTTTGCTTGCATTATAGATGCTTCATGTCATTGCATTGGTCTTTGACAACTTGTGCACAAGGTCTTCTCTCTCAAATGGTTCCTAGAGCACTGGGAATCGTTCGGTCCAGAATAGATTTTTGTTTCACCCTGAGGATACGGTCGTACGGGGTCTAGTAGGGTTATGTGTCTATTAGTGTTGTAAGAAAACCATGATGTCACAACTGCTAGTATTCGTGTGTGTTGGTGAAGAGCTGAACCTTGAGAGTCACAACTGCCGACACATGAGCGTGCTAGTGAAGAGCTGAACCTTGAGTCACCACTGCTATCATGGGGCTACCCATGGACCATCATATAGTTAGGTCGCATGATAGGTTGACCTTCTTGCATACCTAACTGTTTGTTGTAAAGACGGACAAGGAATAAAACATATATGTTTATGCAAATTGTTGCTAACTTATATGTCTACTGTAGGATAACCGTTCGACAAGGGGTAAAAAATATGAAAGTTTATATATATATCCTACTTGATCATGAATATGTGTATCATAGAGTTTATCTGATAGTATTTTATGCATTTGTATCGGTCGTACAATGGATATTAGTGCATAGCTAAACCTTGGTCACGACTGATATTTTGAGCATATTTTAGTGAAGAGCAACCATGAGTCACAGTTGCTAATAACATCAGATAAAAGAGTTATTAGTTAGCTGGATAACCGCTACTGATCCTGAGATTCTTGTAATAACCCGTTCCGCTCAAGCGGATAGCCAATTCAAACGGCAAAAGTGCAACATCCCGATCCGCTTTGCTCAGCAAGAATACTCGTTTGAGGCAAAAGAATTTTTAGACTTGGCCCTTCAGGAGTTTCGGCTTAGG
Source organism: Iris macrosiphon (assembly GCA_036927795.1). Lineage (NCBI taxonomy): Eukaryota > Viridiplantae > Streptophyta > Magnoliopsida > Asparagales > Iridaceae > Iris > Iris macrosiphon. The sequence goes on along the minus strand of JAYESA010000002.1, from coordinate 144,009,105 downwards.
CTTTCAAGGGTTCGCTCGGAGTATCGCTCGACCGAGGCAAAACATCGCTAAGGTGGGTGGCTACGATGAACTTGTCTTTGCTTAGTCAACACACTTAAAATATGGATGATACATGTTAGTCTTTAGGTGAATCACCCCCTGCATGCTAATAAGAATCCAACGCACCTAGATAATAGAATAATCCCAACTTGTATTGCTTGTGTTAGAACATGGAAATAAAACTTTGATTATATATGGACCCTCACATGCTCCCTTTGCCTTGTGCAACTAGACCCCGCTATGCCTCGAGTAGAATCGTTGTATACTCTTCAGAGTGCACTTCTTCACTTGCTACACTGCACGACCCTAGATTATGTCGCTCGGTATATCCCTTTACGGTTTCACTCCTCGGCTTACCCTTAGGCCCGAGCCAACGTGAATGCTTATGTTTACACAAATGCATGCTTTCCTGCTTATATGTTAACATATAATGTTGTCTCGATTCAATACTTGCCATAATTAAATTACTCCATAAATCTAGTAACACTATCACATATCGTGCATACATTTGAGTTAGCCAGAAGACTATCAAATAGTCCTTCTGTGCAATATGAACCTACAAGTATCCGGGACCGTTGGGTCGCCAAGGCAGTCCTCGCACCAGGGGAATGCATCAAGGCAAGTTATTTATTGAACGAGAATAATATCAAGCAAATCAAGGAATATAGCACGTGGATCAATACTCGTTGAGAGAAAGAATCAAGATTCAAGTATCTCATGTATCTCGTGCATCTCGTGAATCTGGAAGACCTTAGAGACTTGTATGTCACGGACAACTTGTGCTCAAGGGTATAAGTTCTGCGGACGGTTGCTGGGGTACTGGCACCGATCCAATCTGGGTGGAGCTTCGTGTGTGGTCATCTCATGTCGAGCTTGGATGACTTATAACGCATCGTGTGCTATCTTTGCTTGCTATCCTCGTCATGACCAGTCCATTATGGCAATGTCAATGACCACTCATATAGATAAGTCATCCTCGCTTAGAGACAACCCACATATGAGGCATTGTATCGCATCGAGAATATCTGAAACACCTGAACGATCATGAGTATAACACACATGTACATATGGAGCACTTGAACATCTTATGCAACACACCTGATAATCTGTATGCTCGTGCACCAAAAATATAATCCCGCGCTGAAATACTTGTGTTTGCATATGCTATTGCCCTTGGATTTTATATATATGCTCGTGCTTGTATTAACTTGGTTTGCCTTAGACAGGGAAGGACAAATGATAAGTTGGTAAGTCTCACCGTGTTACCTCTTATATCGTATTACGCACTGCCACACGAGAAATGCTATTAAACATTGCCATGAAACTGATCCTAAGGCAAGATTAGAAAAATAATTAAATAGATGGTGCATGGAACCTATATAACATGTTTGGATTTTTCGAGCGAGTGAGTAGCCTTCCCACAGTGCATTCATGTACTGATAATCCACCAGATTGCTTGCAGTATACGGGAGAACCTCGTTCGGTGCGGATGCCTCCTTCGTAAGTGCAAAGGCATGGAGTTACTCTGGAGCCTTAGAGCATTGCGTCCAGAACTGAAGCACATATACAAGGCATAATGTTGGAACATTGCCTACATCACATTCCATAAATGTAGCAACTTGGTACTCTTTTACTGTTTCAGAGAGAGGATTGAGCGACTTGTAATCTCGGCCTAGCACCGCCTGTAACACTTGTTCAATATCAATAAAGAGTTTTTTTTACTTTTATACTTGTGTTATTCAATGCTCTCGCTATTTATGACTTTATGAACTTGTTACCATTGTCTATGCTTTATATTTTTGCTGCACTCAGACAATCTGTGCAACTCCGTGGCTTAGACCTCTTACCGCCTGCATGGACCACGACCTTCTACGGGCGCGGCTTACGCTCTTGCGGAATTACGCCCAGATGGGTCAAGCGGTCTCTCCCGCAGGAGCACTGGCACGGTGATTCACGCCTAGCGGGACGGCCGATTAGCTTGCGGGAGATCGGGGCATGAAGAATTGGTATCAGAGCATGGCTATACGCCTTTGGACTTCGTTTTGATTTTCTCAGTTTCTTAAGCTCGTTCGTGGCTTATGTGCCTATGCTCTCACTCAATGTCCTAATAGGAATATTCCAAACAATAAGTTTAAATACTTTTAAAAAGTTACATATGAATGATATGATTGCTTGTACAAAATTATGATACGAAGGCCTTTGTGTCGACCTGTGCTAGACTTGTAGGATTAGACTTGTGCTAGAAATCTGCAAATTATATGCGAATCCGAATGCCTGTACGTGATTACCCAACTGGTTAGTGTATAAATCGAATATTGCCCGAATGGTTATCTATGCACACAGCCTTTCGGCTAAGTTGTGTAGAGTATCGCGCGCTAAGACCCTTTGGTGCAAGCTAAGTTGGAAACGAGATAGGGATATCGTTCAGAAAAAGACAAGTTAGACTTAGAATGGCAACCGATAGAAATATTATCAAATTATCGCTTTGGCGAATATTGAAAATCGTGCTTAAATTTTGGAAAATATATCGAACAATATTTCGTGTCAGAAGATACAAATCAAATATGGTATACTTGGAAGACTATGAAAAGGATATATATATATGAGACTAACATTTTATTAAACGATGCTATGTATCTTGTATGAATTCTAAGAAAAACTTGATGAATATACTAATGATTGATGCGAACATGATTGAGGATTTGATTGGGTGACTCGACTCCGAGTGGTGTATGGATCATTTAGAAATGTCCAAACGGATTCATAGGTCTTGTGCGATAGTCGGATTAAAAGATTGAAGAAATATCTTAAATAAGTGATAAGGCTTATATCAAATAGGGATTCACGAAATTGGAAATCGATATCTTGGTTAAGAAAACTTGTTGTAAATTTGTATATCGTGCTAGCGATTTCGGATTGAATCCAACAGATTAAACTTGAATAAAATATTGCTTGAATAGAAGTTAGCCCAAAAATGAATATTGTGGTTCGATGAAAGAGATAAGCGATAAAGGATTTGACTTGAAGTTTGGAAGAAAGATCTTGAAATCAAGTTCAAAACGATAACCTTCGAAATCAGTCCCAACGAGAACGATTATCCTGCGGGAGCGCCAGCGTGGTGATTTTACGTACGGCAGGGATGATCGAACTCATAGGAATATGTTCGGCGATTATTTCAAATGAACTCGATGAATGGAAAGTAACAAAAATGGATAGAGTTTGGCTTGAATATTTGAACTTAGTCATTTGAGGAATGTTGGACGTAAGACAATGGATCAACCGAACGGTAACATTAAAGTTGGATGATTCTGCTAGACAAACTATAATCACTACATCAACGAATTTGACTTGATGGATTTTATATATAACTTGGATAGAGCAATTTGAAATGATAAGGAAGTCTTGATCGTGCCGAAGATAACCATAACGTTCAAATATTCTTGTCTTGTGCGAGCGTAACTCTATGCTCGTATATGCGTCACACCCTGATTAGGATGATTATCTAGCGGGAGCGTTGACGTGGTGATCTCACATCCAATGAGGGTAATCGAACTTGTGGGAGACTAGAGTATGACAACTAATGGATTATTTTGACTTATGGTTCGACATGATAAGGCAAATTTAGAAATGTAAGTGAATTAAAAGTGTTTCGTGGATAAGATAGCCTAGAAACTGAAATAAATCACACTTGATGGTTTCGTGAACTGATACATGAATCAGGTTGGACGACTTGGAATTTTAATCTAAGGTTTAGAATAGAATCTTGGCTTGGTAGTCTAGACTTGGAATAGATTTATGGATTCTATCAAACATACTAGAGGAGATAGACTATGCAAATCACTAGGCTTGTCCTTCAACTTGGATATATTATGGATTTGCCTGAACGAACTCGAACTCCCATGCAAGCAAATACGTTAAGAGAGTAGGATGATCTGTGCTCGATGTTTAGAAATATGAGTAAAACAATCTTGGATAGAATACTCCGTGCAAATGAACAATTGTTTGACCCTAGGAATTGGGGCGAGCATCGTACGACAAAAATGTATGATGAATCGTGTGCTTGAACTTGTACCTATGACCTTGTGAGCTGACCTAGTAATGTCACTACCCCATTTCCAGGGCAGGATATTTTTTATTTTAATTTGATAAATTGTGTATTGATCATAAATATTTATATTAATATTTAATTAGATGCATGTATTTATTTTTATTGGTTATTTTATGATTTTGGCTAGTTTGGACCCATGTTAGACCCTAGTGGACCCTTTTCAGACCCAACCAACATCCTTAGAAGACTTATTTATTTGTTTAGAGTAGTTATTTATATTCTAATTAGTTAGTTGTAGTGATTAGGATTTAGTTAGAGTGCATTTGAAAACTCCAAACCCAAACCCTAATTAGCATGACTTAATTTGAGGGTATTATGGTCTTTGTACCTAACCACTAACCCTAACCCTACTTCTATTACATGGCTGCCCCCCCTTACTTCCTATTTCCTTCTTTATTTTTTTACTCTCCATTCTCTTTCCTTACTTCCTTCCTTTACTTCTTCCATTTCCAAGTAAGTATTCTAACCTTCCCTCTCTTCCTTCACTTACTTTCCTCTTTAATGTAAATCTTAACCCTTTATTTTCCTCTAACCTAGTTGTGTAGGAGTTACTTTGGGAGTAGAGCTTGGATTTGGGAGCTTGGGAGCTAGTTTGGAGCTTTTAGGGCTTTTTGGAGACTTTGGCCTTGTAATTCCAACTCCCAAGAGGTAAACCCTAACTTTTCTCTTAGTAATTACTCTAATATAGTGTAGTTAGTAGTTTAGAACCTTCCTAGACCTTAGGGCTACCCATGGGAGAAAGTTGGAGCTTGTTTGGATATGTTTGGAGACTTTGACATAGGGTTTTGTGTCAATTTTGGGTAAAATCCAAGATTGGCCCATTTTGGGGGTTGCCCTAGGTTAGACGGACCTAGGTAGACGTGCTTGGATGTCTTAAGGGTAGTTACGTATCCCTATTCGGATACGTGAGGTCGTATCGCGGAGTTTTGGACGTTTCGGGCAATTTTGGGGTTTTTTCGACATGGGTTCCACACACATGTAGAATTTTGCCATGGACCTAGAATCGGAGAATTAATATTTTTGTGAGGTTCTAGACATCGATTAGAACTCGTGGGTAAATTTTGGGTCGATTTCGATTAGGTTTGGTGTACGTTTTATGAGGTATCGCAAGTCGCACTCCAAGTGTTCGTCGAAATAACCAAATGGCTATTTCGACTTGGTTTCTAGGTTTTGGGCTTGTGAGCAGATTGGTTTAGCTTCGAGGAGTATGTATTAGAATTTTTGAGTTTATATATATATATATATATATATATGTATGTATGTGTTGGTGTGCGTGTTGGTGTGTAGTGTGTGTGTTGAGTGTGTAGTGTGTGCATGTGTGTGTGTTTGTGTGCAGTGTGTGGTGTGTGTGAGTGTCGAGTGTGTAGTGTTTGTGGTAGTGTGTGTGTTTATGTGTATATGTATGAGTGTGTATATATATATATATATATATATATATATATATATATATATATATAAGTGTAAGTGTGTATATCTATAGATATATGTATATGTATATGTGTGTGTGTTTATATATATTAATGTGTATATGTGTATTTGTTTATGTGTGGTTGTGTGAGGGTGAGTGTAGGTGTGTGTATAGCTGTGAGTGAGAGTGTGTGTGTGTTGATTTACTGTGTGCGTGTATAGAACTTGAATGATATATATATATATATATATATATATATATATATATATATATATATATATATATACGTGTTAAGATATATATTAGTGGGCTTAGGTGAGGTGTATAAGCGTAGGTTGAGATATCGGATACCGAGGGTATCCCGGTATCTCAAAGAGGCGAGTTTGAGGGTTTACTAGCTTAATGAGCTAGTTTTGACCTAGAATGTTAGGGGCACCCTAGTTTGACCTAGAGTTGACCGTAGTTGACTCGATTGACCACCAAAGTCAACTTTTGACATAGAGTTAAGCGTAGGTTGACTTTTTGGACCCCGCGTTGACTTTTGACCCAGATTTTACCGGTTTGACCCATTTGACCTAGAACAACCCTAGAAGCTTATTTTTAGTTATTTTATATCTGTATAACTCTTTAGAACCCCGTTTAACCTTGCCTTTCTCAATAGGTCCTTGTGATGCCAGTTCGGACCTCGATCCTCGCCAGTTGCTCAGGACGTCAGGCGAGTACATTCTCTGATAGTTTTCATTATCTGATAATTATTATGATTCAGCTTCTAGTATAGTATTATCTGATTTTTTAGCATGACACTGACTAGTATTCCTGGATTTATTTACTTATGACACGTATATTTCATGTTTCTGGCCTCTATTTCTGGAATCACCTACTGGCATCACATCAGGACTCACTACAGGCATCACTCATGTTTCTCGCTAGGATCATATTTATTTTACGTGTCGGGTCTTGGATTCACTTGTACTAGTCAGGGCGGGAAAATACTCGAGTAGACATGTAAATATTCCCAAATCTAGAATCACTCCATCTGGTCTAATCTGGAATGATAGCAGCCGCACACCCAGTGTGCGGTGAGCCGTACTTACCCCTAGCCGTTTACATGTCAAAATAGGTATATAGAGATACTAGTTCATTCTTTCTAGTCTGGTCTCACTTATACTTCTTGACTGCTCCCACTTATACTTTATGGACTGAACTCATTATATTTACTCTTGTTGGACTCACTTCACGTCATTGTGCACACACTTGCTCTTAGTTTAGATTTATTGTATCATGCAGTCATTATTATCTTGCTTCTGATTTTCATGCATCTTTACCTTTATACACCAACTGACATATATATATATATATATATATATATATTTCCTTGTTCATACTTTATTTTCTTCACCTTGTGCTACTTGCTACAACTACTTTATAGTTTTTATCATTTAACTGGAACTGCTATTAGAGGTGTACTTGCTCCAATCCTGACTGGATATATTTTTTAGAGGATCCGAAAGATTGGTGTCCGACGTTTTATGGACCTCAGCATGTCGATGGTGCAGACAGGGACCCCCTAGTTCAGGAGTGATTTTCGGGTTAGTAGCCGGGATTATCACGCCCCAATCCTAAAATATCGAGGGACCGGACTCGTGGCAATGGCCAGCAGCACACACCGATGGACAAACCCAATTTAATGGATCCATCGGGACATGCTTAAGCTGTAATATAAGAATAAGTAGGTCCAGTGATATAAGTCACAGTCTGTGCTAATCTCATCCATAACAGATAATCACATATCAAATGCCAGAATAAATACAAATAGAAATAAACTAGCATATCTCAATAAAGGTGTCTCGGAGAACAATTCGAGAATAAGTCTGATACATCAATGAAATAGACTGGAAAGAAAATAACTCAAAATAGAAATAAATGAGTATCTCACGCCAATACTCAAGAGAAGTCCTCTGGTATGATCTCGTCCTCAGATCCTGGTTCTGCTCCAGTAACTGCTCCTGTTCCTGCTTCTGCTCTTGATAATGCTCATGTACTGTATAACTCTAGGTGGATCTCCTCTGCTAATCCTGGGGACAAAGTTCGGTATCCAGGTCCTCAGGGGACATAACAAGGTACAGAAATCGACATGCCAAATGCAGTGTAATAGTAAATGAGATAAAAAGGGTAAACTATATAACCATCTATGTGAAAATGCAAGTGAGAGCATCACGAGTACTCAGGCTGAGCCACTACAAGCTCTGTGTCGGGGAGCCAGTAGCAGTGATATCATGAGGTGGTCTAGCTCAGCGGGAGACTGAGTAGCCGGCATAATATAGTCAACCTGTAGCTTGTGGGTCTCTCCAGCAATAGATGGAACAATAAGGGAATACTAAATAACCAGCTAAGTGATATGCAAGATGAGAGCAGCACTAGAACTCAGGCTGAAGCCACTACAAGCTCTGTGTCGAGGAGCCGGTAGCAGCAGTAATAATGAGTAATGGGCCAAGCTCGGGCTTCAGAGTCTTGTGCCTCATAATAATAGGGGTTTATATATATGATCAGCCTGTAGCCTGTGTGTCTTTCCCCACCCAATATAATCACATGTCTCATGTCCATGATGCCTCATGTCCATGTCACGCACGATCGTATCTAATACACAAGTCATCTAATGTCTAGGAATATAATATCAATGTCAAGTCCTGTATCCTATACAGAATCACCATAAATATCTCAGGAAGATCCTGTCCATGAATAGTATCAAGTGTCCTGGGTTATAGTGTACTTGATAAGACAAGTACGAGAATGTAAGGGTCACAAGCGTCCATGTCTAGATGACGTACACAACACCGCGTACAGTGTTGGCACCCGACTAATAATCGGACGCTAAGTAAGTCACACGGTCCTAGGTCAAGCATGCACAACAATATAAATGAAGTAAGGAAATATGCAACAAGAACTGCAAGGGTGGCAAGGTATACTCGCACAACAATGTATAAATAAGTCAAGGGAATTAGTAGCAAAGCTGCAGGATTTGGCAAGGTACACTTGTCTGGGGTTCTGGCTCCAACTGTAGCCCTGGTCTCAGTGTGATCTGCAGGTACTACTCCGGTTGCTGAAATAAACATCACTATTAGATTCAAAAAATATCAAATAGCTAGAAATGCCTGTCCTTGAGTCCAATTTGGACACAAGGGCAAAAATGACATTTCCGGGTCAAAGCGGGGTCCACATGTGGACCACTTTGCACCGAAAAGCGTATCAGGGTCAAAGGTCTCCAAATTCCTCAAACTCAGTGTCTACAAGTCAGGAACGATGATACGAACCCAACAAAACTTCCAGAATTGGATTCCGATGAGCCGATCACAAAATCGCCCGTCAAGTGGAGCCTGTGGGTCCCACGATACGCGATTTTGTCAACGTTCTCAGAATCAGACCAAACTTGGGTCACAGGACCAACGTATTGCTACGAGTCCGATGGCGCAAGTTTCGTCTCGATCCGACGTGTGTACATAAGGTTACAGCGTGTTCCAGAACCGACGGATACGGGACGTTGTCGGCGAATACGCGTTGATTCCGGTGTGCACGTACATCCAAATCAAATTCTGCGAAATCCTACACGTCCGTATCAATGTCACACACATTTTGGTAAAGATCGCGTGCCACCAAGTCATCCCGTTTGGCGGGGCGCACTCAGTTCCGGGGTGAAACAGGGCGTTGTTTTTCCTGTTTTTGGATCGTGGTTTTGATCACCACAGGACGCGATGCACCGAACGGGTTGCACGGGCACCGAGAGGGTCATACAGTCTACGCGACGTAAATGACGGAATCGAAAACGGAATCATGAGGAGAGAGAATGGGTTACCTGAACAGGGCTCCGTGAAGACTGATTTTTTGTGTCCGAGCATCTCCTTCGTGTCCTGTGTCGACCGAGTCCTGTGTCCAGGTTGTGTCCGTGTCCACTGCTCTAGGGTTTAGGGCAGCGGTGTCCGGGTACTTCGACGGAGGCGGAGGATCTCGAGGCGAAGTGGGCTAGGGTTCCGACGAGCCTAGGGGTTAAATAGGGTAGCCGCCACGGGGGTCAGAACAGTATTCAGATTAGGGTTTGGTTAGGATTGGGTACCGGGTTCGGGTTAACGGGTCGGGTTCAATAGGAATCCGGCCCGACCCATTATTGCTTAAGTGCGGGTTTCGGGTATTCGAGTTTCGGGTCGGGTTTAGATCCGACCCGACCCAATAAGGCTGGGTTAAGTTTAGTGAACCAAGTCTGGGTTGGTTTGGTTCAATTGAACATGGTTTATTTAAGGGTTTAATTCGGTTTAATTATTTAATAGTTCTTAGGGCTTTATAAATGCTTCCGGAGTCCAATAAATTTCCGAAAAATTATCCTATGTCCAGTTTTTTATTTTACACCATAAAATATTATTTCCATAATATTTTAATATTAATTAACAGGAATTAAAAATCATTTAATTACCAAACACCTAGGTTTTAATTTCAGAAAAATCCCAGAAAATTCTAGAAAAATTATGAAAAACCAAATTAAAAATTCATAAAAATTAGGGGGCTTACAATCTACCAAACTTATAAAAATTTTGTCCTCAAAATTAAAATATGGTAGGGTTCTCTCTATCAAATCTTACTTGATTACAGTCTAAAGGATTCCTCTCAAGTGAACATTGTGGTCTCTACCCAACTTAGAATTTACCCATCTATCATCTAAGGCTATACATCTAATAAAGCTATGCCCCAACTTATTAATCATGTTATTGAATCCTCAAGTCTTTAACACCAAACATATCACCTATGGTATTCCCTTAATCATATATAAAAGGGTCATCAACAATACGACCGGCCTGTAGGGTATATCTAGTACTGTCTATATATCAACTTATACCTAGCACGAGGTTTCATCTTTCCGAAATAAGGGAAGGCGAAGATCAATAATAAAGAGTTCAAGGGTGAGGTAATAGAATAGAAGTATCAGGATCAAGGCATTTAACAAATTCAAATGGGATTTGTCCAGACAATTATGGATTGAAATCCTATTCTGGTAATCCTTTGTTCGCATGCTCATATTAGTACAGTTATGTAACTGATACGATATGCTCAGACATATCTAGAGGGCAAGTATACTAGTCAACTATATATCTCAATCCATGTGAAGTAGTCGTGCGAAGAGTGAACCAAAATGCACCAAGGTTGATCAGACCGTAATACATTAATTCTAAATAGACAATTATATTAGTGGGGTCGATCAGGCCCCAATAACACATATGTCCTGAACAAGCTTGATAAAGAATAGGCTTGCAAAAACTAGGCTATAATATAGCAGCATAAGTCAAGGTAGTATATGAAATATAAGTACGCTAGATGAGGATGGAAGGAGGTACAACTTAATTCAAGTTCACAAAACCACACAAATAAACACAATAACAAAAGACTCTATAATCTCTACAGTTATCAATTATAAAAACATTCTAGGTTATAAATTATTAGCAAGTTCAAAACTACATAGGTTAAGGCTGAGGTCACGAACCAATAGGCACGAGATAAAACAAATCTATAAATAGATGACTACGATAAATTATGCGCATTAGCTACTCCATGGGTCTGTGCGTCTTACAAAATCATCGATGGAGCTTGTTCACGTTCTTGCAGTTGATTCCTCTGCTGTTGAGCCTGCTGGAAGAGTGTTGTTTGTGGTGCCAAGGGTGGCCTCGGCTTATTCCCTCCTGGGGCTGGTGGTCTGACTCCTTCAACTCTCGTTTGCGGTACTTCCAATGCTGGAAAGGCTGGCCTTGGTGCTGGTAACGCTTGTCGGTTATCCATTGGTGCTCTTTCTCGGTATTCCTTTATTAAATGTTGACTGGATCCGCAAGCTAAGCATAATTTCCTTTTTCGTCTGCACTCGTTCTCTATATGGCCTCGCCTGCGACAATATGGACAGACAGGTAGTACTTGCGAAGATGCTTCTGGTGGCTGGTGCATGGGAGAACTCTTTGCAATTTCTTCCTGTGGTGCTCCGGCAGGTGCTGATGTGGCTGGTTATTGAATCATCACTGCTTTCTTTTGACATTCAGGGCAATCCCTTACCGAGTGCTTTTTGGATCCGTAAGATAAACATCGTCCCAGTCTGCGTCGGCATTCTTTAGTGAAATGACCTACTTTGCCACAGTAGTGACAAGTAGGAAGGACTAGTGCGAGTGGTGTAGATGCTCTCTGCGGTGGATTCATCTGTGGTCGCTTCACAACTCTTTCCTGTTGTGCTTGGTCTGGTGCTGATGTATACGGCCACTTCTGGCTGGACCCTATTCTTGTGTCGCACTCCATGGGTCTTGCTATAGTAAGAACATCCTCGTCTAAGGTAGTTACAGCGGGGCTGATTAACTTCCGTAACTCTGAGCTGAATCTATCGATGAACTTCTCCGCTTGGATCTGCTGAGCTTCTTCCTGAACCTTCTGATGAGCTTGCATCATCACGTAGAACATTCAAAACATTTGTTGTTCGTCCATAGCCTGCCCTTGTGGAACGGTAGGCATCGGTGGAGTAAACTGAGTCGATGGTGGAACATTATCTTCCTGGATCCTCGAGGTATGGTGACTTGCTGGACTACGTCATTATGATGATTGACCTGCACCAACTGGTGTCACTTCATCTTCGTGGGTAACCATAACACCTTGTGGTATTCCTGGATGAGTCTCTTCGCCGACTTGGGGATTCATTTCTCTGCAACCAAAATAAACTATAAGGGCGCTCAGGAATCAAGGCATGATACGAGTCAAGAAATTAATTTGAATCCGATATAGATATCAAGAACGATTCAAGCAAGTGGATGAGATCCTAAAAACTTATCCTATTCTTATTGTAGGCTTGCTCGGTCCCTAAGTTAAAACCGAACAATTTAGTCGTAGACCTGCATAGGCCACCACAAAAACTATGTCACGCCCCAGTCCTAAAATACCGTAGGACCGGACACGTGATAATGGCCAGCAGCACGCACCGATGGACAAACCCAATTTAATGGATCCATCGGAGCATACTTAAGCTGTAATACAAAAATAAATAGGTCCAGTGATACAAGTCACAGTCTATACTAATCTCATCCATAACAGATAATCACAGATCAAATGCCAGAATAAATACAAATAGAAATAAACTAGCATATCTCAATAAAGGTGTCTCGGAGAATAATTCGAGAATAAGTCTGATACATCAATGAAATAGACTGGAAAGAAAATAACTCAAAATAGAAATAAATGAGTATCTTACGCCAATACTCAAGAGAAGTCCTCTGGTATGATATCGTCCTCAGATCCTGGTTCTGTTCCAGTAACTGCTCCTGTTCCTGCTTCTGCTCCTGATAATGCTCCTGTACTGTATAACTCTAGGTGGATCTCCTCTGCTAATCCTGGGGACAAAGTCCAGTATTCAGGTCCTCAGGGGACATAACAAGGTACAGAAATTGATATGCCAAATGCAGTGTAATAGTAAATGAGATAAATAGGGTAAACTACATAACCATTTATGTGAAAATGCAAGTGAGAGCATCACGAGTACTCAGGCTTAGCCACTACAAGCTCTGTGTCAGGAAGCCGGTAGCAGTGATATCATGAGGTGGTCTAGCTCAGCGGGAGACTGAGTAGCCGGCATAATATAGTCAACCTGTAGCCTGTGGGTCTCCCCAGCAATAGATGGAACAATAAGGGAATACTAAATAACCAGCTAAGTGATATGCAAGATGAGAGCAGCACTAGAACTCAGGCTGAAGCCACTACAAGCTCTGTGTCGGGGAGCCGGTAGCAGCTGTAATAATGAGTAATGGGCCAAGCTCGGGCTTCAGAGTCATGTGCCTCACAATAATAGGGGTTTATATATATGATCAACCTGTAGCCTGTATGTCTCTCCCCACCCAATGTAATCACACGTCTCATGTCCATGATGCCTCATGTCCATGTCACGCACGATCGTATCTAATGCACAAGTCATCTAATGTCTAGGAATATAATATCAATGTCAAGTCCTGTATCCTATACAGAATCACCATGAATATCTCAGAAAAATCATGTCCATGAATAGTGTCAAGTATCCTGGGTTATAGTGTACTTGATAAGACAAGTACGAGAATGTGAGAGTCACGAGTGTCCATGTCTAGATGAAGTACACAATATCGCGTAGAGTGTTGGCACCCGACTAATAATCGGACGCTAAGTAAGTCACACGGTCCTAGGTCAAGCATGCACAACAATATAAATGAGGCAAGGAAATATGCAACAAGAACTGCAAGGGTGGCAAGGTATACTCGCAAAACAATGTATAAATAAGTCAAGGGAATAAGTAGCAAAGCTGCAGGATTTGGCAAGGTACACTTGCCTGGGGTTCTGGCTCCAACTGTAGCTCTGGTCTCAGTGTGATCAGCAGGTACTACTCCAGTTGCTGAAATAAACATCACCATTAGATTCAGAAAATATTAAATAGCTAGAAACACCTGTCCTTGAATCCAATTTGGACACAAGGGCAAAAATGATATTTCTGGGTCAAATCGGGGTCCACATGTGGGCCACTTTGCTCCGAAAAGCGTATCAGGGTCAAAGGTCTCCAAATTCCTCAAACTCAGTTTCTTCAAGTCAGGAGCGATGATACGAACCAAACGGAACTTCCAGAATTGGATTCTGATGAGCCGATCACAAAATCGCCCGTCTAGTGGAGCCCGTGGGGCCCACGATACGCAAATTTGTCAACGTTCTCAGAATCGGACCAAACTTGGGTCACAGGACCAGCGTATTGCTACGAGTCCGATGGTGTAAGTTTTGTCTCGATCCGACATGTGTACACAAGGTTACAGCGTATTCCATAACCGACGGATATGGGACGTTGTCGGCGGATACGCGTTGATTTCGGTGTGCACGCACATCCAAATCAACTTCTGCGAAATCCCACACGTCCGTATCAACGTCACGCACGTTTCGGTAAAGACCGCGTATGACCAAGTCGTCCCATTTGGCGGGGCGCTCTCAGTTTCGGGGTAAAACAGGGCATTGTTTTTCCTGTTTTTGGATCGCGGTTTGCGATCACCACAGGACGCGATGCACCGAGCGGGTTGCACGGGCACCGAGAGGGTCATACAGTCTACGTGACGCAACTGACGGAATCGAAAATAGAATCACGAGGAGATAAAACGGGTTACCTGAATAGGGCTCCGTGAAGACTGATTTCCTGTGTCCGAGCGTCTCCTTCGTGTCCTGCGTCGACCGAGTCCTGTGTCCAGGTTGTGTCCGTGTCCACTGCTCTAGGGTTTAGGGCAGCGGTGTCCGGGTACTTCTACGGAGGCGAAGGATCTCGAGGCAGAGTGGGCTAGGGTTCCGACGAGCCAAGGGGTTAAATAGGGTAGCCGCCGCGGGGGTCAGAACAGTATTCAGATTAGGGTTTGGTTAGGATTGGGTACCGGGTTCGGGTTAACGGGTCGGGTTCAATAGGAATCCGGCCCGACCTATTATTGCTTAAGTGCGGGTTTCGGGTATTCGGGTTTCGGGTCGGGTTTAGATCCGACCCGACCCGATAAGGCTGGGTTCGGTTTAGTGAACCGGGTCTGGGTTGGTTTGGGTTGGTTTGGTTCAATTGAACTGGGTTTATTTAAGGGTTTAATTTAGTTTAATTAGTTAATAGTTCTTAGGGCTTTATAAATGCTTCCGGAGTCAAATAAATTCCCGAAAAATTACCTTATATCCGGTTTTCCATTTTACACCATAAAATATTATTTCCATAATATTTTAATATTAATTAACAGAAACTAAAAATTATTTAATTACCAAACACCTAGGTTTTAATTTCAGAAAAATCCCAGAAAATTCCAGAAAAATTGTGAAAAATCAAATTAGAAATTCATGAAAATCAGGGGGCTTATAGGGATCACTAGGACCTCAGTTGTATTTATTAGCTTTTGGTACCGGATTTGTTCCTGATTTTTGGTTTGTGACTTTGTATTGTATTTGATTCTGGATATTGTTGTTGTTATTATTATTATTGTTGATGTCCTTAGTAGTAGTTGTTTTTTAGATTTTATAATTGTTAGACTTCCTTGTTATCTTATCGTTCTTAGATCGTGATTGAGTATTTGTATTATATTTATCATATTGTTCCTCCGTTTGGAGTTGAGATCTTGGCAGGTACTTATATTGTTGTGTGAGATTATTATCTAGATAGTAGACCTGGACAACGTTCTACCGCCGATGCTGCGGCGTAGGCTAGACATACCATGACTCATGTCCAATTTTTTGGGTGCGGGTCATTACACATTTTTGGTGGCGGCCCACGCAGGTCTCGAGCTTCGCAATTAGTACAATGTCGTGGTAGTACAACAATTTAGTTGTATTGCTGCGAGCCTGCTCTAGGATATATGATCTAGGATGAGAGTGTACTCAATCACGACTAGGAACAATTCTAATCTAATATTTGCTATTTCTAATTATTCTGAAATTGCTTCCTTTTGAAATATTACTATCCTTCTTTGATGATATCATACCTTACACCGTATTGACTTCTTTTGATCGGTGTTCAGGATGCCTCCGAAGACACGATCCCATCGTACCGTCCCAGCAGTTGCCATCGAGAGGTCTGCCACCTCTCGTCCAGCTCGTATTCAGGCAGCTGCTATCGCTCCACTCACCACTCCTACGGTTGAGTGAGCATCTGCTTCTCTCAGGGATCCTCCTCCACCTGTCGATCCGAGGACAACCCCAGTCGTTCCGGTGGTACCTCCTCCTCTACCACCTCCTGTACCGGTAGACGCCGCATAGTTGTTTGCGTTCTTTAGGGAGATGATGGACGCGTAGCACCGCTAGATGGATGTGATGAGGCTGGGCATTGAGAATGCCTACCATGTGGCCATGACGGCAGTAGACAGAATGGCTCAGATCCAGCCACAGGCAGAGCAGGCACAGCATCCGAGGCCGAGCAACATTATTGACTTCCAGAGAATGTGGCCCAAGGAGTTCCAGGGTACAGAGGGGATCCTGTACGCGGATGACTGGATAGAACAAATTGAGGGGATCTTTAGGCTGGCACAGATTCCAGACAACATACAGATAGAGGCAGCGGGCAGTCAGATGTTCGACCTCGCTTTGACGTAGTATCGTACTGATACGAGGATCGTGGTACCAGGGCTTACTTGGGAGACTTTCAAGAGGCTTTTTAAGGAGAAGTTTTTTCCAGATGTGGCACTCAGTGCCTTGGAGAGCCAGTTTGAGGCCCTCATCTAGGGGAGCATGCTAGTGGACGAGTACGCAACAGAGTTCTATCGTCTGGGCAGATTTATAGAGGGCTTGAGTGAGGCAGCAAAGGCGAGAAAGTTTCGCAATGGCTTGGTTATGGCGGTCAAGTCTTTGACTAGGAGTGACCGCGAAGCAACTTTTGAGCAGATCGTAGGGGATGCTCAAAGGGAAAAGGATGACTTGGAGCTCAAGTTCAAGAGAGGCAGGGATGATTCAGGTAGTACGAGTGGTAGTGTGGGATCGGCTAACCATCCCTATGTGCAGAAGACAGTACAGCAGCCGGGGTAGTAGGGTCAGGATCAGAGAGTGCCCACTTGTGCCTACTGCAGGAAGCTAGGACATATTTGGGATGTTTGTAGAAGAAGGCTGAAGGTGTGTCTGTTCTGTGGATCCACTGCTCACCAGATGCAAGATTGCCCCACTGTATCTCCAATTGGTGGAGCACACGATCGGAGAGTTGGAGCTAGGCCACCTGTGGCATAGCATCATGTCCCGCACTGGTAGAGGAAGATACCCCAGCAGGGCAGGGCTTTTGCGTTGACGGTCGAGGAGGCCGATGCTACGGGTGTCCGGTTAGCAGGTCTGTCTCTTTTTTGTTCTTCTTCCTGTCCTTTTTCATTTCTTGTGGTGTGCTTCATTAGTACCTGTTAGACTTTTCTTTTGTGCTGTGGTAGATAGTTTAGTGACTCTTATTGAGAATGTAATAACACAACCAGTAGGACCATGATCTTGCATGTTGTTTAGGTAGAATTTCTTAACCGTGATTGTTGGGGGTTTGACCTTGAAGAAGTGCGATCGACTTTAAATTTTGAGAACAATATTTTCTATGGAGGAAAGGCTTGTCAATAACCCATTTCCAGGGCAGGATATTTTTTATTTTAATTTGGTAAATTGTGTATTGATTAAAAATATTTGTATTAATATTTAATTAGATGCATGTATTTATTTTTATTGGTTGTTTTAGGGTTTTGGCTAGTTTGGACCCATATCAGACCCTAGTGGACCCTTGTCAGACCCAACCAACATCCTTGTCAGACTGATTTATTGGTTTAGAGTAGTTATTTATATTCTAATTAGTTAGTTGGAGTGATTAGGATTTAGTTAGAGTGCATTTGGAAACCCCAAACCCAAACCCTAATTAGCATGACTTAATTTGAGGGTATTATGGTCTTTGTACCTAACCACTAACCCTAATCCTACTTCTATTACATGGCCGCCCCCCTTCCTTCCTATTTCCTTCTTCTTAATTTTTTCACTCTCCATTCTCTTTCCTTACTTCCTTCCTTTACTTCTTCCATTTTCAAGTAAGTATTCTCACCTTTCCTCTCTTCCTTCACTTACTTCCCTCTTTAATGAAAACCCTAACCCTTTATTTTCCTCTAACCTAGTTTTGTAGGAGTTACTTTGGTAGTAGATCTTGGATTTAGGAGCTTGGGAGCTAGTTTGGAGCTTTTAGGGCTTTTTGGAGACTTTGACCTTGGAATTCCAACTTCCAAGAGGTAAACCCTAACCTTTCTCTTAGTGATTACTCTAATATAGTATAATTAGTAGTTTAGAACCTTTCTAGACCTTAGGGCTACCCATGGGAGGAAGTTGGAGCTTGTTTGGATAGGTTTGGAGACTTTGACATAGGGTTTTGTGTCAATTTCGGATAAAATTCAAGATTGGCCCATTTTGGGGGTTGTCCTAGGTTAGACAGACCTAGACAGATGTGCTTGGGTGTCTTTAGGGTAGGTACGTATCCCCGTTCGGACACGTTTGGTCGTATCGTAGAGTTTTTGGCGTTTCGGGCGATTTGAGAGTTTTTCTTTGACATGGATTCCACACGCATGTGAAATTTTGCCATGGACCTAAAATCGGAGAGTTAGTATTTTTATAAGGTTTTAGACATCGATTAGAACTTGTGGGTAAATTTTGGGCCGATACCGATTCGGTTTGGTGTGCGTTTCACGAGATATCGCAAGCCACACTCCAAGTATTCGTCGAAATGACCAAATGGCCATTTCAACTTGGTTTCTAGGTTTCAGGCTTGTGCACGGGTTGGTTTAGCCTCGTGAAGTTTGTATTAGGATTTTTGAGTTTATATATATATATATATATATATATATATATATATATATATATATATATATATATATATATATATATGTATGTGGATGTTGGTGTGTGTGTTGGTGTGTAGTATATGTGTTGAGTGTGTGTGTGTGTGTGTGTGTAGTGTGTAGTGTTTGTGGTAGTGTGTGTGTTTATGTGTATGTGTTTGAGTGTGTCTGTGTGTGTGTGTGTGTGTGTGTGTATATATATATATATATATATGTATGTATAGTATGTAGTGTGTATATATATATATATATATATATATTTTTTTTTTGTGTGTGTGTGTGTGTGTGTGTATATATATATGTATGTATAGATATATATATAAGTGTGTGTATATATATATATATATATATATATATATATATATATATATATATATATATATATATATATATATACATATATACATATATATATATATATATACATATATATATATATATATGTGTGTGTGTGTGTGTGTGATCTTATATATATGAATGTGTGTAGTGTGTGTGAGTGTCGAGGTGAGTGAGGGAGCAGCAGCAGCAGCAGTAGGTAGCAGCAACAGGTAGTAGCAGCAACAGTTGAGTGATATATATATATATATATATATATATATATATATATATATATATATATATATATATATATATATATATATATACTAGTATAGATAAGTATATATACATAGGTTAGTTAGTGAGATGTGAAGGGCGAGGTATTGGATTTCAATTCCTTGAGGTATTGAAGGTAACTTGAGATATCAAGGTATTGAAGGTAAGTTGAGGTATCGGAGATGAGGTATTGAGGTATTGCCTATATACTAGGTTATATATATATATATATATATATATATATATAGTAGTATATATAAGTTTATATATAGATAGTTAGCTAGTTAGTTAGAGTTAGAGAGGGGTAAGGCTAAAGGTATCTCAATACCTTGAGATACTAAAGGTTTTGGGTATCGGGGCGAGGTATTCGGCTTATGCCTAGGTTTGGAGTTAGTGATGCTTTTATGTATATATATATATATATATATATATATATATATATATATATATATATATACGTATTAGAATATATATTAGTGGGCTTAGGCGGGGTGTATAGCGTAGGTTGAGATATCAGATACCAAGGGTATCCAGGTATCTCAAAGAGGCGAGTTTGAGGGTTTACTAGCTTAATGAGCTAGTTTTGACCAAAAATTTTAGAGACACCCTAGTTTGACCTAGAGTTGACCGTAGTTGACTCGGTTGACCATCAAAGTCAATGTTTGACCTAGTTTCGGCCTAGAGTTGACTTTTTGGATCCCGGGTAGACTTTTGATCCAGATTTTATCAGTTTGATCCGTTTGACCTAGAATAACTTGTTTGATAATAAACGAAAGAAATGAAGCTAGGTTTATACAAAACCATTTCTTTGGTTTACAAAAAAAGAAGAAGAAGTACAATTAATCCTATACGAGGATATTAAGTACAAAAGTTTGATTCTGGGAAAATATTGCTATAGGAGTCTGATCTGCGGTCGATCACTTTGTCCCTTGGACCACACGATGATGAAGAAGTGCCGTAGAAGACGAAACAAGAAGCTTCAAAGACTGTAGTAGGGGTTGAACTCTCGTTGCAAAAGCTCTCTCTATGTACTCTCCTTTCTTAAAAAAATCTTCGACCTTTTTAACCCCTTTTTTGACCTCTCTAGATTCCCGTGACAGAGGTATCTATTTATAGAGTTCAGCTACCATCGGCGTAGAAGTCGAACAGGAGAACTATACCTTTTACGTCGCGGTTACAATAACTGCTACCCACGTATAAATGATCTTCTGAATCGGTGTGTAACGCGTATCCCATTATGAGGTAATGCGTATAACTGCTCGTCGAAGATTACGACATGCAAGCCACGTAGATAACTGCTCCTCGCGTAGAGATGATTGGCATAAAGGCCAAATAACTGTCTCGTTGGCGTAAAAGCCAAATAGCTGCTCTGATGGCGTAAAAGCCAAGTAGTAGTCAAGTTGGCGTAGAAGCCAAATATCTGTCATGTTGGCATAGAAGCCAAAATAGGCATAGAAGCCTGATGCTTTGCAAATATAGCCTGATTTGGCGTAATTCGAGGAGATAGCGTACAACGTTCTTATTTAGCTGAAAATAGCCAGGTCGGTATATTTCTAGGAGATAGCATACAGCGTGCTCCTATAGCTGAAAATAGTCAGGTCGGCGTAATGTGCGGGGATGGTGATGTGGACGTATTAGCCCTAATTATAGCTCAACTCGTCTTTGAAAGTAGAACCAAATCTCGTGTATTAAATGCAGAGATCTGCCCCCATCACGCGCATTAACTGCAGAGACGTGCCTCGAGCTCTGTACGAAGGACAGCTTTTGACGTGGCGGTTGGTTTTATCTCTTCCTGAGCGTAAAAGCTCACTTCTGCCTTTGTAAAACAGGTAGTGTATCCCTTGGATGCGTAGATGACGTCTTATATCAAGGTTGGTGTCACTAAACGACAGTTTAGGGCTCTGTGCAGAATCATCATAACAACCGTCCTCTCGGTCGTCGTGCTGTACTCTATGTCAGGAGTTAGGTTCACTGCTTGATCTGACAGGTTCATTCGAGGAATACGAAGAAATCCTCGTACAACTTCCCGCTGCATTAAAAGCAAGCAGGTTTTACGCCAAAGTGGCGATGTAACAACCTTTTTTATGCCGAAGCAGTCTGGAAATACTGTATTACGCGGGCTATTCTGGAGCTATGCTTTACGTTGAATAGTATTGAAGCTCTGCTGTACGCCGATGGCTCTGGAGTCATATTTCACGACACCCAGTGCTGGAGCTCTGTTTTATGCGGGCTTCCTGTATATTGAGGGTTTTACGCGTATGTTTCTCCAGCGTATTTTTTATGCTTCTACAAGATCCCATTCAAAGTTTTTAAATTCCTCGTAATTTGAAACACTTTGAATGAAGCATAAAACGGTCAAGTTTGACTCGTTCCACGAGGCTGATTTCTCGGCAGATTTTTAGGAGTTTTATTGGGATTCGGTGTGTTCTCCTCTGCCTATAAAAAGGTGAGTGGGTTAACCTGTTTTTCCATACTTCCTTCACCAACAAGAGAGATGGTTGCCGAGATTCGTCGGTGTTGACTTGAGGAAGAAGAAGATCATGTTCTTCCAATATGTAAGGAGCCAAAAAAGAAGGCGTCTTCGAGCAAATATTCTCTGCAACGATGGATCATGGAAGGATATCATAGCTTTATTTGCTTGGAACGATCAGCAATTTCATATGGCTATTCGTCCAGGAGAGAGAAAGGGTCATATTCGACCACACAGCTTGGAAGCTGTATTTTCGCCCGTTACGACGCTGGCCGAGGATAGGCAGTTTGGCCCTGTCTTCCAGTATTGAGTTGGGTTCCGAACACCCAACTCAATTTCTAGGGCATGCCTGCCATGGCGTATGAAGGATGGGCTTGAATAATTTAGACAAGCCTAGTTGTGTATCCTCCCGTCATTAATTATTTTCTTATACATCGACTGTGGAAGTCGACGAACTGCTGTAGAAACAGAAAAGATCTCCACCAATACGAGAACCTGACAGAACAGATTCTTGGCGTGATCTTAAAATGAGAAATCCTTTATAGAAAAAGGATTTCTATCATATGTAATCATGAAGATAAAAAACCCTTTGTAGACTGGATTTCCATCATATGTAATCATGATTAATAAATTGTCTTCTTTTACGCAACTGATGATTTGCCATATTTGCTGTGATAAAGTCTGAGTAGTGTGCAGCTTCGATATGTCTGAATAATTTTACGCCGACTCTGATAAAAAAAATCTGAACTCGTCCCATCTTTTACGCGTAGCAGATGACGCATAAAAAAAACTGTTTAGTATTTAAGTTGAAGATCCAAACTGTTATGCTATTTTGGACGAGGAGTCATGCAGAGTTCTGAACTATCACTTCCCTGATAAGAAGAATTCTTGTTCAGACCATCATCTTCAAGAATGATTTCCCGAAAATCCTTTGAAATAGGGCAAGAAACGGCCGTCAAAACAGGCCATGCTTGAACTTTTGAGAAAGGATTCTGATTGGACTTTGGATGAACTTCCAACGGACCCAAGAAGAAGAGTCATCTTTAATGTTAAACTCTGTATGTTTTGGGTACTTAGAATATTTTGTGGCCAAGAAGGAGCATCTTCTGTGTAAACCCTTGTAATTGGCCGTCTGTAGCTTTCGAGCGTAGAATCGTAGATTTGTAGCCTCCGAGCGTAAAAAGCTTCTGAGCATGGAATCGTAGATTTATAGCTTCTGAGCGTGAAGTCATAGGATTATAGCCTCTCGAGCATAAAAGCTACCGAACGTAAAAGCATCTGGGCGTAAAATCATAGACTTATAGCCTCTGAGCGTAAAACTGTAGATTTGTAGACTCTTGAGCGTAAAAGCTCCTTAGCGTAAAATCATAAATCTGCTCTATACGTAAATTCTGAATCCACTGACTGTCTATCTTCTTCTTTCAAATGATAGGCTGACGTGGTCCAAAATTATAACCGAATATTAAATATCGGATTTGGTTAGGGATTCGAAGAGTCATCCAAACTCTATGAATAGTCCAAGGGTTGGAGAGAGAAAACTTTTATCTGCTTCGAAGAGTCACCCTTAGAATCACCATGGCCCCTAAACAGACTTCCACTGCTAAGGGAAAGAAGGTCGCTTCTTCTTCCTGCTCCGCTGCTCAAGAACGAGCAACTCCCATTAGGCTGAATGAACCACGATCGGAACGCAGCGCTCCGCCGTCGAGCTGCGCGCCGGACATTACAGGTAGAGACTTCGGGAGGAAACAAAAACCCTTTGCACACGTTGTACGTGCATGCGTAAGGTCCTCTTTTGTACTGAGAGCCTCTTTGAGGAAGATGATATACGGAGAGGTTTTATTATTACGCGCACATTCCTAATGTGCCGGCATAAGAACTCCAAATTTTTGTAGTCTGGCGTAAAAACCCATACTGTCGAGATTTGGTATTTTACTGCAAACTTTGAATTTTACGCGCTGGATGGATACCGGCGTAAAAATTCAAATTTTGTCAATCCAGCATAAAAGCTCAGATTGTTATCTGGTGCCAACCTTGAATTTTACGCAATGGAAAAATAGATTCCGGCGTAAAAGCTCAAGTTTTTGTAGTCTCGGTGAAAAAGTACAGACTGATAATCTTTGGAGCAAATTGCAAGAGTGTAATGTCTAGTGTAGAGATTGACTTGTTCTCTTGTATTTTGTAGTGGACTTGCAGATCTCTCCATTGGCTGAAGTTATGGGCTCTGCTGCCGGGATATTGAGCTCGAATTATCTGGAGGATTTGTCGCATGTGACATTCCCTATTTCTGGAGCCAATTATCCTGAAGAGAGGGGAATTCTGATATTGTCCCAAGGAGAGCGCATGCTGCTGAGTATGATCATTGGGGAACCCCTGACATACATAGACGGGACGGAGTATAAGAAAACGAGTTTCTTATTTGGGGATGTGATCGACAAACAATCCCAAACCAAGCCCAAGAAGGAGGATTGGGTGTTTACTACTAAGGGCACGGTGATGTATCTGCCCAGTATGCCTAGGGATTACCCTATCTCTGCGTTCTTTCACGCCACCCATCCTAGAAAGATGTCATAGATTCTGACTCCCGATCTTCACGGCCGTCTGGGAAAAATTTTATACAGCAAGGAGTACTACGGAGGGGCCTACATAAGCCGTCCCTCGGGCCCTGTTATGCCCTTTAGGGGATTACTGCCGGGTAGTATCCTGAGTGAGGATACGTCGCTGATCCAGCCGGTTCAGATGTCGACCTTCTGCAATGACTTTATGGGGCAGGAAGGAATGTACCCCAGGGTCAACCCTCGGACCAGCGGATGGCTTTGCCCAGTAAATCTTCGATGGGCCAGTTTGACTGCCTGGGCCCTGAAGCACTTCCAGACGGAGCTAGAGAGTATAGGCTTGTTCGCGGCTGTGAGCGCTACAAGTGTTGGGCTGCCTGTCAACCCCATCCTGTTCCTAGCCTAGATGGAGCGGTACAACTCGCTCACCGGGGCTTTTGCCACTCCGCTGGGGTAGTTGGGCTTAGCCCTTCACGAGATGGCAGAAATTTTAAAACTGCCAATGGGGGACACTCCTTATGAGGAGTACGTTCCTACAAACCGGGAGTTAAGGGATACAAACCCTCGGACGGTGGCCGTATATCAGGAGCTGATATGCCACTATCTTGCCTGTACCACTTTCTACAAAGAGCCTTCTGATTTGGTTCACATCAACAAGTGGGCCACCTATCTTTTCTTCCACCAAGCCAGAAATGTCAAGCCAGACAAGGTGGTAGATAGCCAAGTAGGCCCTTGAACCTCCTAAGCATGCTGAATGCCAACACTTTTGATGACCTTATTGAAGACGCAGGGGCTTCAGATCATATTTTTTACGAGGAGGTAGGGGGTTATGCTGCAGGCAAGAAAGCCTTCAGCTATATGAGGCATTATCGTAAGCCTCTGTCGAAGGAAGCTCAATTGGTTGGCTTCCTCTCCGTCTGGCTTCGTCGTTGGATAGTGCCCGGCAAAGCGTCTGCAGATCGCATCTATCGCAACACTTTATGGCCGGCAGTATGTTTAGTGTTCGAAGCCAGACTGGGCCTACTTTCTGCTATGGTATGTAGGATACAGGCAGGCCTGAGGGCCCTGACTGATGGACTGCTCGCTGATGAGATGCAGCGTAAAAGCTTTCCCAGGGTGGAATTACCATTCCTATACTTGATGGGATGATTAATTCTTCACAATGCCCAGATGATGTCTCCCGGTTCCGCCAGCAGTTCAGGAAATAATTTCTTGCTGAATTACAAGAATTTCTCTTGGAACGTGGCGACCGTCACAGATTGCCGGCGGGCGTTAAACGTAGCCCACAGTTGGAAGATCTTCTGTATCGTTCCCCCCGTACACATTAATCAACAAGGGAGGAAACTTAAGGATGAGGGCCATGGGAGGACCATTCTTTCTCCTAAAGTCTTCTATTGGTTGGTCTGCATTAGACCTTCCCATTTGCTATACAGAAGTGATGACCACTGCTTCCTAGAGCCCTATCTGCCCAGTCGATTCGCCAGGCAGTTTGGGTATGACCAATTGCATGTAGGAAATGTCATTACCAGCTTCAAGTCCAGAGGTGGACTTATTGATGGAGCCAAAGGGTGGTGGTATTTCATCACGGGCTGCACTGGTGCAACTTTTACGGTACCCACGACTTCTCTTTCCATGGAGCTGCGTATGCTTCACTCGTACGTGCAGTTCTATGCATCCATCAATACCTTCCATCGCAATTTTGATATGCGTGAAAGTTTTAGGATGCCCTCCCATAGGTCTACTGCCAGGAAGGATGCTCTGTCTGTTTTCTCGGATAAGAATGAGGACATTGCTGGGGCAGACAAATTTTTGATGCCAATACCGAGAGGCATACTAGCTCCGCCTGTAGAGCCACTCGTTATCCCCCATAAAAGGAAGGCTTCTGCTCTGAAAGAACCTTCTCTTCGCAAGAAGAAGGTCGCCAGAGGTCCGAAAAAGGCCTTGACCAGGGAGGCTTGTAGGAGCGAGCCTGTCGTCTCCTCTATTGGGGATGATTCTTTGATTAGAGGTCCTTCGCCTATTAGAGAGGGAACCTCCATAGTTCCGGCTGGCAGTGCCGAAGATTCTTTGATCGAGATCGCTGCTGCTACTACTGCTTTAGGTAGTGCTACGAGATCGCCTTCGAGGCCGGGCGTAATAAGGTTTCATATACCTTTAACCAGACCAGTAACGGGAGT
The DNA here is from genome assembly GCA_036927795.1 of Iris macrosiphon. NCBI lineage: Eukaryota > Viridiplantae > Streptophyta > Magnoliopsida > Asparagales > Iridaceae > Iris > Iris macrosiphon. The sequence goes on along the minus strand of JAYESA010000002.1, from coordinate 143,982,399 downwards.
AACTCCTGCCGCATCTGTGAGTATATCCAGCGAGATTCCACCCGATGAGCCTCGAGTGGATCTTGGTGAAGATCTGGAAGAATACCTGCCAGTGTCAGTTGGCGCACCGCACCCTCTTCTCCAGGTATGACAGCTCGCTTAGCATCATTAAAAAATGATTTAGCTGTAATGGCTGCGGATGCGACATATATACCGTCGGCCATGGGTAAATATCGTCTTTATGCCTCTTTTAGGAAAATTAACATCAGTTTGATATTAACTTTCTCTTGTCTTCTTTGCAGGTGAAGACATCTACGGGGAGGGCGGAATAGACGCAACCTTTGACTTTGTTGTGGCTCCTGCGGGTAAAATGGCGGTGCTCGACCTTGAAGAGGCAACATTTTCGGGTGCTGGCTCGCCCAATACAGTCCCGATATCTTCAAAGGAGGATGAGCCTGTTATCTCGACGGTGCCTCCTTCGTTGAGTATGCCACCAGCTTCAACCGTTGTTGGCGCCTCTTCTTTTGTCGCGCCATCTGTTGAAGCGACGACTGTGGCAACATCCTCTGCAGTTATTCCTGGAGGGAGATTTATCGATATCGCAGCCACTCCTAGCGTCCATTCAAATTTTGCCATGCTAGTTGAGCAGTATACTAGCGTTTTCTACCTCACTTTGAAAATGCTGATATCAATGGTGATGAAGAAGAACCTATGTTTCGAGGCTCTGAAGATGTCCTCCTAGCTTGCGATAACGCCGATCTGAAATTTCAACGATGTTGGGAGAGCTGATGCACTGGAGCAAATAGTTAATGGTTTAGAACAACCCATTAACGAGTATTTGCAACTATCCCGAGGCAGCATTGATGACCTAATTCAGGCTAAGTATGACTCCTTAACTGCAGAGCTTGCTGGGCAGATGGAAACTCTGAACAAATCCATCCAGGAACAACAGCAGGAGATGGATCAAGAGCGGGCTATCTTGGTGGATTGTATTCCTTAGCTAACTAAGTACCAGGCCGAATATGAGGGAGAGACAGCGAATGTTCGAGATTTGGAAGTTGAACTCTCTCAGGCCAGGGAGAGGCTTCTTAAGACATCAGCAGCTCGTGATGTATTTAAGGGCCAAGTGGAAATAGCTCAGCAGAACTTGACGCGTACTGGTGTCATCCATGCCAGTTTTGTTGATGCTCGGTCCGAACTATCTCGCCTGAGCGATCACGAGACACGACTGGAACAGGCTCGCAGCACTATTTTGAACTCCAGGAATGAGAGGATGGCTGCTTTGGTGCGACAGATTAGGGATTTAAGTGCTCCTCCCTAATGATGTACCTTCTTGTTTCTCCTGTAATTTCTTAGAGATAATAAAGACATAATTTTTGACTTTGGGGACCCATCACTTTAGAATATGATAGGCTAAGTTGAAAGTGATATCAGAGGTATCATTAACATGACATACTTTTATTAAGGTTTTGCTGAATGTAAATCTTATTCAGAGGTAATATGAACCTGATAGAATATAATCCAACTAAATTTGTATACTAAACAGTATCAGAGGTAATATGAACATGATAGGTTTACAAATTAGTTAAGCATATCCATTAAAAGGTCATACGAATCTGATAGAATATGATCCAGCTAACCTTTGTGCATGGTATCGTCAGAATAAGATCTTCGTCATACTCCGTTAAACGAAGGAGATCAAGTATAGTACTTTTTCGGGAATTTGCAGTTAATAGTAGCCAAAAAAAATTATTACGCTTGGCTAATCTGTAAGTGCCATTTGCAATCATATAAGTGCCCTTCCATTTCTTTATGATTATTTGTGCGAACTTTGGCTTGTTGAGGACATCCCACTGGGGGATCTTTGGTGGACCTATTATTTGTTGCGTACGTTGAGTACAAATAATAAGTTTGAAACAAGTCCTATCAGAGATAGTATGGATGTGATAGGTTTTGTGGTTTGGTAAAGACATCCTACTAGGGGATTTTTTGTGGACCCATTACTTTTTGTGCACGAGAGTGCAAGTAATAGGTTTGAGACAAGTCCTGCCAGAGGTAATATAGACACGATAAAATTCGACTCTGTGGGGATGAAATAGGGACTGACACTTTCTTCGCTGAAAAAAATGAGGATAGTTCAGAGGTAATATGGACATGAACATTTCGTTTTCCATTACGGGCATTCCATAGGGGAATTTTTGTGGACTTTATTACTTCTTGTGCACGAGTGCAAGTAATAAGTTTAGGACAAGCCCTGCCAGAGGTAATATGGACGTGGCAGTTTTTGTGGATTTAACACCACTGGCGTACTTAGAGTTAAGTACATGTGTTAAGTTGAGATGACAACCGATATCAGAGGTAATATGGACATGATAGTCGATAGCCAAAACTCGGAGGGATTGTTCAGAGGTAATATGAACATGACAAACTTTTGAGTGTGACTCCACTGGGGATGGAAGTATACATCTGCTCAGAGGTAATATGGACATGGCAGATTTTATGGACTTAACACCACTGGCGTACTTAGAGTTAAGTACGGGTGCTAAGTTGAGATGACAACCGATATTAGAGGTAATATGGACATAATAATCGATAGCCGGACCAGGAAGGTTTGTTCAGAGGTAATATAACATGACAAACTTTTGAGTTATGACTCCACTAGGGATGGAAGTATACATCTGCTCAGAGGTAATATGGACATGACAGTTTTTGTGGACTTAACACCACTGGCGTACTTAGAGTTAAGTACGGGTGTTAAGTTGAGATGACAACCGATATCAGAGGTAATATGGACATGATAATTGATAGCCTGACCAAGAAGGTTTGTTCAGAGGTAACATGGACATGACAAACTCAGCTGGGGAAATAAAGAAATATTTGGACAATAGTTCAGAGGTAATATGGACGTGAACTCATGTCCGACAAATTCACTGTGGAGTAATTTTCCTGAGTGGGGATAGACCTGAAGAATTCGCTGGGGAAACTTTAGGGACTCATCATCCGATATTTTCTTGAGGGAGCAAATTGTTATGTTAGAGTGAAATCAATTTGCAGTGATTGTCACCTCGTTTATAAATACAAAGTGACGACTTTGGCGTCGATCAACTCCTGGATTTTCCTTTTCAGTACATAGCACGCCCTTGTAGGGTAATGAATGTACCGATAAAAGAGACAATAATCCGGTTCATCGACTTTGTTAGCCCTCTCAGGGTATCTGATGTTGGGTAGCCGAAGTTTGTGTTCCATCGTCAATATATTGAAGATTTTAATAATATCATCTTCATTGAAGGAGAAAGTCTCTTTTGGCCTTCGGGCTCCCGATGCCTGAGTTTTACGATCTTTCGGGAAGGTCGTCATCGTTGCATCATCTTCGGACTCAGAGGAAATTCTACCCCCAGCTTTGGATGCTGCTATGTTTTGTCGAAGTAGACTACCCCCAGACATATCGTGGCGTTTGTCCACAGAAGTTGATTTAGAAGGACCTGCCTCTGGTTGTACAGGCTCAGACTCTAGAGGTTTGGAGTTTGCATGAGATGCAATATACCCCAACCCAAAACGAGTTCGTTGACAGTAGGGATTACCATGCAACGGAGTTCTTCTGCCTTTTCCATAGTTGAGGCCTTGTTTCAACTTCAAATCATAACCCATGCTTTGTATAATCTTTAAAGCCTGTGGGCTATATCTGTGGATTTGAATTTTTCCACCATCAGACTCGTGAGATCCTTCTTGTACAATCGGTCTGCTCCGCATGCGACCGAAGACTATTGGATGCTGGTCGTCGCGAGTTGGTGGAACAATAAAGACAGAATCTTCATGTGGCCCATATGTCATGACAACATTAGATGTTGACGCATCTTCCCACATGATCTCCCCATGCTTCATAGTCAGGGGAACTGAATCCTGGTTATGACTCTTGTCTTTGCATTTCTGGATCAATAAATCACGCAAATCAGTGATATTAGCAGAAGAAGAAGGCTTATTCTGCCTTTTTATATTATTAGGCCTGTGGAGATTAGGAATTAGAACACTTTCTCTGCCATATGAGTAGAGCAGTTCAGCCATGTGAGTAGCACATGATCCATGAGGAGCGTATCTATCTACAGACTGGGCCTTCTTTATGCTGAGGGGCTTAACCTGGCGTATTCTGGAACTTTGCTCAGGCTGGCGTAAAATTGAGCAAGTCCTCGATCGGCCATCAGCATCTCGCATAATCTGGAGAGTGGGCAGATTCTTCTCTTGATGGCGTAAAGGCCTAGAGGTTGGGAAGTCCGCCCCTTGTTTTCCCTTGTGGCGATTGTAAGGACCATCTGCCTCCTTGTAGAGGGGAGATGTATTTTTACGCGCGGGGCACTTTTAGAATTTCTGAATTAGCGCTGGGCATTATCAGAAATTTTGTCTGCCATGTCATAGACGAGAGACAAAGTTTTACGCGTAGGGAGCGGAGTAGACTTCTGGATTAGCACTGAGGCATTGCCAGAAGCTTTGTCTGCCACGTCACGGACGGGAGACAAAGTTTTACGCACGGGGCGCAGAGTAGACTTCTGGATTAGCACTGAGGCATTGCCAGAAGTTTTGTCTGTCATATCACAGATGGGAGACAAAGTTTTGTGCACGGGGCACGGAGTAGACTTCTGGATTAGCACTGAGGCATTGCCAGAAGTTTTGTCTACCACGTCACAGACGGGAGACAAAGTTTTGCGTGCGGGGCACATAGGTTGCGATGCTACAACCTTGTTGGTCGGAGAGAGAGAGTCGGCCGGAATGGTAGGGGATGTTCGGGGCATCCACACTTTACGCAATTTTCTGTTGTCTTGGACAGAGAGAGAATGAGAGCTACCCCCTGCTCGAAGCATGTCTTCGTAAGCTGATTGGTCGAATTGGACGACCAAGGTCTTCTTTATTGATCCTACTGATACAGCATCGTGTTGAGCAATAGCTTTCTCGTCAGATGAGAAAGTAGTCCCCAACAGAGTCACCATCTTGTGTTTGATAATAAATGAAAGAAATAAAGCTAGGTTTATACGAAACCCTTTCTTTGGTTTACAAACAAGAAAAAGAAGTACAATTAATCCTATACGAGGATGTTAAGTACAAAAGTTTGATTATGGGGAAATATTGCTATAGGAGTCTGATCTGCGGTCGATCACTTTGTCCCTTGGACCACACGATGATGAAGAAGTGCCGTAGAAGACGAAATAAGAAGCTTCAAAGACTGCAGTAGGGGTTGAACTCTCGTTGCAAAAGCTCTCTCTATGTACTCTCCTTTCTTAAAAAAATCTTCGACCTTTTTAACCCCTTTTTGACCTCTCTGGATTCCCGTGACAGAGGTCTCTATTTATAGAGTTCAGCTACCGTCGGCGTAGAAGCCGAACAGGAGAATGCACCTTTTACGCGGTGGTTACAATAACTGCTACCCACGTATGAATGATCTTCTGAATCGGCATGTGACGCGTGTCCCATTATGAGGTAATGCGTATAACTGCTCGTCGAAGATCACGGCATGCAAGCCACGTTGATAACTGCTCCTCGTATAGAGATGATTGGCGTAAAGGCCAAATAACCGTCTCGTTGGCGTAAAAGCCAAATAGCTGCTCTGATGGCGTAAAAGCCAAGTAGTAGTCAAGTTGGCGTAGAAACCAAATATCTGTCATGTTGGCGTAGAAGCCAAAATAGGCATAAAAGCCTGATACTTTGCAAATATAGCCTGATTTGGCATAATTCGATTAGATAGCGTATAATGTTCTCTTATAGCTAAAAATAGCCATGTCGGCATATTTTGAGGAGATAGCGTACAACGTGCTCCTATAGCTAAAAATAGTTAGGTCGACGTAATGTGCGGGGATGGTGATGTGGACATATTAGCCCTAATTGTAGCTCACCCAGTCTTTGAAAGTAGAACCAAATCTCGTGCATTAAATGCAGAGATCTGCCCCCATCACGCGTATTAACTGCAGAGACGTGCCTCGAGCTCTGTACGAAGGACAGCTTTTGACATTGCGATTGGTTTTATCTCTTCCTGAGCGTAAAAGGTCACTTCTGCCTATGTAAAACAGGCAGCGTATCCCTTGGATGCGTAGATGACGTTTTATATCAAGGTTGGTGTCACTAAACGACAGTTTGGGGCTCTGTGCAGAATTATCATAACAGTCGTCCTCTCGGTCGTCGTGCTGTACTCTTTGTCAGGAGTCAGGTTCACTGCTTGATCTGACAGGTTCATTCGAGAAATACGAAGAGATCCTCGTACAACTTCTCGCTGCATTAAAAGCAAGCAGGTTTTACGCCAAAGTGGGGATGTAACAACCTTTTTTACGCCGAAGCAGTCTGGAAATACTGCATTACGCGAGCTGTTCTGGAGCTATGCTTTACGCTGAATAGTGTTGAAGCTCTGCTGTACGCCGATGGCTCTGGAGTCATATTTTACGACACCCAGTGCTGGAGCTCTATTTTACGCGGGCTTCCTCTATATTGAGGGTTTTACGCGTATGATTCTCCAGCGTATTTTTTATGCTTCTACACAACCCAAGAAGCTTGTTTTTAGTTATTTTATATCTGTATAACTCTTTAGAACCTCGTTTAACCTTGCCTTTCGTAATAGGTCCTTACGATGCCAGTTCGAACCTCGATCCTCGCCAATTACTCAGGACGTCAGGTGAGTACATTCTCTGATAGTTTTCATTATCTGATAATTATTTTGATTCAACTTCTAGTATAGTATTATCTGATTTTCTAGCATAAAACTGATTAGTATTTTTGGATTCATTTACTTGCGACACGAATATTTTATGTTTTTGGCCTCTATTTCTGGAATCACCTACTACCATCACTTCGGGACTCACTACAGGCTTCACTAATGTTTCTTGCAGGACTCATATTTATTTTACGTGTCTGGTCTTGGATTCACTTGTACTTGTCGGGACGGAGAAATACTCGAGTAGACATGTAAATATTCCCAAATTTGGAATCACTCCCTCTGGTCTAATCTGGAATGATAGCAGCCGCACGCCCAGTGTGCGGTGAGCCGTACTTACCCCTAGCCATTTACATGTCAAAACCGGTATTTTAGAGACACTAGTTCATTCTTTCTAGTCTGGTCTCACTTACACTTGTTGACTGGTCTCACTTATTCTTTATGGACTAAACTTATTATAGTTACTCTTGCTGGACTCACTTCACATCATTGTGCACATACTTGCTCTTAGTTTAGATTTTTTGTATCCTGCAGTCATTATTATCTTGCTTCTGATTTTCATGCATCTATACCTTTATGCACCAGCTGAGATATATATATATATATATATATATATATATATATATATATATATATATATATATTTCCTTGTTCATACTTCATTTCCTTCACCTTGTGCTACTTGCTACAACTGCTTTATAGTTTTTATCATTTAACTGGAACTGCTGTTAGAGGTGTACTTGCTCCAATCCTGACTGGATATAATTTTTAGATGATCCAGAAAATTGGTGTCCGATGTTTTATGGATCTCAGCCTGTCAATGGTGCAGACAGGGACCCCCTTAGTTCAGGAATAATTTCTGGGTTGGTAGCCGAGATCACTAGGATCTCAATTGTATTTATTAGCTTTTGGTACCAGATTTGTTCTCGGCTTTTGGTTTAAGACTTTGTATTGTATTTGATTCAGGATATTATTGTTATTATTTTATTATTGTTAATGTCTTTAATAGTAGTTGTTGTTTAGATTTTGTAGTTGTTAGACTTCCTTATTATCTTATCGTGCTTAGATCGTGATTGAGTATTTATATTGTCTTTATCATATTGTTCCTCCGTTTGGAATTGAGATCTTGGCAGGTACTTATATTATTGTGTGAGATTATTAGCTAGATAGTAGACCTAGACAACGTTCTACAGCCGATGCTGTGGTATAGGCTGGACGTACCCACGTCTCATGCCTAATTTTTTGGGAGCGGGTCATGACAATTAATTAGGCAGACGACCCTATGTCGAGTGAAAGAACCAGAATGACCGGCTTTATCATATTACTTGAACAAGCTATAGAACTGGGGCAACAAGACTTAGAGTTTGACTTGGGACATTAACGAGTATTATGTCTGACCCGAATGGATGAACACTAGTCGGTTAGCCCGAATAGATCGTGCTTAACGGTAGTGCAAAACTTGAATTAAGTTGGAATAGAAAATGATATGGAAATTGATTAACCCTGTCGGAGTATCCGTGTGATTTATAAAACGAGAACCATTAAGATTTTCGTAAGTAGCTTGTCCGATTTTACTATCTCTAAGTTTAGTTGAATGCATATGTTTGAGGGATGCCTTGAACGTGTGCACGATCCAAGACTCAATGATATGTGAAACTTGAGTGCTAAGACTTCGCTATCGCTAAGTTGGTTGACATGCATATGTTTGAAGGACACTTTGAATATGTGCACGATCCAGACTCGCGATATGCTGACCTCGAATGCTAGTGCAAATGAATATCCACATGGACAAGTATAACAACTTTGTATAAGTTTGTCTCACCCTTAGATCATCATTCAGATGGATTATAACGTACCCCACGTCAAGCAATATATTCCGCGCTAAGGCACAAATGTGACCAACCCAACATACACGCGACACGGCGTAAGGAACGAATAAGAGATCCGTTCGAACAAATCAGATCTAGTGGTACCGATTACTACGCTTGGGATAGATTCGATAGTACGATAGAACGACTTACGCTCAGGAAGTCTTGAGGATGAGACTTTTTCTAAGTGGTGTATAATATAACGACCCGTTTCACTCAAGCGGATAGCCGATTCAAATAAAAAAAGTGCAATATCTTGTCCCGCTTTGCTCAGCGAGAATACTAGTTTAAGGTAAAATAATTTTCTGACTTGGACCTTCAGGAGTTCTGGCTTAGGCTTTCAAAGGCTCGCTCGGAGTATCGTTCGACCGAGGCAAAACATCACTAAGGTGGGTGGCTAGGACAAACTTGTCTTTGCTTAGCCAGCATACTTAAAATATGGACGATATACGCTAGTCGCTAGGTGAATCATCCCCTGCATGCTAATAAGAATCCAACGCACCTAGATAAGAGAATAATCCTAACTTGTATTGCTTGTGTTAGAACATGAAAATGAAACTTGGTCATATATGGACCCTCGTATGCTCCTTTTTTCTTGTGCAACTAGACCCCGCTACGCCTTGAGTAGAATCATTGTATGCTCTTCAGAGTGCACTGCTTCACTTGCAACACTGTACGACCCTAGATTATGTCGCTCGGTATGTCCCTTTACGGTTTCACTCCTCGACTTACCCTTAGGCCCGAGCCAACGTGAATGCTTATGTTTACACAAATGCATGCTTGCCTGCTTATATATTAACTTGTAATATTGCCTCGATTCATTACTTATCACAATGATACTTATGCCACAAATCAAGTAACACTATCGCGTATCGTGCATGCATTCGAGTTAGCCAAAAGACTATCAAATAGTCCTTCTGTGCAATATGAACCTGCAAGTATCCGGGACTGTTGGGTCGCCAAGGCAGTCCGTACACCAGGGGAATGCATTAAGGCAAGTTGTTCACTGAACGAGAATCATGTCAAGCAAATCAAGGAACACAGCTTGTGGAGCAATACTCATTCAGAGTAAGAATCAAGATTCAAGTATCTCATGTATCTCATATATCTCGTGCATCTTGTGAATCAGGAAGACCTTAGAGACTTGTATGTCATGGATAACTTATGCACAAGGGTATAAGTTCTGCGGATGGTTGCTGGGGCACTGGAACCAATCCGATCCGGGCGGAGATTCGTGTGTGGTCATCTCGTGCCGGGCTTGGATGACTTGTAACGCATCGTGTACTCTCATTGCTTGCCATCCTCATCAAGACCAGTCTATTATGACCGTGCCAGTGACTACTCATATAGATAAGTCATTCTCGCTTAGCTACAACCCGTGTGCAAGTCATCGTATCGCATCGAGAATATCTAAAACACCTGAACGATCATGAGTATAACACACATGTACATATGGAGCACTTGAACATCTTATGCAACACACCTGATAATCTGTATGCTCGTGCACCCAAAATATAATCTTACGCTGAAACACTTGTGTTTGCATATGCTATTGCCCCTGGATTTCATATATACGCTCATGCTTGTATTAACTTGGTTTGCCTTGGACAGGGAAGGACAAATGATAAGTTGGCAAGGCTCGCCGTGTTACCTCTTATATCGCATGACGCACTGCCACACGAGACAAGCTATTCAACATTGTCATGAAACTAATCCAAAGGCAAGATTAGAAAGATAACTAAATAAATGGTGCACGGAACCTATATAACGTATTTGGATTTATCGAGCGGGCGAGTAGCCTCCCCACCAGTGCATTCATGTACTGATAACCCACCAGATTGCTTGCAGTATACGGGAGAATCTCGTTCGGTGCGGATTCCTCCTTCGTAAGTGCTAAGGCGTAGAGTTCACTCTTGAGCCTTCGAGTGTTGCATCCAGAACTGAAGCACATATACAAGATATAATATTAGAACATTGCCTACATCATTCCACAAATATAGCTACTTGGCACGCTTTTACTTTTTTAGATAGAAGCTTGAGCGACTTGTAATCTCGGCCTAGCATCGCTTGTAACACTTATTCAATATAAATAAAGAGTTTCCTTTACTTCTATACTTGTGTTATTCAATGCTCCCACTATTAATGACTCTGTGAACTTGTTACCAATCGCCTATGCATTTATATTTCTGCTGCACTCGGACAATCTGTCTGACTCTATGGCTTATACCTCTTACCACCTGCATGGACCACGACCTTGCACGGGCGCAACTTACGCTCGTGTGGCATCACACCCAGATGGGTCAAGTGATCGTCCCGCGGGAGCGCTGACACGGTGATTCTCGCCTAGCAGGGACGGCCAATTAGCTTGTAGGATATCGGGACGTGACATTTCTTGGGGACCAAAATTATGTATACAGTTCATCTTGTTTGCTTGAAAGAAGGATAGTCCACTTGATGCACTTGTTTTGATTCGAGATAAACAATCCACTAGAGATAACTTTTGTTCCTAAGAGATCGAATATGGTACACGATACATGCTGCATACTACACGATAGAAAACTGTCCTGATTGTATATTTAAATGTTTGAATATTCAAACTATTTCCAAAGTTATATTTTCGAAAAAAGTAAACTGACTTTAATCATATGCTGCATGAAATAAACCTAGGTAAAAGTAACAAGATCACTAGTAATGTAATATTTTGCCATATGCTTACTTAGTGTTGGTTTCAGGGAGTGTTGCTTCTGTTCATTAATTTTATACTCACTAGTACTGTCTTTAAAGTTCTGACCCACCAACAGTTTGCTTGTTCGCATGTGTTGGATCGTCCGAGGAAGCGATAGCCGTGCCTCATCCCCAGGACCCAAAAATTTGGAGTCGATGCCTTGAGCCGTATCGAGTTTGATTTGAGCTACTTTTGTATAAAAGGATATAATGTATGAAACGATGTCATTATATTTGAGAGTGCTTGAGTGATTTGTAACCTCGACTTAGCACCGCTTGTAACACTTTTGAATATCAATAAAGATTCTTGTTTTCTTATGCTATTATGTTCTTTACTTTTCTGAAAAATGTGATGTTGCTTCTGTCTTGAATAGCTTAAATTCCCTTGTTCAAGCTATGGCCTTGTGCAAGCATAATTTTGGTTTGCACGGCATCACGCTCATACGAGGACGGTCGGTCCCACAAGGACCCAAGTGAGGACGAACGACCCCTGCAGGATCGAGGTGTGACATAATGCTATCAAAGCAACTCGATTCTTTGTCCATTCCATTGCCTTTGACTCAGAGATGTCCCTGAAGACTGAGAGTAAGAACTGCCTGAGGTGTGGGTCCTATTCCTTCCTCCAGTTCTATCTACGATTCTTTAGGAGGTATACTTATGCCTCCTTGCTGCTCACAATACGACATCAAAAGTCTGAAACTCATACGGCTCTACGGTCAATATGATCTCCAAGTGAAGTCCCTACTAGAACCTCCTTGCTCTATCCAATTTCTTCAATTTCTTCAAGTGGGAGTAAACCGACTTAGTCTGCAGAACTCTGCCGCATAGCCGTTGACAGTCCTGTCCATTTTCTTCAAGTTGTTAAATCTTTGTTGAAGATCATAATGCCATACCGCGTCAAAATACCTCGTCTGGAACCCCTCGTTGAAGATGGCCCAAGGGACGGGTACTGTAAGAGATATCATCTATGTTGCTCACCAGTCTCGGGCCAAGTCTAGCAACTGCAGTCAAACTACGGATACTTGCTCTCTGTCAGGCACTCCTGCTGCCTTTAAGATATCTTCAATGTCCTAAAGCCACGCATAAGATATAATCTCATCTTAGGTACCATAAAAATATGAGGGTTGGGACGCTTGAAGTTGCTTGCTGTGTTTGGGTTACGATGCCTGTCTCTCTCTAAGGCCTCATGTACTGACTGGGTGAGAGCGTCACCCTATCGCTCTTGATATGCTAGTAACTGCCTGATAATCCCCATCAGGGCCTAGGTATCACTTTCTGCATTGGTGGTTACTGGCCGGACTTCCATTACGGGTAAAACTGGTGGCTCTGGATGGACATGTTGTTCCACATCTCGAGCCATCATTGACTCGACTTCAGAATATAGCGACTGTACCGCAAAAAGATGCTGACCGGCTGGTGGCTGTCCTGCTATCGGCAAAACTCTAGCGGGCTGATAGAAAGGACCAAGAATAGCGTCCCTAAAAGATAGAGAACATTAGGATCAAATCGGAAGGACATGATAGATCGAGGATCAAAGTAGATGATGAATCAAGATTTTTGGGATACAAATTCGATGTTGGAGGAGATCATGGAGTAGCATGATTGAGATATCTAAACAATGATAAACCCCTAACTTATAAATTTTCATACCTGCCTGGGCCACCACTGAAATCGTGTCACGCCATAGAACTAGAATACTGGAGAGCGGGGGCGGACAAAGCCAACTACATACACCAGAGTACTCTATATCCCGAGATACAGTCATGACTATATAGACGTGTGTAGGTTTACTCTACAATCCAACAGTCATTCCTGGGTCAAGAGTCATAGTTGTCTCAATCTCGAGCAACCAATAAGTTACAAGAAGTATAATCACCAAATATATAATAGTAAGTGTAAAGCCCCGCTCCTAGCGGGTTACTTAAGGAACACTTGTTACTTTGACTCGGTTAAGAATCGAGTCTCGGGAAAACCTTACCGCCAAATCAACACAGATGAAATGCAATGAACCTTTCAAACTGATAGAACGGTTTCTATTGAAATGAGTCCAAGAGTTTTTGTTGGTTGTTTTGTTGCTTAGTTTTGTGTTACTTTGTGTTTTTTCTTGCTTTTGATGACTTGGTTTTCATGATTCGCTTTTCTCGCTTGCACATTTTTTTGAATCGTAAGAGAAAAGAGATCGAATGATGCTAACCAAGTATTGTTGCAATTTTAGGACGCAGGAGTCATCGTTGCATAAGGCTTCCCCATCCTCTCGTTCGATTCAATCGGTGAGTGACTTTGGCCCTTCAAAAAATCTTTTAGTCTGCACGCCTAAATAAAAGAATCTTTAGTTCACTTATGATGCCTATCACTATGTTAATATTTTCGCATAAACAAGATAAGTTTAAAAGGTAGTAACTAAATGATTGATACATGGAACTGTTGCATTGCTCGTTCAAATGAATATAAACCTGTCCCTTGATCGCTTGTTATACCAGTAAAAAGAAGAGAATTGATGGTTACGTGCCCCGTACATCAATATAGATTGTTAAAGAAAATTTTGCTTGATTATTGCTTGCTTGCATTATATGTTATCTGATAGTAGTGCATTCATGAATCGGTCTGGATAAACTTGTGCACAAGGATGTACCATCTCGATCGGTTTCTGGGGTACTGGAAATCGTTCAACCTAGGAGAGGATAGGATACCCTGAGGCTTGAAGATCTCGTGGAGAAGGAAGGGTGTCATTCTATTAGTGAGATAGGCTTGAACGTCCCAACTGCTAATCATGGGTTTCCTATAGACCATCATGTAGTTATGCCACATGCTAGGATTTTTTCCTTCTTGCAATACCTAACCGTTAGATACAAAAGTTAGATTCAAGTGATACATACATATATGTAAATTGTTGCTAACTTGTGTGTCTGCTGCAGGATAACCCCTCGACCGTGGTTAAGAAATTATTATATGCATGGTTCAATTTATCGTTTATGTTTCTTTGCATGAATTGTTAAAAAAAATATACAACTAGAAATATTACACAATATAAATACTAGTTTTACTTGTATACTTAGTGTGGATTTCTAGGTGAGTTTGGCCACGGTCGCTCACCAATACATGTTGTGGTATTGACCCACATTGTGGGCCAAATCTTTAGATTCTGGTAGCGAGAGATTGGTGAGAATTTTGTATCAGAACTAGCGCATCCATCTAGCGAAACTGTGCTCATGCTTCTTCCTTAGCTTCCTTCTCCGGTGTGCAAGCTTTTCATATGCTAGGTGTTTTATTTTGGTTCTACTAAAACGATATGATGTGTGGGCGTTGTGACTAGTTTTGGATTTGTAAAATGGGATGTAGCCATTTATGGCATATTTTGTAATCAGCCAAGCAAGTACTTTGTAATCCAATCTCCAAGTATTCAATAAAGAAAGTATTTTGTGTTCCTATCAAATGTGTTTAACTTTGGTTCTCTGCATTTAAATTATATGCCTATATATGTATATTTTTGTCTAACTTGTGTCTTGTGCAGGTATTTTTCTTGGTGCAAGGGCAACTTAGGCTTGCACGATATCGCGTCCAAGCGAGGACGATCAATTCTGTAGGGACCAAGCGAGGGACGATCGGCCCTTACATGACCAGGACGTGACAGGTGGTATCAGAGCACGGCTTTACGTCCTTGGCCTCTTCAAATATCATTTTCAAAAATGATATAAGTTTTCAAGCGGATTCAAAAGTCCCGAATTTTGAAAATGGTTGCGAATCTATATAAATAAATTGAAAGTGTTAATTTCCCGAACTTGAAAGTGTGAAAACCCAACGTGCCATACAATACGTCCATAATACATTATTGGACTAATACAAGCTAATCTCTTTTGAAGCAAGATGACTATAACAGGTAATCAAGGTACATCGCGCACAACGACCATGAGCGATGACTAAGTCGATAGGCTGATTGCGATGTTCGAAAATTAGAATGATCGACATAAGGCCCAACAGGAGCGGTTCAAAGCTCAGTAACAATGGGCTGATGCTATTGCCTTGGAACAACACCAGTAGCTTGACTCTCTATCTTAAATAGCAAAAACACTGGTAGCCCACAGTGGTGCATTAGAAATCGTCGTGACACTTGCGACGGCTGCGACTGTGCCTCAGGGAGCAGGATTTGCAGAAACTGATGACCTTCGATGGGAGGCCAGGAAGTCTACCTTTAGGGGTGCTAAGTTTCTGAAGTTGAACCCTCCAGAGTTCGAATGCAAGACTACACCGGATAAGGTGATGGACTGGATCACAAAGTTGGAAGGCTTGTTTTTGTTTGCTTCGATACCTGTGAACAAGAGGATGGCGTGTGCAGTCATGAAGCTGCGGTTACATGCACACGACTGGTGGCAGATTAAGATATTGTATCTTGCCACAAAGTATCAGGATGGTAGAATCTCTTGGGGGATGTTTAAAGATACATTCCTTACACAATATCTACCGCCAGCTGTCAAACAGAGAAAAGAATATGAGTTTACCAAACTTAAGCAAGGGATCATGTCCGTCGAAGATTATGATTCAGAATTATTCAAGTTTGCTAAGTTCGCTAGCTCAATAATTCCTAATAAGGGGGTCCATACACATCTGTTCATAAGAGGCCTAAATGACGACATTAGAAAGGATGTTATGAACAAAGAGTACAAATCGTATATACAAGCTTTTGAGGTCGGTGCACAATGAGAAATTTATACCACAAAGTGCTCCGAAAAATACACCGGCTCCTCAAAATCCTCCTACTAAAAGATACCATAATTGAGAAAAGAAGTCCAATGATGAGCAGCGCACTGGGCCGGAGTGCGGTTACTGTGGTCGTATTGGCCATACCAGAGAAATTTGTCGTGCTGCTAACGATGAATGCTTCAAATATGGTCCGAAGGGACATCTATCAAAGAACTACCATAACAAGACTGTCGCACCACCACAATTCCATAGTAGTGCACGGCATGACGAGAATCAGAATTTTGTGCCAGCTCAAGCTCAAGCTAATGGACAAAATGATCAAAGGAGAATGGCTAGAGTGTATCAGTTGAATATTGAGCGTGAAGCGAGCGGGCACGATGTTGGTGAGTCTGATTCCTTTAACCTCTTAATGCCTTGATCCTCGACTCCTTAATCTCTTAAGTTTCGATGACGAAACTTCTTCTCAGTGGGGTATTATGTAATGCCCCGCTCCTAGCGGGTTACTTAAGGAACACTTGTTACTTTGACTCGGTTGGAAATCGAGTCTCGGGAAAACCTTACCGCCAAATTATTACGGATGAAATGCAATGAACCCTTCAAACTGATAGAACGGTTTCTATTGAAATGAGTCCAAGAGTTTTCGTTGGTTGTTTTGATGCTTGGTTTTGTGTTTCTTTGTATTTTGTCTTGCTTTCGATGACTTGGTTTTCATGATTCGCTTTTCTCGCTTACGCATTCTTTTTGAATTATAAGAGAAAAAAGATCGAAGGATGCTAACCAAGTATTATTGAAATTTTAGGACGCATAACCAAGGAGTGATCGTTGTATAAGGCTTCCCCATCATCTCTTTCGATTCAATCAGTGAGTGGCTTTGGCCCTTCGATGAATCCTTTAGTCTGCACGCCTAAATAAAAGAATCTCTAGTTCACTTATGATGCCTATCACTATGTTAATATTTTCGCATAAACAAGATAAATTTAAAAGGTGGTAACTAAATGCTTGATATATGGAACTGTTACATTGCTCGTTCAAATGAATATAAATATGTCCCTTGATCGCTTTTTATACTAGTAAAGAAAGAGAATTGATGGTTACGTGCCCCGTACATCAATTTAGATTGATAAAGATAAGTTTGCTTGATTATTGCTTGCTTACAGTGTATGTTATTTGAAAGTAGTACATATATGCATCGGTCTGGAAAAACTTGTGCACAAGGACGTACCCTCTCGATCGGTACCTGGGGCACTGGAAATCGTTCGACCTAGGAGAGGACATGACACCCTGAGGCTTTAAGACCTCGTGGAGAAGGAAGGGTGTCAGTCTATTAGTGAGATGGACTTGAACGTCCCAACTGCTAATCATGGGTTTTTCATGGACCATCATGTAGTTTGGTCGCATGCTAGGATTTTTCCTTCTTGTTATGCCTAACCGTTTGATGCAAAAGTTAGATTCAAGTGATACATACATATATGCAAATTGTTGCAAACTTGTGTGTCTGCTGCAGGATAACCGCTCGACCGTGGGTAAGAAATTATTATATGCATGGTTCAATTTATCGTTTATGTTTCTTAACATGAATTGTTAAAAAAAAAACTATACAACTAGAAAGATCACACAATAGAAATGCTAGTTTCACTTGTATACTTAGTATGGATTTCTAGGTGAGTTTGGCCATGGTAGCTCACTAGTACATGTTGTAGTACTAACCCACGTTGTAGGTAAAATCTTCAGATTTTGGTAGCGAGAGCTTGGCAAGCATTTTGAATAAGTACTAGCGCATCTATCCAACGGAACCATACTCATGCTGCTTCCTTAGCTACCCTCTCCTGTGTGCAAGCTCTTCATCTTCTAGGTGTTTTATTTTGGTTCTACTAAAAGGATATAATGTGTGGACATTGTGACTATTTTTGGGTTTATAAAAAGGGATATAGCCATCTATGGCATATTTTGTAATCAACCAAGCAAGTACTTTGTAATCCAATCTCCAAGTATTGAATAAAGAAAGTATTTTGTGTTCTTATCAAATGTGTTCAATTTTGGTTCTCTGCATTTAAATTATGCCTATATATGTATATTTTTGTCTAACTTGTGTCTTGTGTAGGTACTATGCCTAGTGCAAGCGCACCTTAGGCTTGCACGACATTGCGCCCAAGTGAGGACGATCGGTTCCGTAGGGAACAAGCGAAGAAGATCGGCCCTAACGGGACCGGGGCGTGACAGTAAGATGTCCCAAACTATACATACATAGATGATCATGAAGCTAGTTACCAAAATAAAGAAATAACATAGTACAATAATACATGATCAGCTCTAGCTATAGTCTAGAATATGCTTTAAATGTAGGCCTGCAGGCTAGAATAAAAAGTACCAAAGCATGAGCTAAACACGTGCTCAGGTGGGTGATGAAGAATAAAAAGTACCAAAGCATGGCTAAATGCCTCAAAAGTATAAGTACACGATCAGGTGGGTGATGAAGAAGAAACCCACTCAAGTCATCGGGTGCTCCTCGTATTCACCATCTGGAGGCGGGATGTACAGAAGATCCTGCGGTGTTGCTCCAAAATTTTGCCATACAAAATTAGTGGGGTCAGACCCTAAAACTATAAAGTACCACAAGGGAGCCAACTTGGGAACTAAAACCAGCATGCAAACATCCAATAGTATAAGAAAATATAAATAGGAGTAATAGGTAAATAAGCAGTTAAGCAGTTCTGGAATCAGTAACGGTTATAGTTCTGGATTAGTAGCTGGGTGATCCAAGATAAGACAAGACTAGAAAACATGCAATCACGCCAAACATGACCTACGACTTACTACCATTAACTAACTAGGGTTATCATATTCCTGG
Source organism: Iris macrosiphon (assembly GCA_036927795.1). Taxonomy (NCBI): domain Eukaryota; kingdom Viridiplantae; phylum Streptophyta; class Magnoliopsida; order Asparagales; family Iridaceae; genus Iris; species Iris macrosiphon. The sequence goes on along the minus strand of JAYESA010000002.1, from coordinate 143,963,594 downwards.
TTACTAACAAATACAATTAAGATTCCATACAACCACATACCCTGCAGACTATCTGAGTTATCTAGACGTAAGAGTACATAACATAGATTAATTAAGAACAAAGTATTTTTTTGGTAAATTGTAACACTCGATGGTGTGCTGGAAGTGTGCCCCTCTCGACGGAGAGCTCCAAATACATCATGTGTCACTGGGATACCGGGATTGCATGTGGCCAAAAAATCTCTCTAGATGCTTCTAGATAATTATTCTAGTTATTAACTTAGGCAAGTTATCAAAAATGCCTAACCATGGTGCTCAGGAATCTACTTAGACATGATGCAAGACTGGACAATAGCTTGACAAGTACAATCAGCACAGGGATAAGCAATCAACCACAAAAATTTATCTTATCAGTACAAGCATTTCAGTTATGGAGATTCTAGCATGTCAGGAGTGAGCTACGTCGAGCCACTATTAGGTTAATCAGTACATGTCAGGTATCTGGAGTCAGGGATCAAGTTCATTCAGTACAAGTCAGGTGTCAGGACATGCTTAAGCTGTAATATAAGAATAAGTAGGTCCAGTAGTAGGTCCAGTAATACAAGTCACAGTCTATACTAATCTCATCCATAACAGATAATCACATATCAAATGCCAGAATAAATGCAAATAGAAATAAACTAGCATATCTCAATAAAGGTGTCTCGGAGAACAATCCGAGAATAAGTCTGATACATCAATGAAATAGACTGGAAAGAAAATAACTCGAAATAGAAATAAATGAGTATCTTACGCCAATACTCAAGAGAAGTCCTCTGGTATGATCTCGTCCTCAGATCCTGGTTCTGCTCCAGTAACTGCTCCTGTTCCTGCTTCTGCTCCTGATAATGCTCTTGTACTGTATAACTCTAGGTGGATCTCCTCTGCTAATCCTGGGGACAAAGTCCGGTATCTAGGTCCTCAGGGGACATAACAAGGTACAGAAATTGACATGCCAAATACAGTATAATAGTAAATGAGATAAATAGGGTAAACTATATAACCATCTATGTAAAAATGCAAGTGAGAGCATCACGAGTACTCAGGCTGAGCCACTACAAGCTCTGTGTCGGGGAGCCGGTAGCAGTGATATCATGAGGTGGTCTAGCTCAGCGGAAGACTGAGTAGCCGGCATAATATAGTCAACCTGTAGCCTGTGGGTCTCTCCAGCAATAGATGGAATAATAAGGGAATACTAAATAACCAGCTAAGTAATATGCAAGATGAGAGCAGCACTAGAACTCAGGCTGAAGCCACTACAAGCTCTGTGTCGGGGAGCCGGTAGCAGCTGTAATAATGAGTAATGGGCCAAGCTCGGGCTTTAGAGTCTTGTGCCTCACAATAATAGGGGTTTATATATTTGATCGGCTTGTAGCATGTGTGTCTCTCCCCACCCAATATAATCACATGTCTCATGTCCATGATACCTCATGTCCATGTCACGCACGATCGTATCTAATGCACAAGTCATCTAATGTCTAGGAATATAATATCAATGTCAAGTCCTGTATCCTATACAGAATCATCATGAATATCTCAGGAAGAACCTGTCCATGAATAGTATCAAGTGTCCTGGGTTATAGTGTACTTGATAAGACAAGTACGAGAATGTAAGGGTCACGAGTATCCATGTCTAGATGACGTACACAACATCGCGTACAGTGTTGGCACTCGACTAATAATCGGACGCTAAGTAAGTCACACGGTCTTAGGTCAAGCATGCACAACAATATAAATGAAGCAAGGAAATATGCAACAAGAACTGCAAGGGTGGCAAGGTATACTCGCACAATAATGTATAAATAAGTCAAGGGAATAAGTAGCAAAGCTGCAGGATTTGGCAAGGTACACTTGCCTGGGGTTCTGGCTCCAACTGTAGCTCAGGTCTCAGTGTGATCTGCAGGTACTACTCCGGTTGCTGAAATAAATATCACCATTAGATTCAGAAAATATCAAATAGCTAGAAACGCCTGTCCTTGAGTCCAATTTGGACACAAGGGCAAAAATGACATTTTCGGGTCAAAGCGGGGTCCACATGTGGGCCACTTTGCACCGAAAAGCGTGTCAGGGTCAAAGGTCTCCAAATTCCTCAAACTCAGTGTCTACAAGTCAAGAACGATGATACGAACCCAACAGAACTTCCAGAATTGGATTCCGATGAGCCGATCACAAAATCGTCCGTCTAGTAGAGCCTATGGGGCCCACGATACGCGATTTTGTCAACGTTCTCAGAATCGGATCAAACTTGGGTCACAGGACCAGCGTATTGCTATGAGTCCGATGGCGCAAGTTTCGTCTTGATCCGACGTGTGTACACAAAGTTACAGCGTATTCCAGAACCGACGAATATGGAATATTTTAGGCGGATACGCGTTGATTCCGGTGTACACGCACATCCAAATCAACTTCTGCGAAATCCCACACGTCCGTATCAATGTTACGCACGTTTCGGTAAAGATCGCGTACGACCAAGTCGTCCCGTTTGGCGGAGCGCACTCAGTTCCGGGGTAAAACAGGACGTTATTTTTCCTATTTTTGGATCGCGGATTACGATCACCACAGGACGCTGCACCGAGCGGGTTGCACGGGCACCGAGAGGGTCATACAGTTTACGCGACGCAACTGACGGAATCAAAAATGGAATCACGAGGAGAGAGAAAGGGTTACCTGAACAGGGCTCCGTGAAGACTAATTTCCTGTGTCCGTGCGTCTCCTTCGTGTCCTGCGTCGACCGAGTCCTGTGTCCAGGTTGTGTCCGTGTCCACTGCTCTAGGGTTTAGGGCAGCGGTGTCCGGGTACTTCGACGGAGGCGGAGGATCTCGAGGCGGAGGGGGCTAGGGTTCCGACGAGCCTAGGGGTTAAATAGGGTAGCCGCCGCGGGGGTCAGAACAATATTCAGATTAGGGTTTGGTTAGGATTGGGTACCGGGTTCGGGTTAACGGGTCGGGTTCAATAGGAATCCAGCCCGACCCATTATTGCTTAAGTGCGGGTTTCGGGTATTCGGGTTTCGGGTCGGGTTTAGATCCGACCCGACCCGATAAGGCTGGGTTCGGTTTAGTGAACCGGGTCTGGGTTGGTTTGGGTTGGTTTGGTTCAATTGAATCGGGTTTATTTAAGGGTTTAATTTGGTTTAATTATTTAATAGTTCTTAGGGCTTTATAAATGCTTCCAGAGTCCAATAAATTCCCGAAAAATTACCCTATGTCCGGTTTTCCATTTTACACCATAAAATATTATTTCCATAATATTTTAATATTAAATAACAGAAATTAAAAATTATTTAATTGCCAAACACCTAGGTTTTAATTTCAAAAAAATCTCAGAAAATTCCAGAAAAATTGTTGAAAACCAAATTAGAAATTCATGAAAATCAGGGGGCTTACGGGGATAACTAGGACCTCAGTTGTATTTATTAGCTTTTGGTACAGGATTTGTTCCCGACTTTTGGTTTGTGACTTTGTATTGTATTTGATTCAGGATATTGTTGTTGTTATTATTATTATTGTTGATGTCTTTAGTAGTAATTGTTGTTTAGATTTTGTAATTGTTAGACTTCCTTGTTATCTTATCGTACTTAGATCGTGATTGAGTATTTGTATTATATTTATCATATTGTTCCTCCGTTTGGAGTTGAGATCTTGGCAGGTACTTATATTATTGTGTGAGATTATTATTTAGATAGTAGACCTGGACAGCGTTCTACCGCCGATGCTGCGGCGTAGGCTAGACGTACCATGACTCATGCCCAATTTTTTGGGTGCGGGTCGTGACACGTTTTTGGTGGCGGCCCATGCAGGTTTCGAGCTTCGCAATTAGTACGATATCGTGGTAGTACAACGCTTTAGTTGTATTGCTGCGAGCCTGCTCTAGGATATATGATCTAGGATGAGAGTGTACTCAATCACGACTAGGAACAATTCTAATCTAATATTTGCTATTTCTAATTATTCTGAAATTGCTTCCTTTTGAAATATTACTATCCTTATTTGATGATATCGTACCTTACACAGTATTGACTTCTTTTGATCGGTGTTCAGGATTCCTCCGAAGACACGATCCCATCGTACCATCCCAGCAGTTGCCATCGAGAGGTCTGCCACCTCTCGTCCAGCTCGTATTCATGCAGCTGCTATCGCTCCACTCACCACTCCTACGATTGAGTGAGCATCTGCTTCTCTCAGGGATCCTCCTCCACCTGTCGATCCGAGGACAACCCCAATCATTCCGGTGGTACCTCCTCCACCACCTCCTGTACCGGTAGACGCCGCGTAGTTGTTTGCGTTCTTTAGGGAGATGATGGACGCGCAGCACCGCTAGGTGGATGTGATGAGGCTGGGCATTGAGAATGCCTACCATGTGGCCATGACGACAGTAGACATAATGGCTCAGATCCAGCCACAGGCAGAGCAGGCACAGCATCCGAGGCCGAGCAACATCATTGACTTCCAAAGAATGCGGCCCAAGGATTTCCAGGGTACAGAGGGGATCCTGTACGCGGATGACTGGATAGAGCAGATTGAGGGGATCTTCAGGCTGGCACATATTCCAGACAGCATGTAGATAGAGGCAGCGGGCAGTCAGATGTTTGACCTTGCTTTGACGTGGTATCGTACTGATACGAGGATCGTGGTACTAGGGCTTACTTGGGAGACTTTCAAGAGGCTTTTTAAAGAGAAGTTTTTTCCAGATGTGGCACTCAGTGCCTTGGAGAGCCAGTTTGAGGCCCTCATCCAGGAGAGTATGCTAGTGGACGAGTACGCAGCAGAGTTCTATCGTCTGGGAAGATTTGTAGAGGGCTTGAGTGAGGCAGCAAAGGCGAGGAAGTTTTGCAAGGGCTTGGTTATGGCGGTCAAGTCTTTGACTAGGAGTGACCACGAGGCAACTTTTGAGCAGATCGTAGGGGATGCTCAAAGGGCAAAGGATGACTTGGAGCTCAAGTTCAAGAGAGGCAGGGATGATTCAGGTAGTACGAGTGGTAGTGCGGGACCGGCTAACCGTCCCTATGTGCAGAAGACAGTGCAGCAGCCGGGATAGTAGGGTCAGGATCAGAGAGTGCCCACTTGTGCCTACTGCAGGAAGCCAGGACACACTTAGGATATTTGTAGGAGAAGGCTGAAGGTGTGTCTGTTCTGTGGATCCGCTGCTCACCAGATGCAAGATTGCCCCACTGTATCTCCAATTGGTGGAGCACACGATCGGAGAGTTAGAGCTAGGCTACCTGTGGCATAGCATCATGCCCCGCACCAGTAGAGGGAGTTACCCTAGCAGGGTAGGGCTTTTGCATTGACGGTCGAGGAGGTCGATGCTACGGGTGTCGGGTTAGCAGGTTTGTCTCTTTTTTGTTCTTCTTCCTGTCCTTTTCCATTTTTTGTGGTATGCTTCATTAGTACCTGTTAGACTTTTCTTTTGTGCTATGGTAGATAGTGTAGTGACCCTGATTGAGAATGTAATAACACAACCAGTAGGACCATGATCTTGCATGTTGTTTAGGTAAAATTTCTTAACCGTGATTGTTGGGGGTTTGACCTTGAAGAAGTGCGATCGACTTTAAATTTCGAGAACAATATTTTTTATGGAGGAAAGGCTTGTCACTACCCCATTTCCAGGACAGGATATTTTTTATTTTAATTTGGTAAATTGTGTATTGATCAAAAATATTTGTATTAAAATTTAATTAGATGCATGTATTTATTTTTATTGGTTGTTTTAGGGTTTTGTCTAGTTTGGACCCATGTCAGACCCTAGTGGACCCTTGTCAGACCCAACCAACACCCTTGTCAGACTTTTTTATTGGTTTAGAGTAGTTATTTATATTCTAATTAGTTAGTTGGAGTGATTAGGATTTAGTTAGAGTGCATTTGGAAACCCCAAACCCAAACCCTAATTAGCATGACTTAATTTGAGGGTATTATGGTCTTTGTACCTAACCACTAACCCTAATCCTACTTCTATTACATGGCCACCCCCCTTCCTTCCCATTTCCTTCTTCTTAATTTTTTCACTCTTCATTCTCTTTCCTTACTTCCTTCCATTACTTCTTCCATTTACAAGTAAGTATTCTCACCTTTCCTCTCTTCCTTCACTTACTTCCCTCTTTAATGCAAACCCTAACCCTTTATTTTCCTCTAACCTAGTTTTGTAGGAGTTACTTTGGTAGTAGATCTTGGATTTAGGAGCTTGGGAGCTAGTTTGGAGCTTTTAGGGCTTTTTTGAGACTTTGATCTTGGGATTCCAACTTCCAAGAGGTAAACCCTAACTTTTCTCTTAGTGATTACTCTAATATAGTATAATTAGTAGTTTAGAACCTTCCTAGACCTTAGGGATACCCATGGGAGAAAGTTGGAGCTTGTTTGGATAGGTTTGGAGACTTTGACATAGGGTTTTGTGTCAATTTTGGATAAAATTCGAGATTGGCCCATTTTGTGGGTTGTCCTAGGTTAGACAGACCTAGACAGACGTGCTTGGATGTCTTGAGGGTAGGTACGTATCCCCGTTCGGACACGTTTGGTCGTATCGTAGAGTTTTTGGCATTTCGGGCGATTTGGGAGTTTTTCTTCGACATGGATTCCACACGCATGTGGAATTTTGCCATGGACCTAAAATCAGAGAGTTAGTATTTTTGTAAGGTTCTAGACATCGATTAGAACTTGTGGGTAAATTTTGGGTTGATACCGATTCGGTTTGGTGTGCGTTTCACGAGGTATCGCAAGCCACACTCCAAGTGTTCGTCGAAATGACCAAATGGCCATTTCGACTTGGTTTCTAGGTTTCAGGCTTGTGCGCGGGTTGGTTTAGCCTCGTGAAGTGTGTATTAGGATTTTTGAGTTTATATATATATATATATATATATATATATATATATATATATATATGTATGTGGATGTTGGTGTGTGTGTTGAGTGTGTGTGTGTGTGTGTGTGTGTTTGTGTGTGTGTGTGTGTGTATATATATATATATATATATATATATATATATATATATATATATACATATATATATATATATATGTGTGTGTGTGTGTGATCTTGTATATATGAATGTGTGTAGTGTGTGTGAGTGTCGAGGTGAGTGAGTGAGTGAGTGAGGTAGAGGGAGCAGCAGCAACAGTCGAGTGATATATATATATATATATAGATATACTTATATATATGTATATATATGTATACTAGTATAGATAAGTATATATACATAGGTTAGTTAGTGAGATGTGAAGGGCGAGGTATTGGATTTTAATTCCTTGAGGTATTGAAGGTAAGTTGAGGTATCGGAGATGAGGTATTGAGGTATTGCCTATATACTAGGTTATATATATATATATATATATATATATATATATATATATATATATATATATATATATATATATATATATATAGTAGTATATATATATATATAGTAGTATATATAAGTATATATATAGATAGTTAGCTAGTTAGTTAGAGTTAGAGAGGGGTAAGGCTAAAGGTATCTCAATACATTGAGATACTAAAGGTTTTGGGTATCGGGGCGAGGTATTCGGCTTATGCCTAGGTATGGAGTTAGTGATGCTTTTATATACATGTTAGAATATATATTAGTGGGCTTAGGCGGGGTGTATAGCGTAGGTTGAGATATCAGATACCAAGGGTATCCAGGTATCTCGAAGAGGCGAGTTTGAGGGTTTACTAGCTTAATGAGCTAGTTTTGATCCAAAATTTTAGGGACACCCTAGTTTGACCTAGAGTTGACCGTAGTTGACCCTGTTGACCATCAAAGTCAATGTTTGACCTAGTTTCGGCCTAGAGTTGACTTTTTGGATCCCGGGTAGACTTTTTGATCCAGATTTTATCAATTTGATCCGTTTGACCTAGAACAACCTGTTTAATAATAAACGAAAGAAATGAAGCTAGGTTTATACGAAACCATTTTTTTGGTTTACAAACAAGAAAAAGAAGTACAATTAATCCTATACGAGGATATTAAGTACAAAAGTTTGATTCTAGGAAAATATTGCTATAGGAGTCTGATCTGCGGTCGATCACTTTGTCCCTTGGACCACACGATGATGAAGAAGTGTCGTAGAAGACGAAACAAGAAGCTTCAAAGACTGTAGTAGGGGTTGAACTCTCGTTGCAAAAGCTCTCTCTATGTACTCTACTTTCTTAAAAAAATCTTCGACCTTTTTAACCCCTTTTTTGACCTCTCTGGATTCCCGTGACGGAGGTCTCTATTTATAGAGTTCAGCTACCGTCGGCGTAAAAGTCGAACAGGAGAACTACACCTTTTACGCCGCGATTACAATAACTGCTACCCACGTATAAATGATCTTCTGAATCGGTGTGTGACACGTATCCCATTATGAGGTAATGCGTATAACTGCTCGTCGAAGATCACGACATGCAAGCCACGTAGATAACTGCTCCTCGGGTAGAGATGATTGGCATAAAGGCCAAATAACTGTCTCGTTGGCATAAAAGCCAAATAGCTGCTCTGATGGCATAAAAGCCAAGTAGTAGTCAAGTTAGCGTAGAAGCCAAATATCTGTCATGTTGGCATAGAAGCCTGATGCTTTGCAAATATAGCCTGATTTGGCATAATTCGAGGAGATAGCGTACAACGTTCTCCTATAGCTGAAAATAGCCAGGTCGGTGTATTTCGAGGAGATAGCGTACAGCGTGCTCCTATAGCTGAAAATAGTCAGGTCGGCGTAATGTGCGGGGATGGTGATGTGGACGTATTAGCCCTAATTATAGCTCACCCAGTCTTTGAAAGTAGAAACAAATCTCGTGCATTAAATGTAGAGATCTGCCCCCATCACGCGCATTAACTGCAGAGACGTGCCTCGAGCTCTGTACGAAGGACAGCTTTTGACGTGGCGGTTGGTTTCGTCTCTGCCCCCATCACTTCTGCCTTTGTAAAACAGGTAACGTATCCCTTGGATGCGTAGATGACGTCTTATATCAAGGTTGGCGTCACTAAATGACAGTTTGGGGCTCTGTGCAGAATCATCATAACAGCCGTCCTCTCGGTCGTCGTGCTGTACTCTTTGTCAGGAGTCAGGTTCACTGCTTGATCTGACAGGTTCATTCGAGGAATACGAAGAGATCCTCGTACAACTTCCCGCTGCATTAAAAGCAAGCAGGTTTTACGCCAAAGTGGCAATGTAACAACCTTTTTTACGCCGAAGCAGTCTGGAAATACTGCATTATGCGGGCTATTCTGGAGCTATGCTTTACGCTGAATAGTATTGAAGCTCTGCTGTACGTCGATGGCTCTGGAGTCATGTTTCACGACACCCAGTGCTGGAGCTCTATTTTATGTGGGCTTCCTGTATATTGAGGGTTTTACGCGTATGTTTCTCCAGCGTATTTTTCATGCTTCTACAAGATCCCATTCAAAGTTTTCAAATTCCTCGTAATTTGAAACACTTTGAATGAAGCATAAAACGGTCAAGTTTGACTCGTTCCACGAGGCTGATTTCTCGGCAGATTTTTAGAAGTTTTGTTGGGATTCGGTGTGTTCTCCTCTGCCTATAAAAAGGCGAGTGGGTTAACCTATTTTTCCATACTTCCTTCACCAACAAGAGAGATGGTTACCGAGATTCGTCGGTGTTGACTTGAGGAAGAAGAAGATCATGTTCTTCCAGTATGTAAGGAGCCAAAAAAGAAGGCGTCTTCGAGCAAATATTCTCTGCAACGATGGATCATGGAAGGATATCATAGCTTCCTTTGCTTGGGATGATCAGCAATTTCATATGGCGATTCGTCCAGGAGAGAGAAATGGTCGTATTCGACCACACAGCTTGGAAGCTGTATTTTCTCCTGTTACGGCGCTGGCCTAGGATAGGCAGTTTGGCCCTGTCTTCCAGTATTGAGTTGGGTTCCGAACACCCAACTCAATTTCTAGGGCATGCCTGCCATGGCGTATGGAGGATGGGCTTGAATAATTTAGACAAGCCTAGTTGTGTATCCTCCCGCCATTAATTATTTTCTTATACATCGACTGTGGAAGTCGACAAACTGCTGTAAAAACAGAAAATATCTCCACCAATACGAGAACCTGACAGAACAGATTCTTGGCGTGATCTTAAAATGAGAAACCCTTTGTAGAAAAAGGATTTCCATCATATGTAATCATGAAGATGAAAAATCCTTTATAGACTGGATTTCCATCATATGTAATAATGATTAATAAATTGTCTTCTTTTACGCAACTGATGATTTGCCATATTTGCTGTGATGAAGTCTGAGTAGTGTGCAGCTTCGATATGTCTGAATAATTTTACGCCGACTCTGATAAAAAAAATCTGAACTCGTCCCATCTTTTACGCGTAGCAGAGGACGCATAAAAAAACTGTTTAGCATTTAAGTTGAAGATCCAAACTGTTATGCTATTTTGGACGAGGAGTCGTGCAGAGTTCTGAACTGTCACTTCCCTGATAAGAAGAATTTTTGTTCAGACCATCATCTTCAAGAATGATTTCCTAAAAATCCCTTGAAATAGGGCGAGAAACGGCCGTCAAAATATGCCATGCTTGAACTTTTGAGAAAGGATTCTGATTGGACTTTGGATGAACTTCCAACCGACCCAAGAAGAAGAGTCATCTTCAATGTTGAACTCTGTATGTTTTGGGTACTTAGAATGTTTTATGGCCAAGAAGGAGCATCTTCTGTGTAAACCCTTGTAATTGGCCGTCTGTAGCTTTCGAGCGTAGAATCATAGATTTGTAGCCTCCGAGCGTAAAAAGCTTCTGAGCGTGATATCGTAGATTTATAGCTTCTAAGCATGAAGTCATAGGTTTGTAGCCTCTCGAGCGTAAAAGCTACCGAGCGTAAAAGCATCTGGGCGTAAAACCATAGACTTATAGCCTCTGAGCGTAAAACCATAGATTTGTAGACTCTCGAGCGTAAAAGCTCCTTAGCGTAAAATCATAAATCTGCTCTATGCATAAATTCTGAATCCACTGACTGTCTATCTTCTTCTTTCAAATGATAGGCTGACGTGGTCCAAAATTATAACCGAATATTAAATATTGGATTTGGGTAGGGATTCGAAGAGTCATCCAAACTCTATGAATAGTCCAAGGGTTGGAGAGAGAAAACTTGTATCTGCTTTCATGAAACCCTTGCTTTTCAAGAACCTTTCTTCTTCGTCTCCTTCTTGAAAATTTAGAATCGCCATGGCTCCTAAACAGACTTCCACTACTAAGGGAAAGAAGGTCGCTTCCTCTTTCCGCTCCGTTGCTCAAGAATGAGCAACTCCCATTAGGCTGAACGAACCACGATCGGAACGCAGCGCTCCGTCGTCGAGCTGCGCGCCGGACATTACAGGTAGAGACTTCGGAAGAAAATAAAAACCCTTCGCACACGTTGTACGTGCACGCGTAAGGTCCTCTTTTGTACTGAGAGCCTCTTTGAGGAAGATGATGTACGGAGAGGTTTTATTATTACGCGCACATTCCTAATGAGTCGGCGTAAGAACTCCAAATTTTTGTAGTCTGGCGTAAAAACTCATACTGTCGAGATTTGGTGTTTTACTGCAAACTTTGAATTTTATGCGCTGGATGAATATCGACGTAAAAATTCAAATTTTGTCAATCCAGCGTAAAAGCTCAGATTGTTATCTGCTGCCAACCTTGAATTTTACGCAATGGAAAAATAGATTCCGGCGTAAAAGCTCAAGTTTTTATAGTCTCGGTGAAAAAGCACAGACTAATAATCTTTGAAGCAAATTACAAGAGTGTAATGTCTAGTGTAGAGATTGACTTGTTCTCTTGTGTTTTGTAGTAGACTTTTCGATCTCTCCATTGGCTGAAGTTATGGGCTCTGCTGCCGGGATGTTGAGCTCGAATTATCTGGAGGATTTGTCGCATGTGACATTCCCTATTTCTGGAGCCAATTATCCTGAAGAGAGGGAAATTTTGATATTGTCCCAAGGAGAGCGCATGCTGCTGAGTATGATCATTGGGGAACCCCTGACATACATAGATGGGACGGAGTATAAGAAACCGAGTTTCTTATTTGGGGATGTGATCGACAAACAATCCCAGACCAAGCCCAAGAAGGAGGATTGGGTGTTTACTGCTAAGGGCACAGTGATGTATCTGCCCAGTATGCCTAGGGATTACCCTATCTCTGCGTTATTTCATGCCACCCATCCTAGAAAGATGTCGTGGATTCTGACTCCCGATCTTCACGGCCGTCTGGGAAAAAATTTATACAGCAAGGAGTACTACGGAGGGGCCTACATGAGCCGTCCCTCGGGCCCTGTTATGCCCTTTAGGGGATTACTGCAGGGTAGTATCCCGAGTGAGGATACGTCGCTGATCCAGCGGGTTCAGATGTCGACCTTCTACAACGACTTTATGGGGCAGGGAGGAATGTACCCCAGGGTCAACCCTCAGACCAGCGGATGGCTTTGCCCAGTAAATCTTCGATGGGCCAGTTTGACTGCCTGGGCCCTGAAGCACTTCCAGACAGAGCTGGAGAGTATAGGCTTGTTCGTGGCTGTGAGCGCTACAAGTGTTGGGCTGCCTGTCAACCCCATTCTGTTCCTAGCCTAGATGGAGCGGTACAACTCGCTCACCGGAACTTTTGCCACTCCGCTGGGGGAGTTGGGCTTAGCCCTTCACGAGATGGCAGAAATTTCAAAGCTGCCAATGGGGGACACTCCTTATGAGGAGTACGTTCCTAAAAACCTGGAGTTGAGGGATACAAACCCTCGGGCGATGGCCGTATATCAGGAGCTGATATGCCACTATCTTGCCTGCACCACTTTCTACAAGGAGCCTTCTGATTTGGCTCACATCAACAAGTGGGCCACCTATCTTTTCTTCCACCAGGCCAGAAATGTCAAGCCAGACAAGGTGGTAGATAGCCAAGATAGGCCCTTGAACCTCCTAAGCATGCTGAATGCCAACACTTTTGATGACCTTATTGAAGACGCAGGGGCTTCAGATCATGTTTTTTACGAGAAGGTAGGGGGTTATGCTGCAGGCAAGAAAGCCTTCAGCTATATGAGGCATTATTGTAAGCCTCTGTCAAAGGAAGCTCAATTGGCTGGCTTTCTCTCTGTTTGGCTTCGTCGTTGGATAGTGCCCGGCAAAGCGTCTGTAGATCGCATCCACCGTAACACTTTATGGCCGGCAGTGCATTTAGTGTTCGGAGCTAGACTGGTCCTACTTTCTGCTATGGTATGTAGGATACAGGCAGGCCTTAGGGCCCTGACTGATGGACTGCTCGCTGATGAGACGCAGCGTAAAAGCTTTCCCAGGGTGGAATTACCATTCCTATACTTGATGGGATGGTTAATTCTTCACAATGCCCAGATAATGTCTCCCGGTTCCGCCAGCAGTTCAGGAAATAATTTCTTGCTGAATTACAAAAATTCCTCTTGGAACGTGGCGACCCTCACAGATTGCCGACGGGCGTTAAACGTAGCCCACAGCTGAAAGATCTTCTGTATCGTTCCCCCCGTAAACATCAATCAACAGGGGAGGAAACTTAAGGATGAGGGCCATGGAAGGACCATTCTTTCTCCTGAAGCCTTCTATTGGTTGGTCTGCATTAGACCTTCCCATTTGCTATACAGAAGTGATGACCACTGCTTCCTGGAGCCCTATCTGCCCAGTCGGTTTGCCAGGCAGTTTGGGTATGACCAATTGCATGTAGGAAATGTCATTACCAGATTCAAGTCCAGAGGTGGACTTATTGATGGAGCCAGAGGGTGGTGGTATTTCATCACGGGCTGCACTGGTACAACTTTTACGGTGCCCACGACTTCTCTTTCCATGGAGCTGCGTATGCTTCACTCGTACGTGCAGTTCTATGCATCCATCAATACCTTCCATCGCGATTTTGATATGCGTGGAAGTTTTAGGATGCCCTCCCATAGGTCTACTGCCAGGGAGGATGCTCTGTCTGTTTCCTCGGATGAGAATGAGGACATTGCTGGGGCAGACAAATTTTTGACGACAATACCGAGAGGCGTACTAGCTCCACCTGTAGAGCCTCTCGTTATTCCCCATAAAAGGAAGGCTTCTTCTCTGAAAGAACCTTCTCCTCGCAAGAAGAAGGTCGCCAGAGGTCCGAAAAAGGCCTAGACCAGGTAGGCTTGTAGGAGTGAGCCTGTCGTCTCCTCTATTAGGGATGATTCTTTGATTAGAGGTCCTTCGCCTATTAGAGAGGGAACCTCCATAGTTCCGGCTGGCAGTACCGGAGATTCTTTGATCGACATCGCTGCTGCTATTACTGCTTCAGGTAGTGCTACGAGATCGCCTTCGAGGCCGAGCATAATAAGGTTTCATATACCTTTAACCAGACCAGTAACGGGAGTAACTCCTGCCGCGTCTGTGAGTATATCCAGCGAGATTCCACCCGATGAGCCTCGAGTGGATCTTGGTGAAGATCTGGAAGAATACCTGCCAGTGTCAGTTGGCGCACCCTCTTCTCCAGGTATGACAGCTCGCTTAGCATCATTAAGAAATGATTTAGCTGTAATGGCTGCGGATGCGACATCTATACCGTCGGCCATGGGTAAATGTCGTCTTTACGCCTCTTTTAGGAAAATTAACATCAGTTTGATATTAACTTTCTCTTGTCTTCTTTGCAGGTGAAGATATCTACGGGGAGGGCGGAATAGACGCAACCTTTGACTTTGTTGTGGCTCCTACCGGTGAAACGGTGGTGCTCGACCTTGAAGAGGCAACATTTTCGGGTGCTGGCTTGCCCAATACAGTCCCGATATCTTCAGAGGAGGATGAGCCTGTTATCTCGACGGTGCCTCCTTCGTTGAGTATGCCACCAGCTTCAACCGTTGTTGGCGCCTCTTCTTTTGTCGCGCCATCTGTTGAAGCGACGACTGTGGCAACATTCTCTGCAGTTATTCCTGGAGGGAGATTTATCGATATCGCAGCCACTCCTAGCGTCCATTCAAATTTTGCCATGCTAGGTGAGCAGTATACTAGCATTTTCTACCTCACTTTAAAAATGCTGATATCAATGGTGATGAAGAAGAACCTATGTTTTGAGGCTCTGAAGATGTCCTCCCAGCTTGCGATAACGCCGATCTAAAATTTCAACGACACTGGGAGAGCTGATGCGCTGGAGCAAATAGTTAATGGTTTAGAACAACCCATTAACGAGTATTTGCAACTATCCCGAGGCATTATTGATGACCTGAATCAGGCTAAGTACGACTCCTTAACTGCAGAGCTTGCTGGGCAGATAGAAACTCTGAACAAATCCATCCAGGAATAACAGCAGGAGATGGATCAAGAGCGGGCTATCTTGGTGGATTGTATTCCTCAGCTAACTAAGTACCAGGCCGAATATGAGGGAGATGCAGCGAATGTTCGAGATTTGGAAGTTGAACTCTCTCAGGCCAGGGAGAGGCTTCTTAAGACATAAGCAGCTCGTGATGTATTTAAGGGCCAAGTGGAAATAGCTCAGCAGAACTTGACGCGTACTGGTGTCATCCATACCAGTTTTGTTGATGCTCAGTCCGAACTATCTCGCCTGAGCGATCACGAGACACGACTGGAACAGGCTCGCAGTACTATTTTGAACTCCAGGAATGAGAGAATGGCTGCTTTGGCGCGACATATTATGGATTTAACTGCTCCTCCCCAATGATGTACCTTCTTGTTTCTCCTGTAATTTCTCGGAGATAATAAAGACACAATTTCTGACTTTGGGGACCCATCACTTTAGAATATGATAGGCTAAGATGAAAGTGATATCAGAGGTATCATTAATATGACATACTTTTGTTAAGGTTTTGCTGAATGTAAATCTTATTAAGAGGTAATATGAACCTGATAGAATATAATCCAACTAAATTTGTATACTAAACAGTATCAGAGGTAATATGAACATGATAGGTTTACAAATTAGTTAAGCATATCCATTAAGAGGTCATACGAATCTGATAGAATATGATCCCGCTAACCTTTGTGCATGGTATCGTCAGAATAAGATCTTCGTCATACTCCGTTAAACGAAGTAGAAAAAGTATAGTACTTCTTCGGGAATTTGCAGTTAATAGTAGCCAAAAAATTTTATTAGGCTTGGCTAATCTGTAAGTGCCATTTGCAATCATATAAGTGCCCTTCCATTTCTTTATGATTATTTGTGCGAACTTTGGCTTGTTGAGGACATCTCATTGGGGGATCTTTGGTGGACCTATTATTTGTTGCGCACGTTGAGTATAAATAATAAGTTTGAAACAAGTCCTATCAGAGATAGTATGGATGTGATAGGTTTTGTGGTTTGGTAAAGACATCCTACTAGGGAATTTTTTGTGGACCCATTACTTTTTGTGCACGAGAGTGCAAGTAATAGGTTTGAGACAAGTCCTGCCAGAGGTAATATAGACACGATAAAATACGACTCTGTGGGGATGAAATAGGGACTGACCCTTTCTTCGCTGAAAAAAATGAGGATAGTTCAGAGGTAATATGGACATGAACATTTCGTTTTCCATTACGGGCATTCCACAGGGGAATTTTTGTGGACTTTATTACTTCTTGTGCACTAGAGTACAAGTAATAAGTTTAGGACAAGCCCTGCCAGAGGTAATATGGACGTGGCAGTTTTTGTGGATTTAACACCACTGGCGTACTTAGAGTTAAGTACAGGTGTTAAGTTGAGATGACAACCGATATCAGAGGTAATATGGACATGATAGTCGATAGCCAAAACTCGGAGGGTTTGTTCAGAGGTAATATGAACATGACAAACTTTTGAGTGTGACTCCACTGGGGATGAAAGTATACATCTGCTCAGAGGTAATATGGACATGGCAGTTTTTATGGACTTAACACCACTGGCGTACTTAGAGTTAAGTACGGGTATTAAGTTGAGATGACAACCGATATCAGAGGTAATATGGACATGATAATCGATAGCCGGACCAGGAAGGTTTGTTCAGAGGTAATATGTACATGATAAACTTTTGAGTTATGACTCCACTAGGGATGGAAGTATACATCTGCTCAGAGGTAATATGGACATGACAGTTTTTGTGGACTTAACACCACTGGCGTACTTAGAGTTAAGTACGGGTGTTAAGTTGAGATGACAACCGATATCAGAGGTAATATGGACATGATAATTGATAGCCTGACCAGGAAGGTTTATTCAGAGGTAACATGGACATGACAAACTCAGCTGGGGAAATAAAAAAATGTTTGGATAATAGTTCAGAGGTAATATGGACGTGAACTCATGTCCGAAAAATTCACTGTGGAGTGATTTTCCTGAGTGGGGATAAACCTGAAGAATCCGCTGGGGAAACTTTAGGGACTCATCATCCGATATTTTCTTGAGGGAGCAAATTGTTATGTTAGAGTGAAATCAATTTGTAGTGATTGTCACCTCGTTTATAAATACAAAGTGACGACTTTGGCGTCGATCAACTCCTGGATTTTCTTTTTTAGTACATAGCACGCCCTTGTAGGGTGATGAATGTACCGATAAAAGAGACAATAATCAGGGTCATCGACTTTGTTAGCCCTCTCAGGGTATCTGATGTTGGGTAGCCGAAGTTTGTGTTCCTTCGTCAATATATTGAAGATTTCAATAATGTCATCTTCATTGAAGGAGAAAGTCTCTTTTGGCCTTCGGGCTCCCGATGCCTGAGTTTTACGATCTTCCAGGAAGGTCTTCACCGTTGCATCATCTTCGGACTCAGAGGGAATTCTACTCCCAGCGTTGGATGCTGCTATGTTTTGTCGAAGTAGAATACCCCCAGACATATCGTGGCGTTTGTCCACAGAAGTTGATTTAGAAGGACCTGCCTCTGGTTGTATAGGCTCAGACTCTGAAGGTTTGGAGTTTGCATGAGATGCAGTATACCCCAATCCAAAACGAGTTCGTTGACAGTAGGGATTACCATGCAACGGTATTCTTCTGCCTTTTCCATAGTTGAGGCCTTGTTTCAACTTCAAATCATAACCCATGCTTTGTATAATCTTTAAAGTCTGTGGGCTATATCTGTGGATTTGTATTTTTCCACCATCAGACTCGTGAGATCCTTCTTGTACAATCGGTCTGCTTCGCATGCGACCGAAGACTATTGGATGCTGGTCATCGTGAGTTGGTGGAACAATAAAGACAGAATCTTCATGTGGCCCATATGTCATGACGACATTAGATGTTGACGCATCTTCCCACATGATCTCCCCACGCTTCGTAGTCAGGGGAACTGAATCCTGGTTATGACTCTTGTCTTTGCATTTCTGGATCAAGAAATTACGCAAATCAGTGATATTAGCAGAAGAAGAAGGCTTATTCTAATTTTTTACATCATTAGGCCTGTGGAGATTAGGAACCAGAATACTTTCTCTGCCATATGAGTAGAGCAGTTCAGCCATATGAGTAGGATATGATCCATGAGGAGCATATCTATCCACAGACTGGGACTTCTTTATGCTGAGGGGCTTAACCTGGCGTATTGTGGAACTTTGCTCAGGGTGGCGTAAAATTGAGGAAGTCCTCAATCGGCCATCAGCATCTCGCATAATCTGGAGAGTGGACAGATTCTTCTCTTGATGGCGTAAAGGCCGAGAGGTTGGGAAGTCCGCCACTTGTTTTCCCTTGTGGCGATTGCAAGGACCATCTGCCTCCTTGTAGAGGGGAGATGTATTTTTACGCGCGGGGCGCTTTTAGAATTTCTGAATTAGTGCTGGGCATTATCAGAAATTTTGTCTGCCACGTCACAGACAAGAGACAAAGTTTTACGTGCAGGGCGCGGAGTAGAATTCTAGATTAGCACTGAGGCATTGCCAAAAACTTTGTCTACCACGTCACAGACGGGAGACAAAGTTCTACGCGCGGGGCGCAGAGTAGACTTCTGGATTAGCACTAAGGCATTGCCAGAAGTTTTGTCTGCCACATCACAGACGGGAGACAAAGTTTTGTGCGCGGGGCGCAGAGTAGACTTCTGGATTAGCACTGAGGCATTGCCAGAAGTTTTGTCTACCACGTCACAGACGGGAGACAAAGTTTTACGTGCGGGGCACACAGGTTGCGATGCTACAACCTTGTTGGTCGGAGAGAGAGAGTCGGCCGGAATGGTAGGGGATGTCCGGGGCATCCACACTTTACGTAATTTCCTGTTGTCTTGGACAGAGAGGGAATGAGAGCTACCCCCTGCTCGAAGCATGTCTTCGTAAGCTGATTGGTCGAATTGGACGACCAAGGTCTTCTTCATTGATCCTACTGATACAGCATCGTGTTGAGCAATGGCTTTCTCGTCAGAT
This sequence comes from Iris macrosiphon, assembly GCA_036927795.1. Classification (NCBI taxonomy): domain Eukaryota; kingdom Viridiplantae; phylum Streptophyta; class Magnoliopsida; order Asparagales; family Iridaceae; genus Iris; species Iris macrosiphon. The sequence continues at coordinate 143,944,335 of JAYESA010000002.1, read as the reverse complement.
GAGAAAGTAGTCTCCAACAGAGTCACCATCTTGTGTTTGATAATAAACGAAAGAAATGAAGCTAGGTTTATACGAATCCCTTTCTTTGGTTTACAAACAAGAAAAAGAAGTACAATTAATCCTATATGAGGATGTTAAGTACAAAAGTTTGATTATGGAGAAATATTGCTATAGGAGTCTGATCTGCGGTCGATCACTTTGTCCCTTGGACCACACGATGATGAAGAAGTGCCGTAGAAGACGAAACAAGAAGCTTCAAAGACTGCAGTAGGGGTTGAACTCTCGTTGCAAAAGCTCTCTTAATGTACTCTCCTTTCTTAAAAAAATCTTCGACCTTTTTAACCCCTTTTTGACCTCTCTGGATTCCCGTGACGGAGGTCTCTATTTATAGAGTTCAGCTACCGTCGACGTAGAAGCCGAACAGGAGAATGCACCTTTTACACGGCGGTTACAATAACTGCTACCCACGTATGAATGATCTTCTGAATCGGCGTGTAACGCATGTCCCATTATGAGGTAATGCGTATAACTACTCGTCAAAGATCACGGCATGCAAGCCATGTAGATAACTGCTCCTCGTGTAGAGATGATTGGCGTAAAGGCCAAATAACTGTCTCGTTGGCGTAAAAGCCAAATAGCTGCTCTGATGGCGTAAAAGCCAAGTAGTAGTCAAGTTGGCGTAGAAGCCAAATATCTGTCATATTGGCATAGAAGCCAAAATAGGCATAGAAGCCTGATGCTTTGCAAATATAGCCTGATTTGGCATAATTCGAGGAGATAGCGTACAGCGTTCTCCTATAGCTGAAAATAGCCAGGTCGGCGTATTTTGTAGAGATAGCGTACAGCGTGCTCCTATAGCTGAAAATAGTTAGGTCGGCGTAATATACGGGGATAGTGATGTGGACATATTAGCCCTAATTGTAGCTCACCCAGTCTTTGAAAGTAGAACCAAATTTCGTGCATTAAATACAGAGATCTGCCCCCATCACGCGCATTAACTGCAGAGACGTGCCTCGAGCTCTGTACGAAGGACAACTTTCGACGTGGCGGTTGGTTTTGTCTCTTCCTGAGCGTAAAAGCTCACTTCTGCCTATGTAAAATAGGCAGCGTATCCTTTGGATGCGTAGATGACGTCTTATATCGAGCTTGGTGTCACTAAACGACAGTTTGGGGCTCTGTGCAGAATTATCATAACAGCCGTCCTCTCGGTCGTCGTGTTGTACTCTTTGTCAGGAGTCAGGTTCACTGCTTGATCTGACAGGTTTATTCGAGGAATACGAAGAGATCCTCGTACAACTTCCCGCTGCATTAAAAGCAAGCAGGTTTTACGCCAAAGTGGCGATGTAACAACCTTTTTTACGCCGAAGCAGTCTGGAAATACTGCATTACGCGAACTGTTCTGGAGCTATGCTTTACGCTGAATAGTGTTGAAGCTCTGCTGTACGCCGATGGCTCTGGAGTCATATTTCACGATACCCAGTGCTGGAGCTCTATTTTACGCAGGCTTCCTCTATATTGAGGGTTTTACACGCATGATTCTCCAGCATATTTTTCATGCTTCTACACAACCCAAGAAGCTTGTTTTTAGTTATTTTATATATGTATAACTCTTTAGAACCTCGTTTAATCTTGCCTTTCGTAATAGGTCCTTACGATGCCAGTTTGAACCTCAATCCTCGCTAATTGCTCAGGATGTCAGGCGAGTACATTCACTGATAGTTTTCATTATCTGATAATTATTTTGATTCAACTTCTAGTATAGTATTATCTGATTTTCTAGCATGAAATTGATTAGTATTTTTGGATTCATTTACTTGCGACACGTATATTTTATGTTTTTGGCCTCTATTTCTGGAATCACCTACTAGCATCACTTTAGGACTCACTACAGGCTTCACTAATATTTCTTGCTGGACTCATATTTATTTTACGTGTCGGGTCTTGGATTCACTTGTACTTGTCGGGACGGAGAAATACTCGAGTAGACATGTAAACATTCCCAAATTTGGAATCACTCCCTCTGGTCTAATCTGGAATGATAGCAGCCGTACGCCCAGTGTGCGGTGAGCCGTACTTACCCCTAGCCATTTACATGTCAAAACTGGTATTTTAGAGATACTAGTTCATTCTTTCTAGTCTGGTCTCACTTACTCTTTATGGACTGAACTTATTATAGTTACTCTTGCTGGACTCACTTCACGTCATTGTGCACACACTTGCTCTTAGTTTAGATTTTTTGTATCCTGCAGTCATTATTATCTTGCTTCTGATTTTTATGCATCTTTACCTTTATGCACCAATATATATATATATTTCTTTGTTCATACTTCATTTCCTTCACCTTGTGCTACTTGCTACAACTGCTTTATAGTTTTTATCATTTAACTGGAATTGCTGTTAGAGGTGTACTTGCTCCAATCCTGACTGGATATGTTTTTTAGATGATCCAAAAAATTTGTGTCCGATGTTTTATGGATCTCAGCCTGTCAATGGTGCAGACAGGGACCCCTTAGTTCAGGAATGATTTCTGGGTTGGTAGCCGGGATCACTAGGACCTCAATTGTATTTATTAGCTTTTGGTACCAAATTTGTTCTCGACTTTTGGTTTAAGACTTTGTATTGTATTTGATTTAGGATATATTATTATTATTTTATTATTGTTAATGTCTTTAATAGTAGTTGTTGTTTAGATTTTGTAGTTGTTAGACTTCCTTATTATCTTATCGTGCTTAGATCATGATTGAGTATTTGTATTATCTTTATCATATTGTTCCTCCATTTAGAATTGAGATCTTGGCAGGTACTTATATTATTGTGTGAGATTGTTAGCTAGATAGTAGACCTAGACAACGTTCTATAGCCGATGTTATGGTGTAGGCTGGACGTACCCACGACTCATGCCTAATTTTTTGGGTGCGGGTCGTGACAATTAATTAGGCAGACGACCCTATGTCGAGTGAAAGAACCAGAATGACCGGCTTTATCATATTGCTTGAACAAGCTATAGAACTGGGGCATCAAGACTTAGAGTTTGACTTGGGACATTAACGAGTGTTATATCTGACCCGAATGGATGAACGCTAGTCGGTTAGCCCAAATAGATCGTGCTTAACGGTAGTGCAAAACTTGAATTAAGTTGGAATAGAAAATGATATGGAAATTAATTAACCCTGTCGGAGTATCCGTGTGATTTATAAAACGAGAACCATTAAGATTTTCGTAAGTAGCTTGTCCAATTTTACTATCTCTAAGTTTAGTTGAATGCATATGTTTGAGGGATGCCTTGAACGTGTGCACGATCAAAGACTCAATGATATGTGAAACTTGAGTGCTAAGACTTCGCTATCGCTAAGTTGGTTGACATGCATATGTTTGAAGGACACTTTGAATATGTGCAAGATCCAGACTCGCGATATGCTGACCTCGAATGCTAATGCAAGTGAATATCCACATGGATAAGTATAACGACTTTGTATAAGTTTGCCTTATCCTTAGATCATCATTCAGATGGATTATAACGTACCCCGCGTCAAGCAATATATTCCGCGCTAAGGCACAAATGTGACCAACCCAACATACACGCGACACGGCGTAAGGAACGAATAAGAGATCCGTTCGAACAAATCAGATCTAGTGGTACCGATTACTTTGCTTGGGATAGATTCGATAGTACGATAGAACGACTTGCGCTCAGGAAGTCTTGAGGATGAGACTTTTTCTAAGTGGTGTATAATGTAACGACCCGTTCCACTCAAGTGGATAGTCAATTCAAATGAAAAAAGTGCAACATCCTGTCCCGCTTTGCTCAGCGAGAATACTCGTTTAAGGTAAAAGAATTTTCTGACTTGGACCTTCAGGAGTTCTGGCTTAGGCTTTCAAAGGCTTGCTCGGAGTATCATTCGACCGAGGCAAAATATCACTAAGGTGGGTGGCTAGGACAAACTTGTCTTTGCTTAGCCAGCATACTTAAAATATGGACGATATACGCTAGTCGCTAGGTGAATCATCCCCTGCATGCTAATAAGAATCCAATGCACCTAGATAAGAGAATAATCCCAACTTGTATTGCTTGTGTTAGAACATAAAATAAAACTTGGTCATATATAGACCCTCGCATGCTCCTTTTGTCTTGTGCAACTAGACCCCACTACGCCTCGAGTAGAATCGTTGTATGCTCTTCAGAGTGCACTGCTGCACTTGCTACACTGTACGACCCTAGATTATGTCGCTCGGTATGTCCCTTTACGGTTTCACTCCTCGACTTACCCTTAGGCCCAAGCCAACGTGAATGCTTATGTTTACACAAATGCATGCTTGCCTGCTTATATATTAACTTATAATATTGCCTCGATTTATTACTTGTCATAATGATACTTATGCCACAAATCAAGTAACACTATCGCGTATCGTGCATGCATTCGAGTTAGCCAAAAGACTATCAAATAGTCCTTCTGTGCAATATGAACCTGCAAGTATCCGGGACTGTTGGGTCGCTAAGGCAGTCCTTACACCAGGGGAATGCATTAAGGCAAGTTGTTCACTGAACGAGAATCATGTCAAGCAAATCAAGGAACACAGCTTGTGGAGCAATACTTATTCAGAGTAAGAATCAAGATTCAAGTATCTCATGTATCTCGTGTATCTCGTGCATCTCATGAATCAGGAAGACCTTAGAGACTTGTATGTCATGGATAACTTATGCACAAGGGTATAAGTTCTGTGGATGGTTGTTGGGGCACTGGCACCGATCCGATCCGGGCGGAGATTCGTGTGTGGTCATCTCGTGCCAGGCTTGGATGACTTGTAGCGCATCGTGTACTCTCATTGCTTGCCATCTTCATCAAGACCAGTCCATTATGACCGTGCCAGTGACCACTCATATAGATAAGTCATTCTCGCTTAGCTGCAACCCGTGTACGAGTTATCGTATCGCATCGAGAATATCTAAAACACCTGAACGATCATGAGTATAACACACATGTACATATGGAGCACTTGAACATCTTATGCAACACACCTGATAATCTGTATGCTCGTGCACCCAAAATATAATCTCACGCTGAAACACTTGTGTTTGCATATGCTATTGCCCCTGGATTTCATATATACGCTCATGCTTGTATTAACTTGGTTTGCCTTGGACAGGGAAGGACAAATGATAAGTTGGCAAGGCTCGCCGTATTACCTCTTATATCGCGTGACGCACTGCCACACGAGACAAGCTATTCAACATTGTCATGAAACTAATCCTAAGGCAAGATTAGAAAGATAACTAAATAGATGGTGCACGAAACCTATATAACGTATTTGGATTTATCGAGCGGGCGAGTAGCCTCCCCACCAGTGCATTCATGTACTGATAACCCACCAGATTGCTTGCAGTATACGGAAGAATCTCGTTCGGTGCGGATACCCCCTTCGAAAGTGCTAATGCGTGGAGTTCACTCTGGATCCTTCGAGCGTTGCATCCAGAACTGAAGCACATATACAAGACATAATATTGGAACATTGCCTACATCATTCTACAAATATAGCTACTTGGCACGCTTTTACTTTTTTAGATAGAAGCTTGAGCGACTTGTAATCTCGGCCTAGCGTCGCTTGTAACACTTGTTCAATATAAATAAAGAGTTTGCTTTACTTCTATACTTGTGTTATTCAATGCTCCCACTATTAACGACTCTGTGAACTTGTTACCAATCGCTTATGCATTTATATTTCTGCTGCACTCGGACAATCTATCCGACTCTATGGCTTATACCTCTTACCCCCTGCATGGACCATGACCTTGCACGGGCGCAACTTACGCTCGTGTGGCATCACACCCAGATGGGTCAAGTGATCGTCCCGCGGGAGGGCTGGCGCGGTGATTCGCGCCTAGCAGGGACGGCCGATTAGCTTGTGGGAGATCGGGACGTGACATTTCTTGGGGACCAAAATTATGTATACAGTTCATCTTGTTTGCTTGAAAGAAGGATAGTCCACTTGATGCACTTGTTTTGATTCAGATAAACAATCCACCAGAGATAACTTTTGTTCCTAAGAGATCAAATATGGTACACGATACATGCTGCGCACTGCACGATAGAAAACTGTCCTGGTTGTATATTTAAATGTTTGAATATTCAAACTATTTCCAAAGCTATATTTTCAAAAAAAGTAAAGTGACTCTAATCATATGCTGCATGAAATAAACCTAGGTAAAAGTAACAAGATCACTAGTAATGTAATATTTTGCCATATGCTTACTTAGTGTTGGTTTCAGGAAGTGTTGCTTCTGTTCGTTGATTTTATACTTACTAGTACTTTCTTTAAAGTTCTGATCCACCGACAGTTTGCTTGTTCGCATGTGTTGGATCGTCCGAGGAAGCGATAGCCGTGCCTCATCCCCAGGACCCAAAAATTTGGAGTCGATGCCTTATTCAAGCTTTGGCCTTGTGCAAGCACAATTTTGGTTTCCAATTTGCTGCTTCTGTCTTGAATATGCTGCTTCTGTCTTGAATAGTTTACTTTCCCTTATTCAAGCTTTGGCCTTGTGCAAGCACAATTTTGGTTTGCACGGCATCACGCCCGTACGAGGACGGTCGGTCCCACAAGGACCCAAGCGAGGATGAACGACCCCTGCAGGATCGAGGTGTGACATAATGCTATCAAAGTAACTCGATTCTTTGTCCATTCCATTGCCTTCGACTCAGAAATGTCCCTGAAGACTGAGAGTAAGAACCGCCTGAGGTGTGGGTCATATTCCTTCCTCCAGTTCTATCCACGATTCTTTAGGAGGTATACTTATGCCTCCTTGCTGCTCACAATACGACATCAAAAGTCTGGAACTCATGCGGCTCTACGGTCAATATGATCTCCAGGTGAAGTCCCTACTGGAACCTCCTTGCTCTATCCAATTTCTTCAATTTCTTCAAGTGGGAGCAAACCGACTTAGTCTGCAGAACTCTGCCGCATAGCCGTTGACAGTCCTGCCCATTTTCTTCAAGTTGTTAAATCTTTGTTGAAGATCATAATGCTATACCGCGTCAAAATACCTCGTCTGGAACCCCTCGTTGAAGATGGCCCAAGGGACGGGTACTGTAAGAGATATCATCTATGTTGCTCACCGGTCTCGGGCCAAGTCTAGCAACTGCTGTCAAACTACGGATACTTGCTCTCTGTCAGGCACTCCTGCTGCCTTTAAGATATCTTCAATGTCCTAAAGCCACGCATAAGATATAATCTCATCTTAGGTACCATAAAAATATGAGGGTTGGGGCGCTTGAAGTTGCTTGCTGTGTTTGGGTTACGATGCCTGTCTCTCTCTAAGGCCTCATATACTGACTGGGTGAGAGCGTCACCCCATCGCTCTTGATATGCTAGCAACTGCCTGATGATCCCCATCAGGGCCTAGGTATCACTTTCTGCATTAGTGGTTACTGGCCGGACTTCTATTACGGGTAAAACTGGTGGCTCTGGATGGACATGTTGTTCCACATCAAGAGCCATCCTTGACTCGACTTCAGAATATAGCGACTGTACCGCAAAGAGATGCTGACCGGTTGGTGGTTGTCCTGCTATCCGCAAAACTCTAGTGGGCTGATAGGAAGGACCAAGAATAGCGTCCCTAAAAGATAGAGAACATTAGGATCAAATCGGAAGGACATGATAGATCGAGGATCAAAGTAGATGATGAATCAAGATTTTTGGGATATAAATTCGATGTTGGAGGAGATCACTAAAATAAATATTCATACATATATATACATCAATCTAGTATAGCTATCAACTATTAGGCATTATCTAATACAACTACTATACTCTAATAACTACAATACCCACTGATATATATATATATATACAGTCAAGAATCTAACTAATACACCAATCTATATAACTATTAACTAATCAAGAATTTAACTAACTACTACCAAACTAACCCCACTGAACTAACTAATACACCTAACTTCCGCCTAACTGAAGTTGCTGAAATCTGAAGTTGATACTACTGCTGAGTTGCTGTGAAGGCTTGCTGCTGCTGCCGGTATATTTGTTGCTGCTGCAGCTATGGCTGCTCGTTGTTTTGCTATTGCGTAGCTGCTGCTATTGCGTAGCTGCTGCTATTGCAGCATGCGTAGCTACTAATATTGCAGTATTGCGTAGCTGCTGCTGTTGCAGCATTGCTGCCTATGCACTACCTGCTCCCCGACTGCTGCTACCTACTGTACAACATATGGCTGCAGCTGATGCATCAACTGCCCGCACTCTGCATCCTAGTTGCTTCAATGTTCACTGTCCGAGCCCCCCTCTTATCAAACACATGGCCATATATATATATAAATATATATATATATATATATATATATATATATATATATATATATATATATATATATATATATACACTCTCCTAAAGTATCAATCTATATATATAACACTCCTCTCATATATATATATATATATATATATATATATATATATATATATATATATATATATATATAAACATACATATGTAGATATTTTACCCATATATACATATATATATCCAACATACACACTTACATTATACATATAGATACATATATATACATAGGTAGATATATTACTCCCTCTCTATATACATATAGATATAGTATTCCCATAGCCATATACATATATATCAACCATATGCATATAGATACCTATACTCATATACTATATACATATACATAACACTATATCTATACACATATGTATACATATATTACAAATAGCTAAGAATAATGGAAATTGAATCTAGAAATGCAATACAACAAACACGTGGAATATCTCACACCCGTATCACACTAGATCTATGATACGCTTGCAATACGAGTCCACCACACAACCAAATGTATCCCCAAGGACACAAGCAAGTCTAAAATACTATGAACAATATGAAGAGTCAATTATATATCCACGTGTCCGTGTTAAAATATGACATGCTCAAAGCCCCGTGTCGGAGGAAAAACCCCCAAATCAATACGTATCACCAAATTATTGGGATACAACCTATAAGTATCCAATTATGGACACAATACTAGCCACAAATAAACAAACACATGTCAATTTGGTTTATATGACCAATTGACAAACACAACAAGTGTCAATCTTGGAATTCTTCTAAAATTGACATAAAAAGTACCATAACTTTTTCCATAAGCCTCCTATGAACCTAATTCCAATTCCTATGGGTAGCCGATGCATATGAAATAGTTTCTTATGGTTAAATCTTAGATTTAGAACCTAATTAAAAGGAAAAAACTAAATTATACCTATTGGGAGATGGATTTCTAATGCAACCTCCAAATTTGATGAAATTGGTCTTCAACTTGTTGATCCTTGCTCCTCTTTGTAGATCCTTGGTTCCTCCTTCTAGATCCTTACTCTACTAGCCTCCAATGATAATTTGGAAAAGAATTGGAAAGAAATTTGATAGGTAATTGATGTGGGAATGAAGGAATTTGGTTGAGAGAAATTCTAGATCTAGATTTGAAATAAAAAAGGAGAGAGAAACTTTTTTCCCTCTTTTATATTGGTCGGCCCCCTTGGCCCCTCCCTGAAGATACTATAAAATATCCATTACACCCCTTGGGCCCTCTCATGAAGAAATAATTGAGGAGGGAAGGTTCTAGTCTAATAGTTTAATTAAATTAATCATCATCCTAATGAATGGGCTTCTAATTTGGCTCAATTCTAACTAATAGTAAATGTTGGTCCATGCAAGTAATCTAAACTAGTTAGGTCCACTAACACAAGCCTAAAATAATAAACTAGCATCTAATATTAAATAATTAATACAATAAATAATTATAAATATGCACAATATTTAATTAATTATGAAATTATTAAAATATCCTTTCCTAGAAAATATGGTAGTGACACTAGGAAAAAGAACTTTTATGTCTCAATCATTCAAATAAGTAGCACTAATATATAACATTTCAGAATAATCAGTGATGCATCCAAAATACCATATCAGAATATTCTTTAGAGATCTAGAGTACAAAATGATGTGCCAGATGAAAGATCAAAGTATATATTATAGTGAGTCAGCTGTAGTCTGAATATATACACTCATGTAAGAAACTAGTGTCCAGATTTGCCGGCTAATAGGTATCGGTTGGTAAATATCCAAAAGAATATAGTTTACAAAAGACGAGCAGTAAATAAAGGAACCCACTCGTGACCCTCAGCAGTCATCCTTCTGGTGTGTGACATCAGTGAGGGTGAGATAAGCTTGATCCTCAGGTGCTGTCTCTAAACCTGGCCATAAAAAAGCAGTAAGATTAGACCCTAAATAGCAAGTACCACAAAAGAAGCACGAAATGAAGAACCAAAACTAGATCTATAGAATGAGATGCATGAGCCAACAATCAATGGCATATGTCATATCCATGACATGATACGACATCCATTTTAATAAAAAAGGATAGGAAATGCCCATACACATCAAGATAGAATATGACCAGTGATTATGGTCAAGCTAAAATAATTATGCGTCATAGTTTCAATCCATAGCCTATCATAACACAACAGCGCAACCCAATAACCAAATAAGGACATAAGTTGAACCATCATGCCAAAATAGTCTATGTCCCTAATTCCACTCAACAGAAGGCACGATACACAAACAAAGATACAATATAAGAGAAATAATATATCTTTAGTCATTGGAATATCGTAACACAATGACGCAACCAACAACCAAACAAGGACATAGGTTGAATCATCATGCCACGATAGCCCACTTCCCTGGCTAGGCACATATTACAAGCAATTTAAACGGTCATTCATGTATTACGGCTTAGTATATGATCTTTGGGTTATCCCAATAATGTAATATATGAGTATCCTTATACCGTACCATAATCGAGCAGGGCTGGCTGAACCAATGATATATGAGCAAGAATACATGTAAAAGTTGCACCAGTTCCGTGCAAGGGCCCTGAGCTAATTAATGATCAGTAATAGTTCCAGGCTTTCGAAAGGAAAGATACTGGCTCAATCTTATATTTAGATCAAATACTGTACTCCAGCAGTGTGGATGATATACAGTATCCATGGGAGCCAGCCTTTACTCCCATCTAATTTAGGATGGCTCGATATGCACTATCTCGAGATACTGTTTCTCTTTCAATGCTAGTAATTAAGTTTCTTAGTTGACCCTAGGTTAATTAGAATTGTATGCTATGGTCATATGAATATTCCTTCTTCGATGTCCTAACTTAAGTACGGGCACTCTTGATATGAACCCATATAATCACTCGAAAGTTAAATCTGGATTCATCCAAATGTGATGCAACAATCAATACTATCTAGCCACAGCTAAAGTCACTATCCAACTACCAGATGCATGGAAATAATTATATATATCACGTAGTAGGAGTATGTGGCATGATGGTTCACTACATATCAAGTAGCACTCTCAGTACGATCAAGTGTATCAACACGGATACAATAGTCAGGACAGGAACAAGTTCTAGTATCAAGATCATTGACAAGTTATTAGGTAGCAAGTTATTCAGGACATGATAGTTTAATCCTGGTCACATTAATTTGTCACTTTATTATATCGATGAATGAGGATAAGAGTAGTGTGAGAACCCCTCGAGATCAGATCCACAATCCTTAAACCAAACATGGACTTGGGTTGCAGAATATCACCCGAGTTGAATTATGCCTCTTATTCTATCTAACGTATAATAAGGTAATCAAGGAAAAGTAATCTAATTAGCAAGTTAAATAGCAAGTTCATATAGGGCTACATCTATAGGTCTCATGTCAGGTACTTAGTCAATTTAGCATATAGTCATAACTAGGTTATTAGGTCCATATACATTCAAGATCAAAATATAAGTCATCCATATCCTCACAATAATTCAACCAACGTAAATGTTAAACCAAGCAAAGGGCCCAACGTGAGCAGAAAAAAGTAGGCCCATAAAGCAAGTTGGCACACAAATATACAAAAGTAAGCTTGGCGCACAAAATTACAGAAATAAGGTTGGCACACAAAGCAAGAAAGTGCACGAGTTACAAAGTGGTGGCTTACTTTATCAAGTTAACCAACACGACAAACTTAAAAAAAATGCACGGGCAAGAATTAGGCGTGCTTTCAAAGAAGTGCACGAACAAGCTAGCAAAAAGAGAAAATACACAATCTGAGGTCAAAGCTCGACGGTCAAGAAACTCGTATGTCGAGGAGCACACAAATCAATAAAACAGAAATCGAAAAACCAACCAAACATTCGTCCCTAAGAAAACAAAGAGGGAAAAAAGTGCGCGAGCAAACCAAACATAGAAAAAGTGCGCCATCTGACAAAATATAAAAAGGTGAGCCAGATTGCCAAACGCAAAAAAAGTGCACTGACTGACTGTGGCACACTTTCTCTTGGTTTTCCAGGGAGAACGTTGATTGAACACGTACCAAAGTGCCAACTGGGTTTTCTCACGAAAGTGCACCACTAACTCAAGGAGTGTGACTGGCGCACTTTTGCTAGAAGACTGAGTGCAGTATGATTAGTACGCACGAAGAGTTGGGACAGCACACCAATGCGCCCAAAGTGAAACATATGTATTTCTAAGACAAAGGGGTTCTCTTGCATAATATTTATAGAGCATTGTTCTTATACGTATTGTATCAAGTTTCAGCACTGAACTTAGCTGGACTCAAAATCAAATATGTCCAAAAGCAAAGTTACATAAAATATATAAAATAATTAGTTTTATAAAACATAAAGTTTTGGGAGATCAAAACCTAGAAAAATAAAAGTGAACCCATAGAACCAAACTCAGGTCCATACAATTCCAACCAAGGAAATTAAGAACAACAAGTATTAAAGATGAAGGGGTGCTCGGTCCCAATAATATGAGATAGAAATAAACAGGAAATATTAAGAACTAATAGCATGCATAAATCCATAGTTTTTTTTCTTATGCAAGATGTACTTGCCTACGGAGTGAGAGAGAAAACCTAAGAGAGCAAAGATGTTAAGAAAATAATAAGTAGAGAGAGAAATAGGAATATATAGGTTTAGGTTTAAAATATGGACCGTTGGATCACTCAAACCCATCCAAGCCACACATATCACCAACCCAACCAACCCTACTCTCTCCACAACTCGGGTCCACTCTAAACAATGGTCGGGCTAGCAAATAATATGCACCAAAGTGTGCCAAGGATAATATGCACCAAAGTGCACTGGGAAAGGAGCTGACAATATGTGGCACCTATAGCCCATCAGCATGATGGCTATAAATAAGAGCAACTTTGACGTTCTAATGGATGGTTTTTCTACTTCAGAGACCATACCCCTCCAGGCAAGCTACATACGTGCACACAATCTCAGATGAGAGAAGAGAAAAGAAAGAATCCCCTATTCCCTAGTCGGACCCTCAACAGAGTAAAAGAGTCATTAAAGTACTCGATCTCCATCTCCACATTATTTAGATCAAAAAAATTGTACTTAGATTTTCTATCTAGAATTTTTTATACTTTTTATTGTTATTAAATGAAGGTTTTCCAAACTTACTTCAATGGCAAACAATAGGACACAGAAGTGAGGCAGGCACTCTGTGAAGCCCGCGATGGTACTAGCGGTGCACACCAACCCTGTCCTAAGTTACAGGATCATCTACAGCATATGGGTTATTATTGGCCCACTATGGTGGAAGATGCCATCGATTATGCGAAGAAGTGCAAGATATATCAAATCTATGCAGATTTTATCCACCAACCTTCGGAGTTCCTATACCCCACCATGGCGTCTTAGCCATTCGAAGCATGGGACATCATCGGACCAATTAGCCCTCCATCATCCAAAGGGCACCGATTCATCCTAGTCATAACTGACTACTTCTCCAAGTGGGCAAAAGCAGTACCGCTCGTTGAAGTGAAGACATCAAACATGATTATCTTTGTCAAGCATCACGTCAACTATTTCTTTGACTTACCTCGAAGCATCATCCACGATAATGGCCCTAAATTCGTAAGCCATGGCTTTTATCAATTTTGCAATAAAAATCGAATCCAGAACATTGCTTCAACGGCCTACAATCTGTCTGTTAATGAATTGGTATAAGTGTTCGACAAGACTATCATGAATCTACTCAAGAAGTTTATTTCGTCCAATAAACCCGACTAGAACGAGAAGCATAAAGAATATCTCGGGGCCTATTATACAACAGTTCGAACCCCAACTGGCAGTATGCTATTCTCCTTAGTCTACGGGAGCAAAATAGTACTTCCCCTAGAAGTCCAAATTTCCTTGCTTTGGGTGTCCCTCACCAACCAATTAATAGCTGAGGACAACTATCTTCGATGTTTATAATAATTGGAGGCACTCGATGAAAAATGCCTCATAGCTCAACAGCATATTGAGATCTATCAAGCACGCATTTCTGAAGCCTTCAACAAGAGGGTAAAGAAAAAAGTATTCCAAGTTGATGATCTCGTCTTAACGATAAGAAGACCGATGGTCATGACACATAAAATGATTAGTAAATTCCAAGCTAAATGGGAATGCCCTTTCATGCTAAAATTAATGCATACCAGCTCGCAAAGCCTAATATAGACTTATTAACGATGCCGAGCAATGATAAGTTCCTCAAAATATACTATGTCTAAGCAAGACATGTACCCCCCTTTATCTCCAGCTAGTCAATTGGAATATAAAGAGTCGGCATTTCTATTTCATCCCCAGCAGGTATAAATATACAGTATTAAAACTTGTCCCCCACAATGCATCACAAATCTATTATTTTTATTCAGGAGTCCTGAATACGCAATGGATAATGGATCCCCTAAAGTTCTCCAGTGGAACAGTCCTCAGCTCCAATAAAACTTTCTCTCTAAGACCACTTACCCCAGGCAATAGTTCATGTCCATACTATCTCTGAACTATAATCTTACTAATCTCCCTAGTAGGATATAACAGCATGAGAAAACCAGTCACGTCCATATCACCTATGCCTTATTTTCTCAATTTTGTAGAGTTAATTCTTACTATGTTCACATATCCTCTGTGTAAGATATCTCTAGAAGGAATCCTATGTTTGTCATGTCCATATTATCTCTGAACAAACATTCTTGCCTATCGACTACCTATCACGTCCATAATGCCTCTGATAAGGTTATACTTCAACTTATATGTATTTGATTACTAAGTACGCAGTAGATAATAAGTCCACTAAAAAAACCCTAGTGTGATGTCCTTAATAGCTACGATATTATACTATATCAATATTACCTCTAGTATAACAACCTAAGTTTATAATAGAAAGCACGATAAATCACAAAAGCAAAGTTTTAAAAAATGGAAAGACTTTTCATTGATATTCAAGATCATGAGTACATATGATGGAAAGTTCTACATTCAGCACTTTCTATATCAAGGTGCCCCTCCGTGTTGTTTCTGCTACCGACGCGAGTAAACTTAGCAGCAGAACTCAATGCATTCTAGATCATCCCTCCATCAGACTCCTCAATACAAACCTCGATACATGGAAAATAATCCATACTGATGGATAGCAAGGGAGGGAGGATCAGGCGCTCTTCGACCATGCAGGAAGACTGAAGACAAGGGCAATCAATCAAAATCTCGTAATCAATACCGCAAACGCCCGACCGGTAGCAGATCGTATAAAAGGCAAAAATGCAGCTAGCATGCTTCATAAATAGGGTGATCTACACTCACGATAATAGATGTTCATCCTCGTATCTTGGATTAGTTCTTGATGAACTGCCACATAAAATTGGCATTCTCTTCGAATGACGAGTTTTATGATATTCTTTCATGCTCCATCATAGGCAGCACGAGTGGAGATAAAGCCTGCATAAAGAAAGTATGCCTCAGTCTCAATGAATAATATAAAAGTACGTATTTCGATACAACTGCCACATGCGACACCATGAGCACAACCGGACGCAGGACAGTGTGCCTCAAGATAGCTTAATTCTGCGCGCATGTTGTAGATTAATTTTCATCCATGCAGCAAAGCTATACGAGAAGTCTTCATGCATGTTCTAGATAATCACTCATCCTTGTGGTGGAGCTATATGAAAAGTTTATGCATCTTCTAGATGAGTTCTCATCCATTCGGCAGAACTGCGTGAAAAGTATGTGCATGTTCCTAACGGTCTCCCGTCCATGCGACAAGATTGTGAACTTGTTGTTTGCCATGAACAAAAGTTTTTACAAAACTTTGTTATAAACTATTAAAAAAAGATATTAGAAGATATCTTAAATAAGAATTTAAGTACAATTAATCTGGAGAAGTATAGCTGTAGAGATCTGATCTACAGTCGATCACTTTACCCTTTTGACCTAGATCTACAGTCGATCACGTTTACTAAAGGGTGTTAATACGAATATGCAATATTCACTGCGTTCACTGTTATATGCGTATAACCTGAGAGCATGCAACCCACATTCTGGATAGTGGGTACAAAAATCACTGATAGCATGACAGTGGCTTCCTATGCGAGAAGGGCTCAGGTCACGAGGGCAATTATTTGTATATGTCTTTGAAGGACATGGCATGTATGACACATCAACACAACCATTCCTTAGCATTTATTGGACAGTCTGAAGTTGAGATAACCATTTGCGTACTTTGGAGAAGATGGTCATACCGGCGTACTTAGGTTGAGCCAGCCATATTGACATACTCAGGTTGAGATAGTCATATTGGCGCATTCAGGGTGAAAGACAGATGTTCACGTACTCAGTGAACGGTAGCACCATTGGCGTACCATTGCTAGAGTATCTAAGTCGGCGTATTCGAAAGAGATAGCATCAACGACGTACTCTGTTCGAAGTAGCACTATTGGCGTATCATAGCAAAGTAGCATTAGTAGCGTACTTGGACTTGGGTAGCAACTTTGGTCACAAAATGATAACCTAGGTCGACGTGCTAGCAATTCTCTATATTTAATACCTTGTTGTGTCAGGTTGAGGCAGCTTTTGACATAAAAATGATGGCGTACTCTGATGAAATAGCGGCCTTGGCGTATTATAGAAAAGTAAGACCCTTGGTGTACTGAGATGAAGCCAGACGGTCGGGGTATAAAAAGTAAAATGGTAACTTCACTCGGTAGCTATATGATAACCTGGGTCGGATGCCAATGATCTTCTACATTAAAAGCCTTTACCTCTTCGACTGTTGTGTCAGACTGACAACCGTCAGGTTTATCTTAATAAATGCTTGGATGAATGGTGGCATTGTACGACACTATATTGTATTAGATCTCGATGAGCAAAGTGTGCCACTGAGATAATGCATACGGAATATGTCGCTGAAGCAAAGAACATGGAATACGCCACTGAAGTAAAGACATCCTTTGGAGTCTGAAGAGTAGTACGCCACTGCTTTTACTGAACCTGGTTTTAATCACTAATTTTGGAGAGGTATACTTTTCGTACTTCTACAAGACCCCCTTCAAAGTTTTTGAATTGTCTTTCAAAAAACAAATTCGAAATACTTTGAATTTAGAAGCATAAAAAAGTGGTTCAGATTTAGCCTGTGCTTGGTTCAGCTAGGAAAGACATGACCCATCGATTCCATACGACCGATACTGACAGATTATGCTTGATATAATCGAGGTTAATTCCTGTTATTATTCCCACCAAATGACGCTTAGAAAAGTGAGCTAACCCGTCATTTTTTAAATTTTGTGCGTTCTCCTGGAAGATAGCACGCTGACATGAGAGGGTGAACCACCACTTCTTTATCTATATATACATAAAGGACTTGAACTGTCATGGCATCTCTAAAACCACTTATCATGGCATCAAAGAAAGCTTTTGGCTGGAAACCTTGGCCACCAGTGGTGTAGCGCCCCGTTCTCCCGATGCGGAGAGCGCGGCTAAGAAACACAAGACGGTATCGTTCGATCGGGATAGATTGAATTAAGAACTCGTCCTCGTTATGGATTTGTTTCTTCGGAATCGATTCCCATATTCAGTGGACTGCGCCCCAAGGATCGGCTTAGCGGCAGAGTCAGGAGGGACCCCTCCGCTGCTATCTTTTATTGCCTCGGTTTTCGATGTCGCTTGTTGCTTTCGTGCTTTGAGTTGGTTTTGGGATTTGCTTATTTTCCTTGAACGGTTTCGATGATTTTCATTGTTTTCGTTCATAGACTTGCACTTCTATTCCGAGAATGGAAAGAGAGGAAGAAGTATTAATCGAGCTGTTCGTGTGCAGGTGAACGAGCAGTAGGCGGCTTGCGAACAGAGTCGTGAAGCGCCTCTTTCCTTCTTCTTTCCAAAATCTAAGTGAGTGGCTACCAACCCGATTAGCTAGCTCTGCTTCCAGCTTCACTCTGTTGCCCCGATCAAACTATACCAAGTAATAATAAAAGAAACCAAGATAAAAGACAAATATACTTGGTTATTATGCTTGTCAATCAAACCTGTGAACTGTTGCCTTATCGTATGCTTGTTCGTGCAAAGGTTCTATAAAACGGGCTAAATATAGAACACATATATGAAATTCTGCTTGTCTGTATAGTCGTCTGAATCGTCGGAAATGAGGCGTGCAGCGGGGGCTCGCACCCGCGCTGCACATCCGTCCGTCTTGAGACTATAAATCGTCCTTCGTGGTATTATGCCAGTGATCATCTGTATATTTAAAACCTGTTGCATACTAACTTGTGTCTTCGTTTCAGGGAAGGCATGGTAAGTATTGTGCAGGTAATTCAGACGGACAGGTAAAATCCACCGAACGGTGGCACGTTCATTTCAGTAAATTCAATATGCTGCTTAACTGTAAATGAAATAAGGCAAGATAGAAACCAACCAAATATGCATGCTTCACTAAACAACGTGTTGATTGGTATAGTCAGGCTAGCTCGCCTTCACCAGCATGTTTCGATATGCTGACCCTCGTTGAAACAGGTTCTCCGCACCAAGGCGAACCGAGCGAGGAGCCGAAGTCGTCTACCCGATCCAGTCCAACTGTTGGCGCATCTTCACCGCGTCTCGAAGCCTTTTGAAGTCCGAAGCTGCAACTCTTCATACACAAATGCAGCTCCGTGGCAAAGCGATCCTCCAGCCTGGAGGTCTTTATCGTTTTGAGTTTATAAAAGGATGTAATGTACAGGACTGCTATCTCATTTTGAGTCAACCCTTTTGTAAGCCGTTCGGCATATTAGCTAACTCGTTCAAGAGTTTGTAATAGATGTTTATTATCAATAAAGAGAACTTTTCTATGTTTCAAATCTGTGTTTCAATTTATCTGCGTACTCTGAATACGTGCTTGCTATGCAAATCATTAAAAAGCCTTGTGCGGGCGCAACTCCAGGCCCGCACGGCGGTCACGACTCGGGGGACGCCTCGGGGCGTGACATAGTGGTATCAGAGCACAGATTCAAAGTTCCTTAGACCTCGTGCTGGAAAAGTTCCTTTAACGATCAGATTCCTGTGCGAACTCTTGAACTCGCTAGGCCAAAATGAGATACGTTCAGGCAATAAGTCCATAATATATTATGATCCTAATGTAATTTACCTTCTTTTGAAGGAATGGATCAAGCGCAATCTGCAGCGCAGCCACCGATCGAAACACAAGAGAGCAGTTCGGGCAATTCGGGAAGCTCTCGAAGCCAAAGAGGCATGTCTCAAGTCGACCCGCTTGAGCGGGTAATGCAAATGTTAGAATCGCAACGACAACGAGACGATGCTCGCCAAGCTAAGCTCGAGAGTAATCTAGAGACCCGATTCTCAGTCCAACAGAAGCAGGTCGATACCCTGCATCAGATCGTTCAGACTTTGGCTGCCAACCATTCCGCCGCAACAGCAGCGACTCCGGTGGAACAGCCCGTGCTTGAAGTGGAGACGCCTCAAATCCCAAGGCCGAGGGACATGATTGCCTTCAACTTGGGCCAATTCAAGAAAGTCTGCAACACCCCGTTCAACGGGACTGAGGACCCAGTGGTAGCTCTAGATTGGCTAGCAGAACTTGAAGACCACTTCACTCTGCTAGAGGTCCCCGAAGATAGGCGCGTCGCCTGTGCGCAACTGCAGCTCCGCCTCGACGCACACGATTGGTGGGACGTGCATCGACGATCTCTCCAACTTGATCACGGAGAGGAGGCGATCTCGTAGACGACCTTTCGTGCCGCGTTTGAGGAGGAGTTTATACCGCCTCCAGTACAACGTAAAATAGAAAATGACTTCGTGCAGCTGAGGCAGGGCAGTATGACAGTTAAGCAATACTCCGCTGAGTTCAACCGACTCTCGAAGTTCGCTAGGGCCTATTTACCTGATGCAGCGAGTCGAGCTAGAAGGTTTGAAGGTGGACTACGCCCTGCCATCTATTCGCACGTGGTCAATAATCAGTATGGAACCATGCGTGAAGTCATGAATCACGCCCTATCGCTCGAGCCACTGTATCCTCACGTTTCCACCGGCGCTGTGCATACCTACAATCACAAACGCCAAGGCAATGATAGAGGAAATACCGCCGCAAAGCGCCCTAACCACGGCGGTCCCCAAAGGGGAAACCCGAGACCATTCTGTGAATACTGTAAAAAGTCTGGGCACACCACTGACAATTGTTATCGCCGCAAGGGCCTATGCTTCAACTGTGGTACAAGGGACCACGTATCTCGGGATTGTCCACTCCCCTCTAAGCTTCTGCCCCAACAGAATAATCCTTAACGGTAGGTCCTATCCTAAGTTTCGGGACGAAACTTCCAATTAGTTGGGTAGGATGTAGCGCCCCGTTCTCCCGATGCGGAGAGCGCGGCTAAGAAACACAAGACGGTATCGTTCGATCGGGATAGATTGAATTAAGAACTCGTCCTCGTTATGGATTTGTTTCTTCGGAATCGATTCCCATATTCAGTGGACTGCGCCCCAAGGATCGGCTTAGCGGCAGAGTCAGGAGGGACCCCTCCGCTGCTATCTTTTATTGCCTCGGTTTTCGATATCGCTTGTTGCTTTCGTGCTTTGAGTTGGTTTTGGGATTTGCTTGTTTTCCTTGAACGGTTTCGATGATTTTCATTGTTTTCGTTCATAGACTTGCACTTCTATTCCGAGAATGGAAAGAGAGGAAGAAGTATTAATCGAGCTGTTCGTGTGCAGGTGAACGAGCAGTAGGCGGCTTGCGAACGGAGTCGTGAAGCGCCTCTTTCCTTCTTCTTTCCAAAATCTAAGTGAGTGGCTACCAACCCGATTAGCTAGCTCTGCTTCCAGCTTCACTCTGTTGCCCCGATCAAACGATACCAAGTAATAATAAAAGAAACCAAGATAAAAGATAAATATACTTGGTTATTATGCTGTCAATCAAACCTGTGAACTGTTGCCTTATCGTATGCTTGTTCGTGCAAAGGTTCTATAAAACGGGCTAAATATAGAACACATATATGAAATTCTGCTTGTCTGTATAGTCGTCTGAATCGTCGGAAATGAGGCGTGCAGCGGGGGCTCGCACCCGCGCTGCACATCCGTCCGTCTTGAGACTATAAATCGTCCTTCGTGGTATTATGCCAGTGATCATCTGTATATTTAAAACCTGTTGCATACTAACTTGTGTCTTCGTTTTAGGGAAGGCATGGTAAGTATTGTGCAGGTAATTCAGACGGGCAGGTAAAATCCACCGAACGGTGGCACGTTCATTTCAGTAAATTCAATATGCTGCTTAACTGTAAATGAACTAAGGCAAGATAGAAACCAACCAAATATGCATGCTTCACTAAACAACGTGTTGATTGGTATAGTCAGGCTAGCTCGCCTTCACCAGCATGTTTCGATATGCTGACCCTCGTTGAAACAGGTTCTCCGCACCAAGGCGAACCGAGCGAGGAGCCGAAGTCGTCTACCCGATCCAGTCCAACTGTTGGCGCATCTTCACCGCGCCTCGAAGCCTTTTGAAGTCCGAAGCTGCAACTCTTCATACACAAATGCAGCTCCGTGGCAAAGCGATCCTCCAGCCTGGAGGTCTTTATCGTTTTGAGTTTATAAAAGGATGTAATGTACAGGACTGCTATCTCATTTTGAGTCAACCCTTTTGTAAGCCGTTCAGCATATTAGCTAACTCGTTCAAGAGTTTGTAATAGATGTTCATTATCAATAAAGAGAACTTTTCTATGTTTCAAATCTGTGTTTCAATTTATCTGCGTACTCTGAATACGTGCTTGCTATGCAAATCATTAAAAAGCCTTGTGCGGGCGCAACTCCAGGCCCGCACGGCGGTCACGACTCGGGGGACGCCTCGGGGCGTGACAAGTGGTAGGTACTTCGAAGCGTTCCTCTGTCTCCACTGCTCCTAAAGTTTTCGTGCCTTGCACTACACCCCGCGAGAGAAATATTATAATCGAATCATCAACTTCTCCTCAGCGCCTCCTATTTCCTCGAGGAAGAGGGGAAGAGAGGAGGATAACTTGGTGCTGACTAATAGTGTCTGGTCCTCCTTTGTTCTGACTTTGAAGTCCATCGTTCAGCCTGTTAAGCCCATCCCATACTACAACTCGCTATCATTGACTTCAAAAGAGAAGGAGATATTGGAGGCAAGAGAAGCTCTACATCGCCTTCTGAGACTCATCTCACAGTATTCGTATTTTATTTGGATACGTACTTTTGTGCTATTTATTATATTTTATTGGATCTCGAGAAAGCTCAAAAATTCTCAAAAATTAAAACTTTACTACCTAACCGGTATACCGACGGTATACTATAGTGTACCGATGGGATACTGTCCGGCAAATATTTCTTTCAATTTTTGAGATATTTCTCAATAAATAGAACTTGAGTTTTATTTTTTCTCTTTTTCTCTCTTCTCTTCTTTATTTCTCTCTTGAGCTTGGAGCATGGTCTTGAGACTTGGAGTATGATTTTTGAACTCCTTCGTGGTGGTGGATTAGAAGGTTTAGGTTGGGAGCACGCTTTAGGCAAGTATACCTTGCCGATTTCGTGAACTTCTTTTACTTTTTGTCATTTTACTTTTCTGGAGATTTGGTTATTGCTTTTTAGCTTAGACTTGTTTAAATATTATTGTTCATCGTGTTTTTTCTTGCCTTTTGACCATCTCGATTTTGATTTCTAGTAGAATCTTGTTCCGTCCATTTTTGGTAACTGGTAACAGAAATGGTACCGGAGTTGTGACCATAAGATTTAGTCCATATTGTGATATGAGACATACCCTAGGCTTGACTTCTTGTTAGACTTGGTCCTGGTAATTTTCGGGGTTCGATTTGGGTCCCATAATTCAAACTTGACTTTAACCATGTTTATCCATGGAAACCGAAATACCGACGGTATACTACAGTGTACCGACGGTATACCGATTTTGACCGACTTTGGGATATTTGTTTTGACCAACATACCGATGGTATACTACAGTATACCAACGGTATATCGATTTATGGAACTTTATTTTCCAGTAACTTTCTTGCCTACTTGAAACGACATACCGACGGTATACTACGGTATATCGACGGTATACCAATTTGTTGGAATCCAGAACTTGTTATATTTTTTCTATCTCATGACCGATATACCGATGGTGTACTAGACTGTACTGACGGTATACCGATCATGCTCTTTCTTTAGGAATTCTTGATTTTTTATGATTTTGTTATGATACTTCTGTCTTTTGTCTTGATACGCGATGACTTGACTTGACTAGACATGACCTTACATGGCTTCAGAGGACTTGACTTGACTTGACTTGACTTGGCTTTACTCAGTTTCACCTAGCTTTGCACGGCTACACGTGATAACATAATTGACTGAACTTGACTTGGCATGACTTTAAGTGGCTTCATCGGACATAGCTTGACTTGGTTTTACTTGGCTTTGTCTTGATTGACATGGCTTCACATGGTTGTACATAGTTTCACTTGGCTTCACCTGGATTGACATGGCTTCACATGGTTGTACATGGTTTCACTGGGCTTTACTTGGATTGACATAGCTTCATATGGTTGTACATGGTTTCACTTGGCTTCACCTGGATTGATATGGCTTCACTTGGCTTTACCTGGGTTTACTTGGTTTCACGTGGCTTGGTTATTGTCGTGGCTTACATGAGTCCATTTGTGTAATGTATATTAAACTTGTTTATATTACTATTATAACTTGTTTGTTGTATCTGGTCTAGGATAGATTCTGTGGAATGCCACACCTGAATTCAGACAAGAATATGCTAAGGGTTAATAACTAGAGATTCACTTAGTACATGGCTAGAGATTTTCCTAGATTGTATACAATTTTGGTTATTCATATAGTTATCTTGTAGAGTATCCAGTGATTTATATTATGGAGTATCTTGAGTATCTGGTGCTGGTTTATGTGTATAGATATCCTAGACATACTGCGGGGGCATGCGATCAGAAGGAACTCTAGTATCACCTTCTATTATAATTTTTAGTAATTAGAATTATGATAACCCTAGTTAGTTAAAGTATTAAGCCGTACATATATAAATTACCATAATTTATGGATGATGGTTAGTCTAGGCTTTACATGATCACACCTTTATTTTTTGCACTTTTTACTCTATTGCTTATCAGTTCAGGATATGTATCATTGCAGGTTTATAGTATTTCTTTTATTATCCTAAGATCATTTACATTCAGTCTTTACTTTCAGTATTTGTATTGCTAGTATTGTTGGTTTAAGTTCCTAGATTGGCTTCCTTTGTGGTACTTGCTATTTGGGGTCTGAACCCACTAGTTTTGTATTGCCAGATCCAGAAGCAGCACCAGGGGATCTTCCGTACTTTCCTGAGGATGGTGACCACCAGGAGCACCAGACCACTTGAGTGGATTTTTTTACTTTTCTACTCTTATGTACATTCTACTTTTGTTGGCATTTAGCTACCGAGCACGTGTTAGCTCATATTTTGGTTTGATCAATTAGCTTACGGGCATTAATATGATTGACATATACTAGGTTGATCATGTTTGACTTAGATTCTGTCTAGTTTATTTATTTTATTTTTACTAGCATCATGATCATCTGTTTAGTATAGTTTGGGATGCTTCACTATTATATTTCATCTAATCTTACATCTTGTTATTATTCTTGTGGTTCTTGCGATTGACACACTAGGATTTGTTGGATCTAGGCTTGAATGATGGTTTATAGTAATGACCCCTCATATCTTACAACTTCACCGTATATGTAGAGTACCAAAGTGCTCTAAGTATACGTAGCTGGCCTTATTAGTCCCGCTCTCCAGTATTCTGGTTTTGGGGTGTGACATGGTTTTAGTGGTCCCACGCAGTTCTGTCTGAGGGATTATGTCTGTCTGAGCAGATTTGATCTAGTTTTTACTGATATGTGGGGGTTGTTGCTGTTGCTAGATGTCTCAATCATAAACTGTTCCCCTTGAGCCCTAGTTATTTTCTCTATCCCTGATTCTTGAATTTGATATTTGCTTATTCATTGATCTATCATGTTCTTCGTTCGATTCTTGTGTCCTTAACTTTCAGGAGTATTGTTCCTGTTACTATTGGCGATATGGATTGAGTGTACCTCAGGTAGGGACATCATTCAGGAGCCCAGTGTATTCTTGGAGGTCGGCCTCAGCATTCAGGAGCAGAGTCTAGGGTAGATCCTGAGACAGATCGGCTGGCACTATCGGACCAACAGGCCATAACTGGGCACCCAGTTCAGCCCGAGTAGCCAGAGGGTGTTGCCCGAGCCTTGATGGATGTCCTAGGAGGTTTTATAATGACCCAGCAATACCAGAGTGACGTACTAATTTAGTTAGTCCAGACAGCGTTAGAGCGAGGTGGTTCTCAGATCCATAATTCTGCGACCAGCTTCAGGCATCTCAGTCCTCCGTACTTCAATGGTACAGAAGACATAATTTCGTCTGATGCTTGGTTGTAGGATACTGTGGCCATCTTAGAGGTAGCAGGGACTCCGGGTAGAGAACGTGTATTAGTAGTGAGGTAACAATTGTAGGACTTGGCTCGTGATTGGTGGGCAGCACAGGAGGGTTCTCTCATAGCACCGATTTTATGGACAATTTTTACTAAGAAGTTCCAAGCGAGGTATTTTGATGTTGTGGCACATTACAAGGTTCATAAAAGGTTTAACAAGCTCAGACAGGAGTGCAGTATCATCGACGATTATGCGACGGAGTTTGCGAGACTTAGTTTATTTGCTCCCACTTTAGTAGAGACTGAGTTGATGAGAGCAAGGAGGTTCCATCAGGGACTCCATTTAAGATTATCTTATCAGTGGAGCAGCATGAGTTTCAGACTTTTGATGCGACAATGTGGGCAGACAGGAGGTATGTGTACATATCGCAAAGAATTACAAATCAAGTTTGGATATAGAAGAGGCCTAACATTTCAGGAGGATGAGCATCCCAGTCATCAGCACCAGCTCTAGCAGTTCAAGCACTGACGATTGGATCCTCGAGGAGGACAATATCATCTCAGGAGTCTTTCCAGATGCATCCTCAGCAGAGGAAGTCTTCTTATTCTTCCAGTAGTTGTTTTCATTACGAGAAACCTGGGCATATAGTATCAGAATGTCGTAGGGCACAGGGATTATGCTTGGTGTGTGGGGCATCAGGCCATATAGTCATAGCATGTCTTAGGAGGAACCAGACTGGATCATCGTCAGCCCAGTCAACAGTTTGGCCAGCAGCACTGCAGTACAGGGCACCAGCATCAGTGCAGCAACAGTAGGTTCAGAGGCCTTTGGCTCCATAGGCTCAGGAATTCCAGCAGAGGCCGTAGCAGTATGCGCAACCCCAGGCATAGGAGCGACCAAGAGGTCAGCAACAGAGCTGACAGCACCCAGAGGGCAGGGTCGGACCTTCTTGCTATTGATGGAGGAGGTTTTGGCAGCAGGAGATGTCATAATAGGTACTATTCTCGTCCACTTTCATTTATCTTCAGCTTTATTTGATTTTGGTACATCATATTCATTTATATCTGCACGCTTTGTGACACGACTTGGATTGGAGTCTGAGTCCATACCTGTAAGGTTGAATATACTTACGGGTAACGGTCTCATTAGAGTAAATAGAGTATATCCCTCTAGAGTTATAGTGTGCGGGAGAGAGTTTCTCGCGAGGATGATAGAGTTTCCTATGGGCGATTATGATATCGTTCTTGGGATAGATTGGTTGAGTGCATGATACGCGAAGATAGATTGCCATAGTGGCAAGGTTATCTTTCGTGTACCTGGTGGGGAGGAGTTCTTATTCTTGACAGATACAGTAGATTCACCGATGGTTACATTGATGATAGTAGAGACCGAGGAGGCACAGTTTCCCAGGGTAGTTTATGAGTTTCCTGACGTATTTCCCGATGAGCTACCAGGTGTACCACCAGTTAGAGATGTAGAGTTCTACATTAAATTAATCCCGAGAGCAGAGCCAGTTTTAAAGAAAGTTTATAGGATGTCACTATCTGAGTTAGAGATCATGTACCGGATGATTGAGGATTTGAGAGCCAAGGGATTCATTAGACCTAGTGCATCACCTTGGGGAGCACCATTACTTCTTTTTAAAAAGAAGGATGGTTCATCGCGTTTAGTTATTGATTATAGAATACTAAATGCGGCAACCATTAAGAACAAGTATCCCATCCCCAGGATAGATGACTTGTTTGATCAGCTCAGTGGAAAATAATTTTTCTAAGATTGATTTGTTGTCTGGGTATTATCAGATCATAATCACATAGCAGAACATACCCAAAACGACGTTTAAATCTAGATATGGTCATTGAAAGTTCTAAATTATGCCATTTGGAGCGACCAATGCACCAGCTATATTAATGTCTCTCATGAATAGCATCTTTATGCCTTACTTATACCAGTTTGTAATAGTGTTTATTAATGATAACTTAGTCTATAGTCAGAGTGAGGAAGAGCATGAGCAGCATCTTCGTGTAGTTCTTCAGATTCTTTGAGAGCAGCAGCTGTATGCGAAGTTTAGAAAGTATGAGTTCTGGCTTGATCGTATCTCTTTCTCTAGACATGTAATTTCTGGTGGAGGAGTCGAGGTAGATCCCAAGAAGGTGGAGGCTATTGAGAGTTGGCCAGTACCATTTATAGCTTTAGATATGTGTAGTTTTTTGGGTCTAGCTAGCAACTAGAGAAGGTTTATGGCAGACTTTGCTAGGATCTCTATACCCTTGATACAGTTGACGTGTAAGGATGTGCACTTTGAGTGGTCATACGCTTGTCAGACTTCTTTCGAAAAGCGCAAGCAAAGTTTGATTTTTGCTCCTATTCTGACACTTTCAGTGGGACCAGGTGGGTTCTCAGTGTATTGTGATGCTTCAGGAGTGGGACTAGGGTGTGTCCTTATGCATCATGGTAGAGTGATAGCTTATGCATCTCCGCAGCTTCGATACCATAAGAAAAGTTATTCGACGCATAATATTGAGTTGGCAGCAGTAGTGTTTGCACTTAAGCTCTGGAGGCATTACCTATATGGTGACGTGTGAAGATCTTCACAGACCACAAGAGCTTGAGGTATATGTTCACACAAAAGGAACTCAATATGCATCAGAGGTAGTGGCTCGAGTTATTATCGGACTATAATATTGATCTTCTATATCATCCAGGGAAGGCAAATATTATAAAAAACTCCTTGAGCAGAAGAGTAGGAGCTTACTTCTTAGCAGAGCAGCGCCATATTTTGGAGAATCTGTAGGAGATGGGTATCAACGTAGTATTACCTGGTGATATCGATTTGATGGCGAGTCTTTAGGTTCAGTCTTCTTTAGTTGAGAGGATCAGAGCAGAGCAGACTGGTGATGTCAGGATTCAGCAGCTCAGTGCAGAGTGTAAGTCAGGACAAAGACCAGAGTTGAGCATTCATGAGGATGGGACTCTCAGGTTTGGGAGTCGACTTTGTATGTCGAGAGGAGATATCTGACAGAAGATTATGTCAGAGGCCCACAGTTCTCAGTACACAGTGCATCAAGGAGG
Organism: Iris macrosiphon; assembly: GCA_036927795.1. NCBI lineage: Eukaryota > Viridiplantae > Streptophyta > Magnoliopsida > Asparagales > Iridaceae > Iris > Iris macrosiphon. The sequence continues at coordinate 143,915,425 of JAYESA010000002.1, read as the reverse complement.
GACGAAGATATATCAGGATATTCGTTAGCACTTCTAGTGGAATGGTATAAAGAGGGAGATAGTTTGGTTCATTTTTTGGTATTTAGTCTGTTAGTAGGTCAAGGATGAGCATCAGAGACCAGTCGTACTACTTTAGCCTTTTGTCGATTCTAGAGTAAAAGTGGGACCATATTACTATGAACTTTGTGACCAATATTCCTAGATCCCCGACTGGCAGAGATGTTATATGGGTTATAGTGGACCGACTCACGAAGGTTACTTACTTTCTTTCTTTTAGAGTGGGCTAGTCTACTGAGCAACTAGTTGAGATATACATGAGACAGATAGTCAGATTGCATGGTATAGCAGTTAGCATAGTCTCAGATAAAGATTCATATTTTACGTCTCATTTTTGACAGAGCCTACAGCAGAGTCTGGCTACAAGGTTGAAGTTCAGTTCAGCCTACCATCCGCAGACAGATGGGCAGTCGTAGCATACTATTCAGACTTTAGAGGATATGCTTCGAGCTTGTACACTTGACTTCGATGGATCTTGGGAGGATTACTTGTACTTATTAGAGTTCTCCTATAACAACAGCTTCCAGGCAAGAATTCAGATGGCACCCTTCGAGGCTCTGTATGAAAAGATATACAGATTACAGTTAGCTTGGGAAGACATTGGCGAGAGGCAAAATCTTGGTCCAGAGATGATTGCTCAGTCGGTTGGAGTAATCAGGAAGATCAAAGAGCATCTCAGAGTGGCTCAGGATTGCCAGCATCATTGGGCAGATCAGCCCCGTCGGCATATTGAGTTCTCTATCAGCGACCATGTATTTCTGAGGATTTTGCCTACCCGTGGAGTTATCAGATTTGTAGTACATAAAAAGCTTAGTCCCAGATATGTAGGCCCGTTCGATATTCTCGAGCGAGTTGGAGACGTATCTTATCGTCTAGCTCTTCCACCAACGCTTTATGAGGTACATGACGTCTTTCACATATCTCAATTATGCTGATATATTTCAGACCTGAGCCATATCTTGGATCATTCGAAGTTGGTCGTTGGTACCGACCTATCATATGAGGAGAGGCCCATATTTATTTTGGACTGGAGGAAGAAGGTTCTCAAGAACCGGACTATCAGATTAGTTCGTGTTGCTTGGGGGCATCACTCACTGAGCGAGTCAACGTGGGAGCGCGAGGATTATATGCGTACTCGTTATCCATTTCTCGTTGACTCGGGAGGTATACTTATTCATATACCCGTGTCATATCTTAGCTTGTACATGAGATTGATTGTTATCTTATATGTTATGTCTGTTATTATTTCTTTTCTGATTTATTATTGTTGTCGAGGAAAATTTTTGCCTACAAGAGTTTCCTGCTTATTTTTGGTTTTATGCTTGCTTTCTTGGATTTTCTAGTTAGTTGATTTTGGATCCTTAAGGAGGGGAGAGTTATGAGACTCCTCTCACAGTATTCGTATTTTATGCGGATACGTATTTTTGTGCAATTTATTATATTTTATTGGATCTCAATGAAGCTCAAAAATTCTTAAAAATCGAAACTTTACTACCTGACCGGTATACCGAAGATATACTACATTGTACTAACGATATACTACCTGGCAGATATTTGTTTCACTTTTCGAGATATTTTTGAGATATTTCTCTATAAATAGTATTTAGTTTTTTTCTCTTTCTCTTTCTCTCTCTTCTCTTCTCTTCTTTATTTCTCTCTCGAGCTTAGAGCGTTGTCTTGAGACTTGGGAGTATGATTTTTGATCCCCTTCGTGGTGGTGGATTAGAAGGTTTAGGCTGGAAGCTCGCTTTAAGTAAGTACACCTTGCCAATTTAGTAAACTTCTTTTAATTTTTTTCATTATAATTTCCCGAAGCTTTGGTTATTGCCTTTTAACTTAGACTTGTTTTACTATTATTGTCCATCTCGTGTTTTTTAGCCTTTTGACCATCTTGGTTTTGATTTCTGGTAGAATCTTATTTTGTCCCATTTTGGTAACTCGGGAACAAAACGGTACCGGAGTTGTGACCGTGAGATTTAGTCCATATTGTGATGTGAGACCTACCCTATACTTCACTTCTTGTTAGACTTGGTCCTGGTAATTTTTGGGGTTTAATTTGGGTCCCAAAAATTAGACTTGACTTTAACCATGTTTATCCTTAGAAATTGACATACCGACGGTATATTACAATGTATCGACGGTATACCGATTTTGACCGACTTTAGGATATTTGTTTTGACCGGCATACTAGTGGTATACTACAATAAACTGAAGGTATACAGATTTATGGAACTTTGTTTTCCAATAACTTTCTTGCCTACTTGGAACGACATACCGACGGTACACTACAGTATACCGAGGGTATACCGATTTGTTGGTATCTAGAACTTGCTGTATTTTTTTATCTCAGGATCGATATACCGGCGGTGTATTGGACTTTACCGACGGTATACTAATCGTGCTCTTTCGTTAGGAATTTTTGGTTTTCGTAATTTTTTATGATACTTCTGGCTTTTGTTTTGACACGCGATAACTTGACCTGACTAGACATGAACTTACATGGCTTTAGAGGACTTGACTTGACTTGACTTGACTTGGCTTTACTCGGTTTCACCCAGATTTTCCAGGCTACACATGATGACATGATTGACTGGACTTGACTTGGCATGACTTTACATGGCTTTATCGGACATGGCTTGACTTGGTTTCACTTGGCTTCATCTGGATTGGCATGGCTTCACATGGTTGTACATGATTTCACCTGGCTTCACCTGGAGTGAGATGGCTTCACATGGTTGTAAATGGTTGTATATGGTTTTACTTGGCTTCACCTGGATTGGCATGGCTTCACTTGGCTTTACCTGGCTTCACTTGGTTTCACGTAGCTTGATTGTTGTCGTGACTTACATGAGTTTATTTATGAAATATATATTAAACTTATTTATATTACTATTAGAACTTGTTTTGTTGTATTATATCTAGGATGGATTCTATGGAATGCCACACCCAAATTCATACAAGAAATTGCTAGGGGTTAATAACTAGAGATTAACTTAGTACATGGCTAGCAATTTTTTTAGATTATATGCAGTCCCGGTTATTCATACAGTTATCTTGTGGAGTATCCAGTGGTTTATATTATGGAGTATCTTGAGAAGTATCTGATGTTGGTTTGTTTGTATGGATATCCTGGACAGACTGCTGGGGCATGCGATCAGAAGAAACTCTAATATTGTGTTCCATTATAATTTAGTAATTAGGATTATGATAACTCTAGTTACTTAAAGTATCAAGCCGTACTTATATAAATTTTTGTTATTTATGGATGATGGTTAGTTTAGGCTTTACATGATCACACATATATTTTTTGTACTTGTTACTCTATTGCTTAGAAGTTTAGGATATGTCTCATTACAGGTTTATATTATTTCTTTTATTATCCTGAGATCATTTAGATTCAGTATTTACTTTTAGTATTTTTATTGCTTGTATTGTTGGTTTAAGTTCCTAGATTGACTTTATTTGTGGTACTTGCTATTTAGAGTCTGACCCCACTGGTTTTGTATGGCCAGATCCAGTAGTAGCACGTGGAGATCTTTCGTACTTTTCTGAGGATGGTGTCACGCCCCAGTCCTAAAATACGTAGGACCAGGAATACGTGATACGCCAGCTACGCATTCGACCAGACTCTGGCCTGACTCGAATACGTATAAGCTATAATATAAAAGGGCACTATCTAGATATCCCATAAATGTAAACCTCTATGTCTCAATCCACAATGTACAACAGTATACAAGAAAAAGCTATATGTGCTAGAGTCGGCCGCCCAATAACACACTAACTCGAATAGACTCGAGAAGAAGTATGAGTCTATAAAAACTAGGCTACAACAGAAGATGAATAAACAAGGTAAAATAAGTAACCATAATGCCGGTAGAAATAATATAAGTACCTGGTACAGTGCCTGCAAGACATGCCACTCCCTCAATATCTCCAAATGCTCCGCAATCATCTATGCTGCAAAACTGGAAGGGAACCAGGTCCTCAGAGGGACGTAACAAGGTACAAAAATACAGCAATGCCAAGTAAACATAAAGTATAAGTGCATGATAGGGTACTCTATCATAACCAAACTAGTGTGACTCAGTTTAAAGACAATGTTCGATGCGTGGGCTTTCTAAAATAACACCGTAGCTCCGAACACAGAGACACACCGGTCGTACCGCAGCTCCGAGCACAGAGACACACGGGTGATACCACTACACTAGATACAGGAATCACTACAAAATACTACATAAATATATAAGCGCGTGCAGAGTAGCCCAAATGTCCAGTAAATGTCTTCCCCTTCCCAAGCGGTCAACGATTGTGCGCTGAACCTGAACCTCTAACTACAGTCTCGACACACAAAAATAACTCAACAGACGCGACCCTAAGGTCATCCCAGTCTCTGGTCATGATGTCAGTATCAGGATACAGGAATCTGGCACGATCACAGTGTATGAGTATGTCCTGGGGTGTCGATGTACTCAGGTATGTGCATCAAAGTACTATAAGCATCTAACAATTATTCTAAGACGTTACGACGAACGTCAGCACCCGGTTGTGATCCGGATGTGATGTATCAAATGTCAACATAAATATGTGCACAATATACATAACGAAACAATAAATATCTGTAAACTAAAATACAGGATGGCAAGGTACACTTGCCTGCACGAGGCTGCTGATGACGGGGTCCCGGTTCCATGTCCAAGCCCTCTAGTCCCGCAGTACCTAGAGATGAGATATAAACCAACATCAATAATCTATCATATGACAAACAGGGATGAGAAACGTCTATTCGTTTATTCAAACTCAGCTACAACTTACAGGGACAAGACACTAGGGGGTTGACCAAGGTCGACTATTGGTGCGTTACATCAATCAAGCTAAACCTCTGTATCATATTATCAACCCAACCTCAATCACGATATTCAGAAGACACTAAGCTAGAGGGTTATATCCATTAGGATCAATCACCGTATACTATCATCAGGCAATCCTCAATCATATACCTCACCAAGGTGTTTATTAGTATCTCCAGCCATGATCAATCCTCTGGTTTTCTTCTCCCAGTGTTCACAGACGTGAGCATGTACATTAAATTATCATCCTCCAATTAAATAACTAACTTATTGATTAAACCCTTATTTATAACCAATCATTTAAGTACTCCACCCTTCTCACATATGCATGGTTCACAATTACCTATTTGTATTCCTCAATCAAATTTGTCACTAGCAGTCAATCCTCAATTAATGAACAATTTAATGTCATCACTCCCATTTCATATTCATTTAACCTGCTCCTTGATACCCATCGCCCATCATAAATAAAACCCTAAATTCTATATATATACTCATAACCATCAGAAGCAGGGAATAAACCATAATCTCACAAATCATACTTAAACCCTAAGTATCTTAATACATACATGAACCCTATACTAACTAAATTATACCTATAAATACATAATGCTACACTACCAGGAGACGGGGAGAGTTTACCTCGGCGATGATGGTGTCGATCAGTGGTTGGACGGAGCACAGCAGGTCAGCAGGGTGGTGGTGGTGATGGTGCAATGGTGGTAAAGGTGATGGTGCAATGGTGGTGGTGGAGGAGATCGGGCTAGGTGGAGGAGGCTGGTGGTCGACAGGGTGGTGGAAGAGGTGGTGGAGGTGAGGACCGGTAGGGACTCGAGCTGGAGGTAGCAGCAGCGTATCGGGGATGCAGTGGCCGCAAAGATGGGGGGTTCGATGTCGGGACGCGGCTCGTCGGAGTTATGGGTAGCCGGGGCATCAGAGGAGGTGATGGTATCCACAGTGGGTGAAGTTGCATCATGAGAACGCCGGGTAGCAGCCAGGAGGTCGGCGCAGTGGAGGCACTACTCGACCGGAGCAGCGGTGAAGAAGCTCGCCGTGAGGAGACTCGATGGCAGCAGGGGGTGATGGCTTTGGCCGCTGCCGAGGACGACGGACAGCGGCTCAAAGTTTGCTCGGCAATGGCTGTGGGGAGGAGCTCTGGCCGGAGCAAAGGAGTGGAGGAAATGGTGGTAGAGATAGGGAGGAGGTCGGATGAGGGAGTTCGGAGGAATATTCAGTCGGGGTTGGCTCGTCGGAGTACGGGCTCGAGCGGCGTAGCAGGGCCGGAGTGGTTGCTGCACTGGCAGCAGGCGGGGGAGGCGAGTTACATGTCCGAAGGGTGGGAGCAGCAGCTCCGTGAAGTCGAGGGATGGCAGGTCGACTGCACGAGGAGGCCGAAGTCGACTGTCTGAGAGCAGCGGGGGATCTCGGCGTCGGACGATTCGTCGGAGAACCGTGGGCGTGCTAGACACGAGGATAGCGCCGAAGAACAGCCTCGTCGATGCTTTGGAAGGACGGATGTGGGGAGGCTCGACGCCGGAGTACGCCAAAGCTGGGCTGGCCGGGAAGCTAGCCGGAGTCAGTTGGCCGGATGGGCTCTCCATGAAGAAGAAGAAGAAGGAAGAAGAAGAAAAAGGAAGAAAATAAATATGGGAGGGGCTCGGTTTGCCTGGAGAAGGAGGGAGGAGAGAGAGAGGGGGTGGGGGGTTTTTCTAGACATGGGGATTAGGGCCGGCCTTGGGGGAAGGGGTGTGATGTAGACATTAAATATGGGAGGTGATGTGGGAATGTGTGGTCAGGATTTGCCCATTTCAAATGGGTGGATGTGATTACATATGAAGAAGTAAATTCTTCATCCAAATGAAAGGGAGAGGGATTCTTGACTTGGTCAAAGAGGAGGGGGCTTCTCCATTTGGTCTAGACCAATGAGGTGAGGACACATAATTCAATAATTGCAACTAAGACCCTTAAATTCGGAAAATTGCATGAACACATGAAATAATGCAAAAATTATGGGGAAATGGAGTTTGGTGATTTGCCTGGTGAGGGGGTGTTGGGTGTTTGGCACGGGTTTAATTTAATGGCCAACGGGATTAATTAAGGATTAAAAATAGGATTAGGCAAAGTCGGTATCCTCGATTAAAATAGAATTTAAAGTGTCCTGCGCTTTTAAATTAAATGGGGGCACTTGGGGTCAAAATTCGAAAATGACACAAAAGTCAAAAATGGTGGGGGCTTGGAGTCAGTCTTGGAATAAATCGAGGGGGTTTATAGATGGTGACCACTCCGAACACTAAACCACTTGAGTGGGTTTTTTTACTTCCCCACTCTGATGTATATTCTACTTTTGTTGACTTTTAGCCACCGAGCACGTGTTTAGCTCATGTTTTGGTTTGATTAGTTAGCCTATGGGCATTAGCATAATTTCCATATCCTAGGATTGATCATGTTTGACTTAGATTCTGGCTAGTTTATTCATTTTGTGTTCACTTGCATCATGATCATCTGTATATTATAGTTTGGGATGCTTTACTATTATATTTCAGCTGATCTTACATCTTGTTATTATTTTTGTTGTTCTTGCGATTAAGACACTAGGGTTTATTGGACCAAGGCTTGACTGATGGTTTGTAGTAGTGACCCCACATGTCTTACAGCTTTACCGTATATATAGAGTACCAGAGTGCTCTAACTATACGGTGTTGGCATTGTCAGTTCTGGTCTCGAGTATTCTGGTTTTGGGGCATTATACGCCTACTTTATCGTTCGGGTGTTCGTACCATCCATGAAGTTGTGGACATTGTTTGTGAGATTAACCTCTCCGACTCTGACTCTGACTGGTCATATTCTTCTCGGTCCTCTTCTTTCTTCTCTCTTTTTTTTTGTTTGGACCATGGTGGCCAGGATATATAATCTTTCTCCTATTTTAAAAAGAGAAATGCATTTGTCCTTGTTCTTAGTAAGCATCGTATTATGGTAACTATGTGAGATCCTGGATGAAAGCACAGACACAGTTCACATACTATTCTGCATGCATCATAGATTTTAACTTAAAAATTTATCATCCCGCATACTATGCAGCCACTCCCAAAGGGTTCTTAGAGAGACACATATGAGCTCGTGGCTAAATCTTTAGTACAAATTTTGCCTTCGATTTGACCCGATCCTTAATTTGATGCGGTCTTCAAGACTATGCATCCGACACTACTTGCGGGATTTCTTTAGAAACCAAAATGTTACACCTTACCTATATAAGGATAGATAGATGGCCCTATTCACCAAAGTATTTCCCTCCTCATAATCCTTCAAACTTCTTTCATAACAGAAGAAATGAGCAGGTTTGTTTATCGATTTAAGCCGAAGAAGAGGAGATCAATTGCAGCAAGGTTCTGTAAGTGTTCGAATAGCCACAAGAGAAGACTTCTTCGAGCAAAGGGATTTTTTCATGATAGATCATGGAAGGATATCATAATTTTTCTTGTTCGAGAAGATCAGCAACCACATTCGGTGACTTACTATAAAATATGGAAGGACTTTGATCGGAGCAATCAGAGATGTCCTAGTCCATGCAGCATGTTAGCTATATTTTGCTCCATTATGAGACAGGCTACTAGGATGCAGCTCGGCTATGTCTCCATCTACTAGAATTGGACGGAGTCTTATTCACAACTCAGCTGATGACGTTTGATGGCGACGGAGAACTGGATCCCTAGGACTTACAAAATATATACATGCCTAGTTCTGTATCCTCCCGTCATTATTACTGCACCCAATGTTAAGGAGCGAGACCATATCCATTATTATGCTCCCTAACATTGCCTTCGAAGGATGGAGATGATCTTGCGATCGATCTCCATCATCTATAATCATGACTTTTAGAATAAAAATCCAGATATAATATATTTCCATCCTATGTAATCATGATTAGGCATTAATAAAATTTTGGTCTGTCATCATTGTATTGTCTACATATTGCTGACTAATGACTCTTGTTGCCTTTACTATCACAAGAATGTGTATTGAAAAGGACTGAATATCGTGCATACTACACCTCTTCTCCTCTGTCATCCAAATAGTATGCATACTTGTGTGTTGTCCTACGAACTGTCTAATATACGTATTCTATCATCAGTTTAGCATGTGTATCATGCCTCCCTTTTTTTATATGAGCCAATGTATGCATATGGGAATTCTTGAACCCATACATAGAATCCCAACAGTCATGCTTAATATTTCAAATTGTGGTCTTTGCTTGGGAACTAACCATCGCCTCATTTTACTAAATGGGTGCATGAAACTTTGAACCGCCACTCTCCTCCCTATAAATTATAGAATTATTTGTTCCATTCCTCACGCTTCATACAAACTTGTCTTTGCCTCAATGGCTTCACAAGATGCCACTAAGCAGATAATTAAGAAAACTGATGGATTGGCAGCCCCTTCGTCGGTTAAGGCTGATCCTGGTCAGGCTTCCATTGCTATCCTCTACTAAGGAGGATAAGAAAGTGATCCTTGTACGACTAAGTAGAGCGAATATTTTTGATGACCTCATCAGTCCTTCATCGAATAAACTCACCCTGCCCTGGACTGATGCTGACGATCCCCATATTCTGTCTGTTGTCTTAGAGGAATGAGAGGAACAGGCCAAAATAATGGCAACATATCGACTATTTGCATATTCTAACGTCTGTATTTTGTATGCCCTTGCAATATTTGTAAATAATGCTAAGCTAGATGATTCTGATCCCTAATACATAGGGGCTATTTTTCTTTCTTTTATCTATGTAAGGTTCAATAGAAGATGAATAGAAACTTTTGGTGCTTTTTGAACAATATTGGTTTTGTTATTGACCAATTATTTATTGTGTATCTAATATTAGACACAAAATAATAGTTTGGGGGTTGAAAACAATACCAGAGGTAATGCAGACATGATAGGTTTTTAAATAGGATCTTATCGAATATATCTGTTCAGAGGTAATATGGACACGATAGGATATAAATCTGCGAGGAGTATAGACAACAAGTTTGAAGATGTAATACTATCAGAGGTAATATGGACTTGATAAACTACTTATTTAGTCCCGTGGGGATAAAATATAAAAGGTTAGTTCAGCAAGGTGTACCATTGTTTTCTCTGTTGGGGATAATAGATAGAATATGATTCAGAGGTAATAAGGACATGAATCATGTCATACATGCAAGATTACTTTCAATCCTACTGGAATTAGAAATAAGATGTCCTTAAAGCAACTGGGCTTCAAAAATGGGACACTTTGATGGAGATGATTGTTTAGATGATCTCAACAAGAATGTTTTATTGGATCTGAGGATTGTTTCATTGGAAAACTTTGAGGACTTATTACCTATTTCTTATCCAAAATGAATAAAGGTAATAGTTCGAGGGGTATCTTAATTGGCTCCACTAGAAATGGGAAAGTATATACTTTATGTAACCTCCCTCGACCAATTTAGGATTTATTTAATTTAAATTGAGAAGACTAGGAATAATTTAGATACAATTAGAATTAAGGTACATCAATTATGTGACTTATTACACCCTACCGTCGCTTCGATGTTTGGAGCGCTACACTAGTAGTTGCCTTCAACCCAAAAGTTATATACATCTCTTAGGCATGCCAGGCTACCCCACTGACCATTTACAACCTTAGATACTCGTTATCGCGTCTCATCTTAGCTACGCGGTATTCATTAAAGGAACGCCTTGTATTTACTAATCTAATTAAATTAGAGACCAATCTCAACCAAGGCAACACCCAACCAAGCCCATAAACACCCTTCCATGTAGGAAAGCTTCCCACCTCAAAGAGACCAGACAGGCCCAAACCTGAAAGTTAGCCCAGAAATCCCATCACCTATATAAGTATACTTTTTCTCTCTTATTTAAACCCTAATTCACTATTCACCACCCATCCTCAAAACCCTAGCCGTTCCCCCTTGCATCCCGAGCTACCCCCACTTTCGATCGATCACCGTCCTCAGGCCGCTACCCAACCACCGGACCATCCCCTTGCCATCGGACCACCACCCCCACCGCCAGCGCAGCACCTCCATCCGCCGTCGTCATCTCCTTCAACATCAACTTTCTTATTAACCCGACTCCAAAGTCGCTGCCCCCGAGCGACCCTGCCGCCTCGGTCACTGCCCACCACCACTCCCAGGCCTACACCGACCGTCCCCGCACCGTTCTCAGCCGCCCTGTCGCGACCAAAGCCGTTGCCGCTGCTGTTGCATCTGATGTCGCTGCTGCACGTACTGTCGCTGCTGCTGCTGCCGCGTGGACTGCCGACCAGAGTCCCACCGATCAACGGCTAGCGGGCTCATCGATGAAGCAGACCCCCCTCGTCCTGTTGATCAGGTACTCGTCCTCCAGCAATTCCTTCCTTGTGTCCTATCATCTCTCCTCGTATCGTGTCCATATATGATTTTTGTGTCATAGTGTCGAGAGTCGTAGTAAAACACAACCCATCTAACCCTAATTAAATAGATGATGGTATGATGATTAACAAGATTAAGAATTTGTTTAATGACTAGAAATTTCCTTAACCACGAGACCTGTCAACAAGGACCAGTATTTTATCTAAACGTCTGGACATAAACCACGTACAACGAACATAGAAACCAAGGACATGTATTCGCATAGAGCATAAATAGTTGTCAACCCATAACTCGATAAATTATAGTCACAAGGCGCACGTTGACCAAAGACAGAATACGTGTACATCCTAGCTACGTGCACACGTAACGCTGTATTCGCTCAACCGTGAACCTGCAATAGTATCTAAGAACAATGTTAATTATCTAAATACTACTTAGTGTCTGATGCTGGATTGCTATATTATATTGTGTTTAGGATCATCGGACCAGCCCGGAGACATCGTAGGAGCGGCTATTGACATTCACAGCTTGAGGACCCCGGCAAGATACCTTGCCATATTTACTGTCTAATTTAAATCATGCATATGTTGTATTGTATTCTTGTGCTTTTCTTTGATACAACTGTGCGCGTCCGAGATTTGACTCGGGTGCAGTCGACGGATACGTCGATGATTAGAGTACTTGACCTATTCATTAGCAGACTAACCCCATTGGAGGATACTCTGTTATCTTCTGAGACCTGACACCTTACACGTTCACTGAGACATATTCATATTGGGATACGGGTTTGCGTATTCGACTAGCTATTGGTATGTGTGACTTACATCACGGTTAGTACGTAATTCAGGTTATATTTTAGTGTTAGAGACTGGCATATAGATACGTGGTATGCACATCGAGTATTCGACTTACGTATCTACATTGGGCGGGAAGGACTTTAGTAGGCGTATGGGATACAACTATTGGAGTCCGTAGTATCCAGAGGAGCCACGGATCCAATGACTCCCTTTACACTGTTGCCATGTTCTTCGGAGCGATATGGACGATATACTACACTGTTGCTATGCTCTTCGGGGTGTTGGACATTATGCCTACGCCTATCCATACGTACCAAAGTTGTCCTCATATTGCATTCACTTAGATGGTTAGCACACCCTTTATTGTATTTATTTTATTCAGTATTTATATATGACATGCTTCTATGTATCTTGTTACGTCCCTCTGAGGACATGGTACCTTTTTATATTTGGACGAGGCATATTACCCCACAGTGTACGGCCCAGGACAGGAGACGAGGTTCGCTACAGCAGAGGAGTTAGATGTACTACCGTCAGAGTTTCCGTGATCACTTGGTAGGCCTTCTGCCTAGGATTGGGTGCATCATTATCTAGTCAGCCGATGCCCTAGCCATTATCTTTTATCTATGATTTCAGTACTTTATTTTGTCATAGGAGTGGGTTTGTCCCCACCAGACATTATTGGCTGTACTATGATATTTTGAGATTGGCGTTTATCTTCCAGCATTTATTATTAGTACATTCTTGCTGTTTATATTGTGGATGAGATCAATTTACCTATTTATTGACTGATATTGGACATGTTAGTATTTTAGGACAGCGTAGCACTCTTCGCTGGGATCCATTAAATTAGGATATTCGTGGAGACGTGACAGCTGGTTATTGTCACGTGGCCTGGTTTCGTATATTTTGGGACTGGGGCGTGACATAGTTTTAGTGGTGGCCCATGCAGGTCGACTTATTCGCTTGTGGTATGGTAACATACCCAGTGAGCTTGCAATAGGATAAAAATTTCTAAGTCTCATCCACTTTGATTTCATCTTTGAATTTCCTTCGTATTGCTTCTGAATATCTGCATCCTGTTTGTTTGATTCCGTACTCTTTTAATGAAGTCATATCTCTTGCAGCAAGATGAACTTGCGCAGTGGATGAGGAGCATCCAGTGCCTCGGTGCTGGACAATACCACCCGAAGAAAGGAGGAACCCCAAGGACAACCCTCGCTACAGACCCCGCTGATACATTGGCATGAGACTTCTCAGGGTGATCCTACACCGCAGCTCGAGGGACAGACTTCCCAAACGATCCCCATACAGCATTTTGAGGGCCAAACTTCAGAAGCTACACCGATGCCGCAGACCGAGAGGCCGACATCTGAGGAGACACCTATCGCACAGCCAGAGGTTCTACTACCACCACCTTCACCTTATACACCCCAGATGCCACGGCTAGATGGACAGCCACAGATGCTTCAGTTTTTTTAGACTATGATGCAAGCACAGTGGCATCAGACCGAGATGTTGAGACAGAGTTTGATGGCAGTACTAGAGAGAATAGATGTCACAGCACCAGTACCAGCACCTGCACCAGCCCAGACAGGTGGCACTGTAAGATGGTTCTGAAAGATGGGACCAGATACTTTCTTGGGCAACGAGACCGTAGAGCAGATCTCTGATTGGGTCGCCAATACGAAGATGCTACTAGAGGCTTCACAACTGCATCCAGACCTTTGGATGACCGCCGTGAGGGCCCAACTAAAAGGCAACGCCCATCACTGATGGGATTCCATCGAGCGCAGTGTAGGCAAGAACCAGACTTGGGAACAGTTCTTAGAGTACTTCAATGCGAAGTATTTCCCAGCTACAGTCAGAAATGCCATGTACTCCCAGTTCCTATATCTAGAACAAGAAAATATGAATGTTGATGCCTATGACGCAGAGTTCAGCAGCCTTAGCAGATTTGGTACCGTCCTGATACCCAATGATCTAGAGAAGGCGCAGAGATTCTATCACAGCCTCACCTTCGAGCTACAGAGGTATACCACCGCACAGGCGAGAATTTTGTATGAAGAGGTTCTTTCAGAGGCGAGAGTCCAGGAGGCCATAGGCAGAGGAGCAAGACGTTCCAGTATAACCGTACCAGCCAGAGCCCAGCCGGGAGTAGGAGGACCGATCCGTCGTCCCGAAGCACAAACACAGCAGAGGACAACGCCATACCAGCAAAGGGAGCTTCCGACTTGCTACCACTGTGGGAAGAGAGGACATTACGAGAAGGACTGCAGAAAGAGACTGAGGACATATCTGATTTGTGGGTCAAACTAGCACCAGGTTTGAGACTGCCCACAGCGTAGAGAGGCAGCACCGCCGGCCAAACAGAGGCCAACAGCACCAGTTTCGAGGATATCACCATCGCCTGGAGGCCAACATCCACCAACTCCTGGAGGATTCCAGAGGAGACCACCCTTGGCCCCACAGGAGGCACAGTTTGACCGAGCTCGACAGCAGACCGGAGGGCAGAGGCACGGACAGGCCTTTGTACTAGCATCTACAGAGGAGAAAACAGAAGGGGAAGCTATCACAGGTACCATTTTAGTTGTATCATTACCTGCGACGGCATTATTTAATTCTGGAGCTACCTTGTCATTCATATCTAGTAGATTTGTAGCAATGCATAGAGTAGCTACTTCCCCCTTACCTAAGAGTTGGAAGATTCTTATCGGAGGAGGTATCGTGCTGGTTATCAGCACTATTAGAACGTGTTTGGTAGTCGTATGTGGTAGAGAGATGAGAGCACAATTCTTGGTACTACCCATGCCGTACTTTGATATTGTGCTAGGCATGGACTGGTTAAGCCAGTATAATGCCGTACTGAACTGTCGGAAGAGTAGCGTCACTTTTAGACCGCCAGATCAACCGGAGTTCGAGTATATGCGAGGGACAGTCGAACAAGGAGTAGGACAGATAGCTGGAGCTTACATGGCTATGGAGATGGTACCCCCACCAATAGTTGCAGAATTTGAGGATGTTTTTCCTGAAGAATTGCCAGGTTTACCGCCAGATAGAGATGTGGAGTTCACCATCGAGCTAGTCCCTGGAGCAGCACTAGTATCTTCTAATGTATACCGATTGGCGAAAAAGGAACTTGATGAGCTGAAGCTACAATTAGAGGATTTGCAAAGCAAGGGATTTATCCGTCCAAGTGCATCACCATGGAGAGCACCAGTGCTATTTGTACCTAAGAAGGATAGAACGGTACGCATGTGCATTGATTACAGAGCCCTTAATGCTTTGACTATCAAGAATAAGTACCCCCTACCGCGGATTGATGATTTATTCAATCAGATGATAGGAGCAGTGGTGTTCACAAAGATTGACTTGAGATCGGGTTATCATCAAGTGAAGGTACAAAGAGAAGACATTCAAAAGACAACATTCAGGACTCGTTATGGTCACTACGAGTTCTTAGTGATGCCTTTTGGACTGACGAATGCGCCAGCTATATTTATGAACTTGATGAACAGAGTATTCTACCAATACTTGGACCGGTTCGTGGTAGTCTTTATTGACGACTTCTTGGTGTATTCGAAGAGCCACGAAGAGCACTTGAGACTAGTGCTAGAGACACTGCGGAGAGAGAGGCCCTATGCTAAGCTGAACAAGTGTGAGTTTCTCCTAGATTGTGTCACTTTTCTTGGACACGTCATCTCAGGAGATGGTATTTCAGTAGATCCGGCAAAGATTTCATCGGTAGAGACATGGCCAACCCCTACCAATGTCTCGGAAGTAAGGAGTTTCCTAGGACTTGCCGGATATTACCGGAGGTTCATGGAAAACTTCGCAAAGATTGCAGAGCGAATGACCCACTTGAATCGTAAGGAGCAGGAGTTCACTTGGACAGAGGAGTGCCAGAAATCATTCGATGAGATGAAGAAGCGTTTGACTATAGCACCTATCTTGACCATACCATCTGGACCCGGAGGATTCGTGATCTATAGCGATGCATTTGGGAAAGGATTAGGATGTATCTTGATGCAGCACGGAAAGGTTGTAGCCTATGCTTCTAGATAGTTGAGAACCCATGAGAAGAACTATCTCACCCACGACTTGCAGCTTGCAGCAATAATCTTTGCTTTAAACCTTTGGAGACACTACCTATATGGAGAAAGAGTAGAGATATTCATTGATCATAAGCGCCTAAAATACATCTACACTCAGAAGGACCTGAATCAGTGACAAAGACGTTGGCTCGAGGTGATGACAGACTTTGAGATTGAGCTGCAGTACCACCCGGGAAAGGCCAACGTAGTAGCTGACGCGTTGAGCAGAAGACCCATGGAATTTTTCTTGACTACCCAACAACATCTACTGAGAGATCTAGAGCTGTCACGACCTACACCGGGTTTAGGGGCACGAGTGCGCGGGTACGTCCAGCCTACGCCGCAGCATCGGCAGTAGAACGCTGTCTAGGTCATGTAACTATCTAATCAATCTCACATGAATACCCAACTCCATAAGGAGACGTGGATATCATAAATTATGCTGAATACTCAATCACATAAACTAAGCACGATGAGATATCAAGGTAAGCAAAGAAATACAAGACAAATCTAACGACAAAATAGTCATACCTGCAATCAGTGACATCCAATCCCCAAGTGTCAGAAACAAGTCCACTAAGGTCACAGTCTGGAAAATATTTTCCAGTCAGGAAGGAGCAAAGTACATCTCTAAATAGCAGTTCTATATTAATGATATAAACTATATAGCAGTTCTAGATGGAAATATACGAGATGCATGTATAGGTACGAGAAATGTACAATAAAAGAAATACTGGAATACTATAAGTAAATGCAGGAAAAGAAACCATATGTCAATGAGCAAGAAACCTAAGACTAATTGTGTGAGTACTAGCTTAAACATGTGATCGGCTTGGGAACTTGATCAGGCTGGTTACATGTGATTAGCTATGATTCATGTAAAGTCAGGCTAACCGTTGGTTAGCTATGATGCATGTAGAGGTCTGGCTGATCACACGTAACAGCTATGAAGCATGTAAATGGTCAGGCCGCACCCGACATGAGATGTGGGGTGAGCTATGATGCATGTAGAGTTGGGTATGATCACATATCTATACTAAAATACTTCCCACCCCCGACTGGTATAGTAGATCCAATCATGGTATGCTATGGCACGGGATTCCCTAGGGAGGTAGCAAATCTCCCCGGGTCTCAGTGTCTGTACATGCACAAGATAACAAGGAAACAAGTCTTGTACAAGCTACACCATGAATAAGGAATAACATCTCATGACGAGATCCGTGTATACCAATCCGTGTAACCAGCGAGTCAAAATGTAGATATTTACACTAGATACAATGAAACATAGAAGATATCATGAATTAGAAACTAATCAGAGAATGTACTCGCCTTGGGTCCTTAGCTGGTGAATACCGAGGTCCTGTTTCAGAGTATCGTCTGGAGGAACCAACAGTCCTAAAGACATATAATAAACAATAAAACATTTGCATCAGAAGCTATACTAAACACACAAGAAAATACTAACTCATGGGCTATGCCAGGTATGGCACTGGTTAATCTAGGGTTAGTGTGCGTCAAATTGCACGGCGTCGCGTCTGCGATTGCTGGGCAAGACAGACGACCAAAAATGGTACGGGCTCGCCAGTACCTCAGTGTACGCGTGGCAGCCAACTAACATTTCATAGAGTCACGGGTCAGGTATAGTTACGGGGTGTCCGTATTTATACTCGGGTCATCTAGTAGGTAGACTAAAATATATATATATATATATATATATATATATATATATATATATATATATATATATATATATTATCATAATTATCAATACTCTTCTGAGACAATTTATCGAACACATGGCGTGCAAAACAATTAGGAAATTTCCAGAGTTTAATCTCGAATCTTTGATGATCAAAATGGAAATTAGAGCTTCACAGGAGAGTTTCAAAACACAGAGATCAAAACATAAGGGATTAGAACCTCACCTATTGAAGAATTTGAAATCAAGCTCGATCTCGTTGAGTTCCAACGGATCCTCCCAAAGAACCTCTGTAAGATTTGATTTCTGAATACTAGAATCACAACCTCAACAATTAGGAAAGGAAGGAGAAGATTGATCCCATCGACTCAAATCTGAGTTCGTTCTCCTCAAGTTCGATTGTACAAAAATATCTGATGATCAATTGAGGAGTTCGAACTGGTGTTCGTTCCTCTGTGATTGATAGAGCACTGCTGGTGCTTAACCGATCCTTGAGATCAACACAGAGATGAACAGATCGAAAGAAGGAAACAAGAGTCCGATCGACTCACCGACTCGACGACGATGATCTTTGGTCGAGCTCGTCATCCGCCACCGCTGGAGATGATCGGAGAGAAACTCGTCGGTCGACGAGATGCTATTGCGGCGGTGCTCTGAAACCCGCAGCTTCGGCTCAGCAGGAGGAGAGAAGCTGGCCGTGCCGGAGTGCAGGGTGGTGGAGGTGGTGATGATGGTGGTGGTGTGGGTGTAGATGGGCCGGAGAGGAGATCGGGAAGGAGGAGCTTGGGGGTGCTGAGCGTCGGGCTGCTGGAGTAGTGGCGGAGGAAGGAGGCCGGAGTTTGCTGCGGTGGGGGACAAGCAGTGGTGGGGGACGACCCTCCGGTGGTGGCCGGAGAAGAGATGGGCCGGAGAAGCGCTGGGAGCACAGGAAACAGTGTCCCCCCCCTCTCTTAGTTCAAATAAAGAAAAAATAATTAAAAGGAGAAGAAGAAAGGAAGAAGAAGAAGAAGAAGAAGAAGAAGAAGAAGAGAAGGAGAAAATGAAAAATGGAGAAAAGAGGAGGAAGAGGAATTTCATACGGTTGGGGGCTTGGGGCTAGTGTAGGTTTGGGGATTAGGGCTAGTGGGGATAGGACATTAAGTAGGGGGAGAGTGTGTGGGAAATCAAGGGTGAGGATGCACCCAATTTAAATGGGGGGTCCTGATTAAACATGAATAAATTTTCATGTGGGGATGAGGGTGTTGACTAGTCAAAGCTAGTGGGTTGATTTTCTTCATTTGGGTGAACCATTGGGGTGTTGACACCAAAATACAAATTTGCAAATTAGCCCCCTTAAATTTGGGTATTTGCACAGACACATGAAATGATGAAAATTTGGCAGGCGATTCGGTATTCGGTGTTTTGTAGGGTCGGGGGGCGCTGTATGATTGGTACGGGCTTAAGTAGCGGGGTACTGGAATTAAACGGGATTTTCGGAATTGGTTAAAATGGTATCCTCAAATTAATTAGGAATAAAATGCAAGTTGTGTTCTAAAATTAATTAGGAGTACATGGGGCCAAAATCAGGTCGGGTCATCAATACCAATAGTGAAGAAGACTCAGAATAGAATATTACCCTAATTTGGGTCGCACGAAAAATAGGTCAAGATTGTCCCCAATTTCGATTGGAACGCACAACGATACAAAGTTGGAATTTATTTAGGATTTAAATAAACGTCCGCGATAATTTTTGTGCGGCTAAAAATAAGGTACAGGGAGCATAATTATGAGTTGCAAAAATAGCAGAATGGAAGGCGGGCATGCCTAGGGCAATGTTGTGAAATTTGTTGGAAGGCAAAAGTCAGGGTAGCGCTCCAAATATCGAAGCAACGGCAGCGCGCAATAATTAAATAAATTACGGTAATTAAATACAACCTCCAATAAATAAATTCTAAAATAAAACAATTTAAATACATAATCCCCATTATTCGATCAGGTGTTCGTCTAGTGGCCTCTAGGTCAAGTCTACCAGCTCAGACATTAAGAACACAGTATATAATATAATATATTTAAATACACACCTCATGCAATTATCTAATTTAAATACAATATTGAGAAATCATTTAATATAAATACCACAATACTATTAATTATAAAAAATCGAAAATACTCCTGTTTTCAAAATGTGGTAGTGACAAATCTACCCTCCTTAAAAAAATTTTGTCCTCGAAATTTAAAGTCCTCATAGTAGTGTTTATTTATTATTTTATTTCTCATCAATAGTTAAATTCACCAACTCACATAATCCTGAAATAATCCACCTTGTCGTTTCACAACCTTCAAACTTTCTGAAATTACTGTATTCCTGCAATATCCTCGAAAATAAAAATCAGTTTCTATTTCCTCACAATTTCCTCCGAATTTAAATTTAAGAAATTAAATACTCGGATTTTGACATCCAAACCTCTAGTTCACTTAATACACATTAAGACTCCCATCTAAAACACAATCCAACCCTTCGATTCAATTAATCCACTATATTCATAAAATCAGAATTGTCATCCGAAAAGTTTGAATTTAAACACCAATCCATTAATAATTTTTACTCCTCAATTTAAACCCAATCAACGCATATTCAAAATCTAATCCTCATCCCGAGAATCGAATTCGACACTATCCCATTAATAATTTTATTTCCTGATTTCCTTTTTTCTCAAAATACTCAATGAGATGATACTTACGGAATCTTCAAATTCAACATTCATCATATAAATTTAAATTCCTATCTTGTAATCAAATTGGTAAAATAATAACTTTCCTAATTTTCTCAAATTTTAATAACCAATTCAATCATATCATAACCTTCTTAAAATTAATAAATCCTTAATTCTGCCATGTTAATTTCTTAAATCTCTATTTAAGTTAATGTTTATCCTCGAATTTCAATCATACCTCAATCTTCGTAAAATCAATGATCCATCAATTCTGTTACATTAACCCCTTAATTCTTTATTTAAATTAATGCTTATCCACAAATTTCAATCATCTTGCCCCTTTTTGTCAAGTCATAACCTTGTCATAGATCTTTGCTATGGTCTAAACTCCAATGATCGTGGTTTAAGAAAATTTTACCTACAGTCATACAACTTAGAGGAAACATGCATGGTTATGTGGTCTGTCTTATCATGGTATTGCATTATCTGTCAGGGTGTACTACTAGTTATATTCTAACAAGAAAATCATGAATACGAACTACAGCACTAGGGAAATCAATCAATCAAGAGATGGGAAATATTAGGAAAAAGAAGAACCTACTAACATATTTCCTGCAGTATCTTCTATCTCTAACATACTCTTAACTCTAGCATATTCACTAACCAATTCCTATTCCTGTACACTGGTACCCATATCAACTAGTCATTAATCCACAAGATCCATGAATATATCCATATGGCACACACCTGTCTATTAACACCTAAATCTGATGCCAAGAATCTCTAATATAACCATGATTCAATAATGCATCCAAGTTGATACCTCTATCTCCTTAGTACCATACCCTCTGTCAGTTCCCGTTCCTACTACAATTGTTCATACTAGTCGTTCTTATCACTCAAGTGCACACCAAGTGTAACACACCATACTAAGTACTGCTCTTTCCAATAAAACTTTAGATGGACACCCGAGTCAGTCTGCGGTGCCATCTCAATCATGCTCAAGTCACCAGATCCTTACACATGTATGTCATCTACTCATATATATATATATATATATATATATATATTTCTCATCCACCATAAAATTAATCCTGAAATAATCGTCAAGGTTTAACTTCTCGATCAACTTAAAAATAAATGTATATGCCTCCTCAAGGTCAGATACTCAACATTGAAATAAAATTTTAATCACTTCTAAAATCTTTGTAGCCTTGACCATGTTTATTGAATCAATATTTGAAATCCTCAAAAATTTTAAATGACACAATCTTAACTCCTCAATAATTCTCAAAGTTAAAATTCATTTCCACTCTTTTATTTATAAACCCACAAATATACATATAAGTGCTCACGGTCTCTAATACTCGAGGTGCATTCAATACCTCTATTGTCTATAACTGTGTACTAAATTTTGTACTACCCGAATTACTTGCACTATTACCTCCAATGATCAAAGTTATCATCACCTATAATTTCTTTCATGATTTTTAATTTATGTCAGCTGGTATATCATCTAATTATCATCACACAGAGTGCTTACTGTTATTAACGTCATTCTCGACTAATCCTCGATGTAGAATCATTAGCACTCTTGGTATTATATTACTAGCTTCATTAATGAATCATCTCATCAAGCTCATTAGAACTCATGATCACATGTATCTTCGTTTACACTCATGTTTCTTTACTCTCATGGGCATGTATATGGTTCTTCATCTCAATTGATGTATATGTATTTTCCTTTAACCTTTTATAGCCTGTTAAACTAATCTGTGATACGCTTCACCATTTCCATTGCCAATTCCGATATTTCTCTACTCATGACACCTCATTATAACTCCTCATGCATATAAATTTCTTTACCTTTAACACGCCCGATATCAATCATCAGATTGAACGTTATGCTCCATTAATCCTTAACACAATTCCTTGATACCTAATTGTTTACATAGATCACTCAATTACATAATCATGATTATCCAGGACGGGTAATTGGCTCTGATACTAACTCTGAGAACTATCACTGATACTCTATACTATCCCTCTACTTATAGTACTATAATGACACTTATCCTAGAACCATTGCCACAAGGTACTATGCTATGGGTTAACTCTAGATTAAAGCCTACTGCTCACATGTCCAACTAGGAAACACTTACAACTCATTAGCAATACCCCTTCAATATTAATACTCAGGACACAGACATAATTATAAGTCATTAATTATCACACTTAACAAGGAATCCTCAAGGAATAGGAGCTCAAAAAGACTGGATTAAGGACTGAAGGTATTTCTACTGCTAGCAACAAAAGGACGATGGAATAAAGTCTTGTATAACAGAAACAGATAAGTGTTGAGATGATAGTTTAAGAACAAATTTTAAGACACAACCTGATAATCATACACGTCGGTCAGAAATCATGACGCTGAGAATCCTCGCCATGCCAGTAAGCATAGGTGCGATAAACGACATGTTCCGTAACTAAAGTACGCAACCCTACAGTCATGTCATCTAGAATCTTCGCTAACCGGTACGGCTGCGATAACTCTAGGTTCCATAACCCAAGCAGGCGTTTCACCTTTCTCACTGTTCTCATCCATATATGTCATCAGATGATATCGTAAAATTTTAGTCCATAAATTTCATCTCGGCATGAAATCAACTCTACAATGAAACCAAAATTCTAATTTTAATAATTGATCAACAATAATCAAATTCAATATCAATGAGTGAGGACGGACGAAAACAAGGCGAAGGATTTAAAATTAGAAATTATAATAAGATTCTCAAGGGGTCGTCCCAGGAATCTCTCAAGAATTTGTGATTGAGTATCCTCTCTCATCCTAGTATCCTAGGTCCTATATTCTATAGCAGGCACGTAGTAGTACAACTATGATGTTGCACCACTACGACATCGCACAACTAGCGAAGTCTGACCTGCATGGGCCACCACTAAAAATGTGTCACGACCCGCACCGGATTTAGGGGCACGAGTGTGCGGGTACGTCCAGCCTACGCCGCAGCATCGGCGGTAGAACGCTGTCTAGGTCATGTAACTATCTAATCAATCTCACATGAATACCCAACTCCATAAGGAGACGTGGATATCATAAATTATGCTGAATACTCAATCACATAAACTAAGCACGATGAGATATCAAGGTAAGCGAAGAAATACAAGACAAATCTAACGACAAAATAGTCATACCTGCAATCAGTGACATCCAATCCCCAAGTGTCAGAAACAAGTCCACTAAGGTCACAGTCTGGAAAATATTTTCCAGTCAGGAAGGAGCAAAGTACATCTCTAAATAGCAGTTCTATATTAATGATATAAACTATGTAACAGTTCTAGATGGAAATATACGAGATGCATGTATAGGTACGAGAAATGTACAATAAAAGAAATACTGGAATACTATAAGTAAATGCAGGAAAAGAAACCATATGTCAATGAGCAAAAAACCTAAGACTAAGTGTGTGAGTACTAGCTTAAACATGTGATCGGCTTGGGAACTTGATCAGGCTGGTTACATGTGATTAGCTATGATTCATGTAAAGTCAGGCTAACCGTTGGTTAGCTATGATGCATGTAGAGGTCTGGCTAATCACACGTAACAGCTATGAAGCATGTATATGGTCAGGCCGCACCCGACGTGAGATGTGGGGTGAGCTATGATGCATGTAGAGTTGGGTATGATCACATATCTATACTAAAATACTCTCCACCCCCGACTGGTATAGTAGATCCAATCATGGTATGCTATGGCACGGGATTCCCTAGGGAGGTAGCAAATCTCCCCGGGTCTCAGTGTCTGTACATGCACAAGATAACAAGGAAACAAGTCTTGTACAAGCTACACCATGAATAAGAAATAACATCTCATGACGAGATCCGTGTATACCAATCCGTGTAACCAGCGTGTCGAAATATAGATATTTATACTAGATACAATGAAACATAGGAGATATCATAAATTAGAAACTAACCAGAGAATGTACTCGCCTTGGGTCCTTAGCTGGTGAATACCGAGGTCCTGTTCCAGAGTATCGTCTGGAGGAACCAACAGTCCTAAAGACATATAATAAACAATAAAATATTTGCATCAGAAGCTATACTAAACACACAAGAAAATACTAACTCATGGGCTATGCCAGGTATGGCACTGGTCAATCTAGGGTTAGTGTGTGTCAAATTGCACGACGTCGCATCTACGATTGCTGGGCAAGATAGACGACCAAAAATGGTACGGGCTCGCCAGTACCTCAGTGTACGTGTGGCAGCCAACTAACATTTCACAGAGTCACGGGTCAGGTATAGTTACGGGGTGTCCGTATTTATACTCGGGTCATCTAGTAGGTAGACTAAAATATATATAGATATATATATATATATATATATATATATATATATATATATATATATATATATATATATATTATCATAATTATCAATACTCTTCTGAGACAATTTATCGAACACATGGCGTGCAAAACAATTAGGAAATTTCCAGAGTTTAATCTCGAATCTTTGATGATCAAAATGGAAATTAGAGCTTCACAGGAGAGTTTCAAAACACAGAGATCAAAACATAAGGGATTAGAACCTCACCTATTGAAGAATTTGAAATCAAGCTCGATCTCGTTGAGTTCCAACGGATCCTCCCAAAGAACCTCTGTAAGATTTGATTTCTGAATACTAGAATCACAACCTCAACAATTAGGAAAGGAAGGAGAAGATTGATCCCATCGACTCAAATTTGAGTTCGTTCTCCTCAAGTTCGATTGTACAAAAATATCTGATGATCAATTGAGGAGTTCGAACTGGTGTTCGTTCCTCTGTGATTAATAGAGCACTGCTGGTGCTTAACCGATCCTTGAGATCAATACAGAGATAAACAGATCGAAAGAAGGAAACAAGAGTCCGATCGACTCACCGACTCGACGACGATGATCTTTGGTCGAGCTCGTCATCCGCCACCGCTGGAGATGATCGGAGAGAAACTCGTCGGTCGACGAGATGCTATTGCGGCGGTGCTCTGAAACCCGCAGCTTCGGCTCAGCAGGAGGAGAGAAGCTGGCCGCGCCGGAGTGCATGGTAGTGGAGGTGGTGATGATGGTGGTGGTGTGGGTGTAGATGGGCCGGAGAGGAGATCGGGAAGGAGGAGCTTGGGGGTGCTGAGCGTCGGGCTGCTGGAGTAGTGGCGGAGGAAGGAGGCCGGAGTTTGCTGCGGTGGGGGACGAGCAGTGGTGGGGGACGACCCTCCGGCGGTGGCCGGAGAAGAGATGGGCCGAAGAAGCGCTGGGAGCACAGGGAACAGTGTCCCCCCCCCCCCCTCTCTTAGTTCAAATAAAGAAAAAATAATTAAAAGGAGAAGAAGAAAGGAAGAAGAAGAAGAAGAAGAAGAAGAAGAGAAGGAGAAAATGAAAAATAGAGAAAAGAGGAAGAAGAGGAATTTCATACGGTTGGGGGCTTGGGGCTAGTGTAGGTTTGGGGATTAGGGCTAGTGGGGATAGGACATTAAGTAGGGGGAGAGTGTGTGAGAAATCAAGGGTGAGGATGCACCCAATTTAAATGGGGGGTCCTGATTAAACATGAATAAATTTTCATGTGGGGATGAGGGTGTTGACTAGTCAAAGCTAGTGGGTTGATTTTCTTCATTTGGGTGAACCATTGGGGTGTTGACACCAAAATACAAATTTGCAAATTAGCCCCCTTAAATTTGGGTATTTGCACAGACACATGAAATAATGAAAATTTGGCGGGCGATTCGGTGTTCGGTGTTTGGTAGGGTCGGGGGGCGCTGTATGATTGGTACGGGCTTAAGTAGCGGGGTACTGGAATTAAACGGGATTTTCGGAATTGGTTAAAATGGTATCCTAAAATTAATTAGGAATAAAATGTAAGTTGTGTTCTAAAATTAATTAGGAGTACATGGGGCCAAAATCAGGTCGGGTCATCAATACCAATAGTGAAGAAGACTCAGAATAGAATATTACCCTAATTTGGATCGCACGAAAAATAGGCAAGATTGTCCCCAATTTCGATTGGAACGCACAACGATACAAAGTTGGAATTTATTTAGGATTTAAATAAACGTCCGCGACGATTTTTGTGCGGCTAAAAATAAGGTACAGAGAGCATAATTATGAGTTGCAAAAATAGCAGAATGGAAGGCGGGCATGTCTAGGGCAATATTGTAAAATTTGTTGGAAGGCAAAAGTCAGGGTAGCGCTCCAAATATCGAAGCAACGGCAGCGCGCAATAATTAAATAAATTACGGTAATTAAATACAACCTCCAATAAATAAATTCTAAAATAAAACAATTTAAATACATATTCCCCATTATTCGATCAGGTGTTTGTCTAGTGGCCTCTAGGTCAAGTCTACCAGCTCAGACATTAAGAACACAGTATATAATATAATATATTTAAATACACACCTCATGCAATTATCTAATTTAAATACAATATTGAGAAATCATTTAATATAAATACCACAATACTATTAATTATAAAAAATCAAAAATACCCCTATTTTCAAAATATGGTAGTGACAAGAGCAGATGGGTATAGAGGTTGTTATGCCCGGAGTAGACGGACAGTTCTCGAGTTTTCAGTTGCAATCGATATAAGTGGAAAGGATCAAGACTGCTTTGCCAACAGACGCCAGATTTCAGAGGCTTAGATAGAGGACAGAGGCTGGAATACAGACAGGACTGCATATACATGAAGACGAAACTTTGAGATATGGAGATCATCTCTATGTTTCAAATAAAGAACTTCGTCAGGAGTTGATGACAGAAGCACACAGTTCAACCTACTCTATTCATCCAGGAGGCACGAAGATGTACAAAGACTTGAGACAGTACTACTGTTGGCATGGAATAAAGAGAGAGATAGCACACTTTGTGTCCAAGTGCCTGGTGTGTAAGCAAGTCAAGGCTGAGCATCAAAGATCTGCAGGATTGCTTCAACCGCTCCCTATACCAGAGTGGAAATGGGAGCATATCACTATGGACTTTGTTACGGGCTTTCCAAGGAGTCCTAGTGGTCGCAATGTACTATGGATAATCGTGGATAGACTCACCAACTTCGCACACTTTTTACCCTTCCGAGTTGGACAATCTACAAAGGTCCTAGTAGATATGTACATGAGAGATATTGTGCGACTACACGGAGTGCCAGTTAGCATCGTATCCGACAGAGATACGAGGTTTATCCCTTACTTTTGGTAGAGTATGCAAGAGAGTCTCGGTATCCTCCTGAAGTTTAGCACCTCGTATCACCCACAGACAGATGGCCAGTCAGAGCGCACCATTCAGACATTGGAAGACATGTTAAGAGCGTGCATGCTTGACTTCGGAGGATCTTGGGAGGATCATTTACATTTGGTCGAGTTTTCTTACAACAACAGCTATCAGGCTAGCATCCAGATGGCTCCCTATGAAGCGTTGTATGGCAGGAAGTGTGGTTCCTCCGTATATTGGAGCGATATAGGCGAGAGACAGATTCTTAGCCCCGAGTTGGTTGTTCGTACAGTAGAGAAGGTAAAGAAGATCTAAGGGCACCTACGAGCAGCACAGGACCGACAGAAACATTGGGCGAATGCTCATCGACGACCCCTAGATTTCCAGGTTGGAGATCACGTGTTTCTAAATATCTCGCCTACTCGAGGGACTATCAGATTTGGAGGCAGAGGAAAGCTGAGCCCGAGTTATATCGGACCATTCGATGTGTTAGAATACGTCGGAGAGGTTGCTTACAGATTAGCCTTGTCGCAGACTTTGGAAGGAGTCCATGACGTCTTCCATGTATCTCAGATGAGGAGGTACATACCAGATCCGAGTCATGTACTTGACCATTCAGAGATCACAGTCGGCCCGAGTCTATCATACCAAGAGGAGCCTGTTGAGATCCTGGACAGGAGCGAGAAGGTATTGCGAGGTCAGACTATTCCTCTTTTCCGTGTTGCATGGAGGCATCATGCACCAGAAGAGTCAACCTGGGAACGCGAGGAGGACATTAGACAGCGCTATCCCCACCTCTTCGAAGGACTAGATACGTATTGGCATTTTAGATTTAGTCATTATTTTTTACCATGCGTATGTTTTTAATTTCTAGGACGAAATGCTCTAAGGAGGGTAGATTGTAAACCCCTTCGACCAATTTAGGATTTATTTAATTTAAATTGAGAAGACTAGGAATAATTTAGATACAATTAGAATTAAGGTACATCAATTATGTGACTCATTACACCCTACCGTCGCTTCGATGTTTGGAGCGCTACACTAGTAGTTGCCTTCAACCCAAAAGTTATATACATCTCTTAGGCATGCTAGGCTACCCCACTGACCATTTGCAACCTTAGATACTCGTTATCGCGTCTCATCTTAGCTACGCGGTATTAATTAAAGGAACGCCTTGCATTTACTAATATAATTAAATTGGAGACCAATCTCAACCAAGGCAACACCCAACCAAGCCCATAAACACCCTACACCCTTCCATGTAGACAAGCTTCCCACCTCAAAGAGCCCAGACAGGCCCAAACCTGAAAGTTAGCCCAGAAATCCTATCACCTATATAAGTATACTTTTTCTCTTTTATTTAAACCCTAATTCACTATTCACCACCCATCCTCAAAACCCTAGTCGTTTCTCCTTGCATCCCGAGCTACCCCTACTTTCGACCGGTCACCGTCCTCAGGCCGCCACCCAACCACCGAACCATCCCCTCGCCACCGGACCACCACCCCCACCGCCAGCGCAGCAGCTCCATCCACCGCCGTCATCTCCTTCAACATCAACTTTCCCATTAACCCAACTCCAAACCCGCTGCCCCCGAGCGACCCCGCCGCCTCGGTCACCGCCCACCACCACTCCCAAGCCTACGCCGACCGTCCCCGCACCATTCTCAGCCGCCCCGTCGCGACTAAAGCCGCTGTCGTCGCTGTTGCATCTGCTGCCGCTGCTGCACATACTGCCGCTGCTGCCGCTGCCGCGTGGACTGCCGACCGGAGTCCCACCGATCGACGGCTAGCGGGCTCGTTAACGAAGCAGACCCTCCCCCTCGTCCTATTGATCAGGTACTCGTCCTCCAGTAATTCCTTCCTTGTGTCCTATCATCTCTCCTCGTATCGTGTCCATATATGATTGTTGTGTCATAGTATCGAGAGTCGTAGTGGAACACAACCCATCTAACCCTAATTAAATAGATTATGGTATGATGATTAACAAGATTAAGAATTTGTTTAATGAATAGAAATTTCCTTAACCACGAGACCTGTCAACAAGGACCAGTATTTTATCTGAATGTCTGGACATAAACCATGTACAACGAGCATAGAAACCAAGGACATGTATTCGCATAGAGCAGAAATAGTTGTCAACCCATAACTCGATAAATTATAGTCACAAGGCGCACGTTGACCAAAGACAACACGTGTATATCCTAGCTACGTGCACACGTAATGCTGTATTCGGTCGACCATGAACCTGCAATAGTATCTAAGAACAACGTCAATTATTTAAATACTACTTAGTGTCTGATGCTGGATTGCTATATTATATTGTGTTTAGGATCATCGGACCAGCCCAGAGATATCGCAGGAGCAGGCTATTGGCATTCACAGCTTGAGGACCCAGGCAAGATACCTTGCCATATTTACTGTCTAATTTAAATCATGCATATGTTGTATTGTATTCTTGTGCTTTTCTTTTATACAACTGTGCGCGTCCGAGATTTGACTCGGGTGCAGTCGACGGATACGTCGATGATTAGAGTACTTGACCTAATCATTAGTAGACTAACCCCATTGGAGGATACTCTGTTATCTTCTGAGACCTGACACCTTACACGTTCACTGAGACATATTCATATTGGGATGCGGGCTTGCGTACTCGACTAGCTATCGGTGCGTGTGACTTACATCACGGTTAGTACGTAATTCAGGTTATATTTTAGTGTTAGAGACTGGCATATAGATACGTGGTATGCATGTCGAGTATTCGACTTGCGTATCTACATTGGGCGGGGAGGACATTAGTAGGCGTATGGGATACACCCATTGGAGTCCGTAGTATCCAGAGGAGCCACGGATCCAATGACTCCCTTTACACTGCTGCTACATTCTTCGGAGCGATATGGACGATATACTGCATTGCTGCCACGCTCTTTGGGGTGTTGGACGTTATGCCTACGCCTACCCATACGTACCAAAGTTGTCCTCATATTGAATTCACTTAGATGGTTAGCACACCCTTTTTTGTATTTATTTTATTCAGTATTTATATATGGCATGCTTCTATGTATCTTGTTACGTCCCTTTGAGGACCTGGTACCTTTCCAGATTTGGACGAGGCATATTACCCCACAGTGTACGGCCCAGGACAGGAGACGAGGTTCGCTACCGCAGAGGAGTTAGAGGTACTACCGTCAGAGTTTCCGTGATCACTTGGTAGGCCTTCTGCCTAGGATTGGGTGCATCATTATCTAGTCAGCCGATGCCCTAGCCATTATCTTTTATCTATCATTTTAGTACTTTATTTCGTCATAGTAGTGGGTTTGTCCCCACCAGACATTATTGGCTGTACTATAATATTTTGAGACTGGCGTTTATCTTCCAGCATTTATTATTAGTACACTCTTGATATTTATATTGTGGATGAGATTAGTTTACCTATTTATTGACTGATATTGGACATATTAGTATTTTAGGATAGCGTAGCACTCTTTGCTAGAATCCATTAAATTGGGATATCCATGGAGACGTGACAGCTGGCTATTGTCACGTGGCCTGGTTTCATGTATTTTGGGACTGGAGCGTGACACTTTATCTAGACATAATATTTTTTGAGAAATTTGTCGTTGATGGGCATCATCATCAAATCACCATTAGGCTTAGCAAGCTTGTAGGCACCTTTGGAGAATATTGTTCCCACCACATAAAGACCTTCCCATTTAGCATAGAACTTGCCTTTGCTTTTATAGGTTGTTACTATGAGTCTCCTCACAATAAGGACCAGTTCGCCGACCTAGAAAATTTTTTCTTTTACTTTTTGGTTAAAAGCTTTGGAAATGCATGCTTGATATAATTTAATACATTGTTGAGCTTGTAAATGCTTTTTATCCAATGCTTCTAACTCTTGAAGCCTCAAACAATCATTGTTCTCCATTGTTAGCTCATTAGCAATGGCTATCCTGAGAGAGAGGATTTGGATCTCGAGTGGAAGAACTACTTCGCATCCATAAACTAAGAAAAATGGTGTACAACCACTTAGAGTTCGGACTATTGTGCGATAAGACGATAAGCATTCTCCAAGCTTCTCATTCCAATCACGCTTGTTGGATGAGACAAACTTCTTGAGTAGCTTAATTATGGTTTTATTGAAGGCCTCCGTTAAGTCGTTGGCTGCCAGATTATAGGTAGTAGAAGCCACGTTCTAGATTCGATTCTTGTCACAAAACCAATTGAATGCTTGACTAACAAATTAAGGTCCAATGTCGTGTATTATCCTTCGGGGAACACCAAAACGATAGTTCACATGTTGTTTAACGAAAATAATTATATTAAATATTTTTACCTCGATGAGTGGAACTGCTTCTGCCCATTTAGAGAAATAGTCAGTTATTGCAAGTATGAACCAATATTCTCTAGAAGAGGGTGGGCTGATAGGACGAATAATGTTCATTCCTTATGCTTCAAAAGGCCAAGATGCAGCTGTAGGATATAAGAATTTTGATGGATGGTGTATAAAGTCAGCATAGATCTGACATGCTCTGTATTTATGGGCATAATCTACTGCATCTGCTTCCATGGTAGGTGTCACGACCCGTACCCAGTGTAGGGATGCAAGTCAGAAACATCGCCCAGCCTACGCCGCAGCATCGACGGTAGAACGCTGTCTTGGTCAACTATACTATCTAATTATCTCACAAAATGTATAATCCTCCAATAATATCTCAACTCCAAGAAGAAAGTAATCAACTTAATTCAACACAATACTCAATCACATTACTATGGCACGAAAAGATATCACAGAAGTCTAACATAACTAAGCAGTTAAAAATATAACAACAACAAATAGAAATAATATCCAAACACAAATATATGCCGAAAACAAATCCGGTACCAAAATGCTAAAGAGAACTAACTATGCTAACTAGTGAATCCGGCTAAATCTCTCGACAGTCACTCCAGAACTAGTGGGTCCAAGTCTGCACCATCTATAGGCTGAGGTCCGTAGTATGTCGGACACCAATCTCCCGGATCCTCTGAAAAATATTTTTCAGTCAGGAATGGAGCGAAGTACAACCCAATAGCAGTTCCAATTAATTGACAAAAACTATAAAGCAGTAGAATAGAAGATGCTATCTACGATAAGGATATAACTGATAATCAAGAACAATGAGAGAATAGGCAATACTAACAACAGAATATAATCAATGCGTACAAGAATAAAGAAATGAACTATAATGTCAGAATAGAACAAGGTAATCAATGAACTGAATAATGGAATCTACAATAACTATGTGATTTGAGATACTAACTAAATATGTGATCGGCCTGGGAGATTCAATGATTACACTAAGGAGCTAACTCAACCATACGTGAATTGCATGGTTAGTTAGTAGCCAATGATTACACTACTAGCTGATAGTTTCTTGATCACATATTTAATTGGTATTTCTCCCGCCCCGACTGATATGATGGATCGAATCATGACACGTCACTAGCCAATGTATCCAATGTTTAATCTACAATATTCAATGTTATCCAATACCAACAAGGACAGTATCCGATACATCTCCATAATCAAGGTAACATCCCATGACTGACGATCCAATAACAATACCAATCCGTGTACCATCGTGTCAAAAATCATAAGTAACATTTCTAAATACTTGAATTATAGTGGTAATCAAATAATGGAAACTATCAGAGAATGTACTCGCCTGTGGTCCAGAGCAAATGATGAAAAATGATGTCTGAACTGGTGTCACAGACCTATATATGAAATATTACATTAATACAAGTTTTTGGGAAGAGAAATAAATTAAACTAGTCAACTTTCTAGGTCATAAAGTCATTTCTAAGTCAAAAGTCAGACTAGGTCAACTCTAAGTCAACTATGGTCAACTATAGTCAAATTATGGTCAACTACCTATTTTTAGGTTGCATGAGTCTAACTCAAAGATATTGGGCTCACACAATATGAATCTAGGCCATACAAGCTACATCTTAGGATACTAAGATACCGTATCTCAGGATATACAAACAAGGGATAAATATAACACATATGTACATATCAAACAATATTATATATATAAAATCCTAATTACAAATTTTAAATGGATACCTTGGTTTCGAACCAACTTGGTATCGCAATACTAAACCTCTATCTTGATATCCAAACCCAATACCTTGATTATCCTCCAATACCTTGATACTTACCTTGGCATCTCAAGGTAAATTCAAAACCTTATTTATACTAACTACCCAACAATAATTATAAACTACTATGCATTTAATATTTATATAATACTATATACCTTATTTTAGTCACCTTAATACCAACCCATAATTAGTTTACAACTATCCTATTACTTATGCCAATACCTACTACTCATACCTTGGTATATCTTGATACTTACCTTGATATCTCAAGGTAATTACCAAAATCTTATATATATAATAACTACCCATCAATAATTACATATATCAATCCAATATAACTCTAGTATGTACTAATAGAAAAATACTAACTACCAACTACACACTAACTATTAATACATATGTACTTACATACATACCTACAAATATATAATATATAAAAGATACTCATAACAATTGATAACTAAAAT
Organism: Iris macrosiphon; assembly: GCA_036927795.1. Classification (NCBI taxonomy): domain Eukaryota; kingdom Viridiplantae; phylum Streptophyta; class Magnoliopsida; order Asparagales; family Iridaceae; genus Iris; species Iris macrosiphon. Next base: position 143,880,970 of record JAYESA010000002.1, on the reverse strand, counting down.
ATACTAACTATTCTAATAAATTTATATGCTACAACTAAATATATACATATATAGTATACTATAATACAAATAGCAATTAGGAACATTTATATATATATATATATATATATATATATATATATATATATATATATATATATATATATATATATATATATATATATATATATATATAAATACATATATATAACCCACCATATATATTTATAGAATATATATTTAAATACATATATATAACCCATAATATATATTTATACAATAAACATATAAAACTATATATAACTATACATACATTAATACATAGTAAATTGTATAAAATACCACATAGTAACATACACACACACATATAGTAATATGTATATATAACTATACATATATGTATAAATATATATAATCATATAATAATATAAATACATAACAATATATAATATAACTATATATATAACCACATATAAATATATCTATTATATTATATATACATATGCTACCACTTATAAATATATATCTACATATATATATATATATATATATATATATATATATATATATATATATATATATATATATATATAAATAATCATATATAAATAATCTAATTACTTAATTAAACATACACATATATTATATAAAATATATACATATATTTACATCCCTAAAATATATTATAACATATATATTAATGCATGTAGAAGAAAGCTACATAATATATATTCTATTAATACATATATAATACATAGATCTATGATACAATAAACACTATAATAAATATACATAATACATATATAATATATATAGATACATACACAATTATAATTCAAGAATTAAAGCACAATTAATTAGATCTACACATAAACACATAATAATTGGAGCGTATCACACCGTATCCCACTAGATCTAGGATACGCATGCGACACGAGTCCACCACACATCCAATTTTACCCCGAAGGACACAAATAAATCACATATAATATTTATAAACAAAACAAAGTGTCAAATATAGATCTATGTGTCCGTGTCAAAATACGACATGTACAAAGTCCCATGTCGGAGGAAAAACTCCCAAAATAACACGTATCACCAAATTATTGAGATACGACCTACATGTACCCAATTATGGACACGACACTAGCCCCAAACACATAAACATATGCCAAATTGATCTATAGGATCAATTGACACACACAACAAAATTTATTTTAGGAATTTCCCCAAAATTGACACAAAAAGTACCATAACTTTCTCCATAGGTCTCCTATGAACACAAAACCAAATCCTATGGGTAGTACATACATATGGGTTGATTATTCATGATTAAATCCCAGATTTAGAAGCTATTTAACGGAAAAAACTGAATTATACCTATTGGGAGATGGATTCCCAATGAAACCTCCAAAATTGGTGAAATTGGCCTCCAACTTGTAGATCCTTGCTCATCTTTGTAGATCCTTGCTTTCTTCTTCTAGATCCTTGCTCTTCTAGTCTCCAATGGTGATTTGAGAAGTAATTGGGTGGAAATTTGGTAGAGATTTGATGAAATTTGGTTGAGGGAAATTCTAGATCTAGATTTGGAATAAAAAATAAAGAGAGAAAAAGTTTTCATCCCCTTTATATAGGCCTCACTTGCCCCCTCCCTCAAGCTACTATATAAAGTCTAAAATACCCCTTAGGACCTCTCATGAAGAAATTAATTAAGGAGGGAAGCTTATAGTCTAATGGTTTAATTAATTTAATCATCCTCCTAATTAATGGGCTTTCTAGTTGGGCTCAATTCTAACAATTAAAATATGTTGGTCCATGAGTCTAAACTAAACTAGTTAGGTCCACTAACACAAGTCCAAAAAATAAATCTATCATGCTAATAATAAATAAATAATATAATAAATAAATATTTAACATGCACAATATTTAATTAATTATAAAATGACCAAAATACCCTTTTCTAGAAAATACGGTAGTGACAAGTCTATCCCCCTTAAAATAATTTCGTCCTCGAAATTTAAAGGTGATCGTACTCCTTCTAGGTCAAACCCCCAGCAATCATAGTCTAATAAGGTCTTATCTCACTAAGAACAGTCCTATGCAAAGAATAACATGGATGGTCATAGTCTCCACTTGTCTTCTGTCTTATTACTGTTGTCTCTGTCAGGGTATTCTATAGCTACACTAACTATATAACACAATCATCCAAAAGGTACTAAAGAATTAATCAATCAAAATAGATGAAAGGAACAGGAAGAAAGAACAGACTCTCTAACCCATCACCTGTAGTATTGGTCTCCTCGACCGTCATCGCAAATGCTCCGCCCTACCGAGGTAGCTCCCTCTGCGGGTGATGAGCAATCTGTGGTGCTACATGTGGCCTAACTCTACCTCTTATGGCCTCGATCTGCATCCTGGCCTGGACGTTGAAGTGTCCAGAGACAATCCTTTACCATATGCTCCGTTGATCCACAATGTAAGCATGCTCCAAGTCTCTTCCCGCACATCTCCCAAGTATGCCCAGTCTTCTTGTAATAGGTGCATTGAGGAGCTTGTTGCACCTGTCTCTGAGGCTGCTGTGGTATCTGCTGTACTGGAGCTTGTACTGGAGCAACAATAGGTTCTGGCATCTGATATTGCTGCTGATAGGCTCCGAATTGTACTGGAAACTGCTATTGCTGGAACCGCGACCTCTTTGCCGGTCCCGCACTGCTACTGTCACCCCCAAACATATCACGGTCCCTCTTCGGCTTTAAGTTCCACTCCCGCTCGACCTTGCGTGCCTCCGAAAGTATCTCAGAATATATCTCGTAGAAAGACGGAATGAGAATCTTCACTGCCCAATTCAGACCCTCGCGGAAACGGATAGCCCGAACTTCTGGCTCTCTCACCAAGTACTCCGCAAATTGGCTCAGCCTCCCGAACTCTGCGGCATACTCCTCTACGGACATGCTTCCTTGTGTAAGGCTCTCAAACTGCCTTCCTAATTCCAATTTGTCCGTCCGAGCAAAGAACTTCTTCTTAAAGAGATCCTTGAATATCTCCCAAGACTGCCCCGTATCAGTAAGAATTGGCTCATTCCTGAACTAAGTGCGGGCAACGTCGAACATTTAAAGTCCTACCACCTCAACCTTCAGATCCTCCGTAAGACGGGACACCTTCATGAGTCGCTCGATATCTTCAAGCCAATCGTCAGCATAGACTATACCTTTTGTACCCTTGAAAACTCGAGGCTCAAGCTTCTTGAAATTTTGAATGTTGTCTGGCTTGATCTGAATATCCTGTGGCTGTGGAGGAGCCTCTTTCTGAACTGCTGTTATAGCTATCTGATGGGCGTTTTCGATACTCTGCCGCATCAAATCTGACTGCCTGTGCTGGGCTTCTATCTGTGCCTTCTGTAATTCCATCATCTCTCTAAACAGTGCAACCATCGACGCGGTATCTCCTGAAAATGGAGGTGGTGGAAGTCCCTCCGAAGCAACTAGAGTAGTCCTCGGAACAGGTGGAGGAGAACCCCCGAAGGCAGACGAGACTCCTACATGAACTGATATCGTAGGAGGTACAAACCCTACTGCCTGAGTGGAAGATTGAGAGGTGGCAGACCTTGCAGAAACTGCTCCCGATCGATGGGATCTAGTCTTCGGCGGCATCCTGAAGACAGATCGAAACAAAGGAGATCAATTCGACACAAGATAAGATATCATCAAGGAAGGACAAAAGTATTCAGAAGGAATCAAAATTAGCGATTCAATTCAGATTAGAATTCCTAGTTGTGATTGAGTATCCCTCTCTCTTCCTAGTATCTTATGTCCTATATCCTATCGCAGGCTCGCAGTAGTACAACTAAGTCATCGCACTACCATGACATCGCAATATTATGAAGCCTGACCTACATGGGCCACCACTAAAAATGTGTCACGACCCGCACCCAGTGTAGGGATGCAAGTCGGAAACAACGCCCAGCCTACGCCGCAGCATCGACGGTAGAATGCTGTCTTGGTCAACTATACTATCTAATTATCTCACAAAATGTATAATCCTCCAATAATATCTCAACTCCAAGAAGAGAGTAATCAACTTAATTCAACACAATACTAAATCACATTACTATGGCACAAAAAAATATCACAAAAGTCTAACATAACTAAGCAGTTAAAAATATAACAACAACAAATAAAAATAATATCCAAACACAAATATATGCCGGAAACAAATCCGGTACCAAAATGCTAAAGAGAACTAACTATGCTAACTAGTGAATCCGGCTAAATCTCTCGACAGTCACTCCAGAACTAGTGGGTCCAAGTCTGCACCATCTATAGGCTGAGGTCCGTAGTATGTCGGACACCAATCTCCCGGATCCTCTGAAAAATATTTTCCAGTCAGGAATGGAGCGAAGTACAACCCAATAGTAGTTCCAATTAATTGACAAAAACTATAAAGCAGTAGAATAGAAGATGCTATCTACGATGAGGATATAACTGATAATCAAGAACAATGAGAGAATAGGCAATACTAACAACAGAATATAATCAATGCGTACAAGAATAAAGGAATGAACTATAATGTCAGAATAGAACAAGGTAATCAATGAACTGAATAATGGAATCTACAATAACTATGTGATTTGAGATACTAACTAAATATGTGATCGGCCTGGGAGATTCAATGATTACACTAAGGAGCTAACTCAACCATACATGAATTGCATGGTTAGTTAGTAGCCAATGATTACACTACTAGCTGATAGTTTCTTGATCACATATTTAATTGGTATTTCCTCCGCCCTGACTGATATGATGGATCGAATCATGACACGTCACTAGCCAATCTATCCAATATTTAATCTACAATATTCAATGTTATCCAATACCAATAAGGACAGTATCCGATACCATCTCCATAATCAAGGTAACATCCCATGACTGACGATCCAATAACAATACCAATCCGTATACCATCGTGTCAAGAATCATAAGTAACATTTCTAAATACTTGAATTATAGTGGTAATCAAATAATGGAAACTATTAAAGAATGTACTCACCTGTGGTCCAGAGAAAATGATAAAAAATGATGTCCGAACTGGTGTCACAGACCTATATATGAAATATTGCATTAATGCAAGTTTTTGAGAAGAGAAATAAATTAAACTAGTCAACTTTCTAGGTCATAAAGTCATTTCTAAGTCAAAAGTCAGACTAGGTCAACTCTAAGTCAACTATGGTCAACTATAGTCAAATTATGGTCAACTACCTATTTCTAGGTTGTATGAGTCTACCTCAAAGATATTGGACTCACACAATATGAATCTAGGCCATACAAGCTACATCTTAGGATACTAAGATACCGTATCTCAGGATACGCAAACAAGGGATAAATATAACACATATGTACATATCAAACAATATTATATATATAAAATTCTAATTACAAATGCTAAATAGATACCTTAGTTTCGAACCAACTTGGTATCGCAATACTAAACCTCTATCTTGATATCCAAACCCAATACCTTGATTATCCTCCAATACCTTGATACTTACCTTGGCATCTCAAGGTAAATTCAAAATCTTATTTATACTAACTACCCAATAATAATTATAAACTACTATGCATTTAATATTTATATAATACTATATACCTTATTTTAGTCACCTTAATACCAACCCATAATTAGTTTGCAACTATCCTATTACTTATGCCAATACCTACTACTCATACCTTGGTATATCTTGATACTTACCTTGATATGTCAAGGTAATTGCCAAAATCTTATATATATACTAACTACCCATCAATAATTATATATATCAATCCAATATAACTCTAGTATGTACTAATAGAAAAATACTAACTACCAACTACACACTAACTATTAATACATATATACTTACATACATACCTACAAATATATAATATATAAAAGATACTCATAACAATTGATAACTAAAATATACTAACTATTCTAATAAATTTATATGCTACAAATAAATATATACATATATAGTATACTATAATACAAATAGCAATTAGGAACATATTTATATATATATATATATATATATATATATATATATATATATATATATATATATATATATATATATATATAAATACATATATATAACCCACCATATATATTTATACAATATATATTTAAATATATATATATAACCCATAATATATATTTATACAATAAACATATAAAACTATATATAACTATACATACATTTATACATAGTAAATTATATAAAATACCACATAGTAATATACACACACACATATAGTAATATGTATATATAATTATACATATATGTATACATATATATAATTATATAATAATATAAATACATAACAATATATAATATAACTATATATATAACCACATATAAATATATCTACTATATTATATATACATATGCTACCACTTATATATATATATATATATATATATATATATATATATATATATATATATATATATATATAAATAATCATATATAAATAATCTAATTACTTAATTAAACATACACATATATTATATAAAATATATACATATATTTACATCCCTAACATATATTATAACATATATATTAATGCATGTAGAAGAAAGCTACATAATATATATTCTATTAATACATATATAATACATAGATCTATGATACAATAAACACTATAATAAATATACATAATATATATATAATATATATAGATACATACACAATTATAATTCAAGAATTAAAGCATAATTAATTAGATCTACACATAAACACATAATAATTGGAGTGTATCACACCGTATCCCACTAGATCTAGGATACGCATGCGACACGAGTCCACCACACATCCAATTTTACCCCGAATGACACAAACAAATCACATATAATATTTATGAACAAAACAAAGTGTCAAATATAGATCTATGTGTCCGTGTCAAAATACGACATGTACAAAGTCCCGTGTCGGAGAAAAAACTCCCAAAACAACACGTATCACCAAATTATTGGGATACGACCTACATGTACCCAATTATGGACACGACACTAGCCCCAAACACATAAACATATGCCAAATTGATCTATAGGATCAATTGACACACACAACAAAAGTTATTTTCGGAATTCCCCCAAAATTGACACAAAAAGTACCATAACCTTCTCCATAGGTCTCCTATGAACACAAAACTAAATCCTATGGGTAGTACATACATATGGGTTGATTATTCATGATTATATCTCATATTTAGAAGCTATTTTAAGGTAAAAAAACTGAATTATACCTATTGGGAGATGGATTCCCAATGAAACCTCCAAAATTGGTGAAATTGGCCTCCAACTTGTAGATCCTTGCTCCTCTTTGTAGATCCTTGCTTCCTTCTTCTAGATCCTTGCTCTTCTAGTCTCCAATGGTGATTTAGGAAGTAATTGGGTGGAAATTTGGTAGGGATTTGATAAAATTTGGTTGAGGGAAATTCTAGATCTAGATTTGGAATGAAAAATGAAGAAAGAGAAAGTTTTCATCCCCTTTATATAGGCCTCACTTGCCCCCTCCCTCAAGCTACTATGTAAAGTCTAAAATACCCCTTAGGGCCTCTCATGAAGAAATTAATTAAGGAGGGAAGCTTATAGTCTAATGGTTTAATTAATTTAATCATCCTCCTAATTAATGGGCTTTCTAGTTGGGCTCATTTCTAACAATTAAAATATGTTGGTCCATGAGTCTAAACTAAACTAGTTAGGTCCACTAACACAAGTCCAAAAAATAAATCTATCATGCTAATAATAAATAAATATTTAACATGCATAGTATTTAATTAATTATAAAATGACCAAAATACCCTTTTCTAGAAAATACGGTAGTGACAGTAGGCCAGTAATAACTCATTCTCCTAAGATTATCCTATAATTTATGACTTGATTGATGTGCTCCACAAATATCATCATGAGCTTCGCGAAGTGATTATCTTGCTTCAACGTTAGAAAGATAATGCAATTACAGCCCGTCGTATGAACGACGATATAGTATCTTGGAAGAGGCATCATAATAGAATCTGAGTGAACGTCTCTTGATAGAAGTAGCTTCTTTTGGCTCTTCTAGGAGGATCCCATAAGCATCATAGTCTATAAAAGTATTTCTTCAATCTTCATCAATGGAGGTTGACTTTATGGAGTGGCTCTGTCCAATGTATAAGTTTTTCTTGGTATAGAACAACTCTCTACTCATTATTGTGATCGAGTATTGTCTCTTCAGATGAATGGCCAACGACGTAGCTAAACCATCCAATGCATCTGCTTCCATATTCTGTAGTCGAGGTACATGCTCGATGAAGAACTCTTTGAAGGTAAGAGCTAATTCAATTGCTACTTAATGATAAGGGATGAGGTCTTCATGCCGAACCTTATACACTCCCCTAATCTGGTTGACTATTAGCTTGGAATATCTATAGGGTTCAAGGTACTCTATATCCAATTATTTGGCTAATTGGAGGCCAATGATTAAAATATTGTATTTTGCCACATTATTGGAACATGGTTCACTGAGAGAATACGCAGGATAAATGAGTAATTTGTCAGGAGATAATAGGACTATGCCTACTCCTGCTATGATATTTCCTTTAGGTCATATTCTTGATGTGCCATCGAAGAACAATTGCCAGGTGTCATCTTCCATTGCCATATCAGATTCCAAAGACTTTATCAGGAATCTTGTCATACAACCTTGATATCTCTGGTACAGGATGAGCTTCCAATAAATCGGCTAGTGCTTGACCCTTTACTGCTTTTTGTGAAACATATACTATGTCATAAGGCGATAATAGCATTGCCCATGTAGACAGTCGAGAATTAAGTTTGCTTGGTTTGGCCATCAATACCCGAAGAGGATTTACTCTGGATATGACATGATAGTTTATCCTGTCACATAATGTCGTATCTTTTGAACAGCAAATATCAGAAATAGGCATTCTTTTCCACAAGATTGTATCTATGCTCGGCACCGACCATCATACGACTGAGATAGTAGATTGTTTATTTATGACCTTCATTACTCCTCTGTGCGACAAGAGCTCCTAGAGAATGATCAATTTCTCGATCATACAACAGAAATGGTTTCCCTACGATTGGAGGCACTAGAACTAGCAGATTTATGAGGTATCATTTGATGTCGTTAAATTCTTGCTGACATGCTTCGTTCCAGACAAATGACACGCCTTTTTTTATTAGTATGGATGCCTTTGGAAGTTATAAAAAAATTGAGGAGGGTGCAGTCCGGAATTGTCGGCATCTACTAGAGAGATTTAAGATGAACCTCATGATATATGTCAGACGATCCTGCAGTCCCCAAAGTTCTTTGAGATTACGTGGAGGGTGCATCTTGAGAATGGCGTTGACCTTATCAGGATCAATATGGATGCCTTTGGAAGTTAGAAAAAATTGAGGAAATTGCCACTGGATACTCCTAAGAAGGATTTGGTCGGGTTTATTTTGAGCTGGTGTTGGCGCATTAATTTACACACCATTTTCAGATCTTGAATATGGTCATCTTTAAGACAGCTCTTAACATCAAGATTATCCACATAACATTCCACTGCCTTTCGTAAATGTTTATAGAGAATGATGCTTATGGCTTGTTGATATGTTGCTCTTGCATTCTTTAAACCACAGAGCATGACTGTATAGCAGTATACTCCGAGTGGTGTTCGAAAAGAAGTGTGTTTTTCATATTCGGGATACGTCTTTATTTGATTATATCCCGAGAATCCATCCATGAAAGACATGCATTCAAAACCGCATGTGTTGTCGATCATGACATCCGTAATAGGAAGAGGTAACCCATCTTTTAGGCATGCTGAGTTTAGATCCTGATAGTCTATGCAAACACGGACCCTTCCATTTTTTTCATAACTGGAACGATATTTACAACACAATCAGGATGTTGTTCTTCTCGAACAAAGCCACATGCTATCAGCTTTTTAACTCCAGCTTCAATTGCGTCTATCATACTGGACGAAACCGTTACTATTACTTTTTTACCGGCTTAGCGTTAGAAAGGATATTGAGCTTGTGTGTAGCTATCTGAGGATCCAGGCCAGGCATATCTTTGTAACTTCAGGCGAAGATATCAATGTACTCTTTTATTAACTGAACAAAGGCTTGTTTTTATTCTTCAGAGAGGTTCTTGCTAATAAAGATTGGTTTTGGGGAAGACTCGTCTCCTATGTTAATTTGAATGACCTCATCTTCTGTAGGTTGTTCGTGTTGCTCAAACCGAAGCTCCCATTGTGAATCCATCTATTGGGCTATAGATCATTTTTAAAAGGTTTTAAAGTTGAATCGTCGTCATCATTTGGGTCGGTAAACACCATATTGACAGAAAGAACATGCTTGAATACTTCCCCCATGCTTGCATCAGAGTCCCAGAACGATGAGTCAGAAGAATGAGAATGCGTTACTTCTTCTGATCCTGAGCTTTTAGGGGTTGGTGGTGGTGTGACATATCCTAAATCATGGCCAATTCTCTAATAATATGTCTCAGGTTTTCTCTTTGGAGAGTGGTGACGTATAGGGGTATGTCTACCTTTTCCGTAATTGAGTCCTCCGCCAGTTTTCAAATTATAACCCATCATTTGGATAATATTTTTAGTAATGTAGTGGTGAATTTATATCTTTTTATTATCATCTTCAGAATCATTGGTCTGTGTGACCCTTTTATTCCTAGATTTGTCAAAAAGTATTTGACGTTGATAATTGTGTCTTGCTGAGAATATGAAGCAAGAGTCCTCGTGGAGCCTATATAATGTACCATCCTAAAATGGTGAGGCCAATGGTATGGATGGAGGTTCATAGGCATACAGGGCCACTAAAACTTCTTGTGCAAAAGGATCAACATCAATGTAGTGTGAAAGGGATTCGCTTTATTCATAAAATATAATATTTCTTCCCCCTCCACATAGTCAACAAGAGTTTCTAATTTAACCAAAAGTTCGATAAGATCAACGACTAGGGGTTGATTTGCTGGTGTCGAATGTCTACTACATCACAGGTCAATGACTAATGAAGGCGAACTCTTTAGAAGATTTATCACCAATGGTTTCCCGGCTTTCTCTTTACACTTCGGCATGTGGAGGTTAATAACAAGAGGCTCTGAAGTAATCGGACGAGTAGTGCGTCCTTTAACTCGGATCATGAGAGGTTCTTCACTAGGGGTGCTCTTAGGCTCTCCTTCAGTTTCATTCACCTCTTATTTCTGGTACTCCGGTGTATAGAGTATGGAGTCAGAGTAATATCCTTCAACACCTTTAAACGGATTGATGTCGGCAAACTCTATTTTGACTTCCCCCTGATTGTCCACGTACTTAAAGCACTGGTGTAAGATGGAAGGTACAACCTTATGCTCGTGTATACAATGTCGTCCTAGTAAGATATTTTAGGATACCTCTGAATCGATCATATAACATGTAACATTGATTCGAAGGTCATCTATCTAAATTTTTAGGTGGATCTACTCCAGCGGTCGACTTCTTCCAGCATTGAAGCCCAAGATAGTAATGTTGGTAGCTGAAAGGTTATGCATTGGTATCTTCAGAGCCCGAAACAAGCTCTTAGGAATGATTCTAAGTGATGATCCTAGATCAATGTGGGTTCGGCTTACTTTAATGGAGCCAACATAGCCGGTATAGTATAGAGTTCTTCCATGCAGGTTATCTTTGAGCAACATATTATCCTGCATAAAGGTTATGTTAGAAATATTCTCCATCACACTATGGCATTGAGAATATGCTATAGGCTCTTCATCAAGGGTTTTGAGTTAAGCTAGGCAAGAATCTGAATGTATTATTGCTTCACTAAAAGCTTCGCAAGTTTCCCTTGATAGACAAAGTAACTCAATTATGGAAAGTCAAGCTGGAGTATTGGCCAAATGCACCAATATATCGAAATTATACGGCTTTTCAAGTCCTTGAGGTTGGCTCTTCTTCAGATATTTGTCGAAGCTAACCTCTTTTTGTTTTCCTTTCTCAATTGTTGTAGGTTTTGACGAACCTGGTTTTGTAGTAACGGGAGTTACAGGAGTCGACGAAATAGTAGGAGCATCTTCCTGGGTGGCCTCATAATTTTTGAGATATTCCTTTCCAGACCTAGTGCCGGTCATGGCTTCTTCTTCAGACATTGCAGAGAGAAGAACCATCTGACAAGATCAGACCTTCCTCTGGTGCTTCTAGGATTTAGAATTAGAAGATATCGCTTCATGCTCTAGATCTGGTAGTAAGTCCGGATGGACCAACATAACTTTACCTCAGTATGTAGTAATGGGTACCAACCCGTCTGTTTGACTCAAGTTGGTGAAAGATTGACTATTTTCATTACAGCTCGAGGTATCGGAACAACATCGTCGGAGACTTCTTGAGATGGGAAGTCGCCAAATTACAGTGATACCAAGTTAGCAGTGATAGTCTTTTCATCATTATGAAGATTGATTGCTTTGGAGTCTATCAACTGTTGGATCTTTCTCTTCAGCACGTAACACGCCTTTGTAGGGTGGTTTGTATATCGGTGATACAGACAATATTTTGGATCGTCTGTTTTACCTGCCTCGTCTGGCCGTTTGATATCAGGCAACTGAAGTTTTACTTTTTGTCAAACAATCAAAAATATTGTATATGTCATCCTCATCAAAGGAATATTCCTCTTTGGGTCTTTTAGCTTCTAAAATTTTCTGCTTCGGCGGGGAAGGAGCCCATTTGGAAAGTTTCACAACAAAGGCATATTTTCCCTTATTATTTTGATTGTTATTGTTGTTGTTGAAGGGACGCTTCCCTTTATCTTCAATACTAGGCATTTGTAGCCCTAGTTGACGGGCAACTTTCTCCTACCTTCGACAGCCTCAGCTCCTACGATGAACGTCGTCTAGTCTTGAAATTGAGTAGGACCCGTCCAGGGTGTTACTGTAGGCTGCAGATTCTTATTGCAAGTGTCAATGAACGTGGAGTATGGGATAAGCCATGGTTTCGGGTTGAGGGTCATAGGACCCGAACTGAACCCATGGGAGGGATTCAATAATTATGGTTGTGCTGTGAATTGATTGTAGGAATAGAAATGATTGGACTGGCCAAGAAGGAAAATTGCAAATAAGGTTTGAGTTTTATTCAACTAGGATTGCTTTTAGTTAATAAGGCCAAAATATCTATTTGTTTAGGCAATATATATATATATATATATATATATATATATATATATATATATATATATATATATATATATATATATATATCATCCAAAGTATGCCAAATAAAAATATAAAAATAAATAAAATAAAAAATGAAAGGAATAAGTGGCCATGCAAATAAGGGAATAGAGAAGAGCCAATATTTTTATGTATGTTGATGGTTAAAGGGAGTGTATAATATGTGTGCACGGGAGGTCTAAGTTTAATGAAGAGAAGGAAACCTATAAAGTATTAGTATGCATGTTCAAAGTAAAATTGTGCATATAGAGTTATGTAAGGAAATAACATTAAATAGTAGTTTGAGCCATGAAGTGAAGTTGTTTGTGGCCTATACAGGGGTGATTATGAGTATTAATGGTTTGGTTAGATATATGAGCTAGTTTCAAAACAACTAGAGAGCTGGATGTAGTAGTTGTGTGTTTGTGCATGAGAAAATAATGAAGGGCCACACTAGTGCCCTGCACAAGGGATTACAGTACGTATATATTGATAAATAGTTTATATTATTTTGTTAATATTTTAATAACTAAACTTATGCCAGATAATTAATTATCAAACTTCTATCATAGGCCTATTAGAATTTTTGAACTCAGGATATGGACCAGCTTCTTCTTTCTTCCAGCTCCTGGGTCCAAGCAAGTATACCTTGCCACTATGTTATGTTCTATTTCAAATTATAGTTTTTACTCTGCGACTTATTATTATTGTATTTTTTATTTATGTGTCTGAGCATGACTCTGAGTGCAACCAACGGTGTGTGTTGGTTAGTTACTTTACAACCTAGGCATTAAGGAGTCATTCCTTACTGTACTATGGATATACCGATATCCTGCAGGACACTGACACTTACTTGGACACGAAGAGATATTAAAGAGATAAAGGACATGTACTCCCGTACTCGACTAATCATTAGTACGATCTGTACGTGTGACGGCTTAGTGCATACTAGATACTTTTACTCTTGATATATACTGGACTTCATATTAGGGATTGAACATAGCAAGAAGACGACCCGTTATAGATTCATTGGTAGTGGAGGACATTAACTAGACGTAGGGGCTACAATTGGTATATTAATATTGACAGTAAGGCGACTCGGACGAGCGTCGTTGATAGAGGATCTCATGTTTGGAGGGCCCTATAGAGACAAATGATGTTCTCATTTACATTTATACTTAGTTTGGTACACCCCTTATTTATTGCAGTATTTCATATCATTAGTGGCATATTTCTATGTATCTTGTTACGTCCCTCATTAGGACCCAGTTCCTTTCCAGGCTTAGACGAGCAGGAGTACGAGCAGATGTACGGACTGGGGCCTGACGTTGTTATCATGGGCGAGGAGGTTTACCCAGAAGACTACATCTGATCTTGGTATAAACATCTTGGTTGCGGGCTTCCACTTAGAGTCTGTAACTATCTATCTTACTTTCTGCATTTCCTTTCAGTATATTTGTGTAGTAGATTTGCCTCTACCAATTTTAGACTCATTATGGTCTTGTATGATATTTTCTGATTACTTGACTTTATCGTATTCAGACTAGTTTATTATTCCTGTGGATGAGATTTAGTTACTTGTGACTATATTATTTCTTTATGTTCAGCAATATATGTAACTGAGGATTCCATTAAATTGGCAAAATCCCCATACAGTTGATCTTTTGTACCTGCTTCAAGATATGATGACTAATCAAAGAATAACAATCTTGGGGTAAATAGTCTATTGTCCCTCCGCTAAACTGTTGTACGGAATCATCTCCAAATATTTCGGTTAGGGCAAGCATATGCCAAACATGAATACCTCCTGAAGCTACGGGCAGAGCACCTGGCATAGAGACCCAATCTTGAGTGAAAAAATAGAGTGGAGAATTCTAATTTGTTTCAATTCCTATAGTGGGGATATGGTGGGTATAAATAAAAAATTTGCAATCAAAACAACATAAGAAACTGTGAACTTTGATTATGTATTGGCTGGCCATTGTCACGTATCCTAGTTTCTTATATTTTGGGACTGGTGCGTGACACCTGGGGGCAACTTCAGAGTTGCTTAACTGAAACTTTTTATGAATTCAGGATCTGATTCTTTCTCCTTTTGTTTGATGTCGATGAGCGAAGACATAGTCATGTCCATACCTCCCTCGTAAAATCGGGAAAGAGAAAGATATTTCAAGTCATCAAATAAGGATATGCAGTTGTCAGGTAGACTACGGTAGTAATCATAGGCTTTGTCGGCCAAGCATCTGACAAACACCCAGGTGAGGAGAGCGTCATCCCTCTGCAAATGCACCATCATCATACTAAAGTAGTTGATGTATTGACTCGGCGATGCCTTTCCTTCAAACTAGACCATTGATTGAGGCTTGTATTTAGGAGAAAAATGAACATTATTCCAATGAAGGGGATAAGGATGCTATACCCCTAATTTTTGAAGCTGGTTTTATGTTTTAAAGAGTCGAACTGTACACTTAGTTATCAAACAGCTTCGTGAGGATCTTCAAGTTGAAATGGTACAGCTGATTGGAGAGATGTTTGATGAACGGGTATCACTACCGGAGGAGGTCCACTTCTATCATTAAGGGGATTAAGAGTTGGTGCTGCCGACTCTTGATTAGGAACTACTTTCGAATTTGCACCACTTGAGGGAATATCCACCCCTGGCATAGGCTGTGCCAGAACGTCTGCAGCCATTTGGATAGGTGGCGGTGTAGTAGAATGTTGGGACATCATCATCTGATGCATATTCTATATCATAATATGTTCATCCTTGAGTGCATCCTCTAATGAATTAAGGCGTTGCTCAGTACTTCCAGACGGAGAAGCGTCGTGTTCCTCACCAATAGCATAAACACGAATCTCTCTGTGTACAACAGAGGAGCTGGTAGAAAGCATAGTATAATTGGATTCTACGCTGTCAGTTTCAGATTCAGGGGGATTTCTAGCCCAGCCTCAGATTCCGAGGAATGAAGATTTTCGCAAATAGAGGGATCTTGTCTCCTGGAATGGATATTTTGTTATACCCCTTCAAAGGAGTCAACAAGTTGATCAAATCTCGTTTGACTGGGCATTCTTGAAAGTTTTCGTCTTTAACGTCTCCCGCTACGAGGAAGATGCGAGGCTATGTACACCAGGGCAAAGATTAGTTTATCTTCATATTTTCGGTTGTCAGTTTGCAGGTCGGCGATTAGGAGTCATAGTGTAAGTTAACCAGACAAATACAGATTATCTTGCTGACGCACAACAATAATTGATTACAACTTTATGGTAGTCGCAACGATGCTCGTTAGGAAGCATTATTGTTGGAACAGAAGACTCTCTTTCTTTACGCTTTTGTACAATAATTTTGCGTAATTCGGAAGGAGGAAGGATAAAAGAAGAGGAAGACATAATCTGTCTTTTTTATACTTGGCATATTTGACTTGGGATATAAGCTCTTAGTGCCTTGTGTATAAAGTGCTATAATGAGTTGGGTGGCTGTCCTCTGTGGCATACACAGATGTCTTACAATGGAGGAAGAAGTGTCTTCTCTCTGTGTCACGCCCCAGTCCCAAAATACACGGGACCAGACCACGTGGCAATGGCCTGCTAATACGACTCCGAGGGATTTCCCAATTTAATGGACCCGACGAAGCGTACTACGCTGTCCTAAAATACTAACAAGTCTAATATGCTAATATGCAGCAGGTAAATGTCTAATCTTATCCAAAAAATATAAACAAGAAGTGCTAAAATAAATACTGGAAATAAGTGCGGAGTCTGAATGTCATAGTACAATCCAAATAAGTCTGATGCGAACAAACCCACTACAATGATAAAATAAGAGTACAAAAAGACAGATAAGAGTACTAGGCTAGAAAATTGACTAACTAGATAAGGATGCTCCAGCCCTAGGCGAAAGGCCTGCCAGTGATCAAGGAAACTCCGAAGGTAACACTTTAAGCTCCTTCTTGGTCGCGTACCTCGTCTCCTATCCGGGCCCGTACACAGTCGGATAGTATACCTCGTCCAAATCTGGAAGGGAACCAGGTCCTCAGAGGGACATAACAAGATACAAAAATACATGCCAAATATAAATATTGAATAAGAAAAAGGGGTATACTAACCATCTGAGTGAATGCAATATGAGGAGAACCTTGGTACGTATGGGTAAGTATAGGCATAACGTCCAACACTCAGAAGAGCGTGGTATCTGTACATGTAATGTCCATCTTTCCGAAGAACAAGGTATCTATATATATATATACGTCCGTAATGCTCTGAAGAATGTCGTATCTGAATAAAGGAAGTCATTGGATCTGTGGCTCCTATGGACACTACAGATTCTAATGCGTGTATCTCATACGCCTACCATTTGTCCTCCCCACCCAATACAAATATACAAGTCAAAACACGATGTGCATACTATGTAACTACATGCCAGGTCTTAAATAAATTGACTAACCTGACTACGCACTAAACCGTGATGCATGTCACACGCACCGATAACTAGTCGGGTATGCTAATTTGCATTCCAATATGAGTTTGTCATCGTGATGAGTGTAAAAAGTGTCAGGGAGTTGGAAGATATCAGAATATCCTCACAACAGTAGGTAAGTCTGCTAGTGACTAAGTCAACGCACTACACATCGACGCATCGCCGACTGCACCCGAGTCATTCTCGGACGCACACAGTTATATATAATATTTGCAACAATATCTCATGCAACATTTAATAACTTGAATTAAACAGTAAATAAGACAAGGTATACTTGCCTGGATCCTCAAACTGTGAGTACCAAAATCCTGCTTCCGATGTCTCGCCCGAACAGTCCAACGATCCTATATATATAATATAATATAGTAATCATCAGTAATTACACTAGTACGCACAGAAATACAATTACACTGTACTTAGAAACTAACGCAAGTAGGGGTCATAACCGGTCAACTAGAAGGGTTGAGTGTGCATGTAGCTAAAATGCACAAGTGTCATATCCTTCTAAATGTACATCCTCAAATATTACAACCAAGATCAACTAAGGTTCAAGTAGGTACTAAATTGCTAGCCAAGACAAGTTGGTAGTGTGAATCATCTAGGTCTCCATGTACGAGTATATCATGTCCTCAAATATCGTGCACAACAAGACAGTTAACTACCAAATATGTTACAACTCCAAATATCGTATAACACTAACCCGTGTCCTAGCTAATAGGTTAGAGTGCAAAAATGGTACTTTAGTCTAAGCACCTAGGGACTACACAATCATATGCCATACTAACAACCTAATTTTCATAAAGTATTTAGTAACACTAACCACTATTCCAATACATGCACATATATACACTAGGTACTAGGGTTCACAAATCAATATTGGTCCATGCAACAACAACAACATGAAGGAAGAGTGAACATGCAAACCTAGGGGTGCTCTTAAATCGAGGGGGTGATGCTCGGTCCGCTGCTCGAGGGTGGCCGGTCTCCGGCGGGTGGAGGCACTCCGGCGATGCACAATAGTAGCAGCAGCAACAATGGCAGCAACTGCGGGGTGGTGTGATAAGGTGACGGTGGTGGCGGGATGGCTATGGTCGGGTGAGGGTGGTGACTGCGGTGGCTGCTGTCGTGGCTGCGGTAATGGCCGGGAAGGCGAAAGGTGGCGGGATGGCTGCTGTCTTGGAGGAGGAAGGTCGGAGAAGGGAGGTGACTGTGGTGGCGGGGTGGTGATGGCCGGAGAGTTGGAAGAAGAAGAAGAAGAAGAAGAAGTTAGGGTTCGGGTGAAGAGGTTGGTTGTGGATAAAAATAGAGAGAGGATAGAGGTAGTTTATGTAGGAGAGGGAGAGGAGTATGGCATTGGGATTAGAGCCGGTCATAATGCATTTCTAGGGATGGGGGAAGGTTCTTCATGAAGAAATGGAGGGCTATGATGGGCTAGATTTTGAGTGGAGGGTGAGGATGGGGTAGGTGAAAAGGTGGTGTGTAGTACACACAAAATGGGGGAAGAATTATGGTGACCGATCAGTAATAGAGGGGGGAAATAATGGTGACCGATCACCAATGGAAGGTGGACACCTAATTGCCTATTTGCACAAAAGCCCCTAACAATTAAAAAATTGCACAAATAATGGAGTTTGGATTGGATGAAGAAAAATATCATGTTTGTTGAGATGTAGTGGGTTAAAATGGTGTGTGGTATTTAGTATGAATCTTATGGGTGTGAGTGGGGGTTTGGGTTGGTGTTGAGTCTAGTTTTGGGTTAGGTTGGATCATTACACCAATTTAATTAAAATTAGTGTCAGCGGTGTTCTTTAATTAATTGGAAATGCATAGAGTTAAAATTGGGTGGGACACAAGTGTCATGAACGTAGTAGACTCAAAATAAAATATTGTCATAAATTGGGTTGCATAAAACTGGTCGAGGTTGTGTCTCCAATTTTGATTAGAACGGACAAAGATGCAAAGTTGGATTTATTTGGATTTAAGAATAGACATTTGTAACGAATATTGTGTGACTAAAATGAAGCACAAGAGAGGGTATTTATGAGTTATACAAAGGTCAGAATGGAAGGCTAACACGTCTAAAAAAGTGTATAAAATTTGTTTGAAAGCTAATGCTAGTGTACCGCTCCAAATATCGAAGCAACGGTAACGTGCACAAAGTGATACGAATATTATACATTAATCTAAAATACTATGTTCTAATTCTAATTGGCTCCAAACTAACCCTAATCTCTCTATTTAAGCCAGGTAGTCCTAAATTTTGTCGAGGGGGTTTACACTCTGTGTACACAACTTTCCATCATCTATGTGCGTAATCTAAATATGCGAAAGAGGGGCCTTTACTGGCTTTTGCTTGGTACACCGATAGAAATCAGGATGTGGCAGTTTAGCGTTGAGCGCATATGTGCACGTACTTTTGCTTGAATGAGAGGTAGTGACCTCAACATTTTTGCTTTGTATGTTGTATTACGCATGCACAGGATTGGTAGCTTGGGAATGGACCACCCCCTTGGCATCATAGTGATTTCCTCTGCCAAGGGAAGGATAGTTCATCCTTTGCTTGTTGTTTTTGTGATAAGTTCATATTTTGTTCCCTTTAGCTAGTATAACAATGTGGCTAAGGTTTTTTTCTACCAAGTCACAGACCAGAGATGAGTTGACAGAGTTGTTGAGAGAATCCTTGCTAGGGGCAGACAGAATACATTTTTTCTTGTTGGTAGCAACTCCAGGGTAAGTAGTGGGTATCCACATCTTGCGGACTTTCCTTGGCTTGGGTTCTGACGAGGGGTGAGCACTACCCCCAGAGTAAAGCATTTCTTCGTAAGCTAGTCAGTCAAACTTCACAACCAGTCTTTTGCGTCGATCCGATCAACGCAGTTTTATATTGAGCTATCACTTTCAAATTAGAGGAGAAAGATGTCCCCAACAGAGTCGCCATTTTATTTTCCATGAACAAAAATTTATAAAAAATTTGTGTTACAAACTATTAAAAGAAAATAGTACAAGAGATCTTAAAAAAGAATCTAAGTACAATTATTTTGGGAAAATATAGATATAGAGATCTGATTTGCAGTCGATCACTTTACTCTTTGGACCACACGATGGTAACGAATAAATACCAAAATGTTATGAACAACTTGGAGAATTGAGTAGCAAAAAAGCCTTGGCAGCAATGACACAGCAAGCTTCTGCGTCTTTCTTTCTATTTTTGAGTGTCAGAAGTCCCCCCCCTAAAGATGGCAATGATATCATATTTATAAAGTTCCAACACTAGGAACGGTTACTAAAGGGTGGGTGTATGAACAAGCAATATCCACTGCATTCAGTGTCATGTGCTTATATTCTGAGAGAATGCAACCCACATTCTAGAAAGTGGGTGAACAAATCATTGATAGCTTGACACATGGCTTCCTAAGCGAGGAAGGCTCATGTCATGAAGGCAATTATTTGTATACATCTACGAAGAACATGGCATATACGACACATCATCACAAATATTCCGTAGCAGTTGTTGGAGAGTATAAATTTGAGATAATGACTGTTGTACTCTGGAGAAGATGGCCATACCGGCTTACTCAGGTTGAGGTAGCCATACTGACGTACTCAGATTAAGATAGTCATACTGGTGCACTCAGGGTAAAGGACCGACGTTCACGTACTCAGTGAGCGGTAGCACCATTAGCGTACCATTGATAGAGTATCCAAGTCGGCTTATTCGAAAGAGATAGCATCAACAACATACTCTGTTCGAAGTAGCACTATTGGCATATCATAGCAAAGTATCATTAGTAGCATAGTTGGACTGAGGTAGCAACTTTGGTCACAAAATGACAACCTGGGTTGACTTGCTAGCAATCCTCTGCATTTAATGCCTTGTTATGTCAGGTTGAGGCAGCTTTTGATTTGGCAACGCTGGCGTACCCTGATAAAGTAGCGGCCTTGGCGTATTGTAGAAAAGTAAGACCCTTGGTTTACTGAGACGAAGCCAGATGGTCGGCATATAAAAAATAAAATAGTAACTTTACTCGGGAGCTAAATGATAACTTGGGTCGGCGTGTCAATGATCTTCTGCATTAAATACCTTGATCTCTTCGACACTTGTGTCTCCATGTCCTTAGCATTGTAGAACAAGAGCTGAGGAACCCCTATACCTCTAGTCGGAGCATCAACATCACGGGGCCACGGAACCACTTTGCCCTTGTCAAACTCCTCAACAAGAAGAACATGGGCCTTCGACATTTTCACGATAAAAGAATAAGCATAGAAATAAGGCTTTCTCTCCTCCCTGAGTTGCCTATTTATAGGACCAAGGTCATATAAGGAGATCGAGGTAATAAACTGGGCAGTTATGAAGATGAATCTGACGCCTCAAAACTCGGACCCTTAACGGCTAATTAAACGAGACGCCTCGATTCTTGTGATATGCATTAATCCCAAGTCAAACTGATGCCTAAAAACTCGTATATATGCCTGAGCAACAGTCCCAATACGGTCATAGTAATGAAGATTTGACAGCTTGGCAGCTTGATATATACGACATCATGTCCATGCGGTAGATAACATATGCGATAAAGATTTATGCGGCGGCAAGCCCTTTCGTCCATGCTTCTTGTTCAAAGTATTCAAGCTTATTTAAGTTTAAAAACTTTGAAGGGGGTCTTGTAGAAGCATAAAAAAATTCCAATCCATGCTCTTGTACCTAAAGTTGCATATCACACAAAAAGTTTATGGCATCTATGCGTCCTGAAGAGCATGCGGTACCGAATCAAGTCAACATCTATGCGACCCAGGCAACATGCCTAAAAGCATGCGACGAAAACACTAGGCACAAACAAGCTGGTCACATTTTGTCACTTTTGTCAATCACTACATTAATGGCACTAACAATATTTATTACTCTGAGCATCTCATATTTGATGTAGAAGATGAACATCAGTGTTTACTTCAACGTCATAATTACTCCTATCAGATACAGCTGTGCAGTGTCACGTGTTTCTGATACAACAAGGCTTTATGTGACGTCTACTTCATATGGCATAGCCCACATGCGGTATGGTCTTTATGAGGCAGACTCTCTATACGACAGTATTCCCAGGAGTCTCCTTGCAATAGGATCATTCCTCAACAGCGAGTGCGGGCCACGTGTCAAGTTGACCAGGTCATGAGTAAAAATAGGTGTAAATGGTCCAGATTATGCGGGCACAATCCAGGAAAATAATAGCCTATCCCAACTAAGGCCACGTGGCAACTCGACCATGACATATGCACACGATTGCAACTACATGCTTTTAAGAATACCATACGGCAGCCCCAAAATTATGTGCGCATAGGCTGAAAGCCTTGACTTTCCAGCACATGAGTGCACATGAAAACTCAGTGTAGATGTCTATAAATAATAGGGACACGTCATTCCTACATACACACACAGAGACACACCTACAATGAGATGTATACAAGCATCCTCAAGATCCCAGTTGCTATCTTTTGTGACAGTGATCCAGAGACCTTGTAACCCCCTTCGTCGGTTAACCGTCAACGAAGTAAAGGAGTTAGTTGCAGTACTCGATCTTCATCGTCATATTTTCCCAGAATCAATTGTATTTAGATTTTCTGTTTAGGGATTCTTCGTACCTTTTTTTTAGTTTGTTACACAAAAGAGCAATCAACCTCTTTTTGACCAATACTAAATAGTGGGCTGAGCAGGTTTGCTCCAACGATGATGATGATGGAACTAGAGAGGGATATGAGATTCCAACAGGGGCTTTATATCAAGATTTTATAGCTAGTAGAGGGGCATGACTACCAAACTTTTGATTATGTATTAGTGGTAGCTAGGAGGCACGAGCTTACTATCCAGAGGTTGTCGGCTGGGACTGGAAGCCTAAAGAGATCTCATGCCTATAGTACTGACGAAGAAGAAGTACCTTGGACATCAGCACCAGTATCTGGTATTCGTATTCATGATTCAGCACCACAGAGGCCAGCAGAACCAGTTGTGATGACACCAGGTTGGCAGCATTACTCAAGGTATCAACAACCACACCAGGGGTGCTAGTAGGTTGTACCTATTGTGGTAAGGGAGGTCACACTCGAGATATGTGTTGGGTAGTGAATGGACAATGCTTGAGGTATGGGGGTTCAGACCATGAGATAGCTACTTGCATGCAGATACAGAGGTAAGGAGGACCAGTCCAGCAGTTTTCAGCATTACAGCTCGAGGGAAAGTTTTATATCAAGGGCCAGCACTATCATTGAGGCCATTAGTCCAACATCTGTTACTGACGTAGGATCAGATATTTCAACAGAGGCAGCATTAGTTAGGTCAGCAAAGGCCATAACAGCATGGCCAGCTGTCACGCCCCAGTCCCAAAATATCGAGGGACCGGACGCGTGATAATGGCCAGCAGCACACACGGATGGACAAACCCAATTTAATGGATCCATCGGGGCATGCTTAAGCTGTAATATAAGAATAAGTAGGTCCAATGATACAAGTCATAGTCTATACTAATCTTATCCAAAACCAGATAATCACAGATCAAATGCCAGAATAAATATAAATGAAATAACAACAATCTCAATAAAAGTATCTCGGAGAACAATCCGAGAACAAGTCTGATACAGCAATGCAATAGACTGGAAATAAAGGAACTGGAAATAGAAATAAATGAGTATCACCAGACAATACTTAGGAGAAGTCATCTGGCACGATCTCATCCTCGGATGTCGGTACAGCTCCTGTATCAGCTCCTGCTAATGCTCCTATACTGTATAACTCTGGGTGGATCTCCTCTGCTAATCCTGGGGACATAATCCGGATCCAGGTCCTCAGGGGACATAGCAAGGTACAAGAAAGCTCATGCCAAAATAAATACAGTGCAGCAAATAATAAAATAAATAGGGTAAGTATGTAATCATCTGTGTGAAATGCAAGAGAGAACATCAATAGTACTCAGGTTGAAACAACTACAAGCTCTGTGTAGGGGAGCCGGTAGTAGTGATATCATGTAGTTGTCTAGCTCAGCGAGAGACTGAGACGCCGGCATAATATAAAATCAACCTGTAGCCTGTGTGTCTCTCCCACAATAAATGAAACAAGATGGAAACACTATATAACCAACTAAGTAAAATACAAGATGAGAGCAGCACTAAAACTCAGGCTGAAACCACTACAAGCTCTGTGTCGGGGAGCCGGTAGCAGTGATATCATAGGGTCGTCTAGCTCAGCGTGAGACTGAGACGCCGGCATAATATAAAATCAACCTGTAGCATGTGTGTCTCTCCCCACCCAATGTAATCATACGTCTCATGTCCATGTGGCCCCATGTCCATGTTACGCACGATCATCGCTAAATGCAACAAGTCATAAGTATCTATGGATATAGTATCTCTGTCAAGTCCTGTATCCTATACAGAATCACCAAGAATATCTCGAGAAGATCCTGTCTCATAAATAGTGTCAAGTGTCCTGGGTTATAGTGTACTTGATAGGACAAGTACGAGAATTCGGGGTCTCGGTATCCATGTCTAGATGACAATACACAACGCCGCGTACGGTGTTGGCACCCGACTATCAATCGGACGCTAAGTAAAGTCACACGGCCCTAGGTCAAGCATAAACCACAATATATACATATATATAAGCTAAGGAAATAAGTAACAAGGACTGCAAGTTTTGGCAAGGTACACTTACCTGGGGGTCCTGGCTCCAACTGTAGCTCTGGTCTCAGTGTGATCTGCAGGTACTTCTCCGGTTGCTGAAATAAACATCACCATTAGATTCAGAAAATATTAAATAGCTAGAAATGCCTGTCCTTGAGTCCAATTTGGAGACAAGGACAAAAATGACATTTCCGGGTCAAAGCGGGGTCCATATGTGGGCCACTTTGCACCGAAAAGTGTGTCAGGATCAAAGGTCTCCAAATTCCTCAAACTCAGTGTCTACAAGTCAGGAACGATGATATAAACCCAATGGAACTTCTAGAATTGAATTTTGATGAGCCGATCACAAAATCGCCCGTCAAGTGGAGCCTGTGGGGCCCACGATACGCGATTTTGTCAACGTTCTCAGAATCGAACCAAACTTGGGTCACAGGACCAGCATATTGCTACGAGTCCGATGGCACAAGTTTTATCTTAATTCGACTTGTGTACACCAAGTTACGACGTATTCCAGAAAGGTCGAATACGGGGTATCGTCGGCGGATACGCGTTGATTCCGGTGTGCACGCACATCCGAATTGACTTCTGCAAAATTCTACACGACCGTATCAACGAAGCGCACATTTTGGTAAAGATCGCGTGCGACCAAGTCGTCCCGTTTGGCGGAGCACACTCAGTTCCGGGGTGAAACAGGGCATTGGTTTTCCTATTTTTGGATCGCGGTTCGCGATCACCACAGGACGCGATACACCGAGCGGGTTGTACGGGCATCGAGGGGGTCACTTAGTCTACGCGACGCAACTGACGGAACCGTAAATGGGTTTACGAGGAGGGAGAAAACAATACCTGAACAGGGCTCCGAGAAGTCTGAATTTCATGTGTCTGGGTCGTCTCGACACGAGCTGAGTTGTATCCGCTGTGTCCGCTGTGTCCTGGTTCGAGTCTAGGGTTCTGCTGTGTTCGTGTCAGCGGGGACGCTGCTGTGTCCGCGTCGCAGGCGGGTGGATCTGCTTCGTCCGGTCGGAGCGGGCCGGAGAGCCGCTGCACGGTCGGGCTTGCTCGGGGAGGGTCGGCTCGGCGGAGGATCCTGGAGAGGAGCTCGGGGGCGACCTGGCGGAGAGGAGGGTGCCGGCGGCGGATAGCTGGGAGCAACTCGAGGAGGGTCGGCTCGGCGCGAGGAGGAGAGAGGGGGCAGCGGGGAAGAAGGGTAGGCGAGGGGGTTGTCGTCCGGCTGTTGTCGAGGGAGGAAGGAGGAGGAGGTCGAACGCTGCTGGGCCGGGCAGAGGGTTCTAGTGGGGCAGCGGAAAGTAAGAGGAGGAGGTCGTCTCCGGTGGACTCGGGGACGGGAGGCGGAGGGTTTTGGACAGAGGGCGGCCGGCGGCTTAGGGTTAGGGTTAGGTTAGGATTTTGGGAAATTAGGATTTTCTTTTTCCTTTTCTTTTCTTTTTGGAGAAAACTAGAAAAATAGGCATTTATACATGCAGAAATTTGGGCTTGGATTTGTCCTAGGATTTGGGCTGGGTCAACGCTTCTCGGGCTTGGCTTCGGCTCTCATGGGGATGTCGGGCGTTGGCACGGGTTTAATTCGGTTTAATTCTATATCGGTTTTCAGGGCTTTAAACAGGTTTCCGGAGTCCAATAAATCCGCAGAAAATTACCCTGTGTCCGGTTTTCTATTTTACACCATAAAATATTATTTTTATAGTATTTTAATATTAATTAACCACAATTAAAAATTATTAAATTGCCAAATGCCTAGGTTTTAATTACAGAGAATCCCGAAAAATTGCAGAAAAATCCAAATTAAAAATTCTGAAAATCAGGGGGATTACACCAGCCAGAGGGCAGAGTTGCAGAAGCCCTGAGACATGGGCATGCATAGTTTGGTATGTTATAGCAGATGTTGGTCGAGGTCGATCATGTTGTGAGTGTGTCTTAAGCTTCCTTCAGTCTTATTTATTTGGGTTCCTCATATTCAACGAGTATAAGCGAGTTTTCTCATCCCAGTCTTTCGCCTTCGTATCTCGTGATACGTGATATATATTATGTATCCCGACTATAAAGGTACATCCTGGGAAAAGTTATGTCTTTGGCTGAATCATTGGTACCGACTTACCTCGAGACTTGATCCTTAACCACTTTGAGAGTCAGCGTAGGCCAACGAGGATGAATCCCTACTCAGCTGACTCATGGGACATATTTATTCATATGCCTCCAACTCTTCTCTTTTCTAGTTGTATTATTGCTTGCACATTTCTTTATATTATTATTGTTTTTATTATTTGTCTATATGTCGTATTTTGTTTTGATATTTAACTAGGTGTAGTCTTGAGTTTTTCTAGTTGATGATCAGCTCAACTAACTTAGCTAAATTTTAAGGACAAAAATTTTCTAAGGAGTGTAGAGATGTCACTCTCCATCCTAATATACGTGTTCTCATACATTATTCATGTATCTTGTGTAGTAGTGTCCTTGTACTATGTTTTGATACGATATCTTGCACGTGTGGCTTGTGCCCATATTCTGGTGTTGGTGATTGAATATCTTACTAAGTATCTTATTTTGGATTCCTGATGATTATTTTGTACCTGACCATGGCATAGGGTAGTATCTTGTCTCGGAGTAGTGTGCCACCCCTTGCCCTTGTCTGGTTGTAGGTGTGGTTCACTGCTTCAATGATGGAATATTGATCCATGTTATGACACAGGTTTTATTTATGTATTGTAGTCATTAGAGCATAGATTCATGACATGGTTAGATTATCCCCTCCTTCTTCTTGTGTGTGTGTGTGTGTGTGTGTGTGTGTGTGTGTGTGTCCCATTTTCTCTCTCCTCTTTCATTCTCTTATTTCTTTTCTTCTCTCCTTCCTTCTCCATTCTCTCTTCACCTTTCTCCCTCAAGCCCTAAAACTAGAACTATATCTAGGAAGTAACTCTTAGTGTCATGACCCACACCCGATATAGGGGCACGAGTATGCGAGTACATTCAAACTTCGCCGCAAAATCGACGGTAGAACGATGTCTAAGTCACAATACTAAAGAAAATAATCAAAACACAACCACAAAGTCTAAACAATAATATAATCTAAACTTCAAACAATAACATCAAAGTCATAATATATGCCGAAAACAAATCCGGTACCAAAATCTGCTAAAAGAAACTAGCTAATATAAATAGTGATCCCGGCTAGACCTTCCGGCAATCACACCTAAGCTACAAGGTCCAAGGCTGCAGCTACTCTCCCTATGGTCCGTAATATGTCGGACACCAGTCCTCTAAGTTGTAGTCTGAAAAATATATCCAGTCAGGATTAGAGCAAAGTATAACCCAATAGTAGTTCCAATTAATTGACAAGAATTATAAAATAATAAATAGAGGATGCTATATACTGAGAGAATATAATAAATTGATGCAATGGCAAAATAATAAAGAGAACATGCAATGCAAGCAATAAGGTATAGCTAGTGCATATATAAAATAAAGAGAAAAAAACTATAATATTATATACAATATAATGTAATATATGAAATTGAGTATGAAGAACTGCAAATATTTTAAGTGTTTGAAATACTAGTTTCGTGTCACCCTCACTTTTTCATTCAAGGGTAGTTTGGTAATTGTCACGCCCCAGTCCCAAAATACCGAGGGACCGGACGCGTGATAATGGCCAGCAGCACACACCGATGGACAAACCCAATTTAATGGATCCATCGGGGTATGCTTAAGCTGTAATATATCAATAAGTAGGTCCAACGATACAAGTCACAGTCTATATTAATCTCATACACAACAGATAATCACAGATCAACTGCCAGAAATAATGCAAATAAAATAAACTAACAAATCTCAATAATAGTATCTCGGAGAATAATCCGAGAACAAGTCTGATACATCAATGCAATAGACTGGAAAATAAAGGAACTGGAAATAGAAATAAATGAGTATATAAAGCCAATACTCAGGAGAAGTCCTCTGGTATGATCTCGTCCTCGAATGTCGGTACAGCTCTTGTATCAGCTCCTGTATCTGCTCCTGCTGCGGTCCCGTATACCTCGGGATAGATCTCGTCTGTAAATCCTGGGGACATAATTCGGATCCAGGTCCTCAGGAGACATAGCAAGGTACAGATAATACAAGCCAAAGTAAATGCAGTGCAGCAAATAATGAAATAAATCGGGTAAGTATGTAACCATCTATATGAAATGCAAGTGAGAGCATTACTAGTACTCAGGCTGAGCCGCTACAAGCTCTGTGTCGGGGAGCCGGTAGCAGTAATAACACGTAATGGGCCAAGCTCGGGTTAGAGTCTTGAGCCTCACAATAATAGGGGTTTATATATATGATCAGCCTGTAGCCTGTCTCATGTCAACGATGCACCATGTCCATGTCACGCACAATCATATCTAATACAACAAGTCATATAGTATCTAGGAATATAATGTCAATGTCAAATCCTACATCCTATACAGAATCACCATGAATATCTCAGAAAGATCCTGTCTCATGTATAGTGTCAAGTGTCCTGGGTATAATGTACATGATAAGACAAGTACGAGAATGTAAAGGGGTCACGAATGTCTATCTCTAGATGACTTACACAACATCGCTTACGGTGTTGGCACCCGACTAATAATCGGACGCTAAGTAAGTCACACGGTTCTAGGTTAAGCATGCACAGCAATATAAATAAACCAAGGTAAATGCAATAAGAAATGTAAAGTTGGCAAGGTATACTTGCCCACTGATGTATAACTAAGTCAAGAAAATAAGTAGCAAAGCTGCAGGGTTTGGCAAGGTACACTTGCCTGGGGTTCTGGCTCCAAATGTAGCTCTGGTCACAGTGCGATCTGCAGGTACTCCTCCGGTTGCTGAAATAAACATCACCATTAGATTCAAAAATATCAAATAACTAGAAACGCCTGTCCTTAAGTTCAATTTGGACACAGGGGCAAAAATAATAGTTTCTGGCCAAAGCGGGGTCCACATGTGGGCCACTTTGCACCGAAAAGCGTGTCAGGGTCAAAGGTCTCTAAATTCGACAAACTTAGTGTCAACAAGTCAGGAACGATGATACGAACCCAATAGAACTTCCAGAATTGGATTCCGATGAGCCGATCACAAAATCGCCCGTTAAGTAGAGCCGATGGGACCCACGATACGCGATTTTGTCAACGTTCTCAGAATCGAACCAAACTTGGGTCACAGGACTAGCGTATTGCTACGAGTCTGATGGCATAAGTTTCGTCTCGATCTGACATGTGTACACAAAGTTACAGCACATTCCAGAATAGACGAATACGGGGCGGTGTCGGCGGATACGCGTTGATTCCGGTGTGCACGCACATCCAAAACAACTTCTGCGAAATCACACACGTCCGTATCAATGGTGCGCACATTTCGGTAAAGACCGCGTGCGACCAAGTCGTCCCGTTTGGCGGAGTGCACTCAGTTCTAAGGTGAAATGGGGTGTTGGTTTTCCTATTTTTGGATCGCGGTTTGCGATCACCATAGGACGTGATGCACTGAGCGGGTTGCACGGGCACCGAGAGGGTCATACAGTCTACGTGACGCAACTGACGGAATCAAAAATGGAATCACGAGGAGAGAGGAAACGCTACCTAAACAGGGCTCCGTGAAGTCCAATTTCTCGTGTCCGAGTGTGTCCTTCATGTCCTGCGTCCGTGTCCTGTGTCTGTGCTGCGTTAGGGTTAGGGTTTCTGTCGCAAGGCGCCGGGGACTCGTCGGAGGGTGGCTGTGCTCGGGGCGGCCGGGGAGTGGCTGCTCGGAAGGAGGACGGCGAGGGGATCGCCGGCTGGGCGGCTTCAGGCGGAGGGGATGGCGGAGTCGACGGGTGGAGAAGGTTGCTGCTGCGGGTGGTGTCGGGGTGAGGACGAGGGAGGAGGAGGAAGTCTAGGGCGGAGCAGTCGGAGACGGCGAAGATGGGGATCATCATCGAGGTTGGGGGCGTCGCAGGTCGGGGGAAGACGTTCGTCGCCAGGGAGAACGGTGGGAGGTGGTCAGGCTGCTGTGGAGTCGGGGCTAGGTGGGGCAAGGAGGAGATAGGCGACTGCGGGTCGGGGACGGGAGAGAGGCGAAGGATTGGTGGAGGTCGTGGCGACGGAGTCGAGTTGGGGACGGCGGAGATAGTCGGGGATGGGTCGACTGTGGGCTGGGCGGAGGAGAGGGGGAAGGTGACAGGGCTGCGGGGGTGTCCGGGCGGAGGAGACGGCGGCGGGGCTGAGTGAAGCTAGGGTTCAGGCGTGGCTGCGGCAGGGATTATGTAGGGGCCTTGCCGGAACAGTGTCTCTGGCTAGGAATAGAATTAGGGTTCGATTAGGATTGGGTAACGGGTTCGGGTTAACGGGTCGGGTTCAATAGGAATCCGGCCCGACCCATTATTGCTTAAGTGCGGGTTTCGGGTTTCGGATTTGGGTCTAGATCCGACCCGACCCGATACGGTTTGGGTTTGGTTCAATAATCCGGTCCGGGTTGGTTTGAGTTGATTTGGTTCAATTGAACCGGGTTTATTTAGGGGTTTAATTCGGTTTATTTATTTAATAGTTTTTAGGGCTTTAAACGTGTTTTTGGAGTCCAATAAATTCATCGAAAATTACCCTATGTTCAGTTTTCTATTTTACACCATAAAATATTATTTCTATAATATTTTAATATTAATTAACAGTAATTAAAAATTATTTAATTACCAAAAGCCTAGGTTTTAATTACAGAAAAATTCCAAAAAATTACGGAAAATTGTGAAAAGCTAAATTAATAATTACTAAAAATCAGGGGGCTTACAGTAATTGACAATGGGTAATATTATTTTAGGATTATTTATATTTAAAATTGTGCATGCATGATTTATTTAATTATTGTATTATTTATTTATTGCTAGTTGTAGTTTTGTCTTAGACTTGTGTAGTGGACCTAACCCATTTATTAGAATGTATGAACCAAAATTTTGGATGAGTTTAGTTGAGACCATGAATTAGGCCCATGGATTAGGAGATTTGATTAATTAGTGAAACCATTAGACTAGAACCTTCCCTCCCTAATTAATTTTTTCATGAGAGGCCCCAAGGGGCATTTTGGACATTTTATATTGCTTGGAGAGGGGGTTACATGGCCGGCCCTAGTAGGAGGAGAGAGAGTGCTCTCTCATTTTATTTTTTTCTAAATTCTTAGATCTATAATTTCCCTCTTCTAATTCCCTCCATTCCCTCATCAATTCACCATAAATTATTCACCAATTCCTTCCTTAATTTTTCATTGAGGCTTCTACATTAAGTATCTATAAGAATGTAGCAAGGAGCAATGAGGAGGAGGTCAAGATCTACAAGGAGATTAGCTACTTTGCACTTGGGGAATTTTATTGAGAATTCATCTCCTAATAGGTATATTTTAGTTTTTTCCCTTCTAATAGACTCTAGATCTGAGATTTAACCATGAGAAACCAACCCACATGCATAGGCTACCCATAGAAATTGGTTTTAGGTTCATCGGAGACCTGCGGTGGAAGTTATGTCCAATTTGGTGCCAATTTTGGGAGAATTTCGAGATTGGCACATGTAGTGATTGTTATTGGGTCTAATAGATCTAATTAACATGTGATTGCTTGTTTGTGACTAGTGTCATATCCATAATTGGATATGTGTAGGCTGTATCTTGTCAATTTGACAAAACGGTTTAATTTTAGGGTTTTTTCTCCGATACGGGGCCTTGTGCATATCACATTGTGACAGGATACGTAGATACTCTAATTACTATACATATTATTCATAATTAATGTATTAGACTTGTTTGTGTCCTCCGGGATGCGTTTGTTGTGTGTTGGAGCCGTATCGCACGCGTATCATAGAGCAAGTGTGATACGGGTGCGGT
Organism: Iris macrosiphon; assembly: GCA_036927795.1. NCBI lineage: Eukaryota > Viridiplantae > Streptophyta > Magnoliopsida > Asparagales > Iridaceae > Iris > Iris macrosiphon. The sequence continues at coordinate 143,847,755 of JAYESA010000002.1, read as the reverse complement.
GCACTCCACTTGTTTGTTGTTTTGTCTTCCTTGCTATACGTACATGTGTAATTATATATATTTATGATAATTAAGTGATATACATATGTATATATTAGTGTATTTATGATTAGTGCATATATAGATTTATATGTATATATATATATATATATATATATTGGTTTATATATATATATATATATATATATATATATATATATATTGGTTTATATATATATATATATATATATATATATATATATATATATATATATATATATATATATATATATATATATGTGTGTGTTTGTGTTTATGTATTTAGAGTGATATGTATGAGAGGTGTTATATGTATCTATGTATCTATGTATATATATAGCTAGTTATCTATATATATATATATATATATATATATATATATATATATATACTTGTATAATTGTGTAGGTGTATGTGTGTCTGTGTGTGCTTGAGTGTGTAAGAGGGAGTGCTACATTACTGCACAGCATCCCTGAAGAGCAACAATTACAACTCTCGGGCAGTAGCAGCAAGGTGTGTAGCCACAGTACAGTCGAGCTAAAGAAAAGCAACTGCAGCTCTCGGGCAGTGGCATCATGGTGTGTAGCCACAGTGCAGTCGCGCTGAAGAGCAGCAACTGCAGCTCTCGGGCAGTGGCAACAAGGTGTGTAGCCACAGTGCAGTAGAGTTGAAGAGCAGCAACTGCAGCTCTCGACAGTAGCAGCAAGGTGTGTAATCACAGTACAATCAACAGCAATGCACAGCCAGTGCATTAGCTCGTACAGCCAAGAAAGAGGGGTATGAACTATGCAGCAGGATTAGGCACCAACAGTCAGTGCACTGTGCAGTATCTGCACAGTACAGGATATGCACAGCAACACTGTGTACCAGTGTATCTAGGTACAGTTTATTATCCAGTTTCAGTATCACAGAGTATCAATTCAGTCGAGACACAATGAAGAGAGGCTCGAGCATACAGCAAGGAGAGGATGCACTATTCATTTTCAGTCCCTGGGTGTCTCAGTTTCAGTAGGTTCAGCTTGGGGTTGGGTTTCAAGGTATTAGTCAAATTATTATGTGGGTAGTAGTATTAGTTGGATTATGAGTAGTTAGCAAGTAGTTTCAGTTGGATTTTGTTTCAAGGTATTAGAGTAGTTGGTTAGTTATTTATTTGTTAGTTAGATAAGGTATTGTATAGTAGTTAATTATGTCGTATTATATGTTTAGTAGTTAGATACTTATATAGCTAGTGTTGAGGTATTTATATCTGTATTAGCTATTCATATCTATGTATGTTAGTATTATAGGTAGTTCTATATTATATTGATATGTATATATTAGTGTTAGTTTATAGTTAGCAAAAAAAAAACTTGGGGTATCATATATGTGTTAGCTAATATATTAGTATTTAGGTTACCTTGGGATACCAAGGTATTACCAAGGTATTGGGTCGATATCCAAGGTATTGAGTTTGGGTATCGAGATAGGTGCGATACGCATTGGTGCAAGACCAATGTATCCTATTTCATTTGTATTGATATAGTATTATAATATTTGACTTGTTTATATATCTAAAACACTATTTTCATATGATTAAACTTGCGTATCTTAGGATACGGCTCTTTGAGTGTCTTGTTGTATCTTAGCTTAGCTAGTATAGCATAGTTTTATGGTGTATTGACTTAGTGACTTGGTGCTAGACTCTTGCAACCTAGATTTTATTGGTTTGACTTAGAAATGGCATATCGACCTAGAATTGTATCAACTTCACTTATTTTTATTCTTGAACCTTGTATGGATGCAACATAACATATATAGGTCTATGTGACACCAGCTTGGGCATCGAGAGATACCTTGCTCAGGACTTCAGGCAAGTAAATTTCTCTGATAGTTTTTAATTTATAATATTGTATATATGCATGTTCTAGAATTGTATACTTGATCCCGACATAGTGATTTTACGGACTGGTACTATATGTATCCCGTCAGGAGATGTTATCCCCTACCATGTTCAGCGGGTACTCGTATACATTGTATCTTATCGTGTATATTGGGTATTGATGATACATCATGTTCACACACTGCTCGTATTCAGTGTGCTTATTCGTGTATACCTATCGCTCGTGTTCGGTGGTTATGATATTCGTGTACACCCACTGCTCGTGTTCAGTGCTTATATTTCGTGTTCATAGCTTATCGTGATTGGATCCATCGGTATTAGTTAGGGGTGGGAGAGAAAGATTTGATTATGTGATCAAAGCCATTGTTACATCGTGTACATTTCGGTTACATACCTCACTTGTAATCGTCTTACCTGATCATGTTCACCCAACCCGATCACATAATGAACTTGTATTCTGAGGCACATTAGTTAGTTTAGATTACAGTTATTTTATCATATTATGATATTCATATTATTGATGTATTTTTTTATACATTACCTGTATATCTTGTTCATTTATTCATATGTTTAGTGATCTTGTATTTTATCTCTATTATATGTTTATAAGCTCGATTATGTTATTGAAACTGCTTTCAGATGTATGTACTTCGCTCCAATCTTGACTGGATATATTTTTCCAGATGATTGGCTTTTAGAGCAGTGTCCCATATTCTATGGGCCGCAGGACGTCGTACCTCTAGAGGATACTCCTATTGACCAGGGAACTTAGTTGCAAAGCCTGAGGAGGTCTAGATTATATTTGTATTGGATTGTATTAGACTATTATTTTGGTGGATTCGCATCTTGTATATTATTTCAGATTATGGATTGTATCTTTATTCTTTCCTTCGCTATTCAATTTTTGTATTATTTTTCCTTAGTTTGTTTTGTGATTGAGATTAGTTATTCATGTGAGATACCATATTGCTCCAACTTTTGGGGTTGAGATGACTGATAGGTACCATTTATATTGTTAAGATGTTAGATAGTTAGAAATGACCCAGACAACGTTCTACCACCGATTTTGTGGCATAGGCTGGGCGTAACAATATACTCGTGCCTGAATATCCACTTACGGGTCGTTATATTTCGATATATGATCGGATTAGAAACTTATATAATAGCTATATGGCCTGGCTAATCATGTGTAAGGTGTATGATTAACACTAACAATGTTTTACAATTTACAATAGGAATATGATCACATCTCTTACTAGCAATTTCTTCCGCCCCCAACTAGTATAGTAGATCTAACCATGACATATTATGATATACGATCATTGTCCAATGATAATACCATGTACAATGTCTAATATCAATGTAGTGTACGATGTCAATACGATAACCATTGTAACATCTCATAACTGAAGATCCAAGCAATATACTAGTCCGTGTACCAAAGTGTCAAGAATCAGATGTAACATTTTTAAGTACTTGAAATATAGAAATTATCAAATAATAGAAACTATCAGAGAATGTACTCGCCTACCATCCAGAGCAAGGAATGTCAAACTGTGTCAAAACTGGTGCCACACAAACCTATATATGAGTTATCATGTTAAAAGATATTTCTAAAACATAAATAAGTCTAAATTAGGTTAAAACCATATTTTCAGGTCAAGTCTAGTCAAACTAGGTCCATAACTTGGTTAGGTTTCTAAAATATTTATAAAGTTGGTTCATAAGGTCATACTAGCGATATTGAGTCTATACTAGGTTATCCTATGCTATACTAACTAATTATAAAATATACCATGTCATTCTAACTAATATGGCTCACTTAGGGTATAGACACTAGCATTTACATATATATATTCTAGTATCTATTTGATACCTTAACTATTACCTTGTTTTGTTCTAGCATGCCACACTAATACCCTTTCCCAGATACCGATACTTCATAATCATCATCACTCACCTATAACCTGAACACCTACACTAGTACCCTATCACTAATACACCACTGGGCACACACACACCCCATGAAATTACACATTCACTGATATACCCCATTACCTTCTATTCCAACACTCATCGATACGCTACGTATCACACACAACCATTGATACCAATATTAACACTACAAACACTACTCTAACTCTCTTGACTTTATCTATACACACAACTATGTCAAGGACATGACTGATACACAAGTATCAACTATCACTAACCCATATTCTACTGTACAGACACAAAATTTAGTTGGACACTAACCTCTATACCCCACTATCACATAAAATCACAAACACCAACCTTCCTACTACCTCTGATACACTAATTTTAGTCACAGTTCATTCCGTGCTAGTATCCTCTACCCTCTAAAATTGTACTGCACAAATGAGCTTCCTTTTACACACATCTACCTGTTCCCCCCCCCCCCCACACATGACCTCACTTAAGGTAATTCCTCACCTAAATACTCACAACTAATTTCATCTCCAACCCGAGCTTTTTCCTACTACTAACTGAGTTGTACACACACACACACACAAGTTTCTGCAATTTGCAAAAATCTGAATCCCCAAGGTGCACCCCCACTGAAACTACAATCTGAGCTCTCACCATTCCCCTCTCAATGCACATACACACACAATACCTGGCCCGACCACATTACACACAGACCTGTGTATAAGAACACAGCTCACACAAACAACTGAAAACAACTAGCTATTAGCTGTTCCAACTAACTGATACACTAGATCAACTAACTAACTATATACTAACTTATCTACTACTAACCAATAAATAACTTACTACCCATACCTTGATTATTACCTAAACTAAAATTAAGACTAAACTGATATTGGGCAGATACTTGAATGCCAATACTGTGCTGATAATGCTCGACACTGCCTCCTCCTTTGCTGTCACTGTGCACTGATCCTGCACAGTGATAGCACTTCACTGTTGTTCATCTCTTTGTTGTTGAACTTGTTGAACTGTGCTTACAGCATAGCTTCTTGCATGTTGTTGCTTCTCCTTGTTCAGTTTGAACCTCACAGGGCACTGAGGTTGCATCTCCTCGAGGTTGTTGTACAGTGACTGCACTAATGCAGTGTTATTGTGTACCTGGCCTTGCTACCAGTGTTGCCTGTCTGCACTGAGTCCCCAGCTAGCTGCAGTGAAGTATGATGCTGAAACTACTTGTTGTTGTTCTCGAGAGATTGATGCAGCAGTGCCTATTCAAGCTGCTAATACTAGCCTGAGTTGAATCCACTGCAGTGCTCCTTCCTGCAGTGGCTTGATGCTGCTGCTCATACCTTGTATTGCTGCCAATGTTGTTTTCATATGCAGTGCTGCTACTGCATGTCTTCTAAAGCAGTGCAATACACTGCAGTCACTTAAAACTCGACCCTCCTCACTCTGTATAGTGTAAGACACACATACACAGGTCAAAAATTACTACTACTATCTAATGCTACTACCTATCTGCCACATTCATAACCCTCAACTCTGGACATAAGTATCAATGATACTCTAAGATAAACTCTCTCCCATATTACCAAATTAAGTCTAATACTCAACTTATATTGCAGTCACTTGCTTTTGTTGCAGCATACTGCTGCTACTGCCATTTCTCTGTAGGGATACCCGACTCCTCCATCTAACTCATATTGTTGTTGCATTCCCTTAACACCTAATTCAATACCCGAGCCTCCCTCTATTACTCTTAAACTGTAATACACTACTGTATATCAGTGCACACAGTGTATGGTGAACTGGAAGCAGTTCTTTTCCTTACCCCACTACAAGTTGTTGTTGCTGCTGCTAGCAACCATTCAGACCCGAGCCAAGTCTCCCTTAATTATGCACCAAATACCTATTAACCAATTTCTTGCAGTTGCCTGCTTTGGCATACCAACAACAAGGTGCCAATACTCAACAATTGTTGCTTGCCTCTGATTTGCAACAGCAGGCAATTGCTGCTGCCCATCGGGGTAGAACTTGAGCACAACTCCAATACCAACTTCCATTGATGCACATGCTGTGTACATAACCATGCTTTGCTGTGCAATGCCAAGGTCTGCATTCTGCAGAGCAACCTACAGAACCACACTAGTATAGGAACAATCTGATACACTGATACCTTAAGGAAAACACATGCACATATACACATTATTGATGCACACAAGCACATCCCTCTGACTGCTACTGCTGCTGCATATTGCCTGTACCCGAGCACCCTAAGGCACAACAACACTCCCATCAAAACACCTATACACATCATTCTCTAATACTCTAATTCACTTTATATATATATATATATATATATATATATATATATATATATATATATATATATATATATATATTATATATGTACACTCACACATAAAAACACAAACAAACACATGCATATATATATATATATATATATATATATATATATATATATCACTTTATACATATATATATACTCACATATAGATATTTAAACACATACACATATATATATATATATATATATATATATATATATATATATATACGTTTATACCTATAAATATAATTAGGTACATATAGTTATACACACATAACACAATATAAAACCAACTATCACACAAATACATATGCATACCCAAATCTAACCGTGTGTATCATGAGATACCATGATACGACACTATGTATCCTATTTAGGATACACCAACCTTCTCAAAACATGTTTTCCACTCCAAAATCTCCTATGAAACATTTCTACAAACACCTAATGGTGCAAATTCAGAATTTCCCCAAATTAGTACAAAACTCAATGTAACTTTCATAATAGGTCACCAAAGAATCTAGTTCTTCTTCCTAAGGGTTGTCTTTAGCCATGGGTAGATTTCTAGGAGTTTATTTCACCATTAAAAACTGAAATGACAAGAGGGACAAGAATTTTACCTATTGGGAGATGGATTACCAATGTCTTCCACCAAGGACACAATCCTCAAGCCAATGCTTCCCTCTTTGGGTGCTCGTCTAGCAATGCTAAGCTCCTTAGCCTCCTTGAAATAAGAATGAGAGGGATAAAATTTAGGAATAGAAAATTTTGGGCTTGCTCTCAAATTTGTGAATGAAATAAATGGAGGGTACTCGTGAATGAAGTAGTTTATATAAACTTCCTCTAGGGTTAGGGTTAGGTTGAGGAATGTTTGAATTGACTCAAGTGCCCATCTCATTCCTTCATGAATAGGATCTACTAAACCATTGGAGAAATATTCTATTCTTGAGTCTAAATAGAATTAATGGAATTAATCTAGTCATGACTAACTATTTAATTGTGTCAATGGGTCAAGTCAAGTCTAGTGTGGTCCACTAATATCAAGTCTAAATAAACTAGACTAATCAACTAACTATAATAATAATAGTAATAATATATATAACATGCACATTATAAAATAAAATATACACTATATTTATAACAAAAAATAACAAAAATATCCCTATTCTGAAATATGGTAGTGACAAGTCTACCCCCCTTAAAAAAAATTTATCCTCAAAATTTAAGATACCTCGTCTCTCTCTGCCCAGTCATAACCTACTCATTAATCTTTACTACGGTCAAACCCCCAATAATCAAGGTCTAAGGAAGTCCTACCTACAATCGTACAACATGCAATCTAGAGAAAGAAAACAAACATGCATGGTTATAGTCTCTTTTTGTTATGGTATTGCAGTCTCTGTCAGGGTGTATTATTAATTATATTCTAGCAAGAAAATCATTGATGCAAGCTAAGGCAGTAAGGAATTAATTAATCAAATAGATGGAAGGAACAGAAGGAAATAAAAGAACAGAACCTTCTAACCTATCACCTGCAGTATCGGTCTCCTCGACCGTCATCGCAAATGCCCTGCACTACTGGGGTGGCTCCCTCCATGGGTGCTGAGCAATATGCGATTCCACAGGTGGCCTAATTGGACCTCTATGATTTGGAGCTGCGTGCTGGCCGAAAAGATAAGGAGCTATAAGGCAATCCCTCACTCGATGTCCCGCGGCACCACAGTGCAAACAAAGTCCTAGCCTCAATCTACAGCTCTTCCAAAGGTGACCTAGCTTCTTACAGAAATGACACGCATGTTGGGTCTGCCTCGGAGGCTGCTGCTGATCCGGCTGAACACGAACCGATGCCTGGTGCTATTGGTGGTGATGTTGAAACATCCTCGGGTGCTGCTGAATATGGGGTATCTTGGCCAGTCCCGTGCTGCCACTTATATTTCTAGATACATCGTGACTCCTCTTGGGCCTGAGATCAAGATCCTCCTCTGCAATCTGGGCATCTATCAGGATATCCTCAAAGGTAGCGGTGCGACAACCAGAAGTGCGTGACCTAATCTCCCTCGTTAGCCCCTTTCTAAACTTCCAAGCTCTATCTCCTGGGTCCCGAATCATAGACGATACAAAATGGCTCAATCGACAGAATTTTGTGGCATATTCATTGACCGACAGGTTACCTTAGACCAAGTCATGAAACTGACTCTCCAAAGCTCCCAGGGCCACGTCGGAAAAGAACTTCTCCATGAAAATCTCCTTGAAAGCCTTCTAAGTAAGTCCTTGAGTAGTAAGTCTAGGCTCCGTGCGGTACCACGTGAGTGCGATATCCTCTAACCAGTCATCAGCTTAAAGTATCCCCTCTACACCCTTGAACTCCCGAGGTATCATCCTCTTGAAGTAAACTATAGTTCCTGGCCTCTATTATTGCTGACCAGGATACTGCTAGGCAACTCTCTCAACTGCTTATAGGGCCACCTGGTGAGCATTCTTCATGCTCTCTCTCATCAGCTCAGTCTGTGGTTGGCGCGCCTCTTCCTGCACCCTCTGAGCCTCATCTTGAACACGCTGGGCCTCCGTCGTCACCCTTTGGGCATCTACCATGCCCTGGATCAAAGTAAAAACATATTCCCCATTAGCAGGCACACCACCAGGAAAAAGAATCTGTGGCGGGAGAGGAAGGCCTCCGCAAAAGCTGGAACAGCCCTCTGGAAAGGTGGGGGAGAAAGATCCCCGAAAGCTTCTGAAACTCCTATACGGACAAAAGGTGAAGGAACAATCACTGCCACTCCATGTGTATGTGGTCGAGAAGTCGTTGACCTCTCCGATACGATAGCTGCTCCTGATCGCTGTGATCTGGTCTTCGACGGTATCCTGAAGACGGATCAAAACAAGAAGAAGTCATTAAGGCACAAGAATACGATATCATCAAGGAAGGACAAAATATTCGAAGAAAGCAATATTCAGAACGAATAAGGATAACAAGATCAATAGATTAAAATTGTTCCTAGTTGTGATTGCGTATTCGCTCTCATCCTAGTATACTATATCCTAGATCCTATCACAGGCTCGTAGTAGTAAAACTAAGTCGTTACACTACCACGATATTTCTCTAATTGTGACGCTCGACCTGCATGGGCCACCACTAAAATGTGTCACGACCCACACCCGATATAAGGGCATGAGTACGCGGGTACATCTAACCTACGCCATAGCATAGACGGTAGAACGTTGTCTAGGTCACAATACTATCTAATCAATCTCACACGAATATCCAACTCCATAAGGAGACACAGATATAACAATATAATATGAAATACTCAACCACAAAACTGAAGTACCATAAGATATCGAAAGAAAATAATCAAAACACAACCACAAAGTCTAAATAATAATATAATCTAAACTTCAAACAATAACATCAAAGTCTCAATATAAGCCGGAAACAAATTTGGTACCAAAATCTGCTAAAAGAAACTAGCTAATATAACTAGTGATCCTGGCTAGACCTTCCGGCAATCACACCTGAGCTACAAGGTCCAAGGCTGCAACTACTCTTCCTATAGTCCATAATATATCGAATACCAGTCCTTTAAGTTACAGTCTGAAAAATATATCCAGTCAGGATTGGAGCGAAGTACAACCCAATATTAGTTCCAATTAATTGACAAGAACTATAAAATAATAAATAGAGGATGTTATATACTGAGAGAAAATAATAAATTGATGCAATGGCAAAATAATAAAGAGAACAGGCAATGCAAGCAATAAGGTATATCCAGTGCATATATGAAATAAAGAGAAAAGAAACTACAATATTATATATAATATAATATAATATAATATAATATATGAAACTGAGTATGAAGAACTGCAACTATTATAAATATTTGAAATACTAGTTTCGATATGTGATCGGATTAGGAACTTGTACAATAGTTATATGGCCTGGCTAATCATGCGTGAGGTGTATGATTAACACTAACAATATTTTATAATTTACAATAGGAATATGATCACATCTCTTACTAGCAATTTCTCCCGCCCCTAACTAGTACAGTGGATCCAACCATGACACGTTATAATACACAATTATTGTCCAAAGATAATACCATGTACAATGTCTAATATCAATATCGTGTACGATGTCAATACGATAACCATTGTAACATCTCATGACTGAAGATCCAAGCTATATACTAGTTCGTGTACCAAAGTGTCAAGAATCAGATGTAACATTTCTAAGTACTTGAAATATAGAAATTATCAAATAATGGAAACTATCAGAGAATGTACTCGCCTGCCGTCCAGAGCAATGAATGTCAAACTGTGTCCGAACTGGTGTCACACAGACCTATATATGAGTTATCATGTTAAAAAGTATTTCTAAAACATAAATAAGTCTAAATTAGGTTAAAACCATATTTTCAGGTCAAGTCCAGTCAAACTAGGTCCATAACTTGGTTAGGTTTCTAAAATACTTATAAAGTTGGTTCATAAGGTCATGCTAGCGATATTGAGTCTATACTAGGTTATCCTATGCTATACTAACTAATTATAAAATATATCATGTCATTCTAACTAATATGGCTCACTTAGGGTATAGACACTAGCATTTACATATATATACCCTAGTATCTATTTGATACCTTAACTATTACCTTGGTTGTTCTAGCATGCCTCACTAATACCCTTTCCCAGATACTGATACTTCATACTCATCATCACTCACCTATAACCTGAATACCTACACTAGTACCCTATCACTAATACACCACTGGGCAGACACACCCTATGAAATCACACACTCGCTGATACACCTCATTAACTTCTATTCCAACACTCATCGATACGCTACGTATCACACACAACCATTGATACCAATATTAACACTACAAACACTACTCTAACTCTCTTGATTTTATCTATACACACAACTATTTCAAGGACATGACGGATACACAAGTATCAACTATCACTAACCCATATCCTACTGCACAGACACAAAATTTAGTTGGACACTAACCTGTATACCCCACTATCACATACAATCACAAACACCAACTTCCCTACTACCTCTGATACACTAATTTTAGTCACAGTTTATTCCATGCTAGTATCCCCTACCCTCTAAAATTGGACTGCACAAATGAGCTTCCTTTACACACATCTACCTGTTCCCCCCCCCCCTCACACATGACTTTACTTAAGGTAATTCCTCACCGAAACACTCACAACTAATTTTATCTCCAACCCGAGCTTTCCCCTGCTACTAACTGAGTTGTACACACACACACACAAGTTCCTACAATTTATAGAAATCTGAATCCCCAAGGTGCACCCCCACTGAAACTACAATCCGAGCTCTCCCCATACCCCTCTCAATGCACATACACACACAATACCTGGCCCGACCATATTACAGACAAACCTGCATATGAGAACACAGCTCACACAAACAACTGAAAACAACTAACTATTTATTATTCCAACTAACTAATAAACTAGATCAACTAACTAACTATATACTAACCTATCTACTACTAACCAATAAATAACTAACTATCCATACCTTGATTATTACCTGAACTGAAACTGAGACTAAATTGATACTGGGCAGATACTTGAATGCTAATATTGTGCTGATACTGCTCGATATTACCTTCTCCTTTGCTGTTACTGTGCACTGATACTGCAAAGTGATAGCACTTCATTGTTGTGCACCTCCTTGTTATTGAACTTACTGAACTGTGCTGCATAGGATAGCTTCCTGCCTGTTGTTGCTCCTCCTTGTTCAGTTTGAACCTCACTGTGCACTGAGGTTGCATTTCCTCGAGGTTGCTGTACAGACTGCACTGATGCAGTGCTGTTGTGCCTGGCCTTGCTGCCACTGTTGCCTATCTGCACTGAGTCCCCCGCTAGCTGCAGTGCAGTGTAATGTTGAAACTACTTGTTGTTGTTCTCGAAAGATTGATGCAACAGTGCCCATTCAAGCTGCTGATACTGGCCTGAGTTGAATGCACTGCAGTGCTCCTTCCTGCAGTGGCTTGATGCTACTGCTCATACCTTGTATTGCTACCAATATTGTGTTTATATGCAGTGCTGCTACTACCTGCCTCCTAAAGTAGTGCAATGTACTGTAGTCACTTGAAACTCGACCCTCCTCACTCTGTGTAGTGGAAGACACACATACACAGGTCCAAAATTACTAGTACTACCTAATCCTACTTCCTATCTGCCACATTCATAACCCTCAACTCTGGACATAAGTATCAATGATACTCTAAGATATACTCTCTCCCATATTACCAAATTAAGTCTAATACTCAACTTGCATTGCAGTCACTTGTTTCTGTTGCAGCATACTGCTGCTACTGCCATTTCTGTATAGGGATACCCGACTCCTCCATCTAACTGATACTGTTGTTACATTCCCTTAACACCTAATTCAATACCCGAGCCTCCCTCTATTGTTCTTAAACTATAATACACCACTGTATATCAGTGCACATAGTGCATAGTGAACTGGAAGCAGTTCTCTTCCTTACCCCACTACAAGTTGTTGTTGCTGCTGCTAGCAACCATTCAGACCTGAGCCAAGTCTCTCTTAATTATGCACCAAATACCCATTAACCAATTCCCTGTAGTTTCCAGCTTTTGCATACAAACAACAAGGTGCCAACACTCGACAACTGTTGCTTGCCCCTGATCTGCAACAGCAGGCAATTACTGTTGCCTATCGGGACAGAACTTGAGCACAACTCCAATACCAACTTTCATTTCTGCACATGTTGGGTACATACCCATGCTTTGCTGTGCAAAGCCAAGGTCTGCATTCTGCAGAGCAACCTTCAGAACCACACTAGTATAGGAACTATCTGATACACTGATAACTTAAGAAAAACACATGCACATATACACATTAAGTGGCATTGATGCACACAAGCACATCCCTCTGACTGCTACTGCTGTTGCATATTGCTTGTACCCGAGCTCCCCAAGGCACAACAACACTCCCATCAAAACACCTATACACATCATTCTCTAATACTCTATTTCACTTAATCCTCATATATATATAGACACATATATATATACACTCACACATAAACACAAACACACATATGCATATATATATACACCTCTAGGTATATCACTCTATATATATATATATATATATATATATATATATACTCACATATATATATATATATATATATATATACTCACATATATATATATAAACACATACACATATATATACAATTATATATATATATATATATATATATATATATATATATATATATATATATATATATATATATATATATATATATACACACACGTTTATACCTATTAATACAATTAGGTACATATAGTTATACACACATAACACAATACAAAACCAACTATCACACAAATACATATGCATACCCAAATCTAACCGTGCGTATCATGAGATACCATGACACGACACTACGTATCATATTTAGGATACACCAACCTTCTCAAAATATGCTTTCCACTCCAAAATCTCCTATGAAATATTTCTACAAACTTCTAGTGGTCCAAATTCGGAATTTTTCCCAAATTAGCACAAAACTAAATGTAACTTTCAAAATAGGTCTCCAAAGAACCTAGTTGTTCTTTCTATGGGTATTCCTTAGCCATGGGTAGGTTTCTAGGAGTTTATTTTACCTTTAAAAACTAAAATGACAAGAGGGACAAGAGTTTTACCTATTGGGAGATGGATTCCCAATGTCTTCCACCAAGGACACAATCCTCAAGCCAATGCTTCCATCTTTGAGTGCTCCTCTAGCAATGCCAAGCTCCTTAGCCTCCTTGGAATGAGAATGAGAGGGATAAAATTTGGGAATAGAGAAATTTTGGCTTGCTCTCAAATTTGTGAATAAAATAAATAAAAATAAATGGAGGCTACTCATGAATGAAGTAGTTTATATAAACTTCCTCTAGGGATAGGGTTAGGTTAAGTAATGTTTGAATTAACTCAAGTGCCCCTCTCATTCCTTCATGAATAGGAACTACTAAACCATTGGAGGAATATTCTATTCTTGAGTCTAAATAGGGTTAATGGAATTAATTTAGTCATGACTAACTATTTTATTGTGTCAATGTGTCAAGTCAAGTTTAGTGTGGTCCACTAATGTCAAGTCTAAATAAAATAGACTAATCAACTAATAATAATAATAATAATAATAATAATAATAATAATAATAGTAACAATATATATAACATGCACATTATAAAATAAAATATCCATAATATTTATAATAAAAAAAATAACAAAAATACCCCTATTCTGAAATATGCTAAGGACACTTAGATCCTTTGAGGAAGAGTAAAGGCTAGGCTAGATAGCCACCAAGGCAAGTACACCTTGCTCAAAGTGGAGACAAAATATTTTTTTTATATTTCAATTATTTGTAAATTAAAAAAAAATGATCAAAAATATGTATCTTTGTATTCTTTTCATCTTTAGTATTTGGTATTTTTGATTTTGATAAATAATTTTGAGTAGATCTACGTTTTAAAATTTTGCTTTTAGAGTTTTTCGTGGAATTGATCTCTCAAATCTTAAAGTTTGTTAAAACTAATTATACTATATTGTAAAGAATTCAATTTTATGCGATTTTGACTTTTGAAACAATGAATTTTGACTTAAATTGAAGATTTTATGGCCAAAATAAATTCTAATTTTTTTATGTTCTTCGGGCCTGATTTGTCAGATACGATGAATAGTATCACGTGCATAGTGTCGTAGGCGCATAACGCGTAGTGTCACACACGTAGTGCCGTTTGGAGAATAGTGCCACATGCATAGTAATGCAGGTGTATAGTGCATAGTGCCACATGGCGCAAAGAGCATAGTGTCGCATGGCGCAACAGGCACATAGTTCTACTGGCACATAGAGGCTATTTTGGCTGTTTTTGCCTATTTGGCTGTCTTTGTATTTAGAACTTTAAAAAACTTAAAACATTAAAGTTGTAGATCTCTGTGTTGGATTTCCAAATCTTTTTGAATTACCTTATTTGATGTTCGGGTGAGAGAGTTATCCCCAGTTTGCTAAAAGGTATCAAAATTGTCCAAAATGCACAAAAGTGTTTCATGCAAAGCATTACCTGATTTGTTGTTTGTCCTTTTTGCTATTTTTTGACTGTTTTGATTCCTGAACTTAATCTTGTGATTTTGTATGTGATAATTAAATTTAGAACTTATATTGTTCCAATCGTCTGGATTTTATTTGACTGGATTTTACTTGTGTTTTGTATGTGATATTGAACTTAGGGACTTATGTTGCTTGAGGCATTCTAGGTTAGATCTGTAGGCTCAATTAGAGTACTTGATAGACTTTTAAAGTAAAGTACTGACTATACACCTGACCGGATACACATGCTACGATTTGAGTAGATGATGTCACTTGATTGACTAATTTACCATATATCCTGACTTGACTACTTGTATCTGTGCTGATACTTCTTGACTTTGTACTAAGTATTCTATCTTACTTATGAACTGAGGTGCTACATATGCATTACGGTGCTATGTCATATATATATATGCTCTTGATACATTCTGACTAGTATAATGTACTAAGAAATTATGCACGGATATTCTTGTAGCTAGTCAGTGTAGCATGGTTAAGATTTTTGATTAATTTTTGCATTACGCTCAAAATGAATCTAGATTGGGATCACGGGAACCAATGTAAATTTATATTTAGCGTACTCATGCTGAGGTACGACATATTGAAAGATGATCGTGTGACTATGGTATGTGATTCCAAATAACTATAGGATTAAGTTGTAAACCCCCTGATTTTTTTCAAAATTTTAAAAACTAGATTTTTCACAATTTTCTGGAATTTCTGGGAATTTTCTGTAATTTAAAAACAGGGTTTTATTTATTAAATGATTTTTAAATAATAATAAACAATATTAAAATATTATGAAAATAATATTTTTGGATGTAAAATGAAAAACCTGACTTAGGGTAATTTTTTGGGATTTTATTGGGCCTCAGACCTATTTTTAAAAGCCTAAAAACTATTTTTCTAATTAATTTAATTAATTAAATGATTTTTTATTAAAATTTCTGTTTTATTTTTTATTTTATTTTTTTTTCTTGGGCCCGGCCCAGTGGGCCGAGCCCATGGGTCTCAACCCAGCCCAGCCCGCTGTTAACGGGTCGGGCGGGTCGGCCAGACCCGAACCCGGATCCGACCCGACCCGTTCATCCTTCCCCTCCCCCACGTCGCTGGACGAGCCTGCGTCTCTCGCTCCGCCCGCCGGAAAGTGCGCCGCCACGACCGCCTCCCCTCCGGAACCGACGGCCACGTCCTCCCCCAGCAGCGCCTTCCCCGGCCTCACGACCGCCCGACCAGCCTCCTATAAGAACCCCCTAACCCCGACCTCCTTCGCCCTCACTCGCCGCAACCCTAACCCTAACCACCCCCGTCCGGCGACCTAGCTCCGGCAACCCCCTGTCTGCTGCCCTCCGCCGGACCACCCGCCATCCCTGCGCCGACCTCCTCCGCCGTGAGCCCGCACCGACGCCGGCCAGAACCCCCTCTCCCCTAGCAGCTCCCGCGCCCGGCGCCGTAGCGCCTCCGGCGACCCCCCCGCCGCCTCCCAGCGAGCCGCCGCCCCCGGCCGAGCGTTCCCCTGCTGCCCCAGCCTCCCTCCGGCCAACCTCCGGCCAGCCTCCGGCCGCCGCGGCTCCTCCAGACCGGAAACCCTAACCCTAGTTCCTTCGAATCCGACACGTGTCAGACACGTGTCGGACACGATTCGACCCTGGTTTTCGGGTCCCCTTCAGGTGCGTGTAACTTTTTGCTCGTAGCTCCGTTTTTGATTCCGCAAATTGCGTTGCGAAGCCTGTATGACCCTCTCGGTGTCCGGACAAACTGTTCGGGGCATCGCGTCCTGTGGTGATCGTACACCGCGATCCAAAAACAGGAAAAAACCAGACCCTGTTTCACCCCGGAACCGAGTACGCTCCGCCAAACGGGACGACTTGGTCGCGTACGGTCTTCACAGATACGTGCGCCTCGTCGATACGGACGTGTGGGATTTCGCGGAAGCTGATTCGGGTGTGCGTGCACACCGGGATCAACGCGTATCCGCGGACATCGCCCCGTATTCGACTTTTCTTCAATTGTCCTAACTTTGTGTACACACGTCAGATCGAGACGAAACTTATGCCATCGGACTCGTAGCGATACGCTGGTCCTGTGGGTCAAGTTTGGTTCGATTCTGAGAATGTTGACGAAATCGCATGTCGTGGGCCCCACAGGCCCCGCTCGATGGGCGATTTTATGATCGGCTCATCGGAATTCAATTCTAAAAGTTCCGTTGGGTTCGTATCAGCGTTTCTGACCTGTTGACACTGAGTTTGGTGAATTTGGAGACCGTTGACCCTGACGCATTTTTCGGTGCAAAGCGGGCCACCGGTGGACCTCGTTTTGGCCCGAAACTGTCGTTTCTGCCCTTGTCTCCAAATTGGACTCAAGGACAGGCGTTTCTAGCTGATTGATATTTTCTGGATCTGATGGTGATGTTTGTTTCAGCAACCGGAGTACCGCCTGCAATTCCCGCCGAAGTCAGAACTGCAAACATAGCCGGAACCACAGACAAGTGTACCTTGCCAAACTCTGCTGCTTGCTACTATTTTCCTTGACTGGTTTATACATCAGTGGGCAAGTAAAGCTTGCCAAATTTCAGTAATCCTTGTTATAGAACTTGCCTGAATTTAAATGCATATAAACCTGTTTAACTGCTTAACCTAGGAAACGAGTGACGTGCTTAGTGTCCGATCATAGTCGGGTGCCAACTCCATACACGTAGTTGTGTAACGTCACATAGACATGGATATCGAGACCCAATAATGTTCATACTTGTCTTATCAAGTACCCCAGAACCCAGGACACTTGATACTATTCATGAGACAGAGTCTTCCTGAGACATTCATGGTGATTCTGTATAGGATACAGGACCGATAGAGATATTTTATAGACAGTATGACTTGTTGCATTAGCTATAATCCCGCTGACATGGACATGAGACGTTATGGTCATGATATGCGTGATTACATGGGGTGGGGAGAGACACAAAGGCTACAGGTTGATTTATATTATGCTGGCGTCGTAGTCTCCCATTGAGCTAGACAACTACATGATATCACTGCTACCGGCTCCCCGACACAGAGCTTGTAGTAGTTTCAGCCTGAGTTTCCTGTACTGCTCTCATACTGCATATCACTTAGCTGGTTATATAGTTCACCCTATTGATTATTTATTTCTGCACTGCTTATATTTTGGCTTGTATTATCTGTACCTTGCTATGTCCCCTGAGGACCTGGAATGGACTATGTCCCCAGGTATAGCCGAAGAGAACCATCCAGAGATACGTCGTACAGGAGCACTTCCAGGAGCAGTACCAGGATCTGAGGACGAGATCGTACCAGAGGACTTCTCATGAGCAGTGGCTGTATGTAGTCAGTTATTTCTATTTCCAGTTATTTATTTCCTGTCTATTTGCATTGTTGTACCAGACATATTCTCGGATTGTTTTCCGAGATATTTATGTGAGATCTGATAGTTATTCTATTGCATTATTTCTGGCATTTAATCTGTGATTATCTGTTGTGGATGAGATTAGAGTAGATTAGTCTGTGACCTGTAACAATTGCTCTATTTCCTGTTAGACTACAGCTTAAGCATGCCCCGATGGATCCATTAAGTTGGGTTGTCCATCGGTGCGTGCTGCTAGCCATTGCCACGCATCTCCAGTCCCTCGATATCTTGGGACTGGGGCGTGACATGGTTTTTGTGGTGGCCCATGCAGGTCTACGACTAAATTGTTCGGTTTCAACTCAGGGACCGAACAGGCCTGCAATAAAGATAGGATAAGTTTTAGGATCTCATCCACTTGCTTGAAACGTTCTTGGTATCCATATCGACTTCGAATTTAATTCCTTGACTTGCATCCTGCCTTGATTCCTGTGCGCCTCTTATTGTTTATTTTGGTTGCAGGGTGATGGATTCACGAGGAAACGACGAGACTCCCATAACGTTACCACGAGATGCTGAGGTAACCAACGAAGATGAAGTAACACCAGTAGATGAAGGACAATCAGCTCGACAACATGCCTCGAGAATCCAGCAAGATGACATTCCACCAACGACGCCAGTTACTCCATCAATGCCCGTAATTCCACCAGGACAGGCCATGGACGAAAATCAGCTGTTTCAAATGGTCTATGCAATAATGCAAGCTCAATAAGAGGCGTTGAGTCGCAGCCTAATAACTGCACTGGAGCAGGCCAACCTACCAGTTCGACGGCCAACAACAGGCTCTATCACCGACTTTCGACAGCTGAAGCCCCGTACATTCTCAGGCAAGGAAGAGCCCACTGAAGTTCATGAGTGGCTCACCAACACTCAACATCAATTAGAAGCAGTTGAACTCCCAAAGGAACGTTGGATGACTGCCGTCAGAATGCAGTTGACGGACAATGCACATCACTGGTGGCTATCTGAGGAAGCGCGGCTCGGACCAGACCGAGTCACTTGGGAAGAGTTCTCTAGACTCTTTTAGGAGATGTACATTCCAGCTATCGCTCGATCAGAACTTCGGGACAAGTTCAATCACCTTACTCAGGATACTAAGACGGTGGAAGAGTACAACGCTGAGTTTATTCGTCTAAGTCACTTCGCTCCAACATTGATCCCGACAGAAGAAGAGAAGGCTGAGAAATTCTTCGACGGACTAAATATTGAGCTACAGAAACTAATTGGATCCGTTGCACCTACTTCGTACTCGGACGTCCTTGCTGCAGCATGACGCATTGAGCGCGTCATCAGGAGAGAAACAAGTCTGAAGCGGCCATCCACGTCAGCACCAGCCGGAGCACTACAAGAAGAAGTTGCAAAAAGACCTCACGTACACCAGCCACCAGAAGCATCTCCACAGGCAATACCTGTTTGTCCATATTGTCACAGGCGAGGTCATATAGAGAATAAGTGCAGACGGAAAATGAAATTGTGTTTGGCTTGCGGATCCAGTCAGCATTTACTGAGGGAATGCCCTGAGCGTCGAGACAGAGCACCAAAGGGTAACCAGCAAGCGTTACCAGTACCGCGGTCAGCCTCTCCAGCATTGGAAGTACCGCAAACGGAAGTTCAAGGAGTCCTACCACCAGCTTCAGCAGGGTATCAGCCGAGGCCACCCTTGATACCCCAGGAACTACTCTTCCAGCAGGCTCAACAGCAGAAGAATCGACTGCAAGGACGAGGACAAGCCTACGCGATGACTGTGGAGGACGCTGATCGCGTAAGTGATTCGTAGTTATCCGTTTCTAGTCTTGTTGTAGCTCGTGCCTCTTGGTTCGTGACCTCAGCCCCAACCTAGTAATTTGCAACTTGTTAATAACAACCTGGTTTTGATAAAAGTTATAGTTTTAACTAGATTTTCCTGGAAAGTGTAAACTTTCAATTTTTAGGGAAACGGTACTTCCCTAAGTATCTTGCGATGTATTTTCAAACGATGTTGCGACCGCGTCATCTCTGTTGACCGGTTATTCTTTGATTGCGAGGACGCAATCCTCTCAAGGGGGGTAGATTGTAAAACCCTTATTTTTTTCAAAATTTTAAAAACTGAATTTTTTACAATTTTCTGGAATTTTTGGGAATTTTCTATAATTTAAAAACAAGGTTTTATTTATTAAATGATTTTTAAATGATAATAAACAATATTAAAATATTATAAAAATAATATTTTTGGATGTAAAATAAAAATTCTGACTTAGGGTAATTTTCTGGGATTTTATTGGGCCTCAGACCTATTTTTAAAAGCCTAAAAACTATTTTTCTAATTAATTTAATTAATTAAATGATTTTTCTATTAAAATTTTTGTTTTATTTTTTATTTTTATTTTTTTTTTCTTGGGCCCGGCCCAGTGGGCCGAGCCTATGGGTCTCAACCCAGCCCAGCCCGCTGTTAACGGGTCGGGCGGGTCTATTAAAATTTTTGTTTTATTTTTTATTTTTATTTTTTTTTCTTGGGCCCGGCCCAGTGGGCCGAGCCCATGGGTCTCAACCCAGCCCAGCCCGCTGTTAACGGGTCGGGCGGGTCGGCCAGACCCGAACCCGGATCCGACCCGACCCGTTCTTCCTTCCCCTCCCCCACGTCGCTGGACGAGCCCGCGTCTCTCGCTCTGCCCGCCGAAAAATGCGCTGCCACGACCGCCTCCCCTCCGGAACCGACGGCCACGTCCTCCCCCAGCAGCGCCTTCCCCGGCCTCACGACCACCCGACCAGCCTCCTATAAGAACCCCCTAACCCCGACCTCCTCCGCCCTCACTCGCCGAAACCCTAACCCTAACCACCCCCGTCCGGCGACCTAGCTCCGACAACCCCCTGTCTGCTGCCCTCCGCCGTACCACCCGCCGTCCCTGCGCCGACCTCCTCCGCCGTGAGCCCGCACCGACGCCGGCCAGAACCCCCTCCTACCCCAGCAGCTCCCGCGCCCGGCGTCGCAGCGCCTCCGGTGACCCCCCCGCCGCCTCCCAGCGAGCCGCCGCCCCCGGCCGAGCGTTCCCCCGCTGCCCCCAGCCTCCGGCTTAAGCATGTCCGACACAGAGCTTGTAGTAGTTTCAGCCTGAGTTTCCTGTACTGCTCTCATACTGCATATCACTTAGCTGGTTATATAGTTCACCCTATTGCTTATTTATTTCTGCACTGCTTATATTTTGGCTTGTATTATCTGTACCTTGCTATGTCCCCTGAGGACCTGGAATGGACTATGTCCCCAGGTATAGCCGAAGAGAACCATCCAGAGATACGCCGTACAGGAGCACTTCCAGGAGCAGTACCAGGATATGAGGACGAGATCGTACCAGAGGACTTCTCATGAGCAGTGGCTGTATATAGTCAGTTATTTCTATTTCCAGTTGTTTATTTCCTGTCTATTTGTATTGTTGTACCAGATATATTCTCGGATTGTTTCTCGAGATATTTATGTGAGATCTGATAGTTATTCTATTGCATTATTTCTGGCATTTAATCTGTGATTATCTGTTGTGGATGAGATTAGAGTAGATTAGTCTGTGACCTGTAACAATTGCTCTATTTCCTGTTAGACTACAGTTTAAGCATGCCCCGATGGATCCATTAAGTTGGGTTGTCCATCGGTGCGTGCTGCTGGCCATTGCCACGCATCTCCAGTCCCTCGATATCTTGGGACTGGGGCGTGACATAAGTAGGTAACTAAAAGTTGTAGCAGCTTTGGGAGGGAACGGGGTCCCGTAATCGTGCATGCGCCAGCCACCTCCAGACGTTCATCATTCAATATCGGGTATGCCACCACTGATACTGTATTTTATCTGCATTAGTGGAGTGCAGTATCTGACTATTACTATATGTCGAGCCAGCCTCTTCCTATAGGAGAGCTGGAACTGCTAGTGATCTTTTTAGCACAGTGGCCTTGCGTGGGACTGATGCATATTGTTTGTATCCATATATACTTGGCTCGGCTAGCCCTGTTTGGAGATAGCACAATTTGAGGATCCTTATATATATTGCATTACTGGGATAACCCAAATACCATATAGCAAGTCGTAGGACTGATTGACTGATTCAATTGTGCTATATGCATCTGTTAGTAGTCTAGAGACATTGACTATCGTGGTATAGTGGTCCAACTCTTGTCCTTGTTTAGTTTTAGGGCTGGGCTATTGTGCTACAATAGGCTCTAAACCGAAACTATATATATATAAGCCTATATTATGGCATATTAGACTCTTATATCTGAATGTGTATTGTGCCATCTGTTAGTAGTCTAGGGACATAGACTATCGTGGTATGGTGGTCCAACCCTTGTCCTTGTTTGGTTGTAGGGTTGGGCTATTGTGCTACGATAGACTATTAACGGAAACAACAATGCATATACCTTTAGCCTGCACATAATTAGTGGGTCGTACCCTGTCTCGACGTACTACAATACTTCTTGTCATTGTTTGGTTGTAGAGGTGTCATACTGCTTCGATGATAGGATATATGGCTATGATTATGGCACAAGTCTTATTTATGTATTTTATTGGGTTTTGGTTCATCCACTTGTGCTTCTTGTGGTACTTGCAATCGGGGTCTGACCCTGCTAGTTTTGTCTAGCCAGGACCAGTAGTAGAGCCCGAGTATCCAGTCTTATATCTAACTGATCGTGCGCATGAGGATGAGGGCCGTCGAGACTTGAGTGGGTTTCTTCTCCACCACTCATGTATCATTTTGTACTTTTTGGGGCATTTAGCCACTGACACCTATTTAGCCCAGTATTTTGGATATTTAGTTCCTTTTACATAATTGTAATCATTCAGACCGCGGATGACATATGATTTTGTACTATTGGCTCTGTACTAGTATATCATTTTGTATAGCTAGTTTCATGGTCATTTTGATAAGAGCGTATGTGAGGCCTTATTGTTTTATCTTACATGCTCATTACTTACTACTTCTTGATTGATTGATTGAGACATAAATACTCCGTGAGACCATAGGAGACTTGATTGTATTATGCACCCCTTGTTTAGTGACATCATGATCGTTATACGATATTTTCATAACTTGTACAGTGTAGCTGGCCATGTATGTCCCCGTATTTATATGGTATTTTGGGAGTGGGGTGTGACACGTCAGTACCCCCAAAGCAATAAAAGGCTTCGTGTTGCTGTCAGCGACCACCGCTAAGGGGAAGAGACCTAACAACAACCCTGGAGAGGGTACCCATCAACGTCCTAGAAAGCCTTTGGGCTCCTGACACGCTGTACTGCACCAGACGTATGAAGAAGTATAGGGGCACCCTCAAAACCAACTTTGCCGCCACCCTCCTGCTCAGACAAAAATGGCGGTCCCAGCTACTTAGGGATCCCCTCAGTTACCTGAGCAGCCTTGCTGAGACCACCAAAAAACTCATCCTCGACAAAGTCCACCTCATCCTGTCTATATCGCAAATACTGTAGTTGTCGACCCTCTCAACAAAATCAATGGTGCCCCCCTCAAGGCGAAGTCTCTGACCCAAAAGAAGGTGTCGTTGGAAGAATAACAAGGGTTCTTCTAATACGCACTGTAAGAGGAGAAGGGGATGATTTGACGACATCATCAGTTATTTTTGCAAGGATGTTAGAAATATCGACCTTTCCAATCGCATCCATCGCTCCAAGAACCATAGGGCAATATTTAATCTTATAATGAGGCTTAAAAATGGTTCAATTTGAGTCATCTAAGTTGTTTGTAAATCCTCAACAATTTATTAAAAATTAATATTATGTAAAAAAAATTGTTATAAATAAAACCACGAGAAATCTAACATAATCAACCAAGTAGAATTCCTCCCATCTTAACCATATGAGCTAGAAGAGGTATTTGACTATTGTTAAAATATTACGTAGTTAAACAATTAGTCAAAATTTATTTACTTTTTTAACTTTTAATTATGTTTGCCTTTTGAAAACTTTTTATAAAGAGTATAGATATATCTATAATAAATCATAATAAAAATGTCAACATATATATATAACAAATTTTAATTCAAATATATTTAAATATTTAAACTATTTTATAATAATATCATAAAATTTAATTTTACATGCAACGCACGTGCATTTACTAGTGTATATATGGGTAAACGGGATATGAGCCATATGTTCATATTTCTACATGAGCCAATGCATATATGGACCAATAGGAATGTAGTGTACAAGTGCACATGAGATGTAGGAGTACATTCCTATTTGTCCACATGTGCATAGCTCATGTAGAAATATGAGCCTATAGCTCATATATATATATATATATATATATATATATATATATATATATATATATATATATATATATATATATATATATATATTTGGAAGAGGTAATTGTGTTACAGACTTCTGGCCCGAAGGCCTAAAAACTCGGCCCGAAGGCCCTGTAACTCCCTAGTTCCGGGAGAGGTATTTTTGTCATTTCATAATTATTAATTATTGTGCATGATATTATTTAAATATTATATTTATTAATTATTGTTATTTGGCTAGACTAATCATTAGACTTGTGTTAGTGGACCCAATTAAACTTGATATGAACCATGGACCCAACTATTAGACTAGTTCCAATTAGGCCCAATTTTAAGTCATCATTTATTAATTAGTGATTTAACTAATACCTTCATTAGAAATAGAAGCTTCACCCTAATTAATTTCTACTAATTTTTTACCAAATTACTTTCAATTACTTCCATTCTTTACCATTAGTAGATCTAGAAGAAATGAGGAGACAAAGAGAACCAAGGAGTAGGAGATTGTACAAGTTGAACCATCTTTGTGTCCATTTGAAGAAGTGCATTGGAAATCCATCTCATAATAGGTAAAATTTAGAATTTCCTCTCTAATTAGGTTCTATTTATTCAATTTGACCATTAGAAACCCACCTATGGTGTAAACTCCCTCACCCAAAATAGGTATTTTGAGTATATTTTATATTATTATATTTATTATAGATGTTGAATTTATTTAGAGTATTCTCTTAGTTAATTAGAAAATAATTTTTTAGTATATTTACTTATATAAATATTTATTTAGAATTTTTTTAGGCTATTTTAGATTATTGGATTTTTTCCATAATTTTTAGTTAATTAAAAACTAGTAACACTAATTTTGTAGGACTGAAGAATTTATTTTATATTCAAACTTAATTAAAAATATCCCAAAATTTTATTTTAGGTTCTAAATGGTTAAATATATTTTCTAGAATTTTCTGGGAATTTTTTGAATATTTTAGTATTTATTGGGAGTTATTTAGGCTAATAACTAATTTTTAGGACTTGTAGAATTTATTGTGCAATCTCAGGAATATAGAATAGACTCACGTTATTTTCTAGGATTTATAATATTATTATATATTTTCTGGAATTATTTCAGAATTTTTGGAATAATTTTAGTATTTATTTTTAGTTATATGGGTAAAACTAATGTTTAGCGCTTCTCCTAATTATAGTAGAAAATCTATAAATACAAAATTATCCCAAATATTTTTCTAGATTTTTTAAATTCAAAATATATTTTTTGTAATTTTTCCAGATTTTTATGATTATTTTTAATATTTATTTTGAGTTATTTAGATTTAAAATGACTTAAATAATGTTTTGATAAAGGCAAATCAAAAACAAATAATATAACAAAACCATCCAATCATATTCTGACACATGTCAGCCTATAAATATCCTTTCAGCCGCAGGTACATCTATATATATATATATATTATTATAACCCTAATTATCCTATTATTTTAGAGAGAGAGATTTTGGAGAATTGCCAACTAGGGTTCCTTCATCTTCCACAAGCCATTGCGCATAGCTCCTGACTCCAAACGAGGCATAGTTTCTTGCGTTAGAAAGATATTGAGATTAGATTTCTGATTATATAATTTATTTTACGAAATTATGAGTATTAAATTCTGGAAAATTCGTAGAGCACAGCATGTCCAAAAATAGACGTATTTCAATATTTTCGCGATTCTGGGAGAACCAGAAATCAGAATCATGAACCATTTAAAGTTTCAAAAAGCTAATGTCGAGATCATTGACATATGTTTTTATCAGAATTTAATTCGAAGTATTTATATACTGTTAATTTTATAGAACTTTTAGGTTAGAATTTAACTATCGGTGCACAATACAAAATTTGTATGTGCCATAATTCCCAAACGAATTTGAATTCGGACGAGCCGTAAATTTTAGCATATTTTGATGCTGAAATCTACAGAAAATCATGCATGAAAGTTGAGTTTGTGTCGGTTGACTTTTCGGTCAACAGATCGCCTCGATTTGCGTGCCATGAGTCTCGAGTTGATAAAATTCAGTTTCTTTGGACAAAATTTAGGAATTAACATAAAAATCAGAATAATAACATTAAAATAGAATTTTAGAGTAATTATTCCAGAATTAAATAAATTAAAATAAATTATCTTTTGACGTGGTAAATTTATAATACATAGGCTATTTGGACTGTGACTTGGACTCTGATTCATACCAACAGCAGGACCCCAGGTGAGTACATTCTCTGACAGTGTTCCAGTAGGACGTTAGTATTTAGCCACCACGGTTAGTTTACATCAGACCCTGAGTCGGAGAACCCAACGCGCGTTCGTACATTTACATGTACGCAAATATTATTCAGTTTGGTAGATATATATTTATGTACGTAATTACTATATGTATTCCAATAGTTATGAAAATAAATTGATGGTTATATTATTATATAGTTATATGAATATATAACTAAGTAAATGCTAATTGATAATTATGACTAAATATTCAGACTGTACGACCCTAGGACACCGTGGACTATCCCATACTTACCTTGACCATGTTGAACCTAAGAACTTATGAATTTGTCCGCCTTGCGTACATTAACGTATTGGCATAGACACCTGTCAGTTGACTGACTGATTTTGTACAGTACTTGAAGATGCGACACCCGCGTAATTCAATGCGTAATTGACCGTGTTAGATGACTAGTGTTACCCCTAGTACCCCCTGAGCCCAGTGTAAATATGGTTGGGTATGTGCTAGTGTAAAGACTAATGATTCTATTGTATTATATTTATGTGTACATAGGATGTTGGATTTATTCTGCGCGACTTTTGGAGCAGGTTATTGGTACATCACAGCTTTCTTGCCAGGCAAGTATACCTTGCCATTGTACTATTATTCATATTTTATATGTTGCATGCATCTTTATTTTCTGTCTTTAGCTCATATATTTAACTGTAATAAAATACGCACGACGGTGTTGTCGCGATGTATTTTTATTTATGTATTGCATTGACCTTGTTCATGAGACTACCCCATTATCATGTAGCATCATTAGGTTCATTGGCCGTGACACAGTTCTTACACGAGTGTGAGTCTCATGTAGATCACGGACTGCGTGACAGGTCTGGCCTCCTGTACGTATGGGTCGTGCGTTAGGAATAACTGCCGTTAGAAACTTTGCATGCTAGTAGACTTGGCAGTTATTAGAGGTGTTATTATGTCATGGATGTGACATGCTTAGAGCATGGGATGGGGAGAACAACAAGTACCGCATTTGAGCTCCTTTGTACTTTTTCTATTGTGCGGCCGGATTCTCCGCTGGAGATACGGGCGGTGATGACCACTATATATTATATTATTATCAGGCGGGCCTCCGGCGTTCGAAAGTCGTCGTGCCTTTGTAGGCCCCTGGATCTCCAATAGAGAACCATGCCAAATCTCAGTTTTCAGCCAGATAGCTCACTTGTGGGGAAAGTTGTTCTTAACTGCATTCACTTAGATGGTTAGGCGACCCCATTGGATATTTATTTCAGTACTTTATTGGCATGTGTTTAAGTATCTTGTTATGTCCCTCTGAGGACCTGGTCCGCTGCCAGGTGTACCTGTTCTTGAGTATTTGCAGGAGCGCAGACTTGGATGGTTATAGATGCTTCGAGGATGTCTTCTCTTCGAGCATTGATTGATAGCTGGTAATCTTATATTGTGTTTATTGTGGTGTACTTAGATTGTATTGCTCTTATATTCGAGTTGGTAGTGGATTTGTTTCCATCCAACTATCATCCTTAAGATACTTATATTGAGATCTAGTTTCATAGATACTGGTTATTTATTTAGATTTGATTTTTTGTGGATGAGATTTAGATTATACCCTGTGACTTGTGATATATTTTATACCACTTGTGGATATGATATTCATATTACAGCGTACGTATGGATTATGGTTTTCATATATTGGAGTTGCCATATCCATGCGGCTGGCATGCTTACGTGTCTTAGTCCTACGCATTTTTAGGACTGGGGCGTGACATGTTTTTGTGGTGGCCCATACAGGTCGAGAGCATATTGTCTCGGTTACGTTACTATACCGAACAAGCCTGCACCTAGGACTAGAGTATAGGATCTCATCCACATTGACTATGATTCAACTTTCTCCTATCTGTTCTATTTGAACAATTGCATCATGCTTGATTCATGTGCTTCCCTAATAGTTCTTTAAGTATAGCCCCTCCTATAATATAGAATTCTCTGTTGTTAGATGATAAGTAGGGTAACCTTCCTATTAAGAGTACAACTAGAGTGTTGATACCCTACTAAGTTTAGAATATCTAGTGAACCTAGAATTCCTTATCTATAGATTGGTTTACCATTACCCCTTGATGTATTATGAGGACCTGTGAGTAGTATAGACACTACTAGAGTTAGCTAGAAGTTTTACCATAATGTTTGCCACTAGCATTGAGGAACCAATAGAAAACCAAAATTAAATATTAGGACTGAACCTAACCTTCACAGTTAGATAAGTATTGGAGAGCTATAAATTAAGATTCTTGTCTTGAGATAAGCAGACAGTACCTTAGAAAGCCAAGAGCAATGCATAGAATATTTTTCTAATCATACCTCAAACACAGAGACTAGCATACCCCTTTCCCTTGGAAAGCCATGATGCTAACTAGAGTTCTCCATTTAATTTCATGTATTTGTTCCTCTGAAACCCTAGCACTCGTTATTTATGCGACGACTAATCATGTTTTCTCTCCTTCATCTTTTAACTCGTGCCACCTGCCACCTCTGATCATAGACCAAGTGATTATATTCTACAATAGGATATATAGTTTGCTATAGTCATAGTTGTAATCTTGAATTTTGAATTGTATCCCTTGTAGTTAGAACCTGATAGTTGAGTTGTTCAATTAGATTGTGATGATTATCCTTAGTTGTAGACCACGTAATTTGTACCCTCACCTCGATACAGGTTAGATCCCTTTCCCCTAAACGGCTAGTAACTCTTCTATCCCTATGATTGACACCTGTTCTATGAGCACTATGATTAAGACTTAAGGTGACCCTTACCTATATAATGCAATAGGAGACCCTAATAAGTACCAAAATCTTTCCTCATATACCCTAATAAGAGTTTATGTTCTATGTACATGTGCAAGGTTTTTTTTTTTTGTAGGATCCTCTTAAGACTGTCACAGTACTAGTTTAATTCTTTTAAGTTGGGTAGTATGTCTCACAACCTAGAATCACATAGTCCACTTGACCCATCGAGGTAGTATAACTGAATAAAATTAATTGTATGCTAGCATTAGACGACAACGTTTATTCAGACGGTAGAATTTAGAGGTCCATGCCCTATTTGGACGACTAGCGACGTAGACAAGGAGGTTGTATGATAACTGTAAAGATTGTAGAGTCTTTTGTTATTATTGCTTATGTTGTTTTTGTTTTTGCAAACTTGAATTATTTTGCAACTTCTCTCATCATAATCCAGCGTTATATTTTCTGTGCTACCTCGAATTATGCTGCTATTATAGCCTAGTTTTTGCAAGCTTATTCTTTATCGAGCTTGATCATGACACATGTATTATTGGAGCGCTATAATAATACATTTCAGAATCAGTGTATTAGGGTCTAGCTAACCTTAGTGCGCTTGATTCTCCCCTCGTAATACTACTTTACGTGGATTAAAATATGTAGTGATTAGTAGACGAATACACTTGCCCTAGACATGTCTGACATATCATATCGGTTACATGACTGTACCAATACGAGCATGCGAACAAAGAATTACCAAAATAGGATTTCAATCCACAACTGCTTTGACAATTCCCATTTAAATTCTTTAAACGCCTTGATCCCGATACTTCTATTATATTACCTCGCCCTTGAACTCTTTATTATTGATCTCCGTCTTCCCTTATTTCGGAAAGACGAAATCTCGTGCTTGGTATAAGTTTAATACACAGAGAGTACTAGATATACCCCGTAGGCCGATCACATACTTGAGGATTATTCTTTTGTAATTAAGGACATATTATATATGATATAATCGGCGTTGAAGTTTTGAGGATTGAATGACATGAGTAAATAAATTAAGGAATATTTTCTTAAAGTATATAGCCTTCTGTGATAGATGGATAAATTCTAAGTTGGGTAGCAGTGCATTGTCAACTTGAGAGAAATTTCTTTTAGATTGTGATCAAGTAAGATTAGATTGGGAGATTCAAGTCATTTTAATTTTGAGAAATTTTAAAAGAAGGATTAAGATAATGAAGATTTAACAAATTTTAAAATCTTGATATTGCGGACCAAATATTTATACTTTGAGCACATGAATTAAATTTTGAATATTGAAGGATGAATCGTAGATTTAAATTTTGAGGATAAATATAGAATTTTAGACTTGAACAATTGGTGAATTAGATTTAAATTTTACAATTTGATGATTTGAATTAAAAATTTAATTTTGATTGTTGGGTCACCTATTTGAAATATTGAGGATGTAAATTGAGTTTAAATATTTGAAGAGTACAAAATTCTTAAGTTGAGAATAGGAATAAGATTTGATTAGAACTGTTTATTGTTCAAAGTCTAGAGGAGATTATGATAGTTGAAAATTATGATATAAATTTTGATGTGGGATGTCATATAGACTTGAGTTAGATTTGGATGTTGATTATTTAAAAATCGAGAAGAGATTATGATAGGTTAAATTTTGATTTAAACAGTGGTTATCTTAATTTTGAAGTGATCGCGATAGATTTGAATAGATGTTGTTATTTAAATTTTTGGAAGAGATTGCGATTGACGTACCTTATGTACGAATGTGAAGGATTTAACAAATTATGCCTTATTTTAATTTCGAGGACAAAATTATTTTAAGTTGGGTAGATTGTAAACTCTCTCACCCAAAATAGGTATTTTGAGTATATTTTATATTATTATATTTATTATGGATGTTGAATTTATTTAGAGTATTCTCTTAGTTAATTAGAAAATATTTTTTAGTATATTTACTTATATAAATATTTATTTAGAATTTTTTTAGGCTATTTTAGATTATTGGGTTTTTTTCATAATTTTTAGTTAATTAAAAACTAGTAACACTAATTTTCTAGGACTTTGAAGAATTTATTTTATGTTCAAACTTAATTAAAAATATCCCAAAATTTTATTTTAGGTTCTAAATGGTCAAATATATTTTCTAGAATTTTCTGGGAATTTTTTGAATATTTTAGTATTTATTGGGAGTTATTTAGGCTAATAACTAATTTTTAGGACTTGTAGAATTTATTGTGCAATATCAGGAATATAGAATGGACCCACGTTATTTTCTAGGGTTTATAATATTATTATATATTTTCTGAAATTATTTCAGAATTTTTGGAATAATTTTAGTATTTATTTTTAGTTATATGGGTAAAACTAATGTTTAGCGCTTCTCCTAATTATAGTAGAAAATCTATGAATATAAAATTATCCCAAATATTTTTCTAGAGTTTTTAAATTCAAATATATTTTGTGTAATTTTTTCAGATTTTTATGATTATTTTTAATATTTATTTTGAGTTATTTAGATTTAAAATGACTTAAATAATGTTTTGATAAAGGCAAATCAAAAACAAATAATATAACAAAACCATCCAATCAGATTCTGACATATGTCAGCCTATAAATATCCTTTCAGCCGCAGGTACGTCCATATATATATATATTATTATAACCCTAATTATCCCATTATTTTAGAGAGAGAGATTTTGGAGAATTGCCATCTAGGGTTCCTTCATCTTCCACAAGCCATTGCGCATAGCTCCGGACTCCAAACGAGGCGTAGTTTCTTGCGTTAGAAAGATATTGAGGTTATTTTTCTGATTATATAATTTATTTTATAAAATTATGAGTATTAAATTCTAGAAAATTCGTAGAGTACAGCATGTCCGAAAATAGACGTGTTTTAATATTTTTGCGATTCTGGGAGAACCAGGAATCAGAATCATGAACCGTTTAAAGTTTCGAAAATCTAATGTCGAGATCATTGACATATGTTTTTCTCAGAATTTAATTCGAAGTATTTATATACTGTTAATTCTGTAGAACTTCTAGGTTAGAATTTAACCATCGGTGCACAATACAAAATTTGTATGTGCCATAATTTCCAAACGAATTTGAATTCGGACGAGCCGTAAATTCTAGAATATTTTGATGCTGAAATCTACCGGAAATCATACATGAAAGTTGAGTTTGTGTCGGTTGACTTTTCGGTCAACATATCGCCTCGATTTGCGTGCCATGAGTCTCGAGTTGATAAAATTCAGTTTCTTTGGACAAAATTTAGGAATTAACATAAAAATCAGAATAATAAGATTAAAATAGGATTTTAGAGTAATTATTCCAAAATTAAATAAATTAAAATAAATTATCTTTTGACGTGATAAATTTATAATACATAGGCTATTTGGACTGTGACTTGGACTCTGATTCATACCAGCAGAAAGACCCCAGGCGAGTACATTCTTTGACAGTGTTCCAGTAGGACATTAGTATTTAGCCACCACGGTTAGTTTATATCAGACCCTGAGTCAGAGAACCCAACGCGCGTTCGTACATTTACATGTACGCAAATATTATTCAGTTTGGTATATATATTTATGTACGTAATTACTATATGTATTCCAATAGTTATGAAAATAAATTGATGGTTATATTATTATATAGTTATATGAATATATAACTAAGTAAATGCTAATTGATAATTATGACTAAATATTCAGACTATACGACCCTAGGACACCGTGGACTATCCCATACTTACCTTGACCATGTTGAACCTAAGAACTTGTGAATTTGTCTGCCTTGCGTACATTAACGTACTGGCATAGACACCTGTCAGTTGACTGACTAATTTTGTACAGTACTTGAAGATGCGACACCCGCGTAATTCAACGCATAATTGACCGTGTTAGATGACTAGTGTTACCCCTAGTATACCCCCTGAGCCCAGTGTAAATATGGTTGGGTATGTGCTAGTGTAAAGACTAATGATTCTATTGTATTATATTTATGTGTACATAGGATATTGGATTTATTCTGCGCGACTTTTGGAGCAGGTTATTGGTATATCGCAGCTTTCTTGCCAGGCAAGTATACCTTGCCATTGTACTGTTATTCATATTCTATATGTTGTATGCATCTTTATTTTTTGTCTTTAGCTCATATATTTAACTGTAATAAAATACGCACGACGGTGTCGTCGCGATGTATTTTTGTTTATGTATTGCATTGACCTTGTTCATGAGACTACCCCATTATCATGTAGCATCATTAGGTTCATTGGCCGTGACACAGTTGTTACACGAGTGTGAGTCTCATGTAGATCACGGACTGCGTGACAGGTCTGGCCTCCTGTACGTATGGACCGTGCGTTAGGAATAACTGTCGTTATAAACTTTGTATGCTAGTAGACTTGACAGTTATTAGAGGTATTATTGTGTCATGGATGTGACATGCTTAGAGCATGGGGTGGGGAGAACAACAAGTACCGCATTTGAGCTTTTTTGCACTTTTTTTATTGTGCGGCCGGATTCTCCGCTGGAGATACGGGCGGTGATGACCACTATATATTATATTATTATCAGGCGGGCCTCCGGCGTTCGAAAGTCGTCGTGCCTTTGTAGGCCCCTGGATCTCCAATAGAGAACCATGCCAAATCTCAGTTTTCAGCCAGATAGCTCACTTGTGGGGAAAGTTGTTCTTAACTGCATTCACTTAGATGGTTAGGCGACCCCATTGGATATTTATTTCAGTACTTTATTGGCATGTGCTTAAGTATCTTGTTATGTCCCTCTGAGGACCTGGTCTGCTGCCAGGTGTACCTGTTCTTGAGTATTTGCAGGAGCGCAGACTTGGATGGTTATAGATGCTTCGAGGATGTCTTCTCTTCGAGCCGTGATTAATAGCTGGTATTCTTATATTGTGTTTATTGTGGTGTACTTAGATTGTATTGCTCTTATATTCGAGTTGATAGTGGATTTGTTTCCATCCAACTATCATCCTTAAGATACTTATATTGAGATCTTGTTTCATATATACTGGTTATTTATTTATATTTGATTTTCTGTGGATGAGATTTAGATTATACCATGTGACTTGTGATACATTTTATACCACTTGTGGATTTGATATTCATATTACAGCGTACGTATGGGTTATGGTTTCCATATATTGGAGTTGCCATATCCATGCGGCTGGCATGCTTACGTGTCTTAGTCCTACGCATTTTTGGGACTGGGGCGTGACATATGGACTAGGGATACCTATAGGAAGAAGAATTGGCCTCTAAGGACCTTGTGAATGTTATATTGGTTTGTGTGCCTAATTTGAGGGAAATCTGAGTTTGGTTTACCATGTATTTGGCAATTGACCAATTGGACCAAATTAACACTAGATTGGTTGTGTAAGTCTAGTGACGTATCCACAATTGGATACGAGTAGGATGTTTCATGATATTTTGTGATACAGAGTAATTTTGGGGGTTTTTCCCTTAACACGGGTGATACACATGTCATATTTAGCACAAGTACTAGATTAGCTATCTATGAATCTTATTAGAATCTAATTATGATATTTGATATGTTAGTGAGCTTTGAGGGGAGTTTGGTGATGGTTGAATAGAGTATCAAGGGGTGTATCACAAGAGGATCATAGAGAAGTGTGATATTTGGGTGATGCACAACTTGTGTTTGAGTTAATGTCTTGTGAGTGTATTTGTATCCTAATTTGTTATGGTACTATATATATATATATATATATATATATATATATATATATATATATATATATATATATATATATATATATATATATACTTGTCTTGATTAGTATATCTTTACTATATATATAGTTGTATATACATATGTGTATACTTATGAGTATAATAGAGTCTGTTGTGTTGATATATATATATATATATATATATATATGTGTGTGTGTGTGTGTGTGTGTGTGTGTGTGTGAGGTCTGTTGAGGGGTCGGGTTGTATCAGAGTGATGAGCAGAGGTAAGTGTGTGCATAAGTTTATCATTTGTATACTTGAGTGTCAGTTGGAAGTGTGTGTAGCTGTAACTTGGGAGGTTCAGTTGGTCAGGGTGCTCGGGTTCATGTACACAGGAAGATGGGGGAACACTCAGGTATTAGGTGCTTGTATGAGTGATGTGTGTATGGTTTTTATGTCGGTTAGCAGTAGTTGATAGCAGCAGTGGGACTGATATAGCAAGCAGGGAGATAGGTGTTGTTCTATGATCAGAACCAACACATGAGCAACAGCAGTTATTATTGTTGTTGGTTGATGTTGTTGTGATTGTTGTTCTAAGATGTAGTGGGGGAAGACTGTGGGTAGCAGTAGATGGGATGTGCTACTAGGCTCGGGTATGAGGGGCAGTTGAAGTAAGGTAAAGCATTTGGAGTTGTGTGTGCTGCTAGTGTAATGTTGGCAAGGGGTATCAATGAATGGTGTGAGGGTTGTCAAATTCTGGGCCCAGCAAGGAGGAGTTGCAGCATATGGAAACTTGTGCAGTGGGAATGTTTGTGATAAAAATTTAGGAACATGGGCTATGCTGTGATTTGTTAGGAATTACTAAGTATGACATTCAGTGAGTATTGGGTTGTGTTGTATAAGTATGTACCAAATGTAGAGAGTGTTCAGTTGAAGGTTAGTAATGTGCCTAGTAGAGCCATCTAATAGTGAGAGGTACGGGTGAATGATACCAAAGTATCAGTGTAGAGTGGTTTTCCGTGTGGTACTGGGTAAGAGTCCAAAAGGTGCAAGTGTATGTGTTAGGACTGAACTGGGAATTTAATCAGTAGCATCAGTGTTGGTATTGTATCAGTTGATTAATGGGGTATGCACAAGTATAAGAAGTGTATCAGTTGCTTTTAGTGCAAGCATATAGGAATGAGGTGCTATGATTCTAAAGTATCAGTAACTATAGGGCATGGGTTGGTTTGGAAAATCAACTAGTATATGTATTAGTGTCAAGAGAAATTAAAAGAGATAGTTAGCATAGGGTTGAGTTAGCTTTGGGTATCATAATACCATGAGGATATTAAGTTATATTATTGATATTAAGATAGTTGAGTTAATAGCTATTAAGATGATAAAGTATATATATATATATATATATATATATATAAAAGATATTGATACTATATCAATTAGTGTATGTATACTAGTTATAGATATTGATATTGGCATATCTGGTATCCTAATACCTAGTTTTAGTTACTATAGCTAATATCATCAAGATATCAACCTAGAAACTTAGATATAGGCTAGTATAATCTAGAAATTGCTAATTTGACTAAGTTTGACTAGTTTGACCTAGAGTTGACCTAGTTTGACTATTTTGGCCTA
Organism: Iris macrosiphon; assembly: GCA_036927795.1. NCBI lineage: Eukaryota > Viridiplantae > Streptophyta > Magnoliopsida > Asparagales > Iridaceae > Iris > Iris macrosiphon. Next base: position 143,810,276 of record JAYESA010000002.1, on the reverse strand, counting down.
GGTTGACTTAAAGATGGCCTAAAGACCTAGAATTTGACTAGTTTAACTTGTTTATCATTTCAAAATATGTGTTAATATAATATTCCATATTTAGGTCTTCGATGCACTGTTATGGATACGGTCTGATACTTTACCCCAAATTTCAAGCGAGTATATCTCTCTGTTAGTTTTTATTACATTATAGTGTATATATCACTTATTCTAGAACTGCTATACTTGATTCTGACACATTGTTACACGGAGTGGTACTATATGGATCATATCAGGAGATGTTATCCCTTTACCGTATACAACGGGTACTCCATACACATGTACTTTATCGTGTGCATCGGGTATTCTTGTGCTCGTGTTTATTCATGTGCTCGAGTGCTTCGTGTGTTCACACTATACTCGTGTGCTCAGTATATTTATCTTATATTTATGTGCATAATATGTCGTGATTGGATCCATGAGTATTCGTTGGGGCGGGAGAGTAGAAGTTGGTTATGTGATCAATCTCTTAGTGTAATCATGTGTATGTCGACACCTCACGTATAATCGAGTTACCTTAGAATAATCATATGCAACCCAAGCCGATCACATAACGAACTTGTGCTCTAAATCACATAGACAGTATTCTAGTTTTTCTTACTTGCAGTTTATTTCATATTGCATGTATTTACCTTTTCAGTTTCCTATTGTAAATATCTGCATATTTCAGTTATATTTCTATTTTCTAGTTATTTATGTATCTTGTATTCTTTTCTATTACTTGTCATATATTCTCTACCATGTATTTGAAACTATTTTCAGAGTTTTGTATTTCGCTCCAATCCTGACTGGATAACATTTTTCAGTGATTATGGTGCTCTCTATTCCGGGATCTCAGAGATCTCAGAGTGATGCTATAGACATGACTGCTCTTATAGTGTGGACTTAAGGTGACAATTGTAGAGTTCTAGGCTATTTTTCTTTTTCATATCATGTCTAGTTTTCTTTCTTTAGAATGTTATTTAAATTATCTTTCTTGTTCATTCTTTTTTTAGATTATTGTGATTGAGTATATGATAGAACTAGTTGTATTAGTATGATTTGATAGTTAGATATTGATGACCTTGACAGTGTTCTACCGACGATGATGTGGCGTAGGCTGGACGTACCCACGCACTCGTGCCCTTATATCGGGTGCGGGTCGTGACAGGCCCACCACATCCCGGCCGGAGGGTCCCACACATCTCGGCCCGTAGGCCTGCACTTGTACCTGCACCGCACTTGAACCGCACATGCACTGCACCGATATCCAAATCACCACTTATTTTCCCAAAGAGAAATTAAATGGCTCCTAGGAGGCTCGAACCCCCAACCTCCTAGGTAATATGCATCGGTCTTAACCACTAGGCTAGACGTCGTTTACTATATATATATATATATATATATATATATATATATATATATATATATATATATATATTGTGTGGGGCCCGCGAGGGGGTCGATATGTCTCATCATCGGGCCTAGACCGGGCATGACCCGGGTCATTGACCTGGTCGATCTTGGCCGGGTTGACCGGATCTGGACTGAAAACCCTAATTCGGCCTGTATCTTCGACCGTGACGGTCCAGTCCGGACTATCGGGCCTCATTTTTCAACCCAGTCCGAACTCAGGTTTACTATGGGTCGGGCCGGATCAGCCCGTTGACGGACCATGGCTGGCCTAGTTCGGGTTTGATTGAACCGGACCCGGGGTGGGTTCCGAACCATCTGGTCCATTAAACACCTTGACGTGGCATATAGGCAAAGGTTTTTGCTTCCCATGTGTGTTTTTTAGTATTGCTCTGTTGAATAATTACATGAAGACAATCAAAATGTCAGTCTTGTTGTGCTGACAATTGGATAGGTGTTCTCGAGAACAAATATGCTGTTCCACTCTTTCTGTCCTATATTTTGTCCCCACTCTATTACATGTGGGTCCCATTTTTATTTTATACCGGCTGGAGCCCACATGTAAGAGGGTTGAGACAGAACATAGGACAGAAATAGTAGAACAGCAAATTTGATCAGTTACATCAACTTTGTCAACTATTGCCAGCCGAGTTCATTAATGTTTGGCAGCTATCCTCTCTTGGAAGAGACTTTGTGCAATTGGGATATTAAACCTACGCAGGTGGTAGGAGTTCCGTACGTATTAGGAAAGGAATGTGCTATTCTATAGGTTCACAGGGTCTAAATATAAACAAGAGTAGTAGTATGAAGTTTCCGAGAGCTAGACGGATCCAGATGGAATTTGACCAGGTTTGGTCTGGATCGGGTCAGGTTGGATCGTGTAGAACCGGCCTACAGTCAGTGTAGAACCGTTCCAAGCTAGGCCTAGACTGGACCCTGATCAGATTTGGATCGACTTGTTAAAATTATTTAAGAAGGGTGTCAAATATTGCAACTTGTGATTTATCTTACTTATGGTATAGTTACGTACATCTTGATCTTCTCAAAATCATACATTAATCAAACCTCATCTGAGTTTGTAATGATTTCCGAGTATCATATCGTAACAAAATTTCCGAAACTCTAACACACAAGTCTGAGGTCTCTAAAGTTAATGATCATTCCGTCGTCAACATGTTGCAAGAATTTCATAAATTAGTCACCAAAGTGCATAGATATTGTATGATAGGAAGGATCAACACGAGTAAAGGAATGATAAGCCAATCTCAATATATAATTTGGATCATAATCACAATGGTCATGAAGTAATAAAACTGCCACATCATATTGAGTCATACATACATACAAGTATTTCCATAATTGGGGGTTGATGACCTAATTAATACTCACTAAGAACAAGAAATCGTTCGTATAGACTTATTCATGGAATTCCTTGTTATAGTAGGATAAAAGTGGGTATATTGGTCTAATTAAGCAAACAAGGTCTATTTTCTGAGCAACATATGTCCCCATCACAAATCACATGAATTTTCTCAAAGTCCATGATTCCGTGTCGGATGTGGTTCCTCCCAACCACCACCTATTTCAAGAGCAAAATCTTGTCCAGATTTCTTGGGTTCTGTCAATGGCCCCATATGTCCCCAATGGCATCTCTTTCACACACCACAACGGCACAAGCCTTATCTTTTCCTCACCTTTCTCACCTTCATGCTGCATTGGATTCTCTACCTTTTTTCCACAAACAAAACTAACTAGAAAACCATCTACCTTTCTGTTAGCACACCCTATGATCAGCCTACATAATAGACACGACACGACACGATACGACACGACACAGATATATACGGCTATATACGACACATACATAAGAATACGACCTAATACTCACTAAGAACTATTTTTTTTTTTAAATAGCTAATTATTTAACTGTCTAATATTATTTATTTACAACTGAATAATTCTAACTTAAGTGGTTAAGGTGGAAGGTATTTTGTTGGTGTCTTGAGTTCTATTTTTAGAAATAATAATATTTATAATAATTTATATTTATTTAATTTTAACAATTTTTTTTACACACATGTACCTTATTAGTTATTATAAACAAAGAGATGGATTAATTCTATTTTATTTGCTGGTTGCGGCAAGCTTCCACTATAGGTCATTCTGGTTTTTGTTTGAAAGTAAAATATCTTATACTAATTTTCTCTCTTCAAGAGTTATTTCCGCGAGAGATCTCCCTTGCCCTTTAGTCTCAAAAAGCATGTCCTATTGTGCTCTGGAGTGTCTATATCGTTTCTGACACGTCTTGGACACAGATACGATATGATACGATACGACACTCATTTTTCAGTATCTTGTGCAAATCCTGGGGAACAACCATATTGGTTTCTCCATAAACGTTTGATCACAGAAGAAAGAAAGAAGAAGAACATTTTTGGGGTTGAACTAGTCATAGCTTTCTTCATTCTAAATAGCTTATAAAAGGAAACGATTACATAATCTCCAAGTTATTAAAACCGGGTTTCCCGAATTCTAGAACTCAGATTTTTTTTTTTTCCGGTACATATGAAGAAGAAGAAGAAGAAGATGAAGAAAACTCTAAGACTATGGAGAGGAAGCAAACTGCTTGCTGCTTGCTTCCTCTCCATTGTTGCTGCATTCATCCTCAGTAGTATCCGTGACGCAGCTGGAACAAGAAGAAGAGGCGGCAGCCATAGTGCTACCTGCATCCAATTGCATCGTGTCGGCGTACCCGACACGATTGCTTCGAGTTTGACGATTGATCCCGTTGTATCGCTGTGTTCTCTCTTCTTCCATCTTTCTACCTCTCTTCTTCTTGAAAACGCGGCATACCACCCAATCTTTATTGCCTTCATTAGCCAAGTTGCACTGCATCATGAACATGTATTAATTGTGTAGTTCAAGCAAAATCTATCTTATGTGACAAAATATATAACATAAATACTAACTAGCTACTAGTTAATATACTACTAAAAATAACGCTTAGTAGCGACGGCACACCATCGGCTGAACCACCAACAGCAACCAACCAAATATCGGTCGCCAGGTCGTCACCAGTTTGTAAGGCAAACCGTAGGAACAACGCGACCTACGGTGATAAGAGTCGAAAACTAAGTAATTAGCTCACATTCTTGCACGGGAGAGGCATGGAGCCGGCGGCCAGCCGGTACTCGTGCATAATCCAGCCGGTTCGAGAGGCGTGGGGAGGGTTTCCTCGGCGGAAGAAGGCTAGAACCCTCTTCATCCCCACCACCTCATTGCGTCGACCGGATGCGACGACCGGCTTGTCCTTCCCGGTGGCCTTCCAGTACCCGGACCTCGCCGCCCGCTCGAGCCGCCGGCGGTTCCCTCTCAGATTGAAAAAATATTTCTCTCCTCCCTCGTGACAACCTATATAATAAGCAAGTACGTGCTAGCAATTAATAATTTGGCATGCACTGAAAAATGGTATATAACATTATTTGCTGCAAGTGTTGTTGCACTAAATGACTGACCAGGCAATTCCCATGGGTCGTAGTTTCCGAGCTCGATCTCGGAGATGACGGAGGCCGGCAGGGGGGAGGAGAGCGCCTTCCTCCTGAGGTACTGGACGACGAGCTCCTCGTCGGTGGGGTGGAAGCGGAACCCGGGCGGCAATCTCATGATCAGCTTCTCCATATGAAGGACTCAACAACTAATAATATTGTCGCTAAGTCATGAAGAAGAAGAAGAAGCCATGTCCCATTTGCTAGCTCCTTAATAGTTCCAATGGGGTTGCACGAGCCGAGCGGGGTGGGCTTGGTGGGTGGTGGTGGAAAGCAAAGGTTCTTTATAGCGAAGGTTGTGAGAGGACCCATGTGGCGTGAAGCGGACTCAAGAGAACCTTTTGACGAGAGTGGTTTTTTTTTTTTTTAACATTGTGTGTGCGTTGGGAATTATAAATTGGAAAGGGTCTTTCTTCTCTGGAGATGCTTGGGCACTTTAAGGAAAGAAGAATAAAAACAAATTGGAACAAATCCAAGGCATAAAATTGTATCTGGCTAGGTGATTGTTTCCATATGTCAAAGAACAACAGCTCTTGTTGTAGAGGTTTACTTACAATAAGAGAGTGGGTCTGTTTCGCAATTGTAGAGGGTTGCAGTTGTGAGATATATTTAGAATATCGGTTACAAACGGAGCGGTTACGGATGGTTCGATTTTGGATAATTTTAAATAACAATTTTTAAATCAGTTTAATCCATGATTGAAAATGCATTAACGGACGGTTCTGAAAATTTTTACACGAATAAAATTTATATATATGTCCATATATAAACAAAAGCACCCTGAACGTAGCGAGCGGTCCCAAGCGTGGGAACTACGACCCGAGCGTGGGAAACTATCATCCGAGCTCGGAAACTGTCATCCACTTCACGTCTCGATCAAGAGGTAGAAGTCAATATTTGATCAAAATAATATAAATACATGAAATAATAAAAACGTTTGTATAAAAGTAGGAGAGAAAGATTTTAAAAATTTACCGTTGAAATTAACCATAGTTTGAAAGAAGTAGAAGAGAAATACATATAAGAAAAAAAAAATAGAATAGGATATTAGCAGTTATAATTATATATAATTTTAGGATATAAATGAAAAAAATAATAAAATTTCTCAAAATCTATCAATTTATAATGTTTATAAAGACATTCAAAATTATATTACACCAGTTTTGGAGGAATTTTTGAACGGACCAAAACTAATGGCTCAAAAAAATTAACAAGCGAAATTTTTTAAAACACTTCATAAACGAACGATTCAAAATATTATAAAACCGATAAAAACACTGTTGTCAAGCAGACCCTTCAGGTCTGGCCTTCTTTACTTACAATTTGGAGGGAAAGTTAATCATATCAATTTTTCTTTCATTTGTAAATTATTTTTATTTTTATTTTATGTTCTCTTTTTTTCTATTCAAATACAGAAAAAATGACTTATTCTTTTCTACGGTTCTGATTTCGCAAACCAAACGTGTCCTTGAGGGTGAGCATTTGGCTAATTCGATTTAACTGAACCTAAATTTTCTAAATAACAAACTTAAATCGAATATGAATTTTCAAAATTGAATCGAACCATTTTTTTTTTTTTTTTGAAAGCAACCTAAATTGAATAGGACAAATTCTGTTCGGTTAAATAGGATGGAAAAATTTTATTGGGTCTATTGTGTAATGGACTGGGTTAAAGTATTTTACACATACATTTTTTTATCAATATCAAACATATAACAATTAATAATAAAATAAAATAATAAAATGACATTTATACAATACGTGCAACAACAAATAAATTACAATATTTGAATGTAAAATTCAAATATATATATATATGGGGGTATAGGTAGTCTTAAATCAGCTTTCGATTTGAGTAGGTTCCTAAACTCCAATGCCGAAACTCGAACAAAAAAATTGAACTTTTGGTGGCGTTGGGTGGGATTTTTAATCTATGTGAAAAATATCTCGGAGTATGACGAGCATTATCCGTGTGTCAAAAAAACTCAGGGAGTACGACGAACGACATCCATGTGTCGGAGAAGCTCGGGGTGTCGAAGCAGAGTTCAGAGCATAGCTGTTTGAGGATCTAACCGGACATGATCGAGTACGTTCCGAATTCGGTCCTGATACGGGTATTTTTTGCAGAGTTGGATCAAATCTAATGGTCTAGATTTGTTGCAGAATTGAGACTATATATAGATATTTCATAATCCTAATCCAGATGCAAGTTGATGCTTTACAACTTTTGGAGAGAGAGAAAGGAGATTGATGGCTACATTGAAGCAAAGGCAGTTTTCGGGATATTCTTCTTGTTATCTTTATTCTTCGGGGGTCTATAATCAAGTTTTCATCTTCCAAATAGTTGTGATGGTCTATTTGGATCGGTGAGAAGGTTGTACGGATCTTATTTCATTAATGGAGGCTTTTCAGGGTTGGACTTCGATCGGCTCGTGATTTTTTTCGTCTAGGTTTTTTACGTCAAAATCGGTTGTATTTGTGTTTGGGATTTTCTGTGATATTGACGATTTGGTTTCTGTATTTTTTTCGATTCTCTTGCAGTTTCTTGGTTCTTGAAAAATATATTACGTGCAGAGTAGTATCAGAGTCAGGTTCTGCTAATACCAATAGAGTGGTATTAGAGCCAGATAGGTTCAAAATATTCGGTGTCAGGGTTGACAGTCAAGGCAAGGAGAAGAGATAGACGTGAAGCCGGTGCGCATGGTAAGTCTAAAGGGTTCCAATTATCACTTTTAGTGGAGCAATATAAAGGTAAAAATTTATATAAAGGTAAAATTTGATAGAAGTTGCATTGTCAACTTGAGCCAAAATTTATATAAAGGTAAAAATCTTAGATCGTGATCAAGTAAGATAAGATTGAGAGATTTAAGTCATTTAATTTTGAGATTTTTTTTTTTGATAATTATAATAATGAGGATTTAACTTTAAAGATAAGAATGCCTTCTAGAATAAATTTTAAAATTTTGATATTGCGGACAAAATATTTATAATTTGAGCACATGATTTAAATTTTGAATATTGGAGATTGAATCAACGATTTAAATTTTGAGGACAAAATAGAATTCAAAACATGAACATTGATGGATTTAATTCAAAATTTTACGATTTGATGATTTGAATTAAAAGTTAAATTTTGGTTGTTGGATCAATTATTTGAAATGTTGAGGATAAAAATTGAATTTAAAATTTGAAGAGTACAAAATTCTTAAATTAAAAATAGGAATACGATTTGATTAGAGTTGTTTACTATTTAAAATCTAGAGGAGATTATGATAGTTGGAATCGTGATTTAAAATTTGATGTGAGTTATTTAAATCTTGAAGATGTCATACAGATTTGACTAAAATTTAGATTTTTGATTATTTGAAATTCGAGAAGAGATTACGATAGGTGAAATTTTGATTTAAATAATGATTATTTTAATTTTAAAGAGATTGTGATGGATTTGAATAGATTTTGTTATTTAAATTTTTAAGAAGATAATGGTTGACTTGACTTAGATACGAATTTGGAAGATTTAACAAATCGTACTTTAGTTTTAATTTTGAGGATAAATTCTTGTAAGTTTGGTAGATTGTAAACTCCCTCACCCAAAAATAGGTATTTTGTGTTTATTTTATATTTATTATATTTATTTTAGATTATTTTAAATTAATTAAAATTCAATTATTGTATTAGGATACTTTTTTCTAGTTTGGACATTAATGATATAGGATGAACCCAAAATCTACAACGCCCTATGTAGAAAGTAGCCTACACGAGAGACAATACTAATAGAATCTTTCCGTGACACAAAATTTGGCCATTCAACATTAGAATGGCACCAGTGTAACAACCGTAGTTTTTGTATTTAATGTTTAGAGATTTTATATATATATATATATATATATATATATATATATATATATATATATATATATATATATATATATATATATATATATATATATATATAATTTATTTATGGTTATTTTTCAATCAAAATACCCAACCCAAAGCCATGATTTAATTTATTGCACACTAATAACTTTAAATAGGGTGATTATATATATATATATATATATATATATATATATATATATATATATATATATATATATATATATATATATATATATATATTATGTAGAATTTATTTTAGGAGGATAGAATTTGAAACCTTCTTGAGATAGAGTCAACATTTGCACCTTATCCACTTTTAGAGCCAATCTAATTCTAATAATTCTATATTTGGAAACCCTCTACTTTAAATATTCTATCCATCCATTTTTGTTGCATCCACATATTTTAATTCATGAATCAAATATTTGATTTATCCCATTAGAATTACAATCAAATCTTAATGATTATTGGATTAAAGATTTACCAAAGATTTGTATTTATTCATCCATTATATTATTCCTTAGAATCTCAATCAAATCTTAATGATTATTAGATTAAAAATTTATCAAAGATTTGTACTTATTCATCTATTATCTTATCCCTTTAGAATCCAAATTAAATCTTGGTTATTAATATTTAATTGGATTAGAGATTTACTTTAGATTTGCTACTAACCTAATTAGGAAACAACCTAAAACTAATCATATTCCTACTCACCTCAAACCCGGGACCTCCCCATACGTGGGCCACCTCACGGGACCCCCCTCTCTCTCTTTCTCTCTCCATGTATGTATATATATATATATATATATATATATATATATATATATATATATATATATATATATATATATATATATATATACTCTATTTCTCATCTTCCCTTCTAAAAATTTTAACCAAAATTCTTCTTCAAAATCCTAATTTCTTTCCTCCTTCACGAACCCTAGCAGCCACCATCACCACCAAGGCTGATCCTCCCTTCACGTAGACAACATCACTTCCTTCATCCAAGAACACTAGTTCTTCTTCTAGTAAGTCTCCTTCTTCCTCAAAACTCTCTCTAATTTGTATAATTGCATGAATAATTTTTGTTTATATATAAATAAAAGATTTTTATATTTATTTGTAACTCATTGCCATGTTCTTCATAATAGAGTTTTATTTTAGGATTTGCATGAAAAGAATTAAACCCATGAATGCATGTATACACCCATAGGTAGAACCCTTGATTAAATCTTGTTATTAATGTAGAAATATGATATTTAAATTATTTTTTATTTTTATTTTTATTTTTATTTTTACTGTTTATTCCATATTATTAAATTTTTATTTTTTTAATATTCTCCAAAACTCCGCATCGAACCTTTCTAAAAATTTATAAATAATTATATTTTGATGTTATTAACCTATAATAAATTCAGTTTTTAATTTATAATTCTAGAAATATTATTTTTGATTAAAATGAGTTTTTATGTATAAAAAGTCACATAGTTGATCTAGTTTTCATATAAATCTATTGTAACTTGTTCTTTAGCCATATATATATATATATATATATATATATATATATATATATATATATATATATATATATATATGTCTTTTCTATTATTTATGATTAAAAAATTATTTTTTTAGAATTAATTATAATTTTAGAATTTTATGCAAAGCATAATAGTAGGGTTATAATGGCAAAATTTTGCCAATACTATTGCTAGAAGACTAGTAGGTGTCCAATAGAAAGGCCAATAAGTAGAATTGATAAAAATGCATGTAGGAACTCATTTTATCATTTTTTTCTAATATTTTAGAATTATTTCATAATTTAATATTTTTATGATTTCTTCTTTTGAGAAATTGTATGTCGAAATTTTTTTGTTTAGCACCTACACTAGTATGACTAGTTGACAACCCTCGTAGAAACCCTTTGTAGAAGAAAAAATATTATTTGTCTATTTTTATGATTATTTACATAATTATAATTTTATTTAATTAATGTCCTTAAAAATAATTTTGGTAATGATTAACGGTTAGTATTATTTTGAAGTTAGTTACTTGCATGTGCAATCAACGTAGAATTAATAACTAGCTAATAACTTAATTTTTCACTAGATAGTAAGAGTCTAATTAGTGTAATAAATTGGTAGGTGTTCGTGACGTTCCTGTGGAGAGCTCCGGACCAAATTCGTTATTCTCGCATTTTGGCTTATCAGGCAACATCTTGATTGTATTGTTCAGTTTACATTATGCCTAATTTTTATTTGTTTAGTTGTGTGCACGCGTCTTAGAAGTAGTTGACTTACCTGGTATGTTGTAAAGATACGTGATATCTTCTGACCTGACACTGTTTCAAACATGTTCACTGTCACGACCCGCACCCGGAAATTCGGACACGAGTGCGTGGGTACGTCCAGCCTACGCCGCAGAGTCGACGGTAGTACGCTGTCTAGGTCAAATCCATACTTACTAAACTAGCTCATTCACAAATAACATAGGCAAGATAATAATGGGAAACAGATACTTAAGATTGCAATTGAAATAAATGTGACAACAGATTCAAATGTTTAGTACAGAAATCAGAATGAAATCGGGGACAAACCCGATTACTAAGATAAAGAGCAATAAATGAAATAGCTACTGCTATCTACTCTGCTGCAGGGGTCTCCTGGGTGGGATCTGGCTCTTCATAAATATCATCTGTCCCCTCATAGGGACCATAATATGTAAGGGCAAGGTCCTCATCATCGCCTAAATCAACAGATCCAGTCAGGAAGGAGCAAAGTACACAGTGCACAACAAGATTAAACTAAATATTTATGACAATTAAATTGAGTATCATGTTGAGAAACTGCATAAAAGAACATCAATATCTCAGAGTTAAATGCTGTAAACAGGAATATGAGAAAACAGGAATAAATGAGACAGGAAATAAAACTACAACAGTCAGCAAGAACTATAACAAGACCAGAAGCTATCTGTGTGAACTTGTGTTTGTTTTAGAATACATAGTTGGCATGTAGGGGTTTATAAGGCTAATCCGGCCGTCATAAACGACTATTAAACAGGGAAAATCGAGATCCGGCTGAGGTACAGTCGCGTACCAACAGCTATTAAACATGGCAGGGGAAAGGGTAAACTACATGCCTTCTAGTATTCTTCCACCCGACATGAAAAACAAGACATGAACTCCAATATTCAAGACATGAAATCCAGTATTCTAGAACTACGTGTAATCATCAAGGGTACTAGTAGAGCAGGGAATTAATTATCACAATATAAAGATTTAACTTGAAGTGCAGGTACTTGCCTGTTGTTTGGATCTGATTAATTGTACTCGGGGAAATTTCCAGAGATGAGTCCAAAAGATAAAATAGACATTACTATCACGCTCAGAAGATGTCAAATAGGTAGAAACGCCTGTCCTTGGGTCCAATTTGGAGACAAGGACAAAAACGGCAGTTTCGGGTCAAAACGGGGTCCGCCGGTGGGCCCACTTTGCACCGAAAAACGTGTCCGGGTTAATGGTCTCCAAATTCACCAAACTTAGTGTCAACAAGTCAGGAATGCTGATACGAACCCAACGGAACTTCCAGATTTGGATTCCGATGAGCCGAACACAAAATCGTCCTTCGAGCGGGGCCTATGGGGCCCACGACACGCGATTTCGTCAACGTTCTCAGAATTGAACCAAACTTGACCCACAGGACCAGCGTATCGCTACGAGTCTTATGGCGCAAGTTTTGTCTCGATCCGACGAGTGTACAAGAAGTTAGGGCAAATTGCAGAAAAGTCGGATACGGGACGATGTCTGCGGATACGCGTTGATTCCGGTGTGCACGTACACCCGAATCAGCTTCCGCAAAAACTCACACGTCCGTATCGACGACGCGCACGTATCTGTGAAGACCGCACGTGACCAAGTTGTCCAGTTTGGCAGGACGTACTCAGTTCCGGGGTGAAACAGGGTCTGGTTTTTCCTGTTTTTGGATCGCGGTGTGCAATCTCCACAGGACGCGGTGTCCCGAGCGGTTTGTCCGGGCACCGAGAGGGTCATACAGGCTTCGCAACGCAATTTGCGGAATCAAAAACAGAGCTACGAATAAAAAGTTACACGCACCTGAAGGAGACCCAAAAATCAGGGTCAAACCGTGTCCGACACGTGTCCGACACGTGTCCGACACGTGTCGGATTCGGGGAAAGGATTAGGGTTAGGGTTTGCTGGACTCGGCGGCACTCAGGCAGACGGCACGGCGGCGGGGAGGTCGAGGGCGGCTCGCCGGGGAGCGGGGCGGCACTGGCGGTGCTGGTCGGAGGCGGTGGAGCGCCGCAGCGGCGTCGGGGCGGCTCAGGCGAGGGAAGGGGAAGCTGCTGCTGCTGCTTGGGGCGCTGGCCGGAGGCGGTCGACTGCTGGCGGAGCAGCGGCGGGAAGAAGGAGGAGGCGGAGAGGGGCTTCGGTGGATCTGGGCGGGACGCGGTGGTGGCGGCTAGGTGGCGGAGGAGCCGTCGAGGGGGGGTTAGGGTTTAAATAGGAAGGAGGAAGGGGGAGTGGCCGAGGCGGGCGGAGGCCGGTGCGGGGCTGCGTGGGCGAGCCGGACGGAGCGTCGACGTGGCCGGGGTGGCGCGGCGGAAGCGGGGACGCGTGGCGGGTGCAGCGGTGAACGCGGGCGGCCGGGTCAGGGGAGAGGGGTGGCCGGGTTGCGGGTGCCGGTCGGGTGCGGATGGACCCGACCCGACCCGATAGGGGAACGGGCTGGGCCGGATTCTGGGCTGGGTTGGGCCGGCCTGCGGGCTGAAAACTAATAATAATAATAATAATAATAATAATAATAATAATAATAATAATAATCAATTAAGTAATTAAAAAAATAGTTTTGAGGCATTTAAAAATAGGTCTGAGGCCCAATGAAATCCAGAAAAATTATCCTAAGTCCAGTTTTTCATTTTACACCCAAAAATATTATTTTTATGATATTTTAATATTATTTATTAACAATTAAAAATCATTTAATAATTGAGAACCTTGATTTTAAATTCAAAAAATTCCCAGAAAATTCCAGAAAATTGGAAAAATCCAAGTTTTAATAATTTTGAAAAAAACAGGGGCTTACAATCTACCCAACTTATAAAAAAATTCGTCCTCAAAATTTAAGAATAACAAAGGCACGAAAGGAAAGGCCGAGAATTAAAATATACCTCAGGGTTCAAAAAGGTAAGGGTAGCGCTCTCTAATCTCGTCTTCTCGCTCCCAGGTGGATTCGCCGGGAGAATGGTGCTTCCAAGCTACGCGAACCAGGAAAATAACCTGGTTCCGTAGAACTTTCTCCGATCGATCCAGTATCTCCACGGGTTGCTCTTGGTAAGTCAAACTTGGGCCTACTTCGAGCTCTGAGTGATCCAAAATATGGCTGGGGTCTGACACGTACTTTCTCAGCTGCGACACGTGGAAGACGTTATGGACTCCATCCAGAGAGGGTGGCAACGCCAGTCGGTATGCCACTTCTCCGATTTTCTCCTGAATGCCAAAAGGTCCAATAAATCTTGGGCTGAGTTTTCCACTCCTTCCGAACCTAATGGTGCCACGTGTCGGGGAAATCTTTAAGAATACCAGCTCTCCAACCTTTAATAAAGTCATAATCAAGTCTTAGTTCCATAATCAAAATGTTTAAATTGACTTGAATTTTATAAATTTAATTACCTCAAATTCCAAGGGCCTTCGGTGGCTATTTGCCCAATGTCGTTGCCTGTCTTGAGCCACTCGAAGTCTGTCCCTTATTTGTTTTACCTTCTCAGTTGAATCGATCACCATCTCTGGTCCCAGCAGGGCTCTTTCTCCAACGTCGTCCCATGATAGCGGGGTACGACATCTTCGTCCATACAGAGCTTCAAATGGAGTCATCTCAATACTTGCTTGGTAACTGTTATTGTAAGAGAACTCCACCAGATGTAGATAGTCTTCCCAGGATCCTCCAAAATCTAGAACACATGTACGAAGCATATCTTCAAGTATCTGGATTGTACGTTCTGATTGTCCATCGGTTTGGGGATGATAAGCTGTGCTGAATTTGAGTTGAGTCCCCAAACTGGCTTGTAAGCTCTTCTAGAAGTGAGAGGTGAATCTTGAATCTCGGTCGGAGACAATACTTACTGGAACTCCATGCAACCTAACAATATGTCTGATATATAAATCTGCCAGCTTCTCTGTAGATAGCCCTACTTTGAAAGGTAGAAAATGTGCAGATTTGGTCAATCTATCCACTATCACCCAGATTGCATCATTTCCACTAGGTGTCCTTGGAAGCCCAGAAACAAAATCCATTGTAATATGTTCCCACTTCCACTCCGGAATGGGTAGTGGTTGAAGCAATCCCCCATGTCTTTGTCTTTCTGCCTTGACTTGCTGGCACACTAAACAACGAGATACGAACCTGGCTACTTCTCTTTTTATGCCATGCCACCAAACATGCGTCCTCAGGTCCTTGTACATCTTGTTGGCTCCTGGATGTATAGAGTATTGCGATCTGTGCGCCTCTTGCATAATTTCTTCCCTTATGTCTCCTTGAGGTACACATAATCTATCGCCATGCCTCAGTGATCCGTCTTCATGAATTCTGAAATCTTTCACTAATCCAGCTTGCACTAGTCTCGAAGGCTTCGCAGGCCTTCGTCTTGAAACTGAGTCTCTTTGATCTTGTCTATTAAAGTAGACTGAATCTGCAAGTTCATCATTTGGCCTTCTTTTCCTGGGATAATTACCTCAATACCTAAACTTTCCAGGTCCTCGAGCAAGTGTCTGTCCATAGTCAAGTACATCGCCATAGGATATCTGCTTAGAGCATCAGCAACTACGTTGGCCTTCCCAGGATGATATTGAAGGGTGATATCAAAATCTTTCATTAGTTCCAGCCACCTTCTTTGCCTCATGTTCAGCTCCTTCTGAGTGAAGATATATTTTAGACTTTTATGGTCCGTAAATATTTCCACCTTTTCTCCATAAAGATAATGCTTCCATAGCTTAAGAGCAAAAATGACAGCTGCCAATTCTAAATCATGAGTTGGATAGTTCTTTTCGTGAGGTCGAAGCTGTCTAGAGGCATATGCTATTACCTTCTTGTTCTGCTCCAATACACAACCTAGACCTTTTCCAGAAGCATCACTATAAATAGCGAAACCTCCGGTTCCAGAAGGTAAGGTCAGAATAGGGGCAGTAGTCAGCCTTTTCTTCAATTCCTCAAAAGCATGCTGACATTCATCAGTCCAGGTGAACTCTTCATCCTTCCTTGTTAGTTTTGTCATGGGTTCAGCAATTCTAGCAAAGTCCTTCACAAACTTTCGATAGTAGCCAGCTAGTCCCAGAAAACTTCTAATTTCTGCTACCGAGTCTGGAGTGGGCCAGGATTCTACTGCCGCTATCTTCTTAGGATCTACTGCTATTCCCTCTCCAGTCACAACATGTCCCAAGAATTCTACTTGGTCTAGGAAGAATGCACATTTAGATAATTTTTCATAAAGTTTTTTCTTCCTCAAAGTCTCCAATGCTAGCCTCAAATGTTCTTCATGTTCTTCGGGGGTCTTGGAGTAGATCAAAATATCATCAATAAAGACCACTACAAATTTGTCTAGATATTGCTGAAAGACTCTGTTCATCAAGTTCATAAAAACTGCTGGAGCATTCGTCAACCCGAACGGCATTACTAAGAATTCGTAGTGTCCGTTCCGGGTATTGAAAGCAGTTTTAGGGATGTCTTCCTTCCTTACCCTTATATGGTGGTAACCAGACCTCAAATCAATCTTTGAAAATACCCGAGCTCCACTTAACTGATCAAATAAGTCATCTATCCTGGGTAGGGGATACTTATTCTTAATTGTTAAGGCATTCAAGGCCCTATAGTCAATACACATTCGGGATGTTCCGTCCTTCTTGGGCACAAATAATATTGGAGATCCCCAGGATGAGACACTAGACCTAATGAAACATTTGTCTTCTAGCTCTTTGATTTGCTCATTTAGTTCTATTATCTCCTTCTTGTTGATTCTGTAGGGATTTTGAGATACTGGTGCTGCTCCCGGCACTAAGTCAATAGAGAATTCAACTTCTCGGTCTGGGGGTAAGCCTGGGAGATCCTCAGGGAAGACATCAAGGTATTCAGAGATGATGGGTAGTGGCAATTCTTCTGTTACTAGGGCTCCATAAATTTTGTTATTACCCATTTCTCTAGAACCTCTAGCAAATTCAAATTTTGGCTTGTCAGGGGGCCTGAAGATTACACTACCTCTGTGGCAGTCTATAGTGGCATGATGTTGACTCAACCAATCCATACCCAGTATAATATCAAAACTGGGAACTGGCATTACAAGTAGCCTAGCATACAGTTCTCTTCCACATAATGTAATAGGACAATTGTTACAGGCATCACTAACCGGGATAATTCCTCCACCGGTAATGATCTTATAACAATTCCTAAGGGGTTTAGTGATTAAGCTATACTTCATAAGGAAATCTACTGACATGAATGAATGTGAAGCTCCAGAATCAAATAAAGTAATGGCTGGTATTGAATTTATAAGCACAGAACCTGTGATCACATCTGCTGTGGCTTCAGCTTCTTCTAGAGTCATTGCATAAGCACGACCTTGCTGCGGTGCACCCCTCTGTTGCTGCTGTTGCTGCTGAGCAAAGCGTTGTTATTGTGTTGGAAGAGGGGGTCCCCTCTGTTGTGCTGTTGGGGCCCTGGCCTGGACTGGAGCCTTTTGTGCAGCGGTGCATCCTTGAGCAGTAGGACAGTCCCTCATTTGATGCGCTGCTGAGCCGCAGTAGAGGCAGGCACCTAGCCTCTTCCTGCAGACTTGCCAAGTATGACCTGGTTTTTGGCAAAAGTTACAAGCAGCAGCTTGTTGGTTCTGTCCTTGAGCCTGGTGTTGGGGTGCTGGAGCTCGAGGGAGAGGACGCTGAGTTTGCTGCGGGGCCCTCTGCTGTTGTTGTTGTTGAAAAGGGCGTTTGTTGGGTCCCGTATTTCCGGTATCTCTCTCTCGTTTTAGTTTATGCCCCATGTCTCTCTCAACGCCTTGTGCCACGCTCAGGATTTCCTCATAGGTGCGAGCTCGGCTGGTGGTGACAGCAAGGCGAATATCCGGAGACAGCCCCTTCTTGAATCTACGGGCTCTGTCCTCCGGGGTACGAACCATGTACTCCGCAAAGTGGCTCAACTTGCTAAATTCAGCAGTATACTCATCAACAGATAGGTTACCTTGTTCCAGTCTCTCGAATTGGCTTTCGAGAGCTTTCCGAGCCACTTTGGGGTAGAATTTCTCCTTGAATAGCCTCTTGAAGTCCTCCCAGGTGAGGTCAGGAGCAGATAGTTGGGGTTCATCTCTGAACCAGGTTCGAGCTATGTCGAACAGTTGCAGGCTTGCGGATTCCACTTTGAGATCATCAGGAACCCGAGCAGTCTTCAGGAGTCTCTCGACATTCTCTATCCACTCATCGGCATAGAGAATGCCCTCAGTTCCGTAGAATTCCAGGGGTCTAAGGTTCTTGAAGTCTTTGGCACTCCCTGGCCTCTTGAGTGGCGACTCCTGGGACCTAAGAGCTTCTGAGAGGCTGGTCCGCAGAAGTGCAGTCTGTTCTTTCTGGGATTCCACCAGTCCCTGGAATACTCCAAGTAGTTGTGCCCCATCCAGAGTAACTGCCGGAACAGATGGAGGCGGCGGGAGTGCAAGAGTCTCGGGCACATTTTGCTCAGCTGGTTCTGATGTGCCTCCTACTGTGTTCCTTGTCTGGACCATTCTGAAAGATTAAGGGATAGGAAGATCAGAATAGATTACTTGGAAATCAAGGGCGATAGGAAAATTGAACAGAAATGATATCAAGATTTGAAATAAGGACCCTATACTGTGAATGAGCTTTTCCTAGAATCCTCAATCTTATTCCATACCCTGTCCTAGGGTATTACCCTATTTAAGGATAAGACCTGCATGGGCCACCATAAAAATGTGTCACGACCCGCACCCGAAAATTCGGACACGAGTGCGTGGGTACGTCCAGCCTACGCCGCAGAGTCGGCGGTAGTGCGCTGTCTAGGTCAAATCCATACTTACTAAACTAGCTCATTCACAAATAACATAGACAAGATAATAATGGGAAACAGATACTTAAGATTGCAATTGAAATAAATGTGACAACAGATTCAAATGTTTAGTACAGAAATCAGAATGAAATCGGGGACAAACCCGATTACTAAGATAAAGAGCAATAAATGAAATAGCTACTACTATCTACTCTGCTGCAAGGGTCTCCTGGGTGGGATCTGGCTCTTCATAAGTATCATCTGTCCCCTCATAGGGACCATAATATGTAGGGGCAAGGTCCTCATCATCGCCTAAATCAACAGATCCAGTCAGGAAGGAGCAAAGTACACAGTGCACAACAAGATTAAACTAAATATTTATGACAATTAAATTGAGTATCATGTTGAGAAACTGCATAAAAGAACATCAATATCTCAGAGTTAAATGCTGTAAACAGGAATATGAGAAAACAGGAATAAATGAGACAGAAAATGAAACTACAACAGTCAGCAAGAACTATAACAAGACCAGAAGCTATCTGTGTAAACTTGTGTTTGTTTTAGAATACATAGTTGGCATGTAGGGGTTTATAAGGCTAATCTGGCCGTCATAAACGGCTATTAAATAGGGAAAATCGAGATCCGGCTGAGGTACAGTCGCGTACCAACAGCTATTAAACATGGCAGGGGAAAGGGTAAACTACATGCCTTCTAGTATTCTTCCACCCGACATGAAAAATAAGACATGAACTCCAATATTCAAGACATAAAATCCAGTATTCTAGAACTACGTGTAATCATCAAGGGTACTAGTAGAGCAGGGAATTAATTATCACAATATAAAGATTTAACTTGAAGTGCAGGTACTTGCCTGTTGTTTGGATCTGATTAATTATACTCGGGGAAATTTCCAGAGATGAGTCCAAAAGTTGAAATAGACATTACCATCATGCTCAGAAGATGTCAAATAGCTAGAAACGCCTGTCCTTGGGTCCAATTTGGAGACAAGGGCAAAAACGGCAGTTTCGGGTCAAAACGGGGTCCGCCGGTGGGCCCGCTTTGCACCGAAAAACGTATCCGGGTCAATGGTCTCCAAATTCACCAAACTTAGTGTCAACAGGTCAGGAATGCTGATACGAACCCAACGGAACTTCCAGATTTGGATTCTGATGAGCCGAACACAAAATCACCCGTCGAGCGGGGCCTATGGGGCCCACGACACGCGATTTCGTCAACGTTCTCAGAATCGAACCAAACTTGACCCACAGGACCAGCGTATCGCTATGAGTTCGATGGCGCAAGTTTCGTCTTGATCCGACAAGTGTACAAGAAGTTAGGGCAAATTGCAGAAAAGTCGGATACGGGGCGATGTCCGCAGATACGCGTTGATTCCGGTGTGCACGCACACCCGAATCAGCTTCCGCGAAAACTCACACGTCCGTATCGACGACGCGCACGTATCTGTGAAGATCGCACGCGACCAAGTCGTCCCGTTTGGCGGAGCGTACTCAGTTCCGGGGTAAAACAGGGTCTGGTTTTTCCTGTTTTTGGATCGCGGTGTGCGATCTCCACAGGACGCGGTGCCCCGAACGGTTTGTCCGGGCACCGAGAGGGTCATACAGGCTTCGCAACGCAATTTACGGAATCGAAAACAGAGCTACGAACAAAAAGTTACACGCACCTGAAGGAGACCCGAAAATCAGGGTCAAACCGTATCCGACACGTGTCCGACACGTGTCGGATTTGGGGAAAGGATTAGGGTTAGGGTTTGCTGGACTCGGCGGCACTCAGGCGGACGGAACAGCGGCGGGGAGGTCGAGGGCGGCTCGCCGGGGTGTAAACTCCCTCGACCAGATTTTAGTATTTTAATATTATTTTTAGTTAATTAGAATTAGTGCAACTTTTTAAAAAATTTATTTATTATATATTCTATTGATTGTGCACCTGTTCATTACGCAATTAATTAGGGCCTCACACTAGCTGTTAACCCTAAACTAATTTCACATCCCTGCCCTAGACTTGCTAGACTACATTTTCTGTATTTTAGCAACTCCCAGAAACCTCGTTTTGTGGTTCGTTTTAGTCGCACAAATATCGTTACAAACGTACGTATTTAATCCCTATTAAATTTTCTGCTCTTTAAACCATCTCTGTACCCTTAGGGATTTGAGGACCAGTAGGCACCTGTTTTGCCCAACCAAAAATACGATAATATTCTACACTAATTGTATTACAATTATCGTATTGACACCGTAGAAAAATTATGACCCTAACTGCCCCTAAATAATTAGTGAACACCGTGCGCAGTATTTATTAAATAATAAATACGGTGACCCGTATCACCTGCAGAATCAGACCCTGCATCTGCCCAGGCTCACCCCACACTGTCCAAAACATTTTTCCCCAGTTATTCCCTCATTTTTGTACAAATCAGTATTTCGGGGAATCAGTATTTAAAATCAGGTAAATTGCGAAAATACGCAAAATACCCATTTTAGGCTTTTATACAATTTATGAAAAGTTAGGGTTTTTTATGCAAAAATGCATGTTAGGTGGCATTACCCTATTGGCTAGACAATAGGTGGCCTGGGACCCACAGAAAAATCTGCTGAAAATATCCCAAAAATCCAAATTTACCAAAATACCCCCAAAGTTCCCTATATTTACTAAAATGCCATTACCCTAATTCTATATAAACCCTAACACCACACACCCTCTCTCATCCCTCACTCCTCACAGCCGACCACCGTGCACCGTCGGTCGCCCACCCCCGGCGAACCCTCCGCCATGACCCCCTCTCCCCTCCGGTCAAGTCCAGCCGCCTGAGCCGCCCTGCTCCGCCGTGGCCAGCCACCGCAGACCCGAACTCCCCACACTGCCACAACAGCTACTCCACCTCCGACCGCCCACCACCGCCGCCCTAGCAGTCGCCGACCACCGCCACCACCCCCATTCGCTCCGCCTTGACCCCCCCTACCGACCCACCACCATCCCGCGGCCCCACGACGGCCTCCGCCGTCGGCAGCTCCCCCGCAATCCCCACCGCCTCACTCTGCCATCTTCCCCGAACCACCTTCCCGACGTTTTCCACCGCCACCCCGGCCATCCCGGACCTCCGCCACCACCTCAGAACCCTTCGCCACCTCCTCCTCCGCCACCCCGACGGCCTGCACCCCCTCCTCCGCCGCCGCTACCGGCGCTGCAGCTGCCGCACGTTGCTGCTGTTGCTGCTGTTGCTGCTGTTGTCGACTGCAGTTGCTGCTGCAGGCGACTCTCCGGCCAGCCGCCGGCGACTCCGCCGCCGTGCTTCCGCCGGCGGCAAGCCCAGTGGGCCCCTGACAGTAGGTATACCCCCCTAGTATTTATACGTATATATGTATTTATTTATACATGTATATATATATATATGTATACATATACTTATATATATATGTTATATATATATATATTAATATATACTGTTATATTAATTATATACTGTATAAATACAGTATAATTATACTAAATACATATTGTATTATTATATATTTAATTGAGTATTAATATATATATTTATCTATATATAAATATATATATCACTATGTATATTTATACATATATATGTTATAATTAAGGTATTATATAGTTATGTATATATTGTATGTATTTACATTAAAAATATATATACAGTATATAAATATTCATTATGTATTTTCATTATTTAAAAATATATGTATTTCATTTATTTATATATGTATATAATTATGTTTATACTTAAACATATAATATAATATATGTATTATACTTTATATATATATTTATATATAAAACATATATGTATTTACATACATATTATACTTATTATCTTTATGGTATATATATATATATATATGTATATATATATATATGCTTTGTTATTTCTGTTATTATATATATATTATATATATATGTATATATATATATTTATATATATTCTATATGTATATTATATCATAGTACTGGTTATACAGTACATATATTTTATATATATTTATATTATATATTTATTATAATAATGATACAGTATATATACGTATTTTTCTGCATTTTTTTTTCTGTTATATATAGGTAAATATATGTATTTATATATATATTAAATTTCTGCACTGTCTTTTATTTATACTATACTATATAAATCAGTGGATATACCCTGCTAATATATACTACTATATATAACAGTAGGTCACATATAGACCCTGTTAATATTTATTGTTGAATAGTACAGCATTTGTATTTAAATTCTGTTCTGTCATTTCATTTTATTATTATATATATTATTATTATCAGTGGATATACCCTGATTATTATTTATTATATATATATATCTCAGTGGATATACCCTGACTACTATATTATCATATATCAGTGGATACACCCTGATAAATACTATATTAGTATTATATATCTATCGCAGTGGATATACCCTGCTACTACATATCTGCATTTGTCTGTTTTTTATATACTATATAAACTACTATATATATTATATCTATATATATACATACTATATATATCTATATTATATATGTGTATATAAGTATATATATACATATTTTATATTACAGCCTTGATATTCACGAACCCTGTCTATTTTAACAGAAACCACCTTCAGCACAGCCAGTGACCCCCTGTCACCAGCAACCTCAAAACCTGACTGCGAGATCAGGTTATCAACATTATCAGGGAGTAGGCAAGTATACCTTGCCAAGTTTTTACTGCTTAAATATTAACTGTTAAATTTAAATTCAATTATTGTCATATGATACTGCTCCTGAAATTACATATAACAGTATATATCTGAGATTGTCTTGGGTACAGTCAACAGATACGTTGAGTTAGGGTAATCAACGTAGTAGTTACAGACTTACCAATAACTGTGAGGATATCCTGATATTCTCCTAGACCCTATCACGGGAACACGCAACATGGTTGCAATACATATTGGGATACGAGCTGCGTATTTGATTAGCTACCAGTACGTGTGACCCGCATCACGGATTAGAATAATTCAGGAAATGTACGACTTGATATTTAGTTACATTGGGCGGGGAGAACGACTAAAATACGTATGGGACACCCACCTCTTTACCATGTGCCGCACTCGACGGAGTGATACGGATGATATATATATATATATTCATGTGACCATTCTCATCGTAGATGGAAAATTGTATAGTGCCCTTGAACGGGGACATATGTGGCATATACTAGCCAGTCACTACAGATTGGTGAATTACGTCAGCATATGTCTAGCCACACATTTCCCATACGTACTAGGTTGTCTCAAATTGCATTTCACTTAGATGGTTAGCACCCTGTAGAAATTTTTATTCAGTATTTACATACATGGCATGTTATTTTCCTGTATCTTGTTACGTCCCTCTGAGGACCTGGTTCCCTGCCAGGTTTAGCTGAGACATTCCACCCCTCAGTACCTGGACCTGGACAGGAGTCTGGACATGCCTTGAGATGGAGTTAGAGGAGATGCCGTCAGAGTCTACCTGAGTACACCTGGAGTTGGAGCTACATATTTTGAGGATGTTGCGCTAGTTTATCTTATTTCACTTCTGCTTACTTTTTGTAGTGGAATTGTTCCCACCTGACTTTATCTGGGTTGTATATGACATTTCAGATTTAGCATTTATATATTTAGCACTTTCCCTGTTATTCTTGTGGATGAGATAGATTTACCTGTAATTAGACTTGTAGTAGCTGTAGGACAGCGTAGCACATCACTTTGGGTCCATTAAATTGGGTATTCCCTTAGTGACGTGTCAGCTGGCCAATGCCACGTGGCCTAGTTCCGTATATTTTTGGGACTGGGGCGTGACACGGTTTTAGTGGTGGCCCATGCAGGTCGAGTTAATTGCTAGTAATATGATATCATGTTCAGCAAACCTGCAATAGGATAGGAATACTAGGTCTCATCCATACTGACTTCATCCATAAATATTGCATCCTGCTTGATTATCATCTATTAAGTCCTTCGTATTTTTCTAAATTTTTCTATTCTTTTCAGAAATATGGACATACCCGGGGAAACTGCGATTGATGGAACTGACCAAGCAACAGACCTCTCGCCAGATGTCCAAGGGACACCAATCCCGAGAGACCAATCTCTGAGAAGGATGCTGGTCAATCCAACAACCTCGTACCTTCACCAGGATCCGACCCAAAAAGCAACACCAGTCCAGCAAGAAGGGCAACCTTCTCAGGCACCAACACTGCAGGCGGAGATACCTTTGCCTCCACCTCCAGTTCTCGCAGCCCTGATGCCACAACTTGAGGAACAATCTCAGATGTTCCAAGCCATATTGCAGGCTCAGTGGCAGCAGAATAAAGTCCTGAGACAATGCCTAATGACGGTTCTGGAGAAAACAGCTGCCCCAGTACCAGCCCCTGTCCAACCAGCTAGCACTGTTCGAGGCTTTAGCCGGATGAGCCCGAGAACCTTTAAGGGCAATGAAACTCCGGAAGAGATCTCAGACTGGATCTCCAACACGGAAATACTGCTAGAAGGTTCCCAAATTCACCCCGATCTATGGATAACAACAGTAAGGACCCTACTCCTCGGTAACGCCCATCACTGGTGGGAATCTATCGAGCGCAGCACCGGCAAGAACCATACTTGGGAACAATTTCTGGAATATTTTAATGCAAAATATTTCCCAGCCACGGTCAGAGATGAACTGTACTTCCAGTTCCTGCATTTGGAACAAGGGAATATGACCGTCGACGCCTATGATACAGAATTCAGTCGACTAAGTCAATTCGGTGCCATCCTAATACCAACCGAGCTGAAGAAGGCCCTAAAGTTCCATCACGGCCTTACCCCCGAACTCCAAGGGTATACTACGGCACAGTCGAGGATTTCATAAGAAGAAGTTCTTTCAGAGGCAAGGATACAAGAAGCCATTGGCCGAGAAGCAAGATGTTCAAATCCCACCATACTAGCCAGAGACCAGACTGGAGCAGGAGGACCAATCCGTCACCCAGGAAATCAGACACAACACCAGATGGGGTCATATCAAACCAAGAAATTTTTGACTTGTCACCATTGTGGCAGGAAGGGACATTATGCCAAAAACTGTCGAAGGAAGTATAGACTATGCTTGATATGTGGAGATAATCAGCATAGGGCCAAAGACTGCCCACAACACAGAGAAGCAACACTCCAGCATGGGCAAGGACCAGTAGCACCAGCCCAGAGAATGCAACCCCCTACTAGAGGTCAGCATTCTCCAGCATCTGGAAGATTTCAGAGGGGACCACCCTTAGTCACCCAAGACACGCAGTACTGCCTAGCCAGACAACAAATCGGTAGACAAAGGCACGAGCAGGCCTTTGTACTAGCTGCAGTTGCAGAAGAACTGGAAAGTGAAACCATTTCAGGTATCATTATAGTCGCATTATTACCAGCAAACCGCATTATTTGATTCTAGAGCTACACTATTTTTTTCACATCTAGTAGTTTCGTACCCATGCAAATAGCCAGGTTTACCGGAAAAGGCATTGTTCCAGTTACCAACATTACTAAAGCCTGCTAGTAGTCAGGTATAGAAGAGTAATGAGGACGCGATTCTTGGTACTTTCAATACCAAACCTCGACGTTGACTTAGACATGTACTGGCTAAACCAAGTTCACATACCTATCCTAGACTACAGGAAGAGAAGCGTCATCCTTAGACCACCAAGTTACCCATTCGGATATCAGGACTAAGCAAACAGATAGGTAGATTGCTAGACATTGATTGATAAGCTCAATCATATGAATAAAGTGATAGCTGAGTACTACAGGTAGTTTCCAAATTAGATTTGATATACATGACTTATTAGGATAGTCAATAACTTCTAGTCTTGTGATTTCAGCTAGTATCAGGAATAGATTAATTAGATTGAAGGAGAGAGGGTAGACAGATGTTAGTCTTGAGAAAAACATCAGAAAAACTACCAATAATATGCGACCTGTTGTAAATCTGGTGATACCCATATAATCTGGATAAAGGGTACACATAGAGTAGAATAGGAAGACATATGTTTTCATCTACCCGAGAAACTATCAGACTTGGAAGAAGTGGAAAACTAAGCTCGAGGTACGTCATACCCTTCGATGTGTTGGAACGCATCAAAGAAGTTGTTTACAAGATAGCATTACCTCAGACATTGGAAGAAGTACATGATGTCTTCCACGTATTCCAATTAAGGAGATACGCTCTGGATACAAGTCATGTGCTTAAATCTCTGTTTTATGCGAACAACCTATAGTGTATATTAAGATTTTAGAACTTAGAAAACCATACCTCTTTTGGGTCAACTAGCGACCTAGACATGAAGTTAGAATAAATAACTGTAGAGATTGTAGAATCTTGTCTTTTTGTGAAATTGAATTGTTTTTGTACATCTCACATCATAATCTAGCGTACTTATATTATACTACCTTAAAAAAATGCTCTGCTATTATAGCCTAGTTTTGCAAGCTTATTCTTTATCAAGCTTGTTCATTAAATTATGTATTATTGGAGTACTACACTAATACATTTCAGAATCAGTGTATGACGGTCTGATCAACCATAATGCACTTGGTTCGCCTTTCGCATAACTACTTTACGTGGGTTGAGATATATAATGATTAGTAGACAGATGTACTTACCCTCTGCGCATATCGTATCAGCTACATAACTGTGCTAATACGAATATGTGAATAGGGATTACCAGAATAGCATTTCTATCCACAACTGCCTTGACAATTCCCCTTGAATTCTTTAAACGCCTTGAATCTCCATACTTCTAATCTATTACCTCCCCCTTGAACTCTTGATTACTGTTTTCCGTCTTTCCTTATTTCGGAAGGAAGAAACCTCGTACTTAGTATAAATACGAAGTGAATTGTTTCTATAAGCCATTTCTATTTGTTTCTTGGGAAATTACCAAACCCTATTATTAGATTAGATTGCAATTTAAAACTGTTCTTATTTTCTTAGAATGACTTTCGTTACCTACCTTACGTCGTATTACGTTCCTCTGTTTCATATTGCATGAAAACATCATGCACCAGGCAAATCAACCTGGGAACGGGAAGAGGATATTCGATAATGTTTCCCCCATCTATTTCCAGATCAGGGTATGTCCAAATATTTCAAATCAATCTTCAGCTATCTATGTCCTGATATTTCGAATCAATCAATCCTTTGTTTTCAATATATGTTTGTTTTTATTTCGAGGACGAAATATTCTAAGGAGGGTAGATTGTAAAATCCCTCGACCAGATTTTAGTATTTTAATATTATTTTTAGTTAATTAGAATTAGTGCAACTTTTTAAAAAAATTATTTATTATATATTCTATTGATTGTGCACCTGTTCATTACGCAATTAATTAGGGCCTCACACTAGCTGTTAACCCTAAACTAATTTCACATCCCTGCCCTAGACTTGCTAGACTACATTTTTTGTATTTTAGCAACTCCCAGAAATCTCGTTTTGTGGTTCGTTTTAGTCGCACAAATATCGTTACAAACGTACGTATTTAATCCCTATTAAATTTTCTGCTCTTTAAACCATCTCTGTACCCTTAGGGATTTGAGGACCAGTAGGCACCTATTTTGCCCAACCAAAAATATGATAATATTCTACACTAATTGTATTACAATTATCGTATTGACACCGTAGAAAAATTATGACCCTAACTGCCCCTAAATAATTAGTGAACACCGTGCGCAGTATTTATTAAATAATAAATACGGTGACCCGTATCACCTGCAGAATCAGACCCTGCATCTGCCCAGGCTCACCCCACACTGTCCAAAACATTTTTCCCCAGCTATTCCCTCATTTTTGTACAAATCAGTATTTCGGGGAATCAGTATTTAAAATCAGGTAAATTGCAAAAATACGCAAAATACCCATTTTAGGCTTTTATGCAATTTATGAAAAGTTAGGGGTTTTTATGCAAAAATGCATGTTAGGTGGCATTACCCTATTGGCTAGACAATAGGTGGCCTGGGACCCACAGAAAAATCTGCTGAAAATATCCCAAAAATTCAAATTTACCAAAATACCCCCAAAGTTCCCTATATTTACTAAAATGCCATTACCCTAATTCTATATAAACCCTAACACCACACACCCTCTCTCATCCCTCACTCCTCACAGCCGACCACCGTGCACCGCCGGCCGCCCACCCCCGGCGAACCCTCCGCCATGACCCCCTCTCCCCTCCGGTCAAGTCCAGCCGCCTGAGCCGCCCTGCTCCGCCGTGGCCAGCCACCGCAGACCCGAACTCCCCACACTGCCACAACAGCTACTCCACCTCCGACCGCCCACCACCGCCGCCCTAGCCGTCGCCGACCACCGCCACCACCCCCATTCGCTCCGCCTTGACCTCCCCTACCGACCCACCACCATCCCGCGGCCCCACGACGGCCTCCGCCGTCGGCAGCTCCCCCACAATCCCCACCGCCTCACTCTGCCATCTTCCCCGAACCACCTTTCCGACGCTTCCCACCGCCACCCCGGCCATCCCCGACCTCCGCCACCACCTCAGAACCCTTCGCCACCTACTCCTCCGCCACCCCGACGGCCTGCACCCCCTCCTCCGCCGCCGCTACCGGCGCTGCAGCTGCCGCACGTTGCTGCTGTTGCCGACTGCAGCTGCTGCTGCAGGCGACTCTCCGGCCAGCCGCCGGCGACTCCGCCGCCGTGCTTCCGCCGGCGGCAAGCCCAGTGGGCCCCTGACAGTAGGTATACCCCCCTAGTATTTATACGTATATATGTATTTATTTATACATGTATATATATATATATATGTATACATATACTTATATATATATGTTATATATATATATATTAATATATACTGTTATATTAATTATATACTGTATAAATACAGTATAATTATACTAAATACATATTGTATTATTATATATTTAATTGAGTATTAATATATATATATTTATCTATATATAAATATATATATCACTATGTATATTTATACATATATATGTTATAATTAAGGTATTATATAGTTATGTATATATTGTATGTATTTACATTAAAAATATATATACAGTATATAAATATTCATTATGTATTTTCATTATTTAAAAATATATGTATTTCATTTATTTATATATGTATATAATTATGTTTAAACTTAAACATATAATATAATATATGTATTATACTTTATATATATTTATATATAAAACATATATGTATTTACATACATATTATACTTATTATCTTTATGGTATATATATATATGTATATATATATATATATGCTTTGTTATTTCTGTTATTATATATATATTATATATATATATTTATATTTATATTTATATATATTCTATATGTATATTATATCATAGTACTGGTTATACAGTACATATATTTTATATATATTTATATTATATATTTATTATAATAATGATACAGTATATATACGTATTTTCCTGCATTTTTCTTTCTGTTATATATAGGTAAATATATGTATTTATATATATATATTAAATTTCTGCACTGTCTTTATTTATACTATACTATATAAATCAGTGGATATACCCTGCTAATATATACTACTATATATAACAGTAGGTCACATATAGACCCTGTTAATATTTATTGTTGAATAGTACAGCATTTGTATTTAAATTCTGTTCTGTCATTTCATTTTATTATTATATATATTATTATTATCAGTGGATATACCCTGATTATTATTTATTATATATATATATATCTCAGTGGATATACCCTGACTACTATATTATCATATATCAGTGGATACACCCTGATAAATACTATATTAGTATATATCTATCGCAGTGGATATACCCTGCTACTACATATCTGCATTTGTCTGTTTTTCATATACTATATAAACTACTATATATATTATATCTATATATATACATACTATATATATCTATATTATATATGTGTATATAAGTATATATATACATATTTTATATTACAGCCTTGATATTCACGAACCCTGTCTATTTTAACAGAAACCACCTTCAGCACAGCCAGTGACCCCCTGTCACCAGCAACCTCAAAACCTGACTGCGAGATCAGGTTATCAACATTATCAGGGAGTAGGCAAGTATACCTTGCCAAGTTTTTACTGCTTAAATATTAACTGTTAAATTTAAATTCAATTATTGTCATATGATACTGCTCCTGAAATTACATATAACAGTATGTATCTGAGATTGCCTTGGGTACAGTCAACAGATACGTTGACTTAGGATAATCAACGTAGTAGTTACAGACTTACCAATAACTGTGAGGATATCCTGATATTCTCCTAGACCCTATCACGGGAACACGCAACATGGTTGCAATGCATATTGGGATGCGAGCTGCGTATTTGATTAGCTACCAGTACGTGTGACCCGCATCACGGATTAGAATAATTCAGGAAATGTACGACTTGATATTTAGTTACATTGGGCGGGGAGAACGACTAAAATACGTATGTGACACCCACCTCTTTACCATGTGCCGCACTCGACGGAGTGATACGGATGATATATATATATATATATATATTCATGTGACCATTCTCATCGTAGATGGAAAATTGTATAGTGCCCTTGAACGGGGGCATATGTGGCATATACTAGCCAGTCACTACAGATTGGTGAATTACGTCAGCATATGTCTAGCCACACATTTCCCATACGTACTAGGTTGTCTCAAATTGCATTTCACTTAGATGGTTAGCACCCTGTAGAAATTTTTATTCAGTATTTACATACATGGCATGTTATTTTCCTGTATCTTGTTACGTCCCTCTGAGGACCTGGTTCCCTGCCAGGTTTAGCTGAGACATTCCACCCCTCAGTACCTGGACCTGGACAGGAGTCTGGACATGCCTTGAGATGGAGTTAGAGGAGATGCCGTCAGAGTCTACCTGAGTACACCTGGAGTTGGAGCTACATATTTTGAGGATGTTGCGCTAGTTTATCTTATTTCACTTCTGCTTACTTTTTGTAGTGGGATTGTTCCCACCTGACTTTATCTGGGTTGTATATGACATTTCAGATTTAGCATTTATATATTTAGCACTTTCCCTGTTATTCTTGTGGATGAGATAGATTTACCTGTAATTAGACTTGTAGTAGTTTAGGACAGCGTAGCACATCACTTTGGGTCCATTAAATTGGGTATTCCCTTAGTGACGTGTCAGCTGGCCAATGCCACGTGGCCTAGTTCCGTATATTTTTGGGACTGGGGCGTGACACGGGGAGCGGGGCGGCACTGGCGGTGCTGGTCGGAGGCGGTGGAGCGCCGCAGCGGCGTCGGGGCGGTTCAGGCGAGGGAAGGAGAAGCTGCTGCTGCTGCTTGGGGCACTGGCCGGAGGCGGTCTGCTGCTGGCGGAGCAGCGGCGGGAAGAAGGAGGAGGCGGAGAGGGGCTTCGGCGGATCTGGGCGGGACGCGGTGGTGGCGGCTAGGTGGCGGAGGAGCCGTCGAGGGGGGGTTAGGGTTTAAATAGGAAGGAGGAAGGGGGAGTGGCCAAGGCGGGCGGAGGCCGGTGCGGGGCTGCGTGGGCGAGCCGGACGGAGCGGCGACGTGGCCGGGGTGGCGCGGCGGAAGCGGGGACGCGTGGCGGGTGCAGCGGTGAACGCGGGCGGCCGCGTCAGGGGAGAGGGGTGGCCGGGTTGCGGGTGCGGGTCGGGTGCGGATGGACCCGACCCGACCCGATAGGGGAACGGGCTGGGGCGGATTCTGGGCTGGGCTGGGCCGGCCTGCGGGCTGAAAACTAATAATAATAATAATACTAATAATCAATTAAGTAATTAAAAAAAATAGTTTTGAGGCATTTAAAAATAGGTTTGAGGCCCAATAAAATCCAAAAAAATTACCCTAAGTCCAGTTTTTCATTTTACACCCAAAAATGTTATTTTCATAATATTTTAATATTATTTATTAACAATTAAAAATCATTTAATAATTGAGAACCTTGATTTTAAATTCAGAAAATTTCCAAAAAATTCTAGAAAATTGGAAAAATCCAAGTTTTAATAATTTTGAAAAAAATAGGGGCTTACATTCACTGTCTTAGTGTGTGAGTGCATGGGCTAGCGTGTCGACTGATCATCGGTACGAGAGTTCCGAGGCTTGTGTTAGCTGTTGATGTTAGTTTGGGTTCTAAATATTATTGATGTCTTGCATTATCTCTACACCGCATATACGGTTCGAATAGTACATTGGGAGGTGAGAGTCTACTAGTGAGGGTATGGGATTTTTGTTTCTAATGGTGTAAATGGTGTATATCGTGTACCCCCGAGTTTTGTGGAACGCCTGGTGGAATGACTATTCTTCTATTTCTCCCCCCTCATGCGCCATTAAAGATGTCTCGAGTGCATATCACATAGATGGTTAGTTACCCTATTATTGTATACTGCTTTACTTTCATGCATGTCAATTTTTATGTATTTGTTATGTCCCTCTCAAAACCTGACATATTTTTCAGATCCCGACGAGCACTTGTACCCATCGGACTATAGAGTTGGAGATCTTGCTGACGAGGACCTTGAGGTGGAGCCACTGGAGTTTTCTTGAGCGTCTTGGACGACAGTTGCTTAGAGTCTTGGGTGTCATTATCTAGTTAGCTGACGCCCAAACTATTTTTATTATTTCTTTATTACTTAGTTGTATTCTTTCAATAATCATTTGTACTCAGTTTCGTGGATTGTTCTCCACTAGATATTCTTTTGTAGTGGACTTGAGACTTATCTATTCATGCAGTTCCTTATTCTGTGATGGTTGTGGATGAAACTAGATTATACTTGCCTGTGTTGTTGTGACTTAGTTATATTTTACAGCGTACTACGACTGGTTAGGTCCATTAAATTAGATTCATATACTTGTTCGTACAGCTGGCATGTGTACGTATATCTGGTCCTACGTATTTTGGGACTGGGACTGGGACGTGACAAGTACTCAGTCTTGAGATCATCATGAATATGATGTCTTAGAAAAATTAAAGCATTCGCTTTATCTTGTGCAGATATTGGCTTATCAGCTACAATTGTGTCACCTAAGCTTTTGGCTTGAAGGTACAATTCAGCATCCAATCTCCAGTTGAGAAAGTTCTGGCCTTCTAAATTTATAGGCTTAAAATCATCCTTTGTGAGACTCGACATATTGCTATTACCGAAGTGGAGAATCCGCAAATGACGACTTCACTGAGATGCTCTCGCTTATTTTCTCCCGTTAGAGTTTCGTGCTGATAACGTGTTAAAATAAACGTAGAAGAAGGAAGAAGAAAATAGAAGATAAGATCTCTTATTATTGTAAATCACATAGTGAGAGTCAAACATCTTATTTATACAACCCAATGAAGATGTAATACTAATCTCTAATCAATGTGGAACTAAAAATAAAATAGAAATTCAATCCTTTAATAACCCACGTTATAACATCGTTTTAAAAAAGAATTAAAAATACACTAAAACCATCAGAAGCCGCCACTCCATTTGGCGACTTCAATGTAAAATTTAAAATAAATAGTGAAAGAAAACAAAGATAATCAAAAGTGTTATCATATATAATATATCCTTGAGCACAATTTAGCATAAAATTCTATATATATATTTTTGGTGTAGTCAAAAGTCCAAAACTCCAAACAATTAACATGATTGGTGGTGGTTAATGTAGTTGACATTTATCTCAGCTAGGGAAGTCCCAAATATAAATTCGCTCAATAGTGTTTTGTTGGATCAAATAGGCGTGTATATATATATGGCCATGGCATGCTCAGCACTAAAACCATCAGAGGTTTGTTGGCGACATAGGAGTATGTCATAGAGTCGTCACTCCCTTTAACGATTTAATTATATATATATTTTTTTTAAATACACTAAAAAGCTGTAAAAAAAACTGTCCATACTATTTTGAGGTTACAAGAAAAGCACATGGAATAACTAACTAATAAATAAATAAA
Source organism: Iris macrosiphon (assembly GCA_036927795.1). NCBI lineage: Eukaryota > Viridiplantae > Streptophyta > Magnoliopsida > Asparagales > Iridaceae > Iris > Iris macrosiphon. The sequence continues at coordinate 143,775,389 of JAYESA010000002.1, read as the reverse complement.
CGATGGCATAATTTACAAGAAAAATAGATAGCAAAGAGTAGAGTGGTCATTTCAGTAGACAAACCAGTCATCTGCTGATGCACTGTGACATCACGGTGACGACTGCGGAGCACCAGGTGGGGATTATTTTATGAAGGCCGCCTCACATTTTCAAATATTACAAAATAAAAATAAGTTTTTTTTTTTTGGTGCATTGGCTAGATTACCCCCCGAGACTTGCGTCATCACATCGTTTAAGATTAGGCCGTCTGACCTGGATATTTGGTGGAAAAAGAGACCATTATTGCTCTCTTTTTTACTTTATTCCCTTCAAATTCCTGTTTTATTATAACTACCAGATGCACATGCACATAAAATATTATTTTAATATTATCATAAATAATTTAAACATATTTTAATTATAGTTTGTTATGGATGTATTTATACTATTTTTAAAAATAAAAAATTGAAAAGACTAGCCGTCTAAGCTGTACGTATATCCTCACATAATTAAAATTTTAAAAAATTAACTAATTGTTTAACCACATAATATTATATAACTATATTCAAACATCGTTTCTAGCTCATGTGGTTAAGGTGAGACGCATTACCTTTAATTGGTCAAGTTTGAATCTCCATGACGTTATTTATAACAAATTTAATTATTTTTAATATTTTTTTACGTAATATTAATTTTTAAAATAAATTGTGGAGGATTAATAAACGGCTTAGACGACTCACTTTTGAGCCGTTTGGAAATCTCATTATAAGAGTACTAGTAAATGCACGTGCGATGTACGTAAAATAAAATTTACTAATATTATTATAAAATAGTTTAAATATATTTTAATTATAATTTATTATGGATATATTCTTTACTCTTTATAAAAAGTCTTAAAAAAGACTGGCCGTCTAAGCTGTACGTATATCCTCATGTAATTAAAATTTTAAAATTATATTTTTTTTAACTATTTATTTAACTACATAATATTATATAACTATAATCAAACATCTATTTCTACTCTTATAACGAGCCTTCAAAACGGTTCAAAAGTGAACCGTCTAAGCCGTTTGTAAAGACTCAACCATTTATTTAAAAAATTTAATATTACCTAAAAAAATTGTCGTAAAAAATAATTTTGTTATAAATAACGTCATAGAAAATCGAACTTGATCAACCAAGTAAAAAATTTATTTTACATAGGACACACATGCATTTACTAGTATTATAACTATAATCAAATTGGAGGATAAATACAAATAATTTTATTTTTTATTTCATAAACCTTACCCCTATGATGAGTTCGAATAGATATTACATACGGTTTTTTTGGTATAAAGTAATAAATTTATATAAAATTATAAGAAAAGGAAAAAGTTAGATGAAATTGTATGAAGGAGGAGGACCCGCCAACTCAGTTGGCGGGGTGCAGTGGTCGACAGTGGCGGGGAGGGACTGGTGGGGGGTACGACGGCGGTGGCCGGGAGGAGAGGGTGTGAGAGGGAAGAGGAAGAGAAAAATAAATGAGGAATATTTTCGTCAAAAGAATTTGGTGAATTGATCGTCAGTTCTTGACGAATTTCGTCAAAAGTAAAAAAAATTGTACATTATAAAAACAATGTGGGATATACCTGAATATAGATAAATAAAGTGGAGGACAACTTAAAATTTCTCAAAAATAATTGACAAATTTTACAATTCAATATCAAACTTCTGATGATGTTGTCTGAGTTCGTACGGAAAACAAAGACAACCTATACCTATTTTTTTTAAGGGGGTCTCAAAATGTGTAAAAGTGCGGGCCGACCCGGAATCTGCCACGGGCTCAGTCCGGTCAAATCCGGTCCGGACCAGCGCGGACCCAGTCAACAATCCAGACCGGCTCGGTCCACCTCCTCTCCGGGTCTGGACTGGGTCGGCAAAATCGGCCCATAAGCCTGGCCCCGGCCCGGTGTGCAACGTTGCGGGTCCGGACCGATTTCGGGTTGGGCTGGACCGAACCGATTTTTTTATTTACTTATATATATATATATTACAATTTTTTTTTTTTATGAACAAGACTGATGGTCAGGGAAGACCACACTCTCGTTTCGGGACATATGGCTCCTCCAAAACAAAAAAGAAGGCGAGCGAAGTGAGGATGAGACGAACGAAGGAAAGGTGACTAGATGATACGAAGGTAGAAGCACCAGCTGTAGACCCTAAAAAATAATAATTGTAATATATATATATATATATATATATATATATATATATATATATATATTGTTTTTTGTTTATTTGGAAATTGTAATTGAATATAAAAAAATGAGATTATAACTCAACTGCATCTACGTCTCACTTCAGAGCAGCATCTCGTCAATGCTCCAACCAACTCAATATTATATATATATATGATCCAGACACACCGGTTCGATCCGATCCTACCCTAATCGAATCATGGGTCCGAACTTGATTGAATAATTTATTGACCGGATCGGACCAGCCCGACCTGTCGCTCTCTTCGGGTTGAGTCCGGCTCGACCAAATCCGATTGACTCGGACCGCAGGCCGAACCCAATACACACCTTGAAGGGGTCCCAATATTTTTGGTTATAGAAAGAGGTATGCTGGAAAAAAACACGTCAAATCTCTTGATGGAAATTATTGGTCATAACTGTTAGCCAAATCCTAGGGTCTAATCTCCTAGCCACTCATGGTTATTTTCAAATAATAATGGGTAGTTGTTCCCATTTGAAAATTTTGTTCACTCCTTGTCAAGGAGTCCAAGAACGATGTCCATTTGTCAAAATGTGTACCAAATCCGAAGCAACCTCGTCAGAAAGACGTCAACAATGACAAGTGCCACAAGGAAAGTTTCTAAAAAAAAAATGCTACTATTTCAAATAGAGAATAGCTTGGCAAAGATGCCCCCCCCCCCCCCTCCCCCTTCAATTGGATGAGGAGAGTCTCAAATTTTTTTTTTTTTTCATATTTGGGAGTTTCCTTTATTCCCAAGGCAATTTTGTCAATACTCAAAAGAGTTGGACGTCCATGACTTTGGCTAAACCTTTAGCACGAAGCAAACACAATGAGATTCCAAAGTAATAAAATTGTATTATGTAACTTCACATAGTACGTCTTTGGGTCAATTTTTTTCAATTCTCACACATACACACGTCCACATCTTTTCTACGGTTCAATTTCGAAACCGTTCGTCAGGTTAAAAAAGTTATACCTCTCGTCGCTGATCACAAGAACAAGTTGAGTTCGCGACGTAACTTGATTGTTTAATATACATTATTGGTTTACAACCTACGTACAACTCGAACACGAGAGAAAGTTCTCGTTCGAGAATCTTTTTTTTCAGTACTTAGTATCAGTGTTAGGATGAGTGATGTCGTGATCGACGTTCTGATGCCGTGAAACGAAGGGTTAAGGTTGAGTACAAATATGTGACATTGGACAAAGAGGTTGCCCCTTCCATGATATAATGAGCAATCACCATCAGCCTTGGGTGACACTTTTTCCAGAACGGAAGTGGTCCATGAGCCCTTACAAAGAAGCAATTATTCGTTTTGAGAATCACAAATAAAAGTATTTGACAATCACAAATAAAGTATATACCTGCGATACTGAAAGTTTGAGGAGGTTGCATGATTTTTGTATCAATATGGACTTTGAAAAAGAGTTTGATACAGATGGTTGTATTAAAGTTTTGATACAGTCACTAAATGACAAGTGGATCCAACCTCAAAGTTTTTATATATCTCTATTCTTATAACGAGACTTCAAAACGATTCGAAAGTGGATCGTCTAATCCGTTTGTAAATCATCTTCCATTTATTTAAAAAAATTAATATTACATAAAAAAAATTTATTTTTTTATAAATAACATCATAGGAAATTGAACTTGACCAACCAAAGAGAATAACTCCCACCTTAACCACATGAGCTAGAAAAGTTGTTTATCTATAGTAATATAATATTATGTAGTTAAACAAATAGTTAAAATTTATTTATTTCTTAAATTTTTAGTTACGTGAGGATATACACTTGGATGGCTATTCGTTTTCAAGACTCTTTAATCAAGAGTACATATATATCCATAACAAATTAGGATTAAAATCAAATCAATAACAAATTCTAATTAAAATATAAATATATATATAAAAAATATTTAATTCAAATATATTTAAATATTTAAATAATAATTTTATAATAATATTATAAAATAATTATTTTATGTACAACGCACGTGTAATTACTAGTACTAGTGTATATATATATATATATATATATATATAAACTTTGAGCTAGAATCCACTTGTCATACTGTTGTTGTATCAAAATACAGCCATTTGTATCAAAGTTTCTCTATATGAACTTTGCAGTTCACAAACATCATTACTATCGGTCGGCTTGCTCCAGCTGGTTTCGGTTACTGAATCAAGGTCAAGGAGACTAATAAAACTCTGCAATTCATAAAATTGATTAATTTCAACATTATCACATTCAATATCTCTGCTCAAGCCCCTCTCAAACTCACTTCCAACAAATTTCAGTTTGGGGACTGCTTGGTTCACAGATTTGGAGTACAAAAGTGATTTAAATTTAAATTTTAGACCACTTCACGTATTTGACTAGAGGATTAGACAAAATTTACTTTGATTCGACATGTACGTAAGTCTTGTATACCACGAATTCGAAGTTTTGATTTCATAATTTTTTTCGCGCAGAAGTAGAAAATTTTCATTTTCATTTTGTGTATTTGGTTGGAGGACCACTTCCTCTTTACTTAAAATATATATATATATATTATTCATGTCAATTCAACAAGAAATTACTTTTTTCACGCGCTTCAATAAAATATCAAAAATTATTTTTTAGAATTTTTTACTTCTAACCTCCAGTTCTTCAAAGCAACGAAACAAATAATTTTTTATTTTGTTCCACGTCGCTATATTTCACCACAATGCCTACGCAAAATATCAATTTCTAAAATTTTCATTTCGTTCTATTTCGTCGAACCAAACAGTCCCTTGAAACTCTATTTATCTGACATGATCTTTGACAGCTTCAAACCCTGTCCACGAATATGACTGAGAATAACACACGACAAATGCCAAATTCAGTCTACAACATTTGGGTTCGACAAGATCAACTGGTTCTTAATGCCCCTATCGACTATCAAATTTTATTTGTTGTTCGAGCTGGAGCTTTTCTGAAAGCACGGACAATTCTGACCAATACATATACCAAACTATCATCAAATAGGTAAAAAAAAAAAAAAACTCTTCTCCAAAACACCACCAACAAAAAGTGTTAGCCCAAATTATGAGTGAGCATTTGTAAACCCCCTCAACCAATTTAGGGATTATTTGTAATTTTAAAAAACTGAGACTAGGGACAAACCGAGATAATTAAAATTTCGGGAGACGATTTTAGGAACCCTCTAATCATATTGCAACCATAGCTACGCGATGTGAATTAGCGTCGCCTCGAGCAGTTAATTATTAAATTAGTTAATTGATTTATGGCTAATTTCACCTCAACTGGACCTGACCGAACCAGATCCTTGGACCCTGGCCGGCTCAAACCCCTAGACCAAGCCCGAAGCCCATCCACTATATAAATACTTAACTTCCTCCATGTAAAACCCTAAACCAACAAAGCCCTCACAAACCCTAACCCTAGCCGAATACTCCCCCTCTCCCTTGCACCCAACCCATCACCACCACCACCGCCGCTTGACAGCGCCGGCGCCGCCTTACAGCCGACCCGCTGCCCCCTTACATCCACCCCGACGCCGCCTTACATCCACCCCTACTGCCCCCTTACATCCACCCCGACTGCCCCTTACAGTCGACCCGCTGCCCCCTTACAACCGCCCTTCAGCCGCCCTACAGCCGACCCGCTGCCCCTTTAGTCGACCGACCTAGCCGCCCGGCGCACGACGAGCTGCCAGCGCCAACCCGACCCCTCCGTGCGTTGCTGCCGCTGCCGCGCCTGCTGTAGTGCCGCCGCTGCTGCTGCCATCTAGCCGGAACCGCTGCCACCTCGCCGGAGTACGCCTCGACGAGAGCAGACCCTGTCCGAGCAAGCCACGTAGAGGTAACCACATCAAACCCCGCTTTTTCATGTTAATATCGTAGCGTCGTATCGACGTGTCGAGAAATGTTGATATCGGACACAACCCAAATTTTGTGCATAGGGGATTAATGACTAATAAGATTTAGAATCTGTATATTTACTAGCAAACCCTAAATCGTGAGGCATAACACCAAGGACTAGCATCTCCACCGTAAAACCTGTCCATAAACCTGGTGTAATGAACATAGAAACCAAGGAACATGTGTTCGCGTAGATCAGAGATCGTGGTCAAACCATAACTTGAAATTATTATCTCAAGGCTCAGGATGTTCGAGCACAGAACACGTGTGCACCTTAGCTACGCGCACATGTGACGCTATATTCGAACAGACAGGGAACTTGCGATAATATTCAATGCGTCGCGTTGTAGTCGTGTACATTTAATGTTTAGCGTCTGATATGAGACTGTTATATTATATTTGTGTTTAGGACCTTTGGATCAGCCAGGAGACACTGCAGGAACCGGCTTCTGGCTTTCACAGCTTCCGGACCCAGGCAAGATACCTTGCCATATTTACTGTCTAATTTAAATTATGCATTTGTTGTATTGTATTCTTGTTGTTTTTACTTTATACAACTGTGCGCATCCGAGATTGACTCGACGCATTCGACGGATACGTCGATGATTTGTATACTTGGCCTAGTCATTAGCAGACCCACCCATTGGATGATACCCTGTTATCGTATGAGACCTGACACCTTACACGTTCACAGAGACATATTCATATTGGGATGCGGGTTTGCGTACTCGACTAGCTATCGTTACGTGTAACCTACATCACGGTTAGTACGTAGTTCAGTTTATATTTATTGATAGAGACTTGGCATATAGATACGGGGTATGCACGTCGAATAGTCGACTTGCGTATCTACATTGGGCGGGAAGGACATTAGTAGGCGTATGGGATACACCCATTGGATTCCGTAGTATCCAGAGGAGCCACGGATCCAATGACTCCCTTTACACTGCTGCCACATTCTTCGGAGCGATGTGGACGATATATTGTACTGCTGCCACGTTCTTCGGAGCGATATGGACGATATACTGTACTGCTACCATGCTCTTTGGGGTGTTGGACGTTATGCCTACGCCTACCCATACGTACCAAAGTTGTCCTTACATTGCATTCACTTAGATAGTTAGCACACCCTTTATTGTGTTTATTTTATTCAGTATTTATATATGGATTGCTTCTATGTATCTTGTTACGTCCCTCTGAGGACCTGGTACCTTTCCAGATTTGGACGAGACTTACTACCCCACAGTATACGGCCCAGGACAGGAGACGAGATTCGCTACTACAGAGGAGTTAGAGGTTCTACCTTCGGAGTTTCTGTGATTACTTGGTAGGCCTTCCGCCTAGATTGGGTGCATCATTATCTAGTCATCTGATGCCTTAGTCTTATCTTTTATCATTCATTTCAGTACTTTCTTTCGTTATAGTAGTGGGTTTATTCCCACCAGACATTATCGGTTGTACTATGATATTTTGAGACTGACGTTTATCTTCAAGCAGTTTATTATTAATCTTGCAGTTTACATCGTGGATGAGATTAGTTACCTGTTGATTCATTGTTATGGGACATGTTAGTATTTTAGGACAGCATAGCACTCTTCGTTAGGATCCATTAAATTGGGATATCCTTGGAGACGTGACAGCTGGCTATTGTCACGTGGCCTAGTTTTATATATTTTGTGACTGGGGCGTGACATAGTTTTAGTGGTGGCCCACGCAGGTCAACTTTTCGCTTGTGGTATGGTAACATGCCCAGCGAGCCTACAATAGGATAGAAGTTACTAGGTCTCATCCACTTTTGATTCGCCTTTGAACTTCCTTCATACTGCTTCTAAATATCTGTATCCTATTTTTTTGCTTTCGTTCTCTTTTAATGAAGTCCTATCTCTTGCAACAAGATAAATTTGCGCAGTGGACGAGGAGCACCCAGTGCCGCGGTGCCAGATAACACCACTCAAAGAGATGAGGTACCCCAAGGGCAACCCCCGTTACAGATCCCGCTGATACATTGGCACGAGACGTCGCAGGGCGATCCTACACCACAGCCCGAGGGACAGACAATCCCCACGCAATATTGTGAGGTCCAGACTTCAGGAGTTACACCGATACCGCATACTGAGAGGCCGACATCTGAGGAGATGCCTACTGCACAGCCAGAGATTCCACTACCACCGTCTCCACCTTATCCACCCCAGATGCCACAGCTAGATGGCCAACCACAGATGCTTCAGTTCTTCCAAGCAATGATGCAAGCACAGTGGCAGCAGACAAAGACATTGAGACAGAGTCTGATGACGGTACTAGAAAGGACACCTATCCCAGCACCCGTACCAATACCTCCACCAGCCCAGGCAGGTGGCACTGTTAGATGGTTCCGACATATGGGACCAGATACTTTCTCAGGAAGTGAGACCGCAGAACAGATCTCTGATTGGGTCGCCAACACGGAGATGTTACTAGAGGCTTCACAACTGCATCCAAACCTTTGGATGACCGCAGTAAGGGCCCAACTAAAAGGCAATGCCCATCACTGGTGGGATTCTATTGAGCGCAGTGTGGACAAGAACCAGACTTGGAAATAATTCCTAGAATACTTCCATGCAAAGTATTTCCCAGCTACAGTTAGGAATGCCCTGTACTCCCAGTTCCTACATCTAGAACAGGGAAACATGACTGTTGACGCCTATGACGCAGAATTCAGCCGTCTTAGCAGATTTGGTGCCATCATGATACCCAATGATCTAGAGAAGGCCTAGAGATTTTATCACGGTCTCAATTTCGAGTTACAAAGGTATACCACTACACATGCGAGGATTTCTTATGAAGAGGTTCTTGCGGAGGCGAGAATCTAGGAGGCCATCGTCAGAGGAGCTAGATGTTCCAACACGACTATACCAGCCAGAGCACAGCCCGGAGCAGGAGGACCGATCCGATGTCCCGGAGCACAGACACAGCAGAAGGCGACGCCGTACCAGTAAAAGGAGCTTCCGACTTGCTACCACTGTGGTAAGAGAGGACATTACGAGAAGGACTGCAGAAGGAGACTGAGGACATGTCTGATTTGTGGGTCAGACCAGCACCAAGTTCAAGACTGCCCGTAATGCAGAGAGACAGCACCGCCGGCCGGATAGAGGCCAACAGCACCAGTCCCGAGGATACTACCACCGCCAGGAGGTCAACAACCACCAGCACCCGAAGGATTTCAGAGGGGACCACCCTTGGCCCCACATGAGGCACAGTTTGACCAAGCTCGATAGCAGACCGGAGGATAGAGGCACGGACATGCCTTTGCACTAACAGCTACAGAGGAGAAAACAGAAGGGGAAGCTATCATAGGTACCATTTTAGTTGCATCATTACCTGCAACTGTATTGTTTGATTTTGGAGCTACATTATCATTTATATCTAGTAGATTCATAGCAATGAATAGAGTAGCGACTTTTCCCTTACCTAAGAGTTGGAAGATTCTTACTGGAGTAGGTATCATGCCGGTTACCAGCACTATCAGAACGTGCTAAGTAATTATATGTGGTAGAGAGATGAGAGCACGATTCTTGGTATTGCCTATGCCGTACTTTGATGTTGTGTTAGGCATGGACTGGTTAAGCCAGTATAATGCTGTACTGAACTGCCGGAAGGGTAGCGTCACTTTTAGACCACCAGATCAACCGAAGTTCGAGTACATGCGAGGGACCGTCGAACAAGGAGTAGGACAGATAGCGGGAACTTGCATGGCTATGGAGATTGCACCATCGCTAATAGTTGCAGAATTTGAGGATATTTTTCCTGAAGACTTGCCAAGCTTACCGCCAGATAGAGACGTGGAGTTCACCATCGAACTAGTACCCGGAGCAGCACCGGTATCTTCTAATGTATACCGATTGGCGAAGAAGGAGCTAGATGAGCTGAAGCTACAATTGGAGGAGTTGCAGAGCAAGGGATTTATCCCTCCTAGTGCATCACCATGGGGAGCACCAGTATTGTTTGTGCCTAAGAAGGATGGAACAGTATGTATGTGTATTGATTACAGAGCCCTTAATGCTTTGACTATCAAGAACAAGTATCCCCTGCCGCAGATTGACGAATTATTTGACCAGTTGACAGGAGCAGTAGTGTTCACAAAGATCGACTTGAGATCGGACTATCATCAAGTGAAGGTACGAAGAGAAGACATTCAAAAGACATCATTCAGGACTCATTATGGTCACTACAAGTTCTTAGTGATGCCTTTTGGACTGACGAATGCACCTGCTGTATTTATGAACTTGATGAACAGAGTATTCCACCAATACTTAGACCAGTTCATGGTAGTCTTCATCGACGACATCTTGGTGTATTCGAAGAGCCACGAGGAGCACGAAGAGCACTTGATACTAGTGTTAGAGACGCTGAGAAGAGAGAGGCTTTATGCTAAACTGAGCAAGTGTGAGTTTCTCCTAGATCGTGTCGCTTTCCTTGGACACGTCATATCAGGAGATGGAATTTCAGTAGATCCGGCAAAGATTTCATCTGTAGAGACATGGCCAACCCCTACCAATGTCTCGGAAGTGAGGAGCTTTCTAGGACTTGCCAGATATTACCGGAGGTTCGTAGAGAACTTCGTAAAGATTGTAGAACCGATGACCCACTTGACCCGAAAGGAGCAGGAGTTCACTTGGACAGGAGTGTCAGAAGGCATTCGATGAGTTAAAGAAACACTTGACTACAACACCCATCTTGACTATACCATCTGGACCCGGAGGATTCGTGATATATAGCGATGCATCCGGGAAAGGATTAGGACGTGTCTTGATGCAGCACAAAAAGGTTGTAGCTTATGCTTCTAGAAAGTTGAGGACACATGAGAAGAACTATCCTACCCACGACTTGGAGCTTGTCGCGGTGATTTTTGCCTTGAAGCTTTGGAGGCACTATTTATATGGAGAAAGAGTGAAAATATTCACTGATCATAAGAGCCTAAAGTACGTCTACACCCAGAAGGAGCTGAACCAGAGACAGATACGTTGGCTCGAGGTAATGACAGACTTCGAGATCGAGCTACAGTACCATCCGGGAAAGGCCAACGTAGTAGCTGACGCGTTGAGCAGAAGACCCATGACATTCTTCATGACTACTCAACAACATCTGTTGAGAGAGCTAGAGCAGATGGGTATAGAGATTGTTATGCCCAAAGTGGACGGACAGTTGTCGAGTTTCCAGTTGTAATCGACAATAGTGGAGAGAATCAAGGCTGTCTTGCCGACAGATGCCAGATTTTAGAGGCTTAGACAGAGGACAGAGGCTGGATTACAGACAGGACTGAGAATACATGAAGATGAGACTTTGAGATACGAAGATCGTCTCTCTGTTCCAAACGGAGAACTTTATCAGGAGTTAATGGCAGAAGCACACAGTTTAACCTATTCTATTCATCCAGGAGGCACGAAGATGTACAGGAACTTGAGACAGTACTACTGGTGGCATGAAATAAAGAGAGAGATAGCACACTTTGTGGCCAAGTGCCTTGTGTGTCAGCAAGTCAAGGCTGAGCATCAGAGTTCTGCAGGATTGCTTCAACCACTCCCTATACCAGAGTGAAAATGGGAGCACATCACTATGGACTTTGTTACGGGCTTTTCGAGGAGTCCTAGTGGTCGCAATGCAGTATGGGTAATTATGGATAGACTCACCAAGTCCGCACACTTTTTACCCTTTAGAGTTGGGCAATCGACGAAGGTCTTAGCAGAGATGTACATGAGGGAGATTGTGCGCCTATATGGAGTACCAGTTAGTATCGTGTCTGACAGGGATACGAGGTTTACGTCTTACTTTTGGCGGAGTATGTAAAAGAGTCTCGGTACTCGCCTAAAGTTTAGCACATCGTATCACCCACAAACAGATGGCCAGTCGGAGCGCACTATTCAGACGTTAGAAGACATGTTGAGAGCGTGCATGCTTGACTTCGGAGGATCATGGGAGGATCATTTGCATCTGGTCGAGTTTTTCTACAACAACAACTATCAAGCGAGCATCCAGATGGCTCCCTATGAAGCATTGTATGGCAGAAAATATTGTTCTCCTGTATGTTGGAGTGACATAGGCGAGCGACAGATTCTCGGACCAGAGTTGGTTGTTCGTACAGTAGATAAGGTGAAGAAAATCTAAGGACACCTACGAGCAACACAAGACAGGCAGAAGCATTGGGCGAATGCGCATCGACGACCCTTAGAATTTCAGGTTGGAGATCACGTATTTCTAAAGATCTCGCCTACTCGAGGGACTATCAGATTTGGAGGCAGAGGAAAGCTGAGTCTGAGGTACATCGGGCCATTCGATGTGTTAGAACATGTCGGAGAGGTTGCTTACAGATTAGCCTTGCCGCAGACTTTGGAAGGAGTCCATGACGTCTTCCACGTATCTCAACTGAGGAGGTACATACAGGATCCGAGTCATGTACTTGACCATTCAGAGATCACAGTTGGGCCGAGCTTGTCGTACCAGGAGGAGCCTGTTGAGATTCTGGACAGAAGTGAGAAGGTACTGCGAGGGCAGACTATTTCCTTAGTCCGCGTCGCATGGAGACATCATGCACCAGGCGAATCTACTTGGGAATGCGAGGAGGATATTAGACAGCGCTATCCCCACCTCTTCGAAGGACTATGTACGTATTAGCACTTTATTTATTAAGTTAGGAATTCTTGTTATGCGTACGTTTAATTTTGAGGACGACATGCTCTAAGGAGGGTACATTGTAAACCCCCTCAACCAATTTAGGGATTATTTATAATTTTAAAAAACTGAGACAAGGGACAAACCGAGATAATTAAAATTTTGGGAGACAATTTTAGGTACTCTCTGACCATATTGCAACCATAGCTACGCGATGTGAATTAACGTCGCCTCGAGCAGTTAATTATTAAATTAGTTAATTGATTTATGGCTAATTTTACCACAACTGGACCTGACCGAACCCGATCCTTGGACCCTGGCCGGCTCAAACCCCTAGACCAAGCCCGAAGCCCATCCCCTATATAAATAGTTAACTTCCTCCATGTAAAACCCTAAACCAACAAAGCCCTCACAAACCCTAACCCTAGCCGAATACTCCCCCTCTCCCTTGCACCAAACCCATCACCACCACCACCGCCGCTTGACAGCGCCGGCGCCGCCTTACAGCCGACCCGCTGGCCCCTTACATCCACCCCGACGCCGCCTTACATCCACCCCGACTGCCCCTTACAGCCGACCAGCTGCCCCCTTACAACCGCCCTTCAGCCGCCCTACAGTCGACCCGCTGCCCCTTCAGTCGACCGATCCAGCCGCCCGGCGCACGACGAGCTGCCAGCGCCAACCCGACCCCCCCGTGCGTTGCTACCGCTGCCGCCGCTGCTGCCATCTCGCCGGAGCCGCTGCCACCTCGCCGGAGTACGCCTCGACGAGAGAAGACCCTGTCCGAGCAAGCCATGTAGAGGTAACCACATCAAACCTCGCTTCTTCATGTTAATATCATAGCGTCGTATCGACGTGTCGAAAAATGTTGATATCGGACACAACCCAAATTTTGTGCATAAGGGATTAATGACTAATAAGATATAGAATCTGTATATTTACTAGCAAACCCTAAATTGTGAGGCATAACACCAAGGACTAGCATCTCCACCCTAAAACCTGTCCATAAATCTCGTGTAATGAACATAGAAACCAAGGAACATGTGTTCGCGTAGATCAGAGATCGTGGTCAAACCGTAACTTGAAATTATTATCTCAAGGCTCAGGATGTTCGAGCACAGAACATGTGTGCACCTTAGCTACGCGCACATGTGATGCTATATTAGAACAGACAGGAAACTTGCGATAATATTCAATGCGTCGCGTTGTAGTCGTGTACATTTAATGTTTAGCGTCTGATATGAGACTGTTATATTATATTTGTGTTTAGGACCTTTGGATCAGCCAGGAGACACTGCAGGAACCGGCTTCTGGCATTCACAGCTTCCGGACCCAGGCAAGATACCTTGCCATATTTACTGTCTAATTTAAATTATGCATTTGTTGTATTGTATTATTGTTGTTTTTACTTTATACAACTGTGCGCGTCCGAGATTGACTCAGCGCATTCGACGGATACGTCGATGATTTGTATACTTGGCCTAGTCATTAGCATACCCACCCATTGGATGTTATCCTGTTATCGTTTGAGACCTGACACCTTACACGTTCACAGAGACATATTCATATTGGGATGCGGATTAACGTACTCGACTAGCTATCATTACATGTAACCTACATCACGGTTAGTACGTAGTTCAGTTTATATTTATTGATAGAGACTTGGCATATAGATACGGGGTATGCACGTCGAGTAGTCGACTTGCGTATCTACATTGGGCGGGGAGGACATTAGTAGGCGTATGGGATACACCCATTGGATTCTGTAGTATCCAGAGGAGCCACGGATCCAATGACTCCCTTTACACTGCTGCCACATTCTTCGGAGCGATATGGACGATATACTGTACTGCTGCCACGTTCTTCGGAGCGATATGGACGATATACTGTACTGCTGCCACGCTCTTCGGGGTGTTGGACGTTATGCATACGCCTACCCATACGTACCAAAGTTGTCCTCACATTGCATTCACTTAGATAGTTAGCACACCCTTTATTGTGTTTATTTTATTCAGTATTTATATATGGATTGCTTCTGTATCTTGTTACGTCCCTCTGAGGACCTGGTACCTTTCCAGATTTGGACGAGACTTACTACCCCACAGTATACGGCCCAGGACAGGAGACGAGATTCGCTACTACAGAGGAGTTAGAGGTTCTACCTTCGGAGTTTCTGTGATTACTTGGTAGGCCTTCCGCCTAGATTGGGTGCATCATTATCTAGTCAGCTGATGCCTTAGTCTTATCTTTTATCATTCATTTCAGTACTTTCTTTCGTCATAGTAGTGGGTTTGTTCCCACCAGACATTATCGGTTGTATTATGATATCTTGAGACTGGCGTTTATCTTCCAGCAGTTTATTATTAATCTTGCAGTTTATATCGTGGATGAGATTAGTTACCTGTTGATTCATTGTTATGGGACATGTTAGTATTTTAGGACAGCATAGCACTCTTCGTTAGGATTCATTAAATTGGGATATCCTCGGAGACGTGACAGCTGGCTATTGCCACGGGGCCTAGTTCCATGTATTTTGGGACTGGGGCGTGACAACATTATTCGGTTTTGGACAAAAAATTGGACCGAATGTACGGCTCGGTTAAAAAAATCGGTTAGATTTCGGTTTTAAAAATATTAATTTTTTATTCGATTTCGGATTTCGGTTTCGATTTAAAACCGAAAACAGAATAAAATTTATGCAATTTTATAAATATCCTAATTCTATGCATATTTTGTGATTAAAAATATATAAATTTTTTGAAAATAACAATTCTATACATATGTTTTGAAGCCTAACTTTGGACACAACTTTGAAATACAACAAATGTGTGTATAATTATCATTTTAATATAATTTAACCACGAATCTAATCTTATGTTTGATTCATTAAACAATATCATTAGTCCAACTAAACGAACCGAATAAATCGAACAGACTATTTGGTTCGGTTCGATTTTGGTTTTGGCTAATTTTGGTTCGGTTTCGATTTCGGTTTTGGATTTTTAGAATTTCGGTTTATTCGGTTTTGACTAACTCGATTCGGTTGAAACCGAATAAACCGAATGCTCATCCCTAGCACAAGTCCGATCAGGTTTGGGTCTCCATCACAGAGTTGGACGCAGAACCATACAGTTGGCCATGGACATGATTGGATTGGTTCGGTTTGATTTGGTTTGGTTTGGTTTGAATATCCTAATCTATTAAACATTGTACGATGTTTTTTATTATTATTATTATTATTATTATTATTATTATTATTATTATTTTTAGATGTTTACTATAGGAATCCTATTTATTCAAGTCCTATCCAACCCTATACACTACTGTTTTTTTCATATATAGGCCGGCTACCAGTTAGAATGACAAAACAAAAATGTTTGTTGGTTGTCATTGTCCTAAGAGTGTAAGGACGTACTGTTGGCATAGGCAGTTTGGCACTAGCCTATTCATTCTACAAGTAGGGCATTTTACATTAACTATGTTTATGTTTCATACTTATTATATTAATCATCTTATTCTAAAACTAATTATATATCACTTCTATGTTTTATATTTTTTTATAGAAAATTATAACATTAATCATTCATATGCTTTATATTTTTTATAAAGCAGAGGGATGGTCAATTTAATTAGCTTCAAAATAGAGTTGATTTCTGTAATAAATATGAAACATATAGAGGTTAATGTATTTATTTCTACAAGTATGTAAATGCATGGCTGGCTTTTCTATTTCCACTATTATAAAAAAAATTTGAAAACGCCAAAAAATAAGTCGTCTAAACCGTATGTATAAGAGAGAAAAAAATTCCTTCAATCCTTCCAACTATTGCGTCTTCGTATCCTCAACTAAGGAAGAAAATAAATCCTAAAATCTTTCTCACTACCTAAACATATATCCAAAGCCGATAAACATATCTACAATCATAATTAAAATATATTCAATATTTAAATTATATTTAAAATAAATATATCTAAGGTTTTAAAAAATATGTCTATAAAAAATTCTAATTAAAATATATTTAAACTAATTTTAATATAATTTAAATTTATATCCAATTTTTGATAATATATAGCAGAATTTTTTTTTTTTTTTTTTTTTTTACGTGCAATGGACTTGAATGTAACTAGTAAAGTATAAAAGGACCATCCTGCCATGAAGCTGTGTACGCACAAAAAGGAAGACCTCCCATCTTTGTGTAAAGGATTACGAAAGAAGTGTGACTAAATTATAGGTGGATTTGTGCTTGACTAGTCCGATAGTTTTTTTATAGCAAAGTTTTTTTACACGTTAATACTTTGTTTTTGTTTTTGTAATTTCCTTTTGTTATGCCTCCGTAGAAGAATGTTCAAAGCACTTTTGTAGTCGCGACTTCCATGACACAACTTTTCCTGTTAAAGTGACAAGTACCTTGAAGTATACTGCTTAGTGTTTACATCTTGTACCATATTAGAATATGTATAACCTTCCAATACTGACTTTGCTCCTCCTAAGCACAAATTTAACCTAGAGATGCATCTAAAGTACTTAAGAATCCGCTTAATTGTTTTCTAATGCTCCTTTCATGGGTTTGAGAGAAACCTACTGACCACTACGAATGCGTGTGAAATATCCGTATATAATGGTATATTGGTATTTTTGTCTTTGGACTATGAAAGATAGTCCCATATTGACGACACCACCAAGTGGGTATCTAAATATAATGATTTGCTTCTGTTGATGTCACTATCACATTTCTAGAATATAAGTATTTTTATCATTTTGCATTATTATAAATATTTTGTTTAATATATATATATATATATTGTAACTAGTATTATTATTGGTTAGTGGATTAGACTATTTAACAGACATGACATTACATGAAGTAAACGTCCTTCCGAAAGAAACTCTTAGTGGACCTAACTAGACTTGACTTGACTTGACCCATTGATTCAATTAAATAGTTAGTCATGGTTTGACTCATTAGTTTAAGAGAATGAGTTAGTTATTGAGTTTACACTATTTGACTTGAGTCAATAGTTAGTCATGACTAGATTAAGTCTATTAAAACTATTTAGACTCAAGAATAGAATATTCCTTCTATAGGATTAGTTGATCATATTCATGAGAGAATGAGAGTGGCCTTTGTGTCAATTCAAATATTTCTCAAACTCTCACTACCAAATATTGTCCAAATAGCGATGCTTTTAGCGACGTTATTATAAAACGTCGCTATTTTTTTTAATTTAGCGACGTTAATATATAACGTCGCAGGTAGTCGCTAATAGCGACGTTTGACGCCCTTCAGCGACATATTTTAATTATAGCGATGTTTAGCGATATTTAATTATTCAAGTCGCAATATATTAATAGTTTAGCGACGTCTATTTAAGACGTCGCTAAATTATTTCATATAGGGCTCATGATTTTATTTTTTCCCATTCTCTCGATCAAATACCCAAAATTTTAAACCCCCCTCTGTCGAAGTCCCCCCCCCTCGGGCGTCCTCCTCCCTCCGGCAAAGTCCTCCCTCGCGCGGCTCCTCTCCTCCATCGCGTCTGCTCCCTTTCTCGTCCTCTCCTCCCTCCTATGCGGTCCTCCTCACCTCTTTCCTCCGGCATGTCTCCTCCCCTCCGGCGAGACTTCTCCCCTCCGACGCGGTCTCCTCCGTCGACCCCTCCCTCAGGCTCTCTTCCTCCCCTCCTCCCCGCTCGGTAAACCCTAACCCTGACCCGGAAACAACTAGGACACACACGCGCGCGCACACACACATGGACACAAACGCACACAGGGACACAGACACACACATATACAGGAACACATATGGACACACACACAGGGACACAGACACACACTTCAGTTATGGATGGATAAGAAAATAAATGAATTCATGATGACACGGACACACACGACACACACAATCGACATGGTCATTATATATAGGTTTTGTATGATGGGTTAGATAGCTAGGATTCTAGATTTTATGTGTCATTTGGATTCAAATCCATCTTGTTCTCAGATTAACTTTAGACTTTTTTCGATCTAAAATTACGATTGTTTATATTATACCTAGTTAGGATAATAATCTTTTCGATTGGTTACATGTGATAGATAAATTTTAAATTTTTGGTATCAGAAAGCAATTAATTATGATTGTTTGTATTATTCCTATGAGTATCGGTATTGGCGGTGTCGGTTGTATTGATAGTTTCTGATCAGAGTATAGAAATTTTGGTTATCAAAAAGCAATTAATTATTAATAAATTATTGATATTTTATAAACTATATTTTATACATTTAGGTTATACCATTGTGATCATTTCATTCCTAGTAGTAGTGTCCGAGCGACGTTTTTAGCGACTCCAATACCAAACGTGGGTGGAACTCGGACACGGACACACACACACACACTAACCCTACCCTATATATCGGTGAGTGTGTTGTGTGTGGAATTGGATTGAGAGTTAGTATTAAGTATAGTGTTTGTGGGTGTGACTTGAGATTGAATAAGTGACGTCACACATATCCTTTATTAGTGTTCACATGTGTATCCATCTTTGCATCCATTTGGATAATATACTTGAATGATGTCTATTCATCTTTTCAGAAGTATCTAGAAATAGATCTAAATTATTACCTGCGTCATCGTTCATGGATGTACAACCGTCATCTTGATGACATATGCAATGTGTGTGATGAATTCATACATGGAGTGGAACAGTTCCTACAGTTCGCCAAGGCGTTCCCTCAGTACATGGACGGTACCAAAATTAAGTGTCCGTGTGTGAGATGTTGTAACTTGAAATATCACTCAGAAGTGGATGTGATATATCATTTATACTCAAGGGATTTTATGCCAAATTACTATCAGTGGACCTCACACGGAGAACTTATATTTTTAGCATCGGATTCGGAGCCTTACGTGGAGACATATATGGGTATCCATGACCATGCTGATTACAACGACGGGTGCGTGAACATAATTTTCGATGCTGTCGGGCCTAGTTTCGATCCCGACAATTATGATGCAGCTGAGGAAGCACCGAATGTCGATATTGCAAAGTTTATGGAGTTACTGGAGAATGCAAGAACTCCATTATGTCCTAGTTGTGAGGATCATTCACCATTGGAGGTGGTTACAAGATTGTTGAGCATCAAGTCCAATTTTAACATGTCGCAAGAATGCTACAACCGACTGATAGAGTTGATTATAAAGATCTTGCCGGCGGGTGCTGAGTTACCTAAAGACTTCTATCGGTCTAAGAGGATGGTGAGATCGCTCTGGATGGAATATGAGAAAATTGATGCATGTCACAACAGGTGCATGCTGTACTACAAAGACGATAAAGATGAAGATGTAAGAAGATTTTGTGGTGCTGATCGCTATAAGACAATTGGTACATGAAGGTCTGTCGGTGCAAGAAAGTTGACCGATTCGATGCACTACTTGCCTTTAATACTGCGGTTGCAGAGGTTGTTTATAGTGAAGGCGACTGCCAAAAATATGAGTTGACATAGACGAGAACAAATTGAAGGAGTGTTGGATCACCCATCCTATGGAGAAGCATGAAAGCACTTTGATCGAGAGTATCCCGATTTTGCTTTGAATCCGTGTAATATAAGATTGTGGCTCTCCTTCAACGATTTTACTCCATTCGAACTTTTGGGCTCTCAGTATTCATGTTGGCTTGTGATCGTCATCCCGTACAACCTACCGCCTTGGATGTGCACGAAGACTCCGGTTTTGTTTTTAACCGTCATTATTATGGGTCCGAACAATCTGAAGAGGAACATTGACGTGTACTTGCAACCATTGATAGATGAGTTGAATCAACTGTGGGAAATAGGCGCCAATACGTATGATATTTCAAAAAAGTAAAATTTTTTAGATGAGGGCAGCACTTATGTGGACAATCAACGACTTTCTGGCTTATGGCATGTTATCAGGATTGAGCACTCATGGTCATCTCTCATGTCTGTATTGTATGGACCGTACTAAGGCTTTTTGTTTAAAATACGAAAAAAAATCATGCTTTTTTGATTGTCATCGACAATTTCTGCCGTCGGATCATCCGTTCCCGAGGAAAATGAATGCATTTTATGCCGTCGTTATGGAGAAGGCAAATCCACCTCCAAGGTGGCCCGGAGACACGATATGGGAAGGGGTTATAGATTTATCAAGTGATATCGAAGAGCTTACTAAGGGGTACAAGTGCGATGGATTTGATCACACTCATAACTGGACGAAGAGGAGCATATTCTAGGATCTGCCATATTAGAGCACCAATCTGATCAGACATAACCTTGATATCATGCATAACAAGAAGAATTTGTTTGACAACATAATTAATACTGCGATGGACGTAAAGGAGAAGACGAAAGACAATCCCAAGGCCAGGTTGGACTTGGAAGAAATTTGCAGACGCCCTAAGGCAATTTTTTTACTAGACAAGGAAGATAAAGGGAGACTTTGTAGGTGGATTCATGGGCTAAAATTTTCAGACGGGTATGTGTCGAATCTAAGAAGATGCATTGACCCGAAGGAGAACAAACTGACGAGTAACAAGAGCCACGACTGTCACGTATTCATGGAGAGGTTAATTCCAATTGCATTTATGAAATTCTTACCGTAGGTAGTTTGGGATCCATTGACTGAGCTTAGTATACTCTTCAGGGATCTTTGTTCTACAAAGTTGATCGTCGATAGTCTAGAAAAGCAAGAGAAGGACATTATGATAACACTGTGCAAGCTTGAAAGAGTGTTCCCTCCTGGATTTTTTGACTCTATGGAGCATTTGCCAATTCATCTTTCTTACGAGGCACGCGTTGGTGGGCCTGTCGGTTATTGGTGGATGTATCCGTTCGAGCGTCAACTGAACTGCATAAAGAGAAAGGTAAAAAATAAGGCATGGGTCGATGGTTCTATTTGTGAAGCCTATGTTCTTGAGGAGATTACAAATTTTGCTCGATGTATTTTAAGCCGCATGTTGCTACTAATAGAACAAGAGTTTCCAGAAACGACGACGAATATCAGGAATCTAATGATGCAATACTGAAAGTATTCAATGCTTTCGGTAAGCCTTCAGGTAAAATGAATAAGAGATATCTGAATGACGATGAGCTAAGGGCTGCTCAGTTGTATATATTACTCAACTGCGACGAGGATGAAGTGGAGAAGCTAGAGGGGTAAGTAATTAATATATTAATATTTAAGTCAGCTTAATGTAATAGTATACGCTAATATTGTTACACTAATCGGACGATATTTTATTATTTTTCAACACATTTAATGATGAGGTGAAGTCGATGAGACCATACATAACAGATGAAGAAGTAGAACATATAATAAAACTTTATTTTTCTTCTTGGTTGAGTGCATATGTAAGGATTTTTTTTGTATGCACTATGCACAATAATTAATATAACGTTGAACTTAATATTGTTTCCTTGATATTTAGGTCGATCGTCCCCACATAAAACTCAAGAATGAGTCTATTAGAACTCTAGCCAAGGGACCAATTTATACCGTCAAAATCTGACCAAGCTACTGCGTGAATGAGTTTAGGTTCAAGTCAACAAAAGCCCCGATAAGAGACAGCTTCTTGGATCTTGATTCTACGAAAACTAGTTATTTGTGCATCAGATCTTCGAGCTACAAATATGTCGATCAAGGCAATAATTTCTATGATGTCTTACGGGAGATTGTGGAGTTGACATATAATTATGGAACAGAGTTAAGATCGTGTTATTCATGTGCGATTAGTTCGATCCGATCCAAGATAAATGTTGGAAAATAGACGAGCAGGGTCTTGTGGATATAAACTACCGGCATCGATATCAAGGCTATGAACCATTTGTCCTATTAAGTCAGGGTCAACTTGTGTACTTCACAACTTATCCTAAACGGGGAACAACGAGGTCGGACTGGTGGGCAGTATGCAAGACAAAATCTAGAAATACCTTTGATGTTAACGAAATAGCTTATCAGGAGGATGAGCTACATATTATAACAAATATTATAGATGTGGACTCAATCGAACTTTCTCATTACACGTCTAATTGTGTGAAAGAGCTAGAATTATTCGAAGAGGAAGACGAAGTAAATAAAAGTGAATATGAGGAGGAAGAGGAATAGGAGGACGAGGAAAACGAAGAAGATAAATTTTCAGAAGAGGATTAAAAATAAAATAAAATCCATTCAGAACTCTAGCCATGTACTGTATTTTTAATGTGGAATGTAAAATATATTTTAACTGTATTTATACATATATTTATATCTGTTATCAATTATATTCTTTGTTTTTATCTATCTTACCAGATAAAATTCATGACCCGAGCATGTGCACATCGCTTGAGAGAGGCACCTCCTACTGTTAAGAAGAAAGTGGTACCTCCTACTGTTAAAGAGGAAGTGACTGTTAAGGAGGAAGTGACACCTCCTATTATTAAATTGGAAGAGGTTGTTAAGAAGGAGGTGGCAACTCCTACTGTTAAGGAGGAAGTGGTACCTGCTACTGTTGGGCAGGCACCAGCTCAGAGGGGGAGTTCCAGTCATCCAGCACCTATAGTAGAGATTGATCACCTAGATGCTGCTTATGCGAAGTATCTGAGGGACTGGGTTCTACCCCAGCGTATTGGATTTTCTTGAAAGATTGAGAAATTGGATAAGACTTATGGTATGATTGTGATACTTTATTGTGCTTATTATGTGGCTGTGATACATTTATATTGTGCTTATTG
Organism: Iris macrosiphon; assembly: GCA_036927795.1. NCBI lineage: Eukaryota > Viridiplantae > Streptophyta > Magnoliopsida > Asparagales > Iridaceae > Iris > Iris macrosiphon. Next base: position 143,751,892 of record JAYESA010000002.1, on the reverse strand, counting down.
TGTGACTGTGATACTTTTATTTTGTATTTATTGTGTGACTGTGATATTTCATATACTTATGATATTTTGTACACAGAAAATTCAACGGAGGGTTGCTCCGAGTCTGTCTATTTTTATGAACTGTTATAAGTTTGTGTATTTATTTTATCATCATATGTTATTATCATGTATGACATGATGACGATGATCATACGGAATTAGATCCTCTAGAAGAAGTGCTCCTCCGGTACCGGCTACTGGTTCCGGACCCTCGTCGAGGAGTACTCCAGTGTACCGACCAGTTACATCTCTGACTCCGTCGACGGTACGTGACAATACTCCTGGGACCATCAGTTCTATGCTTGAGAATACTCCTCCGTCTAACCTTCCTCCTGTTGATGACACCATGGAGAAAGAGAAGCAGGTGGAGGAGGTCAAGTCGACTCCGTCTGCGCATGATCAGAGCGATCCTCCATGCGCGCCTCCGGGCGAGACGATGATGGAGATTTGGTGGGATGGGCCTAGCAAGTAAGTTAAATAGTTAACATTTTCCAAATGATTATATCTATATATTCATGAATTTAATTATCGTTGTATATATATCATCCCTCGGCGGTACAGAGAGCACTGGGGCATTATCTAAGGCAGAACTATGGTGGGCTTTGGATCAACTACTCAGATGCTTCTGAAGATAAAAGGCATTTTGGTTTGCCCACTTCAAGGTAAAAATATATTTGCTTTTAATATCAATAATTATTTATGCATATTATGTAACTCTCTATTTTATTTCTTATAGAAAATCTATTTCTATCTACCACACCGGGTTGAGAAGATCGAGGAGAAGTTTCTTGCCGTCGCTGCCAAGTTGATCCATGATGCGATCAACGACCAGAAGGTCCGTGATCGCGACGGAGAACCGATCTATAGTTGGATCATGTTTGAGCAGTAGACTGTGATGAAGGCAAAATTCGACGAACCCAAGTACAAGGAACGGTCGGAGAAGGCAAAGGCGGCTAGGTCGAAGGCAGAAAAGTGGTGTGGCGGCTCGATTCCCATGATGGAATATTTTTGTCGTCTGGTATCTATTCTATTAAATATATATTGTTTTAATGCAAGTAGGATAGGATATTTAATTTTAATAACAAATAATATAATTTTTAACATGTATAAAGGGGTGAGGATGCCAACATGGTAACAGTCTTCCTGGCCACCCATCGGAAGGGCAAAAAGCTTATCGATGAGAAGGTCACGCAGACCTATGTACATTTTACTACACTGTGTTAGTTTTAATATAACTTAGAAAATATGCTAATATATATATCTATATAGTTAGTAATAAGTAACTTAGACGTTAGCAACCACCTTTTTAGGATGAGTATCTTAAACTACGTGAGCGGGCGACTTCTAGTGCACCTGCAGAGGGAGAGGCTGGTACTTCCTCATAGCCCTCTACAGCTCCGTCGACAGATGAGCTTTGGATGACTGTCGTTGGTGGTCTTCAGAGGGGGACGATAGAGCACAGCTTGACAACTCTGGCCGCGTCTACGGAGTGCAGACAAACGGATTTGGAGGGGTCGCATATGTCCATGAACGACTCACTTGCGAGGATCCACGCGGCACAGGATTTGTTGAGCCCGCGGTGGCGGAGAACACTTCGAGTGTGGTATCTGCCATGGATTTATACAATGCTTGACTGCTAGCATTGGAGCATATACGTCCTCCTGGTCCGCCGGCATCGACACCGCCGCCATCACTGCCTTCTCCATCGGCATCAGTGACGCTTTCACAAGAGCAGTATGAGTTTCTTTTATCCCAGATGCGCGACGGTGCTCCTCCTGATCAGTAGTAGTCCTTGTTTGGATAGATTTTAGTGTGTTTGTATATATTGGCCCATTCTTGGGTCTTTGATGTATTTATTTCATACTTTTTATTAAATTCTGAGATGAATGTGATACTTATTTTAAATTTATTTATCTATTTCTTGGGATATATTTAGTGTAATATAAATTTGTAGATTTGTTTCTATGTGAGTTTAGTTTATTATTCATATTAACTGTACACCAAACTTTTTTGGTGTTGAGTGTTCCACCAAAGTGGTCGACGAACCCAAGAAATTCAACGGAGGGTTGCTCCTGGTCTATTTATATAAACTGTGATTTTATAACTGCAGGTAGAGTTTTATTGAAAAATATTTTACAAACTGTAATATTATTTTTTAATTTTTTTTAATTTAGCGATGTGTTGCGACGTATTTTGACATTCTGCGACATACATTTACGTTGATAAAAAGTATCAGAATATCGCTACCTGATACCAAGGATGTCGCTAGTATGTATCTAAACGTCTCTAACATGTTTACATGGCAAAACTTGTCATGTCAGCATTGTTGCAGCAAAATGTCGCTCATAATGTCGCTAATGTAGCGACGTTTTGCTACCAAATATTATGTCACCATTTTAATGACGACACGTCGCTAAGCGTCGTATATTCTGTGACATTGTGTCGTCGCAAATATACGTCGCTACAACGACGACTAGTGACATTTTTGTTGTCATGGACCATGAAATACGCAACACCGTAAAAAGTCGTTAATTACGTCGCTAAATTATTTTAGTACGTTAGTTTATCTATTAACGATATTTTTAGGCGTCACTAATACGTTTTATTCTGGTAGTGTCTAACCCTAACCCTATTAGGAGGCCATATAAGCCTCTTTATTCGTAAATAGCCTCCATTTTCTTTCCTAATTAATTCATTTCCAAATTTAGAAGCAAACCCTAATCCACCCATTCATAAATCAAATCCCTCTCATTTTTATTCCAAGGAGGTTAAGAAGCTTGGCATTTCTAGAGGAGCACTTGAGGAGGGAAGCATTGGCTTGAGGCTTGTGTCCATTTTGTGTCAAATTGAGAAATATATTAAAAATTCATCTCCCAATAGGTATAACCCTCAAATTTCTCTCTAATTATATTCTAATTATTGTATTTGACTATTAGAAACCCACCCATGGATTGGGGCTCATATGATACCTATTATGAAAGTTACATTGACTTTTGTGGCCAAATTGAAGAAAATTCGAATTTGGACCACTAGGTGTTTGTAGAAGTATTTCTTCAATGATTTTAGGATATGATTCATGTTTTGCAAGGATATACGTGTTCACAATTGGATACGAGGAGTGCATATTACGATACGTCATGATACAGAGTCGTAGGAAGAGTATTCTTTTGTGTTTTGAGCTCTAGCATGCTAATTTCTATATATCACAATATAAAAGCTTCTATTTATGTTATTTATATTATATTGAATATTTTAGAGGTGTTCCTTATAGTGTGTGTGTGTGTGGGGGGGGGGGGGTATTTGGAGTATAGTAGTGTTTGAGGGGTGTAGCATGAGTGTCATTATGTGGTGCATACTAGGTGTTTGGTTTTTGGTTGTGTTGGTGGTGTGTTAGTGTGGTGTGCTTGTTGTGTTGTGAATGTAGGAGCAAGGTGTTTGTGGAGTGTTGTGTATCCATGGGTATATAAGAGGTGTGTGTGTTGGATACTAATTGTATAATAGTGGTATCATGAAAATATGTGTGGAGTGTTTATGTTGGAGGTAGAGGGAGATTGACTGTGGTCTGGACAAAGTATTCAGTTGGAGACTGTGGGGCCTTGGTGTCCAGGCCTTAGGGAAACTTCCTTTGATATTGTTATTCTTCCCAGTGTGGAAGAATCATGATGCACAATGGGAGTAGGAAAGACTCGGTCAGGAGCAGGTTGTGCACTTCTTAAGGTAGTGCACATTTGATCATCTAGTCGAGAGTTTAAGTGGGGGGGGAGGGAGTAGAAGTTATGTGAGCAGTGGGTAAGGGTTATCTTTAGCATCAAATATATTAACAACAGGTGGGTGTATCAGTGGAGAGGGTGTATCTCATATCAGTGATACTATTAGTGCTCTTTTAGATGTAGTGTCTTAGAGGGAGTTGAGTAAAGTTGAGTGGTATCAGTAGCTATAGGTAAGGTTTTGCAAGAATCAGACATTATGGCGCATACATGTTTGTGTGTAGAATTTCTATATATTAGTATGAGAAGTTGATAGTGTGAATCAAGGTAAAATATGGTACACAAGGGATTGTAGGATATGCAGATGTGTGGTTTGATTGCAGTAGAGCCAAGAGCAACATGTGTGTACGTATGTGCAGATTTATCACTGTATTTTCTTCAACAAGAACTGCTGTTAGTATACCATATCAGTGTACAATGGGTAATTGTGTATACCTTGGTGTAAGGGTTTGAGCTCAAATCCTTCTGTTCTTCCCTGGAATTTCCTTCCTGCCATGAGACAGATACTTGGATTCATAGTGTGGTTGTTCACAGTTTGGGCATAAAGGTGAGTATAGAGTATCAGTGAGGTAACTAAGGTATATATAGTCATATCTCATGTCTAGATATATAAGGGGTATTTGTTAGCAAGGTGCTAAGTAAGGTATAGTCATATGGAGATCTTTGCGTTTTGCAGTATGTTTTGAGTAGGGGCATTGATGTGACTGTAGTGGTTAGTGCAGATTGTGCATTTATGCACAAGTAGGTAGAGAAAAATTGGGTAAGTAGTATCGGTGTTGGAAGCAACTGTTGTGTGTGTTGTGTACACACAGGTTAGTGAGTACACTGAGGTTTGGAGAATGGGGGTCAGACGAGATGAACTGCAGATTTCAGAGTTTGAGGGTGAGAGGTTGAGTGCAAGTATAGGTTTTATGTCAGTACACTGTTGTGGGGCTGATGTTAAATACAGTGAGTAGGTTATAATATGTCAGGTAGAAGTTTCAGTCAAGATGCACTAATGTGGCAATTGAGTTAATGTAGACAGTTGGGAGTATCAGTAAGTATTGGTTAAGTTAGGGTATCATTTAAACACTAAGTATTGGGTCAAGAAGGCAGATACTAAGGTTTTGGTTTTACCTTAAAGTTAAGCAAGGTATTACCTTGATACCAAAATTTATGAGTTATATATACTAGTAGTATCTAGTATAGCTAATATTAGCTAGGTATTAGCTAGTATACTTAGGACAAGACTAGTATACATTAAGATACCTTAGTACAACCTAGCAAACCTAGTGTGGCAAGGTATTGACCTAGTTAACCTAGTATGAGCCTAGAAGTGGCCTAGAAATATCACCACAAGTTAGTTATACATGTTTATCATTTCAAACAGTCTTTAATACTTATATTCCTATATCTAGGACTCTTGGACTTCAATTGAGCACTATTCACTGTTTCTTGCACCGGATACCAGGAGAGTACATTCTCTGATAGTTTTTATTATTTGATAATTACTATATTTTAAGTACTTAAAAATGTTACAACTGATTCTTGACACTATGGTACACGGACTGGTATATAGCTTGGATCTTCAGTCATGAGATATTATAATGGTTATAGTATTGACATCGTATACGATATTGATATTAGACATCGTACATGGTATTGTTATTGGACATTGATCGTGTATCGTAACGTGTCATGGTTGGATCTACTGTACTAGTTGGGACGGGAGAAATACTAGTAAGAGATGTGATCATATTCCTATTGTAAATTATAAAATATTTTTAGTATTAATCATACACCTCACGTATGATTACCCATGCCAATTATCTATCTTACAAGTTCCCAAGCCGATCACATATCGAAACTAGTATTTCAAACACTCAGAATATTTACAATTCTTCATATTCAGTTTCATAGATTACATTGCCTTGTATATGATATTGTAGTTCCTTTCTTCTTTATTTCATATATGCACTGGATATATCATATTGCTTATATTGCCTGTCCTCTTTACTATTTGCTAATGCATCAGCTTATTATTTTTTTATTATATATAGCATCCTCTATTTACTGTTTTATAGTCCTTGTCAATTAATTAAAACTGCTATTGGGTTGTACTTTGCTCCAATCCTGACTGGATATATTTTTTAGACAACGACTTAGAGGACTAGTGTCCGACATATTATGGACCACAGGAGGGAGTGACGACCATGGGCCCTGAAATTCATGAGTGATTACCGGAAGGACTAACCGGTGTCACTAGATACCTTAGTTTCATTACTTAGCTTTGGTACTGAATTTATCTCCAGCTCTTTAGATACATTGAGATATTATTACTCCTAGACTTATGTAGTATTGTGAGACTTAGTTAGTTGGATGATGGTATTATAGGCTATCTAGTATTATAATTTTGTGACTTCATTTGTTTACATATTATCGTGCCAATTTCTCCGAATAGAATATTGTGATTGAGTATTGATTATTATTATATCACCATATTGTCCTCGTATGGAGTTGAGATATCATTGACAGGTTCATTATATATTTATTATGAGATTGATTAGATAGTATTATGACCAAGACAACGTTCTACCATCGATGCTGCGACGTAAGCTGGACGTACCTACGTACCTACGTACTCGTGCCCTTATTCCGGATACGGGTCATGACAGTTGAGGTGTGCACATGGGGTATGGTAAGGAACATGAGTGCTATGTGGGGGTGTCTTAATTAGGAGAAAAAATAATTAACTCCTTCATGAAAGATTTTAAGTTTTTTGCCATGCTCTTGGAATTTATTCCATAGAGCTAAGCCCCGAAGGGGCTTAGCGACTCGGACTCAAACTCGGGCTCATGGACGCAAAGTGGCACTTTGTTGGCACACTTTGCTCGGTTATGTGCTCGTTGCATATGCGGGTGCTTGAGCAGAGCGCTGCGCGGTCATTCGTTGCCATGAGCGGCCATGCACAGCTATGCGCTGCTGAGCGCTGGGCTGCTGTGCTGCTGTGCTGAAAGCAAATTCAGATCTAATTTTGTAGGATTTTAATTAATTTTGTTCTTATCTCTTTGTAACTGACTATGTGGCCAGGTTCCTCTATAAATACTCTCCTTTGTTTCCCTTTTAGAGAGGGACATAAAATCTGAGAGAGAGAGAGAGAGAGAGAGAGAGAGATTTGGAAAGAGGCTGTTCTGTCGCAAGAGGAGTCTAGGAGATCGTGTGAGTCCAGGAGAGAGGTGGCGTGAGCGTTCTAGAAGTTCTTCGAGAACTTGATGGTTCCTGGGAGCAGATCACGGATAGGTTGAATCTTGATTTGAGCACAAGTGGTTTTAATCACCCCAGCAGGAGTTCTTTTGTGATATTTCTTCTTGTTCTCTTTGGTCGGTTCTATCTCATTGTAGAGTCTGCGAACGTAAAAAGAAGAAAACTTTTATTTCCTGTAGTAGTTTTCTTTTCTTGGTAGTCAGTTTGTATCCTGTTATTGGAGGTGTGCTTCTCTTCTTTGGAGTTGTGTATCACTTGAAGAGAGACTCTTGCGAGTTTCTGGTGAGCCAACTTCTCTATTGGTTTTGTGATTTGTTGGAATCGAGTTCCTCAGAGGGCAAACTTGTTTGTCAGAAGCTCTGTGTCTCAATGACAACTTGAGTTCTAGTAGAGAGCGTACTTTTGGGTCTCGCTTGAAGCTCTGCTATTGGCCCGTATTTTACCATCTTTGATCCGCCTCGGGACTAACATGGCATACATGAGATTGCCAATCGTTGAAGCATAGTGACTCTACTACATCTCCATATTTTCTACTTCTCTAGTAGGACACTGCTTTATCGTGAGCTTAAAGTGACCTGTTAGTGGAGTACCAACCGACTTTGCCTTTCCCATGTTGAATCTCTCCATACCTTCTTGACATACTTCTCCTACTTTGTTTTCCTATCACGAGCTATTTGCATGCCAAGAATCTTCTTTGTTGGCCCCGAGTCCTTCATAGATAAAGACTTTCTTAACTCATTTTTAGCTTCTTAACTCTTTTTTTATCCTTCCCCATGATCCACATGTCATCAACGTAGAGAAAGATAATAAAATAGTTTTCGTCATACCTCTTTATGTATAGATCCGAGGTCGTTCTTGCATAACCCTAATATGCTATGAAAGAGTCCAACTTCATGTACGATTATTGAGGTTCTTTCTTCAACCCATATAAAATCTTTTTCTAATAAGCATACCATATATTTTTGCCTCAAACTTTGAACCCTAGCTTGTTACTCGCGGTTCCAATTATCCGTATTTATAAGGATATTTTATTTTGTATCCATTATCTAGTATCCTTGTATTTTTCTTGTATTCAATACTAATATGGTATTATGTACCTGTATCTGATACTAGAGCCATGAATCTTGATATTGATTTCATGATAGTGTCTCAAGAGCTTACAAATATATTGTTTGTAAAGCAATCAACATGCCTAAAACTGATTAATTGGCTTATATAACCTAATTTGATATAATTATATATGGGAGACCACCCTTGACCCCTAGATAGACTAATGACAATGTCATAGTTTCGTACTAGGTCCCGCATATAGACATGCGTATCCTAGAAACCTAAAAATATGAATTTTTTTTTACTATCTAAGTAGTATACCGAATATATACAGTTCGAGGGCAGCTAATTAGCTAGCCAACAATTCAGACATGGCTATTCACTTGCCCATTGGGCAAGTGTGTTTCCTGTGTAAGGCCCTAATAGGGAGCATGTTATGGATTGGCAACACCCAATGGTCACCCTTGATTTTCTCTCTATCTTCTTTCTATTTAATTGTCAATTCTCTATCTTTCACTCTTTTCATACTCTCAAACTATCGTAGATTCCCTTCACTTCTCTCTTCTTCTTTGAGCCAACTTAGGATTTTCTTGGATTTCAAGGCAGTTGAGTTTTGATTCGATTTTCTTAGTTTATACTGTTATCGATTATATATATATATATATATATTTTATTTTTCTCTTAATTTCTATTGAACATTTAGTGTTGATTGTGGATTTTCGGCTTGGTTTATGGGTTTTATTTGGATTTGGGATAAATCTAGGATGTTAGGGTTGAAAGCATGGATTTTGATATGACACTTACATTTTGATCTCACACCTAGGTCCTGATATGTTGTAGGAACCCCTCCCTAACTTCCTTATTTGCTGGAAATCTATTTAGTGACGTTTTGACAAGCTTTGGACCCTCAGAAACCCTTCCAGACCTGTTGTATGCACTGTGAGATCAAAATGTTGCGAGAGTCCGAAAGGGTTTTTGAGGGTCCAAAGCTTGTCAAAACATCACTAAATAGATTTTCAGCAAATAGGGAAGTTAGAGAGGGGTTCATACAACATATCAGGACCTAGGTATGAGATCAAAATGCAAGTGTCATATCAAAATACATGCTTTCAACCCTAACATCCTAGATTTATCCCAAATCCAAATAAAACCCATAAACCAAGCCAAAAAAATCCACAATTAACACTAAATGTTTAATAGAAATTAAGAGAAAAATAAAAAATATATATATATATGATCAACAACAATATAAACTAAGAAAATCGAATCTAAACTCAACTGCCTTGAAATCCAAGAAAACCCTAAGTTGGCTCAAGGAAGAAGAGAGAAGTGAAGGGAATCTACGATGGTTTGACAACATATCGACAATATACCACCGGTGTAGTTTTTTGCTCCTAGCGTTGTCACTCCCCGTTCCCAAATATACGTATTTGGAGCGTATTATTTTTCTTGTTTGCATATTTAGTATATTGCATGAGACTAGACTCATTCTTTGTCTTATCTTGGTTCATGGTTTATTTGTTGAGATTGTTTTAATCATGGGTTCACCATGGTCTAAACCTCAAACCTCCATGTATATAAACCAAATCTCTTATTCTCTCTCTTTATTAATTTATTTTCTCTCTCTTAAGCTTTCTCCCTCTAAGTCTTAGGCAAGTAGACCTTGCATGAGAAATGGAAAAACCCTCCATATTATGGTTCATTATGTTTGTTATGAGTAGATCTACATTTGAAGTTTATAATTTTCATGGGTTTCATATATTTTTTGTGGTTTTGATCTACTAAAATATGGTATTTTAGAAAATTAGTCTTTGGGGTCGATGGAGCACTTTATTTCGAGCATTTTGGATTTTGGTTCACTTGATTCGAATTTAAAATAAAATTTTTATGGAGAAAACAAATTTTAATTTTTTGAGCTTTCCATCATGGCCGAACCTGTTGTTGGAGAAGACAAAATTTTCATGCGGCCTGCACTTTTTGTCACATAATGACAGCATGCGTCCATCTTGTAGGAAGCATGACCACTTATTTACACAAGTGTCCTTGAACTCCTTGTATTTTTATTCACTGAACGAATAAAAAATTTGTTAAGTCCAAAAGGCACCCATATGCGGTCGAGTGACCCGCGATTTATTGGACCCTTCAAAATTATAGAAAGGGTGGCACCAGTGGCTTATCGACTTGCACTACCTCCGACTTTCGCATAAGTATACAATGTCTTCCATGTTTCTCAAATAAGGAGATACGTGCATGACCCGATTCACGTAGTAAACTTCGATCAGCTTTAGTTGAGTGTCGACCTATCTTACTCTAAAGAACCTATTCTGATCGTGGACAGGAAAGAGAAGACCCTATGGAATTGATCAGTGGCTTTGGTCCGTGTATTATGGTAGAATCATGCAGAAAGAATCGACGTGAAAACTCGAGAAAGAGATGTAGAAGCAGTACCCTTCCTTATTCGATAACCTAGAGGTAGAACCTTTATTTCAAGTTTCGAGGACGAAACATTTTCTTAGTGGTATATTATATAGTTTTCCGCTCCTAGCGGTTCACTATATAAGGCTTGTGGCTCGATTGACTCAATCAAAATTGAGTATGAGAAAACTTTACGGCCGAATCGATCACAGACAATACAATAAACTTTTTTAATTGATGGATCGGCTTCTGTTGGAATGAATCCATAGTGTTTGTTAGATTTTTTTTTTGGTTGGCTTTTTTGGATTTTTGCTGCTTGGTTTTGATGAATTCATTTTCGATGATTGATTGTTTAGCCTATTTTCATCGATTGCATGCATTCATTCTAGAGAACTCTGAGAGAAAGGAAGATGGTAGTCTAACCAAATGTTGATGCCAATGTAGATAGATGCGTGACCGGAGCTCGAGCGAGCAAGCATTATTTTCTCTCGGCATTCTCTATTTGGTGAGCAGTTCTGTCCCTTCTTCTCTACTCCTCCATGCCAATAATCAATAAAGTTCTCTTGTAACCTTGCTAAGTCCAATGACCGATAAAGCCACTAATGCCACAAGTTTTATACCACTATTATAAATCAATGAATTACATTGATAAGAGGAAAGTTAAATTAACTAACACATGGAAGGATATAATCATTATGTCGTGGTTTTGTTCCATGACTTAGGGGTAAATGGGAGTCTGTGGACTACCAATCGAAACAGTGAATAAGTATGCTGAAATAAGAATGGTTAAATATGCATTGATGCTCTAAATGTTTCAATACCTTACACTTCTATTTATGCTTATCATATAGTTGTAAATGTATTGTATGGTCATGAAAAACTTGTGCACAAGTTAATAAATTTCTCGAACGGAATCTGGGGGCACTGGGGATCGTTCGGCCCGGAGGAAATAGAAGTACTTTGGTAGTGCCGGATATAAGCGAGACATTAATTGAGACTTGCTACCTGCTTTGAATGACGCATCACATGCCCATCAAAGTCCTATATGACATGTCCATTGTGGTACTACACCACAAATGACCCAGTGGAAATGAATTCATACTAACGATGTCTTATACATGGGCGGTAAGAACAATCCTGTACTTTATACAGGAACGACCATTGGCCGGTGTAAGATTACATATGCTGCAAAGATTATATGTTTCACTGCTTAAACTGTTGCCTATTAAAATGTTGCCTATTAGACTGTTGCCTATAAACTGATGCTTATAAACTGTTGCATATTAAACTGCTGCTTTAATTCAGAAGTGTTGGTTTAGGTGAGTAGGCCACTTCTGCTCACTAGTACAAGTTAAGTACTGACCCACGTCTCTGTGGGCAGCCCAGGTGACCAGAGTACCGTGGGCGTTCAAGGGAGATAAAGCTTTCGTTGCAGTCTTTTCAAGCTTCTTCCTATTTCAAAGTATTCAAAGAATTTTAGTTGCTATTTTCAAGTTTCCAAGAATGTAATAAAGGGGCATAATGTATGGGATAAGAACATTATTTCATGTTAGCCTATCACTCTTTTCTTTTATGCAAAATCTATGTAAGTCGTTTAGGCATTTCCATTTCAGTACTGAAAAAATTATACTTCGTTATAATGAATCAATAAAAAAAAATATTTTCTTCCTATACAAATGTGTGTTTCATAGTCTGCTGCTATGTTGTGGAACTGTTTACAATAGATTTTGACACATGTGCACGTTCTTGCCTTGTATAAGTGAAACCCAAGACTTGTACGACATCATGTCCTAGCGAGGACGAACGGTTCTGCGGAACCGAATGTGAGGACGAATCAGTTCTGCGAAACCGGAACGTGACAACCTAGCGGGCTCTTGAGCTCCCAGATCTTGTCAATATCATGTTCTGATTCCTCCTCTTTGTTTTATACTTAAATAATCGAATTCAATTCCTTTGATTCATCTTTGTTCACATCTGCATGGTTACTGTTCGATCAAAAGTCTCAGAGATTTCTTATTTTACGATCGGCTGGCTCAACGGTTATCTGAGCTGAGCTTGTACAACGGTTTGAATAGACACTGAGCAACTCAGGATGTTGAGCGGTCGTCTGAAATTCATTAAACTGCACCAACGACTGGGAGTCAGCCACGACGAGCATATTTAGTCCTAGTCGACTACTTGTGTCTGCAATAGACATGTCAATTGGGCTGGGCTGGTCCAACCCGGCATGAGTCCGGTCCGGAAAAAAAATGATCCATGTTCCGGCCCGAATAACCATGGACCCGGACCGGCCCAACCCAGTATACCGAGACGTGCCAGGCCTCATATCTCGGCCCATAAGAGAGGTCCGTCCCGGCCTGAGACCTGACCCGACCCGACCCGAGAAAATATTTAAGCATAGTTCTTTCTAAATATTTAAACTTATAGATAGATATAATCAAGTTAATTCGTCTTTCAGTTATATTTGCTCTACTTCATGAACAACTTTCATTTTTTGATCAAGTATTGATTACAACTTCTTCTAGTATGGTCTGTATGGTCCTGCAACCTTCTTAAACATAATGAAGAGCCTTTCAGTATTAACAATGGAAGACTTGGCCGGGCCTTCGGGTCTAAGTATAGATCACAAAATGACACCCTTTCAGTATTAACAATATTTAAACATAATGAAGAGCCTTTAACAATATAGACCATGCGTAACTTTCGATATAACAATATTTAAGCCTAACAATGGAAGGCCTGTATGGTCCTGCAACATTCAACTACCAAAGGTTACAATTTGGTATGTTTCTAACAACACTAAGTAGTAACTATATGCATACCAACTTTACACTACTTGTATTCATAAAAATAAAAAAAATAAAATTTTAGTTGTTCTTCAATCTCTCTTATATTACCTATATTAGCAGAGTAAGAACCGTGAATCCAGTTCGTCTAATTCAATGAACAGGCATGCCGGCCCACAGTTTATTTGATATAATTCAAAAAATGCTAAACAAGTTAGGCCAGCACTACTCATTAATAAAATTGGCTAAGAAAATAATTAGTTAGTTAGAAGTAGCTAAGTAAATTAGTTAATAATCAAAAGTAAGTAGTTAATGAAAATATTCAAAAAGATTAGTTAGTTGAGGATTATGAATTCTTTTTTTTTAAATCCCGACATAAAGTACGGGACTCGACGTAATGTTCGAAATTTTTGGATCAGTTATCCAACTGGGATCTTATATCTATCATCGATAACCACAAAAGTCATTCGAGTTGAGGATTAAGAAGTTATTAAGAAGTTAATTAAATTAAAGTTAATTAGAAATCGAGAATCTCTAGAAGATTCCAAATAAAGTATAGATTTTAATTTAAAGATGGTTAACACATGTTATAATCGTATATTTTAAAGTTAGTTAGGATGAATGGCATGAAGCACAAAAATTAGGAGCAAAATCTAATCTCTCAAAAATTTAGGGTTGCCATGCTATACTCATATATTTTGACAACACGGACACGTAAATCAATGTCGTTTGTAAATGTTAAGACTGTTTTAGTAAAATTTCACCAATTATGTTCTAAATTAGGAAAGTGGGTTCTACAAATTATATTAATTAGTAAATTACTACAAATGAATTTTTTTTACAAAAGCTCATAGATGTTAGGATCGAATAAAAATTTATAGAAGTTGAAAATATTTTAAGGTTTCAAGTTATGCCACAGACAAATTAGGCAATCTAGATTTGGTACAACTTATTATTAAACCTAGGTTAAAGATCCTTAAGCTGACTTAAATTCAAAGAAAAAAAAATCAAATACTAGATAGAAAATAGAATTTCTCACAAAATTTCACTTGAAAATTTGATTTGGTCAGGGTTGGGAGATACAAGCTTTGGAAGTCATGAGTCCCTCTTTGGAATTCGGCATAACAATTTATTATGGTTTTCTGGAAATAGTATATATATATATATATATATATATATATATATATATATATATATATATATATATATATATATATATATATATATATATATATATATAGTAAATGAGATATGAGGTACAGTGTTTATATTCCTACATGAATCATGTACATGTTGACCAATAAGAGTAGAGTGTACTACTGCACATTGGTGCACATGGAATATATGAGTCTATTTCTATTGATCCACATGTGCATGACTCATATAGGAATATGAACACTATGACTCATATTCCGTTTATATATATATATATATATATATATATATATATATATATATATATATGGTTGGTTGCTTGACTCCTGGTTGGCTAAGACTCAGGATTGGGCGATCGAGATTCTCTCGTGCCCAATCCTGCGGTTAGGTGAAGGCTACGAAGCTCGCTAGCTGGAGCCATGCACAAGTGGGCTTAACCATGCGGCTTGGTCTGTATGGGCCCACTACGCACACGTGTGGGTGAAGCCCCCTCCGTTGACAAGTGGGACTTACATGTTGGCGGTTGATTTAATTTTTTTTTTTCTTTTAAGGAAATTTGTTTTATTAATTTCAGAATAAGTTTTTTATTTATTTATTTTAATTCTTAAAATACCAAACAATATCAGAAATATATGTAGAAAACTACTTTTGGTTAAGTTTGGGGTTGTTTTATTTAGTATGTACCCATAGTAAATTCTAGAAGCTCTTTAGAAATTCATTTTAATTACTTTTAAATTCCCTAAATCGATTTTCTAAGTATTAAAAACAAGAAAATTCATCATAAATTTCTATAAAAATTATAGGATTTATATTGTGCCTAAACAATGCTATGGTTAGATTTTGGAATCATTATGATGTCATAGTTTCCTCCAGTAATTCTTACGATTTGCTGCTTATCAATTTTCTAGGGTTAAAATTTCTAATTAAATTCCAAAAATCCTCATAAATCTTAAAATGGTTAATAATCACTAACATGAGTTATTTTATGATTCTATGATACCATACCTAAGTTATATGCCTTTAATATTAGATACATGTCTAGGTACGTGGTCCTGGTAGCCCCAAGTCACACAACCAATTAACTTTATAAGGGGTTAGTGGACTTTACGGTTTCCAAAATCAAAATAAATTTAAAAACTTTTTCACATTTCTAATTAGAATTTCTAGTAAAACAAATGCCATATTGGATCCTCGTTAATCACATACTACAGTATTTACATGACACATTGGATGAAGGTCTTCTTCTCTACCGCAACTCTCTTCTTTCTCTTCATGCGTTCTCGGATTTAGACTGGGCTGGTAATAAATATGATTATTCTTCCACTACTTCATATCTTATTGGTCTTGGTTGGAATCTTATCTCATGGACCTCTAAGAAACAAAAAATCATTGCTCGCTCTTCCACCGAGGCTGAGTACCTTTCGGTTGCTACTAGTATTGTCGAACTTTTTTGCCATGTTCTCCAGTTGTCTATTGCTATAATATTAGCGTCATTCAGTTAAGCTCTAATCCAATTTTTATTCTCGGTTGAATCTTGTCGCCATTAATTAGCATTTTATCTAGTAGCAAGTTCAATTTAGTGTCCTTTGTGTGGCTCGTCTCTTATGCTGATCAGCATGAAAATATCCATACCAAGTTGTAGAAGCATAGAAAATATACATCCATGCGTCCAACTACCATGTACCCCAAAGTAAAGCTCAGAAAAGATCGGACCGCAGAATCATCCTGCGGTCCCAGACTCCATGCGTTTCATGCGTCTCTGGCCCCATGCATCCTAGACTCCATAAGTTCCACGCGTCTCTGACCCCATGCGTCCCAGACTCCATGCGTTTCATGCGTCTATGGCCCCATGCATCCCAGACTCTATGTGTTCCATGTGTCTCGGACCCCATGCGTCCCAAGCTCCAGGAATTTCGTGCGTCTCTGGCCTCATGAGTCCCAGACTCCATGCGTCCCATGAGTGTCTGGCCACATGTGTTTCAGACTCCATGAAGACCAAATCTTGCTGTTACGACATGAGTGATTCTCTCCAACCAACTGCGGACCATGTGTCAAGCTGACCAAGTCACGCCAACAAAGGACGAGAACTACCCAGATCTTCAGCAACAGAAATCCCAACAAGCGCCCACGTGACAGCCTGGCCCATTCACGGTTACAGCTGCACCCTGTTAAGGAGGCACACATGGCATTCTCTAGCATCCATGCGGCCCAACATATGTGTGTCCAGGGATGACTATATATATCCGGGTGGCTTGGGCAAACACGGGGGACGGACACACATGGATCACCAACATAGAGAAAGAACATACAGAGACGAGCAAAGAGAGAACATAAACTTCTTCACCCTGCATCGGATCGTCAATGGAGCAAAAGAGTCGCTGCACTTCTCAACCTCCATCGTCACACCCTAGATCAAAATATTGTATTTAGATAATTTTGTTTAGGATTCTTTGTACTCTTTTTTGTTCCTTAAATACAAAGTTTGAAAGAACAAATTTAATGGTGAACACAAGTCATTACCTTATTCTCAATTTTAGTCATTAAAGGTTTATGACCTCTCTATTCGTGGCCTATCTTAATGGGACATATTGTTGGAGTGGGTGGGGTTCCCAACCTATATAGAGAATACTCCAGAATGCAACGAACGTCATCTGTTTGTCAGAGAAGCTTGGAGAGGCGACGAGAACCATTCGAGAAGTCCGACAAGCTCGGGAGCAACGAACATGAGAATGAGGTGCTACTGTAAACAGGCCTACTGAGTTCGGACCGAACTCGGTCCCCCAGGCCGAGTTTGGGCCTAACTCGGTCAGGGTGCGCCAGAAGCTCCAAAAAGCTGATGTATTCGTTTACTCGCAAACACCGACTCAGGCCGAATTCGGTCCGAGTTCGGTCGACAAGTTGAACGAAAATTTTGAGGTATTTTATACACCGTTGGATCGTAGCATATGATTCAGGTTGGTTTCAGGATTAGGGAGTATAAGTTAGGTTTTTTCTAACCCTAAAACAAGCAACAAGGGGAAAAAAGGAGGCAAGAGTACCATTGCAACTTTGGGAAGGAGAAAGAAGGATTGGAGGCCGTTTCAGAGGAGGAGATCAATTTTGGATTTTTTTTTTATTGTCTTATATCTTCTTGGTGTAATTTATTTTCTATTCCGAAGCGTTGTGATGATCCATGTTGGATCGGGAGAAGCATGTAGAGGGTGTATTCTCTTTATTCCATTAATGGAGGTTCTTCATGGTTAGACTCTGATCGTCCCGTATTTTTTTTCATCTGGGTTTTTATGTAAAAGTCTTTGTGTCTGCGATTTGTGTTTGACATTTTTGGTATGTGCATTTTGCTCGATTCTCTCACAGGTACTCTCTAGTTTGGAGAAGTTTCAGTGCTTCTTTCCCAACAAAGTGGTAAAAGAGCCAGATTTTGGAATTTCAGAAGGGTGTCAGGAATTGACAGGCAAATCAGGGAGAAAAGATCGATGTGAAGCTGGTGCATATAGTGAACCTGAACAGTACCAACTATCATTATTGGCGGAGCAAGATAAAAGACTTTATGTATGTCAAGAAGCTGTATCTGCCCGTATTTGCTTCCGAGCGGCCAGTTGATAAATTCGAGGAGGACTGGAATTTTGAGCACATACATATGTTCGGGTATATCAGGAAGTTTGTTGATGAGAATGTGTGTAACCATATTGCCAACATTGAGCATGCGAAGACATTGTGGAATAAGATAGAATCTATGTATGCTAAGAAGACCGGGGTGAATAAATTATTCCTGATCCGGATGATGATGGGTCTGCGGTACAAAGATTGTGCCTCCATAACGGAATATTTGAGTGAGTTCTAGGGCGTGGTTGACCAGCTATCCTCGATAGAATCAATTTCAATGATGAGGTTTAGGGACTACGTCTGCTGTGTACACTGCCAAACTCGTGAGAGATCGTACGAGTGTCTATGATCACTTCTACTCCGGAAGGCGTGGTCAGTCTGGAGTTTGCCAAGAGCGGATTACTGAATGAAGAGATGCAGAGACATTCTCTGTCACGCCCCAATTTTGAAGAACTTAAAGTAGCCATAGACGTGATATCGTACAAGCCTAGATTGTACTTGTACAAGACAAGAAGATATACAAGACATGATATATCTCAGAAACAACGATATTTGTCACGCCCCAGTCCCAAAATACGTAGGACTAGGAACACGTAAGCATGCCAGCCGCATGGATATGGCAACTCCAATATATGGAAACCAAATCCACACGTACGCTGTAATATGAATATCAAATCCACAAGTGGTATAAAATGTAATACAAGTCACATGGTAAAATCTAAATCTCATCCACCAAAATCATATAAAAATAAATATCCAATATCTATGGAACTAGATCTCAATATAAGTACCTTAAGGATGATAGTTGGGTGGAAACAAATCTACTACCAACTCGAATATAAGAGCAAATATAACATAAGTACAACACAATCAAACCTAATATAAGAATACCAGCTATCAATCATGGCTCGAAGAGAAGACATCCACGAAGCATATAGAACCATCCAAATCTGTGCTCCTGCAAAATACTCAAGAACAGATACACCTGGCAGGGGACCAGGTCCTCAGAGGGACATAACAAGGATACTTAAACACATGCCAATAAAGTACTGAAATAAATATCCAATGGGTCGCCTAACCATCTATGTGAATGCAGTTTGAGAACAACTTTCTAACAAGTGAGCTATCTGGCTGAGAACTGGGATTGGCATGACTCTCTCGGAGAACCAGGGGCCTCAAAGGCATGTCGTCTTTTGAACGGCAGAGGCCCGCCAAGTAGTAAAGGGGTCATCACCGCCCGTATCTCCAGCGGAGCTTCCGGGTTACAGAAGAAAAAGTGTAAAGGAGCTCAAATGCGGTACTTGTTGTTCTCCCCACCCTATGCTCTAAGCATGTCACATCCATGACACGATTTGGTTCATAGCCTATTCTTAGTACCCTAGCCCAATCTTGCGACCAAACAAGGACAAGGATGGGACCACCGTACTACAATAGGCTATGTCCCTAGACCTCTAATAACTGCCAAGTCTACTAGCATGCAAAGTTTCTAACAGCAGTTATTCCTAACGCACGGCTCACACGTACAGGAGGCCAACCCTGCACGCCAGTCCGTGATCTATATGAGACTCACAACTCGTGTAACAACTGTGTCACGGCCGATGAACCTAAAGATGCTACATGATGATGGGGTAGTCTCATAAACAAGGTCAATGCAAATACATAAATAAAAATATACCGCGACGACACCGTCGCGCGCATTTTATATAACAGTTAAAATATATGAAAAGACAGAAAATAAAGATGTATGCAACATATGGAATATAAATAACAGTACAATGGCAAGGTATACTTGCCTGGCAAGGAAGCTGCAATGTACCAATAACCTGCTCCAGAAATCGCGCAGAACAAATCCAATATCCTATGTACACATAAATATAATACAATAGAATCATTAGTCTTTACACTAGCACATACACAACCATATTTATACTGGACTCAGGGGGTATACTAGGGGTAACACTAGTCATCTAACACGGTCAATTACGCGTTGAATTACGCGGGTGTCGCATCTTCAAGTACTGTACGAAATCAGTCAGTCAACTGACAGGTGTCTACGCCAGTACGTTAATGTACGCAAGGCAGACAAATTCACAAGTTCTTAGGGTCAACATGGTCAAGGTAAGTATGGGATAGTCCACGGTGTCCTAGGGTCGTACAGTCTGAATATTTAGTCATAATTATCAATTAGCATTTACTTACATATATATTCATATAACTATAAAATAATATAACCATCAATTTATTTACATAATTATTGGAATATATATAGTAATTACGTACATAAATATATATACCAAACTGAATAATATTTGCGTACATGTAAATGTACGAACACGCGTTGGGTTCTCCGACTCAGGGTCTGATGTAAACTAACCGTGGTGGCTAAATACTAACGTCCTACTGGAACACTGTCAGAGAATGTACTCGCCTGGGGTCCTGCTGCTGGTATGAATCAGAGCCCAAGTCACAGTCCAAATAGCCTATGTATTACAAATTTATCACGTCAAAAGATAATTTATTTTAATTTATTTAACTCTGGAATAATTACTCTAAAATCATATTTTAATCTTATTATTCTAATTTTTATGTTAATTCCTAAATTTTGTCCAAAGAAGCTGAATTTTATCAACTCGAGACTCATGGCACGCAAATCGAGGCAATCTGTTGACCGAAAAGTCAACCAACACAAACTCAAATTTCATGCATGATTTCCTATAGATTTCAGTGTCAAAAACATGTTGGAATTTACGGCTCGTCCAAATTCAAATTTGTTTGGGAATTATGGCATATACAAATTTTGTATTGTGCACCGATGGTTAAATTCTAACCTAGAAGTTCTACAGAATTAACAGTATATAAATACTTCGAATTAAATTCTGGGAAAAATATATATCGATGATCTCCACATTAGATTTCCGAAACTTTAAACGGTTCGTGATTCTGATTCCTGGTTCTCCCGGAATCGCGAAAACTTCGAAACACATCTATTTTCGGACATGATGTGCTCTACGAATTTTCTAGAATTTAATATTAATAATTTCGAAAAAAAATTTATATAATCAGAAAGCTAACCTCAATATCTTTCTAACGCAATAAACTAGGCCTCGTTTGGAGTCCGGAGCTATGCGCAATGGCTTCTGGAAGATGAAGGAACCCTAGATGACAATTCTCCAAAAATCGGCTGAAGAAAAATCCTAGAAATTAATATCTAAACTATTATATATATAGAGGAGAGAGAGAGTGCAGCCGCGGCTCACACCGCGCCACGTGGCTGCAATCCAGGGCTGCCCGCTCAGATCGGACGGTCATGCACTTACGCGGCTCGGCTCAGCTGAGTTCGAGTCGAACTCTGACTCGGCTCGGCTCGCACCCACTCTGCGGTCACTGACAGGCGGGCCCGGCACTGTTCACTGCTAGAGGCTGACAGGTGGGCCCCCTGTTTGCTGACTGGGCAGAATTAATTACTTTTTGGGTTTTCTTTTTCAGAAATTAGTTTTTAATTCAGTTTTTCATAATTAACTCAAAATAAATGCTAAAAATAATCAGAAAATTCCCAAAAAATTATAGAAAATATATTTTATTATTTAGAACCTAAAATAAAATTTTGGGATATTTTTAATTAAGTTTGAACATAAAATAAATTCTTCAAAGTCCTAGAAAATTAGTGTTACTAGTTTTTAATTAACTAAAAATTATGGAAAAATCCCAATAATCTAAAATAGCCTAAAAATAATTCTAAATAAATATTTATATAAGTAAATATACTAGAAAAAAATTATTTTCTAATTAACTAAGAGAATGCTCTAAATAACTTCAACATCTATAATAAATATATGTATATAAAATATACACAAAATACCTATTTTGGGTGAAAGAGTTTACAATCTACCCAACTTAAAACAATTTCGTCCTCGAAATTAAAATAAGGCATAATTTGTTAAATCCTTCACATTCGTACATAAGGTACGTCAATCGCAATCTCTTCCAAAAATTTAAATAACAAAATCTATTCAAATCTATCGCGATCACTTCAAAATTAAGATAACCACTGTTTAAATCAAAATTCAACCTGTCGTAATTTTTTCTCGGTTTTTAAATAATCAACATCCAAATCTAACTCAAGTCTATATGACATCCCACATCAAAATTTATATCACAATTTCCAACTATCATAATCTCCTCTAGACTTTGAACAATAAACAATTCTAATCAAATTTATTCCTATTCTCAATTTAAGATTTTTGTACTCTTCAAATATTTAAACTCAATTTACATCCTCAATATTTCAAATAGGTGACCCAACAATCAAAATTGAACTTTTAATTCAAATCATCAAATTATAAAATTTAAATCTAATTCACCAATTGTTCAAGTCTAAAATTCTATATTTATCCTCAAAATTTAAATCGATGATTCATCCTTCAATATTCAAAATTTAAATCATGTGCTCAAAGTATAAATATTTGGTCCGCAATATCAAGATTTTAAAATTCGTTAAATCCTCATTATCTTAATCCTTCTTTTAAAAATTTTCAAAATTAAAATGACTTGAATCTCCCAATCTAATCTTACTTGATCACAATCTAAAAGAAATTCCTCTCAAGTTGACAATGCACTGCTGCCCAACTTAGAATTTACCCCTCTATCACAGAAGGCTTTATACTTTAAGAAAAATATTCCTTAATTTATTTACTCATGTCATTCAATCCTCAAAACTTCAACGCCGATTATATCATATATGATATGTCCTTAATTACAAAAGAATAATCCTCAAGTATGTGATCGGCCTACGGGGTATATCTAGTACTCTCTGTGTATCAAACTTATACCAAGCACGAGGTTTTGTCTTTCCGAAATAAGGGAAGACAGAGATCAATAATAAAGAGTTCAAGGGCGAGGTAATAGAATAGAAGTATCGGGATCAAGGCGTTTAAAGAATTCAAATAGGAATTGTTAAAGCAGTTGTGGATTGAAATCCTATTTTGGTAATTCTTTGTTCGCATGCTCGTATTAGTACAGTCATGTAACCGATATGATATGTCAGACATGTCTAGGGCAAGTGTATTCGTCTACTAATCACTACATATTTCAATCCACGTAAAGTAGTATTACGAGGGGCAAACCAAGCGCACTAAGGTTAGCTAGACCCTAATACACTGATTCTGAAATGTATTATTGTAGCGCTCCAATAATACATGTGTCATGATCAAGCTCGATAAAGAATAAGCTTGCAAAAACTAGGCTATAATAGCAGCATAATTCGAGGTAGCACAGAAAATATAACGCTGGATTATGATGAGAGAAGTTGCAAAATAATTCAAGTTTGCAAAAATAAAAACAACATAAGCAATAATAATAAAAGACTCTACAATCTCTACAGTTATCATACAACCTCCTTGTCTAAGTCTCTAGTCGTCCAAATAGGGCATGGACCTCTAAATTCTACCGTCTGAATAAACGTTGTCGTCTAATGCTAGCATACAATTAATGTTATTCAGTTACACTACCTCGATGGGTCAAGTGGACTATGTGATACTAGGTTGTGAGACATACTACCCAACTTAAAAGAATTAAACTAGTATTGTGACAGTCTTAAGAGGATCCTACAAAAAAAAAAACCTTGCACATGTACATAGAACATAAACTCTTATTAGGGTATATGAGGAAAGATTTTGGTACTTATTATGGTCTCCTATTGCATTATATAGGTAAGGGTCACCTTAAGTCTTAATCATAGTGCTCATAGAACATGTGTCAATCATAGGGATAGAAGAGTTACTAGCCGTTAAGGGGAAAGGGATCTAACTTGTATCGAGGTAGGGGTACAAATTATGTGGTCTACAACTAGGGGTAATCATCACAATCTATTTGAATAACTCAACTATCAGGTTCTAACTACAAGGTACATAATTCAAAATTCAAGATTACAACTATGACTATAGCAAACTATATATCCTATCGTAGAGTATAATCACTTGGTCTATGATTATAGGTGGCAGGTGGCACGAGTTTTAAAAGATGAAGAAGAGAAAACATGATTAGTCGTCGCACAAATAGCGAGTGCTAGGGTTTCAGAGGAACAATTATATGAAATTAAATGGAGGACTCTAGATAGCATCATGGTTTTCCAAGGGAAAGGGGTATGCTAGTCTCTGTGTTTGAGGTATGATTAGGTAAATATTCTATGCATTGCTCTTGGCTTTCTAAGGTACTGTCTGCTTATCTCAAGACAAGAATCTAAATTTATAGCTCTCCAATACTTATCTAACTGTGAAGGTTAAGTTCAGTCCTAATATTCAATTTTGATTTTCTATTGGTTCCTCAATGCTAGTGGCAAACATTATGGTAAAACTTCTAGCTAACTCTAGTAGTGTCTATACTACTCTCAAGCGTTCATAATACATCAAGGGGTAATGGTAAACCAATCTAAAGATAAGGAATTCTAGGGTTCACTAGATATTCTAAACTTAGTGGTGTGTCTATATTCTCGTTGTATTCTTAATAGGTGTGCTACTCTAATTATCATCTAACAATAGGAACTTCTATATTCTAGGAGAAGGCTATACTTAAAGAACTATTAGGGAAGCACATGAATCAAGCATGATGCAATTGTTCAAATAGAACAGATAGGAGGAAGATGAATCATAGTCAATATGGATGAGATCCTATACTCTAGTCCTAGGTGCAGGCTTGTTCGGTACAGTAACGTAACCGAGACAATATACTCTCGACCTGCATGGGCCACCACTAAAAACATGTCACGCCCCAGTCCCAAAATACGTAGGACTAGGAACACGTAAGCATGCCAGCCGCATGGATATGGCAACTCCAATATATGGAAACCAAATCCACACGTACGCTGTAATATGAATATCAAATCCACAAGTGGTATAAAATGTAATACAAGTCACAGGGTAAAATCTAAATCTCATCCACCAAAATCATATAAAAATAAATATCCAATATCTATGGAACTAGATCTCAATATAAGTACCTTAAGGATGATAGTTGGGTGGAAACAAATCCACTACCAACTCGAATATAAGAGCAAATACAATATAAGTACAACACAATCAAATCTAATATAAGAATACCAGCTATCAATCATGGCCCGAAGAGAAGACATCCACGAAGCATATAGAACCATCCAAATCTGTGCTCCTGTAAAATACTCAAGAACAGATACACCTGGCAGGGGACCAGGTCCTCAGAGGGACATAACAAGGATACTTAAACACATGCCAATAAAGTACTGAAATAAATATCCAATGGGTCGCCTAACCATCTATGTGAATGCAGTTTGAGAACAACTTTCTAACAAGTGAGCTATCTGGCTGAGAACTGGGATTGGCATGACTCTCTCGGAGAACCAGGGGCCTCAAAGGCATGTCGTCTTTTGAACGGCAGAGGTCCGCCAAGTAGTAAAGGGGTCATCACCGCCCGTATCTCCAGCGGAGCTTCCGGGTTACAGAAGGAAAAGTGTAAAGGAGCTCAAATGCGGTACTTGTTGTTCTCCCCACCCTATGCTCTAAGCATGTCACATCCATGACACGATTTGGTTCATAGCCTATTCTTAGTACCCTAGCCCAATCTTGCGACCAAACAAGGACAAGGATGGGACCACCGTACTACAATAGACTATGTCCCTAGACCTCTAATAACTGCCAAGTCTACTAGCATGCAAAGTTTCTAACAGCAGTTATTCCTAACGCACGGCTCACACGTACAGGAGGCCAACCCTGCACGCCAGTCCGTGATCTATATGAGACTCACAACTCGTGTAACAACTGTGTCACGGCCGATGAACCTAAAGATGCTACATGATGATGGGGTAGTCTCATAAACAAGGTCAATGCAAATACATAAATAAAAATATACCGCGACGACACCGTCGCGCGCATTTTATATAACAGTTAAAATATATGAAAAAACAGAAAATAAAGATGTATGCAACATATGGAATATAAATAACAGTACAATAGCAAGGTATACTTGCCTGGCAAGGAAGCTGCAATGTACCAATAATCTGCTCCAGAAATCGCGCAGAACAAATCCAATATCCTATGTACACATAAATATAATACAATAGAATTATTAGTCTTTACACTAGCACATACACAACCACATTTATACTGGACTCAGGGGGTATACTAGGGGTAACACTAGTCATCTAACACGGTCAATTACGCGTTGAATTACGCGGGTGTCGCATCTTCAAGTACTGTACGAAATCAGTCAGTCAACTGACAGGTGTCTATGCCAGTACGTTAATGTACGCAAGGCGGACAAATTCACAAGTTCTTAGGGTCAACATGGTCAAGGTAAGTATGGGATAGTCCACGGTGTCCTAGGGTCGTACAGTCTGAATATTTAGTCATAATTATCAATTAGCATTTACTTACATATATATTCATATAACTATATAATAATATAACCATTAATTTATTTACATAATTATTGGAATATATATAGTAATTACGTACATAAATATATATACCAAACTGAATAATATTTGCGTACATGTAAATGTACGAACACGCGTTGGGTTCTCCGACTCAGGGTCTGATGTAAACTAACCGTGGTGGCTAAATACTAACGTCCTACTGGAACACTATCAGAGAATGTACTCGCCTGGGGTCCTGCTGCTGGTATGAATCAGAGCCCAAGTCACAGTCCAAATAGCCTATGTATTACAAATTTATCACGTCAAAAGATAATTTATTTTAATTTATTTAACTCTGGAATAATTACTCTAAAATTATATTTTAATCTTATTATTCTAATTTTTATGTTAATTCCTAAATTTTGTCCAAAGAAGCTGAATTTTATCAACTCGAGACTCATGGCACGCAAATCGAGGCGATCTGTTGACCGAAAAGTCAACCAACACAAACTCAACTTTCATGCATGATTTCCTGTAGATTTCAGCATCAAAAACATGCTAGAATTTACTGCTCGTCCGAATTCAAATTCGTTTGGGAATTATGGCACATACAAATTTTGTATTGTGCACCGATGGTTAAATTCTAATTAACAGTATGTAAATACTTCGAATTAAATTCTGGGAAAAATATATGTCGATGATCTCCATATTAGATTTCCGAAACTTTAAACGTTTCGTAATTCTGATTCCTGGTTCTCCCGAAATCGCAAAAATATCAAAACACATCTATTTTCGGACATGATGTGCTCTACGAATTTTCCAGAATTTAATATTAATAATTTCGAAAAAAATTTATATAATCAGAAATCTAACCTCAATATCTTTCTAACGCAAGAAATTAGGCCTCGTTTGGAGTCCGGAGCTATGCGCAATGGCTTCTGGAAGATGAAGGAACCCTAGATGACAATTCTCCAAAAATCGGCTGAAGAAAAACTCTAGAAATTAATATCTAAACTATTATATATATAGAGGAGAGAGAGAGTGCAGCCGCGGCTCACACCGCACCACGTGGCAGCAATCCAGGGCTGCCCGCTCAGATCGGACGGTCATGCACTTACGCGGCTCGGCTCAGCTGAGTCCGAGTCGAACTCTGACTCGGCTCGGCTCGAGGTCGGCTCGGCTCGGCTCGCACCCACTCTGCGGTCACTGACAGGCGGGCCCGGCACTGTTCACTGCTGGAGGCTGACAGGTGGGCCCCCTGTTTGCTGACTGGGCAGAATTAATTACTTTTTGGGTTTTCTTTTTCAGAAATTAGTTTTTAATTCAGTTTTTCATAATTAACTCAAAATAAATGCTAAAAATAATCAAAAAATTCTCAAAAAATTCTAGAAAATATAATTTATTATTAAGAACCTAAAATAAAATTTTGGGATATTTTTAATTAAGTTTGAACATAAAATAAATTCTTCAAAGTCCTAGAAAATTAGTGTTACTAGTTTTTAATTAACTAAAAATTATGGAAAAATCCCAATAATCTAAAATAGCCTAAAAATAATTCTAAATAAATATTTATATAAGTAAATATACTAGAAAAAAATTATTTTCTAATTAACTAAGAGAATGCTCTAAATTACTTCAACATCTATAATAAATATATGTATATAAAATATACACAAAATACCTATTTTGGGTGAGGGAGTTTACAATATTGCAGCAAAATTAAGTAGAAAAACTAAAGACAATGAATATAATAAAAAGCTTCTCTTTATTGATAATGATAATTGAGTACGTGAATTACAAAAGATTTACAAAGCTCTCAAATACAACAGATACTTGGCTAATTGGCTTATATTGATATTTGCCATCTTGGCTTACAATCACACTGATACAACTGAATTATATTGTTCCATACATTATTTCTCCAATGGAAGAAGAGATTCTGTTCGCCCCGACAATGCTTTGATGTATCAAAACTGTTCCAGTCACTCCCCAATGCCGAGTATCTAGGGATGCCTACAAACGTGGGTCAGTACATATCGCGTACTAGTGAGCAAAAACTAGCCTACTTGCCTAAACCGATACTAAGTATTCATGTAAAAAGTATGCATATTAACTTAGTAGTCTTTCTATTAGGAACTAGGTTCATTTCAATTGTCAGAGTATTCAGTAGCATAATGAAACATACTTTGGAAGCAACAATATACATTGAATATATATAAAATATATACATATCGCTTAACATCGATTCTTACCAACAACCCACTCGTCGTATCCCTGCAAAACAAGGATTAGCCACAACATAAATAATACGAATCATTCTTACAGAGATAATGTTTATCATGCACAAATATTCTCTTTACTATGCAGCCTAACTACATGAGGGTCATTGGCGATATACTTTCGCACCATGAGTGACATGCCATATAGGACTTTGAAGGGCGTACGAAGCGTCATTCATGAGGTTGCAATCCCCAATAAATATCTCGTTTATACCCAGTGTTACCAAAGCACTATATTTCCTCCTAGGCCGAACGATCCCAGTGCTCCGGTGTATCTCGTTCGAGAAAACTTACCAAACCTTGTGCAAAAGTTGTCCCTGACCATGCAATGACTATGTAAATAAAATTTAAATATAAATTGTATGGTAAAGAAATGTAAGTAAAGCCTCGTATTGTTTATGCTTCTCATTTTGTTTATTCTCATATCAGTTGGTGACCCGTGGGTCCCAACTTACAAAACTTCTCGTGGCCCGGTGGTACCAAACCACAATTATGCTGGCATATGAAGCATTTCCTTCGTAGTTACTGTGCATTGATGCACTTATACATATACAGAGGTTCAATGTTCCATTTTCAGTGTTACCAACATGTGAAATAGATTGCATAATAATACTTCTTTCTCATGGCAGACTTACTTTATAGCATTCTTGTATCAATAGTACTAGCAGTTCGTTATTCATGTGTTTCATTAATTACAACATCATTGAACATAAGGCATCATTATTATTGTATGGACTAGAGCAGCATATAGTTATGACATACAACAAAGCAATACTAGCATTCATTTTATTAGGGCATGAAGGAGTTGAGGAGAAGGGACAAATCCACTCACTTATATAAATATTATTTTCATGCAAAGATCCCACATTCGCCTATGATCCCTCAAGAATGATCCGACGCGATGAACGATCTTCTAACATGGCATAATCATACATTTGAACCACTTCGCATAAGATATCCCATTCGGCCAAGTTAAGCAATACAATATCATCACACCAAGCATCTCGATTTCTCGTACCACTTGTATTCTATCGATCTGATCCATCTATAATTCCAGCGTAATACCTTTTCGTGTTGCGGGATATTTAGGCTCATTGTATGGATCATTCAATGAGGGTAACAAAGTGGTCAAATATTCTCGATTGAGGAAACACTTTCGAACAATAACGAAAGCAAAACAGAACGATCAAAGATGTAAATTCGATAATCACATAAGCAACTTTGAATATTCGTAGAAGGCAACTTTGAATATGCACTGAGGTGACTGTGACTAATCGCGGAATAGACTGAATAGTCAATAGCGCAACTTTGATTATCTGCAGAGGCATCATTGGGTAATCGTGGAAGCAACTTTTGATTTAGAATTTGCCTAGTCCAAGGACGCATAAACCTAGCTCTCATACCAATTTATCATGCCCCAATTTTGAAGAACCAAAAGTAGCTACGGACGTGATATCGTACAAGCCTAGATTACACTTGTACAGGGCAAGAAGATAGATAAGGTAAGGTATATCTCAGAAACAACGACACCACAGTAAAATTAAGGAGACAAATTGAAGTCCCAATGAATACAATGAAAAGTTTCTCTTTATTGATAATGATAATTGAGTACATGGTTTACAAAATTTTTACAAAGCTCTCAAATACAACTGATACTTAGACAATTAGCTTACATTAATATTTGTCGTCTTGGTTTATAATCTCACTGATACAACTAAATTACATTGTTCCATACATATTATGCCATTTATAACAGAAGATGCCTCTAATGGAAGAAGAGCTTCTGGTCGCCCCAACAATACTTTGATGCCTCAGAACCGTTCCAGTCACTCCCCAATGCCGAGTACCTGCGGATGCCCACAAACGTGGGTCAGTATATATTGCGTACTGGTGAGCAAAAACTAGCCCACTCGCCTAAACCGACACTAAGTATTCATGTGAAAAGCAAGCATATTAACTTGGTGATCTTTCTATTAGGAACTAGGTTCATTTCAATGATCACAGTATTCAGCAGTATAATAAAACATACTTTGGAAGCAGCAATATACATTGAATATATATAAAATATATACATATCGCTTAACAATAATTCTTACCAATACTCTCTCATCGTATCCCTGCAAAACAAGGATTAGCCACAACATAAATAATACGAATCATTCTTGCAGGGATAATGTTAATCCTGCACAAATAATCTCGTTAGTATGCAGCCTAACTACACGAGGGTCATTGGTGATATATTTTTGCACCACGAGGGACACACCATACTTCGAAGGGTGTAAGAAGCACCATTCATGAGGTTGCGATCCCCAATGAATGTCTCATTTATACCCATTGCTACCAAAGTACTATATTTTCTCCTAGGCCGAACGATTTCGATGTCCTGGTGTATTTCGTTCAAGAAAACTTACCAAACCTTGGGCACAAGTTGTCTTTGACCATGCAACGACTATGCAAATAAAATCTAAGCATAAATTGTATAGTAAAGAAATTTAAGTGAAGCCTCGCATTATTGATCATTCTTGTTTTGTTCATTCTCATATCGGTTAGTGACCCGTAAGTCCCAACTTACAGAACTTCTTGTGGCCCGATGGTACCAAATCATAATTATGCTCGCATATGAAGCATTTTCTTCAAAGATACTGTGCACTGATGCACTTATACATGTATAAAGGTTCAATGTTCCATTCTCAGTGTTACCAACATGTAAAGTAGATTGCATAATAATACTTCTTTCTCATGGCAGACTTACTTTATAGCATTCTTGTATAAATAGTACTAGCAGTTCGTCATTCATGTGTTTCATTAATTATAGCAGCATTAAACATAAGGCATCATTATTATTGTGTGGACTATAGCATCATATAGTTATGACATACAATAAAGTAATACTAGCATTCATTTTATTAGGGCATGAAGGAGTAGAGGAGAATGGACAGATCCACTCACTTATATAAATATTGTTTCCATGCCACGATCTAACATTCGCCTATGATCCCTCAAGAATGATCCGACGCGATGCACGGTCTTCTAACTTGGCATAATCATATATTCGAACCATATCGCATAAGATATCCCATCCGGCCAAGTTAAGCAAAATAATATTATCACACAAAGCAGCTCAATTTTTCGTACCAATTGTATTCTATCGGTCTGATCCATCTATAATTCTTGCGTAATACCTTTCCTCGGAGCAAGGTATTACATTCTCAGCGTACTTCATCCACATCCCATTCAGAGGCGCTTATTTAAGAGATCTGCAAAAGGGGTAAAAGCAGGAATCTAGGCGATGGCAGAGACAAAAATAGAGGAAGGTCCAAGGATCGGTACGAGGACTCGAAGTGTTACCATTATGGCAAGAACGGCCACATCAAGCGAAACTATTTCACTTGGAAGAGAGAGAAGAAGGGCGACAAGGCACTACCAAAATATGATAAAATAGCGACATTTTTAGCGTCGTCGTCATAAAACATCGCTAATGTTAAATATGTTAGTGACTCCAAAAATAAATGTTGCTATACGTCATTATTGGCGACACATAACGACATTTAGCGATTCTCATTACTTTTTTTTAAAGAATAGTCGTTATACACTTCTTTAACGTAACTAAACGTCACTAATTTTTTTGATTTAGCGATATTTGGCAATATTTTTACCGATTTTGCTTATTTTTTAATTAGCGACATTTTAACGACGTCTTTAACATCGTAATTTTTTTTCAATTAATGACGTTTAGCGTCGTTCAATTTAGACGTCGCAAAAAAGTTAATATAGGATTTTGAGTTTTTTATTTTCTTCCATTCTCTCAATCTTCGCCTCTCCTTACTGTACCCCTCGCCCCCCCGATGACCCCGACCCCTCTCGACTCAAACGACTCCCCTCGCCCCTGCCGAGATGACCCCAAACCCTCTTGACTCCGGCAACCCACAATGGCCCCCTATCTCGGCGCCCCTCAGCCTCGATGACTCCCTCGCCCCCCTGTCCCAGCGCCTCTCTGCTACGACAACCCCTTTCAGTCCCCCTCGGCCTCGAAGATACCCCTCCTCGATTAGAGGATCAGGTAACCCTAACCCTATCTCCCTCTTACTGACATGACACAGACATACTGACATTATATATATACATACACACACAACTGACACGATACTGACACACAAATATCGATATGACACAGACACACAAATATTGACACGAAACTAGGGTTAGAGCTTGTATGAAGGAGACACAAATACGGACACGACACAGATACATACACTGACACGATATGGGACATAACAAAGATTGTAACCCTAACTCTCTTCTAGTTAGTTGTCTGAGTTAATTAGATGCAGCGTTGGGTATCAGCATCGTGTACAATACGATACAGATCTCGACTCAAGGAGAGTCGTATAGATGGACACGGGAATGACTCTTCAAAGTTAAGACATGAAGGAGTATTGGCTTCTTCTAGAACTCGTATCCAACTTGGGTCAGAGCAGTATCAAACCTATCCTTTACATAAGAGTTCATGCTCGGGCGGTTGTGGCCCGACAATGGTATATGTATCGCGTAACCAAGGACACATCGTCCCCGATAACCCCCCTCGGCTCCCCTCAACCCCGACGACCCCCCTCATCGGTCAGAGGGTTAGGTAACCTATATTTAGAGTGAGTGGAGCATGTATCTAGGGTGTACTAGTGATGTGTGTATGTGTAATAGCAGCAACAAGCAATAACAATAGCAATAGTAGCAACAACAACTTGTACCATGTGCAAGTGAGTGCATATTGTTTACATGTGCGTGTTTGAGTACGTTTAGTGAGTGAGTGTTAGTAAGTTAGTATAGATTAAGTATTTAAGTGTTGAGTGAGAGTATGTACATTATGATTGAGTATCTAAGGATATTTGAGTTTTTGTTTAGTATCCCAAGATACTTGAAAAGATATCAATATACCCAGATACATGGATAAGTTATTGAGTATGGGGTATTGAGTGAGTGTTAGTGTGTATCCATATTAGCATTCATTTGAATAATATACTTGAACGATGTCTATTTATCTTTGCAGAAGTATCTAAAAATGGATCTGAATTACTACCTGTGTCATCTTTCGTGGATATACAACCGTTATCCTGATGACATGTACGATTTGCGGGATGAATTCATACAAGGGGTAGAATAGTTTCTGCAGTTCGATAAAGCGTTACATCAGTACATGGAAGACACCAAAATTAAGTGTCCGTATGTGAGATGTCGTAAGTTGAAATATCACTCAGAAGTGGATATGACATATCATTTATACTCAAGGATTTAGTGGACCTCACATGGAGAACTTATGTCTTTAGCATCGGAGCCGGAGCCTTATATGGAGCATTATATGGATGTCCACGACAACGCTGATTACGATGATGGGTGCGTGAACATGATTTTTGACGCTGTCGTACCTAGTTTCAATACCGATAATCATGATGCAGCTGAGGAGGCACCGAATATCGATGCTGCAAAGTTTATGGAGTTACTAGAGAATGCAAGGACTTTATTATATCCTGGTTGTGAGGATCATTCACCATTGGAGGTGGTTACAAGATTGTTGAGTATCAAGTCTGATTTTAACATATAGCAAAAATGCTAACAACCGACTGATAGAGTTGATTATAGAGATCTTGTCGGAGGGTGCTAAGTTGCCTAAAGACTTCTACCCATCTAAGAGGATGGTGAGATCACTCTGGATAGGATAGTCGTTATACGCTTCTTTAACGTCGCTAAACTTCGCTAATTTTTTTGATTTAGCAACATTTGGCGACGTTTTTACCAATTTTGCTTATTTTTTAATTAACGACATTTTAGCGACGTCTTTAACATAATAATTTTTTTTAATTAGCAACGTTTAGCGTCGTTCAATTTAGACGTCGCAAAAATTTAATATAGAATTTTGAGTTTTTTATTTTCTTCCATTCTCTCGATCTCCCACTCTCCTTCCAGTACACCTCGCCCCTCCCCCGGCGACCCCGACCCCTCTTGACTCAAATGACTCCCCTCGCCCCCCTGCCAAGACGACCTCGAACCCTCTTGACTCTGGCAACCCCCAAAGGCCCCTTGTCCCGGCGTCCCTCAGCCTCGACGGCCACCTAGCCCCCCTACCCCAGCGCCTCTTTGCACCGATGACTCCCCTCGGTCCCCCTCGGCCCCGAAGACCCCCCTCATCGATTAGAGGATCAGGTAACCCTAACCCTATCTCCCTCTTGCTAGCATGACACAGACACACTGACATAACACATATACATATACACATAACTGACACGATACTGACACACAAATACAGACATGACACAGACATAGATACACAAATATTGACACAAAACTAGGGTTAGAGCTTGTATGAAGGAGATACAAATACGGACACGACACAGATACATACACTGACACGATATGAGACATAACACAAACCGTAACCCTAACCCTATCTCTCTTCTAGTTAGCCGTCTGAGTTAATTAAATGCAGCCTTGGGTATCGGCATTGTAAACACCCTGATTCTTGAGAATAATTTTAAACATGAGTTATTACGAATTCTTGGTATTTTTCTGAAATTTAAAGCGATGAGGATTGTGATGTAAAGAATTTTTAAGTATGGCTAATTGGTGTTAAAATATTCTGGAAATAATATAATATGATGCGCAATGGAAAACCGGACCTATGGTATTTTTCGAGGAATTATTTGGACTCCGGAAGCATCTATAAAGCCTTAAAAGCTATTGGAATTTAACCTACCAATTCTGAATTAATTGAACCGAACCCAAACCGCTGAACCAAACCAACCCGACCCGAAACCCGCGGGGAAACCCTAGCCCCGTCGGAGTTCCTGTAGCAGCCTATAAAGGCCCCCTTGATTTCCGTGCCCAGCCTCGAAAAAACCCTAGCCAAGTCCCGCCGACTTCGCCATTGCTCAGCCCCTTCTTCTTTCCCGTGCCGCTGTCGCCAGACTACCGGACGCACCCCTCGACCCCATTCACGCCGACCCCCACCCAAGCGCAGAACCCTCCAGCGCCGCCACGCTCTTCCCATCCTCCGACAGGCCCGCGGAGCAACCCGACTCCACCCCGCTGTCGCCCGAGCGACGTCGCCCAGCACCCCAACCCCGGCGCCTTTCCCATTGCTTAACCCGTCGACACAGCCCCAACTCCGGAGCCGTCAACTCGAACCGCTGCCATTGAACTGGGCTAGATCCACCTGTCGTCGACGACCCGACGCCTCACAAACGCCACCCTGCTGACCCGAGCTAGAACCCTAGCTCAGACTCTCGTCGGATACGGGAATCCTCGACCAGAATTCGGTTCGCGTCGAATTGGCTTTCGGACACGCAGAATTCAGCATTCACGGAGCCCTATTCAGGTATCGTTTTCTCTCAAACCGTAACTTCATTTTAATTTCCGTCAGTTGCTACACGTAGACTGTATAACCCTATCGGTGCCCGTGCAACTCGCTCGGAGCATCGCGTCCTGTGGTGATCGCACACCGCGATCCAAAAATAGGAAAAATAATGCCCAGTTTCACCCCGGAACCGAGTACGCCCAGCCACACGGGACGACTTGGTCGCACGCGGTCTTTACCGAAACGTGCGCGTCGTTGATACGATCGTGTGGGATTTCGCAGAAGTCGATTCGGATGTGCGTGCACACCGGAATCAACGCGTATCCGCCGACGACGCCCCGTATCCGACTTTTCTGGAACACGCTACAACTTTGTGTACACACGTTGGATCGAGACGAAACTTGTGCCATCGGACTCGTAGCGATACGCTGGTCCTGTGACCCAAGTTTGGTCCGATTCTGAGAACGTTGACGAAATCGCGTATCGTAGGCCCCACAGGCTCCACTTGACGGGCGATTTTGTGATCGGCTCATCGGAATCCAATTCTGGAAGTTCCGTTGGGTTCGTATCAGCATTCCTGACTTGTAGACACTGAGTTTGACTAATTTGGAGACCTTTGACCCTGGCACGCTTTTCGGTGCAAAGTGGCCCACATATGGAACCCGCTTTGGCCCAGAAATGACCTTTTTGCCCCTGTGTCCAAATTGGACGTAAGGGCAGGCATTTCTAGCAGTTTGATATCTTCTGAGATGGTTGGTGATGTTTATTACAGCTTTTGGAGGAGTACCCACCGGATCCACTGATACAGGGATAGCTTTTGATACTCAACCATCAGGCAAGTGTACCTTGCCAAACTCTGCAGTTTTGTTACATATTTTCCTTGCTTCATTATATTGCTGTGCATGCTTAACCTAGGACCGTGTGACGTACTTAGCGTCCGATTATCAGTCGGGTGTCGACACTGTACGCGGTGTTGGGTACGGTCATCTAGAGATGGACATTCGTGACACTATATATTCTCGTACTGGTCTTACAAAGTACACCTTGACCCAGGACACTTGACACCATTCATGAGATAGGATCTTCCCGAGATATTCGTGGTGATTCTGTATAGGATACAGGACATGGACATTATAATCTTAGACCTTATTATGACTTGCTGCATTAGTTTTGATCTTGCGTGTCATGGACATGAGACGTGTGATTTCATTGGGTGGGGAGAGACACACAGGCTATAGGCTGTTTATATATATATCTTCTACTATTGTGAGGTCGTAGACTCTCGGAGCAGAGCTAGACACATTACCGGTTATTACCGCTACCCGGCTCCCCGACACAGAGCTTGTAGTGGCTCAGCCTGAGACTAGTGATGCTCTCACTTGCATGTTCACTTAGATGGTTACATATTTACCCTATTGCTTTATTTATTTCATTATTGCTGCACTGCTTATTTATTTATTGGCATGAGCTTT
Organism: Iris macrosiphon; assembly: GCA_036927795.1. Lineage (NCBI taxonomy): Eukaryota > Viridiplantae > Streptophyta > Magnoliopsida > Asparagales > Iridaceae > Iris > Iris macrosiphon. Next base: position 143,714,355 of record JAYESA010000002.1, on the reverse strand, counting down.
CTTGTACCTTGCTATGTCCCCTGAGGACCTGGATCCGGATTTTTCCCCAGATTTTTGCAGACGAGGTTTATCCCGAGATATACGGGACCGGAGTAGGAGCTGGACAGACACCCGAGGACGAGGTGTTAGCTGAAGACTTTGCCTGAGCATCCATGTTTCTTGCTCAGTATTTATTTATTTATTTCAGTCATTTATTTCTGGTCTGTTGAACCATTGTACTAGATATTTATCGGGTTGTTCCCCGAAGTACTTTGTTGAGACTAGCTGATGATTTACATTCCTTATTTATTCTGTAGATCATATTTTATATCTTGTGTGGATGAGATTAGTTGTGCCATGATTGTCGTAGACTTGTTTTACAGCTTAAGTATGCCCTGATGGATCCATTAAATTGGGTTTGTCCATCGGTGCGTACTGCTGGCCAGTGACACGCGTCCAGTCCCTCGGTATTTTGGGACTGGGCGTGACATAGTTTTTGTGGTGGCCCATGCAGGTCTACGACAAATTGTTCGGTTTCAACTTATGGACCGAACCAGCCTGCCCTAAGGATAGGATAGATTTTAGGATCTCATCCATGATCTAAACTAGTATTGAACTCTATATCGAACTCGAAATTGTTACTTGAACTGCATCCTGTATTGATTCCTCTGAGCGTTCTTATAGTTTATCTTTTGGTTGCAGAGTAATGGATCCCAGGGATGGAGACGAGATTCCTTTGGATACACCACATGAAGCCGTGGTTACTTATGGAGACGGAGTGACTCCAGGAAATGGAGGACAAGCATCGCAGAGCGATCAAACCGAACAGCCTAATCCAAGGTTCCGAAGAGATGATATCCCACCTCCACCACAGTTCACTCCGCAGATGCCAGTTTTCCCGCCAGGGCAAGCCATGGACGGGCAACAGATGTTCCAGATGATGTATGCCATGATGCAAGCCCAGCAGCAGATTCAGCAAGAGGCCCATCGCCAGGAGGCAGAGTATCTGAGGACCAGCCTGGTATCCGCATTGGAGCAGGCAAATCCACCAACGAGGCGAACAGCGACGGGATCTATTACCGATTTTCGTCATCTCAAGCCTCGCACATTTTCTGGTAAAGAAGGGCCAATAGAAGTTCACGAATGGCTCACCAACATTCAGCATCAGTTGGAAGCCGCTGAACTTCCGAGAGAGAAATGGATGTCTGCAGTCAGAATGCAGTTAACTGATAATGCGCATTACTGGTGGTTAGCAGAAGAAAGAAGGCTCGGACAGGACCGAGTCACTTGGGAAGAGTTCTCCAGGCTCTTCCAAGAGATGTACATTCCAACAGTTGCACGGTCAGAGCTCAGAGACAGGTTCAACCGCCTTATCCAAGGCAACATGACAGTGGAAGAATACAATGCAGAATTTATTCGCCTGAGCCGCTTTGCTCCAACATTGATTTTGACGGAGGAAGAAAAAGCAGAGAAGTTCTTCGACGGGTTGAAGTTCGAGCTTCAGAGATTGATAGGATCGATAGCACCTACATCCTATACCGACGTCCTCGCAGCAGCACGACGCATGGAGCGCGTCACTAGAAGGGAGTCAAATCTGAAGAGGCCAATCACATCAGCACTATCTAGGACAGCACATGGGGATTCAGCAAAACGGACCCAGAGGAGTATGCCCGAGAGGACAGCACACAGGGCCATATCTCTCCCTACTTGTCACCACTGCGGCAAGATAGGTCACATTGAGAGAGACTGCAGACGTAAGTTGGGACTATGTCTGAGCTGCGGATCCAACCAGCACTTTTCCAGGGACTGCATCGAGCGCAGAGACGGAGCGCCGAGATTAGCTTTACCTGCTCTACGACCAGCTTATCCAGTAGTAGGAGCCCAGCAGGCAGGAGTTGGAGGCGTCAGGCCCCCAGCCCCAGGAGGGAATCAGCCGAGACCACCACTGGCACCACAGGCAGCCCTATTTCAGCAGCAGCAGCAGCAGCAGAGAGGTCCAGCTCAGGGACGAGGACAGGCATTCACATTAGCTGTTGAGGAGGAGGCTACAGCAGGCGAGGTTATCGCAGGTACTATTTTAGTAGCTTCATTACCAGCTGTAACATTATTTGATTCTGGAGCATCGCATTCATTTATAGCAGCTAGCTTTGTAGCCACCCATAGAGTAGCTACCGCACCCCTTCCGAAGATAAAGAGAATTCTTACGGGAGGCGGAATTATTCCGGTTAGTGATGTCTGTAGATCATGTTCTGTAGTAGTTTGTGGAAGAGAGATGCAAGCTCAATTTCTGATATTTTCTATGCCGGATTATGATGTCGTACTTGGTATGGACTGGTTAAGTCAGTACCATACGACTCTTGATTGCCGACTTAGGCGGGTTATATTTAGACCGCCTGGATATCCAGAATTTAAGTTTCTTCGAGGAGCAGTAGAGCAAGGAGTTCAGCCTACTCTTAGGGTACTATCTGTAGAAGGAGAGACAGGTTACCCAAGAGTCATATCAGAATTTATGGATGTATTTCCTGACGATCTTCCAGGCTTATCGCCTGATCGGGAAATAGAATTCACAATAGACTTAACTCCAGGAGCAGAGCCTATCACTTCATCCGTATATCGGCTGGCCCCTAAGGAGTTAGTGGAATTGAAAGAGCAGGTAGATGACCTTTTGGAGAAGGGTTTTATTCGACCCAGTGTTTCACCATGGGGAGCACCCATATTATTTGTGCCGAAGAAGGATGGAACAGTACGGTTATGCATTGATTACAGGGCATTAAATACTGTGACTATCAAGAACAGGTATCCCTTACCCCGCATTGATGATCTATTTGATCAATTGAGTGGCACAAGGGTATTCTCAAAGATTGACCTTCGATCCGGCTATCATCAGATCAAAGTAAGGAAGGAAGACATCCCGAAGACAGCTTTCAGGACCAAGTATGGACATTATGAGTTCTTGGTAATGCCGTTTGGTTTAACCAACGCGCCAGCAGTGTTTATGAGTTTAATGAACAGAGTCTTTAATCAGTTCTTGGATAAATGTGTGGTTGTGTTTATTGACGACATTCTCATATATTCCAAGAACCATGAAGAACACGAGGAGCATCTCAGAATCGTGTTAGAGACCTTGAGGCAGGAGAAGTTATATGCTAAACTCAGTAAGTGTGAGTTCTGTATGGACAAAGTGCCTTTCTTGGGACACATTATCTCAGGAGAAGGACTTTAGTGGATCCAGAGAAAGTTGCGGCAATAGAGACGTGGCCTACACCCACATCAGTTGCAGAGGTGAGAAGTTTTCTCGGACTCGCGGGATATTACCGAAGATTTATAGAAAATTTTTCGAGGATTGCAGAACCGATGACGAAGCTGACACGTAAAGACCAGGAGTTTATATGGACAGAAGAATGCCAGAAGGCCTTCGAAGAATTAAAGAGAAGATTAACAACAGCACCTGTCTTGACTCTTCCTTCAGGGTCAGGAGGTTTTGTTGTTTACAGTGATGCATCAGGTAGTGGACTAGGATGTGTTTTGATGCAACATGGCAAGGTCATTGCTTATGCGTCGAGACAGTTGAAGGTCCACGAGAAGAACTACCCAACACATGATCTGGAGTTAGCAGCAGTTATTTTTGCATTGAATATTTGGAGGCACTACCTTTACGGGGAGAAAGTAAACATCTTTACAGATCACAAGAGTCTGAAGTATGTATATACTCAGAAGGAGCTTAACATGAGACAGAGATACTAGCTTGAATTGATGGTAGATTTTGACATAGATCTGCAGTATCATCCGGGAAAGGCGAATGTTGTTGCAGATGCGCTCAGCAGGAAGCCTACAGCTTATTTCTTGACGATGCAGCCCGAATTATTGAGAGATCTACAGGAGCTTCAGATAGAGGTTGTCTTACCAGGACAGAGTGGATTAATTGCTAATCTTGAGATTCAGTCATCACTCATGGAGAAGATTAAGGAGGCATTGCCCACCGATGCTAGATTTAGAAGGTTGAAGGAGAGGACAGAAGCAGGCATGCAGACAGGACTTCGCATTCACGAAGACGGGACATTGAGGTTTGGAAATTGCCTGTATGTTCCAAATGGAGAATTGAGACAGGAGTTAATGACCGAAGCACATAGCTCTATGTACTCTGTTCACCCAGGAGGAACCAAGATGTACCGAGACTTGAGACAGTATTACTGGTGGCACGGAATGAAAAGGGAGATTGCGAGATTTGTGGCCAAATGCTTAGTCTGCCAGCAAGTGAAGGCCGAACATCAGAGAACTGTAGGTATGTTACAGCCGCTCCCGATACCGGAATGGAAATGGGAGCATATCACGATGGATTTTGTCACCGGATTTCCAAAGAGCCCCAGCGGAAGAGATGCAGTATGGGTGGTAGTGGATCGACTCACTAAATTGGCACACTTCTTGCCATTTAGAGTTGGACAGTCCACAGAGGTACTAGCCGACATGTATATGCGACAAATAGTCAAATTACATGGAGTACCTATTAGTATTGTATCGGATCGAGATTCGAGATTTACATCTCATTTTTGGAGAAGCATGCAGGAGAGTCTGGGCACCAGACTCAAATTCAGCACGGCATACCACCCACAGACAGACGGCCAATCAGAGCGCACCATTCAGATCTTGGAGGACATGTTGAGATCATGTATGCTAGACTTTGGAGGATCTTGGGAAGATCATCTGCACTTAGTAGAGTTCTCCTACAATAACAGTTATCAGGCCAGCATCCAGATGGCACCATTTGAAGTTTTATACAGAAGGAAGTGCAGATCGCCTATATGTTGGAGTGACGTTGGTGAACGTCAATTACTGGGTCCAGAATTGGTAACGCAAACAGTGGAGAAGGTGAAACAGATCCGGAATCATCTACGAGCAGCCCAAGACAGACAGAAGCATTGGGCAGATACGCACAAACGTCCCCTAGAGTTCAAAGAAGGAGAGCACGTGTTCTTGAGGATTTCGCCCACTCGTGGTACTATCAGATTTGGGAGCAGAGGCAAGTTGAGCCCACGGTATATTGGGCCATTTGACATTCTAGAGCGCATTGGTGAGGTGGCTTATCGTCTTGCATTACCACCATCTTTAGAGGGAGTGCATGACGTATTCCACGTCTCACAGCTGCGAAGGTACGTGATCGACCCAAGTCACGTAGTCGATCATTCAGAAATCGCAGTGGGCCCAAGCTTGAGATATGAGGAACAACCAGTTGGCATCCTCGATGTCAGTGAGAAGACATTGCGGGGACAGACCATCAGACTAGTCCGTGTAGCATGGAAACATCATTCCCCTGGAGAATCGACTTGGGAACGAGAAGATAGTATGCGCCAGCAATACCCCCACTTGTTTGAGGAGGCAGTTGTAAACTAAGCAAATTGTATTTCCATAATTCTTTTGGTAGCTTATTCTCTGATTGCGAGGACGCAATCCTTTTAAGGAGGGAAGATTGTAAACACCCTGATTCTTGAGAATAATTTTAAACATGAGTTATTACGAATTCTTGGTATTTTTCTGAAATTTAAAGCGATGAGGATTGTGATGTAAAGAATTTTTAAGTATGGCTAATTTGTGTTAAAATATTCTGGAAATAATATAATATGATGCGCAATGGAAAAATGGACCTATGGTATTTTTCGGGGAATTATTTGGACTCCGGAAGCATCTATAAAGCCTTAAAAGCTATTAGAATTTAACCTACCAATTCTGAATTAATTGAACCGAACCCAAACCGCTGAACCAAACCAACCCGACCCGAAACCCGCGGGGAAACCCTAGCCCCGTCGGAGTTCCTGTAGCAGCCTATAAAGGCCCCCTTGATTTCCGTGCCCAGCCTCGGAAAAACCCTAGCCAAGCCCCGCCGACTTCACCATTGCTCAGCCCCTTCTTCTTTCCCGTGCCGCTGTCGCCAGACTACCGGACGCACCCCTCGACCCCATTCACGCCGACCCCCACCCAAGCGCAGAACCCTCCAGCGCCGCCCCGCTCTTCCCATCCTCCGACAGGCCCGCGGAGCAACCCGACTCCACCCCGCTGTCGCCCGAGCGACGTGGCCCAGCACCCCAACCCCGGCGCCTTCCCCATTGCTCAACCCGTCGACACAGCCCCAACTCCGGAGCCGTCAACTCGAACCGCTGCGGTTGAACTAGGCCAGATCCACCTGTCGTCGACGACCCGACGCCTCACGAATGCCACCCCGCTGACCCGAGCCAGAACCCTAGCTCAGACTCTCGTCGGACACGGGAATCCTCGACCAGAATTCGGTTTGCGTCGAATTGGCTTTCGGACACGCAGAATTCAGCATTCACGGAGCCCTGTTCAGGTATCGTTTTCTCTCAAACCGTAACTTCGTTTTAATTTCCGTCAGTTGCTACACGTAGACTGTATAACCCTCTCGGTGCCCGTGCAACTCGCTCGGAGCATCGCGTCCTGTGGTGATCGCACACCGCGATCCAAAAACAGGAAAAACAACGCCCAGTTTTACCCCGGAACCGAGTATGCCCCGCCACACGGGACGACTTGGTCGCACGCGGTCTTTACCGAAACGTGCGCGTCGTTGATACGGTCGTGTGGGATTTCGCAGAAGTCGATTCGGATGTGCGTGCACACCAGAATCAACGCGTATCCGTCGACGACGTCCCGTATCCGACTTTTCTGGAACACGCTGCAACTTTGTGTACACACGTCGGATCGAGACGAAACTTGTGCCATCGGACTCGTAGCGATACGCTGGTCCTGTGACCCAAGTTTGGTCCGATTCTGAGAACGTTGACGAAATCGCGTATCGTGGGCCCCAAAGGCTCCACTTGACGGACGATTTTGTGATCGACTCATCGGAATCCAATTCTAGAAGTTTCTTTGGGTTCGTATCAGCATTCTTGACTTGTAGACACTGAGTTTGACTAATTTGGAGACCTTTGACCCTTTCGGTGCAAAGTGGCCCACATATAGAACCCGCTTTGGCCCGGAAATGACCTTTTTGCCCCTGTGTCCAAATTGGACGTAAGGACAGGCATTTCTAGCAGTTTGATATCTTCTGAGATGGTTGGTGATGTTTATTACAGCTTTTGTAGGAGTACCCACCGGATCCACTGATACAGGGATAGCTTTTGATACTCAACCATCAGGCAAGTGTACCTTGCCAAACTCTGCAGTTTTGTTACATATTTACCTTGCTTCATTATATTGCTGTGCATGCTTAACCTAGGACCGTGTGACGTACTTAGCGTCCGATTATCAGTCGGGTGCCGACACTGTACGCGGTGTTGGGTACGGTCATCTAGAGATGGACATTCGTGACACTATATATTCTCGTACTGGTCTTACAAAGTACACCTTGACCCAGGACACTTGACACCATTCATGAGACAGGATCTCCCCGAGATATTCGTGGTGATTCTGTATAGGATACAGGACATGGACATTATAATCTTAGACCTTATTATGACTTGCTGCATTAGTTTTGATCTTGCGTGTCATGGACATGAGACGTGTGATTTCATTGGGTGGGGAGAGACACACAGGCTACAGGCTGTTTATATATATATCTTCTACTATTGTGAGGTCGTAGACTCTCGGAGCAGAGCTAGACACATTACCGGTTATTACCGCTACCGGCTCCCCGACACAGAGCTTGTAGTGGCTCAGCCTGAGACTAGTGATGCTCTCACTTGCATGTTCACTTAGATGGTTACATATTTACCCTATTGCTTTATTTATTTTATTATTGCTGCACTGCTTATTTATTTATTGGCATAAGCTTTCTTGTACCTTGTTATGTCCCCTGAGGACCTGGATCCGGATTTTTCCCCAGATTTTTGCAGACGAGGTTTATCCCGAGATATACGGGACCGGAGCAGGAGCTGGACAGACACCGAGGACGAGGTGTTAGCTGAAGACTTTGCCTGAGCATCCATGTTTCATGCTCAGTATTTATTTATTTATTTCAGTCATTTATTTCTGGTCTGTTGAACCATTGTACTAGATATTTATCGGGTTGTTCCCCGAAGTACTTTGTTGAGACTAGCTGATGATTTACATTCCTTATTTATTCTGTGGATCATATTTTATATCTTGTGTGGATGAGATTAGTTGTGCCATGATTGTCGTAGACTTATTTTACAGCTTAAGTATGCCCTGATGGATACATTAAATTGGGTTTGTCCATCGGTGCGTACTGCTGGCCAGTGACACGCGTCCAGTCCCTCGGTATTTTGGGACTGGGGCGTGACAGGCATCGTGTACAATTTGATGCAGATCTCGACTCAAGGAGAGTCGTATAGATAGACACGAGAATGACTCTTCAAAGTTGAGACACGAAACAGTATTGGCTTCATCTAGAACTCGTATCCAACTTGGGTTAGAGCAGTATCAAACCTATCCTTTATAAAAGAGTTCGTGTTCGGGCGGTTGTGGCCCGATATTGGTATATGTATCGCGTAACCATGGACACATCGTCCCCGATAACCCCCCTTGGCTCCCCTCAACCCTGACGACCCCCTCATCGGTCAGAGGGTTAGGTAACCTATATTTGGAGTGAGTTGAGTGTGTATATAGGGTGTACTAGTGATGTATGTATGTGTGTAATAGCAGCAGCAAGCAATAGCAATAGTAGCAGCAGCAACTTGTACCATGTGCTAGTGAGTGCATATTGTATACATGTGCGTGTTTAAGTGCGTTTAGTGAGTGAGTGTTAGTGAGTTAGTATAGATTAAGTATTTAAGTGTTGAGTGAGGGTATGTATATTAGGATTGAGTATCTAAGGATATTTGAGTTTTTGTTTAGTATCCCAAGATACTTGAATAGGTATCAATATACTAAGATACATGGATAATTTATTGAGTATGGGGTATTGAGTGAGTGTTAGTGTATATCCATCTTAGCATTCATTTGAATAATATACTTGAATGATGTATATTTATCTTTGCAGAAGTATCTAAAAATGGATCTGAATTACTACCTGCATCATCGTTCGTGGATGTACAACCGTCATCCTGATGACATGTATGGTTTGCGGGATAAATTCATACAAAGGGTGGAACAGTTCCTGCAGTTTGGCAAGGCGTTCTCTCAGTATATGGAAGCCACCAAAATTAAGTGTCCATGTATGAGATATCGTAACTTGAAATATCACTCAGAAGTGGATATGACATATCATTTGTACTCAAGGGATTTAGTGGACCTCACATGGAGAACTTATGTCTTTAGCATCAGAACCAGAGACTTATATGGATGTCCACGATTACGCTGATTACGACGACGGGTGCGTGAACATGGTTTTTGACGCTGACGGGCCTAGTTTCAATCCGGATAATCATGATGCACTTGAGGAGGTACCGAATTTCGATGCTGCAAAGTTCATGGAGTTACTGGAGAATGCAAGAACTTTATTATATCCTGGTTATGAGGATCATTCACCGTTGGAGGTGGTTACAAGATTGTCGAGCATCAAGTCTGATTTTAATATGTTGCAAGAATGCTACAACCGACTGATAGAGTTGATTATAGAGATCTTGCTAGAGGGTGCTAAGTTGCCTAAAGATTTCTACCGATCTAAGAGGATGGTGAGATCACTCTGGATAGGATAGTCGTTATACGCTTCTTTAACGTCGCTAAACGTCGCTAATTTTTTTGATTTAGCGACATTTGGCGACGTTTTTACCGAATTTGCTTATTTTTTAATTAGCGATATTTTAGCGACGTCTTTAACATCGTAATTTTTTTTAATTAGCGACATTTAGCGTTGTTCAATTTAGACGTCGTAAAAAAGTTAATATAGGATTTTGAGTTTTTTTTCCTCCTATTCTCTCGATCTCCCCCTCTCCTTCCTGTACCCCTCGTCCCACCCGGCAACCCCGACCCCTCTCAACTCAATCGACTCCCCTCACCCCCCTGCCGAGATGACCCCGAACCCTCTTGACTCCGGCAACCCCCAATGACCCCTTGTCCCGGCGCCCCTCTGCATCGATGACCCCCTCGCCTCCCTGCCCCAGCGCCTCTCTGCCCCGACGACCCCCCTCGGCCCCGAAGTCCCCCCTCCTCGATTAGAGGATCAGATAATCCTAACCCTATCTCCCTCTTGCTGACACGACACAGACATACTGACATGACACATATATATACACACACAACTGACACGATACAGACACAAACACAGATACTACACAGATACACAAATATTGACACGAAACTAGGGTTAGAGCTTGTATGAAGGAGACACAAATACGGACATGACACAGATACATACACTGACATGATACGGGACATAACACAGATTGTAACCCTAACCCTATCTCTCTTCTAGTTAGTTGTCTGAGGTAATTAGATCCAGCCTTGGGTATCAGCATCTTGTATAATACGATACAGATCTCGACTCAAGGAGAGTCGTATAGATGGCCACGGGAATGACTCTTAAAAGTTGAGAAACGAAACAGTATTGGCTTCTTCTAGAACTCGTATCCAACTTGGGTCAGAGCAGTATCAAACCTATCCTTTACACAAGAGTTCATGCTCGGGCGGTTGTGGCCCGACAATGGTATATGTATCGCGTAACCAAGGACACATCGTCCCCGATAACCCCCCTCGGCTCCCCTCAACCCCGACGACCCCCCTCATCGGTCAGAGGGTTAGGTAACCTATATTTAGAGTGAGTGGAGTGTGTATCTAGGGTATACTAGTGATGTGTGTGTGTGTAATAGCAGCAGCAAGCAATAGCAATACTAGCAGCAACAACTTGTACCATGTGCAAGTGAGGGCATATTTTTTACATGTGCGTGTTTGAGTGCATTTAGTGAGTGAGTGTTAGTGAGTTAGTATAGATTAAGTATTTAAGTGTTGAGTGAGAGTATGTACATTAGGATTGAGTATCTAAGGATATTTGAGTTTTTGTTTAATATCCCAAGATACTTGAATAGATATCAATATACCCAGATACATGGATAAGTTATTGAGTATGGGGGTATTGAGTGAGTGTTAGTGTGTATCCATATTAGCATTCAATTGAATAATATACTTGAATGATGTCTATTCATCTTTGCAGAAGTATCTAAAAATGGATCTGAATTACTACCTGTGTCATCTTTCGTGGATATACAACCGTCATCCTGATGACATGTATGGTTTGCGGGATGAATTCATACAAGGGGTGGAATAGTTTTTGTAGTTCGGCAAGGCGTTCCCTCAGTACATGGAAGGCACCAAAATTAAGTGTCCGTGTGTGAGATGTCATTACTTGAAATATCACTCAGAAGTGGATATGACATATCATTTATACTCAAGGGATTTAGTGGACCTCACATGGAGAACTTATGTCTTTAGCATCGGAGCCGGAGCCTTATATGGAGCATTATATGGATGTCCACAACTATGCTGATTACGACGACGGGTGCGTGAACATAATTTTTGACGCTGTCGTACCTAGTTTCAATACCGATAATCATGATGCAGCTGAGGAGGCACCGAATATCGATGCTGCAAAGTTCATGGATTTACTGGAGAATGCAAGGACTTTATTATATCCTGGTTGTGAGGATCATTCACCATTGGAGGTGGTTACAAGATTATTGAGTATCAAGTCTGATTTTAACATATAACAAAAATGCTAACAACCGACTGATAGAGTTGATTATAGAGATCTTGTCGGAGGGTGCTAAGTTGCCTAAAGATTTCTACTGATCTAAGAGGATGGTGAGATCACTCTGGATATGATAGTCGTTATACGCTTCTTTAACGTTGCTAAACTTCGCTAATTTTTTTGATTTAGAAATATTTGGCGACGTATTTACCGATTTTGCTTAGTTTTTAATTAGCGACGTTTTAGCGACGTCTTTAACATCGTAATTTTTTTCAATTAGCGACGTTTAGCGTCGTTCAATTTAGACATTGCAAAAAATTTAATATAGAATTTTTAGTTTTTTATTTTTTTCCATTCTCTATATCTCCCACTCTCCTTCCAGTACCCCTCGTCCCTCCCCCGGCGACCCCGACCCCTCTCGACTCAAATGACTCCCCTCGCCCCCCCTGCCGAGACGACCTCGAACCCTCTTGACTTTGGCAACCCCCAAAGGCCCCCTGTCCCGGCGTCCCTCAGCCTCGACGACCACCTCGGCCCCCTGCCCCAGCGCCTCTCTGCACCGATGACTCCCCTCAGTCCCCCTCGGCCCCGAAGACCCCCCTCATCGATTAGAGGATCAGGTAACCCTAACCCAATCTTCCTCTTGCTGCATAACACAGACACACTGACATGACACATATACATATACACACAACTGACATGATACTGACACACAAATATAGACACGACACAGACATAGACACACAAACATTGACATAAAACTAGGGTTAGAACTTGTATGAAGGAGATACAAATACGGACACGACACAGATACATACACTGACACGATACGAGACATAACATAAACCGTAACCCTAACCCTATCTCTCTTCTAGTTAGCTGTCCGAGTTAATTAAATGCAGCCTTGGGTATCGGCATCGTGTACAATTTAATACAGATCTCGACTCAAGGAGAGTCGTATAGATAGACACGGGAATGACTCTTCAAAGTTGAGACACGAAACAGTATTGGCTTCATCTAGAACTCGTATCCAACTTGGGTTAGAGAAGTATCAAACCTATATTTTATAAAAGAGTTCATATTCGGGCTGTTGTGGCCCGATATTGGTATATATATCGCGTAACCATGGACACATCGTCCCCGATAACCCCCCTCGGCTCCCCTCAACCCCGACGACCCCCTCATCGGTCAAAGGGTTAGGTAACCTATATTTGGAGTGAGTGGAGTGTGTATCTAGGGTGTACTAGTGATGTATGTATGTGTGTAATAGCAGCAGCAAGCAATAGCAATAGTAGCAGCAACAACTTGTACCATGTGCAAGTGAGTGCATATTGTATACATGTGCGTGTTTAAGTGCGTTTAGTGAGTGAGTGTTAGTGAGTTAGTATAGATTAAGTGTTTAAGTGTTGAGTGAGGGTATGTATATTAGGATTGAGTATCTAAGGATATTTGAATTTTTTTTTAGTATCCCAAGATACTTGAATAGGTATCAATATACCAAGATACATGGATACGTTATTGAGTATGGGGTATTGAGTGAGTGTTAGTGTATATCCATCTTAGCATTCATTTGAATAATATACTTGAATGATGTATATTTATCTTTGCAGAAGTATCTAAAAATGGATCAGAATTACTACCTGCATCATCGTTCGTGGATGTACAACCTTCATCCTGATGATATGTACGGTTTGTGGGATAAATTCATACAGGGGGTGGAACAGTTCCTGCAGTTCGGCAAGGCGTTCCCCAGTATATGGAAGATACCAAAATTAAGTGTCCATGTGTGAGATATCGTAACTTGAAATATCATTCAGAAGTGGATATGATATATCATTTGTACTCAAGGGATTTAGTGGACCTCACATGGAGAACTTATGTCTTTAGCATCGGAGCCGGAGCCTTATATGGATGTCCACGACTACGCTGATTACGACGACGGGTGCGTGAACATGAATTTTGATGCTGACGGACCTAGTTTCAATTCGAATAATCATGATGCACTTGAGGAGGTACCGAATGTCGATGCTGCAAAGTTTATGGAGTTACTGGAGAATGCAAGAACTTTATTATATCCTGGTTATGAGGATCATTCACCGTTGGAGGTGTTTACAAGATTGTCGAGCATCAAGTCTGATTTTAACATGTCGCAAGAATGCTACAACCGACTGATAGATTTGATTATAGAGATCTTGCTAGAGGGTGCTAAGTTGCCTAAATACTTCTACCGATCTAAGAGGATGGTGAGATCACTCTGGATAGGATAGTCGTTATACGCTTCTTTAACGTTGCTAAACATCGCTAATTTTTTTGATTTAGCGACATTTGGCGACGTTTTTACCGATTTTGTTTATTTTTTAATTAGCGACGTTTTAGCGACGTCTTTAACATCGTAATTTTTTTTAATTAGCGACGTTTAGCGTTGTTCAATTTAGACGTCACAAAAAAGTTAATATAGGATTTTGAGTTTTTTATTTCCTCCTATTCTTTCGATCTCCCCCTCTCATTCCTGTACCCCTCGTCCCCCCCGGCGACCCCGACCCCTCTCGACTCAATCGACTCCCCTCACCCCCCTGCCGAGACGACCCCGAACCCTCTTCACTCCGACAACCCCCAACGGCCCCTTGTCCCGGCGCCCCTCCGCCTCGATGACCCCCTCGCCTCCCTGCCCCAGCGCCTCTCTGCCCCGACGACCCCCCTTGGCTTCGAAGACCCCCCTCCTCGATTAGAGGATCAGATAACCCTAACCCTATCTCCCTCTTGCTGATACGATACAGACACACTGACATGACACATATACATACACACACAACTGACATGATACAGACACACAAACACAGATACTACACAGATACACAAATATTGACATGAAACTAGGGTTAGAGCTTGTATGAAGGAGACACAAATACGGACACGACACCGATACATACACTAACACGATACGGGATATAACACAGACCGTAACCCTAACCCTATCTCTCTTCTAGTTAGCTGTCTGAGTTAATTAGATGCAGCCTTGGGTATCGACATCGTGTATAATACGATGCAGATCTCAACTCAAGAAGAGTCGTATAGATGGACACGGGAATGACTCTTCAAAGTTGAGACACGAAACAGTATTGGCTTCTTCTAGAACTCGTATCCTACTTGGATTAGAGCAGTATCAAACCTATCCTTTACACAAGAGTTCATGTTTGGGCGATTGTTGCCCGACATTGGTATATGTATCGCGTAACCAAGGACACATCGTCCCCGATAACCCCCCTTGGCTGCCCTCAACCCCGACGACTCCCCTCATGGTTGTAGGGTTAGGTAACCTATATTTGGAGTGAGTGGAGTATGTATCTAGGGTGTACTAGTGAAGTATGTGTATGTGTAATAGCAGCAACAAGCAATAGCAACAGTAGCAGCACCAACTTGTACCATGTGCAAGTGAGTGCACATTGTATACATGTGGGTGTTTGAGTGCGTTTAGTGAGTGAGTGTTAGTGAGTTAGTATAGATTAAGTGTTTAAGTATTGAGTGAGGGTATGTATATTAGGATTGAGTATCTAAGGATATTTGAGTTTTTGTTTAGTATCCCATGATACTTAAATAGGTATCAATATACCAAGATACATGGATAAGTTATTGAGTATGGGGTATTGAGTCAGTGTTAGTGTGTATCCATCTTAGCATTCATTTGAATAATATACTTGAACGATATCTATTCATCTTTGTAGAAGTATCTAAAAATGTATCTGAATTACTACCTGCATCATCGTTCGTAGATGTACAACCGTCATCCTGATGACATGTACGGTTTGTGGGATGAATTCATACAAGGGGTAGAACAGTTTCTGTAGTTCGGTAAGACGTTCCCTCAGTACATGAAATGTACCAAAATTAAGTATCCGTGTGTGAGATATCGTAACTTAAAATATCACTCACAAGTGAATATGACATATCATTTGTACTCAAGGGATTTAGTGGACCTAACATGGAGAACTTATGTCTTTAGCATCGGAGTCAGAGCCTTATATGGAGCATTAAATGGATGTCTACGACTACGCTGATTACGACGACGGGTGCATGAATATAGTTTTTGATGTTGTCGGACCTAGTTTCAATCCGGATAATCATGATGCAGCTGGAGAGGCACCGAATGTCGATGCTCCAAAGTTCATGGAGTTACTAGAGAATGCAAGGACTTCATTATATCCTTGTTGTGAGGATCATTCATCGTTGGAGGTGGTTACAAGATTGTTGAGCATCAAGTCTGATTTTAATTTATCGCAAGAATGCTACGACTGACTGATGGAGTTGATTATAGAGATCTTGCCGGAGGGTGCTAAGTTGCCTAAAGACTTCTGCCGATCTAAGAGGATGGTGAGATCACTCTAGATAGGATACGAAAAAAATTGATGAATATCGCTACAGATGCATGTTGTACTACAAAGACGACAAGGATGAAGACGTATGCAAATTCTGTAGTGCTGATCGCTACAAGGCCACTTGTAGAGGAAGGTCTGTCTGTAAAGCCCCACATTTTTGAATAGGGAAAATTTATTTATTATTTTAATTAATTAAAATGGTTAAAGTATTAATTTATAGAATCCTTATATATATATATATATATATATATATATATATATATATATATATATATATATATATATATATATATATATATATATATATATATATGATACGTTGTCATGGCTTAAATATTTTGAGCAATGCATGCCCTTTTCCCTTCCAACCCAATACACATTATCGGCCTTGACTGTACTTAGTACCTTTGGGACATGGGTGTTGCATTAGTTTGATTTTTCTCATGCTCCAAAAATATTGACAAACATCAAGAACCATTGACATTACAAAACTACCCAATGCACATTATCGGCCTTGACTGTACTTAGTACCTTTGGAAAATGGATGTTTTATTAGTTTTATCTCTCATATGCTCCAAAAATATTGACAAACATCTAGAACCATTGACATTGCAAAACTGTCCTTATTTGGCTAGTTGAACCCAACCGAGCCAAAAAATCCTACTCGAGCTCTTAAACCAATTCATATAAGGCACATACACTACCCCCAAATATTTTTTCTATTCCACAATACATTCCACATATAAAATATATCCACAAAATATGACAAATCAATTAAATGGTCCATAAATGCAATATTTTTAAATTATAAAAGACCCCTATGCAATCTTGTTGCATATCAATTTAAAACTAAAAAAAATATTTTAAAATCTAATTTAAAGATTCTAGAGAATCCCCTCACCATATTTTAGCCTCTTTAAATCCTATCCAAAGGTGAAAACACTAGAACAAATCAAAACCACCAACCTACATATCTTTATCCATATATAAACCTATCTAATCGGAGGGCCAACCCTATTTTCTCCCCTCCATCACGTATCCCTCCTTTTCATGAATTTTACAGTAGCTCCCCTTCTTCTTCTCTCCTTCTCCATCATCTCCAATCCTCCACACAAACCAAGGAGGCCGACCAAACCTCCTAGAAGTGATCGGCCACCCCTTTAAAGTCGACAGGTGCTGCTGGTTGCAGCAGCAGTTCCAGCCCTTGACAGCCTCCCCAAATCCTTCCAAACTCAATATTTACCTTATACTTGACGTCCCCAAGATTCTCCTCAAGTTTTGTGGAGTTTGGAGTCCGTTTGACGCTCCAAAAGATCTGTGTCACAAGAAAGGCCTCCGTAATATTCAAGAACACGTAAGTTTTGTAATTTCTTTTTAATATATATTTTTCCCATATGAGAACCTTTGTATGAATCCATAAACATGATATATGATGAATGTTGATACCCCCATACAAGAGAGACCCTAATTTGATGTGTATAACTACTTTTAGATGACATAAAATCAATGCTTGCTTGGCAATGTCGTTATCATATTAAATTGGTATTGTTGCTTGTTGATATTTTATTATTAAAATATAATTTTCCAAAAATTAAATATTTAATTTCAGAATATAATTGGATATATTTTCATATATTAAAGATATTTTGTGCCAGATGGCGACCGAGCATGCACAAACTAGTCGTCAAGTTACTAGAACACCTAGTCGATGCGCAACAAAATCTTGTGCATGCAACGACGTCTGTTTCGGTATTTTACACTAAATAACTAATAATTCCAGAATTTTAATTATTTTAGTTCATTATTAATTGGTTTCGACATGCTTGTTGGATCGACCATATGTATGCTCGAAGTAAAGGTTAGCGTTGTTGCAAGTTTTAGGATATCATAGACTATCTGTGTACGTATAGGAATACTTGTATTAGAACTTTTATAATTGTCTAAATGTACATATGATAACATGATGTACGAGACCCTCACAACGTAAGAGACATTAGCATGGTACGTGTTTATTGGAACGCAATCCTACGCCATGTGAGTACTTGATTGTCGGCACAAACGTCGCAATACTAGGCGACGTTGTGCAACGACCATGTTCTTTTATATTAATTAGATTAGATTGTGAATATTGATTAGAACATGTTATAGTAGGACAAATTGGATTTGTGGTACCTTCGGTTGAGGATACCAGGCAGACAATACCGCAGCAGCAGACAACATGCAAGTGTACCTTGCCTTTATTCCAATATTTGTGCTCTTTGCTATTATTAGCTTCTAATTTATTTTTATTACTTTGTCTGTACTTAATTTGACCTAGGATCATTATGATACTTAGTCTGAGTCGTATTCGGGTACCGACTTTCATATGCGAAATCGGGTATCTTTAGATTACATTGTCATCGTATCACCTTATAAGTGGAACCCTTGCACTACATACCCTAGGATACTGTACACGACTTTCATGTACAGATGACTCACTTGAGACATTCGTGAATTCTGACTTCTGTGTTAGGACATTACTTGTGATATGTTATTGGTAGACTTGATTGAATCCTCTTTCTTGACTCGAGACATAGTTAGTACTTATCTTGTGTGTTATAGACATGAGATGCGAGATACATGGGGATCGGGAAGAATCTATCTTACCGTTGGGCTACTACACAATACTTGCTACCGTTGCTTGCACTTCGGGCCCTATAGTGCTGTAGGTACCTTGACAGGACTTGTATGTACCCACTACGTGCTACTGTCGTATCTATGAGACCTATAGGCCCCGGTGGTTTAGCGGACGAGTACGTTCTCAGTTGCATTCAATTAGTTGGTTATGATAAGTACCCTGAGCACACTATTTATTATTTACTGTTACATTGGCTTGAGTATTTATTGTACCTTGCTATGTCCCCTGAGGACCTGGATCCGGATTAAGTCCCCAAGTATAGACGAGGAGAGTTATCCCGAGGTTTATGGTACATGAGCTAACTTTGGAGCACTACTTGCACCAGAGGACGAGTTTGTGCCGGAGGACTTCTATTGAGCACTCTGCTATTTCTTTATTTATTTATTTATGCTTAGTGTTCTTTAGACATTGGAGTTGGCTTAGTGACTGCTGGACATATGTACTAGGTTTATTTCTTTTTTTTGATGACGAGTTATTCCCCTCGACATTTCTTATACTGCACTTGTTGATGGATAGTTTCATTTTTATTATTCTTGTGACTGGACTATCTCTTGTGTTATGATTCTTATTGTGGATGAGATTAGATATATAAACTATGACAGGTATTGTAGACCCTTATTTATATATATTATAGCTTAAGTTTACTCTAACGAGTCCATTAAATTGGGTTTGCCCATTGGAGTTGTGCTGTTGGCCATTGCCACGTGGCTAGTCCCTTTGTAATTTGGGACTGGGATATGACATTATTTTTATGATGGCCCATGCAGGTCTATTAATATATTGCTTCGATTTTAGTTATGAAAACTAGCAAGCCTGCAATTAGGATAAAATAAATTTATAGGATCTCATCCACATATTGACACATCATTGGCCTCTATATCAGATTTGAATTAATTCCTTAACTTCCATCATGCCTTGATTCATTTGTTCACCCCTACACTGATCCCGACAGAAGAAAAGGTGAATAAATTCTTTGACAGACTGAACTTTGAGCTACAAAGACAGATTGGCTCAGTTGTACTTACTTCATAAACGAACGTCATTGTCGCAGCTCGACGCATAGAATGCATCATCAAGATAGAGTCCAACCAGAAATGGTCGCACACACTAGCCCCAGCCCGAGTACCAAGGAAGGAGCTGCAAAGAGACCTCACATGCACCAACCACCTAGAGCAACCCCACCGACACTATATCAATATTGTGGCAACCAAGGCAATCGTGCGAGCGAGTGCAGATGCAAGTTGGGACTATACATGATTTGCAGATCAGGATATCACTCGACATGGGATTGTATGGAACAGCGGAGATGAGCACCGATGATTCATCGACCAGACTTACCAGAACCAACACCGAGACTCCCTACTTGTCATTATTGTGGCAAGGTAGGCCATCTCGCCAAGGAATATCGATGTAGATTGGGATTGTGTTTGCTTTGCAGTTCAGACCATCATTCAGCCAGAGATTGTATAGAGCATCGGTGAGGAGCACTAATGGTACACCGACATGCTTTATCAGCACCGAGACCAGCCCAGTAGCTACTTAGGCTAGCATGTCCAATACCAGTAGCACCACAGACGAGAGTTGGAGGAGTCAGACCACCAGCTCCAGTAGGGTATCAGCCAGTTGGGATACTGAATACTAGTGAGAAGATGTTGTGGGGTCAGACGATCAGAATGGTTCGGGTATCTTGAAAGCATCATTCTCCAGGCGAATCCTCTTTGGAGCGAGAGGGTATTATATGACAATGTTATCCTCACTTATTCAAGGATGCATGTATGACCTTAGAACTGCCCTTAGTTACCATGTCTTCATAGAATCCTAGAGTATCTTTATTCTAAATTGCGAGGACGCAATTCTTTTAAGGTGGGTAGATTGTAAACCCCCATATTTTGGAATAGGAATAATTTTGTATTTTTCAATTTATTTATTATTTAAATTGATTAAAAAGGTTAAAGTATTAATTTATAGAATCATTATATATATATATATATATATATATATATATATATATATATATATACGATACTTTGCCATGGCTTGGATATGTTGAGTGAGGATATTGTAGTAAATGTTAGAACATGTTATAATAGGATACCTTGGATTCGTGGTACCTTCGGTTGAGGACACCAGGCAGACATTACCGTAGCAGCATGCAAGTATACCTTGCCTTTGTTCCAAAATTTGTGATCTTTGCTATTATTAGTTTCTGATTTATTTCTATTGCTTTGTATGTACTTATTGTGTCCTAGGACTGTTACTATACTTAGCGTCTAAGTCTTATTTGGGTGCCGACTTTCGTACGCGGAATCGGGTATCATTAGATTGTATTGTTATCCTCTCACCTTATAAGTGCAACCCTTGCACTGCATACCCTAGGACACTGTACATGACTTTCATGTATAGAGGCATCACTTGAGACATTCTTGGATTCTGACTTCTGTGTTAGGGAAAGACTCACGATATGTGATTGGTTAACTTGATTGAATCCTCTTGCTTGACTCGAGACATAGTTAGTACTTGTCTTGCGTGTTATAGACATGAGACACGATATACATAGGGATCGGAAAGAATGTACCATACCGTTGGGCTACCACATAATACGTGTTATCGTTGCTTGCGCTTCAGGCCCTATAGTGTTGCAGGTACCTTGACAGGACCTATACGTACCTACTACTACTACTATTCCTCCTCCTCCTCCTCCTCCTCCTACTACTACTACTACTACTACTACTACTACTACTACTACTACTACTACTACTACTACTACTATGTGCTGCTGTCGTGTCTATGAGACCTACATGCCCCAATAGTTTAGCTAACAAGTACGTTCGCAATTACATTCACTTAGTTGGTTATGATAGGTACCCTGAGCACATTGTTTATTATTTACTGTTATATTGGCTTGAGTGTTTATTGTACCTTGATATATCCCATGAGAACCTGGATCCGGATTATGTTCCGGGGTATAGACAAAGGAGAGCTACCCCAAGGTTTACGAGACATGAACTGACTTGGGAGCAGTACTTACACCAGAGGACGAGGTTGTGCCAGAGGACTTCTCTTGAGCACTCTACTATTTATTTATTTATTTATTTATTTGTTTATTTATGCTTAATATTATTTAGATATTAGACTTGGCTTAGTAACTACTGTACATATATACTTGGTTTATTTCTCTTTTTATTATTTTGATGACTGGTTGTTCTCCGCGATATTTCTTATACTGCACTTGTTAATGGATATTTTTATTTTTATTATTCTTGTGACTGGACTATCCCTTGTGTTATGATTCTTATTATGGATGAGATTAGATATATAAATTATGACAGGTATTGTAGACCCTTATTTATATATATTACAGCTTAAGTGAACTCTGACTGGTCCATAAAATTGGGTTTGTCCATTGGAGTTGTGCTGCTGGCCATTGCCACGTGGCTAGTCCCTTAGTATTTTGGGACTGGGGCATGACACTATCGGTGCAAGAAAGCCTACCGATTCGATGCAATACTTGCCTTTGCCGTCCCAGTTGCAGAAGTTGTTTATGGTAAAGGAGACTGCAGAAAATATGAGTTGGCATATGCAGAAAAAGATCGAAGGAGTGTTGGATCATCCATCCAATAGAGAAGCATAAAAGTAGTTTGATCGAGAGTATCCAGATTTTACTTTAAAAATAAAATAAATCTATTTGGACTTATGACAGGTATTATATTTTGACCGTAGAATATACTATATATTTAGACTTGTGACACTACTAGTTATTTACTGTGCAATTCTATTAATACTATGAGATATGTATCACATTTTGACTATGGAATGTACTATATATCTGTTTATTTGTTCTATCATCATATTCTGTTATCAGGTATGACAGGGTGATGCAGAGTATTCGACAGGTTCCGAGATAGACAGAGTGCTCCTCCGGTACTACCTACTGCTGGTTCTGGATCCTCATCACCAAGTACTCCAGTATATCGACCAGCCACATCTCCGACTGCGATAATGTTACGTGGCAGCACTCCTGGGATGAGTAGTTCCAGGCATGAGACTACTCCCTCGTCCAGCGTTCCTCCTGCTGACGGAACCATGGAGGAAGATGAGCAAATGACGGAGGTTGAGCCGACGCCATCTCCGTATCAGCGATATCCTCCATACGCACCTCCGGACGAGACGAGGACGAAGATTTGGGTCGACGGTACAAAGTATTCAATTAGTTAATTTATTATCATATTTATATTGTATAATTCTTTATTCATCATATATTCACTTTTTCATGAATATAATTATCTCTATATAGATATCGTCCCTCGTCGGTACCGAGATGCCTGGGCCACTTTCTGAGGTACAACTATGGTGGCCCTTAGATCAAGTACTCTTGTCACGCCCCAGTCCCAAAATACGTAGGACTGGGAATACGTAACATGCCAGCCGTATATATATGAACTCTAATATATGGAAACCATATACACACGTACGCTGTAGATGAATATCCAATCCACAGTGGTAATATACTGTCACAATAAGTCACACGCAAATCTACATCTTATCCACATCACAAATAATAGTTAAATGGAAATCAATAACTGAATAACAAATAAGCAGTCTCAAAGTATGATAGTCGGATGGAAATAAATCTACTGCAATCGACTAAACCAAAACTACTAAAGAGAGAGAAGAGAATAAACTCAAATATCAGAATAAATGTCTTGAAAAGAATAACAACTAGAATCTCTAAACAGCTGCAATGAATCACATATAATCCGAAGGTAAGACCTCCTCAATCTGATAGGTAGCGTCAGGTCCAGGTCTATACTCCTGCGGATACTCCTGCTCATCTATATCTGTAAAGGGACCAGGTCCTCAGAGGGACGTAACAAGATACATATAAATATTCCAATAAAGTACTGAAATATAAACATCCAATGGGGTCGCCTAACCGTCTAAGTAAATGCAGTTAAGAACAACTTTCCCCACAAGTGAGCTATCTGGCTGAAAACTTGGATTGGCATGGTTCTCTCGGAGATCCAGGGGCCTAAAAGGCATGTCGTCTTTTGAACGCCAGAGGCCCGCCTGATAATATATAATATATAGTGGTCATCACCACCCGTATCTTCGGCGAAGAATCCGGGCACACAATAGAAAAAGTACAAAGGAGCTCAAATACGGTACTTGTTGTTCTCCCCACCCCGTGCTCTAAGCATGTCACATCCATAACACGATAATACCTCTAATAACTGCCAGGTCTGCTAGCATACAAAGTTTCTAACAACAGTTATCCCTAGCGCACGTCCCACACGTACCGATGATTAGTCAATACGTAAGTCCGTGATCTATATGAGACTCACAACTCGTGTAAAAATGTGTCACAGTCAATAAAACCTAATGCTGCCTCATGAAAATATGGTGGTCATATAAAGTAGGTCCAATGCATATACATAAATAAAAATATTATACGACGACAGCGTCGCTGCACCCAAGTTTCCTTGGACGCGCAATTTATATAGCAGTTAAAATAAATGAACTAAATAAACAGAAATAAACCTGCATGCATCATATGGAATGTAAATATAGTAAATTGGCAAGGTATACTTGCCTGGCAAGAAATCTATAAAGTGTACGCGTCCAAATATCAAGGACACGGGATCTTGAACTAATGCCTCCGAACAAACATCTTCGGATGCTGAAATAGACATCACCAACATTTCTGGAATAAGAAAAATAGCTAAAAAGCACTTCCCTTTCGTCTAATTTGGACACAGGGGCAAAATGATAATTTCGGGTAAAATTGGGATCCACGTGTGGCCCACTTTGCACCGAAAAATGTGTCAAGGGTAACAGTCTCTAAATGGGACAAATTATAGGTCAAACAAACTTTAAATGTCAATACGAACCCAACGATATGTCCAAATATGGATTCCGATGAGCCGAACACAATTTCGTCCAAAAAGTCAACAGTTGGGTCCGCCAATTGGCGACTTGGTCAACTGTCTCAGAATTGTGTAAAAATTGGGTCACAGGACCAGCATGTTATCACGAGTCCAGTGGCACAAGTTTCGTCATAATCTGACGAGAGTGCACAAAAAGCGAACAGCTTTCGCAAAATTTGCGACACGGGGTTTATCCGCGGATATGGACTAATTTCGACGCGCACACGCGTCCGAATCAGTTTCCATGAACTCTCACATATCCGGATACACTGCGCGCACCATTTGGTACACTTTGTATATGGCGGGGTGGTCCCGTTTGGTGGGACGCGCTCCGTTTCACAACTTTTGAAAATTCAGAAAAATTATAATTTTGGGGTTTTCCAACGAATTTAATTCTATATACAAAAGTTAATAACTAATGTTAATTAACAAAAATTAAACTAGGTCAAGTGGTCTTCGCATACCAAAAAGAAAAATTAGATTCGGATCTCTATGGTGGGAGATACGAATCCGGAAACATAGGTGATCACCGCAGTTTTTTGCGATCCCCAGAAAGTGGTCTTTTTTCGCCAATTTTGATGCTATTTTTGCCTATGGTTACGCGTTGTTCGAGGTCTACTATCTTACAGGTATTGGAGAGGGTTAAGGGGTGAGCATAACGGTGAAGACGGGGTAGGGTTTGGTTGAGCGAGGTAACGAAAAATGACGCTGGAACACAAGTAAGTTGCTGTTGATTTCTGCAGTTGCGGTGTTGCGCGGGATCGCGGTAGTCGGGATCGGTTTGGGCGATTCTCCGGCTCGGCGGTGGCGCTCTGGTCGCGATGGAAATGTGCTATATCGGTTTAGATGGGAAGAGGAGGAGAAAGGATGATCTAGGGTTAGGGTTTTGGTTGAAATAGATGATTATATATAAGAGGGAGAGGGGGTTATTCACTCGCGGGGGGGGGGGGGGGGGTCTGTGTTCATAGGGCCGGGTTGCTGTGGTTCAAAGGGGTGAGCTGGTTTGCTGTGTGCACTTTCCAATGGGTGGGGCGGGTAGGATGGTTTGGGTAGTGTTTTAAGGATCCAATAGGAGGGGGGATCCAATAGGAAATATCTTAATTCTTTTATTTCCATTTCCTTTTCTTTTCTTTTTCTAACTCTTTTTCTTTCTTTTTCTTGTAATATATATATATATATATATATATATATATATATATATATATATATATATATATATATATATACCCATAGAAAAATTTAGAATTATATTAATGCATATCATTAAGCTAGCAACTGTCCAAAGGGTCTCCTACATGAAATAAATTCGAAAAAAATCCTAATGGCCCCATAAATCCCCTAATTGTACCAATACCTAAAATAAAAAATTAAATAAAATCTATTTCTCCTAATTAGCCACTAATTACTATAATTAAATTAATAATTAATTAAAAAGGGTGAATACGGTTTTCTAGGATTAGGGATTTTATATTCTACCCAACTTATAAAAATTTTGTCCTCGAAATTAAAACTAAGCCACGATAGAATGTCAAGGATAGTATAAGATATAAATTAACAAAGTAAATTCATACCTTGGTCTGCGAATAGGTTCGAAAAATGCTTGCGCATG
The DNA here is from genome assembly GCA_036927795.1 of Iris macrosiphon. NCBI lineage: Eukaryota > Viridiplantae > Streptophyta > Magnoliopsida > Asparagales > Iridaceae > Iris > Iris macrosiphon. The sequence continues at coordinate 143,688,206 of JAYESA010000002.1, read as the reverse complement.
TCGTCCTCGCACTCCCAAGTTGATTCTCCTGGCGCGCCATGCTTCCATGCTACGCAAACCAAAGGAATAGACTGGTTCCTTAACACTTTCTCTCGACGATCAAGGATTCCCACGGGTTGCTCTTGGTATGACAAGCTCGGCCCAATGGTGATCTCCGAATGGTCGAGAAAATGACTGCTGTTTGCCACATATCGCCTGAGCTGCGATACATGGAATACGTCATGTACTCCCTCAAGTGAAGGTGGTAGCGCAAGTCGATATGCCACTTCTCCAACTCTCTCCAGCACGTCAAATGGTCCAATATACCTTGGACTCAACTTGCCGCACCCTCCGAATCGAATGGTGCCTCTGGTAGGTGATATCCTCAAGAAGACATGATCGCCCTCTTTGAACTCCAAGGGACGACGATGAAGGTCTGCCCACTGCTTCTGCCTGTCTTGCGCTGCTCGCAAGTGTCCCTGTATCTTCTTAACTGTCTCTACGGTGTTGACCACCAACTCGGGTCCCAGAATCTGACATTCTCCCACGTTACTCTAACACACAGGAGACCTACATTTTCTTTCATACAATGCTTCAAACGGAGCCATCTGAATACTCGCTTGATAGCTATTGTTGTAAGAAAACTCTACAAGATGTAGGTGGTCCTCCCATGATCCTCTGAAGTATTACATGCAAGCCCTCAACATAACCTCCAATGTCTGAATAGTACGCTCTGACTGCCTATCTGTCTGCGGGTGGTAAGATATACTGAACTTCAGACGAGTTCCAAGACTTTCTTGCATGCTCCTCCAAAAGTGTGATATAAAGCGCGAGTCTCTGTCTGATACAATGCTGACTGGTATGCCATGCAATCTCACAATCTGCCTCATATATGTCAGCTAAAGCTTCTGTAGGCTGACACACTCTAAAAGGTAAAAAATGGGCTGACTTGGTGAGTCGGTCCACTATTACCCATACTACATCTCTCCCACTTGGACTCTTGGGAAAACCCGTAACGAAGTCCATAGTGATGTGCTACCACTTTCACTCTGGAATCGAAAGTAGTTGCAATAATCCTGCTGTCCTCTGGTGCTCCGCCTTTACTTGTTGACATACCAGACATTTAGCTACAAAGCGAGCTATCTCTCTTTTCATTCTATGCCACCAAAAGTGCTGGCGTAAGTCAAGATACATCTTGGTGCCTCCAGAATGAATAGAATATATCGAACTATGAGCCTCTGTCATCAGCTCCTGTCGAATATCTCCATTTGGAACATAAAGATGATCACCACATCGTAATGTCCCATCCTCATGAATGTGCAATCCTGTCTTCTCTCCGGCCTCTGTCCTTTCCTTCAGTCTTCTGAATCTGGCATCTATAGGCAAAGCTGCCTTGATCCTCTCTACTAATGATGATTGTACTTGCAAGTTGGCTAGTATCCCATCTGCTCCGGATAATATCACTTCAATGCCAAGACCTTGCAAGTCCTCCAATAATTCCCTCTGTGCTGTCAAGAAGTAAGATACTGGTTTTAGGCTTAACGCGTCTGCTACAACGTTAGCCTTGCCTGGGTGATAATGTAGCTCTATCTCGAAATCTTTCATCAACTCGAGCCATCAACGTTGCCTCATATTTAACTCCTTCTGCGTGAAGACGTACTTGAGGCTTTTGTGGTCTGTATAGATTTCCACTCGTTCCCCATATAAGTAATGTCTCCATAGCTTCAGAGCAAATACAACGGCTACAAGTTCCAAGTCATGAGTCAGATAATTCTTCTCATGTACTCGTAACTGTCTAGATGCATATGCAATCACCTTGCCATGCTGCATCAAAACGCATCCCAAGCCTTTCCCTGATGCGTCACTGTAGATCACATAACCTCCTGATCCTGACGGAATAGTCAATACTGGTACTATAGTCAATCGCTTCTTCAACTCTTCAAAGGCGGCTTGACACTCGTCGGTCCACATAAATTCTTGATCCTTATAAGTCAAATGAGTCATAGGTGCTGTTATCCTTGAGAAGTTTTCCACGAACCGTCGGTAATATCCCGCAAGTCCAAGGAAACTCCTCACCTCTGATACTGATTTAGGAACATGCTATATCTCAACTGTTGAGATCTTCTCTGGATCAACAGAAAAACCATCTCCAGTAATAACATGCCCAAAAAATGAGACTCTATCCAAGAAGAACTCACATTTGCTGAGCTTTGTATATAACAACTCTCTCCTCAACGTCTCTAGAATAATCCGCAGATGCTTCTCATGCTCCTCGTGACTCTTCGAATAGACAAGTATATCATCTATGAAGACGACCATGAACTGGTCCAAATACTGGTGGAAGACTCGATTTATTAAGTCCATAAAGATCGCTGGAGCATTGGTCAATCCAAATGGCATGACCAAAAACTCGTAGTGCCCATATCTTGTTCTGAATGCGGTCTTCGGAATGTCCTGCTTCCGTACCTTCACCTGGTGATATCCTGATCTTAAATATATCTTCGAGAACACCTTGGCTCCACTGAGTTGATTAAATAAGTCATCAATGCGTGGCAATGGATATTTATTCTTCACAGTCACTGCATTCAAGGCTCTGTAGTCAATGCACATATGCACTGACCCATCCTTCTTTGGTACAAACAACACTGGTGCTCCCCAGGGTGATGCACTCGGTCGGATAAAACCTTTCTCTTCTAGTTCTTTCAACTGTGCCTTCAGCTCATCCATTTCCTTCTTCGCCAGTCTGTAAACATGTGATGCTATAGGTGCTGCTCCGGGTGCTAGTTCAATTAAAAACTCTACTTCTCTGTCTGGGGGTAGTCCTGGCAATTCCTCTGGAAAGACGTCTAGAAATTCTAAAATAAAATGATGATAGACAACATCGTCCATTACGAGCTACATACCATCAAGGATTTCTGTGGATCCTCTTGCAAACTAAAGTTCTGGCTGGCCTGGTACCTTAAAAAGAATGCTTCCTCCAAAGCAATCGAAGAAAGCGTGGTACTTGCTTAGCCAGTCCATTCTAAGCACAATATCAAAAGATGGCATAGGAAGGACTAAGAGTTGGGCGTTCATCTCTCTGCCACGTATCACTATAGGACCCGATCTACAAATTTGGCTAACTGGGACAACTCCTCCTCCGGTAAGAATTCTAATACAACTAGGTAAAGGTGTAGAGACAATGTTGTGTTTGGCAATAAAACTAAATAATATGAATGAGTGGGTGGCTCCCGTATCAAATAATGTCACAGAAGGAAAAGTAAAAGCAAGAGTAATATCTGCTATTATAGAAGCATGAAAAATACGCTGGGAGGATCTACGCGGCATCTTAATGCAGAGCAGCGTAAGCAGAGGCCTCCAGAGCCGTCGAACTTGAAACAGAGCTCTTCCGCCAAATACAGCGTGAAATATGAGTTCAAAGGACCATCCGCGTAAGTACGGTACGTCCAGGCCGCCCCAGCATAAACAGAGTTCTTTATCGCCTCCATGGCGTAAAACTCAGTCGCTCTCAAAGCAGCGTTAATGCGTACGAGGAACGCTTCGTCTTCCCCGAAATAAACCTGTCAAGTCACGCGGTGAACCTGGCCTCTGACTCCTGACAAAAAGTGCTGCACGGCTACCCAGACGACGGCTGAAAACGATGGCAGACCCCTCGGGACGTGCCCCACGGTATGATGGCGGATCTCTGCATTTAATGCAGAGGATTTGGTTAAAATATCACCAAACCGTCGTTTACCAAAGTCCCCCCAGCGTAAACCGCTCTTTCGCGTACAAGGGAATACGCTGCCTTATTTTACACAGGCAAACATGAGCTGTTTTACGCTCCGCAGAGGACAAACCGCTGCCACGTCAAAAGCTGTACTTCGTACGGGGCTCGAGGCACGTCTCTACGTCTAATTACACAGAGCAGTGACAGTTTCCCTCAAGGCACGTCTCTGCGACGGATGCACAGAAGGGCTGCAGACCTTCAAAACACGTCTCCGTATTTAATGCACAAGATGATGGCAAATCTCTGTGGAAGATTTGGTTATATCTTCGAAAGCCGTAATTCCGGCTAAGACGTCCACATCAGCACTTCGACACGGTACGCAGTGGCTTCTACGCCCGCTCAGGATCAGTGCTCCCTCGGCTTCCAACGCCCTCTCGGTCTCTACGACTATTCGGCTTCTATGCCTGTTCGGCTTCTATGCCCATTCGGCTTCTATGCCTGCTCGGCTTCTATGCCTATTCGGCTTCTACGTCTGTTCGGCTTCTATGCCTATTTTGGCTTCTACGCCAAGGTGACAGTCACTTGGCTTTTACGCCAACCTCTGCTACACAAGGGATACCTACCTGCGTGGCTTCTACGCCGTGATCTTCGTAGCAGATATACGCGTTTTTTCCCCTTAGTTGGACACGCGTCACATGCTCACTCAAAAGGTCATTTACACGCAGGCATTGGTTATTTTAAACCATTGTGTAAAGGGGTGCTGTATTGTCCACTCCTCGGTTGTTACACTGAAGGAGTGGTCACTGTCACCAAAACTCTATAAATAGAGACCCCTATCAATGGGGAAAAAGGTCGAAAAACTAAAAACTCGAAGATCGGACAAGGTCATCGAACCAGAGATCAAGGAGGAGAGAGAGGGAGAGAGAGAAGAACCCAGAGCTCGGGCAAGGAACAGGGAGCGACGACCTTCAGCATCGTGCATCCACCCCCCTCTGCAACCTCCGAAGCTGCATCCTGTCTTCCACGGCACTTCTTCAACATTGTGTAGTCCAAGGGCTAAAGTGATCGACCGCAGATCAGAAACCTATAGCAATTTATACCCAGATTAAATAAATTGTACTCCCACATCCTCGTATAGGATTACATTGTACAAGTTTGTTTGTAAACCAAAGGGCGCGGGTCTCTTATAAGCCCCGTCATTGAAATACACTTTCATTCTTTCGTTTAATACCACAAACAAGATGGCGACTCTGCTGGGGACATCTTTCTCTTCTGACGAGGAAGTAATTGCTCAACACGATGCGGTGTCTATAGGAACCGTGAAGAAGACACTGGCCGTTCAGTTCGACCAGTCTGCCTACGAAGACATGCTTCGGACTGGGGGTAGCTCTCACTCTCTTTGCGTCCAAGACAGCAGGAAGCTACGCAAAGTATGGATGCCCAAGACATCCTCCGCCGTTCCTGTGGACTCTCCGATCTCTCCGATCTCTCCGACCAATGAGGTGGTAGCATCGCTCCCTCCGTGCCCCGCACGTAAAATTCAGTCTCCCGCTACACGCGGTACAGACAAAGCTTCTGGCAAAGCCTCAGCGCTAACCCAGGAGTATCCACTGCGCTATACGCGCAGAAATCAGTCTCCCGCTACGTGCGGTAAAGACAAAGCTTCTGGCAAAGCCTCAGCGCTAACCCAGGAGTATCCTCTGCGCTCTACGCACAGAAATCAGTCTCCCGCTACGCGCGGTACAGACAAAACTTCTGGCAAAGCCTCAGCGCTAACCCAGGAGTATCCACTGCGCTCTACGCGCAGAAATCAGTCTCCCGCTACGCACGGTACAGAAAAAACCTCTGATGGCGCCTCAATACCAAATCAGAAGTACAGATCACGCTCTACGCGCAAAACGACATCTGACCTTTACAATGAACCAGATGAGCGCGGCGATCTCCGCAAAGGAAAGCAGGCGGGTGAATATCCAACTACTAGGCCTTTACGCCAACAAAAGAATGATCTGCCTACTCTCCGGATTACGCGAGAAGCTAATGGCCAACTGAGGGCCCCTTCAGCCTCACGCCAGACTGAGCGAACCTCCAGATTATGCCAGGCACAGTCCCTTGGCATAAAACAAGCTCAGATTGCGGAAAGACACCCTCCCGGGGGATTATCCGCCGCCCAGATGGCCAACCTGTTGTATACAGGCGGTATAGGGAAAACCAGGGTGCCCAGTCTCCGCGTACCCGCTGAGGGGAACAGAAGACACAAGCCTTCGTCTTCCTCTTCGACAAATCCTCCTAACCTGCATACCTATCTAATCTGAAAAGATAAAGACAGGAGTCGTAAAACCGTCAGACGGGGAGAGATCGTATGGGAAAATGCATCAACATCTAATATCATCATGATGTATGAACCATATGAAGATAATGCCTTTATTGTCCCTCCTACCCACGGCGATCAGCATCCAATAGTCTTCAAACACAAGCGGAACGGTCCGGTTGAACAGGAAGAATTCCGCGAGCCCGAGGGTGGGAAAATATAAATCCACAGGTACAGCCCACAGGCTTTGAAGATTATACAGAACATGGGTTATGATTTGGAATCAAAGCAAGGCCTCAACTATGGAAAGGGTAGACGAACACCATTGCAGGGAAATTTCTGCCATCAGCAAACTCGTTTCGGATTGGGATATGCTGCTGATCCCAAAAAGACAACTCCTCCTGATTCAGTTTCTACGACCGGAGACCATAGCGTGTCCGGGGGTAGCTCGCCTCGACAAAACAAAGCAGCATCCAAAGCAAGGGGTAGAATGTCCACAGGATTCAAAGATGGTACAACAAGGGCTATCTTCCCAGAAGACCATGAAACTCAGGCATCAAAAGCCCCACGACCGAAAGGAACTTTCTCCTTCGGAGAAGATGACGTAATTGAAATCTTTAATATATTAAGGAAGGAAAGTAAGCTTCAGCTTCCCGACATCAGATATCCTGAGAGGTCTGGCAGAATCAATGACCCAGATTATTGCCTCTTCCATCAGTTCACTCATCACCCTACGAAGGCCTGCTATGTACTAAGGAAGAGAATTCAGGAATTAATCGATGCCAAGGTCATAACTCTACGTCTATAGGGAACGATCACTACGGCAGAGGAGCAGATATGTGCCTCCCTCTCTGATGGAGTCACTATCACAAAGTTTGTCATGTTCATATTACCTCTGAATAAACTTTCGACCATCAATTATCATGTCCATATTACCTCTGATATCGAGTGTCATCTACACTTAACATTCGTACTTAAATTCTAAGTACGCCAGTAATGTTAAGTCCACAAAAATTGCCATGTCCATATTATCTCTGAGCATATATGTGCCTCCCTCTCCGATGGAGTCACTATCACAAAGTTTGTCATGTTCATATTACCTCTGAATAAACTTTCGACCATCAATTATCATGTCCATATTACCTCTGATATCGAGTGTCGTCTACACTTAACATTCGTACTTAAATTCTAAGTACGCCAGTAATGTTAAGTCCATAAAAATTGCCATGTCCATATTACCTCTGAGCAGATATGTGCCTCCCTCTCCGATGGAGTCACTATCACAAAGTTTGTCATGTTCATATTACCTCTGAATAAACTTTCGACCATCAATTATTATGTCCATATTACCTCTGATATCGATTGTCGTCTACACTTGACATTCGTACTTAAATTCTAAGTACGCCAGTAATGTTAAGTCCACAAAAATTGCCATGTCCATATTACCTCTGAGCAAGTACAAGGACCCACTCCACATGACGAGGTAGAACCCATAGCACAAAAATTCTTGAAATCTATAAGCTCCTACCACCCATATGTCTGGGAAGTAGCATCGCCATCAAACGTCGTCACGACATAGGGGCCACATGAGGATTCTATCTTCATCGTCCCGCCTACCTACAGCATTCAGCGCTCAATAGTCTTCGGTCACATACGGAATCAACCGATTGTCCAAGAAGACCCTTTCGATGATGACACCGGGAAAATACAGATTCACCGTTATAGCCCGCAAGCGCTAAAGATCATGCAAAACATGGGCTACGACTTGAAACGGAAGCCAGGCCTCAACTACGGAAGGGGCAGACGAACGCCGCCGTGCGGCAACCCCCGTAATCAACAAACTCGTCTCGGGTTAGGGTATGCCACCTCCCTCGCGACTTTCGAGCCAAAAGAGGACCCCTTTTCCTCTTCCCAGAACAGCTCATCGCCCTCCAACTCGCCAGATGCTTTCGAACAAGCACTATCGGTGAATATGGTGATGACAAATCCCTCGGAAGCCGAGGAGCAGGATACGGAGCCATTCGAGGATGACCCCTGAGCTCAACAAATGGATACGCAGTGGGAATTCCGCTTTGAGCAGAGAGAACCTCCCACCAAGGACGAAGTCATCCAGATCAATGTTGGGGGTGAGCTCTCACCAAAGCCAATATTTGTCAGTAACAGTCTTCCCCCACCTGAAAGGGAAAAAGTTATACAGCTGATAAAGGAGTATATTGACGTCTTTGCGTGGGATTATGAGGACATGCCAGGCCTAGACCCGAAGGTAGCTACTCATATGCTCAATATATTGACCGATTCGAAGCCAGTAAAGCAGCACCAACGACGGTTCCGCCCAGATATGATGGACGCCATCGAGGCTGAAGTCAAGAAGTTGATAACCTGCGGTTTCATCCGGGAGGAACAACACCCCGACTGGGTCGCTAACGTGGTCCCAGTCATGAAGAAAAATGGGAAGGTACGTATCTGCATCGACTACCGAGATCTGAATGCGGCCTGCCCCAAAGATGAATTCCCTCTCCCCATCACGGACATCATGATCGACAACACCTGCAGCTTCAAACACATGTCCTTCATGGACGGGTTCTCGGGATACAATCAGATCAAGATGCATCCTGAAGACGAGAAGCACACTGTCTTCCGGACACCACTGGGGGTATATTGCTATACGGTCATGCCCTTCGGATTAAAAAACGCTGGGGCTACGTACCAACGGGCTATGAGTAACATATTCCGTGAGCATTTACGCAAAACAGTGGAATGCTACGTAGACGACATAGCCGTCAAAAGTCGCCTCAAAGGTGATCACATCCGAGACCTGAGGGCGGTATTCGAATTAATGCGCCAGCATCAACTCAAGATGAACCCCACAAAGTCCTTTCTGGGTGTATCCAGTGGCAAATTCCTGGGATTTGTCATTACTACCAAAGGCATCGAAGTAGACCCTGACAAAGTCCAAGCGATCACGGCAATGCGACCGCCCCATAATCTGAGGGAACTCAGGGGATTCCAAGGACGTCTGGCTTATATTCGGCGATTCATATCCAACTCTCGGGGAGATGCCAGCCCTTCTCTCATCTCATGAAGAAAGGTGTATCCTTCATATGGGACGAAACCTGTCAGCAAGCGTTCGGGGATATCAAACGCTACCTAACCAGTCCGCCAGTTCTGGTGCCTCCCGTTATGGGAAAACCGTTCTTGCTGTACGTTCGGGCAATGGATCATTCGCTAGGAGCTCTCCTCGCACAGAAAAATAATGCGGGTCATGAACAGGCTATCTACTATCTCAACAGGATGATGGTCGGGGCCGAACACCGGTACAACCCAGTGGAGAAGGAATGTTTGGCTCTGATGTTCGCTGTCCAGAAAATGCGGCACTATGTCACCGGCCAGACTATTCATATCATCTCCAGGATCAACCCTCTCCGAGTGCTGATGAGCAAGCCAAGTGCCCTCAACTCCCGACTCGCAACTTGGGCGATGCTGCTAACACCATACGACATGGTATACATCCCACAAAAGTCCATCAAGGGCCAAGCACTGGCCGACTTCCTAGCGGCTTATCCGATCCCGGAGACCTCCAAGCTATACGAAGACATCCCTGATGAAGTTGCAAAATATAACTTCGCAAGAAAAAGTGACGTATGGCAACTGTTCTTTGATGGCGCCTCCAGGACCGGTCCTAAAGGAAACGTCGTTTCAGGAGTAGGAGTCGTCCTAGTTACCCCGGATCAACTCGTCATCTATCGAGCATACTCTCTTAGCGAGCCCTGCTCCAACAACGTGGCGGAATACAACTCTCTACTAATTGGGCTCCAAGTTGCTACAGAATTGGGGGTAGAATCCCTGGAAGCTTTCGGTGATTCTCTGCTCATCGTCAATCAAGTCAGGGGAATATACGAAGTCCGTAATCCAGACCTCATCCCCTATCACTGGGCGACAATCGGGATAGCCATGACGTTCAAAGGGTTCTTCCTAGAGCACGTACCTCGATCTCAGAATCTGGAAGCTGACGCCCTGGCCAGCCTGGCTGCAGACTTAGCTACTCCTATAAGAAGGCAAGATTCGGTAATCCTTCTTAACAGAGACTTATTCTGTATGAAAAACAGCTGTCACATAGATCGCAGCTACGCTGTAAACACGATCCTCCTACAAGAGATTGGACGAGTCCTTTCATAGATTTTGTGGCATACGAAATCTTACCAGAGGACCCCAAGGAAGCAGTATCCGTCAAGAGACGATCGTTACGCTTCTACTTCGATGCATCTTCACAATGCCTATATCGCCGGAGCTACGACGGACTGTTGTTAAGGTGTCTCTCTGGCGCCGAAGCACAGCAGATTATCCGTGAAGCTCACGACGGCGTATGCGGAGCGCATCAACCCGGGCCTAAGCTATAGGATCGCATCAGGAGGATGGGCTATTACTGGCCGACCATGATCGCAGATGCAATACAGTATGTAAAGCATTGCAGAGCCTGTCAGGTTCATGCAGACTTCATACATCAACCGTCGGAACATCTACATCCTACGGTCGCATCCTGGCCTTTCGAAGCATGGGGAATGGATATCATCGGTCCTATTCACCCGTCTTCTTCCAGGGGTCACCAGTTCATACTGGCCGTCACGGATTACTTTTCCAAATGGGCCGAAGCAATCCCTCTCACTGAGGTAAAGGCATCCAACGTGGTCAGCTTCATCAAACATCACGTCATCTATCGTTTCGGGGTACCCCGGAGGATAATTTACTACAATCGGCCCCAGTTCATCAGCCAAACGTTTTATCGGTTTTGCGATAAAAATCGGATACACAATGTTGCCTCCACGGCGTACTATCCAGCTGCTAATGGTCTGGCGGAAGCTTTCAACAAAACCATTATCAAACTCTTGAAGAAGTTTGTCTCTTCAAACAAGAGGGACTGGAATGAAAAGCTGGGCGAATGCCTCTGGGCATACCGCACGACGGTACGAACACCGACGGGTTGTACCCCATTCTCGCTGGGCTACGGGAGCGAAGCAGTTCTTCCCATTGAAATCCAGATCCCGTCGCTCAGAATAGCCGTGGCTAATGAGCTGACTCAAGAAAATAATGACCTTTTAAGGCTTCAGGAGCTAGAAAGATTAGACGAGAAACGCCTCCAAGCTCAACAGTGCATCACGCTCTACCAAGCACACATTTTCAGGGCTTTTAACCATAAATTAAAGGAAAGGGTGTTCAAGGTCGGCGAGCTAGTTCTAGCAGTAAGAAGGCCGATGATTTTAACTCACAGAAGTAAAGGCAAATTCCAGCCCAAGTGGGAAGGCCCTTATGTGATCGAGACAACGTTCTCGAACGGCGCCTACAGGATAGCCCAGCCTAACGGGGACCTATTAATGGCTCCCATTAACGGCAAATTCCTAAAAAGATACTACGCTTAATTCCCCCCTGCCCAGGCGGAACATAGTAAGGATCTCAATTCTGACAAAACTACTCCAAGAAAAGAAACTAGTTAGGTCATATCCTATCATGTTTGTACGACCTCTGAATAGATATATCCCGCTAAAGGGGTTTATCGAGAGTATGTCAGGTCCATACTACCTCTGATATTCGCCTCACCTAAAAAACTGTCATTTATATTCCGAAATGACGAGTCCACAACAGTCAGAAAAGAGTCGCTTTTATTCATTCCTAGAAGGAGGCAAAATTACATAAGGAGAGATACATCAAGATGGCGGAGTAATCAGATCACGAATCTGCCGCCCCAGTGCAGCCATCCTCTCATTCCTAAAGGCCAAGGCATCGGCGCGAGCCCGCTCCAACTGTGCCTCGGGGGTATGCGCAAGGGCCAGATTAGCCCTTGCCCGAAGATAGCCCGCACGGGCAGCTTCCGCACGGTCCAGATCCCGTCGCGCTTCACTCAGTCGACCAGTCGCTACCTCTGAACCTGCCAACGACTGGGAAGCCCACTCCTCTGCCCGAGCAAGTTTTTCCCTCAGCTTGGAGACCCTCGCTGCATTCCCTTCATGCTCGGATCGACACTGCGTCTCAACAGCAAGAGCTTCTTCCACAACAGCTTTTCTCCTATCCACCTCCAGCTTGTGCTTCTGGATAGAGTTGTCTAGGCTTTCAAGCTTTATAGCGAGCCGCTCAGCCATGAGGTCGAATCGAGCCTGGACATCAGCATCAAGGCTGTCCTCAGCCCGCTTTAAATATTCGTTAACGGGTTGCTCTAAGCCATTGACCACCGCCTCCAGAGCATCAGCTACTCCAGGATTGCCAAGCCCCCTGACAACCTCGATCGAAAGCTGAGAAGTCTTCTTCAGGAACTCGAAGTCAAGATTCTTCGCCAACACCATCGGTATCATCGTTTGTAAACCGGTGTAGACAAGGCTGGTATGCTGCTCAGTCAACGCAACTAGACCCGACTGAACGCCCGGAGTGGCCGCGATGCTAGTAACTCCCTCTCCAGGGACAATTGCAGACGAGGTAGCCACCGCCGCCGCCTCGACGGGTGGCGCGGCCGAAAAAGGTGTGACGGCAACGATCGAAGTCATCAGCGTACTCACGAAAGATGAGGTCACGATAACAGGTTCGTCCCCCTCCTGAGACGACGAAACCTCTCCAGGCGAACTGGCCCCCGAAGACCCTTCTGCCTCTGAATTAGGCGCCTCCACGTCTCCGCTAGGAGCCAACGGCATGTACGATGCGTCTGCAGACGATGTGGCTAAACCACGCCTTAATGACGCGATACGACCTGTCATACCTGGAGAAGGAGGTGGGCCGACCGACATCGCCAAAAGCTCGGTCGAGCCTTCCCCGAGACGCGGTCGAGGTTCGTCAGCCGGGGTCTTGCTAAGCGCACTCGATGACACAGAAGCAACTTCCCCCACTGCTGACCTCGGGAAAGATTCTCCCATCTGCAGCGGCCACATGGGCAATCCCGCTCCGCTGCTTGAAGCAGCCACAGCGACAGCAACCTCTAGCGAGGACTCCCTGGCGCCACCAGCCGGAACTGTAGAAGGTCCCTCTCTAAAAGGCGAGGAGCCTCCAGCCAAAAATTCATCCCTGATGCAGGGAGGTGCCGGCTCTCTCACGGGAGCCTCAATACCAGGAATACGGAGAGGACGAGCAACCGTCTCCTTCCTCCTCTTACGAAGGGAAACTTCCTTCGGAGCAGAAGCCCGCCGCTTCCCAGAAGAGACTACCAAAGCCCCCGTCGGCGCAGGCACTGCACACCTCGGCAACGACACCAGAGGCTCATCCGGAGTACCAGACTCCTCGCCCTCGTCAGAAGAAACCGAGGGGACTTCGACTCTTCCCCCAGGCTTGGCAGAAGGCACTCTAAAGCTTCCACACATGTCGAAATCGCGATAGAAGGTGTTAATCGCCACATAAAATTGGGCGTAAGAATGAAGGATGTGCAGCTCCGTGGAGGTTGTAACGACCGGCACGATAAAAATTGCCCCTGTGCAATCCATAATAAAATATCGCCACCCTCTAGCTCCATCAATGAGTCCGCCCCTGGGCCTGAAGCTGGTGACGGCGTTACCCACGTGCAGCTGATCGTACCCGAACTGCCTGGCAAATCGACTAGGCAAGTAGGGCTCGAAGAAACAATAGTCTTCGCTCCTATACAGCAGATGGGATGGTCTGATACAGACCAACCAATTAAAAGCCTCCGAAGAAAGAACAGTCTTCTCTCCACCTGAATCCTCAAGCCACACCCCGGATTGGTTGCGATGTACCGGAGGGGGAGTACAAAGGATCTTCCAGCCATGGCTGAGGTTCAACACTAACAGACAGTCTAGGACGGTGTTCATATTCCAGGCAGAATCCCTGTCATTCAGCAGGAATATACCCCCTGAGCTGCTACCGGAATTGGGAGACATCACCCGGGGGTTGTGAAGAATTAACCATCCCATCAGATACAGGTATGGCAATTCCACCCTGGGAAAACTCTCACACCGAGCTTCATCGACGAGCAACCCATCGGTCAGGGCCCTCAGGCCAGCCTGAATACGGCACACCATGGCAGGAAGCAGGCCCAGTCTTGCCCCAAACACCAGACGTACAGCGGGCCACAGGATGTTCCGGTGAATACGATCCGTGGACGCGATACCGGGCACTACCACTCGACGCAGCCATATAGAGAGGAAACCAGCCAGCTGGGCTTCCTTAGACAGAGGCCTGCGACAGCGCCTCAAGTAACTGTGGGCCTTGGTACCTTCGGGGTATTTTCCTACCCCTCAACGAGAATCTGATCGGGAGCCTTGGCGTCTTCCATAAGAGCCTCAACAACCTGGGCACTAAGGACGCCCAAGCAGTTCACGGGCTCATTCTTACCCCCCGAGGCTTTCTCCGACTTGGCGGCCCTGGCCCGATGGAAGAAGAGGTAGGACATCCACTTAGTGGTATGGGCCAAATCAGAAGGCTCGTCATAAAAAGCGGTGCACGCGAAGTACTGACACATCAGCTCCTGATATACTTCTGCCACCCGAGGGTCCAAATCCCCCAACTCCCGGTTGGTGGGGACATACTCTTCATATGGGGTATCCCCCATCGGCAGTCTCGAGACAACTGCCATCTCATGGAGGGCCAATCCTAACTCCCCCAGTGGAGTGGCGAAGGTCCCGGTGAGCGGAATATACCGCTCCATCAGTGCCAAGAACAAATTAGCATTGGGAGGCAACCCAACACTCGTCACACTCACGGCGGCATATAGTCCAATGTCCTCCAGCTCTCTTCGAAAGTGCGACAAGGCCCAATCAACTAGGCATCTCCATCGGGAGTTCGTTGGAGCGATCCACCCGTTGCACCGAGGATTCTCCTTGGGATATACCCCACCTCGACTCATGAAGTCGTTGCAGAAGGTCGGCAACTGGACAGGCTGGATCACCGAGCTATCTTCACTCGGGACATTACCCGGGCACAGACCCCGGAACAGCGTCACGACGCCAGAGGGGCGACTGACAAACGACCCCTGCTCAGCTCCTTTCAGATGAAAGATCTTCCCAGGCTTCCCGTGAAGATCAGGAGTCAGCTTCCACGACATCTTCCTAGGATGCGTCACATGGGAGAAAGCCGAGATAGGATAATCCCTCGGCATCGTCGGCAGATACAAGACCAAACTCCCGGCAGGGAAGACCCAAGGCTCCCTCTTGGGCTTCGTCTGGGACTGTTTATCGATCATATCCCCAAAGAGGAAAGCCGACTTTATGTACTGCTCCCCGTCTACATGTGTCAAGGGTTCGCCATTGATCATGCTCAACAGCATTCGCTAACCCTGGGCCGATATCAGAAACCCCCTGCCCTCAGGATACTGGGGTCCAGAGATGGGAAAGGCCACATGGGACAGATCCTCCAGGTAGTTCGAGTGCAGTATCCCGGCAGCGGAGCCCATCACCTCAGCCAGCGGAGACTCACCCAAATCAACTGTAAAAAGGTGCAAGGAAAATAGGTCTTTGCAAAATCCTGCACAAAGTGCGGACCAAAGAAACGACACTCTGTGCTTTACGCCAAGATTGCGCAAATTTGGTCTCTATACGCCGAAAGTCTCCTCCGCAAGCGTAAAAATTTGAGATTTTATGATATACCCTAATTTTTGTTAGCCAGAGCTTTTACGCTCAGAACTACGAAAATATAGAGTTTTTACGCTGGCACATTAGAAATGTGGGCGTAAAAGATGAAAACGTCTCCGTGCGTCATCTTCCTCAAAAGAGGCTATCAGCACAGAAGACGACCTAGCGCGGTCACGTTTAACGTGTGCGAAGGATTTTTCGTCGCTCATCATCCCAAAAAGCTTTACCTCTAAAGCCGGGTGCACTGTTCGTCGGCGGGATACTCCTCTCAGAAGGAGGTTCTCCTTGCCCAACCGAAGATTCTCTCGCCGGTACCGAAAAACGAGAAGAAGAACCTGGGCTCTTTCCCTTAGCGGAGGGAGTTTGTTTCGACGCCATTTCTGAGGGCTCAAAGTGCTCGGAGAAGGAACGAAGGAAAACTCGAACAGTCGAAAGCTCTCTTTCGCAGAAGACAGATAAAAAGCTTTTTCTCTCAAAAGCTTGGGGTATATATATACGGTCCGAGTCGACTCCTCGAATCCTCGGACGAACCCCTCGAGACCCTAACCGGATCTCGCAATTAAGAGTTTGTTATGATTGGATGCTACGTCAGCCCACTACCCTCGAAAAACGGACAGTCAGCGAATTCGAAAGATTTTTCGTGCAAGACGGTTCAGCGGGTTCTACGCTAAAGGAGCTTTCTACGCCCGGCAGCAACAGATCTACGGTTTTACGCTCGCAAGCTGCAAGTCTATGGTTTTACGCCCGGATGCCGTTGTGCTCGGTAGCTTTTATGCTCGAGAGGCCACAAACCTATGACTTTACGCTCAGCAGATACCAAATCGACGATTTTAGGCTTGGTGGCGCTCAGTTTACGCTCAGAAGCAACAGATCCGCAAAACCTCACGCTTGAAGAAATTTTCTTTTCAGGAGCTACATATCTACAGTTCTGCACTAAAGGAGCTTTTCTACGCTCGATAGCAACAGATCTACGGCTTCATGTTCGACAGCTACAAGTCTACGATTTATGCCCGGATGCCTTTGTGCTCGGTAGCTTTTATGCTCGAGAGGCAGCAAACCTACGACTTCACGCTCAGGAACCACAAGTCTACGATTTCACGCTCGATGGTGTTCTTACGCTCACAGGCTACAGATCTACAGTTCTACGCTAAAGGAGCTTTTCTACGCTCGACAGCAACAGATCTACGGCTTCACGTTCGACAGCTACAAGTCTACGGTTTATGCCCGGATGCCTTTGTGCTCGGTAGCTTTTATGCTCGAGAGGCAACAATCCTATGACTTCATGCTCAGGAACCACAAGTCTACGATTTCATGCTCGATGGTGTTCTTACGCTCACAGGCTACAGATCTACAGTTCTACGCTAAAGGAGCTTTTCTACGCTCGACAGCAACAGATCTACGGCTTCACGTTCGACAGCTACAAGTCTACGGTTTATGCCCGGATGCCTTTGTGCTCGGTAGCTTTTATGCTCGAGAGGCAGCAAACCTACGACTTCATGCTCAGGAACCACAAGTCTACGATTTCACGCTCGATGGTGTTCTTACGCTCATAGGCTACAGATCTACAGTTCTGCGCTAAAGGAGCTTTTCTACGCTCGACAGCAACAGATCTACGGCTTCACGTTCGACAGCTACAAGTCTACGGTTTATGCCCGGATGCCTTTGTGCTCAGTAGCTTTTATGCTCGAGAGGCAGCAAACCTACGACTTCACGCTCAGGAACCACAAGTCTACGATTTCGCGCTCGGAGGTGTTTTTTACGCTCAGAGGCTACAGACTGATGATTTCACGCTCCACGACTTTCCGTATATCCGAACAGTCCCCAAAGCGGTCAATTGCAAAGAGTTCACACAGAAGATACTCATTCTTGACCCAGAGCATCCCAAGTACCCGAAGAATACAGAGTTAAAACATTGAGAAATTACTCTTCTCGGGTCCAAAATTGGAGGTTCATCCAGACTCCAATCTGAATATCCCGTCTATTAAGGTGGCAACTCAATTTGACAGCCAAAAACCTCGACCCTGTTCCAAGGGAGTTTCGAGAGATCATTCTTGAAGACGAAGTCTGAACAAAATCCTGCTCATCAGAGAAGCAACAGTTCAGAATTCTACGCCGTCCTTCAGTCCTAGCAACAGGACAGTTCTAAACGTTCAAAGATGCTCAACGGCGTTCTATGGACTATTCGCTATGCGTAAAGGACAGGGCCTAATACACTTCCTATCAGAGTCGGCGTAAAGATTCAGACGTGTCGAAGCTGCACATATTCAGACTTCACAGCAACGTATGGCAAGACGATCATATGAAGAAGAAAGACGACTTTATTTTAAATCACAATTACATATGAGGGAAATCCCGTCTACAGGGGTTTTCTTTATTTTCGTGATTACATATGAGGGAAACTCCATCTACAAAGGAGATACCCCCTCGTCGTCTGAAGATTATGCCCAGACCTTCCTCTTCTTCCAAGAAGGTGATCAGCGGCGCAAGGATGCTTTCAACAGAAGAAAAGCGGCGCAAATCTGCTTTCCTGCATCCCTCGTCACCGGAGGCAATGGAGAAGGCACCGCTTGCAAGCAGTGTGGTCTAATACGACCGTTCTTCTCGCCAGAAGCAATGCCATACAAAGTTGCTGATTATCCCGAGCAAGGGAGGCTAAGATATCCTTCCATGATCCACCGTTGCAGTGGACACTTGCTCGAAGACGCCGTCTTTTTTGGCTCCCCACATGCTGGAAGAACATGATCTCCTTCTTCCTCAGATCGACCCGACGAGCTCCGGCGATCATCTCTGCATGGTGATGGGAATGTGGTGAAAACAGGTTCACCCCCCAGCCTTTTATAGGCGAAAGAGATCACAGCGGTCCCCAATAAATCCGCCATAAAGTCAGCATCGACCGTTTCAACGCTCCATTCAGAAACGTTTCGGGTTACGAAGGGCCATTCATGCTTCATTCAAAGCGTTTCAAATTCCGAGGAATTTAAAAGCTTTGAAGGGGGTCTTGTAGAAGCATGAAAAATACGTTGGGAGGATCTACGCGGCATCTTAATGCAGAGCAGCGTAAGCAGAGGCCTCCAGAGCCGTCGAACATAAAACAGAGCTCTTCCGCCAAATACAGCGTGAAATATGAGCTCAAAGGACCATCCGCGTAAGTATAGTACGTCCAGGCCGCCCAGCATAAACAGAGTTCTTTATCGCCTCCATGGCGTAAAACTCAATCGCTCTCCAAGCAGCGTTAATGCGTACAAGGAACGCTTCATCTTCCCCGAAATGAACCTGTCAAGTCACGCGGTGAACCTGGCCTCTGACTCCTGACAAAAAGTGCTGCACGGCTACCCAGACGACGGCTGGAAACGATGGCAGACCCCTCGGGACGTGCCCCACGGTATGATGGCGGATCTCTGCATTTAATGCAGAGGATTTGGTTAAAATATCACCAAACCGTCGTTTACCAAAGTCCCCCCAGCGTAAACCGCTCTTTCACGTACAAGGGAATACGCTGTCTTGTTTTACACAGGCAAACATGAGCTGTTTTACGCTCCGCAGAGGACAAACCGCTGCCACGTCAAAAGCTGCACTTCGTACGGGGCTCGAGGCACGTCTCTACGTCTAATTGCACAGAGCAGTGACAGTTTCCCTCAAGGCATGTCTCTGCGACGGATGCACAGAAGGGCTGCAGACCTTCAAAATACGTCTCCGCATTTAATGCACAAGATGATGGCAAATCTCTGTGGAAGATTTGGTTATATCTTCGAAAGCCGTAATTCCGGCTAAGACGTCCACATCAGCACTTCGACACGGTACGCAGTGGCTTCTACGCCCGCTCAGGATCAGTGCTCCCTCGACTTCCAACGCCTTCTCGGTCTCTACGACTATTCGGCTTCTATGCCTGTTCGGCTTCTATGCCCATTCGGCTTCTATGCCTACTCGGCTTCTATGCCTATTCGGCTTCTACGCCTGTTCGGCTTCTATGCCTATTTTGGCTTCTACGCCAAGGTGACAGTCACTTGGCTTTTACGCCAACCTCTGCTACACAAGGGATACCTACCTGCGTGGCTTCTACGCCGTGATCTTCGTAGCAGATATACGCGTTTTGTCCCCTTAGTTGGACACGCGTCACATGCTCACTCAAATGGTCATTTACACGCATGCATTGGTTATTTTAAACCGTTGTGTAAAGGGGTGCTGTATTGTCCACTCCTCGGTTGTTATACCGACGGAGTGGTCACTGTCACCAAAACTCTATAAATAGAGACCCCTATCAATGGGGAAAAAGGTCGAAAAACTAAAAACTCGAAGATCGGACAAGGTCATCGAACCAGAGATCAAGGAGGAGAGAGAGGGAGAGAGAGAAGAACCCAGAGCTCGGGCAAGGAACAGGGAGCGACGACCTTCAGCATCGTGCATCCACCCCCCTCTGCAACCTCCGAAGCTGCATCCTGTCTTTCACGGCACTTCTTCAACATCGTGTAGTCCAAGGGCTAAAGTGATCGACCGCAGATCAGACACCTATAGCAATTTATACCCAGATTAAATAAATTGTACTCCCACATCCTCGTATAGGATTACATTGTACAAGTTTGTTTGTAAACCAAAGGGCGCGGGTCTCTTATAAGCCCCGTCATTGAAATACACTTTCATTCTTTCGTTTAATACCACAAACAGCTATGACATCCACCTCATGATCCATGTCATCTACTTGCAATGCAAAAGCTCATCCGTTTCTCTGCGGCTGTCCATGTCTGGCCCTCATATACTGATCCTCCTGGGTAGGTAGCGGTGGTCCTCTCTGAAATCCTCCTGCTGCTGGGGGTCGAGGTGCTCCCGGTCCAGTCATCTACTGAGTTGGCTTCGGTACTGGAAATGCTAGTCTCTGAACTGGCGGTGGAAGTGCCTGCTGCATTGGGCAGTCTCTCGCCAGGTGCTGGCCGGAGCCATATCTCATACACTGACCCAAGCAGGTCCGACAATCTCTCGAAATATGTCCGATTTTTCCACAATAATTATATTAGGGTTTCTCTGGAATCTGCTATGGTCCGGCTCTGTGTTGCTGATGCTGCTGTGCCAAGGGACGTATGATAGGTCCTCCCTGTTGTGTCCTTGCCGGTCCCTTCTGTGTCCTTGCCGATCCTTGTTGTGTCCTCAGCTGACCTACCTTTCCTCTGCTGATGGTTTCTTGCAATCTGGCTTCCGTCAGTAGTTCAGCATAAGAGATCCGGGACTGTGAGATTGTATAATATTGGAGCTCCTGGGTCAGTCCGCGATAAAACCTCTTAGCCTTAGCCAAGTCATCTGGTATCAAAGTAGTGCCATATTTGCAGAGTCGACTAAACTCGGCATCATACTCGTCCACTGTTCTGTTCCCCTGCTCCAAGTGAAGGAACTGATCGTACAATGCATCTCTGACAGTGTCCGGGAAGTACTTCCTCTTAAAGCACTCCAAGAACTGCTCCCAACTTTGGTATGTACCCAACTGGCGCTCCATGGATTCCCACCAGTGATGAGCATTACCATTTAGAAGCGTCCTTACTCCCATCATCCATAGGTCCGTAGGTAGCTGCGATGCCTCTAATAGCTTCTGAGTGTGCGTGATCCAGTTGGTAGTCTCCTTCGGGCTCTCAGTACCTTTGTACGGCCTCAGACCTATCTGAATAAAGTCCTTTACTGAACCAACTCTAGCTCAAGGTACTGGAGCTAGTGCTTGAGCGGGTACAGTAGCCTGTGCAGCCATCCTCTCAAGTACTGCCAGGAATTCTTGCCTCTGTTCTGCTGCTTGCTGCCTCTGCTCTGCAGCTAGTATGGCAGCCTGTTATCGTTGTTCATGTATTATCATCTGGAAAAATTGGAACAGTTGTGTCTGGCCTTCCTGCGGTGTCGACGAAGCTGGAAGGTTCCCAATAGGTGAAGTAGGAAGATCAGATGGAACTGTAATATGAGTCTGTCCATCTGGTCCCGGAAGCCTAGGAATCGTTGGGGTCCCTCCTTGAGTCTGACCATTGACTCCAGAAGTTGTGTCGCCATCGGATATAGTACATCCATTTTGCATATCCATCTCTCTGCAGGTGATGTACAAAACGATTAAAAGAAGAACAAGAATCAAACAGGATGCAAGTATTAAATAGGAAGGATGAGTTTCAGTCAAGCGTGGATGAGATCCTTATACTCTATTCCTATACGCAGTCTTGTTCGGTACAGTGACGTAACCGAGACAATATATTCTCGACCTGCATGGGCCACCACAAAAATATGTCATACCCCAGTCCTAAAATATGTAGGACTAGGAATACGTAACATGTCAGCCGTATGTATTAGAACTCCAATATATAAAAACCATATACACACGTACGATGTACATGAATATCCAATCCACAGTGGTAATATACTGTCATAACAAGTCACACGCAAATCTATATCTCATCCACAACACAAATAATAGATAAATGGAAATCAATAACTGAATATCAAATAAGCAGTCTCAAAGTATGATAGTCGGATGGTAACAAATCCACTACAATCGACTAAACCAAAACTACTAAAGAGAGAGAAGAGAATAAACTCTAATATCAGAATAAATGTCTCAAAAGGAATCGCAACTAGAATCTCTAAACAGGTGCAATGAATCACATATAATTCGAAGGTAAGACCTCCTCAATCTGATAGGTAGCATCAGGTCCAGGTCCATACTCCTGCGGATACTCCTGCTTGTAACGCCCCGCTCCACGTCGGCATTATATATCAAGGTCAGTGGGCAGAACTTCGTTCTCTGATTCTTGCACGCCTTAATAATAACCTAAGTTTTTGCTTGCAACGTTTTCATAAGAGAATGATAGAACCTGCCTTGCATATTAATGAATGAACTCACCTAACTTGTCTTTGAAATGATAAGTCTGCTAAACGAGAATCCTGAAACGCTTGCCTAGAGTGCATGAACATGTTCACTATCATCTATGCTTCGAGAGAACCATATTGTGCCTGAATGTGTTCAAGTGATAAGTCGGATTGCCCCGTAACAAGATTGTATTCTGATGGTTCGTCTCGTCTGCATACTAGAGTTTATTTGATAGTGTTCCATGCATTCGCATGCGATCGGACAATGGCTATTGGTGGAAAGTTGAACTGCATGTGTCACGGCTGCTACAGAGATAGTGGAAAGCAACCATGAGTCACAGCTGCCTCTAGCATCAGATAAAGAGTCATTGGTATGCTGTACAACCAGCTGCCAATCCTGAGATACTCGGGGACCGCCCTGCATATAGCTAAGTCATTGTGTTGGCTTGGATAGATGACTGCCCCTAAGATTGTGCATTGTGTGTCTAGCTTTGCATCTGACCCTGGAGTCACACGAGACACGCTGCGCACACCCTGAAACATGAACGATTGCTTGTCTTGCTTATTGCATACGAAACTCTGTTTCCAAATATGTTTCCAAATAATGTAATATGACTCTGCTAGAACTGCATAAAACGAACCTAGGTAAAACTAGAAAGATCACTAGTAATGTAATATTTTATAACATGATTACTTAGTGTTGGTTTGAGTGAATGCTTATTTCTGTTCAGTTATTTTATCTCACCAGTACTTGTATAAAGTGCTGACCCACCAACAGTTTACTTGCTTGCAGGTACTGGATCGTCCGAGGGAGTGATAGGCGTGCCACAGTTCCTAAGACCCGGAATCCTGGTTTCGATTGTTGCCCCGAGAATGCTATCGTATAAGGGGGCATAATGTATGGAACGAACGAATGCCTTTGCTAAAGGAACCCAAGTTGTCTCGATTGTCCCGAATACTCAGTTGGCTAAATGCATTGTATTACAACAAGCCCCTTTTCGCTGCTTACTCGATTGATGCGATGATAGCCAACTATAAACTCAAACGATTGGCCTTGTGCGGGCGCAACACCAGGTCCGTACGACATCACATCCCCGAAAGCTCGAATGGGCCATTCCACTAACTCCTTTCCTTCCTCGCACCCACGGGGCGGACGCGGTGATTCTCGTCCGGCGCACCGAGGTACGGTAATTCGTGCCCGGTTCGATAATTCCGGCCATACGGGGGCGGGGCAAGGCGTTGCGACGGCCCGGGCGAGTCCGGGGTGTGACTGAATGGTATCAGAGAAGAATCGATCTTCTGGCCCAAAATTCGTTGCTATGACTCTGAGATATTATCGATATGGTATTACAATAGAGCGTTCCATACAATAAGTCCATAGATATTCTCAAAGTGCAAATGTTTTCTGAACTTGAATTGCTTGATTGTTTCGATTGAGTACGGCGAGGGACGGCACTATCGCTGCTCGGATATCGAGAAGTTTATCCTTGAAGTTTCAAGGACGAAACTTTTTATTGGTTGGTAAGTATGTAACGTCCCGCTCCGTGTCGACATTATATATCAAGGTAAGTGGGCAGAACTTCCTTCTCTGATTCTTGCCCGCCTTAATAATAACCTGAGTTTTTACTTGCAATATTTTCATAAGAGAATGATAGAACCTGCCTTGCATGTTAATGAACGAACTCACCTAACTTGTCTTTAAAATGATAAGTCTGCTAAACGAGAATCCTGAAATGCTTGCCTAGAGTGCATGAACATGTTCACTATCGTCTATGCTTCGAGAGAACCATATTGTGCCTGAATGTGTTCAAGTGATAAGTCGGATTGCCCCGCAACAAGATTGTATTCTGATGGTTTGTCTCGTCTGCATACTAGAGTTTATTTGATAGTGTTTCATGCATTCGCATACGGTCGGACAATGGCTATTGGTGGAAAGCTGAACTGCATGTGTCATGGCTGCTATAAAGATAGTAGAAAGCAACCATGAGTCACAGCTGCCTCTAGCATCAGATAAAGAGTCATTGGTATGCTGTACAACCAGCTGCCGATCCTGAGATACTCGGGGACCGCCCTGCATATAGCTAAGTCATTATGATGGCTTGGATAGATGACTGCCCCTAAGATTGTGCATTGTGTGTCTAGCTTTGCATCTGACCCTGGAGTCGCACGAGACACGCTGCGCACACCCTGAAACATAAACGATTGCTTGTCTTGCATATTGCATACGAAACTCTGTTTCCAAACATGTTTCCAAATAATGTAATATGACTCTGCTAGAATTGCATGAAACGAACCTAGGTAAAACTAGAAAGATCACTAGTAATGTAATATTTTATAACATGATTATTTAGTGTTGGTTTGAGTGAATGCTTATTTCTGTTCAGTTGTTTTATCTCACCAGTACTTGTATAAAGTGCTGACCCACCAACAGTTTACTTGCTTGTAGGTACTGGATCGTCCGAGGGAGCAATAGGCGTGCCACAATTCCTAAGACCCGGAATCCTGGTTTCGATTGTTGCCCCGAGAATGCTATCGTATAAGGGGGCATAATGTATGTAACAAACGAATGCCTTTGCTAAAGGAACCCAAGTTGCCTCGATTGTCCCGAATACTCAGTTGGCTAAATGCATTGCATTGCAACAAGCCCCTTTCCGCTGCTTACTCGATTGATGCGATGATAGCCAACTATCAACTCAAACGATTGGTCTTGTGCGGGCGCAACCCCAGGTCCGCACGGTATTACGTCCCCGAAAGTTCGAACGGGCCATTCCACTAACTCCCTTCCTTCCTCGCACCCGCAGGGCGGGCACGGTGATTCCCGTCCGGCGCACCGAGGCACGGTGATTCGTGCCCGGTTCGATAATTTCGGCCATACGGGGGGGGGGGCAAGGCGGAGTGGCGGCCCGGGCGGGTCCGGGGCTTGACACTGCTCATCTATATCTGGAAAGGGACCAGGTCCTCAGAGGGACGTAACAAGATACATATAAACATGCCAATAAAGTACTTAAATATAAACATCCAATGGGGTCGCCTAACCGTCTAAGTGAATGCAGTTAAGAGCAACTTTGCCCACAAGTGAGCTATCTGGCTGAAAATTGGGATTGGCATGGTTCTCTCGGAGATCTAGGAGCCTAAAAGGCATGTCGTCTTTTGAACGCCAGAGGCCCGCCTGCTAATATATAATATATAGTGGTCATCACCACCCGTATCTCCGGCGAAGAATCCGGGCGCACAATAGAAAAAGTGCAAAGGAGCTCAAATGCGGTACTTGTTGTTCTCCCCACCCTATGCTCTAAGCATGTCACATCCATAACACGATAATACCTCTAATAACTGCCAGGTCTGCTAGCATACAAAGTTTCTAACGGCAGTTATCACTAGCGCACGTCCCACACATACCGATGATTAGTCAATACGTAAGTCCGTGACCTATATGAGGCTCACAACTCGTGTAAAATGTGTCACAGTCAATGAAACCTAATGCTGCCTCATGAAAATGGGGTGGTCACATAAAGTAGGTCCAATGCATATACATAAATAAAAACATAATACGACGATAGCGTCGCTGCACCCAAGTTTCCTTGGACGCGCAATTTATATAGCAGGTAAAATAAATGAACTAAATAAACAGAAATAAACCTGTATGCATCATATGGAATGTAAATATAGTACATTGGCAAAGTATACTTGCCTAGCAAGAAATTTGTAAAGTGTACGCGTCCAAATGTCAAGAACACGGGATCTGAAACTAATGCCTCCGAACAAACGTCTTCGGATGCTGAAATAGACATCACCAACCTTTTCGTAATAATCAAAATAGCTAAAAAGTACTTTCCTTTTGTCCAATTTGGACACAAGGGCAAAACGGCAATTTTGGGTAAAAGTGGGGTCAACGTGTGGCCCACTCTGCACCAAAAAATGTGCCAAGGGTAACAGTCTCTAAATGAGACAAATTATAGGTCAAGCAAACTCTAAATATCAATACGAACCCAACAGTATATCCAAATGTGGATTTCGATGAGCCGAATACAATTTCCTCCAAAAAGTCAACCGTGGGGCCCGCAAATTGGCGACTTGGTCAACTATCTCAGAATTGCATAAAAATTGGGTCACGGGACCAGTACGTTACCACGAGTCAAGTGGCACAAGTTTTGTCGCAATCTGACGAGCGTGCACAAAATGCGCACATCTTTCACAAAAGTTGTGATACGTGGTTTGTTTGCGGATACGGGCCGATTTTGACGTGCACACGCATCCGAATCAGTTTTCGTGAACTCTCATGTGTCCGAGTACACTGCGCGCACCGTTTGGTACACTTGGTATACGACAGGGCGGTCCCGTTTGGCGGAACGCGCTCCGTTTTACAACTTTTAGAAATATAGAAAAAGTGTATTTTTGGGGTTTTCCAACGAATTTAATTCTATATATAGCTGTTATTAATCTAATATTAATTAACAGAAATTAAACTAGGTCAAGTGGTCTCCGCATACCAAATAGAAAAATTGGATTCGGATCTCTGTGGTGGGAGATACGAATCCGGGAACATAGGTGGTCACCGCAGTTTTCTGCGATCCCCAGAAAGTGGTCTTTTTCTGCCAACTTTGATACTGTTTTCGCCTATAGTTACACGTTGTTCGAGGTCTACTATTATACAGGTATTGGAGAGGGTTGAGGGATGAACGTACCGGTAAAGACGGGGTGGCGTTTGGTTGAGCGAGGTGACGGAAAACGACACTGGAACACAGGTAAGTTGTTGAATTCTGCAGTTGCGGTGTAGCGTGGGTTCGCGGTCGTCGGGATTGGTTTGGACGGTTCTCCGGCTCGGCGGTGGCGCTCTGGTGGCGATGGGAAGGTGCTCTCTCGGTTTAGATGGGAAGAGGAGGAGAAATGATGATCTAGGGTTAGGGTTTTGGTTGAAATAGATGATTATATATAAGAGGGAGAGGGGTTATTCACTCGCGGGGGGGGGGGGGGTGCTGTGTTCATTGGGCCGGGTTGCTGTGGTTCAAAGGGGTGAGCGGGTTGCTGTGTGCACTTTCCAGCGGGTGGGGCGGGTAGGATGGTTTGGGTAGTGTTTTAAGGATCCAATAGGAGGGGGGATCCAATAGGAAATATCTTAATTGTTTTATTTCCATTTCCTTTTCTTTTCTTTTTCTAACTCTTTTTCTTTCTTTTTCTTGTATATATATATATATATATATATATATATATATATATATATATATATATATATATATACCCATAGAAAAATCTAGAATTATATTAATGCATACCATTAAGCTAGCAACTGTCCAAAGGGTCTCCTACATGAAATAAATTCGGAAAAATTCCTAATGGCCCCATAAATCCCCTAAGTGCACCAATACCTAAAATAAAAATTTAAATAAAATCTATTTCTTCTAATTAGCCACTAATTATTATAATTAAATTAATAATTAATTAAAAAAGGGTGAATACGGTTTTCTAGGATTAGGGGTTTTACAACTCTAATGCTCTGGACGAGAGGAAGGCATTCTGGTTTGTGTACTTCAAGGTAAAAGTATATTTAATTTTAATATCAATTATCTAATTTATACATATTATATAACTTACTAAATTACTTCTTGTAAAAAACGTATTTCTATCCATCGTACCGGGCCGTGTTGATCGAGCATATGTTTCTTCCCGTCGCCTCCAAGCTGATCCGTGATGCTATGGATGACCATAAGGCTCATGATTGTGAAGAAAAACTAATCCAATATTGGATCATGCCTGAGCAGTGGACTACGATGAGGACTAGATTCGATGATCCACGGTATAAGAAAATATTTGAGAAGGCCAAGGCGGTTAGAAAGAAGGCAGCAAAGTGGTGTTGTGGCTCGATTCCGATGACGAAACATTTTCATAATTTGGTATATTTTTTATTTCTTATATATTATTTTAAGGCAAGTACAATAAAATGGCAGTAGGATAAAATATTTAATTTTAATACTAAATAATTTTTAATAGGTACTAAGGGGTGATGACGCCAACATAGTGACCGTCTTCTTGGCCACTCATCAAAAGGACAGAAACCTCATTGATAAGAGGGTCTCGCAGACCTATGTAAGTATTACTTTACTTTATGTTAATTTTAATATAACTTAGAAAATATACAAATAAATATTCATGTAGTTAGTAATAAGTTACTTAGACATTAGCAATTATCGAGTATCCATACTTTTCTATGCCGAGTTTCTTAGACTCCGTGACCGGACGACTGCTAGTGCACCTACAGTAGGAGAGGATGATACTTTCTCCCAGCCCTCTCCAGCTCTATCGACAGACGAGTTATGGGTGACCACCGCTGGTGGTATCCAGAGGGATACGTACTATGGTACGGGATCCTATGGCACCCTTGTTGTGGCGTAGTCCTCTAAGGCCTCCTCTGCAAGTGCGCATTCCCCACAGCCCTCGCAGACGTCTCCGTGATGAGTTGTTGCCAAGGATGGAGGAGCAGCCACTGTCTCAGTCGCAGACGGACGATGTGATGCTCATCGTACGATTTGATACGCTCAAGCGCAGCATCATGGAGCTCAGGGATATGATCGAGAGGACGGAGCATGGCATTAGTAATCTTAGAGCGTCGATAGAGAGCAGCGTGACAGAGTTACAGGTATCATAGCTGTCCATGGACGAGAGGTTGACGATGATACATGATTCAATAGCTGCTAGCAGTACGAGGTTGTTATCTACCATGGAATCATACAACCATCGACTAGCATCGTTGGAGCAGATACGTCCTCCTGGTGCACCTTCATCGATACCAAATCCACTGATGTCACTGCTTTCTTCATCGATATCGGTATCGATTCCACGGGAGCAATATGAGTTATTCTTATCCCTGATGTGCACCGGTGCTCATCCTCCTCTATATCCACAGTAGTCCTAGTTAGACAGTTTACTAGTTGTTTGTGTTTTGACCCATGATATTGGATCATTTATGAATATTATACATTTATTGAGGCTTTCAGACTTTATTTTTTGCACTCAGTTGTGTGGATATTTATTGCATTCTTTACGACGGAATTTTCTTGTCACTCGGTTTGTAATTCCAATGTGTCATTTTCTTCGAATTTTACTGTATTATCCATATTAATGTATGTGAAGTTACCGGTGTTGAGTGTTGTAAACACCCTAATTTTTAAATTTAAATTTAAATTTTTTATTAATTATTGTTGTAGAAATTTTCATTATTTTTAGTTAATTATAATAAGTATTCTTCATGGATTTATATTTTTATATTAAATTAATTATTAAAATAGTACAAAAATTATATTTTTGGGTGTATAATTAATAATAGAGTATTGTGTAATTTTTCTAGAATTTATTGGGCTCAAAAACTATTTTTTATGACCTAAATATAATAAACCAACTCAAACCATCCTCACCACCATCAATCCCTCTCTCAATCCTGACTATCGCTGATCGCCGCTGTGACCGCCGACGATCGCCACAAGACTGGCTGCCCAATTTCAAGCAAACAGCAGTAGTAAGGTACTAAACTTTCCACCCTCGTATCTTCCTGTGCAGTAATCCAAATATCTATTATCGAATCCTGTGCGAAGACCACATGACACTCTTGAATCCTGTAAAATTAGTTTGGGGTATCGTGTTCTGTGTCGGTCGTAATTCGTGACGCAAAACAAAAAAATGACCCAATTTGTAGTTCAAAAAATTGTCCCAAATACCCATGTTCATGGCCATTTTTCTTCCAACCTAGTTAATATTTTTAAATTTTACTTGAACAGTAATTTAGACAAGATAACCGAGATTTAATCCCTTTAATTAGTTTATTTTAATTTATTGCATGCTGTAATTTATTCGTGGTTGAAGTTGACCAAAAACATAGTTTTTTAAACCCAAAATTTTCTGAAACGAGGTGCGTCCCACTAAACGAGGTAACTTCGTCGTGTGCAAATTGTATCGAAAGGCGCATATCATCAACACGAACATGTAAGATTTTGCGGAAGTTGATTTGGATGTGCGTGCATACCAGAATCAACGTGTATCCATAAAAAAACCCGTATCGGTCTGTTCTGACACTAGTCATAATTTCGTGTCTCTTGTGCCCCGAAAAATAATATCTACATGGATCTTGTAATGAAACTTGGGACATCGGATTCGTAGCATTACGCTGGTCCTGTGACCCAAGTTTGGTTCAATTCTGAGAACGTTGACAAAATACCGTTTTGTGGGCCCCACGGTTCTATTTGACGGGCGATTTCGTGACCGGCTCATCGAAATCCAGTTCTGGACATTCCGTTGGGTTCGTATCATCGTTCTGGACTTGTAAACACTAAGTTTGACTAATTTGGAGAACTTTGTCTCTGGCATATTTTTTGGTGCAAAGTGGACCACATATGGATCCCGCTTTAACAAAAAATTATCAATTTTGCTTATGTGTCCAAATTGGACTTATGGGTAGTCAATCATAACTATTTTATATATTCTGAGAGCGATAGTAATATTTATTTCAGCATCCGAAGACGTACTTAGAGATCCCACTTATATCAGAGCAATTGTCGGAGCTCAGAACCCAGGCAAGTGTACCTTGCCAACTTACAGAAGATCCTGTGCTATTATTTGCTTGTATTATATATATACTTCTGTGTTGTACCTGTTCAACCTAGGACCGTGAGATGTTACTTAGCATCCGAACAAGATTCGAGTGTCGACGTCGTACACGGAGTCGTGTAATGTCACTTAGAGAGTTGATACCAAGATCCTATATATTTTACATGTTTGCTTTATCAAGTACGTCATATCATAGGACACTTGACACTATTCATGTGGCAGAATCTTTTCTGAGTTATTCATGGTGATTCTATATAGGTTTACAGGATTCATGACATAAGACTTTTATACATAAATATCATTATGACTCGTTGTACTAGCTAGAGGTCGTGATCTTGCGTGTTATAGATATGAGACGTAAGGTTACATTGGGTGGGGAGAGACACACATGCTACAGACTGATTATATATATATACTTATGTTATTGGAGAGTGCCTTAGTCTTTGTATCAGAGCATTGGCACATGTACTGGCCCTTCATGATATTACTTGCTCTACCGGTTCCCCGACACAGAGCTTGTAGTGGTCTCAGCCTGAGTACTAGTGATGCTCTCAACTTGTATTTCACATAGCTGGTTACATAGCTTGCCCTGTGGATCTATTTTTATATATTTTATTTCGTTTGGCTTGAGTTATTCTTGTACCTTGCTATGTCCCCTGAGGACCTGGATCCAGATTATGTCCCAAGGTACAGCAGATGAGGAATACCCTGAGATATACGGGACATGAGCTGACGTTGGAGCAGTACTGACACCAGAGGACGAGGTTGTGCCAGAGGATTTCTCCTGTGTATTCTGTTACAGACTCAGTAATTTCTGCTTCCAGTTATTTCATATCTTGACTCTTGAATTTATGTATTAACTTATTTTATCGGGTTGTTCTCCGAGACACTATTTATTTGGACTTGCTGATAGACTATATTTTTTTATCAATTATCTTGATTAGTCTATCATATTTAGTTATATTTCTTTCTGTGGATGAGTTTAGAATTATTTTGTGATAGATGGTTTAGACTGCATTAATATTTATTATAGCTTAAGTGCACTCTAACGGGTCCATTAAATTGGATTTGCCCATTGGAGTTGTGCTGCTGGCCATTGCCACGTGGCTAGTCTCTCGATATTTTAGGACTAGGGCATGACAAGTGTTCTACCGAAGGGGTCGACGAACCCAGAAAATTCAATGGAGGGTTGCTCCGGGTTTGTCTATTTTTACGAACTGTGATATTGCATGGATATATGATAAATTACAATTTAGCGACGTATAGCGACGTTTAACTACGTCGCTAAATACGTTGCTATATACGTCGCTAAAAATGTCGTTAAATTATTGACATGACAGTATTTACCAAGTCAGAAAAACATCACTAAATGGGTTACAAAATGTCGCCAAATAGAAAAATTATCGGCATGTAGCGACAAATAACATGTCACTGATTTAGCTACGTTCGGTCGCTAAACGTCGCTAATGTAAAAAATATTAGCAACGCCTAAATGTCTCTAGTAAACGTCGCTATAACGACGTTTTACGATATTTTTCCTATCAGCGACTAGCTAAAATACGATGTTACTGAAACATCACTAATTACGTCGCTAAAATATTTTAGTGACATTTTTATGTCATTTAGCGACGTTTTCAAACGTCGTTAATTTGCCTTATTCTAGTAGTGAGGGAAAGCAAAGTGAGAACACTACAACGGCGACCTTAGCACATGGAGGCAATCTGATCATTGTAGGTGATGAGGTTGTCATGAACCTCGTCTGCGATGACAACTCTTGGCTGGTAAACTCAGGTGCTTTAGTGCACGTATCTTCCAACATAGCACTATTTGCTACTTACACAACAGGCGACTGTGGCGTATTGAAGATGGGCAATAGAGATATGTGGAAGACGGTTGCCAGTGGAGATATGCATTTGAGGACAAAAATGGATGCCGTTCTTTTTCTCAAAGTTGTGCGTCATGTCCCTGATATCCGTTTCGACTTGGTGTCAGTTGGAAGGTTGGATGATGAGGGTTTCTTCAATCTATTAGGGAATAGTCAGTAGAAGATTTTCAGAGGTTCGTTGGTAATTTCCAGCAAAAGCAAGAGGTCTGGACTATACTATATGAAAGGAAGCGCACAAGAGGAACATGAGGTAAACGCAGCTACTGATGCATCTACCGAGTTGTGGCACAGGTGGCTCAGCCATATCAGCGAGAAGGGGATGAGATACTTGGTGAACAAGAAGGTGATTCCGGGGCTAAAGTCTATAAAGTTGGAGAGATGCACGTACTATTTGGAAAAAAGCAAAATATAGTGTATTTTTAAAGTCACCCAAGTTCAAGAAAGCCAGCGTTGCTCGAGTTGATTCACTCGGATGTCTACAGTCCTATGAAGGTAAAATTCATTGATGGTGCTTCTTATTTTATAACATTTATTGATGATTGTTCCAGGAAGGTTTATGTTTATGCCTTAAAGAGCAAGGATCAGGTGCTGCCCACTTTCAAAGAATTTTAGGCCTTTGTTGAAAGTGAAGCGGACAAACAACTACTATGTGTTAGGTCCGACAATGACGACGAGTACATTGGTCCCTTTGATGCTTATTGTAGAGAGCTAGGGATACGACACCAGAAGACTCCACCAAAGACATCGTAGCTCAACGGTATAGCGGAGCGCTTGAACATGACGCTGATGGAGAGGATGCGCTGTTTGCTGTCAGAAGCAAACTTGCCGGGCAGCTATTAGGGTGAGGCACTTTACACAGCCACTTATGTTATTAATTTATCTCCTAGTGCTATTTTGCAGGGTGATGTGCCTGATAAAGTATGGTACAGAAAAGAGTCGTCATATAATCACCTATAAGTATTTGGTTGCAAGACCTTCGTGCATGTACCGAAGGACGAGAGATCCAAACTTGAGACGAAGACGAGATGATGCATCTTTGTCGGCTACGGTCAGAATACGTTTGGCTATAGACTCTACGACCCAGTGGGAATAAAGCTCTATAGAATCAGGGACGTGGTATTTGTAGAGGATCAGACCATGACCAACACTCAGGATTTTGAGATGCCTTCTGAGGCTGAGAAATTGCCTGAGATAGAGTCATTTTATTTTGAGGAGTTTCCAGAGGACATCACAGAGAATCCAGTTTTGAGGGAGCCAGTACATGGAGATGCTCCTAACCTTGGTCATCAGCTTACTAATGGTGGTCAGGGTGACCCTTAGGAGGATGAGCATGCTGATGAGGTAGTTCTTGAAGGGGAGTAGGTTGTTGATACACAGCCAACACAAGTGGTTTCATTGAGGAGGAGTGAAAGAAAGCATCGACCATCTATGAGATACACACCGGATGAGTATGTGCTACTGACTAATGGGGGAGAGTACGAAATTTTTGCAGAGTATATGGAAGACGAACACATGCATGCGTGGATTGAGGCTATACAGGAGGAGATGAGTTTCTTACAGGCCAACTCTACTTATGATCTGGTATAATTTTTAAAGGGCAAAAATGCTTTAAAAAATTGATGGGTGTATAGAGTGAAGCAGACAGATGATGCTTCGATACAAAGCGAGACTGGTAGTTAAAGGCTACGGTCAGCGAAAAATCGTAGATTATGATGAGATCTTTTCGCTAGTCGTCAAGCAGTCGTCTATTCGGGTGGTGCTAGCATTGGCAGCCAACTTCGACTTGGAGGTCGAACAGATAGACATGAAGACAACATTCCTCCACGGTGATCTTGATGAGGAGTTATACATGGAGCAGCCATAGGGATTCTGTGAGAGGGACAAGTCACACTTGGTCTGTTTGTTGAGGAAGAGCTTGTATGGTTTGAAGAAGGCTCCGAGTCAGTGGTACAAGAAGTTTGAGTCATTTATGGAATTGAGTCATTTATGGGAGATCATGGTTATGTACGAACGACATCGGACCATTATGTATTTATGAGGTACTTTGCCGATGATGATTTCATTATTTTACTGCTTTATCTTGATGATATGCTACTGGTGGGTCGAAATGCTACTAGAATAGTGGAGTTGAAGTGCCAATTGGGAGCGGCCTTCTCTATGGAGGATTTGGACATAACGACTATTTTTGGGATGGATGTTAGCTGAGAGAAAGAGAGAGTCCAAACTGCTACACTTGTCCTAAATAAATTATATTCACCGGGTAGTTCAGCGTTTCGGGATGGACGGATCGAAGAAAGTGAGTTGCCCCCTTGCTGCTCACTTTTTGTTCACTGAGGAGCAGTGTCCATCTTCTGAGGACGAGAAGAAAAATATGGAGCGGATTCCATATGTCTCAATTATGGAAAGTCTTATGTATGCTATGGTATATACGAGGCCAGACATCGCTCATGCAGTTGGCACAATTAGCATGTATCATTCAAATCCAGGAAGGATATATTGGAGTGCGGTCAAGTGGATACTACGATACCTTCAGGGCACTGCCGATTGGAGACTTTCTTTTGGTGGTGACGAGCCAAAGTTGGTTGGGCATACCGACGCTAATATGGATGAAGATGTAGACACGAGACGATCGATTTTGGGCTATGTGATGATGTTCGCTGGTGGAACAATATCGTGGTAGTCGCGGTTGCAAAAATGTGTTACCTTGTCGACGACAGAGGCAGAGTACATTACAGAAATGTAGGCTTGCAAGGAGTTATTGTGGATGAAGAAGCTGTTACAGAAAATGGGGCTAAAGCAAGAGCAGTATCATTTGCTTTGTGATAGCCAGAGTATAATTCACCTTGTGAAGAACCAGACATTTCATAGCTGGTCTAAGTACATTGATACTCGGTATCATTGGAAATGGGATATGGTTGATAAGAAGGAAGAGGCGTTTGAGAAGGTTTATACAGATGACAATTGAGCAGACATGTTTATAAAGACTCTTCCAAGAAAAAAGTTTGAGTACTGCAGGCGGATCGTCGGGATGACGACCCCCTCCAAATAGTTGTGAATGAGGAGATTTGGTGGAGTGGGTGGGGTTCCCAACCTATGTGAAGAACACCCCAGAGTGTGACGATCGCCATCTGTTTGTCAGAGAAGCTCGGGGAGGCGACGAGGGCCATTCGAGAAGTCAGAGAAACTCGGGAGCAACGAACATGAGAAAGAGGGGCTGCTAGAAATAGGCCTACCGAGTTCGGATCGAACTCGGTCTCCCAGGCTGAGTACGGGCCGAACTCAGTCAGGGTGCTCCAGAAGCTCCAGAAATCTGTTGTCTTCGTTTACTCGCAAACATCGACTTGGGCCGAATTTGGTCCGAGTTCGATCGGCGGACTAAACGAAAATTTTAAGATATTTTATACACCGTTGGATCGTATCCTACGATTCATGTTGGTTGCAGGATTGAGGAGTATAAGTTATATTTTTTCTAACCCTAACACAAGCAACAATGAGAGAAAAATGAAGCAAGAGTACTGCCATTGCAACTTTGGAAAGGAGAAAGAAGGATTGGAGGCCGTTCCGGAGTAGAATATCAATTTTGGGTAATTTTTCATTGTCCTCTATCGTCGTGGTGTAATCTATTTTCTATTCTTAAGCGTTGTGGTGATCCGTGTTGGATCGAGAGAAACTTGTAGATGATGTATTCTCTTTAATTCATTAGTGGAGGTTCTTCAGTGTTTGACTATTTTCGTCTGGTGATTTTTTACATCTGAATTTTTCACTTAGCAATCTCTATGTCTGCGATTTGTGTTTGATATTTTTGGTTTGTGCGTTTTGCTCGGTTCTCTCGCAGGTACTCTCTGGTTTGGAAAAGATTTTCGTGCTTTTTTTCCAACACATATAACTGTGTAACAAATTGTTGTTGATTACTGTGTCATCTGAATATTTCACTTACCAATCTCTATGTTTGCGATTTGTGTGACATTTTGGTTTGTGCGTTTTGCTCGGTTCTCTCGCAGGTACTCTCTAGTTTGGGAAAAGATTTCCGTGTTTCTTTTCCAACACATATAACTGTGTAACAAATTGTTGTTGATTACTGTGTCAGTAGGTTTTATTTCCTTAGCTGTAATTTATTGAGTCTTCCTATTCTCTATTTGAGAGCTGTTACTTTGTTACATTATTATGTACTATATAGTCTGGTGATATAATAAAAAAAAGGTGTGGAATTCTCTTCAAAATACCATTGGTATTAGCCTCTAGTACCTCAAAAATAGAGGCCATGTGTTCATGGAGTACATGTACGTACCAGACACAACATGTGCTCCAAATTGTACAATAGGATAGGACATGCCCAAATTTTAGGTACCTCGTCAATGTCGTTATACATGTATCATGGCACATTATTGCATGTGTAATAGGGTTGGGAACTTGTAGGTCCCAGACTAGCACAAGAACTAAATTGGGGGTATGTAGTAACTTGAGACAAGATTATAATTGATGATTGAGACTTTGTGTTGTAGTTTCCTCTTAACTAGTATGATAATAAGTAATTATTTAACTAAAAATATATCATGCTATATAAACTTGATGTGCATACTTCATACACAAGTTGAGATTTCAACATCAACTAAACAAATCGTCCAAACAAGAAACAAGGGCTAAGAATTTCACTTATTAGACAAAGAGAGAATAAAAAAGGAGTAAATGAGAGAGAGAGAGAGAGAGAACTGTTGGTATCCGGTCGTAGATGTCAAGAATGAGATGACCGTTGTAGGGTTAGAACATACACAAAAGAAAAGAAAATCGAGAGGGCATGCATAAACAAGAGTTATTTACAGGGGTAGCAAAACGTCATTAAACTAAAATTTACGACGATGCTACATTTACAGTGGGATTGGTCCGCAGTTTTGATCCGTCCGTCACGTGGTGCAATTCCATGGACAGGCCAACCGATGGTGGGATTAAGCAAATAGGGAAGAGAGGGGCAATGGAGTTGTGCAACGTGGGTACGCAGACCAAACCTGCGGGCCAATTCCGCGAACAATTTAACATTTTTCTAAAATTTAAGGGGGTCCATTACAGAGAAGTTTGTATATAAAAAAAAGTCATAAAACAATCATAATGTGGATAGGGAATATTGACTATTGAGTTCATGCTGAGTTCAAGACCTAGTGGTAATGGGCAACATATGGTTGTTGAGTTTACAAAGAAAATAAAGTTGATAACATTGGTTTTCACCAACCAAAAGATAACATTTGAATATCTTTAACTGTTATACTCATTAAAGTATTGCCGAAGCAGTTCTCTTCAAGTTCTTGATTCAAGATTAATCTGATACTTGGTTGATTAATGGCAATTACATGCTGACATCGCGTTTTTGTTTAATCATGCACCCAATCAATAGGATTAAATGAATGATTACTTGGTTGATTACTCGAAGATTAATCCTTTTTTAATATCTTGTCAAAGCTTTATTTTATAGTAGGGTTTTTCGTCAACAGTGAAGTCTTTTGGGTAGAATTAGTCATCTTATTTTTAAAAGATTTGTGTGCAACTTGAGTATCTAATAAGTAACTTTATTATGTTTGTGATGAACATTTTATTCATTTCTTCTAATTGAATATCAATATTGAAGATATCTCTATTTGTAAAGTGCTCAAGATATATATCCTATTCATGAAGATGCTCAAGTACTGTAAGTCAAATCTGACCTCATCTTGCAACACAACAAAAATTAAAGGATTAATTACACTAATCTTTTCTATGGTTTATATTTATTAAACGCATCTTTTTATTTTGAAAATAATTATATTGACCTGTGATATGTTTTATGTAAAGAATTATTATACTAACTATTCTTATTTTGAAATTAAGAAATAAAACATAGTAAATGTTCACATAATTTTTTTCAAAATAAATAATGTCTGTGTAATAAACAGAAAACAAAAAAAAAAGTTAGTTTAAATAACCCAAAATTAAATGAAGCACATCTATATTGATTGCACTTACCACAAAGATTTCACGTTCAACAATTGAATCATATCCATCCACTCTTAATTTTTTGAATGAGTATTTTGGTTGAAGCAATATGTTCCACACCAAAGACATTTAAAATATCTTAAGCTTGAACTGTAATGCAAATCAGAGATCTACAAAACCTAGTCAAAGTCAGAGATCTAAAAAAAAAATTAGGAGATGTAATTAGACAGAAGAAAATTCAAGAGAAGTCATTGCTTTATAAGTTGATTTAGTACCTCCACATCGGATAATAAGTGTTCATTTTCATGTTAAAGACAATCTTGGATTTTAAAAAAAAGTCAAATGAGTATTTCTGGTACTGCACATAAGATAACTATTTTGTTCGGCCCTTCTTTTTCACTTTCCACCACATTGATATTAATCATACGAGTGTCATCCTTGGCTTGAGCAATGTTCGATTCATCATTGGGCTAGCACAACAATATTGGCTTTAATAGTTAATTTTGTGAACAAATAATTCATAGAAATGACTAGCATTTTATGTTGCCATCAGTGTCAATTGACAATGAAGCATGTATACAAATATTTATTTGGTACTAAAACTTGTAATATAGAAAATTAATCTTATATTACATGTATAATCGTGTCCCTGAATATCACCAATATCAAAATTATGTCAAAAATTAAATAAGTGTCAAAATTTAAATAATCATCAATCAACATCAACACTTATTTAATGAGTTGATTAATTGAGGTCTTAAGTTAAAGACTATTCTCCTTAATTTGTTACATAAACTTATGAATCAAAATTTCTCTATGTTGATGTTGATTGATGATTATTGGAATGATTGTATAACATTGATATAAGGAGAGTTTATAACACCCCCAATATGATTTAAGAAAAAACAGTTTATTTTTTATTTATCTTCTTTCAAATTTAAAATCCATCTTGATCTTGAGTGCATGATTTGGTTTCAAAATGTCTACCAAGTTTATTAAGTGTCATGGTAGACATGAAGTTGCATAAATCATTAGAGAATATTCTAACCGACTAAACTTTTCAATCATCTATTTATTCATAAATTGGCTTTCTTTACTTTAAGAAGTTGATAAAAATATGGAAAATAAATTTGACTCTTTGGTGATATGCAAGAAAGTATTTTTTGAAGCATTATTTTTGGACAACTTTTACGGCTTTGTGATTGTATGAATTTGATAAATTTTAACATCTCATGAAAATTTACACGTTTTATTAAATTTCAATGTTAGTTCAATATGTAAAAGCACACCAGTGAAATACACGCCATGTTTCATTTCTTGAGGTTTAAGTTAAAGATTATTCTTCCTAATTTGTTAAGTAAACTTACGAATCACATTTTCTATGTGTTGATGTTGATTGATGAGGTATTGGAATGATTGTACAACATCGATACGAGGAGAATTAACACCCCCAATATGATAATAATAATAATTTTCTTGTCTTCTTCCAAATTTAAAATCCATCTTGAGTGAATGATTTGGTTCCAAAATCTCTATCATGTTTATTAAGTATCATGGTAGATATAAAGTTGTATATATCCGAACATTGAAATATACGAACATGATTTGAGGGTCTACTTTTGGTATACCTTGGTAGTGAAATTAATAATAAAGGAATAGTTAGAACCATAAACATTGAAATATACGAACATGATTTGAGGGTCTACTTTTTGTATACCTTGGTGGTGAAATTAATAATAAAGGAATAGTTAGAACCATAAACATTGAAAGTCCACATTTGATATAAGCTCGTCGAGTTGCATTTCTTTGTTAATATGGTGGTATGCAAATTTTAGGATGAAAGTGAAATTTTTGTTAGGAACAAAAGTGAAAATACCGCCCCCCTAATTGAAAAAAAATCTGTCGAGAACCAAAGTGAAGACACAAATCATACAGGTTCCAAAAGATAACCACGCAGTGAGCATAACACAAGTACAGTCAATTTCTACATGAAAAACTCTAAAGGGAAAGACCACAGGACAATTAGACTCTAAGCCAGAAAAGTCTCCACTAATGGAATAAAGAAAGTACACATACTCTTTTACAAACTTCTCTATCGATCCACATGGATCACCATAATACTTTAAATACAATTGAAATAGATTACAAGAAGAAGGAATTATCAAATATGAAAGGATGAGGAAGAACCCATGCAGCTAACACTCCACGAAGTAGTTTCTCTTCAAATCAATCCCAAACTATCCAAATCTCTTGGTTGAAGAATTGCACACTTGAAAAAATTATCTTCTTAGATTGTTATGTCATGGGATTAGAGTTATGAAACTCCTATTTAAACCACTCTCAATCATGAAATAACATGGATCATCGATCACATCCAATGGTGACTAAAATATGTCACACCCCACTCCCGAATAATCGAATACGGGCCGGGCATGTCCAGCCTACGATGTCGTTGACAATGGTAGTCAGCTCAGCTGTCTACACCTCAATTTTTATCCAAGTATAATGTTCGATTATTCATCATAGCTCTCTAAACAAGTTTTTCCCATTATGAACAATCATCACAATCACTATTGCTTTTATTACAAGTCTTCTACAAGAAATATACGAAAAAAATCCGGTGAATGTAAAGGCGACAATCATCACAACACGATACAATCACAATATAAAGCAATCTAAAGAAAATAAAACTAAACAATAATCTAAGTCTCTAAAGGAGGGTCTTCCATGTTTAGGGTAATCTCCAGACTAGCATCACCTATAATCTCTTCCTGGGGACCATAGAAAGAGGGTACTCAAAGTCATCATCACCTACCATGATTATCCAGTCAAGAAGGAGCAAAGTAACATACATATCTCATAGTGCTATATAATATGATGCAAAAAAAAACATAATACAATATAGATGAAAATGATAGAGTAAACAGAAAAAGCAAGAATAACTGTCTACATGCTCTAGCTATGTGTGGAACATGTACATAAAATACTATCAAGCATGTAGGGGCTAAATCGGGATAATGTATATCATAAATTGTCACGTCCTAGTCCCAAAATACGTAGGACTAGGAATATGTAACACGCCCAGCCGTATGTATATGAACTCCAATATATGGAAACTATATACACACGTACGCTGTACATGGATATCCAATCCATCAATGGTAATATACTGTCACAACAAGTCACACATAATCTATATCTCATCCACAGCACAAATAATAAGTAGGAATAAAGAGCTGCATAATAACTGAATATCAAAGATGAGTATCAAGTCTGATAGTCGGATGGAAACAAATCCACTGCAAAGAGACTATACTGAAGTAGCAACAAGGATCTCTAAACAGCGATAATAAAATCGCAGATACTCCGAAGGTAAGACCTCCTCAATCTAGTAAATAGTGTCAGGTCCAGGTCCGTACTCCTGCGGGTACTTCTGCTCATCCATATCTGGAAAGGGACCAGGTCCTCAGAGGGACATAACAAGATACATAATAACATGCCAATAAGTATTAAAATATAAATATCC
The DNA here is from genome assembly GCA_036927795.1 of Iris macrosiphon. Classification (NCBI taxonomy): domain Eukaryota; kingdom Viridiplantae; phylum Streptophyta; class Magnoliopsida; order Asparagales; family Iridaceae; genus Iris; species Iris macrosiphon. The sequence continues at coordinate 143,645,864 of JAYESA010000002.1, read as the reverse complement.
AATGGGTCGTCTAACCGTCTAAGTGAATGCAGTTTGAGAACAACTTTCCAACACGTGGGCTATCTGGCCAATAATGGGATTGGCATAATTCTCTCGGAGAATCAGGGGCCTACCAGCATGTCATCTTTTGAATGGCAGAGGCCGCCTGTAAAATATAATATATAGTGGTCGTCATCACCCGTTCCTCCGGCAGAGAATTCGGGCGTTACGGAGAAAAGTACAAAGGAGCCCAAACGCCTTACTTGTTGTTCTCCCCACCCCATGCTCTAGGCATGTCACATCCATGACACGATAAAACCTCTAAATAACTGCCAGGTCTACTAGCATGCAAAGTTTCTATTGGCAGTTATCCCTATCCGTCGTATGACCTATACGTACCAGTGGCCAGCCGAGTACGCAAGTCCGTATCCTACATGTGACTCACACTTGTGTAAGAATAGTGTCATAGCCAATGAAACATAAAATGCCTCATGAAGATGGGGTAGTCTCATAAAGTAGGTCCAATGCATATACATAAATGAAAACAGAACACGACGACACCGTCGTGGCACCCAAGTTTCCTTGGACACGCAGTTTATATAACAGTTAAAATAAATGAACTAAAATAAACAGAAATAAACCTGCATGTATCATATGGAATGTAAATACAGTACAATGGCAAGGTATACTTGCCTGGCAAGAAATTCGTATAGTGTAAGTGTCCACAGGATCTGGAACTAAGGCCTCATAACGACGTTTCCAAGTTTGGTGAAGATGAAATTGAGTTTGGTGGAAGAATTTGGGTTTAGCGCTTGAGAGAGTTTGTGAAATAAATATATAGAGAAGGAGGTGGTGGAGGATAAGTCACACGCAGGGGAAAGGAGATGGGAGTCGGTTGTAACTGCTGATATAGAGAAGGAGATAGGCGGTTCCGTAGGGGTTTTGAGGTCGGTGCTACTGCTGTTGTTGCTGATATCTCCTAATGGGTTTGGGTTTAGGCGGGTAGGGCAGAGGCTAAGGGATTTTAGGTTTAAGTTAGATCCAATAGGAATTATATATGTATATATATACACATATCAATACATAGGAAATTCTAAAAATATATTGGTGCATACCATTAAGCTAGCCACAGTCCAAAGGGTCTCCTACATGGAATAAATTAGGAAAAATTTATAATGGCTCCATAAATCCTCTAATTGCATAAATACCTTAAAATAAAATTGAATAAAATCTATTCCCTCTATTTAGCACATAATTACTAAATAAATTAAAATAATACGGTTTGCAGAAATAGGGGTTTTACATTCTACCCAACTTATAAAAATTTCGTTCTCGAAATTAAAACTAAGCCATGGTAGAAAGTCAAGGATGGTATAAGATATAAATTAACGAAGTAATTCATACCTTGGTTTGCGAATAGGTTCGGAAAACGTTTACGCATGTCATCCTCGCACTCCCAAGTAGATTCTCCTGGCGCGCCATGCTTTCATGCCACGCGGACCAAGGGAATAGACTGGTTCCTCAATACTTTCTCTCGACGATCAAGGATTCCCACGGGTTACTCTTGATATGACAAACTTGGCCCAATGGTGATCTCCGAATGGTCGAGAACATGATTGCTGTCTGTAACACCCCGTTCCGTTCTAGTGGACTGCCGACTCAAACAGCAAAAGTGCAACTGTCCCGACCCGCTTTGCCTCAAAGAAGAAGCAAAGGATATCCAGACTTGTCCCTTCAGGAATCTGGCTTAGGCTTTCAGAGGCTCGCTTGACGTATCGCTCTACCGAGGCGAATCATCGCTAAGGTGGGTGGCTACGGTGAACTTGTCTTTGCTTAGCCAGCACACATAAAATGTGTAATATTCATGCTAGTCGCTAGGTGATTCACCCCCTGCATGCTAATAAATCCAACGCACCTAGCTAAGGGAATAATCCCAACTTGTATTGCTTGCTAGAACATGGAAATAAAATACTGCTTATATTCAGACCCTCGGCTTACCTTCGGGTCCGAGCAACGTGCCTGCTTATGTTCCTTAGAAACACATGCTTGTCTGCTTGAATGTTGCCTTGTATTCATCCAAACCCCGGAAGACTACTAAGTAGTCGTCCCGCACCTGAACGAACCTGCAAGTATCCGTGTTCAAATGTTCTCGTGTATCTCGTGTACTCGTGTTGCCTGCAATTGGTAAAACAATCACGTACTCGTGTTGCCTGCAATTGGTGAATCAATCACGTACTCATGTTGCCTGAAATTGGATTGACCCTGACTTGCTTGTCGCGGACAACTTGGAAACGAGGCATAGTTCCACGGACGGTCACCGGGGCACTGGGGCCGCTCCGATCCGGATGGAACTTCAAGTGTGGTCCATCGTGTGCAGGCGAGTGGTTTTGTAGCATATCGTGTACTTGGTTGCATTCTACTTGGCCTAGGACCACATCACATGTAGTCTATCGTGTGCTGGCAAGATGGTTTGTAGCATATCGTGTACTTGGTTGCATTCCATCTTGGCCTTGGACTACATGTGCAATCCATCGTGTACGGCAAAATGGTTCGTAGCGCATCGTGTGCTCTCGTTGAGTTCCATTCTCGTCTATGCCAGTGACTCATGTTCATATAGATAAGTCATCCTCGCTTAGCGGCTATCCGCGTGCTAGTCATTGCATCGCATCAAAGAACAACTGAGCACACCAAATATTGTCCCGTTCAATGACTCTCGTATTTGCATGTTGCATATGCTATGCCTTGGTTTCAATATGAATACCCCTGAATGTTTATACTTGTCCGTGCTCGAATTAACAATGTTTGCCTTGGACAGGGAAGGCCAAAGGGTAAGTCTCGCCGTGTTTCCTTTCATGTTGCACGACACACTGCCACACGAGTTAGGCTATTCAATATTTGCAATAAACTGATCCTAAGGCAACTAGAAAGACAACTTAATAGTTGTACACGGAACCTGTATTACGTGTTTGGATTTGTCGAGCGGGCGAGTAGCTTCCCCACCAGTGCATTCAATGTACTGATAATCCACCAGTTTGTCTGCAGGGTACGGGAGAACCTCGTTCGGTGCGGATGCCTCCTTCGTGCGTGCTAAGGCGTGGACATCACTCCGAAGCAACGGTGCATCCGGAACTGAAGCACATATACAAGACATAATATTGTGAACATCGCCTGATCATCGCCTGTACAATCATCCACAATTGTAGCCACTTGGCACGCTTTTACTGTTTCGGAGAGAGAGGCTTGAGCGACTTGTAATATCGGCTATATGCCGCCTGTAACACATGTTTATATCAATAAAAGAGCTTGCTTTACTTCAACTTGTGTTTTAATGCTTTCGCTATATTGTCAACTCAGTGAATCTGTTACCGATCGCCTATGCGTTCATGACTCCGCTGCACTCGGACAATCTGTGCGACTCTGTGGCTTAGAACTCTTATCGCCAACCAATGGATCACGGCCTTGCACGGGCGCGGTTCACGCTCGTGCGGCATCACGCCCGGATGGGTCAAGCGATCGTTCCGCGGGAGCACTGGCGAGGGTGATTCCCACCTAGCGGGAACGGCCGATTTGCCTGCGGGAGATCGGGGCGTGACATAGTGGTATAAGAGCCTGGCTTCTATGCCTTTGGAATTCATTTTGAATATCTCTGTTTCGAAAGCTCGTTCGTGGGTTATGTACACGCTCTCTCTCAATGCCTCGATGGGATGTTCCAACAATAAGTCTAAATACTTTCAAAATGCGTTTTGAATGTTATGCTTGCTTGTATGCTATTGTGCTGCGAGTGGCCTTTGTGCCAACCTGTGCGAACCCTTGAGAGTATCGCTAGTAGCTTGTCCGATTTCACTAACTCTAAGTTTGGTTGAATGCATCTATTCGAGGGACGCCTTGAACTAGTGCACCATCCAAGACTTAAGAAAAGGTGAAACTCGAGTGCTATGACTTCGCTATCACTAAGCTGGTTGACGTGTTCACGCTAGAGGGGCCCTTCGAAAGTGCGCACTATCCAGTCTAAGAGATATGCTGATTTCGACGCTTGTGCAAGTGAATATCTAAATGAACAAGTACAACGACTTGTGTAGGTTTGCCTCAGCCTCGTATCATTAAATCAAAATTGATTGAAACATACTGCTTGTCCTTAGTAAGTCTCGAGGACGAGACTTTTTCTAAGTTGGGTAGGATGTGACACCCCGTTCCGTTCTAGCGGACTGCCGACTCAAACGAAAAAAGTACAACTGTCCTGACCCGCTTTGCCTCAAAGGAGAAGCAAAGGATATCCAGACTTGTCCCTTCAGGAATCTGGCTTAGGCTTTCAGAGGCTCGCTTGACGTATCGCTCTACCGAGGCGAATCATCGCTAAGGTGGGTGGCTACGGTGAACTTGTCTTTGCTTAGCCAGCACACATAAAATGTGTAATATTCAAGCTAGTCGCTAGATGATTCACCCCCTGCATGCTAATAAATCCAACGCACCTAGCTAAGGGAATAATCCCAACTTGTATTGCTCGCTAGAACATGGAAATAAAATACTGCTTATATTCAGACCCTCGCATGCTAAGTCCCTTAACGGCTTTATCTCTCGGCTTACCTTTGGGTCCGAGCAACGTGCCTGCTTATGTTCCTTAGAAACGCATGCTTGTCTGCTTGAATGTTGCCTTGTATTCATCCAAACCCCGGGAGACTACTAAGTAGTCGTCCCGCGCCTGAACGAACCTGCAAGTATCCGTGTTCAAATGTTCTCGTGTATCTCGTATACTCGTGTTGCCTACAATTCATAAAACAATCACGTACTCGTGTTGCCTGCAATTGGTGAATCAATCACGTACTCGTGTTGCCTGAAATTGGATTGACCCTGACTTGCATGTCGCGGACAACTCGGAAACGAGGCATAGTTCCACGGACGGTCACCAGGGCACTGGGGCGGCTCCGATCCGGATGGAACTTCAAGTGTGGTCCATCATGTGCAGGCGAGTGGTTTGTAGCATATCGTGTACTTGGTTGCATTCCACTTGGCCTAGGACCACATCACGTGTAGTCTATCGTGTGCTGGCAATATGGTTTGTAGCATATCGTGTACTTGGTTGTATTCCATCTTGGCCTTGGACTACATGTGCAATCCATCGTGTACGGGCGAAATGGTTCGTAGCGCATCGTGTGCTCTCGTTGCGTTCCATTCTCGTCTGGGATTAGTCCTTTATGGCTATGCCAGCGACTCATGTTCATATAGATAAGTCATCCTCGCTTAGCGGCTATCCGCGTGCGAGTCATTGTATCGCATCAAAGAACAACTGAGCACACCAAATATTGTCCCGTTCAATGACTCTCGTGTTTGCATGTTGCATATGCTATGCCTTGGTTTCAATATGAATGCCCCTAAATGTTTATACTTGTCCGTGCTCGAATTAACAATATTTGCCTTGGACAGGGAAGGCCAAAGGGTAAGTCTCGCCGTGTTTCCTCTCATGTTGCACGGCGCACTGCCACATGAGTTAGGCTATTCAATATTTGTATGAAACTGATCCTAAGGCAACTAGAAAGACAACTTAATAGTTGTGCACGAAACCTGTATTACGTGTTTGGATTTGTCGAGCGGGCGAGTAGCTTCCCCACCAGTGCATTCAATGTACTGATAATCTACCAGTTTGTCTGCAGGGTGCGGAAGAATCTCGTTCGGTGCGGATGCCTTCTTCGTGCGTGCTAAGGCGTGGACATCACTCCGAAGCAACGGTGCGTCCGGAACTGAAGCACATATACAAGACATAATGTTGTGAACATCGCCTGATCATCGCCTGTACAATCATCCACAATTGTAGCCACTTGTCACGCTTTTACTGTTTCGGAGAGAGAGGCTTGAGCGACTTGTAATATCGGCTATACGCCGCCTGTAACACATGTTTATATCAATAAAAGAGCTTGCTTTACTTCAACTTGTGTTTTAATGCTTCCGCTATATTATCAACTCAGTGAACCAGTTACCGATCGCCTATGCATTCATGACTCCGCTGCACTCGGACAATCTGTGCGACTCTGTGGCTTAGAACTCTTATCGCCAGCCAATGGATCACGGCCTTGTACGGGCGCGGTTCACGCTTGTGCGGCATCACGCCCGGATGGCTCAAGCGATCGTTCCGCGGGAGCGCTGGCGAGGGTGATTCCCGCCTAGCGGGAACGGCCGATTTGCCTGCGGGAGATCGGGGCGTGACACTGTCTGCCACATATCGCCTGAGTTGCGACACATGGAATACATCATGTACTCTCTCAAGTGAAGGTGGTAGCGCAAGTCGATATGCCACTTCTCCCACTCTCTCTAGTACGTCAAATGGTCCAATATATCTTGGACTCAACTTGCCACGTCCTCCGAATCGAATGGTGCCTCTGGTAGGTGATATCCTTAAGAAGACATGATCGCCCTCTTTAAACTCCAAGGGACGACGATGAAGGTCTGCCCATTGCTTCTGTCTGTCTTGCGCTGCTCACAAGTGTCCTTGTATCTTCTTGACTGTCTCTACGGTGTTGACCACCAACTCTGGTCCCAGAATCTGACGTTCTCCCATGTCACTCTAACACACAGGAGACCTACACTTTCTTCTATACAATGCTTCAAACGGAGCCATCTGGATGCTTGCCTGATATCTATTGTTGTAAGAAAATTCCACAAGATATAGGTGGTCCTCCCATGATCCTCCAAAGTCTAACATACAAGCCCTTAACATATCCTCCAATGTCTGAATAGTACGCTCTGACTGCCCATCTGTCAGCGGGTGATAAGATGTACTAAACTTCAGACGAGTTCCAAGACTCTGTTGCATGCTCCTCCAAAAGTGCGATGTAAATTGCGAATCCCTGTCTGATACAATGCTGACTGGTATGCCGTGAAGTCTCACGATTTGCCTCATATATAAGTCAGCCAAAGCTTCTGTAGACTGGCCAACTCTAAAAGGCAAGGAATGGGCTGACTTGGTGAGTCTATCTACTATTATCCATATTGCATCTCTACCACTTGGACTCTTGGGTAAACCCGTGACGAAGTCCATAGTGATGTGCTCCCACTTCTACTCTGGAATCGGAAGTGGTTGCAATAACCCTGTTGTTCTCTGGTGCTCCGCCTTTACTTGCTGACATACCAAGCATTTAGCTACAAAGCGAGCTATCTCTCTTTTCATTCCATGCCACCAAAAGTGCTGTCGTAAATCACGATACATCTTGGTGCCTCCAGGATGAATAGAATATATCGAACTATGAGCTTCTGTCATCAGCTCCTGTTGAATCTCTCCATTGGGAACATATAGACGCTCACCACATCGTAATATCCTGTCATCATGAATACGTAGTCCTGTCTGCTCTCCGGCCTCTGTCCTTTACTTCAGTCTCCTGAATCTAGCGTCTGTAGGCAAAGCTGCCTTGATCCTCTCTACTAGTGATGATTGTACTTGCAAGTTGGCTAGTGTCCCGTCTGCTCCGGGTAATATCACTTCAATGCCAAGACCTTGCAAGTCTTCCAATAATTTCCTCTGTATCATCAAGAAATAAGCTGTTGGCTTCCGGCTTAACGCGTTTGCTACAATGTTAGCCTTGCCTGGGTGATAATGTAGCTCTATCTCGAAATCCTTCATCAATTCAAGCCAACGACGTTGTCTCATATTTAACTCCTTCTGCGTGAAGACATACTTGAGGCTTTTGTGGTCTGTATAGATTTCCACTCGTTTCCCATATAAGTAATGTCTCCATAGTTTCAGAGCAAATATAACGGCTGCAAGTTCCAAGTCATGAGTTGGATAATTCTTCTCATGCACTCGTAACTGCCTAGATGCATATGCAATCACTTTGCCATGCTGCATCAATACGTATCCCAAACCTTTCCCTGATGCGTCACTGTAGATCACATAGCCTCATGATCCTGATGGAATAGTCAATACTGGTGCTGTAGTCAGTCGCTTCTTCAACTCCTCGAAAGCGGCTTGACACTCATTGGTCCATATGAACTCTGGATCTTTGCAAGTCAACCGAGTCATAGGTGTCGCTATCCTAGAGAAGTTCTCCACGAACCGTCGGTAATATCCCGCAAGTCCAAGGAAACTTCTCACCTCCGCTGCTGATTTAGGAATAGGCCAAGTCTCGACTGCCGAGATCTTTTCTGGATCAACAGAAATACCATCTCCTGTAAAAATATATCCAAGAAATGAGACATTGTCCAAGAAGAACTCATATTTACTAAGCTTTGCATATAACTGCTCTCTCCTCAAGGTCTCTAGAACAATCCACAGGTGCTTCTCGTGCTTCTCGTGGCTCTTTGAATAGACAAGTATATCATCTATGAAGACGACCACGAACTGGTCCAAATACTGATGGAAGACTCGATTCATTAAGTCCATAAAGCTAGCTGGAGCATTGGTCAATCCAAATGGCATAACCAAGAACTCGTAGTGTCCATATCTTGTCCGGAATACGATCTTCGGGATGTTCTCCTTTCATACCTTCACCTGGTGATATCCCGATCTCCAATCTATCTTTGAGAACACCTTGGCTCCACTAAGCTGATCAAATAGATCATCAATGCGTGGCAGTGGATATTTATTCTTCACTGTCACTGCATTCAAGGCTCTATAGTCAATGCACATACGCACTGACCCATCTTTCTTTGGTACAAACAACACTGGTGCTCCCCAGGGTGATGCACTTGGTCAAATAAAACCTTTCTCTTCTAGTTCTTTCAATTGTGCCTTCAGTTCATCTATCTTCTTTTTTGTGAGTCTATAAACATGTGATGCTATAGATGCTGCTCCCGGTGTCAATTCAATCAAAAATTCTACGTCTCTATCTGGGGGTAGTCCTGGCAATTCTTCTGGAAAGACGTCTTGGAATTCCGAAATAATGGGGTGATAGACAACATCGTCCATTGCGAGTTGCACTCCATCAAGAATTTCTGTGGATCCTCGTGCAAACTCAAGTTCAGGTTGGCCGGGTATCTTAAAAAGTGCTTCCTCCAAAGCAATCGAAGAAAGCATGGTACTTGCTTAGCCAGTCCATTCCAAGCACAATATCAAAAGATGGCATAGGAAGGACTGAGAGTCGGGCATTCATCTCTCTGCCACGTATCACTATAGGACACGTTCTACAAATTCGACTAATAGGTACAACTCCTCCTCCGGTAAGAATTCTAACACAACTAGATAAAGGTGCAGTAGTAATGTTGTGTTTAGCAATGAAACTAGATGATATGAATGAGTGGGTGGCTCCCGTATCAAACAATGTCACAGCAGGAAAAGTAAAAGCAAGAGTGATACCTGCTATGACATCAATCTCCTGATCCATGTCATCCACTTCCATTGCAAAAGCTTGCCCGTTCCTCTGTGGTTGTCCCTGTCTGGCCCTCGCGAATTGATCCTCCTGTGTAGGTAGCGGTGGTCCTCGCTGAAATCCTCCTGCTGCTGGAGGTCGAGGTGCTCCTGGTCTAGTTATTTGCTGTGCTGGCTTCGGTGCGGGAAGCGCTAGTCTCTGTACTGGCGGTGGAAGGGTCTGCTGCATTGGGCAATTTCTCGCCAGGTGCTGTCCGGAACCACATCTCATACACTGTCCCAAACGGGTCCGACAGTTTCTTGAGATGTGCCCGTGTCTCCCACAAAAATTATATTGGGACTTCTCTGGAATCTGGTACGGTCCTGCTCTGTGTTGGTACTGCTGTTGCCGAGCTAAAGGACGTCTGATAGGTCCTCCTTGTTGTGTTCTTGCTGGTCCTTGCTGCGTCCTCAGCTGACTTCCTTTTCCTCTGCTGATGGTTTCTTGCAATCTGGCTTCTGTCAGTAACTCGGCATAAAAGATCCGGGACTGTGAGCTTGTGTAATGTTGGAGCTCCTAAGTCAGTCCGTGATAAAATCTCTTAGCCTTAGCCAAGTCATCTGGTATCAGGGCAGCGCCATATTTACTGAGGCGACTAAACTCAGCATCATACTCGTCTACTGTTCAGTTCTCCTGCTCCAGGTGGAGAAACTGATCGTACAATGCATCTCTGACAGTGTCCGAGAAGTACTTCCTTTCAAAGCACTCCAAGAACCGCTCCCAAGTCTGGTATGTGCCCAACTGGCGCTCCATAGATTCCCACCAGTGATGAGCATTACCATCTAGAAGCGTCCTTACGCCCGTCATCCACAGCTCTGTAGGTAGCTGCGATGCTTCCAATAGATTCTGGGTATGAGTGATCCAATTGGTAGTTTCCTCTGGGCTTTCAATGCCCTTGTACGGCCTTGGACCCATCTGTATAAAGTCCTTTACTGAACAAACTCTAGCTTGAGGTACTGGAGTTAGTGCTTGAGCTGGTACAGTAGTCTGTGCAGCCATCCTTTCAAGTGTTGCCAGAAATTCTTGCCTCTGCTCGGCTGCCTGTTGCCTCTGTTCCTACATCATCATCTGGAAGAATTGGAACAGTTGTGCCTGGCCATCTTGCGGTGCTGGAAAGACTGGAAGGTTCCCATTAGGTGGAACGGGAAGATCAGATGAAACTGGATTATGAATCTGTCCATCTGGCCCTGGAAGTCTAGGAATTGTTGAGGTCCTTCCTTGAGTCTGACCATTGACTCCAGAAGTTGTGTCACCATCGGCGACAGTACATCCCTTCTGCATATCCATCTCTCTGTAGGTGACGTACACAATGATTAGAAGAAGTACAAGAATCAAACATGATGTAAGTATTAAATAGAATATAGGAGAATGAAATATGCTGGGGAATTGTCCGCGGAAAACAGAGATTCAAAACTGTCGGCATAAAACATGGTTTCAGAACTATCCGCGTAAAGCAGAGAAGCGTAAAGTAAGGTTTTAGAGTTGTCGGCGTAAAGTAGAGATTCAAAGAAGTTGGCGTAAAGTAGATCTTTAAAACTGTCTGGGTAAAGTCTACGTAAAAGTTTCCGCGCGTAAAATCGCCTGCGTAAAACTTGCGTAAAAAGTCTGCGTAAAGCATCTGAGCGTAAAATCTGCGTAAAAAAATTCTGCGCGTAAAATATTTGCATGCATAAAGTCTGCGTAAAAATCTGCTACGTAAAGTTTCCGCACGTAAAAGATTTGCGCGTAAAAGGTCGCTGCATAAAATCTGCGTAGCAGCCTGCGTAAAAGTCTGTCTGTGTAAAGTCTGCGCGTAAAAGTTCGCATAAAATCTGCATGCGTAAAGTCTACCATACGTTGCAGCGTAAAGTTGTATGAGAAACTCTTCGTATTCCTCGGACGAATTTGTCAGACAATTCAGTGAACCTGACATCTGACAAAAGTACTGCACGACGATCAAGATGACGACTATGATGATGATTTTGCACAGAGACCCAGGTTGTCGTTTAGTGACATATTTGATACAAGTCATTTTTACGCATCCAAAAAGGAAGAAAGAATGGAGTCTTCTGAATACGCTGCCTACAGAAATGAGTTTTTACGCTCAAGACAAGACAAAATCGACAGAAATGAGTTTTTACGCTCAAGATAAGACAAAATCAGACGCTACGTCAAAAGCTGTTTCTTGCACAGGGCTCGAGGCATATCTCTGCATTTAATGCACGAGATTTGGTCATGGCTGAGAAAACCAAGGCTGTAACAAATTATGCTCACCTCACCATCTTTACATTTTACGCCTAATCAGGCTATTCTACGCTGGTTATCTATTATTCAGGAATCATCTAGTTTACGCAGGAGCAGTTACCTACGTGGCTTGCATGACGTGTCATACGCAGGATTAGGAAGACTAAGGGAATGTGGGTAGCAGTTGTCATAACCGCAGCGTAAAGTATGCAGTCTTCTCCATAGTTTGGCTTTTTACGCCATCAAGTCAGTCATTTAGCCTTTACGCCAACTAGGCAGTTGTTTGGCTTTTACGCCAACAACAGTCATTTGGCTTTTACGCCAACAAAGGTAAAGGGTCTGGTCACAGGGAAAAGGTTTTGGCGTAAAACTTGTTTAACCAAAACATAGGATAGTTGAAAGGAAGAATAATGTTTTAGTCAAGTGTGGGTGAGATCCTTATACTCTATTCCTATACGCAGGCTTGTTTGGTACAGTTACGTAACCAAGATAATATATTCTCGACCTGCATGGGCCACCACCAAAAATATGTTACGCCCCAGTCCCAAAATACGTAGGACTAAGAATACGTAACACGCCCAGCCGTATGTATATGAACTCCAATATATGGAAACCATATACACACGTATGCTGTACATGGATATCCAATCCATCAGTGGTAATATACTGTCACAACAAGTCACACATAATCTATATCTCATCCACAGCACAAATAATAAGTAGGAATAAAGAGGTGCATAATAACTGAATATCAAAGATGAGTATCAAGTCTGATAGTCGGGTGGAAACAAATCCACTACAAAGCGACTATACTGAAGTAGCAACAAGGATCTCTAAACAGCGATAATAAAATCACAGATACTCCGAAGGTAAGACATCCTCAATCTGGTAAGTAGTGTCAGGTCCAGGTCCGTACTCCTGCGGGTACTCCTGCTCATCCATATCTGGAAAGGGACCAGGTCCTCAAAGGGACGTAACAAGATACATAATAACATGCCAATAAGTACTGAAATATAAACATCCAATGGGTCGCCTAACCGTCTAAGTGAATGCAGTTTGATAACAACTTTCCAACACGTGGGCTATCTGGACAATAATAGGATTGGCATGATTCTCTCGGAGAATCAGGGGCCTACCAGCATGTCCTCTTTTGAACGGCAGAGGCCGCCTGCAAAATATAATATATAGTGGTCGTCATCACCCGTTTCTCCGACGGAGAATCCGGGCATTACGGAGAAAAGTGCAAAGGAGCCCAAACTCCTTACTTGTTGTTCTCTCCACCCCATGCGCTAGGCATGTCACATCCATGACACGATAAAACCTCTAAATAACTGCCAGGTCTACTAGCATGTAAAGTTTCTATTGGCAGTTATCCCTATCCGTCGCACGACCTATACGTACCAGTGGCCAGCCGAGTACGAAAGTCCGTATCCTACATGTGACTCACACTCGTGTAAGAATAGTGTCATGGCCAATGAAATATAAAATGCCTCATAAAGATGGGGTAGTCTCATAAAGTAGGTCCAATGCATATACATAAATAAAAACAGAACACGATGACACCGTCGTGGCACCCAAGTTTCCCTGGACGCGCATTTTATATAACAGTTAAAATAAATAAACTAAAATAAATAGAAATAAACCTGCATGCATTATATGGAATATAAATACAGCACAATGGCAATGTATACTTGCCTGGCAAAAAATTCGTATAGTGTAAGCGTCCACAGGATCTGGAACTAAGGCCTCCTAATGACGTTTCCAAGTGTGGTGAAGATGATATTGAGTTTGGTGGAAGAATTTGGGTTTAGCGCTTGGGAGAGTTTGTGAAATAAATATATAGAGAAGGAGGTGGTAGAGGATGAGTCACACGCAGGGGAAAGGAGATGGGAGTCGGTTGTAACTGCTGATATAGAGAAGGAGAGAGACGGTTCCGTGGGGGTTTTGAGGTCGGTGCTACTGCTGTTGTTGTTGATATCTCCTAATGGGTTTGGGTTTAGGCGGATAGGGCAGAGGCTAAGGGATTTTGGGTTTAAGTTAGATCTAATAGAAATTATATATGTATATATATATACACATATCAATACATAGGAAATTCTAAAAATATATTGGTGCATACCATTAAGCTAGCCACAGTCCAAAGGGTCTCCTACATGGAATAAATTAGAAAAAATTTATAATGGCTCCATAAATCCTCTAATTGCATAAACACCTTAAAATAAAATTAAATAAAATCTATTCCCTCTATTTAGCTCATAATTACTAAATAAATTAAAATAATACAGTTTTCAAAAATAGGGATTTTACATAAATACTACAAAAATACTATTAAATAGCGACAGATCTCAGCGAAAAAAATAATCCATCGCTGAGTAAGCGACGAAAATTCGACGAAAAAATGATTAAGTTATTTATGTAAACAAAATATATTATTCTTCATCACAAATCCGTCGTTAATCCGTCGCTGTTATTTCAGCGACAGATTAGCGACAAAAATATCCGTCACTGCAAAAACTTAAAATTTTCAGCCTCGTTTTATTTTTCCATATTCTCTCACTCGCCCTCTCCTCCTCCTCCTCCTCCTCCTCCGACGTCCGATCCCCAAGCCCTCCTGATCCTCCACCCCGACCCCCTCCGCCTCCGTCAGATCGCCTTCTCCTCTGGCTAAGGTAACCCTAACCCATATTTCGATTTGGTTAATTATTACATTTTGATTGTGGTGGTATGGACACACGTATAGACACAATACACTAGACACGAAAACGAAGAGAATAAATGGTTTCGTATTTTTGATACGCTAGATACAGACATGATATGCTGGACATGAACACGTACAGACACTCGTGATACGCTGGATACAGACACGATATGCAGGTTTGTTGGCCTTCATGGAAAGTCATTTTCCAATTTTAAAGTCATAAAAGCATTACTTGTTCATATGTATAGTTTATTTCTAAACATCCTAAGTTTATAATACACTGTACGTAAGAAATTAATATCTGATGGTTAGTAATGCACTTGGTCAATTGGCTATGTTAATAAATCCATTAAAATAATTAGAAATTATAATCAAGGATAATTGAAAATACAGTTATAATCAACGTTCAAAGTATCGGTCATTTTGTATGAGTATCGCTATCGGCAGTATCAGTGGTATCAGACCGGACTCGTGTCAAATTTTTTGGCATCGACAGTATCAAAAATATTAAAAATAGTGTGTGTATACACGCACAATAATAAATATTATATAATCTATAATAAGATAGAATTATATACTATAAAAAAGAGTGTGTGTTACACACTTCAATTTCTGGTTTATTATTGTTAATGGTATTTGCTCAAACCAATATATTTTCTTCTTAATTTCATTTTGGGGCTGTCTAATTAGTGAATTTCTACTATGAATCACGTCTTTGTGGAAAATTTTGCTCACTTTTTACAGTAGACATTAAGAACTTTGAATATACAACTAGCTTTCAATATCTTAGCTTAGATTTCATGACATGTGAAAAGTCTAATAATCTAATATTGATTGTTGCAAGCATATCTTAGATGATCTCAGATATCTTAACTCGTCTTGAATCTAATTAATCCATATTATTTGAATTAATATATATGGTACATATAGAATCAATGAGTCGATACTTAGTTGACCGATCGTAGATATATAATCGGCGACATGAGAGTGGGATTGGTTTGACAAATGATTTCATGGCGGACGTTGAGAAAATTTTCAAATATGCTCGTAGTCAACCTCATTTCATGGATGGGAGGCTCATCAATTCATGGATGGAAGGCTCATCAAGTGTCCTTGTGTCAAATATCGTAATATACCATTCAAAGGTGGATTTTATGAGGGAGCATCTCTACAAGAAAGGTTTGTACCGAACTACAAGGAGTGGACGGTTCAAGGAGAACCTTTATTTTTACAATATCATCATTCCTCCTTCAATACGGAGTTAAAAGAGTCCACTCTCGGAGATAACTTTAAATATCGGCCGCAAAACCTGGCACGTGAGTTGGTATTTGATGCGGCCGGTATAAGTTTTGATCAAGAGGATCATAATCCTGATGCGAAAGAATTCTATGTTTTGTTCAAGAATGTCGATACTCTGTTATATCCGGATTATGATTCTCATTCTGTCATGTCGGTGGTGATGCGGCTATTAAACCTAAAGTATGATTTTAACTTGCCGCATGAATGCTACGACCGGATAATTAAGTTTGTTAGAGAGTTGTTTCTAAAAGGATCGAAGGAGTTGCCTGAAAACTTCTACAAGTCGAAGATAATACGGAAACTCGGATTAGGCTACAAAAAGATAGATTATTGTCGAAATGATTACATGTTGTACTACAAGGGGAACAATGATAAAGATAAATATATTTTCTGTCATGCACACCGGTACAAGCCAATTCGGGGTAAAGAAAAGTCAACTTCCCGAGCAAGGTTGCGTTCCTACAAGTACATGCAGTTTTTGTCGATCTAAAAGAGGCTGTAGAAGATGTATATTTTTGCAAATACAGCACAACACAAGATATGTCATAGCAAAGAAAGAAAGATAGATAAAATTTTTTTTATCTCATGCTTCCGATGGAGAGGCATAAAAATATTTTGATCTGTGTCATCCTGAATTTGTCGTGGAGTCCAGGAATGTCCGATTGGATTTATGTTCTAATGGATTCACTAATTTTGGATAGTCGGGATCTCAGTACTCTTGTTGGTCGGTAATTTTGACTCCTTACAATCTACCACCGTGGATGTGTATGAAGACTCCTTACATGTTCTTGACACTTATCATACCCGGTCCAAAAATTCAAAGAAGAATATCGATATCGATATCTACTTGCAGCCGTTGGTGGATGAGTTAAAACATTTGTGGCAATTCAACGTTCGGACATATGATATATCGAAGGAGCAGAACTTTCAGATAAGAGCGTCTCTCATATAGACCATCAACAATTTTTCAGCATATGTGATATTTTTGGGGTGGAGTACTCATGATACTTTGTCTTATCCGATATGTATGGAAAATAGTAAGGTATTCCGTCTCCAGAATGGAAAAAAAAGCATACTTTTTTTATTGTCACCTTCAGTTCCTTCCTGCGTCGTATCCGTGGAGAAGGAACATAGATGCCTTTAGAGCTTGTAAACATGAACTATCTCCCCCCCCCCCCCCCCGTTGAGACTGACAGGAGACAAAGTTTGAAAAGAGGCAGATGGATTGTCGACAATGATGGAACACTACTAGAATAAGCGGGATTAGCGACGTTTTTTAGCGACTCCAGGTAAAAACGTCGCTAATTTAGCGACTCCATGTAAAACGTCGGTAGACGTCGCTAATCGGCGACATTTAACGACGTTTAGCGACTTATGTTCAGTTTTTATAAGATTAGTCGCTATAAGTTCAATTTTGGTCGCTAAACGTCGCTAATATATCTAAGTTAGCGACGTTTAGCGACGCAAATAGCGACGTTTATATTAGAAATATTTAGCAACGTGTTTAGCGACGACCGTAACGTCGCTATAATTTAATTTAGCGACGTCCTTATTTGACGTCGCTAAACGTCGCTAAAATTTGGTTAATTAGGGCTCGGTTTCGTTTTTTCCCATTTGTTGAAATTTCGAAACGAAAAAAAATTTCCCCGCCCCCCCCGCTCCGTCGACCGCCTGCTCCGTCGACCTACCCCGCGGCTACTCCGGCATCCCCCTCCTCTTCCTCGAGCTCTAGGTAAAGCCTAACTCTCTCTCTCTCTCTCTCTCTCTCAGAACACATGTGATACTGACACAGACACGACACACACACACAGATGGTGACACAGACACGACACGACACACACACACACTGACACAGACACTGATAAGGACCTAGGGTTAGGATTAAGTTTTTTGATATGGACACAGACACTAATATCACATGGACACAGACAGACACTAATATCACATGGACACAGACACTAATATCACATGGACACAGACTTGGGGCTCTGGCATGGGGTACTGCAGCAGTGCACCCAAATGGTGCCTGTCAGTTAGGCTTGGGGGCAGTCCCTAGGCACTGCAGAGGCATGCCTTAGTGCATCTCAGTTTCAGTTTGGTATCAGTCATCAGTACTTATACACTGATACGTATCAGGGACTGTGTGAGGTATCAGTACAGGCAATTGTAGGAGTTGATGCAGGCAAGGTATAAAGTCAAGTGTTAATAGGGTATATATAGATATGTAGGTTAGTGATGTTTAGAGATGTTAGATAGGAGTGTACTAAGATGGTATCTAGAATAAGCGGGATGGCATGCTCGAGCCTTGTAGTGGGCAGTGAGAAGGAGGTCTGCAACAGTGAGCAGGCAACCGAAGAGGAAAACCATCAGCACTGTGTCATTTCAGCAACCATGTATCAGTAAGTATCAACAAGTCCCACTGTATCAGTATCCGTTTTCAGTTGCATTTAGTGAGCTATGTATACTAGTTTTAGTTAGCTTAGTGTCCAGGTATTGGTTAGTTGGTTTAAGATGGGTTAGCATGAATATTGCTTATTTTAGACTTTGATAAATGAAAGTATGTATTATATCAGATATGATTTTTATAGTACGGTTAAGTTATGAAGCTAGGTGATAAACCACTGTATGTAATGATTTATATGATACATACTGTCATTTTTGCAGAAGTATCTAGAAATGGATATGAATTACTATCTGCGTCATCGTTCGTGGATGTACAACCGTCATCCTGATGACATGTGCGGTGTGCGGGATAAATTCATTGAGGGTGTACAGCAGTTCCTGCAGTTCGCCAAGGCGTTCCCTCAGTACATGGACGGTACCAAAATTAAGTGTCCGTGTGTGAGATGTCGCAACAGGAAATATCATCCAGAAGTGGAAGTTACGTATCATTTATACTCGAAGGGCTTTACGCCGAATTACTATCAGTGGACCGCGCACGGAGAACTTGTATCTCTAGCATCGGAGTCGGAGCCCTATGTGGAGCCGTATATGGATGTCCAAGACCACGATGCTTACAACAACGGGTTGGTGAACATGGTTTATAATGCGGCGGGGCCTAGTTTCAATCCTGACAATTATGATGCGGCGGGACCGAGTTTCAATCCGGACAATTATGATGCAGCTGAGGAGGCACCGAATGTCGATGCTGCAAAGTTTATGGAGTTGCTTGAGAATGCAAGGACTCCACTATATCCTGGTTGTGAGGATCATTCACCGTTGGAGGTGGTTACAAGATTATTGAGCATCAAGTCCGATTTTAACATGTCGCAAGAATGCTATAATCGACTGCTCGATTTGATTATAGAAATCTTGCCCGAGGGTACAAAGTTGTCTAAAGACTTCTATCGATCTAAGAGGATGGTGAGATCGCTTTGGATGGGATACGAGAAAATCGATGCATGTCGCAACGGGTGCATGTTGTACTACAAAGACGACAAGGATGAAGATGCGTGCAGATTCTGTGGTGCTGATCGCTACAAGGCCACTGTTAGAGGAAAGTCTGTCGGTGCAAGGAAGCCTACCGATTCGATGCACTACTTGCCTTTGACGCCGCGGTTGCAGCGGTTGTTTATGGTTAAGGAGACTGCAGAAAACATGAGTTGGCACAGGCGAAAACAGATCGAAGGAGTATTGGATCATCCATCCGATGGAGAAGCATGGAAGCACTTTGATCGAGAGTATCCACATTTTGCCGAGGAAGCACGTAATGTCAGATTGGGGCTCTGCTCTGACGGTTTTACCCCATTCGGACTTTCGGGCTCCCAGTATTCGTGTTGGCCTGTGATCGTCACTCCGTACAATCTACCGCCTTGGATGTGCATGAAGACTCCGTATATGTTCCTAACCGTTATTATCCCGGGTCCGAACAATCCGAAGAGGAACATCGATGTGTATTTACAGCCTTTGATAGATGAGTTGAATCAGCTGTGGGAAGTAGGTGCCAACACGTACGATGTTTCTAGGAAGCAGAATTTTCAGATGATGGCAGCACTTATGTGGACCATCAACGACTTTCCGGCCTATGGAATGTTATCGGGATGGAGCACCCATGGTCGTCTCTCATGTCCGTATTGCATGGACCGTTCTCAGGCTTTCCGTTTGAAACACGGAGGCAAACCGTGCTTCTTCGATTGTCATCGACAATTTTTGCCGAAGGATCATCCGTACCGGAGGAATCGGAATGCTTTTCGTGCGGGAGTTGTGGAGAAGGCCAATCTACCGCCAAGGTGGCCCGGATGCACGATATGGGAAGAGGTAAAAGATTTACCAAGTGCTATCGAAGAGCCTGCTAAGGGGTACAAGTGTGACGGATTTGGTCGCACCCATAACTGGACGAAGAGGAGTATATTCTGGGATCTGCCATATTGGAGCACCAATCTGATCAGACATAACCTTGATGTCATGCATATCGAGAAGAATGTGTTTGATAACATAATTAATACTGTAATGGATGTAAAGGGGAAGACGAAAGATAATCCGAAGGCCAGGTTGGACTTAGAAGACATATGTAGACGTCCTGCATTGCATTTGATAGAGGAGGGGAATGGAAAGTTAAAGCAACCTAAGTCAGTTTTCTCACTGGATAAAGAGGATAAAGGTAGACTTTGTAGGTGGATTCAGGGTCTAAAGTTTCCAGACGGGTACGTGTCGAACTTGAAAAGATGCGTCGACCTCAAGGAGAACAAACTAGTAGGTATGAAGAGCCACGATTGTCACGTATTCATGGAGAGGTTAATTCCGATTGCATTTCGGGAATTCTTACCGCAGGTCGTTTGGGACCCATTGACAGAGCTGAGCATATTCTTCAGAGATCTTTGTTGTACTAAGTTGCTCGTCGATCGTCTAGAAAAGCAAGAGAGGGACATTGCGGTAACACTATGTAAGCTCGAGAAGGTGTTTCCTCCTGGATTCTTCGACTCTATGGAGCATTTGCCAATTCATCTTTCCTATGAGGCATGTGTTGGTGGTCCTGTCGGTTATCGGTGGATGTACCCCTTCGAGCGCCATCTGAATCACCTAAAGAGAAAGGTGAAAAATAAGGCACGGGTTGAAGGCTCTATTTGTGAAGCTTATGTTCTCGAGGAGATTACAAACTTTTGCTCGACGTATTTCAAACCGCATGTTGCTACTAATAGGACGAAAGCTCCCAGAAACGACGACGCATATCAGGAATCTAATGATGCAATACTCAAAGTATTCAATGCATCCGGAAAGCCTCGAGAAAAATGAAGAAGAGATATTTGAATGACGATGAGCTAAGGGCTGCTCAATTGTATATATTACTCAATTGCGACGAGGATGAAGTGGAGAAGCTAGAGGGGTAAGTAATTAATACGTCCACGTTTACATTATCTCAATGTAATAGTATAAGATACTATTATGCTACTAATCAGTAGTTGCTTCATTGTTTTTCAGCACATATAATGATGAGTTGAGGTCGGTTAGACCCTACATAACAGACGAAGAAGTAGAACAAGATATGAGATGCCATTTTTCTTCTTGGTTGAGCGCATATGTAAGATGCTTGGTAATTATTTTTTATTTCTGCACTTGCAAAACAAATAACTTACTATCGCTACTTTGGTATTTAGGTCGATCGTCTAATATCACCCGAGACTGAATCTATTAGGACTCTAGCCAAGGGACCAATTACTGCCGTAAAAATATGGCCAAGTTTCTGTGTGAATGGGTTCAGGTTCAAGTCAACAAATGCTCCTATCAGAGACAGCTTTCTGGATCTTGATTCCACGAAAAACAGTGGTTTGTGTATCAAATCTACAAACTACAAAGACGTCAATCCGGGCAATGATTTTTTTGGCATCTTACGAGAGATTGTGGAGTTGACATATAATTATGGCCCAGAACCTGCTAATATCGTGCTATTCAGGTGTGAATGGTTCGATCCGATTCAAGATCAAGGTTGGAAAATTGACAAGCATGACCTTGTGGATATAAACTACAAGCGTAGATATCAAGGCTACGAACCATTTGTCCTATCAAGTCAGGCTCAGCTCGTGTACTTCACAACTTATCCTAGACGGGGGACAGCGAGGTCGGATTGGTGGGCAGTATGCAAGACTAAAGCTAGAAATACCTTTGACATTGACGAAATAGCATATCAGGAGGACGATCTACCTCTTGTAACAAATATTGTAGATGTGGACTCAACGGAAGTTACTCATTACACGAGTAATAATGTAGAAGATGTAGAATTATCCGAAGAGGACGACGAAGTAGATGAAAGTGAAGACGAGGAAGAGGAAGAGCAGGACGAGGAAGGCGAACAAGATGAATTTTCTGAAGATGATTGAAAATATAAAATATTCCATGTAGAATGTAACTGTATTTGGACTGTAAATATTGCATGTAGAAGTAGATGTTGACATTAACGAATATATGTATTATATTTTGACTGTATAATGCTTTGAGATATGTATCACATTTCGACTGTAGAATGTAGTATATATTTGTGTTTCTCTATATTCATCATATGTTGTTATCAGATATGACAGGACGACGCGGAGGATTCGGCAGGTCCCGAGGTAGACAGAGTGCCACTCCGGTACTGCCTACTGTTGGTTCCGGATCATCGTCGCCCAGTACTCCAGTATATCGATCAGTCACATCTCCGACTGCGACGACGTTGCGTGGCATCACTCCTGGGACGAGTAGTTCCAGGCGTGATAGTACTCCTTCGTCCAGCGCTCCTCCTGCTGACGGAACCATGGAGACAGATGAGCATGTAGAGGAGGTCGTGCCGACGTTGTCCCAGCATCAGCAAGATCCTCCATGCGCACCACCGGAGGAGACGAGGACAGAGATTTGGGCCGACGGTACAAAGTAAGTCAATTAGATGGTTTAGTATATATTTGTGTTTCTCTTTATTCATCGTATATTGACTTTTTCAGTAATCTAAATTATTATTTCTGTATAGATATCGTCCATCGTCGGTTCAGAGACGCCTGGGCCAATTTCTGAGGAACAACTACGGTGGCCCTTGGATCAACTACTCTGAGGCTCCGGAGGAGAGGAAGGCGTTCTGGTTTGCGCACTTCCAGGTAAAAGTATATTAAATAAATCCTCTAATTTATGCATATTCGTGATGCTAACTTAATGAATTATTTATTGTAGCAAACGTATTTTTATCCTCCGCACCGGGCCGAGTTGATCGAGCGGCTCTTTCCTACCGTTGCCGCCAAGCTTATCCGAGATGCTCTGGATGACCAGAAGGCTCGTGATCGTGCTGGAAAACCGATCCAAGGTTGGATCACGCCTGAGCAGTGGACTGCGATGAGGGCTAGATTCGACGATCCGAGCTACAAGGAAAGGTCTAAGAAGGCCAAGGCGGCTAGGCAGAATGCTGCCAAGTGGTGTGGTGGCTCGATTCCGATGACGGAATATTTCCGTCGTTTGGTATGTTTTTTCTTTTAAAATATATTATTTTAATATAAGTACCATAAAATGGTACTTGGAAAAAATATTTAAGTTTAGTAATAAAAAATATATTTTTAACAGGTACAGAGGGTGAGGATGCAAACATGGTGACCGTCTTCTTGGCCACCCATCGCAAGGACGGAAATCTCATTGATGAGAGGGCCTCACAGACCTATGTAAGTATTACTTTACTTTGTGTTTATTTTAATATAACTTAGGCAATTATTGAGTTTCCAAACCTTTTCTAGGCCGAGTATCTTAGGCTTCGTGAGCGGGCGACTGCTAGTGCACCTACACCTGGAGAGACTGGTGCTTCGTCGCAGCCCGGTCCATCTCCGTCGGTGGACGACCTGTGGGTGACCGCAGCTGGTGGTCTCCAGAGGGGTACGTACTACGGTACGGGCTCCTATGGCGCCCTGGTTGCGACGCAGTCATCTAGGGCCTCCCCGACAGTTGTGCATTCCATACACCCCTCGCAGTCGCAGCCCTCGCAGTCGTCGGCCAGAGTCCAGGAGGCCGTCCAGGAGGCCGTTGACCGTCAGATTGCGTCTCTCCGTGACGACTTGCTGCGAAGTATGGAGGACCAGTCCCGGTCCCAGCCGCAGACGGACGATCCGATGCTCATCGCACGATTGGATATGCTCGACCGCAGCATGACGGAGCTACGAGAATTGACAAATGATATTAGAGCCTCCAATGATCGCAACATCATGGAGCTGCAGGCGTCACAGCTATCGATGGGCGAGAAGCTGACGAGGATGCAGGCGTCACAGCTATCGATGGGCGAGAACCTGACGAGGATGCAGGATTCAATGGGTGATAGCAGTACGAGGCTGTTATCTACCCTGGATTCTTACAACCAGCGACTCGCAGACTTGGAGCGGGCACGGCCTCCACCGACGTCACTGCCTTCTCCATCGACATCGGTGTCGATTCCACGGGACGAGTATGAGGAGTTGTTATCCTTCAAGCGCGCCGCTGGTCAGCCTCCTGCAGATCCGTAGTAGTATAGTTATTTTTATTATTATTTATGAATTATTGATACTTCAACAATAGACATGATGTATGATGGTTCTTGTGGTCTTTAATTTTTTAGTTAATTTAATTGGATTATATAGTTATCCACATTTAATTGGATTGATACTTCTTGTGGTCTTTAATTTAATTGGATTATATAGTTAACTAGATTGAATCATGTTGGTGTGTATGATGAAGATGATGTAAAACTGCAGGGAATCACCAATGTTTGCTTCTGCACATTATTTTTTTTATTTTTTTTTAAAAATTAGCGACGTTATTAGCGACGTTTAGCGACGTTAATTTACGTCGCTAATTACGTCGCTACTTAGCGACGCTGTAAAACGTCGCTAATGACGTCGCTAATTACGTCGCTAAACGTCGCCAATTGCTGACATGGCAGTATAGCCAGGTCATTAAAGACGTCGGTGTAACGTCGCGATAGATGTCGCTAATCAGTGACGTTTAGCGACTTTTCTAAACATCGATTTTTAGTGACTTGGCGTCGCAAAACGTCGCTAAATTTAGCGACACATTAAAGTCGCTAAAAAACGTCGGCATAGCGACGTTTAGCGACGTTTTTTGTTTTAGCGACTTGGTGTTTTCCGACTGCTTTGAAACGTCGCTAAACCTAATTAGCGACGATTTTTGGTTATTTAGCGACGTTTTTAGACGTCGCTAATTTGACTTTTTCTGGTAGTGGAAGATCTGATATTGGTCGATCATTTTAAAGGGTTCGGACATAGGCATAATTGGACAAAGCAGAGTATCTTTTGGGACTTACCTTATTGGAAGGACAATCTCATAAGGCACAATCTTGATGTCATGTATATCGAAAAGAATGTATTCGACAACATATTCAATATGGTGATGGATATCAAGAAAAAATGAAAGACAATGTCAAAGCAAGAAAGGACTTGAAAATTATTTGCAGGCGTTCAGATTTGCACCTAAAATGAAGTGGCAACGACAATTGGGTCAAGCCTCCAGCGCCATTTATATTGAGTAGGGAGGATAAATTAATAATATGCAACTGGATTTCAAAGTTGAGATTTTCTGATGGCTACGTGCCAAATCTGGCAAGATGTGTTGATCTCAACGAACGCAAGCTGACATGGATGAAGAGTCGTGATTGCTGTGTTTATGGAGTGGTTACTGCCTATTGCTTTGAGAGAGATATTGCCTCATCAAGTATGGACTCCATTGACCGAATTATCTATATTCTTTAGAAATTTGTGTTCAAGCAAGTTGATGGTGCAACATATTATAGAACTTGAGGAGAAGATTGTATTAACATTGTGTAAGTTAGAAATTGTGCTTCCCTCCGAATATTTTGATAGTATGGAGCCTTTACCGATTCATCTTGCATACGAAGCACGCATCGGTGCTCCCGTCCATTATCGATGGATGTATCCATTTGAGAGGTATAAATTCTTTATACTAATAATTTTTTTATTCAAATAATTCTAACATTCAATATATTATCTATAGATATCTACATCACCTGAAGAATTATTCAAATAATTCTAAGATTCAATATATTATCTATAGGTATCTACATCACCTGAAGAAGAAGGTTAGCAATAAGGCTCATGTAGAAGCTTCAATATGTGAAGCATATATTATTGAGGAGGTTTCAAACTTCTGCTCCATCTACTTTGATACTCATGTCAGAATAAATCGCAATAGAGCCCCAAGAAATGATGATGGTGGGGTTGACGTCCCGAATAGTATAATCCACAATATCTTCAATATGGGAGAAAAAGCCTACAAGTGCTACTAAAGTACGTTGGTTGGAAGATGATGAGTTTGAAGCCGCTCATCGGTATATATTGTTAAATAGTGGTATAAAAGTGATGCAAGATATTGAGAAGTAAGTGACACATCTTTCCTAGATATTTCAATTTTTTATATACTTGAAAAATAATTGCTCTAACTGTTCTTCTTATTATCACAGTACTTTTAGAGATGAGGTAAAAATGGAGAGACCTAATATTAATAAAAATGATCTTGCTAGAGAGGTTGATAAAATTTTTTTATCGTGGTTCATAATTATGTACGGATCCTAAACATTAAGCATTCTAATTTTTTATTCAGACCAATCTTTGTCTACTGTCTATATGATACATGATATTTCAGATTTTTTGTCATGGTACAGACTTACAGAAAGAACGACTTCGAGTATTAGCTATCGGACCAAGCAAGAGGATAAAGTTTTGTGATGGATACACCATCAATACTTCAAATTTAGAACCACTAATAAGTCTATTAATCAATCATTTGTCGATGATGAGGCTAATTATACAAAAAATTCTAGAATATGTGTGAGGAGTTTAGTCTACGATGTCGATCCAGAATTTGACTATTACGGTGTACTAAGAGATGTTGCGGAGGTGGATTACTCTTATGAGACAAAAATTGTGTTGTTTAAATATGATTGGTTCGACACAACACCCAAGCAAGGATAAAAAATTGACAAACAGTTTGGGTTTGTTGATATAAAATATAAAAAATGATATATATGTTTTGAACCATTTGTGTTGGCTAGTCAAACGGTTCAAGTGTATTATACGAGTTATCCTAGTCGACGATACAATAATAAAGATTGGTGGGCTGCATGCAAAACTAAAGCTAGAAACACATATAATGTTGGGGATCTAGCATACCAAGAGGATGAGGTGGTCATGCCTCAACTTGCATATATGAGTTCGACTGGTGTTGATGGTATGGGGGTTGACGTTACCGTAGAGGATGATAGAGTTGACGAAGATATTGAGATAAAGGATTTACCTCATATAGAGGAGAACTCTGATACGAAGGTATTGAGCGATGAACAAGAATTGGAAGATGAAGGTTATAGTGATAGTGATAGTGGAAGTGAAAATGAAGAAGTAGAAGATGAAGATGAAGATAAATCGAAAAATGATTGGGAAGACGATTATGATTCGGAAGATGATGAAGATTAGTACGTACATACATATGCATTAGCTTATATATTTATTTAATTATTTCATGACACGATTATTATTTATTTTATCATCACACTAGTATTTACTTATTTCACCACACCATTACTTTATGATTATCTGTTTGATGTCACCATTTTTTTTATTTATAGCAGATTTACCTCTAGTATGGCAGGACGAGGACGAGGACAAGGACAACGATAAGTTCAGAGAGGATTATCTTTTCAGCATCCTCCGTCCACTACGCCAGCTACCCCAGATTCTCGCACACGACCTGCGGACGAGTTCGTAGATGCGGCAGATGATTTATCCCCACCATATACTCGTTCTTTAGTAGGAGGAGCTACCCCATCTTCCGGATTGCCATCATCTGCTACCCCTTCTTCTACTCCAGCCACTACTGGCATTACTACACCGGCTAGTCCACCAATTGCTCCCACAGGAGCAAATCCATTTTCAGGCCTTCTTGTGGACAACGGAGTATATGTCCGTCGTCCAGGATTTGCAGACCCCCCTACTCTACCAGAGCGGCCGGCCAATATCTGTCGTCCCGAGCTATGGGCCGATGGAGCGACGTAAGCATTTATTTGTCAATTATACATTTATTTTGTATTTTTTAATCTAATTTGTATATTTTCTACTTATTTCAGATTTTTTTCGATCAAGGCTGGGAATAATCTGGAGGAGATCATGCGGGACTACTTTGATGGCTCTTGACATCCTGTTTGATCAACGATTCACTTGGCTGGAGAAGCTCGGGGTATGTATATAAGTTTTATTTATAATAATATATAATTTTTTTGATTACAATGATAAAAAAATAATTTTCTAATTTGCAGAGGTTGTACTGGTGGTCGGATCATAGAGAGAGTGATATACGAAAGTGCTACAAGACCGTCGCCAGCAAGAGGCTGAGAGATATGATCAATAACCAGAAGGCGCTGTCATCACTTAGACCGGATCACCGCAAGGAGTGGCTGAAAATGGAATATTGGGAGGATATGAAGAAGAAGATAAATAACCCATCCTACAAGACCAAGGGCGAGAAGGCGAAGGCTGCCCGTGCTAAGGGTGGTCTCCATACTGGTTGATCTATTCTGACCGTCGAGCATTTTCGATGGACAGTTAGTATTAAAAAATTTTGCTAGATCGATTTTTTTTGTAATTCTAAATTTTTTTGCTTATTTATTAATTGTTTAATTTTTACAGTGCGACGAGGCCGCCAAAGCCGAGAAAGACCCCAAGACCGTCGACTTTCCAGCAATCTTTCAGAGGACCCACAAAAGAAAGATGGGAAGCTCGTAGATGAGCGGGTCGCCAAAGCATATGCAAGTTATCTTTATAAAATTTTGTCAATTTAATTAGATTATTTTTATAATTTAATTAGATTCTAGGTTTCTAAGTCAAAACAGTATACTAGGTCAACTCTAGGTCATTAAATTTTAAAAATACTAAGAAACAATGCTGCAAATACTTAAAATTATGCACCTTTGTTAATATATATCCTATTTTAAGAAACAACACTGCAAATACTTAAAATTATAATTTCATTCAATTTACTTCAAACCTCATCGGAATGGTACGATACCGATTCTGATACTTTGAACCTTGGTCAATATCATATTTTAAGATATCATGAAAATCAAATATATAACAAATATAACTCAAATTATGTACATATAATATGATATCTAGTATCTAGTATGATACTCTAAACAAAATCAAATATAGCACATATAACTCTAAAATTCTTAACTCTAAACCTATTTATATAAATAAATATAGGTGGCGTATGAGACTTTAGAGGGGGCGCTGAGAGCAGTACGCCGACTGAGAGAAACAATGAGCGGGTACAAGCTTTCGGGAGAGGGAAAGGCGGGCAGCGTGTACGGTACCAGATCGTTGGCATCGATGCCGTCGGTTCTTTCCAGAGCTCCTCCGACGGCGACTACAGCTCCATCAGTGCCCGGCTCCGGCGTTCCTTCTGGTGCGATATCTCTGGAGTAGCTCACGATGACTGTGCATGAGCTACATGGCTGGTCCAATAATTGATAGACACTCGTGATGCTGTACCACATGCTCTTCTTACGGCTACTACGACGGCTCCTCCTCCTACTACTATGTTGGGTCCTCTAGCTACTCCGACGGCTCCAGCTCCTCCGACGGCATCAATAGGTCCTCCAACTCTTTCAATGGCTCCTGCCACAACTCCGTCTGTCTTGCTCCCGATGATCTATGTGATATCATCGCTATGGTTGTTGCGCAGTACATGACTAGCAGACAACCGCCGCCACCTCCACCGTCGACTTATTTGATTTGTTGAGTTTGTGAATTTTTTTTTAGTTGGTTGTATTTTTTTGACTTGATTATATTTATTTGACTTTGTGGGATTGTATAACAGTTATTTGTACATGTTTGGATTACTCTACTTTATTATTTTTGCGTATATATCATATTTGTACATGTTTGTGTGGGTTTTATTAGTTTGTGTAAAATTTGCTTGTGTAAAATTTATTTGTGTGAAAATTGGTGAATGTATAATAGGTATATGCTCGACAAAAATTGATTTATGAAAAAATATTACCTTTAGCGACGGACGATCGACGTAACAGCGACGGAAAATATGAAAATTCTCAGGTCAACGACAGATTTTCGACGAAAAATCTCAGGTCAGCGACTACCCAGTGATGAAAAATTCCGTCGCTGTAATCCGTTGCTAATCCATCACGGAGAGTAACAGATTAGCGATGAATACTGTGAGCCCTGAATGTGCAAAACCTTCCAAAAAAATTGGCAAATTTTGACTCACATAATCCGTCGCAAATCCGTCGGTAAGTAGTCAGCAATTTTAGCGACGTAATTAGTATGTAGCTGATCCGTCGCTGGTTTTATGTCGCCCAGTCCGTCGCTAATCCGTAGATTGAGCGATGGACTAGCGACATAATTTCCATAGCGACGTTAGTTATTCTGACGGAACATTTTCGTCGCTAATCCGTCGCTAAAATCAAATAACAACGAAAAAAATACATTTTATAGTTGGATAATTCCATCGCTAAAACAATGTATTTTAGTAGTAAAATGATATACTAGCATTCATACGTGTATAAGGCACGTCTCACGACAGTGCTAGCAACCACGCATGTAATGGACATAAGGCACGTCTCTCGACAGTGCTACCTGTCATGTATTGTCCGAGGGCAGGTAAACCACATACTCTTCTAGTATTTTTTTCTCCCAACACAACAAGATACAACATGTGACACATGCAAAATAATAAAAAAAATGCATAGGATATCACATAAAAAAGTAAGATAGCATGTACTGCCTTGGTCCTTGAACTAAATGATGGTGGCAAAAAAATGCTCCTAAAAAAGACAAGGTACAATACATTAGATTCTAAATTATTAGTCTAATTTTCTAACTACTTGCTAACTACTACTAATTATTTTCTTAACAAGTTTAAATTGCTAACTACCTATTTACTACTCTATTGTTCCTTCTTAAGTTACCAACCTCTTCACTAACATTAATACCTAGCAACTGTTCCAAACCTTGGCCTGTCTACTATTGTCAGGACTCGACTTACTGGTATGTTCCCCTTGAATCTTACTTGCAGCTTTGTGTCCAAACTGCCCACCAAAGCTAAGGCTTAGGTTCGCTATACTGCCTTAAAAATTCTGGCCCAAGCCAAAGCTTGATATAAAGCCCAACCCCAGATGACCGTTGGATTCAAACTCTTAATACTATTCTTCCTACTAAAATGTTTAAGCTCCAAACTCTAATTTGAACAGAACAGCTACCCGTCTATTAGGTTAGAGGGATAGGCTTATACACCAGCACGAGTGGCTCTTTGACAACGTCATGTAGGAAACGTCATGGAAGCTCTCAATTGTCCTTATCGTACTTTTTGTGATGCGTGCCCCCAGACCAGCAACCATCCCTTTATTGATCAAAAGTATAGTCACAAGTTATACCAAACCTAGAGGTCCCAAACAGAGGTATCCTCACATTTACTGAACACGGTGGCCAATTAATACTATCACGAACACAGTCCCTGAATCGACCGACACTCCTAAAACTGAGTTAAGGGAAGAAAATACCAGACAACCATACCAGAAATAATCCTTGGACAGATAATTGATATCCCCAAGCTACGATTGCACACTGGTAAGTGTCAAACCAATCCTTGGTTGCCTAGACTTGCTACTCCCCTCTGATCTGAGGCATTCATTCAAACAATTTATGAGCATAACTAGGGAAAGAACTCAAGGGTACAGATCGATCTTTCGATGATCGAAAATTTGTAAAACGAATCAATTTTAAAAGACGGAAGAAGATTGCTGCTCACCGTTTGGTTTGATTTTGAGCTTCGAGTTTCCCGCACAACCTGATTTAAGCGGTATTGACTCTGTGGATTCAAAATATAAACTAGAGATCCAAGAAAACTAATAACAAGAACTAAATCTAAGATCAAAACGAGATTTACCTGTCGATCGACAAGAACAATGATCTCGTACACTTGACGATGGAAGGACCGATCTATCATTGATTAATTGCTGCTGGCGATCTCGATCTGTGGTTCCTTGGTTTAAGAACGGACATCGATCAAAAAGGAGAAGTAATGGACTGATCACAAAAGAGGAAGAATGTGTTAAGAGTTTGTTTGGCTTTACTTGGGAGCAACCCATGTGATTCAATAAAGGCAACTCCTTTTTTTAGTCCCGCATGGAAAATAAGAAGTTATTCTCCTTTCCATATATTACTTTACCCCTCTTAGTGGATAAGTGGGTTTTGTGGGGGATGGGCTAGATCTTATCCAACCAGCGAGTGGGTGCGCAATTTAATGTGCATTTTTACGCGTTTATTAGTCGCGCACTTAGCACTTTGCGCACCCGCTTTCGGGTTGGATGGCATTATACATGAGGTAACTGCTCCTTATGCTCCTAACCAGAATGGGATAGCAGAAAGAAAAAATAAAATTTTTTTGATATGATTAATGCTATGTTAGGTAGCTCCGGTTTATCTGATAATTTATGGGAGGAAGCCATCCTTTCTGCATGTCATATTTTAAATAAAGTTCCTTTCAAAAAGATTGATAAGACCTCTTATGAACTTTGGAAAGGTAGAAAGCCATCTTTGAAATATTTTAAAGTGTGGGGGTGCCTTGCTAAAGTTTTTGTCCTTCCTACTAAGAAAAGAAAATTGGGACCCAAGACCATAGATTGTATATTTCTGGGATATGTCCAAAATAGTATTGCTTATAGATTTCTTGTAATTAAGAGTGAGGTAAATGGTATTGATGCTAACATAGTCATGAAATCTAGGGATGCTATATTTTTAAAAAATATTTTTCCATTAAAAAATAGAATTCCTAGATCTTCTATTTCTACACAAGTCCCTGATGTAACCTCTAGTTCACAACCAGAGGAGATTACTCCAGTAGAAGCCAGAAAAAGTAAAAGAATAAGATGAGAATCAAACTTAGGTGAAGGTTTTTTCACCTACCTTGTTGAAGAGGACCCTATATCTTATCAAGGGGCTATGTCCTCAGTTCATTCCTTATTTTGGAAAGATGCCATAAATAGTGAAATTGATTCTATTATATCACATATAACTTGGGATTTGGTTAACCTTCATATAGGTTAAAAATTAATATGTTGCAAATGGATCTTCAGAAAGAAGTTAAGACCTGATGGGTCTATTGAGAAATTCTAAGCTAGGTTGGTCGCTAAAGGGTTCAAACAAAAAGAAGGGGTAGACTTTTTTGACACTTACTCTCCTGTTACTAGAATTGCTACAATTAGAATGTTAATAGTATTGCATCTGTTCATAAACTATTTATTCATCAAATGGATGTAAAAACTGCTTTTCTGAAAGGAGATTTACAGGAAAAGATTTATATGGAACAACCTGAAGGATTTACTGTTCCAGGACAAGAACGCAAGGTATACAAATTAATTAAATCTCTTTATGGGCTAAAACAAGCACCAAAGCAATGGCATGATAAATTTGATAAGGTAATTCTATCATATAGTTTTGATATTAATAATTCTGATAAATGTATATATAGCAAAACTGTTGGTAGCTCTTGTGTAATATTATGCCTGTATGTTGATGATATTATTATTTTTGGTACTGACATGGATATTATTTATGATATCGAAGCATTCCTGTCTCAAAATTTTGATATAAAAGATTTTGGACCTGCTGATGTAATTTTAGGACTTAAATTAAGTCAAACTTCTGAGGGAATTGGTATCTCCCAATCTCACTATATAGAAAAGGTTCTAAAAAGATTTAACTATTTTGATTCTAAACCTGTAAGCACTCTATATGATGCAAGTATCATGTTGAAGAAGAATAAAGGAGACAATGTGGCTCAATTGAAGTATTCTCAGCAAATCGGATGCCTGAACTATATTGCTAATCATACCAGACTTGATATTTCCTACGCAGTAGGAAAGCTTAGTTGGTACACTAGTAATCTGAATAGTTCACATTAGACTGTCTTAGAATGGGTAATGAGATACCTAAAGGGCACGATATCCTATGGATTATTCTATGGAGGATACCCATATGTATTAGAAGGGTATACTGTTGCAAACTGGATCTCCGATAAAGATGAGACCAAAGCCACAAGTGGATATGTATTCACATTGGGTGGAGCTGCTGTTGTGTAAAACTCTACCAGGCAGACCTGTATTTCTAGATCTACAATGGAGGCAGAATTTATAGCTATTGACCTCACCAGTGAGGAAGCAGACTGGCTTAGAAATTTGGTAACAGATAATTCTCTGTGGAGCAAACCAGTTAATGTTATCCCTGTACACTGTGACAGCCAAGCTGCAATAGCCAAGGCTCCAAGGACAAGTTATAATAGAAAATCCAGACATATACGTCTGAGCTACAATCGGGTAAAATAATTGCAATCCAGTGGAGTAATTGCAATTGACTGATTTTATTTTATTTTTTATTTTCATTGGTTTGGTCTGGTGAGTTGCTGGTCTTCCGCAGAACCGTTCTCACGTAATCCCGTTACAGAAAGAGTAGGAAAGGTTACGTGACAGAAATATCTAGGATACGATCCAGAGATCTAAGAACCATAATCAATTTTTCTCTTCTCTCTCTCTCGTTTTCTGTTCGGATCAAAAAAAAAATCGTACAGAGACAAAAAAGAAAAGAAAATCACCAGAACCTAAATTTCTTCAAAAATTTCTCCGTCCAATCTCTCTTCTTCGGGCAAGACTGTGATCATTCGTGGGATTCGCCACCGGGTGCACGGTGCAGTGGATCAAAGAGATTCGTTGTATCTCGGGAATAGATCGCCAGGAACCCGCTGCACTGTTCATGGGGGCAAAATTCTATTCTAAGGACAACGTATAACGTGCCTCGAATCCTCTACATATTTCTTGTCTTTAATTTTATATCTTTTAATTTGCATCCTTTAGGAATTATTCCAACAATCTTAGAAAAGAATTTTTGTAGCTTCTGTCTACTTTCTATTTTCTGTTTGTAAAAATTTGTTTCTGCATGATGAACACCACCGTAGAAGAACTGTCTACCAATATTCATAACTCCTCCAAACCGGAGAAGTTTGATGGCCTGAACTTTAATAGATGGCAGCGTAGGATGACCTACTGGCTGACTTGCTTAAAACTATTTAAGGTTCTCAAAGAACCGGAAATTCTACCTGACTTACACGAACCTGCTAGGACCTATGAATTAGAGTCCTACAATGAGACAGACTTTATCTGTCACAATAAATTTCTCAGTTGTCTTTTGACACGCTCTATGATATATATTGCACTACCTCTACGTCCAGAGAGCTTTGGGAAGCTCTCGATAAAAAATACTCCAATGAAGGAGCGGGTTCTGAGATTTACATTGTAGACAGATTTTCAGAGTTTAAAATGGTAGATGAGAAGTCTGTTGTTGAACAGACTAATACCCTTCAGACTATCATATACGAGATGTCTCAGAAAGACATGTCATTTGCTGATAAGTTTCTTATTGCTTCCTCCATTAATAAACTTCTCCCGTCCTGGAAAGAATTTGGTCTAAACCTAAAATATAATAAGGAACCCATGTCCTTAGACAACCTGTTCGTATCCTTCCGTATTGAGGAAGAAGGTAGAACTAGAGACAATAAACCTCTAAGTACTGAATTCGAGACAAAGTTACACATTGTTGAAACTAAGGAAAAGCCTAAGGGTCAACCCCATCAATAGAGGTACAACCCCCATAACCGGAACCCTGCAAAGAAACAGTTTCTTAAGCCAAAAGTTGTGATTGGAAAAGGTAACAGACCTAAGCGAGAATGCTACAACTGTGGTAAGACTAGTCACTTTGCTAGGAAATGCTGCCACATGAAGAAGGGTCAGGGATTTTAAAATCCCGATCGTCGAACTCCTGCAGACGCTTCTGTTGTTCCACAGGCTCATGTTATCATAGCCAAGATCGAATCTATCGGTACCGATGACCAGAGGTTTGTAACCGTATGTTTCATTTTTGAGTCCTCGTATCAGCCTACTGACTGGTGGGTTGATACAGGGACAAATGTCCATGTATGCCCTAATATTAATTCTTTTTCCTCCTACCGACAGGTTGAGGAAGGTAAATCAGTTGCTATGGAAAACTCGAGTGCTGTCAGATTGCATTGAAAGGGAAGAGTGAACCTCAAGTTGTCTTCGGGCAAGATTCTCCCTTTGCATAATGTGCTGCACGTACCGGACGTCAACAAGAACTTAATTTCTGGTTATTTACTAAATAAACATGGTTACAAACTTGTATTTGAGTCTGATCGAGTTGTAATCTCCCTGAATGGTAACTTTATTGGGAAAGACTATGTATGTGGCGGTCTGTTTAAACTTTCTGTCTACACATGCCTTGCAGTACTTTAAATTCATGTTTAAATAATATTGCATCTACTTCTACTTCTGATTCAAATGGTCGCTTTTATAATACTGATAGTTGTTATGTTTGGCATGGTCACTTGGGACATGTTAATTTTAACTTTTTAAAGAGAATGTCTAAGTTGCAATTGATTCCTAAGATTGACATGAGCAGGAATAGAAAATATGAGATATGTAAAAAAGCCAAACAGCCCAGAAAATCCTTTCGTTCTGTTGAAAGGAGTTCTCAGCTATTGGAGCTTATTCACAGCAATATTTGTGAATTGAACGGTATTCTTACTCGTAGTGGTAAACGATATTTTATTACTTTTATAGATGATTATTCAAAATACTGCCATGTTTACTTGCTTATAACTAAAAATGAAGCTTTCGGTAAGTTTGTATCTTTTAAAGCTGAAGTTGAAAACCAGCTTGAAAAGAAAATTAAAATTTTTAGGTCTGATCGTGGGGGTGAATACACCTCTACTGAGTTTTTTTTTTTGTGAATTGCATGGCATTATACGTGAGGTAACTGCTCCTTTTGCTCCTCAACAGAATGGGCTAGCAAAAAGAAAAATAGAACATTTCTTGATATGATTAATGCTATGTTAGGTAGTTCTAGTTTATCTGATAATTTGTGGGGGGAAAGCCCTTCTTTCTGCATGTCATATTTTAAATAAAGTTCCTTTCAAAAAGACTGATAATACCCCTTATGAACTTTGGAAAGGTAGAAAGCCATCTTTGAAATATTTTAAAGTGTAGGGGTGCCTTGCTAAAGTTTTTGTCCCTCCTACTAAGAAAAGAAAATTGGGACCCAATACCGTAGATTGTGTATTTTTGAGATATGCCCAAAATAGTATTGCTTATAGATTTCTTGTAATTAAGAGTGAGGTAAATGGTATTGATGCTAACACAGTCATGGAATCTAGGGATGCTATATTTTTTGAAAATATTTTTCCATTTTAAAATAGAATTCCTAGATCTTTTATTTCTACACAAGTCCTTGATGTAACCTCTAGTTCACAACCAGAGGAGATTACCCTAGTAGAACCCAAGAGAAGTAAAAGAACAAGACGAGAACCAGACCTAGGTGAAGATTTTTTTACCTACCTTGTTGAAGAGGACCCTATATCTTATCAAGGGACTATAACCTCAGTTGATTCCTTATTTTAGAAAAATGCCATAAATAGTGAAATAAATTCTATTATATCAAATAAAACTTGAGATTTGGTTAACCTTCCTGTAGGTTGCAAACTAATAGGTTGCAAATCGATCTTCAGAAAAAAGTTAAGACCTGATGGATCTATTAAGAAATTCAAAGCCAGGTTTGTGGCTAAAGGGTTCAAACAAAGAGAAGGGATAGACTTTTTTTGGCACTTCCTCTCCTATTACTATAATTGCTAAAATTAGAATCTTAATAGCTATTGTATTTGTTCATAAACTGTTTATTCATCAAATGGATGTAAAAACTGCTTTTCTGAATGTAGATTTACAAAAAGATATTTATATGGAACAACCTGAAGGATTTGTTGTTCTAGGGCAAGAACGCAAGATATGCAAATTAATTAAATCTCTTTATGGGCTGAAACAAGCGCCAAAGCAATGGCATGATAAATTTGATAAGGTAATTCTATCATATGGTTTTGCTATTAATGATTCTGATAAATGTGTATATAGCAAAACTGTTGGTAGCGCTTGTGTAATATTATGCCTGTATGTTGATGATATTTTTATTTTTGGTACTGACATGGATATTATTTATGATATCAAAGCATTCCAGTCTCAAAATTTTGATATCAAAGATTTAGGACCTGTTGATATAATTTTAGGACTTAAATTAAGTCGCACTTCTGAGGGAATTGTTATCTCCCAATCTCACTAAATAGAAAAGGTTCTAAAACGATTTAACTATTTTGATTCTAAACATGTAAGCACTCCATATGATGCAAATATCAGGTTGAAGAAGAATAAAGGAGACAGTGTGGCTCAGTTGAAGTATTCTTAGTAAATCGGATGCCTGAACTATATTGTTAATCGTATTAGACCTGATATTTCCTACGCAGTAGGAAAGCTTAGTCGGTACACTAGCAATCCGAATAGTTCACATTGGACTGCCTTAGAATGGGTAACGAGATACCTAAAGGGCACAATATCCCATAGATTATTCTATGGAGGATATCCATATGTATTAGAAGGGTATACTGATGCAAACTGGATCTCCGATACAGATGAGACCAAAGCCACAAGTGGATATGTATTCACATTGGTTGGAGCTGCTATTGCATGGAATTCTACCAGGCAGACCTGTATTTCTAGATCTACTAGGGAGGCAGAATTTATAGCTCTTGACCTCACCAGTGAGGAAGCAACTGGCTTAGAAATCTGGTAACAGATATTCCTCTGTGGAGCAAACTAGTTAATGCTATCCCTGTACACTGTGACAGTCAAGATGCAATAACAAAGGCTCAAAGGACAAGTTCTAATGAAAAATCCAGACATATACGTCTGAGGTACAATCGGGTAAAGCAATTACGATCCAGTAAAGTAATTGCAATTGACTTTGTCAGATCAAAGAACAATCTAGCAGATCCTGTAACTAAAGGGCTCTCAAGGAAACTAGTGTTGGAGACGACAAGAGGAATGGGGTTAAAGCCCATAAATTGAGTCACCTCAAAGGCAACCCGACCTTCGATTGGAAGCACCAAGAAAATGTTCAATGGGTAACAACAAAATTGATGTGTGACTGGAAATACTATATGATAGTAATTGTAAAAAACTATTCCTCTACTGTATAGTGTTGATATGCAATAAATAAAAGGGTGATTGTAAAATCTTAAGGAATCTGTGGCTTATAAATCAGGGTATAAAAATTGCGAATACCTATAAAGATTCACCTATTTAAGAGTGAAAGTGGGGGCACTTTCTACGGGAACTCGGGCTGTTCTCTAGAGCTCTTAAGAAATCAAGAAAGCACATAGCCAAAAAGTGCACAACTGTTGATACGATCAAATGCCTATATTGTGTTTGTTTGTATGTTGAGTCTGTACAAATAAGATTATATGTTCAAGACTTATGTCACTTTGGTTCTGTATAGATGAGATGTTTAACACTAAGGGGAGGTTCAAGTCTGGAAGACACCTTCCTCTGATACACAGTGTGATTGCCCATATCTTGTTTTCTTCCTATATTTCCTATCATGCTATACCTTCTTTGTTCTCTTATTGAATCATGTGGGGGATTGTTAGAGTTATTTTGGCTTTACTTTGGGAGTAACCCATGTGATTAAATAAAGGCAACTCCTTTTTTTTAGTCCCACATGGGAAATGAGAAGTCATTCTCCTTTCCATATATTACTTTACCCCTCTTAGTGGGTAAGTGAGTTTTGTGGGGTATGGGCTAGATCTCTTCCATCCAGCGTGCGGGTGCATAATTTAATGTGCATTTTTACGTGTTTATTAGTCGTGCACTTAGCGCTTTGCACGCTTGCGCACCGCAGAATGAACATGGGTACAAAGGTAATTTTATAACTTATTTATTTTTATTTTTTATTTCTGTTGGTTTGGTCTGGTGTGTTGTTAGTCTTCCACGGAACCGTTCTCAAGTAATCACATTACAAAAAGAGTGGAAAAGGTTACATGAGAGATATATTTAGGACACGATCCTGAGATCTAAAAACCAGAATCGGTTTTTCTCTTCTCTCTCTCTCGCTCTCTTTTCGGAACGAAGAAGAAAACTGTACAGAGACAAAAAAAGAAAAAAAATTACCAGAACGTAAATTACTCCAAAAATTCCTCCGTCCAATCTCTCTTCTTCGGGCAAGGCTGTGATCGTTCGTGGGATTCGCCACCGGGTGCACGGTGTAGTGGATCGAAGGAATTTG
Organism: Iris macrosiphon; assembly: GCA_036927795.1. Classification (NCBI taxonomy): domain Eukaryota; kingdom Viridiplantae; phylum Streptophyta; class Magnoliopsida; order Asparagales; family Iridaceae; genus Iris; species Iris macrosiphon. The sequence goes on along the minus strand of JAYESA010000002.1, from coordinate 143,606,142 downwards.
TTGTATCTCGGGAATAGATCGCCAGGAACCCACTGCACTGTTCGTGGGGGCAAAATTCTATTATAAGGACAGCAGGTAACATGCCTCGAATCCTCTACATATTTCTTATCTTTAATTTTACATCTTTCAATTTGCATTCTTTAGGAATTATTCCAACAATCTTAGAATAGAATTTTTGTAGCTTCTGTCTACTTTCTGTTTTCTGTTTGTAAAAAATTTTATCTGCATGATGAACACCACCATAGAAGAACTGTCCACCAACATTCATAACTTCTCCAAACTGGAGAAGTTTGATAGCCTGAACTTTAAGAAATGGCAGTGTAGGATGACCTACTGGCTGACTTGCTTAAAACTATTTAAGGTTCTCAAAGAACAGAAAATTCTACCTGACTTATACGAACTTGCCAGGACCTATGAATTAGAGTCCTACAATGAGACACACTTTATCTGTCACGGTAAAATTCTCAGTTGTCTTTCGGACACGTTCTATGATATATATTGCACTACCTCTATGTCCAGAGAGCTTTGTGAAGGTCTCGATAAAAAATACTCCAATGAAGGAGTGGGTTCTGAGATTTATATTGTAGACAAATTTTTAGAGTTTAAAATGGTAGATGAGAAGTCTGTTATTGAACAGACTAATATCCTTCAGACTATCATACACAAGATGTCACAGAAAGACATGCCATTTGCTGATAAGTTTCTTATTGCTGCATTCATTAAGAAACTTCCCCCATCCTGGAAAGAATTTGGTTTAAAACTAAAAGATAATAAGGAACCCATGTCCTTAGATGACCTGTTCATATCCTTCCGCATTGAGGAAGAAGGTAGAACTAGAGACAAGGAACCTCTAAGTAATGAATTCGAGGCAAAGTTACACATTGTTGAAACCAAGAGAAAGCTTAAGGGCCAACCCTATCAACAGAGGAACAACCCCCATAACAGAAACCTTGCAAAGAAATAGTTTCTTAAGCCAAAAACTGTGATTGGAAAAGACAACAGACCTAAGCGGGAATGCTACAACTGTGGTAAGCCTGGTCACTTTGCTAGGCAATGCCGCCACAGGAAGAATGGTCAGAAATTTCAGAATCCTGATCGTCGAACTCCTGCAGACGCTCCTGTTGTTCCACAGGCTCATGTTATCATAGCCGGGACCGAATTTGTCGGTACCGATGATCAGAGGTTTGTAACCGTATGTTCTATTTTTTAGTACTCGTATCAGCCTACTCACTGGTGGGTTGATACAGGAGCAAATGTCCATGTATGTCCTAATATTGATTCTTTTTTCTCCTATTGACAGGTTGAGGAAGGCGAATCAGTAGCTATGGAAAACTCGAGTGCTGCCAGAGTGCATAGAAAGGGAAGAGTGAACCTCAAGTTATCTTCGGGCAAGGTTCTCCCTTTGCATAATGTGCAGCACATACTAGACGTCAACAAGAACTTAATTTCTGGTTATTTGCTAAATAAATATGGTTACAAACTTGTATTTGAGTTTGATCGAGTTATAATCTCCCTGAACGGTAACTTTATTGGGAAAGGCTATGTATGTGGGGGTCTGTTTAAACTTTCTGTGGACATGCTTTGCAATACTTTAAATTCCTGTTTAAATAATATTGTATCTACTTCTACTTCTAATTTGAATGCTCTCTTTTATAATACTGATAGTTGTGATGTTTGGCATGGTCGTTTGGGCCATGTTAATTTTAACTCTTTAAAGATAATATCTAAGTTGTAATTGATTCCTAAGATTGACATGAGCATGAATGGAAAATGTGAGATATGTACACAAGCCAAACAGCCCAGAAAATCCTTTCATTCTGTTGAAAGAAGTTCTCAGCTATTGGAGCTTATTCACAACGATATTTGTGAATTGAACGGTATTCATACTCGTAGTGGTAAACGCTATTTTATTACTTTTATAGATGATTATTCAAAATACTGCCATGTTTACTTGCTTAGAACTAAAAATGAAGCTTTCAGTAAGTTTGTATCTTTTAAAGCTGAAGTTGAAAACCAACTTGAAAAGAAAATTAAAATTGGTCTGATCGTGGGGGTGAATACACCTCTGCTGAGGTTGACTCTTTTTGTGAATTGCATGGCATTATACATGAGGTAATTTCTTCTTATGCTCCTCAATAGAATGGGGTAGAAGAAAGAAAAAATAGAACATTTCTTGATATGATTAATGCTATGTTAGGTAGCTTTGGTTTATCTGATAATTTATGGAGGGAAGCCCTTCTTTCTGCATGTTTTATTTAAATAAAGTTCCTTTCAAAATGACTAAAAGACCCCTTATAAAATTTGGAAAGGTAGAAAGACATCTTTGAAATATTTTAAAGTGTGGGGGTGCCTTGCTGAAGTTTCTGTCCCTCCTACTAAGAAAAGAAAATTGGGACCCAAGACCGTAGATTGTGTATTTTTGGGATATGCCCAAAATAGTATTGCTTATAGAATTCTTGTAATTAAGAGTGAGGTAAATGGTATTGATGTTAACACAGTCATGGAATCTAGGGATGCTACATTTTTTGAAAATATTTTCCATTAAAAAATAGAATTCCTAGATCTTCTATTTCTACACAAGTCCCTTATGTAATCACTAGTTCACAACCAGAGGAGATTACCCCAGTAGAACCCAGGAGAAGTAAAAGAAAAAGATGAGAACCAGACCTAGATGGAGGTTTTTTCACCTACCTTGTTGAAGAGGACCCTATATCTTATCAAGGGGCTATGTCCTCAGTTGATTCCTTATTTTGGAAAGAGGCCATAAATAGTGAAATAAATTCTATTATATCAAATAGAACTTGGGATTTGGTTAACCTTTATGTAGGTTGCAAACTAATAGGTTGCAAATGGATCTTTAGAAAGAAGTTAATATCTGATGGGTCTATTGAGAAATTCAAAGCCAGGTTAGTGGCTAAAGGGCTCAAACAAAGAGAAAATGGTAGACTTTTTTGACACTTACTCTTCTGTTACTAGAATTGCTACAATTAGAATGTTAATAGCTATTGCATCTGTTCATAAACTGTTTATTCATCAAATGGATGTAAAAATTGATTTTTTGAATGGAGATTTACAGGAAGAGATTTATATGGAACAAACTGAAGGGTTTATTGTTCCAGGGCAAGAACGCAAGATATGCAAATTAATTAAATATCTTTATGGGAAGAAACAAGCGCCAAAGCAATGGCATGATAAATTTGATAAGGTAATTCTATCATATGGTTTTGCTATTAATGATTCTGATAAATGTGTATATAGAAAAACTGTTGGTAGTCTTGTGTAATATTATACCTGTATGTTGATGACATTCTTATTTTTGGTACTGACATGGATATTATTTATGATATCAAAGCATTCCTGTCTCAAAATATTAATATGAAAGATTTACGACCTGCTGATGTAATTTTAGGACTTAAATTAAGTCGCACTTCTGAGGGAATTTTTATCTCCCAATCTCACTATATAGAAAAGGTTCTAAAAAGATTTAACTATTTTGATTCTAAACTTGTAAGCACTCCATATGATGCAAGTATCAGCTTGAAGAAGAATAAATGAGATAGTGTGGCTCAGTTGAAGTATTCTCAGCAAATCAGATACCTGAAATATATTGCTAATCGTACCAGACCTGATATTTCCTACGCAGTAGGAAAGCTTAGTCAGTACACTAGCAATCCGAATAGTTCACATTGGACTGCCTTAGAACGGATAATGAGATACCAAAAGGGCACGATATCCCATGGATTATTCTATGGAGGATATACATCTGTATTAGAAGGGTATACTGATGCAAACTGGATCTCCGATACAGATGAGACCAAATCCATAAGTGGATATGTATTCACATTGAGTGGAGCTGTTATTATGTGGAACTCTACCAGGCAGACCTATATTTCTAGATCTACTATAGAGGTAGAATTTATAGCTCTTGACCTCACCTGTGAGAAAGCAGACTGGCTTAAGAATCTGGTAACATATATTCCTCCGTGGAGCAAACCTGTTAATGTTATCCCTGTATACTGTGACAACCAAGCTGCAATAGGAAAGGCTCAAAGGACAAGTTCTAATGAAAAATTCAGACATATACGTCTGAGGTGCAATCGGGTGAAGCAATTACGATCCAGTGGTATAATTACAATTGACTTCGTCAGATCAATGAACAATCTAGCAGATCCTCTAACTAAAGGGATCTCAAGGAGACTAGTGTTGTAGACGACAAGATAAATGGGGTTAAAGCCCAAAAATTGAGTCACCTCAAAGGTAACCCGACCTTCGATTTGAAGCACCATGAAAAGGTTCAATGGGTAACAACACAATTGATGTGTGACTGGAAACACTATATGATAGTAATTGTAAAAAACCATTCCTCTACTGTATAGTGTTGATCTGCAATAAATAAAAAGGATGATTGTAAAATCTTAATAAATCTATGGCTTGTAAAGCATGGTATAAAAATTACAGAATACCTAGAAAGATTCACCTATTTAAGAGTAAAAGTAGCGCCACTTTCTATGGGAACTCGGCCTGTTCTCTAGAGCTCTTAAGAAATCGAGAAAGCACGTGGACTAAAAGTGCATAACTGTTGATACGATCAAATGCCTACAATGTGTTTGTCTGTATGTTGAGTCTGTACAAATAAGATCCTAAGTTCAAGACTTACTTTGGGTCCATATAGATGAGATATATAACACTAAGGGGAGGTTTAAGTCTGGAAGACACCTTCCTCTGATACACAGTGTGATTGCCCATATCTTATTTTTCTTCCTATATGTCATATCGTGCTATACCTTCTTTGTTCTCTTATTGAATCATGTGGGGGATTCCTAAAGTTGTTTTGGCTTTACTTTGGGAGCAACCCATGTGATTCAATAAAGGCAACTCCTTTTTTTTAGTCCCACATGGGAAAGGAGAAGTTATTCTCCTTTCCATATATTGTTTTACCCCTCTTAGTGGGTAAGTGGGTTTTGTAGGGGATAGGCTAGATCTCATCCAACCCGCGAGCGGGTGCATGATTTAATATAGATTTTTACGCGTTTATTAGTCGCACAATTAGTACTTTGCACGCTTGCGCGTCGCAGAACGAACATGAGTACAAAGGTAATTTCATAACTTTTTTTATTTTTATTTTTTATTTTTGTTGGTTTGGTCTAGTGAGTTGCTGGTCTTTCGCGAAACCGTTCTCACGTAATCCCGTTAAGGAAAGAGTGAAAAATGTTACATGTGAGATATATCTAGGACACGATCATGAGATCTAAGAACCATAATCAATTTTTCTCCTCTCTCTCTCGCTCTCTGTTCAGAACGAAAAGAAAAATCATACAGAGACGAAAAAGAAAAGAAAATCACCAGAACCTAAATTCCTCCAAAAATTCCTTCGTCCAATCTCTCTTCTTCGGGAAAGGCTGTGATCGTTCGTGGGATTCGCCACCGGATGCATGGTACAGTGGATCGAAGGGATTCATTGTATCTCGGGAATAGATCGCCAGGAACCTGCTGTACTATTCGTGGGGGCAAAATTCTATTCCAAGGACAGCGTGTAACGTGCCTCGAATCCTCTACATATTTCCTGTCTTTAATTTTACATCTTTCAATTTGTATTCTTTAGGAATTATTCCAACAGACTGATCCAAAATCCACTTTCTCACCGAACTCGTCTAAGTCTGATCGTCGTCGTCTTTAATCTGAAGATTCGGCAAAAATTCTTTTCTGGGGAAGAAGCATTCGTCGGGAAGCAGATCGACGTCGGCGGAGTACGTTGGATCTCCGTCGAGCGGCATCGCTGCTGAAGCTCACGCAATAAAATAGCCTTGCTCGTCAAAGTAGCTCTAGGAAGTTCTCGTAGAATTTCCACAACCGTCACGACTGAAGCTCGTTAGGAAGGAGACGACGGTTAGAGTCCTAACCATTTCTTGAAGGAGGGGAAAGAAAAAAAGAGTGGGGAAACAGATTCGACAAGGCCTCATCTAGAGTGTTGGTGATAGAGAAGGTGGTGGGTGGAGGCCTTATTTATAAAGAGGATAGGTCAGTGGTCGGTCGTGGCAGTGGACGGTGGTGATGGGTGGAGGCGATGTCCGTGGTGATGAACGGTGGAGATGGACGGGGTAATATCGGTGGTGAAGAAGCTTCGAGGGCTACCTAGAACAGTCGGGGATCTTCGAGGGGGTGCGGGGAAGTTCGCGAGTCCTCGCAAGTTCACTAGAGTTGTGCGGCTTCTTGATTCGCAGTCGTTGGAAAAAGAAGAGGAAAAAGAAGAGGAATGAGGAGAAAGTTTTCTGTGTTAGAATGGTTTTGCAAATAGCAACTGACTTGGTTTCATTGGTTTGGGTCGGGTATGGATTTATCCAAACAGATCGGGTCTATCCCTTAATGGGCATGGCCAACCTAATGAGCTGTTCACTTATGGCCGACTAGATAAGTTTGGTTGGACCTATAAATGGGCTCTGGTTGGTTGTTTTAAGCAATGGTCGATTTTAGTGAGTTGGATTATGTGTTTGGATCTTGGCTTATGGCATTAGGCTTGGTTCATGGGCTGAATGATGTACACATCCATTCACTCATTTTATAGCAATACTATTATTCTAAGGGATTATTTATTGTCAAATTTATCTGAAAATCTTTCTATTGAATTTCTAGGGAGAGGAGTTACAAATCTTCCCCCTTTAAAAATTTTGTTCTCGAAATTCCAAGGGTGAAGCAAGGACGATATATCAATTCTGGAATAGGTAGGGGTATTTTCCCCTCATCTCGTCTTCTCGCTCCCAAGTAGACTCTTCCGGGGAATGGTGTCTCCATGCAACTCGAACGAGAGAAATAGTCTGATTGAGCAGTTGCTTCTCCCTGCGATCCAATCTCTCTACTGGCTGCTCAGAGTATGTAAGGCTAGGGTCTACCTCGAGCTCGGAGTGATCCAGTATGTGGCTAGGATCAACAATGTACCTCCAAAACTGGGAGACATGAAATACATTATTTAATCCTTCTAAGTGGGATGGTAGTGCAAGCCTATATGCAACCGTGCCAACTCTGGCAAGGATCTCGAAGGGTCCAATATATCTCGGGAACTTTCCTCCTCGACCGAATCTGATAGTACCTCGAGTTGGAGAAATCTTCAAAAATACCAAGTCTCCTGCGGCGAACTCCAGAGGCCTCATGTTGTTATATACCAAATGCTTCTGCCTGTCCTGGGCAATTCAAAGTATGTCTCTATTCTGCTTGACTTTATCTGCTGCATCTACTACCATCATAGGACCAAGTAATGTCCTTTCCCCTATATCGTCCCATGATAAGGGGTGCGACATCGTCTGCCATACAAAGCCTCGAACGGGGTCATACCAATGCTGGCATGGTAGCTATTATTATAAACAAACTCCACCAGATGCAGATGGCCTTTCCAACATCCTCCAAAGTCTAAGGCAAAAGTCCTTAACATATCCTCTAAACTCTGGATAGTCCTCTCAGAGTGATCGTCGGTCTGAGGATGATATGTTATGTTGAACTTCAACTGTATGCCCAAACTTTCCAACTGACTCCTCTAAAAATACGAGGTGAACCGACTATCACAGTCTGAAACAATAATAACTGGTACTTTATGGATCCTCACAATAGTCATGCCCCGGTCCCGCAGGGCCGTTCGTCCTCGCTTTGGTCCCTACGGAGCCGATTGTCCTCGTACGGGCGTGATGCCGTGCAAGCCTAAAGTGCGCTTGCACAAGGCCAAAGCTTGAAACAAGGGCAAGTAAGCTATTCAATAACTGAAGCAGCGGCACATAACATTGCAGAAAAGTGAAGAACATAATGGCATATAAAAATAGGCTCTTTTATTGATATTCACAAATGTTACAAGCGGCGCATGGCCGAGGTTACAATTCGCTCAAGCACTCTTCTCTCGATTACAATGATACCGTTCCATACATTATGTCCCTTTATACAAAAGCAACTCAAAGCAGGCACAACTCGATGCGGCTCCAAGCATCGACTCCAGATTTTCGGTTCCTTGGGATGAGGCACGGCTATCGCTTACTCAGACGAACGAGCACCTGAGAACACGCAAACTGTTGGTGGGTCAGCACTTTATGCAAGTACTGGTGAGATAAAACAACTGAACAGAAGCTACACCCCCTGAAACCCACACTAAGTAATCATGTGGCAAAATATTGCATTACTAGTGATCTTGCTAGTTTTTACCTAAGTTCATTTCATGCAGTTCAGAACTATAGTCAGATTACATCTTTGAAAACATAACTTTAAAACAGTTTGCATATTCAAACTATGAGCATACGAATCGGGACAGTGCTCTATCGTGTAGTGCGCAACATGTATTGTGCAACACAAGTCTAACTCTTAGGGGCAAGGCAGCATATAGGAACTATCATTAAATCAAGCACACAAGTAACTATCATTCAAAGGTCGGTCCCCGAGAAACTCAGGATCGATATATTAGCAGTTGTGACTCATGGTTGCAACATCACTGCCGTTATAGCAGCCGTAACCAAGGTTCAGCTCTTCACCAATAGCTATTGTCCGACCGATGCAAATGCATGCAACACTATCAGATAAACTCTATGATGCACATCTTAATGAGCAAACAGGCTTATGTATAAACTCATATTCTTACCCTATAGCCGAACGGTTATCCCTGCAGCAGACACACAAGTTAGCCACAATTTTCATATATGCATAAACTTATGAATCCATCTTCTGGTGTCACAAACGATAGGTATGCAAGAAGGTAAACCTAGCATGCTCCCTATCTATATGACGGTCCTGAGAAACTCATTGATGGACAACAACACCCCCCTAGATCCTTTCGGAACGGAACATCAGGGTGCTCTCACAATCCCTTCCGGACCGATCGATTCCCAGTGCCCCAGGAATCGACCGAGAGACTAGTACCTTGTGCACAAGTTGTCCGAGACCAATGCAATAATCACATTCACATTCACAATCACAAGCACTTAACAATCTAATAGCCACACCCCCCTGGAACCCGAAGGAACGGAACATCAGGGCGGACTATTAGACTATACTCTTTAGCTACACATCTTTCCAACAATCTAATAGTATACCCCCCAAGATCCCGAAGGACCGGACGTCAGGGCGCACTATCAGACTATGCTTATACGAATCACAAGCTTTAGCAGTTCGATTAGCAAAACAGACAAGCAGAACATATAAGGCAAGCACGATTGATTCTTATTTAACATGCAAAAACTATCTCTTTCTTTCTTAGCATATTCAAGGAACACATTTCAGGCGATTCGTTTACATATCTTCTTAGCATGGCAAGAGTTCGTTTGAGCTGTGTCGGTGTAACTAAGCATGCAACATTTCTATCTTTCTTTTAGCATAGCGGTAGTTCTATCTCATTTCCAGACAAGCATTTATATCCTCTTAGTAGGTAGCATAATCGTTTCAATGACAAGCTATGTGAGTTCTCTTATTAGCATGCTGAGTCGGTTCTATCATTCTTTTTATGAAAATATTCTTCTTAAGCAAACAAGCATTCAAAAACTCAGATTCATTATTAAGTCGTACAAGAATCAGAGAATGCAGTTCTGCCCACTCACATTGATTAATCGGTCGGGAACTCTCCGAGAAGACTTCCGTTCGAGCAAGCAAGGCGATCTCACTTGTACGTAGCGTCGACGCAGAGCAGTGCGCTACATACTTACCTACTAACAAAAGTTTCATCCTCGAAACTTCAAGGATAAACTTCTCGAAAACACAGAGCAGCGATAGTCCTCATCCCTCACCATCCCAAATCAAAACTCTAGAAGTCATAACCCAATATAACTCTAGCCAACACAAATCACAAATAACATCTCAAGCAAAAGAAAACCAAATCCAGAAAACTTTTGTCGGCACTTTTGAGAATATTTACGGACTCATTGTATGGAACGTTCATTGCATCTCACATCAGGCACATCTCAGAGTTGGTGGCAACGAAATGGGCAAGGAATCGAGTCGCTCTGATACCATTATGTCATACCCCGGTCCCGCAGGGCCGTTCGTCCTCGCTTTGGTCCCTACGGAGCCGATCGTCCTCGCACGGGCGTGATGCCGTGCAAGCCTAAAGTGCGCTTGCACAAGGCCAAAGCTTGAAACAAGGGCAAGTAAGCTATTCAATAACTGAAGCAGCGGCACATAATATTGCAGAAAAGTGAAGAACACAATGGCATATAAAAATAGGCTCTTTTATTGATATTCACAAATGTTACAAGCGGCGCATGGCTGAGGTTACAATTCGCTCAAGCACTCTTCTCTCGATTACAATGATACCATTCCATATATTATGTCCCTTTATACAAAAGCAACTCAAAGCAAGCACAACTCGATGCGGCTCCAGGCATCGACTCCAGATTTCTGGTTCCTTGGGATGAGGCACGGCTATCGCTTACTCAGACGAACGAGCACCTGAGAACAAGCAAACTATTGGTGGGTCAGCACTTTATGCAAGTACTGGTGAGATAAAATAACTAAACAGAAGCTACACCCCCTGAAACCCACACTAAGTAATCATGTGGCAAAATATTGCATTACTAGTGATCTTGCTAGTTTTTACCTAAGTTCATTTCATGCAGTTCAGAACTATAGTCAGATTACATCTTTGAAAACATAACTTTAAAACAGTTTGCATATTCAAACTATGAGCATACGAATCGGGACAGTGCTCTATCGTGTAGTGCACAACATGTATTATGCAACACAAGTCTAACTCTTAGGGGCAAGGCAGCATATAGGAACTATCATTAAATCAAGCACACAAGTAACTATCATTCAAAGGTCGGTCCCCGAGAAACTCAGGATCGGTAGCGGTAAACCAGCTATCCAATGACTCCTTTATCTGATGCTATTAGCAGCTGTGACTCATGGTTGCAACATCACTGCCGTTATAGCAGCCGTAACCAAGGTTCAGCTCTTCACCAATAGCCATTGTCCGACCGATGCAAATGCATGCAACACTATCAGATAAACTCTATGATGCACATCTTAATGAGCAAACAGGCTTATGTATAAACTCATATTCTTACCCCATAGCCGAACGGTTAACCCTGCAGCAGACACACAAGTTAGCCACAATTTTCATATATGCATAAACTTATGAATCCATCTTCTGGTGTCACAAATGATAGGTATGCAAGAAGGTAAACCTAGCATGCTCCCTATCTATATGACGATCCTGAGAAACTCATTGATGGACAACAACACCCCCCTAGATCCTTTCGGAACGGAACATCAGGGTGCTCTCACAATCCCTTCCGGACCGACCGATTCCCAGTGCCCCAGGAATCGACCGAGAGACTATTACCTTGTGCACAAGTTGTCCGAGACCAATGCAACAATCATATTCACATTCACAATCACAAGCACTTAACAATCTAATAGCCACACCCCCCTGGAACCCGAAGGAACGGAACATCAGGGCGGACTATTAGACTATACTCTTTAGCTACACATATTTCCAACAATCTAATAGTACACCCCCCAAGATCCCGAAGGACCGGACGTCAGGGCGCACTATCAGACTATGCTTATACGAATCACAAGCTTTAGCAGTTCCATTAGCAAAATAGACAAGCAGAACATATAAGGCAAGCACGATTGATTCTTATTTAACATGCAAAAACTATCTCTTTCTTTCTTAGCATATTCAAGGAACACATTTCAGGCGATTCGTTTACATATCTTCTTAGCATGGCAAGAGTTCGTTTGAGCTGTGTCGGTGTAACTAAGCATGCAATATTTCTATCTTTCTCTTAGCATAGCGGTAGTTCTATCTCATTTCCAGACAAGCATTTATATCCTCTTAGTAGGCAGCATAATCGTTTCAATGACAAGCTATGTGAGTTCTCTTATTAGCATGCTGAGTCGTTTCTATCATTCTTTTTATGAAAACATTCTTCTTAAGCAAACAAGCATTCAAAAACTCAGATTCATTATTAAGTCGTACAAGAATCAGAGAATGCAGTTCTACCCACTCACATTGATTAATCGGTCGGGAACTCTCCGAGAAGACTTTCGTTCGAGCAAGCAAGGCGATCTCACTTGTACGTAGCGTCGACGCGGAGCGGGGCGCTACAACAATTTGCCTTATGTATAACTCCGCTAACTTCTCGGTTGACAGCCCCACCTTAAAAGATATGAAGTGTGCGGGCTTGGTGAACCGGTCCATAATTACCCATATTACGTCTTTTCCACAAGGTGATCGCGGTAAAACAGAGACAAAGTCCATGATAATGTATTTCCACTTCCATTCCGGAATGGGTAAAGGTTATAGTAGTCCTACGGGTCTCTGGTGCTCCGCCTTTACTTGCTGGCACACTAAGCACCTGGAGACGAATTTAGCTAAGTCTCTCTTTATTCCATACCGCCAAACATACTCCCTTAGATCTTTGTACATCTTTGTGGCTCCTGGATGCATGAAATATTGAGATTGGTGTCACACCCTAGAACCAGAATACTGGAGAGCGGGAGTGTGACTCAGCCAACCATATCTTACGGAATACTAAAGTAACCCGCAATATGCTAAGGTTGTCTAGAGACAAGTGGGTGGATACTATAATTAAGTAGCCTAGGGTCAAGAATATCTATGTCTCAATCATCAACCAAGAAACAAAAAGAAAGAACATGTAAGATAAAGCAGTTAGGCGTCCCTGACGCTCTATCAGAATGATCATAAAACTAGTTATACATGATGGTACACTAGTACATTGCCAAGAGTTGTCACGCCCCAGTCCCAAAATACGTAGGACTAGGAATACGTAACATGCCAGTTACGCATTCGACCAGAATCCGGTCCGACTCGAACACGTATAAGCTATATTATAATAGTCACTATCTAAATAATCAAATAAATATAAATATATATGCCTCAATCCATAATGAACAGAATACACAAGAATGAGCTACATGTGCTAAAGTCGGCCGTCCAGTAACATACAAACTCCAATAGACTTGAGAAAGAAATATAAGTCTATAAAACTAGGGTACATCAGCAAATGGATAAACAATATGAATAAATAATCATAACTTTGATATAAATGATATAACTACCTAGTACCTATGCCCGCAAGACCAGCAACTCATCAGTAACTCCAAAGGCTCCATAACCATCTAAGCTGCAAAAACTGGCAGGGGACCAGGTCCTCAGAAGGACGTAATAAGGTACAAGAAACAGCATACCAAAAGTAAAATAGTATAATGCCACATACTCAAGGGTAAACTACTGTAACCATCTATGTGATATGCACGTGAGAGCATCACTCGTACTCAGGCTGAAACCACTACAGGCTCTGTGTTGGGGAGCCCATAGCAGCAAGTAGTATCATGACTCAAGTATATGTGCCAAAGCACCTCCAGTAGTATAGTATATATATATCAATAATTAGCATGTAGTATGGTGTATCTCTCCCCATCTAATGTAATCTCACGTCTCATGTCCACAACGTCTCATGTCCATAACACGCAAGATCATGACATCTAGCTAGTGCAACGTGTCATAATAATATCCATATAATATGCAAGTTTCATATCACGAATCCTGTAAGCCTATACAGAATCACCATGAATAACTCAAGAAAGATTCTGTCACAAAAAATAGTGTCAAGTGTCCTAGGGTATGGCGTACCTGGTAAAGCAAGCACGTAAAAATAGGATCATGGAATCAACTCTCTAATGACGTTACACGACTCCGCGTACCGCATCGACACCCGAATCTTGTTCGGATGCTAAGCAATGTCTCATGGTCCTAGAGTAAACACACACATCACACATATCAAATAACTATAATAACTAAGTAAGATAATAAAGGTAAGGAACTGTGATACATCATAGCAAGGTACACTTGCCTGGGTTCTGAACTCCATCAACTACTCCTGGGAAAGTAGAATCTGTACATACACCTCTGGATGATAAAACAAACATTACCAATATTCTTAGAATACTAGAAATAGCTAGGATTGACTACCCATAAGTCCAATTTGGACACAGGGGCAAAATTGACAATTTTGGGGTCAAAACTGGGTCCACACTTTGTACCGTAAAATATGCCAAAGACAAAGTTCTCTAAATTTGTCAAACTTAGTGTCTACGAGTCCAGAATAAGGACACAACCTCAACAGAATGTCCAGAATTGGATTCCGATAAGCCGGTTACGAAAATGTCTATCATGTGGAACCGTGAGACCCATAAAATGACGTTTCGTCAACGTTCTTAGATTAAAACCAAACTTGGGTCACAGGACCAACGTAACGATGCAAATTTGATGTCATAAGTTTTATTTGTGAAACGACAAGCACACATAAAATTATGACGAGGGTCAGAACATGCCAATACAGTGCTTTTTGATGGATATGCGTTAATTTTGGTGTGCATGCACATCCAAATCAAGTTCCGCGAAAGCCCACACATCCGAGTTGATGATACATGCCTTTCAATGCAACTCGCACACGACAAAGTTGCCTCATTTGGTGGGACGTATCTCGTATCGAAGATTTTGGGTATTTTAGAAATAAATTTTTGGTCGTTTTGGAACAAGAATAATTTTACCATTAAAGCAAACTAATAAAAACTAAAAGAATAGAAAAAATCTTGGGTATATTGTGAAGAAGTCCCTTCAATTATATTTTGAAAATAATTAACGAGTTGATAAAAAATTAGACATTAACAGGGGTACTTGGACTGAATTTCTGAATTGTTGTTGAACAGTTTTTTGGCCAACTTTCGGTCAATTTTTCGATCAAACCCAGGTGCCTAAATTCGTTCCACTTGAAGGAAATCCTATAGGGTTAGGTTGTGAACATACCAGCGAAGACAGGACGCTAAACGGACGAGCGATGAAGGCAAAATCTCTGTACGAAGGGGGGCCGCACGGCTGTGCGTTGCTGCGCGTGCGCGGTCGGCGATGCGGGCGACGCTGCTCCGGCGTGGCGGCGCGACGATCGCCCGGGCTGCGGCGGTCGGCGGAGTGGCCGGGTTTAGGGTTAGGGTCTTTGTGGAGGAAAATCTAGGGTTAGGGTTTTAGGTTTTATTGTATTGTATACATGCATATATATATATATATATATATATATATATAGGGAGGAGGTTGCTGTACGCGGGGTAGAAAGCTTATATGGGTTCGGTTTGGGATAGGTTTAGCGGGTAGGGGTTGGGTTTAGCGGGTAATGGGTTTGGGTTTAGAATTTTAGGTTTAATTTTATTCTTTATTCTTCTCTCTCTCTCTCTCTCTCTCTCTCTATATATATATATATATATATATATATGGCCATTAAAAATAGTTTTAGATCTCAATAAATTTCAAAAAAAATTATACAATACACTAATAATAGTTATACACCAAAAAATATTTTTTTTACAATACTAATAATTAATTAAATACAAATAATTATTAATTTATGAATATTATATATTATAATTAGTTAAAAATAAATAAAAAAAATTCTCTTAATCATTAAATTTTTATAATACCATTATTAATAAATTTAAAATTTTAATTCTAAAAATTAGGGTGGTTACAATCTACCCAACTTATAAAAATTTTGTCCTCGAAATTAAAAATAAATATAGTAGAAAAAAATTTAGTTAAGAAGGTTGCACTAAAGATGGGGACGCAGTTACCAAATGGAGTCCTAGTTTGACATCGCATTCTAAGAATAAGAGTACGCTTAATCAAGGCTCTACCCAACTTATAAGAATGAAGTTGGCCGCAGGAAATATAGTCATGATCATATTTCTAAAAAAAATTAGTAAGTCTAACTTCAAGGAGGGATTCGAGATGGTAAGATTTTTGTGACCGTTGTCACAGCCTATCAAAGAAAATCTATGCACTACCAAGGCTTTACTGAGTCAATAACTCTATAAAGAAAGTTTTACCGGTTCTCATTTCTTCTAATTAGGTCATGAGTCTATAAGACAATAGAAAATATCATAGCCAAATACAACTATGGTGAGATGGTATCGAAAAGTTGTTCATTGCATATCATGGATGCTAAAGAATGGTTCAGCAATAAGCGTCATAAGGTGATATAACTCATCAAGGTATTTTGTATTGTGTAAAGAGTACAAGGGGTTCAGTTTAATGCAACACAAGTGTCATAGACGTAGGTTGGCATAAATGGGATACGGGTATATCAGTGGTTGGAATATTTAGGTTGCATATGTATAATTTAATTCAATTGCAACAGAGTTGGATATAGGGTTTAGAAGGAGGTATGCCACGAATATTGGGGGGTCTATATAGTGCATGGGTGTGTATATTTGGAAGTAACAGTTGCGTCATCAGTGAGTAGGTTCCAGTTAGGCTCATGAATGTCAAGGTTGCCAGAATAATTGAGTCAGTGTTGAGTATTAAAATCTACCGCAACAAAAAAATGATATCTATGTGTCATTTGTGTGTACAATTGCGTCACGAATGTCGTGCGACTAAATCAAAATATGGAAAGGTCAGTTTGTGAGTGATAGTCATGTCATAGGTGTAGAGTAACTAGTCTAGGTCATAAGGATGGAAGTTGTTGAAAATGAAAGGAAAGTGTTGTGCTCCAAATATCCGAGCCACAACACAGGGTATCAAGGATACATAAATTAAATAGGTAATTTAATCCATTTGAGATTAACCTAATTAACACCAAAATAAATTTAAATTTACCCTAAATTTCTAAAAATAACCCTACACTAAAACCAGGGGCTATGATCTACCCAACTTATAAAAATTAAGTTGGTATCCAAAGCTAAGGTCATGGTCCTGCTAACAAGATTTTTGGAAGGGCCTATTTTCTATCTATTTTCTAAATAAGGTTACAAGAATTCTAGGATTTACTGGCCGTAATCAAGGATTCTCTAAAGGGACCTAGAAACTATCAGGGTGCTATTGATCAACAACTTTATAAGAGAAATTACTACTCATCTATTACTGCTCTTGTATAGGTCAAGCTTCTACAAGACAGAAGAAATGACTGAGTCGAATCTAACTAAGGCAAAGTGGTATAGAGGCTTCGGTCATTGATTGATATTGATGACGAAGAGACCAAAATTCAAGCCACGACAAAAAGAATTTCTGATAAGTCTACATGGTTTAATAAGGCACGATTAGGCAGGTATTTGGAGAATTGAGTCATAGTGACTAGATCAAGTGGATTCGAGTAGAAAAGAACTGATACCTATGGTGATATGGATATTAACACAATGAGTGGTACCAACTAAGGGATTGATTTTGTAATTAAGGCATAACTAGGGAAAGAGGAAGGATCTACTCATTGTTATAATTAGAAAGATCGTTGTTGCAAAAGCACGAGACCATATATGCAACACAAGATAAGAATTTGATAGGAAGGATAGGGATGCAGTCAAGGGGGTAATACAACTAATTCTTAAACTCAATACTATATTTAATTCTCATGCTAACAATCTACACTAGCTCTAGTATATAGGAATAACCTATCTATTTACCCTACTAAGAGTAACCATCTTCTCAAAACTTTATATCCAGTATATCTTCTTTCGCCTTGACAAGGATCTGCTTCTGGAGGAAACATCGTGCGCGAACGTCCATGTCTAAAATAGGAAAAAATGATAAACAATAATAAGAATGTCGAGGGGAATAAACGGGTACAACTATGAAGCCCAAGGGTGATAATCAATTGCTAAGGAATTTTCAAATCAATTATGTATTGAGATACTAATACTGCTACTCCTGATTATAGGCTCGCTCGGTACCGGAAAGTAACCAAAACGATTTAATCAGGACCTGCATGGGCCACCACAAAAATATGTCACGTCCCAATCCCAAAATACGTAGGACTAGGAATATGTAACATGCCAGCTACGCATTCGACCAGACTCCGGTCTGACTCGAATACGTATAAATATCTATGCCTCAATCCATAATGAACAGAATACACAAGAATGAGCTACATGTGCTAAAGTCGGCCGCCCAGTAACACACAAACTCGAATAGACTCGAGAAAAAAATATGAGTCTATAAAACTAGGGTACATCAGCAGATGAATAAATAACCATAAATCCGATAGAAATGATATAAGTACCTGGTATCAATGCCCGCAAAACCAGCAACTCCATCAGCAACTCCAAAGGCTCCATAACCGTCTAAGCTATAAAAACTAGCAGGGGACCAGGTCCTTAGAGAGACGTAACAAGGTACAAGAAACAATATGCCAAAAGTAAAACAGTATAATACCACATACTCAAGGGTGAACTACTGTAACCATCTAAGTGATATGCACGTGAGAGCATCACTCGTACTCAGGCTGAAACCACTACAGGCTCTGTGTCGGGGAGCCCATAGCAGTAAGTAGTATCACGACTCCAGTATATGTGCCAAAGGACCTCCAGTACTATAGTATATATATCAATAATCAGCCTGTAGTATGGTGTATCTCTCCCCATCTAATGTAACCTCACGTCTCATGTCCACAACGTCTTATGTCCATAATACGCAAGATCATGACCTCTAGCTAGTGCAAAGAGTCATAATAATATCCATATAATATGCAAGTCTCATATCACGAATCCTGTAAGCCTATATAGAATCACCGTGAATAACTCAAGAAAGATTCTGTCACATAAAATAGGGTCAAGTGTCCTAGGATATGGCGTACTTGGTAAAGCAAGCATGTAAAAATAGGATCGTAGAATCAACTCTCTAAGTGACGATATACGACTCCGCGTACGACGTCGACACCCGAATCTTGTTCGAACGCTAAACAACGTCGCACGGTCCTAGGGTAAACACATACATCACACATATCAAATAACTATAATAACTAAATAAGATAATAAAGACAAAAAACTGTGATACATCATGGCAAGGTACACTTGCCTGGGTTCTAAACTTCGTCAACTACTCCTGGGAAAGTAGAATCTGTACGTACACCTCTGGATCCTGAAACAAACATCACCAATATTCTAAGAATACTAGAAATATCTAGGATTGACTACCCCACTTTGCACCGTATTTAGTCCAATTGGGACACAGGGGCAAAATTGACAGCTTTGGGGTCAAAACAGGGTCCACATATTATAGTGCCTCAAATCCCGATCCGATCGGGATGTGCACTACGTAATTGGGCTTGTGGCTAGTCCGTTTGAGTCATAACTTAGAACTTCGGCATCTTCTTACCACGGACAAAATGCGATGATCCTTTCCAACTCATGGAAAGGCCTCTATTGAAACGAGTCCAATAGTTTTCGTGTTTGGTTGCTTGGTTTTCTTGATTGCCGCTTTGGGATTTGATTTGGTGTTACTTTCGATTTGTTTGGTTTTCGCTGCTGGTTTTATCGTTTGGAGCTTTAATTCTTGGGGAGTTCGGCAAGGAAGGATAGGCAAGATTCTAATTGGTGCTCGTGCTGTGCAGGTCCGCGTAACTGACGTTTGATCGTCGCTAGGCGGGAATCTTTGTTTCAGCTACCTTTTCCTTAACCAGTGAGTGGTTTGGACCCTTCTTTCCTACTTCTTCACGCCAACATCTTTAATGTTTCAAACGTTCACTCGATGATGCCCGGTTGGACGCCTAGGAAATCCTTTGCCACAATGCATGCCAGCCACTAAGAAAGGAACATGGGATTTGTAGACTAATATTTCTATATGCTTGCACACCTTATAACTGAGTTTATTTATAAAGGGAATTGGTTGTTGGTGGCGGCCTAGTGCCTCGGACGGAGTTTGGACCTATGGGATATCAAAATCGGAACACCGCGTTGAGAAAATATGAACTGTTGCATGAGATATATATTGCTGCTTAACTTCTTTTGTTTCAATCGATGCATTGTATGATATATGAATTGTTCATGCATTTGCATAGTCTGGGACAACTTGTGCACAAGGTTTGGCATTTCCTCGAAACGGCTTTCCGGGGCACTGGAACCGTATCGATCCGGAGGGAAATATTTGATTCGTGCTCGTCATGATGCATTGCGGGACCTCCAGCAGGGCTTGCTACCCGGGCTGATAGGGCACGCCGCTAATGCTTGAATATGTCCCTAAGGTGTCAATCACACCAATGACCGCATAGAATAGAACACATACTAATTATTGTCTTGTGCAGATGGTAAGTATACTTGTGTTTCGTTGCAGGGAAGGCGTGCATCGGTTGAGTAAGCAATCGATGCACTGGTTGGATTCTATGTTATTTTTATTCCTATCAAAACATGCAACTGATATGAATTGAATTCACTTGCCTCTTTATAGAAGTCATCTTAATGCATGCTCGCCCCTAATAAGCTAGTGTCGATTTAGTCGAGTGGGTTCATCCCGCTCACCAGTACAAGTTGAGTACTGACCCACGTTGTGGGCAACTATTTCAGGCACTCAGGCGGTGCAACGCTAGTGGATAGACGAGAGGCGTTAGGAGCACCTCTATTTTGAAGTATAGTTGGAGTCAGATCATTTTGGAGGCTTGGACTTTCAACCTATACAAGGGCGTAATGTATGAACGACGTGGACTATCTGATGGAGCGCGCCCTGCCTTTTGAGTTATCTTTTTGTAATGCAAATCAAGTAGCCGAGAGGCGCATCAATGTAAACTCTATGTAAATTACTCTGAATTATCAATGAAAAAGCATATTTCTCCCTACACTTGTGTTCAAATCTCTGTGAATGTGTTTTATAAATTGTGTTTCAAAATGGGTTCCTATAACTGCAAGTTCTTGCCTTGTACGAGCGCAACTCCAGGCTCGTACGGCATCACGCCCCAAGCGAGGACGAATCAGTTCTGTAAAGGATCAAGCGAGGACGACCGACCCTTTCGGGATCGGGGCGTGACATATTGGTATCAGAGCCTAGGCTTTACTTCCATGGGATTTCAAAAGATTATAAAGGAGTTTGATGCGCCTCTCAATTGAGTTACGTTCGGCGTCCGCTGCATGAGATGAGTCACCTATACAATGAGCCCATAGATACAAATCTATCATTTTTGGAGTGTTAACAAGCTACCCTCTTTTGTAGCCATGGCAAAGAAGAACACTGCAACTGCCAGCAGTGCTCAGCCCATACAGAGCGATCCGGCAAGCTCTGGAGAATTCGGAGGAGCGGGTTCAACCGGAATGGCGGAACGGCTTATGCACCTCATGGAGGCGCAGCAACAACAACCTGTTACCCAATAAGCTAACATACAAGCGTAGTTTGCTTCTCAACAGAAGCAAATGGATACAATGATGCAACTGATTGCATCCCTGGTACCAAGCAACGGGACATCCACAGCGACGCCTGTCACGCCGCCGGCCGTGGCGGTAGAAGACGAGTCAGAAGAGACTCAGCCTACAGCAAGGAACTCCTACCGTGCAGCAGAGTTCACAAAAATGCATCCGCCAACGTTCAATGGACGAGCAGAACCGGACGTGGTGATGGGGTGGATTGCTAAGCTGGAGGGACTCTTCAACCTGGTTGGCATCCGGGGATCCAAGCGAGTTGCCTGTGCATCGGTTCAACTGGAACTGCGTGCGCATGATTGGTGGGAGACAACGAAGCAAAGGATTTACGATGCCAATCCCAACTGCAAAATTACTTGGGAGATGTTCAAATCTGCGTTCATTGAACAGTATATCCCCCGAGCAGTCCGGCAACAAAAGGAAGACGACTTCAGCAATCTGGTACAAGGAAGTCTGTCTGTGGATGATTATGATTCAGTATTCGCTAAACTAGCAAAGTTTGCTGGGCACTTCCTGCCTAATCAGCAGGCGTGGTGCTATCGGTTTCAGAAGGGTTTGAATGATGAGTTGCGTAGGGACGTCATCAATCAAAAATGTCAAACCTACAGGGAGTGCTATGAGGCAGCCCTGAATAGCGAGCGGATCTTTGGGCGCCCTCTCCCAAAGGCTGAGGTACAAACCCCCCGTACGAATAATAATAAACGTCCTCATGAAACGGGAGGGTCTGGAGCACACAAGCGTTCGCATACGTCTGATCATAGGGGCCAATCCTAGGCACCGAACTGCAGCCGTTGCGGCAAATTAGGGCATAAAGTGAATGAATGTCGGGTTCAAGGGTGTTTTAAATGTGGTCGTCTGGGCCACAAACAGTTTAACTGCCGGGAGGGCAAGCCGAATCAGGGTAATGGAAATTAAAACAAAGGGCCTCCAGCAAGTGATGCCAATACTGTGCCAGTGAATCCACAATGCCAGGGTGCTCAGGGCCGAGTCTATGCATTGACTCGGGATGAGGCATCTGTATCCGACACTGTTGTAACAGGTACTCTACTATACCGAGAATTACCCGCTAGAGTCTTATTCGATTCAGGTGCTACGCATAGTTTCATATCTGCTGATTTTACTGTTGAGCATAAATTAGCTTCTACTGCTTTAAATATGAACCTCTGCGTAAGTACCCCTTCGGGAGTCGACATGCCCGCCCATGCGATCTGTAGGGATGGTTATATCTGCATCGGGGGAATAAAGATTTCCTTAGATGTCATTGTACTAGACATCAATGACTACGATATTATTCTCGGAATGGACTGGTTGGGTGCTTGCCATGCAACAATCGAGTGCGCGAAGAAGCGAGTCATATTCCGTCTACCCGGCGAGGCAGACTTTTACTATTCGTGCAGCGCTGCACCGAAGACGGCAATGGTGATATCAGCAATTTTGGCTAGGCGTATGTTGCATTCGGGCTGTGAAGGGTACTTAGCTTCTGTTCGAGACACCCGGCGGGAATGTGCAGATGCAGCTCAGGCTGAAGTCATTGCAGATTTTCTCGACGTGTTCCCAGATGAGCTGCCTGGAATGCCTCCTGATCGTGAGATCGAATTCAGCATTGACACTTTTCCGAATTTGCGACCGATATCGAAGGCACCTTATCGCATGGCCCCAGCAGAGCTTAAGGAACTTAAAGTTCAGTTGCAAGATCTGTTGGACCGAGGATACATTCGTCCAAGCGTTTCTCCGTGGGGCGCTCCGGTGCTGTTTGTGAAGAAGAAAGATGGATCCATGCGACTGTGCATTGACTACCGAGAACTGAATAAAGCGACCGTGCGGAATCAGTACCCTTTGCCAAGAATAGATGACTTGTTTGATCAGCTGCAAGGTGCTACAGTTTTCTCTAAAGTTGATCTCAGGTCAGGGTATCACCAGTTGAAAATCAAATCAGAGGATATTCAAAAATCTGCCTTCAGAACCCGTTACGGACACTATGAGTTCCTCGTGATGTCGTTCGACTTGACGAACGCCCCTGCAGCTTTCATGGATCTGATGAACCGCGTATTTCGGCCGTTTATGGATAAGTTTGTAGTCGTGTTCATAGACGACATACTAATCTATTCCAAGAACGAGGCGGAGCACAAGGAACACCTGAAGATCGTGCTACAGACATTACGAGAACATAAGTTGTTCGCTAAGCTCAGCAAGTGTGAGTTCTGGTTGAACAGCGTGGCGTTCCTTGGTCATGTCATCTCGGCCGAAGGCATCGCCGTAGACCCGAAGAAAATAGAGGCGGTGGTGGACTGGAAACAACCTACGTCAGCCAGCGAAGTTCGAAGCTTTCTGGGCCTTGCGGGATACTACCGTAGGTTCGTGAAGGATTTCTCTAAACTGGCCTCGCCTATGACTCGCCTTACTCAGAAAGGGATTGCATACGAATGGGGTGATGACTGCGAAGCCAGCTTTTGGGAACTTAAGCGGCGTCTTGTTTCAGCTCCGATTCTTGCACTTCCAGATGGGGTAGAAGAGTTTCAGATATACAGCGACACTTCAGGACTCGGCTTAGGGTGTGTGCTCATGCAGAGGGACAAGGTAATATCGTACGTCTCCAGGCAACTGAAGCCGCACGAGAAAAACTATCCGACGCATGATCTAAAATTGGCGGCAATTGTGTTTGCACTGAAGTTATGGAGGCACTATCTTTATGGTGTTGCTTGCAAAATCTTTACCTATCACAAGAGCCTCAAGTACCTATTCACTCAGCGGGAATTGAACCTCCGGCAGCGGCGTTGGCTAGAACTTATTAAGGACTATGACCTAACGATCGCGTATACACCGGGCAAGGGAAACGTTGTTGCTGATGCTCTGAGTCGGAAGCACGTGGGCTCGTTATCCATAGACAACCGTTTACTTCGAGATCTTGAGGCGATGGGCATCGAGTTTCGAGTTCGGCATCAAGGAGTGCAGCTGGCACCACTCCATCTTGAACTGGGTTTAAGAGATAAAATCAAATCAGCTCAGGAAGGCGATTAGTTCTTAGCAAAGGTACGCGGACTGATCTCGGCGGAGAAGACGTCTGACTTTGTGGCAGGCGAAGATGGGGCCTTACAGATAAAAGGGAGGCTATGTGTTCCTAACGACCCAAAACTCCGGAGGGAAATTATGGCAGAAGCACACTACGCGAAGTATTCTTTACATCCGGGGAGCACTAAGATGTACAAGGACTTGCGCGGGACCTTCTGGTGGCACGGTATAAAACGGGATATGGCGACCTTTGTGTCACAGTGCATGGCCTGTCAACAGGTGAAAGTTGAACATCAGAGGCCCGGCGGGGAACTGCAGAACCTCGCTATTCCCGAGTGGAAATGGGACAACATCACTATGGATTTTATTATGGGATTTCCGAAGACGCCGCGGGGGCACGATGCGATTTGGGTCATAGTTGATCGTTTGACGAAATCAGCCCACTTTCTGCCTATAAAAGTTACTTGGAGCGTCGATCGGTTAGCACAAATTTACATAGATGAGATTGTCCGATTACACGGAATACCTGCCTCAATCGTTTCTGACCGTGACGGACGCTTCTTATCTCATTTCTGGACTAGTCTACATGCTGCTTTGGGAACCAAGCTACAGTTCAGTAACGCATACCACCCGCAGACTGACGGACAGACAGAGAGGACAAATCAGATACTTGAAGATATATTACGGCTGTGTGCGATCGATTTAAAGACTAGTTGGGACACACATCTTCCTTTGGCGGAGTTTGCTTACAACAACAGTTACCAATCGAGCATCCAGATGGCACCGTATGAAGCACTATATGGGCGTAAGTGTCGATCTCCAATCTGTTGGGACGAAGTCGGCGAGCGGCAGGTACTCGGGCCAGAGCTGGTAGAGCAGGCAGTTGAAAAAGTGCGCTTGATTCGGGAAAGACTCCGCACAGCGCAGAGCCGACAGAAAAGTTATGCTGATGCACATAGAAGACCTTTGGAATTCTTGGTCGGGGATCATGTCTTCTTGAAAGTGACGTCGATGCGGGGTGTGATGCGTTTCGGCGTGAAGGGCAAACTGAGTCCCCGGTTTGTTGGCCCCTTTGAGATACTTGAGCGAGTGGCAGTTGTGGCGTACCGGATTGCATTACCTCCCGCCTTGGTAGAAGTGCATGACATATTCCATGTTTCCCAACTACGGAAGTATGTGCATGACCCAAGTCATGTGGTTAGTTTTGTACAGTTAGAACTGCGCGCGGACTTGTCATACTCAGAAGAATCGGTGCAGATCCTGGATCGTAAGGAAAAAGTACTTCGCAACCGTACGATGTCCTTGGTTCGCGTGCTGTGGCGGAACCATTTAGCTGGGGAATCAACCTGGGAAATGGAATCGGAGATGAAGGAGAAGTACCCTTCATTGTTCATTCAGTCGGAGGTAGGGCCTTGTTCTTAAGTTTCGGGTCGGCCTTGTTCTTAAGTTTCGGGTTGAAACTTTTTCTTAGTGGTATATTATGTAGTGCCTCAAATCCTGATCCGACCGGGATGTGCACTACGTAATTGGGCTTGTGGCTAGTCCGTTTGAGTCATAACTTAGAACTTCGACATCTTCTTGCCACGGAAAAAATGCGATGATCCTTTCCAACTCATGGAAAGGCCTCTATTGAAACGAGTCCAATAGTTTTTGTGTTTGGTTGCTTGGTTTTCTTGATTGCCGCTTTGGGATTTGATTTGGTGTTGCTTTCGATTTGTTTGGTTTTTGCTGCTGGTTTTATCGTTTGGAGCTTTGATTCTTGGAGAGTTCGGCAAGGAAGGATAGGCAAGATTCTAATTGGTGCTCGTGCTGTGCAGGTCCGCGTAACTGACGTTTGATCGTCGCTAGGCGGGAATCTTTGTTTCAGCTACCTTTTCCTTAACCAGTGAGTGGTTTGGACCCTTCTTTCCTACTTCTTCACGCCAACATCTTTAATGTTTCAAACGTTCACTCGATGATGCCCGGTTGGACGCCTAGGAAATCCTTTGCCACAATGCATGCCAGCCACTAAGAAAGGAACATGAGATTTGTAGACTAATATTTCTATATGCTTGCACACCTTATAACTGAGTTTGTTTATAAAGGGAATTGGTTGTTGGTGGCGGCCTAGTGCCTCGGACGGAGTTTGGACCTATGGGATATCAAAATCGGAATACCGCGTTGAGAAAATATGAACTGTTGCATGAGATATATATTGCTGCTTAACTTCTTTTGTTTCAATCGATGCATTGTATGATATATGAATTGTTCATGCATTTGCATGGTCTGGGATAACTTGTGCACAAGGTTTGGCATTTCCTCGAAACGGCTTTCCGGGGCACTGGAACCGTATCGATCCGGAGGGAAATATTTGATTCGTGCTCGTCACGATGCATTGCGGGACCTCCAGCAGGGCTTGCTACCCGGGCTGATAGGGCACACTGCTAATGCTTGAATATGTCCCTAAGGTGTCGATCACACCAATGACCGCATAGAATAGAACACATACTAATTATTGTCTTGTGCAGATGGTAAGTATACTTGTGTTTCGTTGCAGGGAAGGCGTGCATCGGTTGAGTAAGCAATCGATGCACTGGTTGGATTCTATGTTATTTTTATTCCTATCAAAACATGCAACTGATATGAATTGAATTCACTTGCCTCTTTATAGAAGTCATCTTAATGCATGCTCGCCCCTAATAAGCTAGTGTCGATTTAGTCGAGTGGGTTCATCCCGCTCACCAGTACAAGTTGAGTACTGACCCACGTTGTGGTCAACTATTTCAGGCACTCAGGCGGTGCAACGCTAGTGGATAGACGAGAGGCGTTAGGAGCACCTCTATTTTGAAGTATAGTTGGAGTCAGATCATTTTGGAGGCTTGGACTTTCAACCTATACAAGGGCGTAATGTATGAACGACGTGGACTATCTGATGGAGCGCGCCCTGCCTTTTGAGTTATCTTTTTATAATGCAAATCAAGTAGCCGAGAGGCGCATCAATGTAAACTCTATGTAAATTACTCTGAATTATCAATGAAAAAGCATATTTCTCCCTGCACTTGTGTTCAAATCTCTGTGAATGTGTTTTATAAATTGTGTTTCAAAATGGATTCCTATAACTGCAAGTTCTTGCCTTGTACGAGCGC
This sequence comes from Iris macrosiphon, assembly GCA_036927795.1. NCBI lineage: Eukaryota > Viridiplantae > Streptophyta > Magnoliopsida > Asparagales > Iridaceae > Iris > Iris macrosiphon. Next base: position 143,578,852 of record JAYESA010000002.1, on the reverse strand, counting down.
AACTCCTGGCTCGTACGGCATCACGCCCCAAGCGAGGACGAATCGGTTCCGTAAAGGATCAAGCGAGGACGACCGACCCTTTCGGGATCGGGGCGTGACACATATGGCCCACTTTGCACCGTAAAATATGTCAAAGACAAAGTTCTCCAAATTTGTCAAACTTAGTATCTACGAGTCTGGAATTAGGGTACGACCTCAACGGAATGTTCGAAATTGAATTCCGGTGAGCCGGTCACGAAAACGCTCGTCATGTGGAACCGTGGGACCCACGAAACGATGTTTCGTCAACGTTATCAAATTCGAACCAAACTTGGGTCACAGGCCAACGTAACGCTGCGAACCTGATGGCATAGGTTTCGTTTGCGAAATGACAAGCACACACAAAATTATGACGAGGGTCAGAATAGGCCGATACGGTACTTTTTGACAGATACGTGTTGATTCCGGTGTGCATGCACATCCAAATCAAGTTTTACGAAAGCCCACACATCCGCGTTTATGATATGCGTCTTTCGGTGCAACTCGCACACAATAAAGTCGCCTCATTTGGCGGGACTTATCCTATATCGAAAATTTTGGGTGTTTTAAAACAAATTTTTGGTTATTTTGGAACAAGAATAATTTTATCATTAAAGCAAACTAATAAAAACTAAAAGAACAGTAAAAATATTGGTTATATTGTGAAGAAGTTCTTTCAATTATATTTTGAATTAACGAGTTGGTAGAAAATTGGACATGAACAGGGGTACTTGGACTGAAATTTTGAACTGTTGTTGAACAGTTTTTTGGCCAACTTTCGATCAATTTTTCGATCAAACCCGGGTGCCTAAATTTGTTCCACTTGAAGAAAATCCTAGAGAGTTAGGTTGTGAACATACCAGCAAATACGGGACATGAAATGGACGAACGATGAAGAAAAAATATTTGCACGAAGGGGGGGCGCACTATTGTGCGTTGATGCACGCGCGGTCAACAGTTCGGGCGACGCTGCTCCGGCGCGGTAGATGTCGGGGCTGCGACGGTCGGCGAAGTGGCCGGGTTTAGGGTTAGGGTCTGGTGTGGAGGAAAATCTTGGGTTAGGGTTTTAGGTTTTGTTGTAATATATATATATATATATATATAGGGGGGGGGAGGAGGTTGCTGTACGCGGGGGAGAAAGCTTACATGGGTTCGGTTTGGGATAGGTTTAGCGGGTAGGGGTTGGGTTTAGCGGGTAATGGGTTTGGGTTTAGAATTTTAGGTTTAATTTTATTCTTTATTCTTCTCTCTGTCTCTCTCTCTCTCTCTCTCTATATATATATATATATATATATATATATATATATGTGTGTGTGTGTGTGTGTGTGTGTGTGTGTGTGTGTGTGTGTGTGGCCATTAAAAATAGTTTTAGATCTCAATAAATTTCAAAAAAATTATACAATACACTAATAATAGTTGTACACCCAAAAATATATTTTACGTATAATATTAATAATTAATTGAATACACATAATTATAAATCCATGAATATTATATATTATAATTAGCTAAAAATAAATAAAAAATTTCTTTTAATCATAATAATTTTAGAATAGTAATATTAATAAATTTAAAATTTTAATTCTAAAAATCAGGGTGGTTACAAGAGTACATGACTGTCAGTTAGCCGCGATCTGAATAATACACAATCATATAGAGGAACTAATGTCCAGATAAACCGGTTAAAAGGTCCCGTCAGCTAACCGCCAAAAAGATAATACAAAATAATACTCATAGTGGGGGAGAAGAAACCCACTCAAGTGTCACGCCCCGATCCCGCAGGGGGCGTTTGTCCTCGCTTGGGTCCTTGCGGGACCGATCGTCCTCACGTGGGCATGATGTCGTGAAAGCATTTCAAGATGGGAGCAGCAGCACAATATTGCAGAAAAGTAAAGAACACAATATCATAAGAAAATAAGCTCTTTTATTGATAATCAAAATGTGTTACAAGCGGCGCTTGGCCGAGATTATAATTCGCTCAAGCTCTCTTTCTCTCAATTACAATGACATTGTTCCATACATTATATCCCTTTATACAAAAGCAGCTCAAAGCAATCTCGATACGGCTTAAGGCATTAACTCTAGATTTTTGGGTCCTAAAGATGAGGCACGGCTATCGCTTCTTCGGACGATCCAGCACCTGAGAACAAGAAAACTGTTGGTGGGTCAGCCCTTTGGAGAAAGTACTGGTGAGTATAAAATCAACGAACAGAAGCAACATCCCATGAAACCAACACTAACTAGGCAAGTGGCAAAATATTATATTACTAGTGATCTTGCTACTTTTACCTAGGTTCATTTCATGCAGTACAGGATTATAGTCAGATTTCATCTTTTCAGAAATATGTCTTTAAAACCAGTTTGCACATTCAAACATTTAAGCAAGCTATAGGGACAGTGTTCTATCGTGCAGTGTGCAGCATGTATCATGAGCCATATTCGGTCTCTTAGGAACAAAAGTTATCTCTAGTAGACTGTTCATCTCGAATCAAGACAAGTGCATCAAGTGGACTAATCAATTCAATGCAATGGGGCCAACAACATATTCAAGTAAAACAGATATATCTCATTTAGCATTTATGACAAGGAACATAAGAAAATATAAGTGATCACTTATTCAGTGATCCCTACCCATGGCCGAACGATTATCCCTGCAGCAGACATAACATATTCATACATAAATAAGGTTCTCTTTTTCTATCCATCTCTGCATCAAACAGTTAGGTATGCAAGAAGGATAGCCTAGCATGCACCCTAACTATATGATGGCCCATGGAAACCATGATTAGCAGTTGGGATATACAAGCCCTTCTCACTAATGATTGATCGGCTAATAGTTGCTAAGACGCATGATTGATAAACACTAAAATATGTCAAAATAGTATCCGAGAGACATGGTTCAGCACTACACTAAAAGACACACCCTCTAGTAAATAAGGAAGTCTAGGCTCAGGGTGTTCCAGATCTCTCCCAGGCTGAACGATCCCTAGTGTCCCAGGAACCGCTCGAGAGATAAATCTTGTGCACAAGTTGTCAGACCGATGTATAAATACACTTCTATCAGATAAATACTCTATAATGCACATGATCAAGAACAATCAAGCAATAGAGCCAGAGATCTCAATTCTTTTGCTTAATAGCCACACCCTCCCGTAAATAAAAACTTCAAGCCTCAGGGTGGACTATTAGTCAAGATGCACCAGTTCAAGCTATTCATACAGTTTTATCTCTTACAGTACGATCAATGAAACATATTCAAGCAATCTGGTTCTTTTAACAAGTAACAGGCAAGAATAGTTCTATAAATCTAGCATACAATTCTATCTCTTTTAATACGATAGGGAACAGGCAAGCAGTCTATTATTTAAGCAAGCATTATAGTCGTTCTTCTATCTCTTTTGGACAAGCATGTAGTTCTATTCTAGTTTAGCATGCAATACAAGGACAAGTTTAAGCAATATTTTACTCTTTCTTATTAGCATAGCAATGGTTCATTTGATAGCGGTGCTCGTGTAACTTAGCATGTAATATCTCTATCTTTTCTTAGCATGGCAAGGGTTTATTTCAATGACAAGCAATATGAGTTCTCTTATTAAGCATGTAGAGTCAGGTTCTATAATTCTTCTAATAAAACTATTTTTTTAGAACAAGCAGTAGAAAACTCATATTTATTATTAAGGCGTGCAAGAATCAGAGAATGAAGTTCTGTCCACTCACTTAGATCAATCATCTTGTGTTTCGATCGGAGAATACTTCGAGAAGTCTTTCGCTCGAGCCAGCAAAGCGATATCTTTTGTACATAGTGCCTACGCGGAGCGGGACACTATATCAAGTTCTTCGGAAGACATCCTCCTGGTGTGCGTCATCGGTCAAATACCATAAAGGAGCACAAGTGAATGAAGCAAAAACCAATAAAGTACATAAAAAAGAAATTTTGTGCCATAATTACTGTCACTACCACATCCTGAAAATAGGGGTATTTTTGACTTTTTATATATTATTAATATTGTGTGTAGTTATTTTAAATAATTGCATGATATATGTATTTATATATATATTATATATAGTGTTCTCTAATGTTTGAGCTAGTAGACTTGACCTAGATGCCCACTAGATGGAGCCCTGACCGAAATATAGTGTTATGGACTTAATTAATAATTATTCGGGATTAAATGTTGAGGATTATAATTATTATTCTGATTTTATTATTGTATTACACCCTACCGTTGTTGCAATATTCGGAGCCCAACATTAGCCCATAATTTCCAACAAGAAGTTGCATTCTAGACTTGACACGCCAACTTAGGCGCTGGAATTTTTCGTCACTCAAAATCATAATACTTTGTGCTCTAATTTAATTGCAGAACTTCCCGTATCCGAAATCCATTATTTAATCCTGTGTCGCGCACCTGTGTCGTTGCCATCAATTTTGAGATACCAACTCAACCCGTTTAGCAGACCAATTAAAGGGTCTAAGACTGACACCAAGCCTACACCTTTCATGACCTTTGTGTAACTCATGAAAATGCTCTCTTGTGCTTCATTTTAGTCGCACAATATTCGTCGCAGACGTTTATTATTTAATTCTATATAAATTCAACTTTGTATCCTTGTGCGTTCCAATCGAAATTGGAGACACAATCTCGATACATTTTATGCAACCCAAATTATGATAATATTCTATTCTGAGCCTTCTATGCCCATCACACTTGTGTCCCAACTAATTTTAGCCCCATGTACTTCAATTAATTTTGGAGCACCACTTACATTTATTTTAATTAAATTGGGGATACCAACTTTGACTAATCCCATCTTAACCCCAATTTAACCCAATACCCCCTTTAATTAAGCCCATACAAAACACACAACACCCCCTCACCCTATAAAACACCAAACACCAATTCCCCCACCAATTTTTTAACATTTCATATGTTTATGCAAATACCCAAATTTAGGGGGCTTAATTGCAAATGTTGTACTAGGTGTCATCACCCCATTGGTTTAAACCAAATGAAGAGCCCTCAACTCATTGACTAGTCAACCTTATTTCCCTTCTCTTTGTGTATACACAAAAATCTTCCATGTTTAATCTGAGCCACTCATTTAAATGAGGACTCATCATCACCACACCCTCTACATCACCCTTCCCTATAAAGTGTCTCCTCACACACCCTTTCCTAAGCAGGCCCTAATCCCCACACCTTGGGAAACTCCCCACTTTCTCTCTTCTCCCTCTTCCTAAAAACCACAGCAAACTTTCACTTTCTCCCATTCCTTTCTTTTTCTTCTTCCTCTTCACTTCTTCTTCCCTTCACTTTAACCCGACCGGCCGAGCTCCCAACTCCGGCGAGCTTCCTCCACCCGTACCCGCTATACATCTTCTCCGTGCCACCCCATTCACCTCCGCCCTGATACCCCAGCCACCATCACATCACAACCTTCCACCGACTACCACACATCACGAGCTGCTCCTCCCTACATCACAGCCATCACCACCCCACGTTCTTCATCACCACCCTACACCATAAGCACCACCACCCTACACCACCTGCACCACCATCTTCACAACCGGCCTCCACCGCCTGAACCGACTCCCCGCCAACACTCTCCACCACCACGTCTTCTCCCAGCCTCCACGTCGAGCAGCACCCCGACCCATTCGGCCATCCTCCTCGCCGACCGCCATTAAAACCACCACCCTCTTCCCTCCTTCCTCAGGTGATCGCCTGAACCCTGCCACCACCTGGCCATTATATCCCGACCCCGCTGCCTCCTCCTTGTTCACTATCATCGTTGTTATCATCACCTTCATCATCGTCGTCAACATCGTCATCATCACCTTCTGCCTTCATCGTTGTCACCATCGCCATCAACGTCGTCGTCATCGTCGTCATCAACATCGTCGTCAGCGTCGTCATCGCCAATCTTGTGCACGTGCACGCCGAAGCCAAGGTGAGGAGCATCTCTCTTGTGATTGTTGTATACGCGTATTATATTTTGGTATGTGGATAGTATGTATGTATGTACGTATTAGTGTTAGTATATATATATATATATATATATATATATAGTATGTTTCTCAAATTAGCATATATATACATATGTATATGTATTGAATATGTATTCCCTAATATACGTTTAATATGTATATATTTAATTGGAATATATATATATATACATATATATATATATATATATATATATATATAGTATATGTATTCATTTAGTATATGTTTAGTATATATATATATATATATATATATATATATATATATATATATATATATTGTAGGTAATTTAAAGTTTAATGATAGTTAAGACTATATGTATGTTTATATATGTACTAGGTGACCCGCGTGTAAATACGGATACCCCGTAGTTACATTGACCGTGACCATATAACATTTTAGAAGACTGTCATATGTACACCGACGTACTAGCAAGACCCGTATCATTTTGACTGTCTATTTTGTACAGCATTTGCAGACGCGACACCCGTGCATATAGACGCACACTTGACCCTAGTTGACCAGTGTCATACCTAGCGTAGCCCCGAGTCCAGTGTATTTATAATTGTGTGTTAGAGTAATGTCTGATGTAATATTGTATTATATGATATGTCTATAGGACTGTTGGATCGTCTTGTGAGACATCAGGAGCAGGACATTGGTATTGACAGCTAAGGACCCCAGGCGAGTACATTCTCTGATAGTTTCTTATTTATGATATCCTCTATGTTCATTGTATCTAGTGTAAATATCCATATTTCTTGACACGTTGGTTACACGGATTGGTATATCCGGATCTCGTCATGAGATGTTATTCCTTGTATATGGTATATCGTGTACAAGCCTTGTTTCATTGTTTATCTTGTGCATGTACAGACACTGATTCTCGGAGAGACTTGCTACCTTCCTAGAGAATCCCGTGCCATAGCTTGCCATGGTTGGATCTACTATACCAGTCGGGATGGGGAATATTTTAGTGTAGATATGTGATCATACCCTTCATGTACAAGTCTTGTTCTCATTTTTAGTGTTGGTCATACAATGCACGTATGATTAGCCAGGCCATATAGCTCTCGTACAAGTTCCCAAGCCGATCACATGTTAAAGCTAGTACTCACACACTTAGTCCTGGTATTCTTGCTCATTGATATATTGTTTATTCTTGTATTTATTTCCAGTATTCTCTTTATTGTGTATCTCTTGTACATGTATATGCATCTTGTATATTTCCATCTATTTACTGCTACATAGTTTATATTATTGATGTAGAACTGATGTTAGAGATGTACTTCGTTCCATCCTGACTGTAAATATTTTTCCAGACTGCTACTTAGAGGACTGGTATCCGACACATTATGGACCACAGGGAGAGTAGCTGCAGACTTGGACCTTGTAGCCAGGTGTGATTCCGGGAGATCTAGCCGGGATCACTAGTTATCTAGTTAGTTACTTTTAGCAGATTTTGGTACCGGATTTGTCTCCGGCATATTTTGTTCTAACTTGGATATTATTGTTGAGTTAGATTATTATATTTTAGACTTGTGTTGCATTTTATTTATTTCTTTGATATCTTATCGTGCTATAGTTATGTGATTGAGTATATTATTCATATTATATTATGATATCTGTGTCTCCTTATGGAGTTGGATGCTCGTGTGAGATTGTTTAGATAGTGTTTTGACCTAGGCAGCGTTTTACCGCCAATGCTATGGTGTAGGCTGGACGTACCCACGTACTCGTGTCCCAAATTCTGGGTGCGGGTCGTGACACATTTTTAGTGGTGGCCCATGCAGGTCAGACTTCGCAAGTTGTGCGATATCGTGATAGTGCAACAACTTAGTTGTACTACTGCGTGCCTGCGATAGGATCTAGGATATAGCATACTAGGATGAGAGAGAATACTCAATCAGAACTAGGAATATTTCTAATCTATTATCTTGTTGTCCTTATTTTCCTTCTGAATGTTGCTTCCTTAGAATTTTACTGTCCTCCCTTGATGATATCGCATCTATTGCCTTGATTGATTCTTTTCGGTCTGTCTTCAGGAAGCCGCCGAAGACAAGATATATGAGAGTGGGAGCATCAACTTCAGAGGGGGCTGGCACCTCTCCACCTGACGGACAAACATCTGGAGTTCCTCCTCTCCCACCTGTTCCGAGTGTTGCCCCAGGTATGACAGAGAACCTTCCTCCTTCACCGACTCTGCTTCCCGCAGGTATGCCCATTGACGGGGCACAGATGTTTACTTTGATCTAGGGCATGGTAGATGCCCAGAGAGTGACAGCAGAAGCTCAGCGAGTTCAAGATGAGGCTCAGAGATTGCAGACAGAGGCACACCAAGCGCAGATTGAACTGATGAGAGAGAGCATGGAGAACGCTCACCAGATAGCACTACAGGAAGTTGAGAGTGCTGCCCCGCAGTATCCTGGCCAGCAGCAGCCGAGGATATTTCAGTATAACCACCAGCAGTACCAGGCACCGGTTCGTGTTCAGCAGGATTAGCAGACTTGTCATTACTATAAGAAGCCAGTTCATCTTAGGAAGAACTGTAGAGCGAGGCTAGGACTTTGTTTGCTCTGTGGCGCTGCGGGACATCGAGTGAGGGATTGTCTTTTAGCTCCTTATCTTCCCGGCCAACGAGCAGCTCCAAATCATAGAGATCAAGTTAGGCCACCTGTGGAACCGCAGATTGCTCATCATAACAGAGGGAGCCACCCCAGCAGGGCGGAGCATTTGCGATGACGGTCGAGGAGACCGATACTGCAGGTAATGTGTTAGCATGTTCTGTTCTTTTCTTTCCTCCTGTTCCATTTTCGTCTGTTTGATTGATTAATTTCTTAGTATTGTAGCTTGTATCAGTAATTTTCTTGCTATAATATAGTTAGTAGTACACCCTGAAAGAGACTGCAATACCATGACAAATTAAACCATAAACCATACATATATTTTTTTAGATTGCATGTTGTATGACTGTAGGTAGAATTTTCTTAAACCTTGATTGTTGGGGGTTTGACCGTAGTGAAAAATTAATGAAGAGGTTATGACTGGACAGAAAGAGACAATGTGCCTAAAATTTTGAGGATAAACATTAATTTAAATGAAGAGTTGAGAATTTAATATGACAGAATTGACGATTTTGTTAAAACATTGATTTTACGAAGATTAAGATATGATTGAAATTGTCATTAAAATTCGAGGAAAATTATGGAGATTATCATTATATCTATTTGACTACAAGATATAAATTTATATTTGAATGCATGTAGTATTTAAAGATTAAGATATGATTTGAATGTATTCGAGAAAAATGCTCTCTTGTGCTTCATTTTAGTCGTACAATATTTGTCTCAGACGTTTATTATTTAATTCTAGATAAATTCAACTTTGTATCCTTGTGCGTTCCAATCGAAATTGGAGACACAATCTTGATACATTTTGTGCAACCCAAATTATGATAATATTCTATTTTGAGCCTTCTATGCCCATGATACTTGTGTCCCAACTAATTTTAGCCCTATGTACTTTCAATTAATTTTAGTGCACCACTTACATTCATTTTAATTAAATTGGGGATACCAACTTTGACTAATCCCATCTTAACCCCAATTTAATCCAATACCCCCTTTAATTAAGCCCATACAAAACATACAACACCCCCTCACCCTACAAAACACCAAACACCAATTCCCCCACCAATTTTCTATCATTTCATGTGTTTGTGCAAATATCCAAATTTAGGGGGCTTAATTGCAAATGTTGCACTAGGTGTCATCACCCCATTGGTTCAAACCAAATGAAGAAGCCCTCAACCCATTGACTAGTCAACCTCATTTCCCCTCTCCTTTGTGTGTACACAAAAAATCTCCATGTTTAATCTGAGCCACTCATTTAAATGAGGACTCATCATCACCACACCCTCTACATCACCCTTCCCTATAAAGTGTCTCCTCACACACCCTTTCCCAAGCAGGCCCTAATCCCCACACCTTGGAAAACTCCCCACTTTCTCTCTCCTCCCTCTTCCTAAAAACCACAGCCAACTTTCACTTCCTCTCATTCCTTTTTTTTTTCTTTTTCTTCTTCTTCCTCTTCACTTCTTCTTCCCTTCACTTTAACCCGACTGGCCGAGCTCCCAAGTCCGGCGAGCTTCCTCCACCCGTACCCGCTGTACATCTTCTCCGAGCTACCCCGTTCACCTCTGCCCAAATACCCCGGCCACCAGCACATCACAACCTTCCCCAGATCGCCACACATCACGAGCAGCTCTTCCCTACATCACATCCAGCACAACCCCACGTTCTTCATCACCACCCTACACCATCAGCACCACCACCCTACACCACCCGCACCACCATCTTCACAACCGACTGTTTATGGTGATAAACGAAAGAAATGAAGACTAGGTTTATACGAAACCCTTTCTTAGGTTTACAAACAAGCCAAAAAAGTACAATTAATCCTATACGAGGATGTTAAGTACAAAAAAATGATTATGGGATAAAATATTGCTATAGGAGTCTGATCTGCGGTCGATCACTTTGTCCCTTGGACCACACGATGACGAAGAAGTACTGTAGAAGAAGAAGAAGCTTAAACCTTTACTCTCTCTAAAAATTTGACTCTTCTTTCGACCTCTTTTAAAATCCTTGACCCTAAAATCTTTTCTCCCTTGACCTCCGTGACCAGAGGTCTCTATTTATAGGGTTCAGTGACAGTCGGTGTAGAAGTCGATCAGCGAAGAAAGCTGTACCTTTTACGCGGCGGTTACAATAAATGCTACCCACATATAGATGATCTTCTGAATCTGCGTGTGACGAGTGTCCCATTACGAGGTAATGCGTATAACTGCTGCGAAGATCACGGCATGCAAGCCACGTAGGCAACTTTCTCTCACGTAATAAAGGTTGGTGTAGAAGCCAAATAACTGTCACATTGGCGTAGAAGCCAAAGAGTCATCTTGTTGGCGTAGAAGCCAATTAGGCGTATAAGCCGAAATAATTGTCAAGTTGGCGTAGAAGCCAAATAACCTTCCTGACTGTGGTCTTGAGCGTATTCTGGACCAAGTAGCCTTGTCACACACCTTTGCAAATATAGCCTGAGTTGGCGTATTTCGAGGATATAGCGTACAACGTGCTCCTAAAGCTAAAAATAGCCAGGTCGACGTATTTCAAGGAGATAGCGTACAACGTGATCCTAAAGCTGAAAATTTCCTGATGGCGTAATGTGCAGGGATGGTGACATGGACGTATTAGCCCTAATCATAGCCCTCTCAGTATCTTGAAAATAGAACCAAATCTCGTGCATTAAATGCAGAGATCTGCCCCCATTTCGTGCATTAACTACGGAGTGATGCCTCGAGTTCTGCATGAAAATAGCTTTTAACGTAGCGGTTTATTTTGTCTTTTGCTGAGCGTAAAAGCTCACATCTGCCTGTATAAAACTAGCCAGCGTATTCCCTTGAATGCGTAAAAGGAATTTGTATCAAGGAAATATCACTAAACGACGGTCTGGGTCTCTGTGCCGAATCATCATTACAGCCGTCGTCTGGATAGTTGTGCAGTACCCTTTGTCAGGAGTCAGGTTCACTGCATGATCTGACAGGTTCGTTCGAGGAATACGAAGAGTTCCCCGTACAACTTCCCACTGCATTAAAAACGAATAGGTTTTACGCCAAAGTGGCGATATAACAACCTTTTACACTGAAGCAGTATGAACATACTGCATTACGTGAGTTATTCTGGAGCTATATTTTACGCTGTACTTAGCGATGAAGCTCTGCTGTACGCTGATGGCTCTGAAGTCATGTCTTACGGCACACAGCACTGAAAACTCTGCTTTACGCGGGTTTTATGCATACTGCGTATAACTCTACAGCATATTTTTCATGCTTCTACAAGACCCCCTTCAAAGTTCTCAAATTCCTCGTAATTTGAAACACTTTGAATGAAGCATGAAACGGCCAAGTCTGACTCGTTCCTCGAGACTGATTTCTTGGCGGATTTTTGGGAGTTTGTTGGGATTCGGTGTGTTCTCTTTTGCCTATATAAAGGCTGATGAGTTAACCTGTTCCTCCCACATTTCCTTTACCACACAGAGATGGTTGTCGAGGTTCGTCTTGCTGACTTGAGAAAGAAGAAGATCATGTTCTTCCAGCCTGTAAGGAGCCATAAAAGAAGGCATCTTCGAGCAAATATTTTCTGTAACGCTGGATCATGGAAGGATATCATAGCTTCCTTTGCTCGGGATGATCAGCAATTTTATATGGCGATTCTTCCAGGAGAAGAGGAAGGGTCTCATTTGACCACACAGCTTGCAAGCTGTATTTTTTCCCGTTACGATGGTGGATGAGGGCAGACAAACTGGCCCTGTCTTCCAGTATTGAGTTGGGTCTAAAACCTCAACTCAATCTGTCATGGCGTATGGAGGATGGGCTCTTGAATAATTTACACAGGCCCAGTTTTGTATCCTCCCGCCATTAATCATTTTCTTGTTCATCGACTGTGGAAGTCGATGAACTGCTGTAGAAGACGGAACAAGATCTCCCCCAATATGAGAACCTGGCAGAACAGATTCTCGGCATGATCTTGAAGAAGATGAGAAACCCTTTGTAGACTGGATTTCCATCATATGTAATCATGAGGATGAAAAATCCTTTGTAGACTGGATTTCTATCATATGTAATCATGATTAATAAGATTGTCTTCTTTTACGCATCTGATGATTTGCCATATTTGCTGTGAGGAAGTCTGAATATGTGCAGCTTCAGCACGTCTGAATAACTTTACGCCGACTCTGATAAAAGAGTATCTGATCTCGTGCCGTCTTTTACGCGCAAAAGTAGAAGACGCGTAAAAAGCTTCTTAGCATTAAGTCGTCTTTGAAAGATCTGAACTGTCATGCTATTTTGAACGAGGAGTCGCGTAGAAATTTTGAACTGTCCCTTCTGATACGAAGAATTTTCTGTTCAGATCATTGTCTTCAAGAGTGATTTTCCTGAAAATCCCTTGAAAAATAGGGCGAGAAATGGCCGTCAAACAGGCTATACTTGAACTTTTAAAAATAGTTCTGGTTGGACTTCGGATGAACTTCCAATTTACCCAAGAAGAAGAGTCATTTTCAATGTTGAACTCTGTATGTTTTGGGCACTTAGAATATTTTGTAGCCAAAGAAGGAGCATTTCTGCGTAGATCCTTATGATTGGCCATCTGTAGCTTTCGAGCGTGGGCTCGTAAATTTGTAATCTCTGAGCGTAAAGTCATAGGTTTGTAGCCTTTCGAGCGTAAAAGCTACCGAGCATAAAAGCATCTGGGCATAAAACCGTAGACTTATAGCCTCTGAGCGTAACAAGCTTCCGAGCATGAAATCATGGATTTGTAGCCTCTGAGCGTAACAAGCTTCCGAGCGTGAAATCATAGATTTGTAGCCTCTGAGCATGAAAGCTACCGAGCATGAAATCATAGATTTGTAGCCTCTGAGCGTGAAGTCGTAGGTTTGTAGCCTCTCGAGCGTAAAAGCTACCGAGCATAAAAGCATCCGGACGTAAAACCATAGACTTATAGCCTCTGAGCGTAAAATCGTAGACTTGTAGCTTCTAGAGCGTAAAAAGCTCCTTAGCGTAAAATCGTAGATCGCCTCTGCGTGTAAAACTTGGATTCACCGACTGTTCGCCTTCTCTGAATGATATGCTGACGTGGCCCCAAATCATAATCGAATATTAAATATCGGATTTGGTTAAGGATCCGAAGCGTTATCCGAACTCTATATATTGTCCAAAGGCTTGAGAGAGAAAACTTTTATCTGTCTTCTCAAAAACCCTTACTTTCCAAGAACCCTTCGTCTTCGTCTCCTTATTGAGAAATCAGGATCGCCATGGCTCCGAAACAATCTTCTGTTGCTAAGGGAAAGAAAGCTGTGGCTTTTTCTCGTTCCTCTGCTGCTCCTGCACGAGCGACACCCATTGGGCTGAACGAGCCCCCCTCTGGGCGCAGTGCTCCGCCGTCGAGCTGTGCACCGGGCGTCGTAGGTAAAGACCCTGAACGGAGAGAAACCCTTCGCACACGTTGCACGTGAATGCGCAAGGTCATCTTCTGTGCTAAGAGCATCTTTGAGGAAGATGATGCATGGAGATATTTTCTTATTACGCCCACATTCCTAATGTGTCAGCGTAATACTCCATCTTTTGCAGTCTGTCGTAAAACACAGACTGTCGAATTTTGGTGTATACGACAAAACCTCGAATTTTACGCACTGGATATAACTTCCCTCGTAAAGCTCAATTTTTAGTGGTCTGGCATAAAACTCAGACTTTTAGGTTTTTGGCGTAAAGACTGCCAATCCTGCGTTTTACGCGTTGGGAGTAGACTCCAGCATAAAACTCAAATTTTTGCAGTCTGGCGTAAAAGCACAGACTATAGATTTCTGCCACATATTGCAAGAATGCAAATGCCTCTCATAGAACTGACTTGCTTTCTTTTGCATTTTGTAGTGGACTTGCAAATTTCTCCATTAGTTGAGGTGATGGGCTCCTCTACGGGGATGCTGAACTCGAACTATTTGGAGGATTTATCGCATGTGACCTTCCCTGTTTCTGGGACTCAGTACCCTGAAGAGAGGGGAACTCTGATATCGTCTCAAGGGGAACGGATGTTGCTGAGTATGATTAGTGGGGAACCCCTGACGTATATTGATGGGCCCGAATTTAGGAAGCCAGCTTTTCGATTCGGAGATATGATTGATAAACAATCCCAGACGAAGCCCAAGAAGGAAAATTAGATATTTTTTGCTAATGGCATGGTCATGTACCTGCCGAGGATACCCAGGGACTATCCTATATCGGCGTTCTTCCATGCCACGCATCCCAGGAAGATGTCGTGGTGTCTGACTCCTGATCTTCATGGCAAGCCGGGGAAGATATTTTATCAGAAGGAGTCGGACCGAGGGTTATTTGTGAGCCGTCCTTCAGGCCCTGTCATGCCTTTCAGGGGATTATTACCGGGTAGCGTCCCTAGTGAAGACACTTCATTACTCCAACCATTCCAGATATCGACTTTCTGTAATGACTTCATGGGGCAGGGAGGAGTATATTCCAAGGTCAACCCTCGGACCAGTGGATGGCTTAGCCCGGGGAACCTTCGATGGGCCAGTTTAACTGCTTGGGCCCTAAAGGAATTTTAGGTGGAGCTGGAGCACATTGGTCTGTTCGCGGCTGTGAATGCCACCAGTGTTGGGCTGCCTTTTAATTCCAACCTGTTTTTGGCTTTGATGGAGCGGTATAATTCTTTCACGGGGACTTTTGTTACTCCGCTAGGGGAGTTGGGCCTGGCCCTTCACGAAATGGCAGAGATCTCAAGACTGCCGATGGGGGACACTCCTTATGAGGAGTATGTTCCCACGAACAGAGAGTTGAGGAATACAAACCCTCGGGTAGTGGCGGTGTACCAGGAGCTGATGAACCACTATTTTGCGTGTACCACCTTTTACAAGGAGCCCTCTGATTTGGCTCATATCAACAAATGGGTGTCCTACTTCTTCTTTTCTCAGGCCAGAAATGCTAAGCCTGATAAGGTTGTAGACGGTAGAGACAGGCCTTTAAGCTTTCTGAGTGTGCTTAGTGTCCAGACAGTCGATGACCTAATTGAAGACTCCGGTGCTTCGGACGAGATTCTTGAGGAAGAGACAGGGGGTCACCCTGCTGGCACTAAAGCCTACAGTTTTATGAGGCATTGTCGTAAGCCTTTGTCAAAGGAAGCTCAACTGGCGGGTTTCCTCTCTGTATGGTTACGCCGATGGGTAGTACCTGGCATCGCATCTGCGGACCGCATTTACCGCAACACCTTATGGCCCGCAGTGCGTTTGGTGTTTGGAGCAAGGCTGGGCTTGCTCCCTGCCATGGTGTGCCGGATCCAAGCTGGCCTGAGGGCCATTACCGATGGGCTGCTCGCAGATGATTCCCGGGGTGAAGGTTTTCCCAGAGATGAATTACCATTCCTGTATCTGATGGGATGGTTGATCCTTCACAACCCTCGGGTGATGTCTCCCAGCTCTACCAGTGGTTCGAAAAATAATTTCTTGTTAACTTACAAGAATTCCTTCTGGAATGTGAACACTGTCGTGGATTGCAGGCGAGCATTAAATTTTGCTCATAGCTGGAAGCTTTTCTGTGTCGTCCCCACTATACACATCAATTAACAGGGGATAAGACTCAAGGATGAAGGTCATGGGAGAACCATTCTTTCTCCTGAAGCCTTCTACTGGTTGGTCTGCATTAGGCCTTCTTATCTGATGTATAGGAGTGAGGACCACTGCTTCTTGGAACCGTATCTGCCTAGTCGGTTCGCCAGGCAATTTGGGTACGACCAATTACACGTGGGGAATGCTATCACCAGCTTCAGATCTAAAGGTGGCCTTATCGATGGATCTAGAGGATGGCGGTACTTCATAATGGGCTGTACTGGAGCAACCTTTACCGTACCCATGACTTCTCTCTCCATGGAGTTACGCATCCTCCATTCATACGCACAATTTTATGCGTCTATCAATACCGTTCATCGTGATTTCGATGTACGCGGAAGTTTTAGGGTGCCCTCCCATAAGTCCACCGGAAGAGAGGAGGTTCCAACTGTCTCCTCTGATGAAGGTGAAGACGCTACTGGCCCGGACGAGCTTCTGATGACAGTACCGAGAGGTGTAGTAGCTCCACCAGCAGAAATTTATTTGCTGTTAAATTTTGTCAAAAACTTGACTGTTTAAACCTAAATTTTCCCGAAATGGGATGCATCCTGCTAAACGATGCAGCTTCATCATGTGCAAATTGTACCAAAAGGTGCGTATCGTCAACATGAACGTGTAGGATTTTACGAAACTTAATTTGGATGTGTGTGCACGCCGGAATCAACGCATATCTGTCAAAAAATATTGTATCGGCATGTTCTGACACTCGTCATAATTTTGTGTGTGCTTGTCGTTTCACACAAAATTTATACTATCAGATTCACAGTGTTACGTTGGACCTGTGACTCAAGTTTGGTTCAATTCTGAGAACATGGACAAAATACCGTTTCGTGGGCCCCACGGTTCCATATGACGGTCGATTTCGTGACCGGCTCATCGAAATTCAGTTCTAGACATTCCGTTGGGTTCGTATTATCGTTCTGGACTCGTAGACACTAAGTTTGATAAAATTGAAGAACTTTATCTTTGGCATATTTTTTGGTGCGAAGTGGCCACATGTGGACCCCGCTTTGACCAGAAACTGTTAATATTGCTTCTGTGTCCAAATTGGACTTATGGGTAGTCAATCCTAGCTATTTCAAGTATTTTAAGAGCAGTGGTGATGTTTATTTCATCATCCGGAGACGTAACTGGAGATTCCACTGTTAAAGGAGCAACTAACGGAGTTTAGAGCCCAGGCAAGTGTAACTTGCCAACTTGCAGAGATCCTGATATATTATTTGCTTGTGTCCTTTCTATATATATGCTTCTGTGTTGTACTAGTTCAACCTAGGACCGTGAGACATTTTTTAGCGTTCGAACAAGATTTGGGTGTCGATGCCGTACGCGGAGTCGTGTAATGTCATTTAGAGAGTTGATCTTATGATCCTATTTTTGCGTGCTTGCTTGACCAAGTACGTCAGACCATAGGACACTTGACAATATTTATGTGACAAACTATTTCCTGAGTTATTCATGGTGATTCTGTATAGGCTTACAAGATTCGTGACATGAGACTTGCATATACATATATATCATTATGACTCGTTGTTCTAGCTAGAGGTCATGATCTTGCGTGTTATGCACATGAGATATTGTGTACATGAGATATGAGGTTACATTGGGTGGGGAGAGACACACAAGCTACAGGCTGATTATATATATATATATATATATATATATATATATATATATATACACTTTACTATTGGAGGTGGTTTAGTCTATGTATTAGAGCTTGGCCCATTACGTGATATTCTTGCTGCTACGGGCTCCCCGACACAGAGTTTGTAGTGGTCTCAGCCTGAGTACTAGTGATGCTCTCATTTTGTATTTTATATAGCTGGTTACATAGCTTGCCCTGAGGATCTATTTATATTTACTGTATTTTATTTGGTTTGAGTGTTTCTTGTACCTTGCTATGTCCCCGGAGGACTTGGATCTGGATTATGTCCCCAGGTACAACAAAGGAGGATTTCCCCTAGATATATGGGACAGGAGCTGACGTTGGAGCAGTACTGGCACCAGATGACGCGGTTGTGCCAGAGGATTTCTTCTGAGTACTCAGTACTTACTTAGTTATCTATGCTTATTGTTATTTCATATCTGGACTCATGGACATATGTATTGGTGATATTATCTTTTCTTATTTTATCAGGTTGTTCCCCGAGACACTACTGATTTGGACTTGTTGATGGACTATTTTTTTATCTATTATCTTGACTGGTCTATCATATTGAATTATGTTTACTTTCTATTAATGAGACTAGAATTATACTGAGATAGATGGTGTAGACTGCAATTATATTTATTACAGCTTAAGTGTACTCTACTGGGTCCATTAAATTGTGTTTGCCCATTGGAGTTGTGCTGCTGGCCATTGCCACGTGGCTAGTCCCTCGGTATTTTGGGACTGGGCGTGACATGGTTTTTGTGGTGGCCCATACAGGTCAACGACTATATTGCTTCAATTTTAACTAAGGAACTGAGCAAGCCTACAAATTAGGATAGAATAAATTATAGGATCTCATCCACATATTGATACGTTCTTAACCTTTATATCAGATTCGAATTAATTTTTTGACTTACATCATGCTTGATTCAACTGTTCGACCCTACACTGTTCCTGACAGAAGAAGAAAAGGCGAAGAAATTCTTTGACGGACTGAGCTTTGAGTTACAAAGATTGACTGCCGTAGTTGTACCTACTTCATTCACGGACGTCCTTGCTGCAGCCCGATGCATGGAGCGCGTCACCAAGAGAGAGTCCAGCCAGAAATGGCCATTCACATCAGCACCAGCCAGAGCACCACAGGGAGAAGCTGTAAAGAGACCTCACATGCACCAGCCACCCAGAGTAGCTCCGCAGGCACTACCTATATGTCAATACTGTGGCAAGATAGGCCATATTGAGAGAGAGTGCAGACTCAAGTTGGTACTATGCTTGATTTGCGGATCCGGCCAACATTCAGCCAGGGACTGCCCTGAGCGTCGAGATGGTGCACTGATGGTAAACCGACAAGCTTTACCAGCTCCAGGAGGGTATCAGCCGAGGCCACCTTTGGCACCACAGACAAAACTCTTTCAGCAGGCCCAGCAACAACAGAGAGCACCACCACAGGGACGTGGTGGACAGGCTTTTGCGATGACAGTGGATGAGACACAGACTCGAGGAGTAGCAAATATGAGTAAGATTTAGTTTTATCATAGCTAGCTACAGTAGCGAATATTCCTAGTAATACTTTAGCATGTGTCTGTTAGTTCCATTCCCTAGCTTATACCTAGTATTAAGTTATCATGAATTTGTTGGTCTAAAGTAGTAATATGTAAGTGATACCCAAGTTTTCAAAAGCTGTAGTTGATCCTCGCTCTAATTAGACTCCTTTACTCTTGAGTTACTTATCTCTCATTGCCTAGGAAAAAAAAAATTATTGCTTCCCTACGTGTTCTGCTTGAACAAAACCCTCACCCTTCCTCTCGATTTTTCCTTGTTCATGGTCCCTTATCCTTTGTGTCGTGCTTCAACAAACATCTCTTATAACCGTGTCCTCTCTTCAAGAGCAAACCTTTCCTGACCGGTTATGTTTTATTTTCTTAATTGCGAGAATATAATTCTTTTAAGTTGGGTAGATTATAAACCCCTTATTTTTTTTAGATTTTAGATTTTATTATTTAATTAGTGGTATTATGATTTACTAAGATTAAGGGAGATTTTTACAATAATTTTAGCTAATTATAATAAATATTTATTCATGGATTAATAATGATGTATATTTAATTAATTTTAAATATTGCACAGAAAATGTTTTTTTGGTGTACAATAATTATTAGAGTATTGTAGAATTTTTTAAAATTTATTGAGGTCCAAAACTATTTTTAGATGGCCATATATATATATATATATATATATATATATATATATATATATATATATATATATATATGGTTAATTATTAAACCAACCCGAACCAAACCAACCCATACCCTGAACCCGGATCCTAAACCCTATACCCGAACCTACCCAAAACCCACAGACCCACACCCCTCAGCTACCCGCACCCGAAACCCATAATCTTCCAAGCCACTGTAACTCCCCGCACCCCCTCCAATTTCCCTCCTTGTAACCATCGAACCCCCTCCTTTCCTCTCCCTGTAACTCTCCCCCTTCACCCTATATATAGACTAGAGGAGACCATCACCACCAGCATCTCCCCACCAGTCCAGTCGACCATCGTCGACCTCTGTCGACTGCCGGACCATCGTACGCCGTCACTACGAATAGTCGTTCCGTCATCCCCGATCAGTAGCAACAGATCAAGGTACCCTTCTTCTCCCCCTGTATCTTCCTGTACAGTAATCCAAATAGCGACCCGTTGAGTCCTATGTGAAGACCACATGACCCCTTGAACCCTGTGTAATTAGTTTAGTGTATCGTGTCCTATGTCGATCACAAATTTTGACACAAAATAAGAAAAAATAACCAATTTGTGAGAACAAAAATTGTCCCTGGTGCACGTGTTTGAGTCCCATTATCTCCATAATAGTACACGATACTAAAATTCTACTTGAAAGGTAAATTAGACAACATAATCGAGTTTTAATCTCTTCAATTAGTTTATTTTAATTCGTTGTATGCTGTATTTTATTTACTGTTAAATTTCGTTAAAAACTTGATTTCTTAAACCCAAATTTTCTCAAAACTGGGTGCGTCCCTCTAAACGAGGCAACTTCGTCGTGTGCAAATTATACCAAAAGGCGATACATACCAAAAGGCATGTATCACCAACGTGGATGTGTTGGATTTTGCGAAAACTTGATTTGGATGTGCGTGCACACCGGAATCAACGCGTATCCGTCAAAAAATACCGTATCGACTTGTTCCGACACTTGTCATAATTTTGTGTGTGCTTATAATTTCGTAAAAAAAATGCCCCATCGGATTCACAGTGTTACGCTGGTCCTATGACCCAAGTTTGGTTTGATTCTGAGAACGTGGACGAAACACCGTTTCGTGGGCCTCACGGTTCCACATGACGGACAATTTCGTGACTGGCTCATCGGAATCTAGTTCTGGACATTCCGTTGAGTTTGTATCATCGTTCTGGATCCGTAGACACTAAGTTTGAAAAAATTGTAGAACTTTATCTTTGGCACATTTTTTGGTGCAAAGTGGACCACATGTGGACCCCGCTTTGACCAGAAACTATGAATTTTGCCCCTGTATTTAAATTGGACTTATGGGTAGTCAATCCTAGCAATTTTAAGTATTCTGAGAGCACTGGTGATGTTTGTTTCAGCATCCGGAGGTGTACCTAGAGATTTTACTGTTACAGGAGCAACTGACGGAGTTCAGAGCCCAGGCAAGTGTACCTTGCCAACTTGTAGAGATCCTGATATATTATTTGTTTGTTTTCTTTCTATATATATATACTTCTGTTTTGTACCTGTTCAACCTAGGACCGTGAGACGTTGGTTAGCATCCGAACAAGATTTGGGTGTCGACACCGTACGCGGTGTCGTGTAACGTCATTTAGAGATTTGATTCCACGATCCTATTTTTGCGTGCTTGCTTTACCAAGTACTTTAAACCATAGGATACTTGACACTATTCATGTGACAAAAATTTTCTTGAGTTATTCATGGTGATTCTGTATAGGCTTACAGGATTCATGACATGAGACTTGCATATACATAGATATCATTATGACTCATTGTACTAGCTAGAGGTCATGATCTTGCATGTTATGGATATGAGATGTTGTATACATGAGACATGAGGTTACATTGGATGGGGAGAGACACACAGGCTACCGGCTGATTATATATATATATATATATATATATATATATATATATATATATATATATATACAAACACACACACACACACACACACACACACACATACTTTACTATTGGAGGTGCTTTAGTCTCTATATCAAAGCTTGGCCCATTACGTGATATTCTTACTGCTACGGGCTCTCCGACACAGATCTTGTAGTGGTCTCAGCCTGAGTACTAGTGATGCTCTCATTTTGTATTTCACATAGCTGGTACATAGCTTGCCCTGGGGATCTATTTTTATTTACTGTATTTTATTTGGCTTGAGTGTTTCTTGTACCTTGTTATGTCCCCTGAGGACCTGAATCCGGATTATGTCCCCGGGTACAGCAGAGGAGGATTACTTCGAGATATACGGGACATGAGCTGACGCTAGAGCAGTACTGACACCAGAGGATGAGGTTGTGCCAGAAGATTTCTCCTGAGTACTGAGTACTTACTCAGTTATCTATGCTTATTGTTATTTCATATCTAGACTCATGGACATATGTATTAGTGATATTCTCTTTTCTTATTTTTTCGGGTTGTTCCCCGAGACATTATTGATTTGGACTTGTTGATGGACTATTTTCTTTATCTATTATCTTGACTGGTTTATCATATTGAATTGTGTTTACTTTCTGTGGATGAGACTAGAATTATATTGAGATAAATGGTGTAGACTGTAATTATATTAATTATACTGGGGTATTCTCCATATAGGTTGGGAACCCCACCCACTCCAATAAATCTCTCCATTCACAACTATGTGGAGGGGGTTGTCATCCCGACGATCTGCCTGCAGTACTCAAACTTTTTCCTTGAAAGAATCTTTGTGAACTTTTCTACTCTGTAGTCATCTGTATGAACCTTCTCAAGCGCCGCTTCCTTCTTTTCCACAATATCCCGTATCCAATGATACCGGGTCTCAATGTGCTTGGACCGACTATGAAATATCTGGTTCTTCATAAGGTGAATAGCACTCTGACTATCGCAAAGCAAATTATATTGCTCTTGCTTTAGCCAAATTTCCTGCAACAGCTTCTTCATCCACAGTAACTCCTTGCAAGCCTCCTCCGCCGTAATGTACTCTGTCTCTGTCGTCGACAAGGCAACACACTTCTGCAACCGTGACTGCCACAATACGGCTCCACCAGCAAACATCATCACATAGCTCAAAGTTGATCACCTCGTGTCTACATCTCTAACTATATCAGCGTCGGTATACTGAACCAGCTTCGGCTCGTCACCACAAAAAAAGTCTCCAATCGGCAGTGCCCTGAAGAAATAATAGAATCTACTTGACTCCACTCCAATGTACCCTTCCAGGATTAGAAGTATACCTGCTAACTGTGCCAACTGCATGAGCGATGTCTGGACTCGTACACACCATAGCATACATAAGAATCCCCACAACTAAGACATATGGAACCCGCTCCATATTTTCCTTTTTGTCCTCGGTAGATGGATACTGCTCCTTAGTGAACTTAAAGTGAGCCGCAAAGGGGTTACTCACTTTCTTCGACCCGTCCATCCCGAAACGCTGAAGTACCCGGTAAATATACTTATTTTAGGACAAGTGTAGCAGCTTGGACTCTCTCTCTCTCTCCCTCTCTCGGTTGATCTCCATCCTAAGAATAGTCTTCGTTGTGCCCAAATCCTTCATAGAGAAGGTCATGCCCAGTTGGCACTTCAACTCCGCTATCCTAGTGGCATTCCGACCTACCAGTAGCATATCATCAACATAGTGTAGTAAAATAATAAAATTATCCTCGGCAAAGTATCTCACAAATACACAGTAGTCCGACGTCATCCGTGCGTAACCATGCTCCCCCATAAATGACTCAAACTTTTTGTACCACTGCCTCAGAGCCTGCTTCAGACCATATAATCTCTTCCTCAACTGGCAGACCAAGTGTGACTTTCCCTTCTCACGCAATCCCTCTGGCTTCTCCATGTACAACTCCTTCTCAAGATCACCATGGAGGAATGTCGTCTTCATGTCCATTTGTTCAACCTCCAAGTTAAAACTGGTTGCCAATTCTAGCACCACCCGAATAGACGACTGCTTAACGACTGGAGAAAAGATCTTATCATAATCTATGCCTTTTTGCTGACCGTAGCCTTTAACTACCAGCCTCTCTTTGTATCAAGGGCAAGTAGCATCATCTGTCTGCTTTACTCTGAACACCCATCGATTCTTTAAAGCCTTCTTGCCCTTTAGAAACCGCACCAGATCATAAGTAGGGCTGGCCTCCAAGGAACTTATCTCCTCCTGCATTACCTCCATCCAATCATGCATGTGTTCGTCTTCCATAGCCTCTGCAAAAATTTTGGGTTCTTCCCTGTCAGTCAGTCGCACATACTCACTTGGTGAGTATCTTGTAGATGGTCGACGCTCTCTATCGCTCCTCCTTAATGGAACCACTGGTGCTGGCTGTATACCAATAGCCTCCTCACCTTCAGGAACTACCTTCTCGGCATGCTCATCCTCCTAAGGGTCACCCTAACCACCATCAACAAGCTGATGATCAAGGTTGGGAGCAACTTCATGTACTGGATCCCCTATAACTGGATTCTCTGCGATAACCTCTGGAAACTGCTCGAAGCAAAATAACTCTAACTCAGGCAATTTCTCAGCCTCAAAAGGCATCTCAGAATCCCGAGTGTTGGTCATGGTCCGATCCTCGACGAATACCACATCCCTGCTTCTGTAGAGCTTTATTTCCATCGGGTCATAGAGTCGATAGCCAAACTCATCCCGACCGTAACTGACAAAGATGCACCGCCTCATCTTCGGCTCAAGTTTGGATCTCTCGTCCTTCGGTACATGCACGAAGGCCTTAAAACCAAACACACACAGGTGATTGTATGATGGCTCTTTACCGTACCATACTTTGTCACACATATCACCCTACAAAGGTGCACTAGGAGAGAAATTAATAATATAAGCAGTTGTGTAAAGAGCCTTACCCCAATAGCTGTCCGACAAGTTTGCTTCTGACAGCAAATACCGTACCCTCTCCATCAGCGTTATGTTTATCCGCTCTCTTATACCATTGAGCTGAGGTATCTTTGACGGAGTCTTCTGGTGTCGTGTTCCTTACTCTCTGCAGTATGCATCAAAGGGACCAATATATTTGCCGCCATTGTCCGACCGAACACATAACAGCTTCTTGCCCGTTTCCCTTTTAATGGAGACTGAAATTCCTTGAAAGTGGGCAGCACCTGATCCTTGGTCTTTAAGGTATAGACCCAAACTTTCCTGGAACACTCATCAATAAAAGTTACAAAGTAAGAAGCACCACCAATAGATTTTACCTTCATAGGACCGCAGACATCCGAGTGAATCAACTCGAGCAACGCCGGCTTCCTTGAACTTGGATGACTTTGGAAAGATATCATATTTTGCTTATCCACCAAATAGTGCATGCGCCTCTCCAGTTTTATAGACTTGATTCCTGGAATCACCTTCATGTTCACCAAGTAGCTCATCCCCTTCTCGCTGATGTGGCTGAACCGCCTATGCCACAACTCGGTAGACGCATCAGTAGCTGCGTTCACCTCATGTGCCCCATGTGCGCTCCCTTCCATATAGTATAGTCCGGACCTCTTTCTTCCTCTAGCAATCACCATCGAACCTCTGGAAAGCTTCCACTGGCTGTTCCCTGAAGAGATTGAAGAAACCCTCGTCATCCAACCTTCCAACCGATACCAGGTTGAAACGGATATCAGGAACATGATGAACATCTTTCAGAACAAAAATTGCACCTGTCTTTGTCCTCAAATGCACATCTCCAATGGAAACTACCTTCGACACATCTCCATTTCCCATATTCAATACTCCACAATCACCTGTTGTGTAAGTAGAAAATAGTACCATGTTGTGAGATTCGTGCACTGAAGCACCTGAGTCCACCAGCCAAGAGTTGTCATCGCAAGCGAGATTCATAACTACTGTATCACCTACAATGATCAGATTGCCTCCATGTGCTGAGGCCGTCGCTGTAGTATTCTCGTCCTGCTTCCCTTTGTCGCCCTTCTTTTCTCTCTTTCAAGTAAACCGTTTCGCTTGATGTGGCCCTTTTTGCCAGAATGGTAACACTCCGAGTCCTTGTACCGACCCTTGGACCTTCCCCTGCTTTTGTCTCTGCCACCGCCTGGACCCCTTCTTTTATCCCTTCTGTGGATCTCTGAAACAAGCACCTCTGAGTGGGATATGGATGAAGTAGCCTGAGAACGTCTCTGCATCTATTCATTCAGTACCCCGCTATTGGCAAACTCCAAACTGACCACGTCTTCCGGAGCAGAAGCGAGCATAGACACGCGTACGGTCTCCCATGAGTTTGGCAATGTACACAGCAGCCATAGTCCCTGAACCTCATCGTCGAACTTGACTTCCATCGAGGATAGTTGTTCAACCAAGCCCTAGAACTCACTCAAATAATCCGTAATGGACGCTCCATCTTTCTACCGCAGACCCATCATCATCCGGATCAGGAATAATTTATTTATCCGGTCTTTTTTCCATACAAAGATTCTAGCTTATCCTACAATATCTTTGCGTGCTCAATACTGGCAACATGGTTTTACACATTCTCGTCAAAGAACTTTCTGATGTACCCACACACCTGTATATGTCACGCCCCGATCCCACAGGGGGGGCGTTCGTCCTCGCTTGGGTCCTTGCGGGAGCGATCGTCCTCGCCTGGGGCATGATTCTGTGCAAGCCTAAGCTGCGCTTGCATAAGGCCAAAGCTTGAATAAGGGCAAATAATTTGCTCAAGACGGGAGCAGCGGCACAATATTTTAGAAAAGTTAAGAACACAATGGCATAAGAAAATAATCTCTTTATTGATAATCAAGATGTTTTACAAGCGACGCTTGGCCGAGATTTTAATTCGCTCAAGCTCTCTTTCTCTCAATTACAATGACATTGTTCCATACATTACATCCCTTTATACAAAAGCGGATCAAAGCAATCTCGATACGGCCCAAGGCATCGACTCTAGAATTTTGGGTCCTGGGCATGAGGCTCGGCTATTGCTTCCTCGGACGATCCAACACCTGTGAACAAACAAAAGTACTTTGGAGAAAGTTCTGGTGAGTATAAAATCAACGAACAAAAGCAACACTCCCTGAAACCAACACTAAGTAAGCATGTGGCAAAATATTACATTACTAGTGATCTTTCTAGTTTTACCTAGGTTCGTTTCATGCAGTACAGGAACGGAGTCATATTACTTATTTTGGTAATATCTTTGAAATTATAGTTCATGTTCGATATACAAGCAGGCAGGCAAGGAAAGCAGTTCATGTACGATAAGTAGATTCATTTACTATCTCGGGTGCGTAGCGTATCTCGTGAGTCATATTTATTTCTGTAAAGACTCTAGCATGCATCTAGTGGACTATCTTCTTAACATCTCTCTCTTCTCTATTCAGCAATTTTTATCTTATCGTGTGAACGAGATAGAAGCATATACGAAAACAAGATTTCTCTATAAAAGTATTTAATATAAGAGAGCATGTTCGATAGCATAAATATTACTTATTCAGTGATTCTTACCCTTTCATCGAACGGTTATTCCTGCAGCAGACATATAAGTTAGCAAAAATATACATAAGCACATATGTTCTATTTTATGTCTGTCTCTGCATCAAACAGTTAGGTATGCAAGAAGGCTAACCTAGCATACGACCTAACTACATGATGGTCCATGAAAAACCCATGCTCTATAGACATAAACACCCCCCTGATCGCGAGGACTTCATTACCTCAGGGTGTTCCTCTGATCCCCCTAGGGAAAATGATCAACAGTGCCCCGAAAATTGTTCGTGGGATTACCCTTGTGCACAAGTTGTCTAAAGACCGATGCATGGAATGCAGCTATATCATATAAACTCTTACTATGCAGCAGTTCAATAAACAAGCATATATTCATTCCTTTCTCTCTTCTGTCTCTGTGCGGACAGACTGCCATCCCTATCTCTATGCAGACTAGTCGTCATCTCTCTGATACCGTTCGAGTATTTCAAACCGTTCTATGAAAATATGTAACAGTCTCTATTTAAGCAAGCAAGCATGAAAGCGGTTCTCTCTCCCTTTTAATTTAGCATGCAGTTCTACTCTTTCTTTTAGCATATGATGGAAATATATTAATATTCTTTTACTCTTGTTTATTAACATGGCAACGGTTCGCTCGATAGCGGTGTCCATGTAACTAGGCATGCAATATTCTATTCTTTCACTTAGTATGGCAATGGTTCTATCTCTTTTAGACAAACATGTAGTTCTACTCTAGTTTAGCATGCGATACAAGGACAAGTTCAAGCAATATTTTTTTCTTATTAGCATAGCAATGGTTCATTCGATAGTGGTGCCCGTGTAAATTAGCATGCAATATTTCTATCTTTCTTAGCATGGCAAGGGTTCGATTCAATAACAAGCAATACGAGTTCTCTTATTAAGCATGCAGGGTCAGGTTCTAACATTCTTTTTATGAAACTATCTTCTTAGAACAAGCAGTAGAAAACTCAGATTCATTATTAAGGTGTGGAAGAATCAGAGAATAAAGTTTTTCCCACTCACTTAGATCAATTGTTTTGTATTTCGATCGGGAACTCTTCGAGAAGACTTCCACTCGAGTCAGCAAATCGATATCTCTTGTACATAGTGCCAATGCGGAGCCGGACACTACAGTATATGCTCAAACTTTTAGTCCTCTTCGAATTTGTCACTGGGCCTCTCTGAAGAAAATACCGGTAGATGCAGCTTCTTGACAAATAGCAGATCCTTCATCTTGCTCCTCCAGTAGTGATAGTTGGTACTGTTCAGGTTTACCATGCGCACCGGCTTCATGTCCATCTCTCCTCCCTGGTTTGCCTGTCAACTCCTGACACAACCTGCCTCTGATACGACACTATTAAAAACGAAATACAGAATCCGTTCCCCAAACCAGAGAGTACCTACGAGAGAACCGAGCCAAATGCAAAAACCAAAAAAATACCAAACATAAATCGCAGACACAGAGTTTTTACGTGAAAAATTCAGATGAAAAAAACCACGGGACGATCGGAGTCCAATCCTGAAGAACCTCCACTAATGGAATAAAGAGATTACACCATCTACAAGCTCATCACCGATCCAACATGGATCACCGCAACACTTTGGAACAGAAAATATATTACAACCACGAAGAAAAAAGACAATAAAAAATACACAAATTGATCTCCTTCTCCGAAACGGCCTTCAATCCTTTTTTCTCCTCTCCAAAGTTGCAATGGCACTCTTGCCACTTTTTTTATTTTTATTTTTTTCTCATGTTGTTGTATATTGCATGAGCCTTTTTATAAACTCTTGCATGAATTAGGGTTTCCATATGGAAATCTATATATGGAAGCCAAAAATATTAATGGAAATCTAATTTCATTCAATCATATATTTAATAGAAATCAAATCATAAATTAGTTTACCATAAATTGAAAATCTAATTATATGGAAAGTTAATATATGAAAGATCCAATCATAAATATATAATTAAAGTCAAATATGGAAATCCAACATAATATTACCATAAATTTTCTAATATATGGCACTCGATGCACTTTTCGAGCTTTTCCGACACACGGATGGGGTTCGTCGCACTCCCGGATATTCTCCTCATAGGTTGGGAACCCCACCCACTCCAACAACATGGGTTAGATTTGGATTTGTTCGTTGAGATTAAAAGATGTAGACCCACCACATTTTAATCTTATCCATTCAATCTCATATATATATATATATATATATATATATATATATATATATATATATATATAGTGGTAGTGCTAATCTTCAAAATTAGATAGGACTGAACTTTAAGTATTGTTTGAACGACACAAAGCAAATTAACACACCGCTTAAAGTATCAAATTTTTAAAACTCAATTATCATTTAATTGTTGCATACTTCAAATTAAGAAAAGAAAAAAAAAAACTAAGGAAACATTTAAAAAAAAAACTCAAAAACTTTTTTCCCAAAAACTGGGGCGCGGCCAGGGATATATCTGCTATATTTGACGTTTTTTTTTTCCAGTTCATATCTAGTCTATTCTAGTCCACTCTAGCCTACCCAAATTCGAATATATGTATCTTCTGTTTGTGCCGTGGAAGGGATTCATGCTCCACAGAAATAAGTCTTCTATATCTACCCTCTTATCATTTTAGGTGTTCCTAGATCCTATAAACTTGTTGTTTGTTACATATAAGGAGGACTTTTATTACTATCAATTTTATGTTTTTTTGTTTTCTTCTAAAAGCATATGCTTAATTTATAGTAGGAACGAGTATCAACTATCCACAGTATCCAGCTAGCAAGTTCTAATTGGTTGATACTTAAACTAGGTTAACTTCTTCTAATTTGAGACGAGTGAAATGCACATTCAATTCTGCACTGCATAAAATGTAGGGATGTATGTACTGTCTTTATCTCGCACTCTTTGGCGGATCCAACAATGTGCACATCACTGATTTACTTGTCAAAATAATATATATGAATGTATCTATGGGATCTCAACTATAAATTACTTAAATTTTAATCCCATTTGTTTTGTAGACTAAAATTTGGAGTTTCATAATCTCCCAGTCAGTCTGTACCTGTACAAATGGCGTAGGCTCAGCCTATGAAGTCCACCAGGATGCATTTCCACTTGCCAAAAAATTTAACCCATTTTTATAAATACCAGTTTGACCCATTTTATTACTACTCACCTCATTTCTCAAAAGTTAGGATATATTTAATAGAAGAAAAAAATGAGAGGAAGAAAAACGAAAGAGAAAAAAGTGGGAGGAAGAATTCATTTTCTCTTGTTTAGTATTGAAGGAAAAGTGATGGAAAGAAAAGTGAAAGAATTAGTTTTTTGTCATAATCCAAGAAAATCAATTCTTCCAAAAGTAAGAAAAAAAAAGTGGAAAAAAAAGTTGATGCTAATCTTAATTTACAATTATACCCTATAGGTTATATTATTTTAAAGTAGTTCAATAAAGTCAGATGGTAAATAAATATTGTTAGTTGAGAATATAATTGGTAAAGTCCATATTTCTATTTTCCTTCACTTCATCTTTTTTTCCATACCAAACAAAGGAAAGTATACCACTTTCGTTTTCCTTCTATCCTACCAAATACAAGGAAATAAATAGTTTTTCTTTTCCATATGGATGGAAATATATTTCTTTACTTTTTTCTTCCTTTCACTTTTCAATCATTTCTACCAAACTGAGCATTTATGTTTATTAATGAGATAAATATAAATAACACTTTAGAAAGAAGTAGTAATAATTAAATTGAAAAAAAATAGAATTAGAAATTAGTAATAGGGTAAATACAAATAACTCTAATTGAAATATGTGATTTCTGTAGGATCATCTCCATGGCATCTCCATGATTTGCAGTCATCCATGTGATGCTAAAATGTGCTTTGGCTAGAAGCATACAAATCTGCGATATGATCACCATTTTATCTATTGATAATAAGACAACATGTTCAATGCAGCAAGAGGAGCAGAAAGCGATGATCAGCGAGATGAAATGGTCGTGCGGGAAGGGAAGGAAAGGAAAGGAAAGAAAAGAAAAGGAAAGGAAAGGAAAGGAAAGCAGCTGAAGGAAAGGAAAAGGACTCAAAGGAAAGGAGCTTACCAAAATCTTCTCTCCTGTTGGAGAGCAATAACCCAATGTGCTGATGTCCTTCTTAGCTTACCAAAATGTCCAATGTAAACCAGCTTATAGATGCAAAGATAATGGAAGTGTTTTCTATTGGAAGGGCTATTTTAACATTTAGTTTTCTCTTAGATTGGAACCGGTGTAACAAATGCGTTGATTAAAACGAGAAAGGTGGTGGACAAGAATTCTGCTAGCGAAACTGAGGAGGTCCCAATACTAATCAAACTAGCGTTGCTTATGGTGTAGACATGGCAGTCTCAAGTAACCTAAGGTACAATGCTTCTTTTGGTATTCGTTTTTGAGCTTTTATCATGAATTCTTATTTGATACGGTAGTATTTCCTGTTTACATCAGTTCAACTTCTTTTAAATTATTATAATGAGTATACATATTCTTAACTTAGATTTCATATTATAAATTGTTGACCGACCAATTCTGAAAGCATCTTTGGTTTCCTTGTCATCAGAAAGCTAATTTGTTTTTTTGGATGTTTTTTCATGCAAAATTATCTTTCATTTAATAGACACTATAAGGGTTTTATCATTTGAATCCTTTCGCGGTTTGTTCACAAAGGCATACCTGCTCTGTGGATTTTGTCATTTTTCTAGAGATCATGACAAGTAGCAATAACACTTTCTCCTTCTTCTTTTTCTAACTTCAAATCAATTACCTTGTCATGAGTTCAGCTATGAATTATCTGAAATACACCTTGGTGAATCATTTTTTGACCTGAAGATATGTCTAATAATACATTTCTGATCTTTGGAAGTGGTTTCATCAAAAATTATTATCAATAGATATAACTAGATTGTTCTGCATCTTAAGGTCTAGAATATTTTTGCTCATCTCTAGCCTAAAGATTTATAGTGTTCCGATCATTATGGTAAATTTTGGTAGAGACGTCTGAAATTAGAAAAGATGTCCTCACGATGTATAGGTAAGTGAAGTTGAAAATAAGCAAATATCATAAGTAATGAAAAAAAGAAAGAGAATATACATGTATGTTAGGTAATACAACAGCATGATTTTTAAAAATAAATTGTATAAATTATGTTTAACTCTACTTGGATCTTTTGATTATTGCGTTAGAGAGATGGATATGATTGCCCATAACAAATCTTATACTCTTGCACCTTCATAAGACTCTTTCATACTCTAGCTAACTTGGAGGGTTGCTATTTGGCTTAATGTTTTAAATTGTAATATTGCATAAGTTGAACTATATTGCATGTGTGAATTTCCTAGTAGGTGATTGCTTGGGCACTTTGATCAAAATCTTCAAGGCATCTTTCTTACCATTTTTCGATGAGCTCTCTATGTATATAACACCTATGTGGGTAAGTTTTTATCTTTAATATTTGCTTTTATATATTTCAAAAATTGTTTGACATAACTGGGACCTATTAGTTTTAAATGACTTGATCTTGTGTAGCCTTTAGTCGTTGTGCAGCTGGTGTAGCCTTTAGTATATGTCCGCTGGTTGAAAGACTTTTACATTTTAGTAGCCATAAGCTTGATCATCTAGTCTCTTTCCTTTATGAGGATGATTATCTTCTTGCTTTTATGAATTTTGAGCCTTTACGAGTCATTTTAATGATGGAGACAACATGTTATCAGGCCTAAACTTTGAAATGGACAAAGGACAACTAAAATTAGTTCCGTCTAGGGTAACCCAACTGTCACAACCCGTACCAGGTAAAGGGGCACGAGTATGTGGGTAAGTCCAGCCTATACCGCAGCATCGACGGTAGAACGCTATCTAGGTTAACTAACTATCAATCTCACACAATATATGTAAAACCTGTCAATGATATCTCAACTCCAAAATGGAGGACAATATAATTAAGGCAACATAATACTCAATCACATATCTAAATCACGATAAGATATCAAAAAAGTCTAACATAACTACAAAGTCTAACATCAACAACATCCAATAAAAATATCAATCAATATTCAAGTCTCAAAATATAAGCCGAAAATAAATCCAGTACCAGAATGCTAATAAAAACTAACTAGAATAACTAGTGATTTTGGCTAGGCTTCACGGCAATCACTCCTGAGCTACTGGGTCCAAGTTTGCACCATCTATCTCCTGTGGTCCGTAATATGTGGGACACAAGTCCTCTAAAAATCATTTGAAAAATATTATCCAGTCAGGATTGGAGCAAAGTACAACCCAATAGCAGTTCCAATTAATTGATAAAGACTATAAAACAGTTATAGTAAGTAATACATGATGAGCAAGGAAAAGAAATGAATCAGAGAATAAAATACAGTCACAGTTAATTTAAGAAGTAAGAAAGATAAGCACGGTGAATCAAGAAAGTATGTTAAATAAAGACTGTAAATAAATGAGAACTAATCTGAGATAGATATGTTGTGTGCCCAGCAAGTATCATGTGAAGCTAGCAAGAAAGCACTAGACTAGTGTATTTTGAAATACCGCTTTCGACATGTAAACTGCTGGGGGTAATACGGCTCATCGCACACTTGGTGTAGACTGCTATCATTCCTGATTAGACCAGAAGGGGTGGTTCCAGATTTTGGTAAAGTTTATATGTCTACTCGAGTATTTTCTCGTCCCGACTAGTATAATTAAATTCAAGTCCCGACATGCAAATCAAGTACGAGACCAACCAGATAAAAGTAAGTGATGCCAGTAAGTGAGTCCTAATGTGATGCCAGTAAAAGAGTCCTGAAGTAGAGGCCAGGCAAGTATGATGCACGTGCTCCAAGGGAGTGAATCCATATAATACTAATCTGGGTATCCATAGTGTCGAGGAATCAGGTAAAATAATACTATAGACCAGAATTATAGTATATATCAATAATGGAAACTATCAGAAAAGGTACTCACATGAGGTCCTAAGCTGACAATACCAATCTGTGTCTGGACTGGAGTCAAAGTAACCTAATATGAAATATCAATGTCATTTGGCGTATTGGAATGTAAATATGCTTGAACAAATTAAAATATGATTTCTAGGTCCAATCTAGGTCATACCAGTCAAAATAGGTCAACTTTAGGTGTTTACCTTGGTTTTAGGTCCATACCTAGCTTCTAGGTTGATTACAAGGCTATACTAATTGATATTAGGCTATGGTTGGGTTTCTAGGTCAATACCTTGAAGGTACTAGCTAAACTAGCTAATATTACTAAGTGGTTATTTATATAACTTATAATACACTAGTACTATCTAGTATTATCTTAGTATAACTCTAATACCTTAGTGTCTTAGTGGTGGAATACCTTGATAATAGGTACCACTAACCCTCAATATACCGCTTATCCTCATACACATAACTATCTATACACGCTCTCACTTAATCTATGATACACACCTGGACACATCCTCAACTTGGACTGATACTCCTCATTACTAACATACACAACTGTATGTCCAAACACCAACACTTCACTGATACCTTGACACTCTCCCAACACACATATACTGAGACTCTAGTACACCCTGACTACCTGACAATTAGATACACCCTTGATCACTGATACCAACACCCATAACACTAATTCTATGGATATTCACTTGCATCCATCCTCAGACACTTACCTATTCTCTTGCAATACACATGATCACACTCAACACTCACTCCATACAACACTTGCACTAACATCTCTTGACCAACACCTTTTTCACACATACACACATATATCACTAATGCTCTCACTGTGCACCTAGCTGCTAAATTAGCTTGCAGTATATTGCCTCACCCATTATTGTAAAACCACCCCTACACATGAACATTCACTGCATAGACAAATACCTCACTCCCACACCTGACATCCCTCACATCTATAACTGCTAAATACCCCTGCAACCCACCCTACTACTGCATAACCCAACTGCACTTCTCCCTCTCACTTGATACATACACACAAAGAACACTTACACACCTGTGCACAAAATACACAGATGACTCTCACAACTATCACAGTATACATACTAAAACACACCACCTTGTTGTGCACACACATTCAGTCCCCCTCCTTCCTGCCAATACCATTTCCACCATCACAACACTATACACCCACATTCAAACATAGTGAGGAATATACTGAACACAACTCCTCACAAACACTCAAGCCAATAAGTCACAGGAACACTTAACACTGTACTCGATTTCCATCTGGACAACACAAGAGTGCCCCCAGTTGCTGTGCATATCTGTCAGTCCCTCAAAACACTCTCTCCCTTACTTCACTGTTGTTTGTGGTAGAAAACGAAAGAATGAAATGTATTCAAGACGGGGTTTATACGAAACCTGTGTTCTTTTGTTTATAAACAAACTTGTACAATTTAATCCTATACGAGGATGTGGGAGTACAATTTATTTAATCTGGGTAAATATTGCTATAGGTGTCTGATCTGCAGTCGATCACTTTAGCCCTTGGACCACACGATAATGAAGAAGTGCCGTAGAAGACAGGAAGCAGCTTCGAAGATTGCAAAAGAGGGTGGATGCATGATGCCAAAGTCGTCGATCCCTGCTCCTTGCCTGAGCTCCGGTTTCTTCTTTCTCTCTCTCCCTCTTGACCTCTGGTTCGATCTTTCTTGGAAGTTTGACCTTGGATCTATATCTCTCTCTCTTTTAATTTTGTCCACCTTTTCCTCTGTTGATAGAGGTCTCTATTTATAGAGTTTTAGTGACAGTGACCACTCCGTCGGTGTAGAAACCGAGGAGTGGACAGTATAGCACCCTTTTACACAACGGTTAAAATAATTAATGCCTGCGTATAGATGATCTTTTCACTGAGCGTGTGACGCGGGTCCAACTAAGGGACAAAATGCGTATAATCGCTACGAAGATCACGGCGTAGAAGCCATGTAGGTAGGTATCCCTCGTGTAGAAGAGGTGGGCGTAGAAGCCAATATCTGTCACCGTGGCATAGAAGCCAAGTAGGCATAGAAGCCAGGTAGACGTAGAAGCCTGATGGCATAGAAGCCGAATGAGCATAGAAGCTGAGGAGGCGTAGAAGCCGAGAGAGCATAGAAGCTGAGGAGGCGTAGAAGCCGGATGGGCATTGGAGCCGAATGGGCGTAGAAGCCGCTGCGTAATGTGCTGAGCGCTGACGTGGATGTCTTTAGCCGGAATTATGGCTTTTGAAGATATAATCAAATCTCTCGTATCAAATACAGAGATCCGCCATCATCCTGCGCATTAAATGCAGAGACGTATTTTGAAGGTCTACAGCCCTTCTGTGCATCAGTCGCAGAGACGTGCCTCGAGAAACTGTCACCGCTCTGTGCCGAGACGTGCCTCGAGAAACTGTCACCACTCTGCACAGAGACGTGTCTCGAGAAACTGTCACCCCTCTGTGCAGAGACGTGTCTCAAGAAACTGTCACCGCCTGTACAGAGACGTGCCTCGAGCCTCGTACGAAGTGCAGCTTTTGACGTGGCAGGCGGTTTGTCTTCTGCGGAGCGTAAACAGCTCATGTCTGCCTGTGTAAAACAAGGCAGCGTATCTCCTTATACACGTAAAAGCAGTTTACGCAAAGGAGATGGCGGTAAATGACAGCCTGGGTTGCAGTGTCGTGCCATCATTATAGCCGTCGTCTGGGTAGTCGAGCCGTATCCCTTTGTCAGAAGTCCAGACGTCAGGTTCATTGCAGGATCTGACAGGTTCATCTCGGAGAACACAAAGCGTTCCTCATACGCTTTAATGCTATATTGAAAGCAGATGTGTTTTACGCCATATAGGCGATGAAGCCCTTTGTTTTACGCTTGAGGCGGCCTGGACATACTGCACTTACATGGATGGTCCTGAAAAGCTCTTGATTTGCATGCTTGATGGCTCTGAGGTCATCTCTTTACACTGCCCCGCACCAATAAGCTGCATATAGCCATCCGGTGTATTTTTTATGCTTCTACAAGACCCCCTTCAAAGCTTTCAAATTCCTCGGAATTTGAAACGCTTTGAATGAAGCATGAACCGTTCCTCGTAACTCGAAACGCTTCTGAATAGAGCCCAAAACGGTCAAGTTTGACACGTTCCTTCAGGGCTGACTTTATGGCAGAGTTATTGGGGATCGGTATGATCTCTTTTGCCTATAAAAAGGCTGAGGAGTTAACCTGTTTTTCCCACACTTCCATCACCACGCAGAGATGATCGCCGGAGTTCGTCGGGTCGACCTGAGGAAGAAGGAGATCATGTTCTTCCAGCATGTGAGGGGCCAAAAAAGACGGCATCTTCGAGCAAGTGTCCACTGCAACGATGGATCATGGAAGGATATCTTAGCCTCCCTTGCTCGGGATAATCAGCAACTTCATGTGGCGGTTCTTCCAGGAGAGGGGAAGGGTCGTATTAGACCAGGCTGCTTGCAAGCGGCACCTTCTCCCGTTATACTCTCGGAGATGAGAGAGAAGACAAGCTGTAACAGTCGTCCTCTCGTATTGGGTTGGGTGTAAAACCTCAACTCAATCTGCCACGGTGCACGGAGCATGGGACCTGTATAATTTATGCAAGCCCCAACTCTATATCCTTCCGCCGTTGATCATTGCCATGTCAATCAGTTTGCGGGAACTGACTGACTGCTGGAGAAGATAGATCAAGAATTGACGCCCAGGCGAGAACCTGTCAGAACAGATTCTGGGCGCGATCTTCCGA
Organism: Iris macrosiphon; assembly: GCA_036927795.1. Taxonomy (NCBI): domain Eukaryota; kingdom Viridiplantae; phylum Streptophyta; class Magnoliopsida; order Asparagales; family Iridaceae; genus Iris; species Iris macrosiphon. The sequence continues at coordinate 143,540,464 of JAYESA010000002.1, read as the reverse complement.
CGACGATGAGGAAATCCTTTGTAGATGGGATTTCCCTCATATGTAATCACGAAAATGAAGAAAAATCCCTTATAGAAAGGATTTTCCTCATATGTAATTGTGATTTTAATCTTTAATAAAGTTATCTTTCTTCTCTGCATATGATCGTTTTTGCCATATGTTGCTGTGAAGTCTGAATATGTGTAGCTTCGACACGTCTGATTTCTTTATGCCGACTCTGATAGAAAGAGTATTAGGCCTTGTCCTGTCTTTTACGCATAACTAGTGATGCGGGGAAAAGCTATTTTTAGGAATGAGGAACCGCGTAGAGCTCTGAACTGTTGTTTTCACTTCTGTGTAAACAGAATTCTTGTTCCAGACTTCATCTTCAAGAATGATTTCTAAAAAATCCCTTGGAATAGGGTGAGAAATGGCTGTCAAACTGAGTCATCATCTTGAGCTGAAATATGCAGACTGGACTTCTGGATGAACCTCCAATCGTCCCACGAAGAAGAGTAATTTTTAATGTTGAACTCTTGTATGCTTCGGAAACTTGGGATATTTTGAGGTCAAGAAGGAGTATCTTCTGTGTGAACTCCTGTAATCGACCGCCTTGAGCACTGTTCGGATATGCAGAAAGTCAGAGATCCGTAGTGTAGATGAGCTGAAAATCCTGAGTTCGTAGCCTATTAAGCGTAGGAAGCCACCGAGCGTGAAATTATAGATTTATAGCTTCTGAGCGTGAAGTCGTAGGTTTGTAGCCTCTCGAGCATAAAAGCTACCGAGCACAAAGGCATCCGGGCATAAAACCATAGACTTATAGCTTGTGAGCGTAAAACCGTAGATCTGTAGCTGTCGAGCGTAGAAAGCTCCTTAGCGTAGAACTGTAGATTTGTAGCCTATGATAAAGAAATCTTCCGAGCGTAAGGTTATGGATCTGTTGCCTCCGAGCGTAAACTAAACGCCATCGAGCGTGAAATCATAGGTTTGGTATCTGCTGAGCGGGAAGTCGTAGGTTTGTAGCCTCTCGAGCGTAAAAGCTACCGAGCACAAAGGCATCCGGGCGTAAACCATAGACTTATAGCTTGCGAGCGTAAAACCGTAGATCTGTAGCTGTCGAGCGTAGAAAGCTCTTTGACGTAGAACCACGAATCTGCTTTGCACAAAAAAAAACTTTTCGAATTTGCTGACTGTCCGCCTTTCGAGAGTAGTGGGCTGACGTAGTACCCAATCATAACCAAATATTAATTGCGAGATTTGGTTAGGGTTTTGAGGAGTCCGTCCGAGGATTCGAGGAGTCGATCCGAACTCTATATATATCCCAAGCTTTTGAGAGAAAAACTTTTCATCCGTCTTCTGCGAAAAAGAGCTTTCGACTGTTCGAGTTTTTCTTCGTTCCTTCTCCGAGCACTCCGAGTCTTCAGAAATGGCGCCGAAACAAACCCCCTCCACTAAGGGAAAGAGTATAGGTTCTTCTTCTCATCCTTCTGCCCCAGCGAGAGAGTCTCCGGTCGGGCAAGGTGAACTTCACTCTGAGCGAAGTATCCCGCCGACGAGCAGCGCACCCGGCCTTAGAGGTAGAGCCTTTGGGATGACAAAGAACGACGAAAAATCCTTCGCACACGTTGAACGTGACTGCGCTAGGTCGTCTTCTGTGCTGATAGCCTCTTTAAGAAAGATGATGCACGGAGACGTTTTCATCTTGTACGCCCACATTTCTAATGTGTCAGCGTAAAAGCTCCATATTTTCGCAGTTTTGAGCGTAAAAGCTCTGACTGCCGAAAACTTGGTGTATACTATAAAATTTTAGTTTTACGCCTGTAGATGGAACCTTCGGCGCAATAACTAGAATTTTGGCAGTCTGGCGTAAAGCACGGACTGTATACCGCCAATTATGCTTCTGGATGTGACTTCCGGCATAAAATGACCAAATTTGTACAGTCTTGGCGTAAAGCACAGACTGTCATTTCTTGGCTTTTATGTTGCAAGATTTGTAAATGACATATTTTCCTTGCATTTTTGCAGTTAACTTGCATGAGTCCCCACTGGCCGAGGTGATGGGTTCCGCTGCCGGGATGCTGTACTCAAACTATCTGGAGGATCTGTCCCACGTGACATTTCCTATCTCCGGACCCCAGTATCCTGAAGGAAGGGAGATCTTGATATCGGCTCAGGGCGAGCGGACGCTGCTGAACATGATTAACGGAGAGCCCCTGACGTACATAGACGGGGAGCAGTACATAAAGCCGGCTTTCCTCTTTGGGGACATGATTGACAAACAGTCCCAGACGAAGCCCAAGAAAGAACCCTGGGTTTTCTCTGCCAGGAATTTGGTCTTGTATCTGCCAATGATGCCGAGAGATTATCCATCTCGGCTTTCTCCCATGCTACACATCCCAGGAGGATGTCGTGGACGCTGACTCCCGATCTTCACGGCAAGCCGGGGAAGATCTTTTATCTGAAAGGAGCTGACCAGGGGTCGTTTGTCAGCCGCCCTTCCGGCGTTGTGACGGTGTTCAGGGGACTGTGCCCGGGCAGTGTCCCGAGTGAAGACAGCTCAGTGATCCAGCCGGTCCAATTACCGACTTTCTGCAACGACTTCATGGGGCGAGGGGGGGTATACCCCAAGGAGAATCCTTGGTGCAATGGATGGATCACCCCAATAAACCTCCGATGGGCTTGCCTAGTTGACTGGGCCTTGAAGCATTTTCGGAGAGAGCTGGAGGGCATTGGGCTGTATGCCGTTGTGAGTGTGACCAGTGTTGGGTTGCCTCCCTACCTTAACCTGTTTCTGGAACTGATGGAGAGATACATTTCGCTCATCGGAACTTTTGCCACTCCACTTGGGGAGTTGGGATTGGCCCTCCATGAGATGGCAGTGATCTCGAGAGTGCCGATGGAGGATACCCCATATGAAGAGTATGTTCCCACCAACCGGGAGTTGGGGGACTCGGACCCTCGGGCGGTGGAAGTGTATCAGGAGATGATGTGTCAATACTTCACGTGTACCACTTTTTATAATGAGCCTTCTGATTTGGCTCATACCACTAAGTGGACGTCCTACCTCTTCTTCCACCGGGCCAGGGCCACCAAGCCGGAGAAAGTCTCGGTGGGCAAAGGTGGGCCCGTGAACTATTTGGGCGTGCTCAGTGCCCAGGTCGTCGAGGATCTTATGGAGGATTCTAAGGCTCCAGATCAAATTCTCGTTGACGGGGTAGGAAAGTATCCTGAAGGCACTAAGGCCTACAGTTACTTGAGGCGCTGCCGCAGGCCTCTTTCTAAGGAAGCCCAGTTGGCTGGTTTCCTCTCCATATGGCTGCGTCGAGTAGTGGTGCCCGGCACTGCATCCGCGGACCGCATTCACCGGAATATCCTATGGCCTACAGTGCGTCTAGTATTTGGGGCAAGACTGGGCTTGCTCCCTGCCATGGTGTGCCATATACAGGCTGGCCTGAGAGCCATGACTGATGGGCTGCTCGTCGATGAAGCTCGGCGTGAGAGCTTTCCCAGGGTAGAATTATAATACATGTACTTGATGGGATGGTTAATTCTCCACAACCCCCGGGTGATGTCTCCCGGCCCTGGTAGTAGCTCGGGGGGTAGTTTCTTACTGAACTATAAGGACTCTCCCTGGAACGTGAACACAGTTTTAGATTGTCGGCTGGTGCTGAACCTCAGTCACGGCTGGAAGCTCCTCTGCACTGTCCCCTCTGTACATCGCAATCAATGGGGGATATGGCTTGAGGATTCAGGTGGAGAGAAGACCAACTTTCTCTGGAAGCTTTCAATTGGTTGGTCTGCATCGGACCCTCCCATTTGCTGTACAGAAGCGATGATCATTGCTTCTTCGAGCCCTACTTGCCCAGTCGGTTTGCCAGGCAATTTGGGTACGATCAGTTGCACGTGGGCAATGCCGTCACCAGCTTCAGGTCTAGGGGCAGACTCATTGATGGAGCCAGAGGATGGCGATATTTTATCATGGGTTGCACGGAAGCAACCTTTACCGTGCCGGTCGTCACACTCTCCACTGAGCTGCGCATCCTCTACTCGTATGCCCAGTTCTATGTGGCGATCAATACCTTCCATCGCGATTTTGACATGCGTGGAAGCTTTAGGGTGCCTTCTTCCAAGCCTGGGGGAAGAGTCAAAGTCCCCTCGGTTTCTTCTGACTAGGGTGAGGAGTCCGTTACTCCGGATGAGCCTCTGGTGTCAGTGCCGAGGTGTGAAGTGCCTCCTCCTGCGGGGGCTTTGGTAGTCCCTGGGAAGCGAAGGGCTCCTGCTCCGAAGCAGACCTCCCCTCGCAAGAGGAAGAAGACGGTCAATCGTCCTCTCCGGATTCCTGTTATTGAGGCTCCTAGAGAGGAACCTGTTGTCCCGCCTGTTGGGGATGTCTCTTTGATCGGAGGTTCCTCGCCTTTTAGAGAGGGACCCCCAGTTTCGGCTGGCGGTGCCGGAGAACTCCGACTTGAGGCTGCCGTTGCTGCCACTGCCTCCGGTAGTGGAACAAAGTCACCTCCGGGGCTGAGTATAAGGTTCCATATACCTTTATCCGGATCAGCGTCGGAAGAGACCCCTTTTGTGCCTACGAGCGCACCTGGCGAGATTCCAGCCGATGAGCCTCGGTTGGAATTTGAGGAGGACTTGGAAGACTACTCGCCAGTGCTAGTTATCAGACCCCTTTCTCCAGGTAGGATAGCCTGCTTAGCATTATTAAGAAGTGATTTAGCTGTACTGGCTGCAGATGCGACATATATGCCGTCGGCCATGGGTAAATATCATTTTTACGCCCTTCTTTTTAGAGAAATTAACATCGTGTCGATATTAACTTTCTCGTCTTCTTTTCAGGGGCAGATGTCGACGGGGAGGACAGCGTTGAGGCACCTTTTGGCTCTGCTTTGGCTCCTGGTGGTGACGCGGAGGCGCCTGAGTTTGAAGAGGAAGCATCTTCGGGTGCCGGCTCGCCCGGAGTAGTTTCGACATCTCAAGAGGAGGATGAGCCTGTCATTATGACATCGCCTCCTGCGAGTACGCCGATGACTTCGACGGTCATTGTCGCACCTTCTTTGGTCGCACCACCTGTTGAGGCGACGGCCGTGGCTACATCGTCTGCAATCACTCCTGGAGGACTCGCCAATATTGCGGCCACTCCTGGCGTCCAATCGGATCTAGTTGCGCTGACCGAGCAATATACCAGCCTCTTCTACGTCAGCTTGAAAATGATGATATCAATGGTGTTGGCGAAGAATCTAGACTTCGAGCGTCTAAAGAAGGCCTCTCGGTTTTCGATCGGGGCGGTCAGGGAATTCGACGACTCTGGAGTAGCTGATGCCCTGGAGGCGATGGTTAATGGTTTGGAGCAACCAATTAACGAATACTTGCAGCTGGTTCGGGGCAGCCTTGAAGCTGAGGTCTAGACCAGATACGACTTCATGACTGCGCGGCTTACTAAACAGCTGGAGAGCCTAGATAACTCGATCAAAACACATAAGCTGGAGATGGATAAAAGAAAAGCTGTCGTGGAGGAGGCTCTTGCTCTTCAGATGAAGTGCCAATCCGAGCATGAAGGGAACGCAGCGAGGGCCCGCAAGTTGAAGGAAAAACTCGTCCAGGCAGAGGAGTGGACTTCTCAGTCGTTGGCAGGTCTAGAGGTAGCGACTGGTCGACTGAGCACAGCGCGAGGGATTTGGAGCGTGTAGAAGCTGCCCGTGCGGGTTCTCTTCGGGCAAGGGCCGAACTGTCCTTTATGAGCAACCACAAGGCACGGCTGGAGCGGGCCCGCGCTGATGCCTTGGTTTCTAGGAATGAGAGGATAGCTGCACTGGTGCAGCTGATTCACGATCTGACCGCTCCCCCGCAATGATGTACCCTTTCTTCTTTTTGCTTTCCAAATGTAATTCTGCTTTTTTTTGGGAATAAATAAAGCGACTCTTTTCTGACTTTGTGGACCCATCATTTCGGAATGTAAATGATAGGCTTGGGCGAGAGTGATATCAGAGGTAGTACGGACGTGATATACTCTCGATAAACCTTTAGCAGGACATATCTATTCAGAGGTCATACAGACATGATAGAATATGCTTTGGTAGGATATATCTATTCATAGGTCATACGGACATGATAGAATATGCTTTGACTAAAGTTTGTAGATAAGACACTATCAGAGGTAATATGGACGTGATAGGTATTGTATTTCCAAATTAGTCGAACATATCTATTCAGAGGTTATATGGACATGATAGAATATGACCCAACTAGTTTTATTTTGGAAGTAGTTTTGTCAGAATTGAGATTCTCGCTATATTCCACTTGAGCAGAGGAGATTAAGCATAGTACCTTTTCAGGAATTTGCCGTTGATAGGAGCCATTAACAGGTCTCCATTAGGCTGGGCTAACCTGTAAGCGCCATTCGAGAACATTGTCTCGATCACATAAGGGCCTTCCCATTTGGGCTGGAATTTGCCTTTACTCCTGTGAGTAAGAATCATCGGCCATCTTACGGCTAAAACTAGCTCGCCGACTTTGAACACTCTTTCCTTTACTTTATGATTAAAAGCTCTGGAAATGCGTGCTTGGTAGAGCGCGATGCGCTGATATGATCCTGTAGCTTAGGACCGGGTTGATGCGCCCCGCATACGCCGTCGTGAGCTTCACAGATAATCTGCTGTGCTTCGTCATTAGAGAGATATCTCAATAGAAGTCCGTCGTAGGTCCGGCGATATAGGCATTGTGAAGATGCATCGAAGTAGAAGCGTAAAGATCGTCTTTTGATGGATATTGCTTCTTTGGGGTCCTCCGGCAAGATTCCGTATGCCACAAAATCTATGAAGGGACTTCTCCAATCTCTCGTAGGAGGATCGGTATTCACAGCGTAGCTGCGTTCTATGTGACAGTTGTTCTTCACACAGAATAAATCTCTGTTAAGAAGGATTACCGAATTCTGCCTTCTTATAGGAGTGGCTAAATCTGCAGCTAGACTGGTTAGGGCATCAGCTTCCAGATTCTGAGATCGAGGTACATGCTCTAGGAAGAATCCTTTGAATGTTATGGCTATCTCGACCGTTGCTTGGTGATAGGGGATGAGGTCTGGATTTCGGACTTCATATATTCCCCTGACTTGATTGACGATAGGCAGAGAATCACCGAAAGCTTCCAGAGATTCGACCCCCAGCTCTTTAGCGACTTGGAGCCCGATTAGCAGAGCGTTGTACTCTGCCACATTGTTGGGGCATGGCTCGCTAAGAGAATATGCTCGGTAGATGGCGAGCTTATCAGGAGTGACCAGGACGATTCCTACTTCTAAAACCACATTTTCTCTAGGACCAGTTCTGGAGGCACCATCGAAGAATAGTTGCCATGCGTCACTTTCTATTGCGGAATTACATTCTGCAACTTCATCAGGGATGTCCTCGTATAGTTTGGAGGTCTCCGGGATCGGATGAGCAGCTAGGAAGTCGGCCAGCGCTTGGCCTTTAATGGACTTCTGCAGGACGTACACCATGTCATATGGCGTTAACAGCATCGCCCAAGTCGCGAGTCGAGAATTAAGAGAACTTGGCTTGCTCATCAGTACTCGAAGAGGGTTGATCCTGGAGATGATATGAATAGTCTGGCCGATGACATAGTGTCGCGTCTTCTGGATAGCGAACATCAGAGCCAGGCATTCTTTCTCCACTGGGTTGTACCGGTGTTCGACTCCGACCATCATCCTGCTGAGGTAGTAGATAGCCTGTTCATGACCCATATCGTTCTTTTGTGCGAGAAGAGCTCCTAGAGAATGATCCATCGCTCGAACATACAACAAGAATGGTCTTCCCATGACGGGAGGCACCAGAACTGGCGGATTAGTGAGGTAGCGCTTGATATCCCCGAATGCTTGCTGATAGGTTTCGTCCCATATGAAGGATACACCTTTCTTTATGAGATGAGAAAAGGGCTGACATCTCCCCGAGAGGTTGGATATGAATCTCCGGATATAAGCCAGATGGCCTTGAAACCCCCTGAGTTCCTTCAGATTACGGGGCGGTCGCATTTCTACGATGGCCTGGACTTTGTCAGGGTCCACTTGGATGCCTTTGGCGGTAATGACAAATCCCAGGAAATTGCTACTAGATACACCCAGAAAGGACTTCGTAGGGTTCATCTTGAGTTGATGTTGGCGCATTAACTCGAATACCGTCCTCAAGTCTTGAATGTGATCATCTTTGAGGCGGCTCTTGACGGCTATGTCATCCACGTAATATTCCACAGTTTTGCTTAAATGCTCATAGAATATGTTACTCATAGCCCGTTGGTATGTAGCCCCGGCGTTCTTCAATTCGAAGGGCATGACCGTATAGCAATATACCCCCAACGGTGTCCGGAAGGCAGTGTGCTTCTCGTCTTCAGGATGCATCTTGATCTGATTGTATCCTGAGAACCCGTCCATGAAAGACATGCGTTCAAAATCGCAGGTGTTGTCGATCATAATGTCCGTGATGGGAAGAGGGAACTCATCCTTGGGGCAGGCTGCACTCAGATCTCGGTAATCGATGCAGATACGTATTTTCTTATTTTTTTTCATGACTGGGACAACGTTGGCGACCCAGTCGGGATGTTGTTCTTCCCGGATGAAACCGTAGGCTACCAACTTCTTGACTTCAGCTTCGATGGCGTCCATCATATCCGGGCGGAACCGGCGTTGGTGCTGCTTCACAGGCTTCGAATCGGTCAATATATTGAGTTTGTGAGTAGCCACCTTCGGGTCAAGGCCTGGCATGTCCTCATAATCCCATGCAAAGACGTCGATATATTCTTTTATCAGCTGGATAACTTCTTCCCTTTCAGTTGGGGAAAGATTGTTACTGGTAAATATCGGCTTTGGCGAAAGTTTACCCCCAACATCAACTTGGATAACTTCATCTTTGGTGGGAGGTTATCTTTGCTCGAAGCAGAATTTCCACTGCGTATCTATTTGTTGAGCCCAAGAGTCATTCTCAAACGGCTTAGAATCCTGTTCATCTGCTTCAAAGGGATCCGTCACTACCATATTCACTGATAATGTTTGTTTGAGAGCATCAGGTGAGTCAGAGGGCGACGAGCCGTTCTGAGAAAAGGAAAAGATATCCTTGTCCGACTTAGAGGAGGTGGCATACCCTAACCCAAAATGAGTTTGTTGATAGTAGGGGTTGCCATGCAGTGGCGTTCGTCTGCCTCTTCCGTAGTTGAGGCCTGGCTTCCGCTTCAAGTCGTAGCCCATGTTTTGCATGATCCTCAGTGCTTGCGGGCTGTATCGGTAAACTTGCATTTTTCCAGCATCGTCATCGAAAGAATCTTCTTGGACAGTCGGTTGATTGCGCATGCGACCGAAGACTATTGAACGCTGACTGCTGTAGGTAGGCGGGACAATGAAGATAGAATCCTCATGTGGTCCATACGTCGTGATGACGTTGGATGATGATGCTACTTCCCAGACATACGGACGGTAGGAGTTTATAGCTTCCAAGAATTTTTGTGCTATGGGTTCTACCTCGTCACGGGGAGTGGATTCCTGATTTAGAATTTGAGCGTCAATATACTGGAAAAGAGGATGTTTATTATCATCTGGAACTCCGTTCCTGGTTGCATTTACATCAGTCGGTTGCCTGTTGCGCCGAAGGTTGATGACCAAGGGTGGAGGCTTCTGGTTCAAAGTGATCACTAGAGGATCACTCCCTTTTCCTGACTTGGTCTTGTTCAGGTGGATAGCCATAGGCTCCATGGCTCTTGGACGAGTGGTTCGTCCCTTCACTCTGATTGACAGCGGTAGTGTGGCAGAGGGTTCTTCTGGCTCCCGGTGGGATTCCTTCTCTGCCTCGCCTAATACTTCTTCCGTATGATCTTGAGAGTACAACATGGCATCGGAAAAGTAGGATTCTACTCCTTTAAACTGGTTTAGGTCAACAACCTCTGTTTGTACTGTTCCTTGTGCGTCTACATATTTAAGGCATTGATATAGAGTTGAAGGAACGATGTTGTGGTCGTGGATCCACGGTCTTCCCAGTAAAATATTGTAGGACACCTCTGAATCGATGACATAACATGTGGCCACCGATCCGAGGTTGCCAATCTGGATCCTCAGGCGAATTTTCCCCAATGGCTTACTTCTTCTGGCGTTGAAACCCACGATTGTAGTGGTGGTGTAAGCCAATTCGCTGGTAGGAATCCTCAGCGGTCTGAGCAGACTGTGAGGGATGATGCTGATCGACTATCCCGGATCTATGTGAATCCGGTCGACCTCCATGGAACCGACGTACCCGGTGTAATAGAGGGGCCTGTCATGCCTGTTATGTTTTAGCAGCATATCGTCTTGAGTGAAAGTGATATTTGGTACCACCTCCATCACACTGTGGCATTGAGGGCACGCCACGGGTTCTTCGTCGGGGGACTTGAGCTGGGTCAAGTATGCCTCGGCCTGCATCAGTGCTTCACTCAGGGCTAGACGAGTGTCTTGGGAGAGCCTGAGTAGCTCGAAGATGGACAGCCTGGCTGGTGTATTAGCCAGTTGGGCCAGGATGTCGAAGTTGTACGGCTTCTCTAAACCTTTGTTTGGAATATTTTTCACAGGTTTATCAAAGCACACTTCTTTTTGCTTCCCCTTGTCCGCCGGAGTTGGTTTTGAAGGACCGACATCTGGTATGACGGGACCTTGTTCTGAAGGTTTGGCAGCTGGACTGTCCGCCGGTGCATCTTCCTGACTTGCTTCGTAGTCGTTGAGGTAGGCTTTCCCTGAACGGGTCGCAGCAAATACCTCGTCTTCGTCTGATGTCGAAGAAGTCGCGACCATATGGCATGGTCTACATTTGGAGCTCTTTCTAGACGTAGCCTTAGTAGCATTAGTCTCTTCCTCGAGCTCTGACACCAAATCCGGATGAACCCACATAATCTCGCCCCGCCGGGTGGTTAGGGGTACCAGGTTATGATTTTGATCCCTAGCTGGAAGGAGATTGACGATGTTCATCGTTGTCCGGGAGATAGGTGCAACACCTTCCGGGACCTCTTGGTGAGGCAGATTGCCAAACTACAGAGAGATCATCTTGGCCCTGATCGTTTTCTCGGTGTTATGCAGAATGATAGCCTTAGCATCTATCAACCCCTGGATCTTTCTTTTCAGTATGTAACACGCCTTTGTCGGGTAGTGTACGTACCTGTAGAAGATGCAGTATTTGGGGTCGTTGGTACGGCCGACTTCTTGGGGCCGCCTCAGCTCCGGAAGGGTGATCTTGCCACTTTTGATGAGACACTCGAATATACTTGGGATATCGTCGTCGTCGAAAGAGTAGACTTCGACGGGCCTGGAAGTCCCGGGTCTCGTTTGCGTGGTTACCGCAATCTTTGGTCTGGACGTATTGATCGCCAGAGCTTCTTTCCAATTGGGACCACGAGGATGGTCGCTGTTGGGAGATGACCTCTTGCCTCTGTCAGAGATGGAGATCATGATGCCATTGTCGCGCGCCTTGCGACTGTTGTCTTCGGCGGCTACGGCCGAGATGATGAATGAGGGCCAATCATGGAACTGATATGGTCCTGTGAACACCGAGACCATGGGAAGGAGGTTCTTCTTGCAAATGTCTACCAATGCAGAGTCTGGAACTCCTGGAAGCATCTGTAAGGTGGCCTGACGAAAATGTTCGATGAAGGTGCGAATGTCCTCCTTTTCCTTCTGCTTGACTTCGATGAGAGAGGACATAGACATGTCCATCCCTCCTTCGTATAATCGCGTGAAGAATAAAGCTTTGAAGTCCTTAAAGGAAGTAATGCAGTTGTCCGCCAAGCTACGGTACCACTGATAGGCTACTCCTGAGAGACAGCCTTTGAACACCCGAGTGAGGAGGGCGTCGTTCCCTTGCAGCAACACCATCATCATACTGAAATAGTTCATGTACTGACTTGGTGATGTTTTTCCCTCGAACAGAGCCATAGTCTGAGGTTTATACCTCAGAGGGAAAGGGACCTCTTCCCAGATAGCTGGGTAAGGCTGGTTGATTCCCAGTTTCTTGAGCTGATCTTTGTGCTTTAAGGCGTCAAACTAGGCTTTCAACTCCCGTACTGCCTGCATCGGATTTTCGGTCGGAAACGGGACTACGGAGTGGTGCGGAGTTGGTTGTATCGTGACTCCAACGGGAGGTAATATATTCTCCGAGTGAGGAAGCGGAGGAACTGCTGACTCTTGATCTAGAGCAGGCTCTTGGCTCGGGTTGGATGGTGGTAAGTCCACCCCCACACATATCTGAGTTGGCGGGACCGATGCTTGAGCCATGGCAGTTGTATGCTGAGTTAGCATCATCTGGTGCATGTTCTCCATTATGGATTGCATTTATTTCAGAGATGTCTCCAGTATAGTGATGCGTTGTTCCGCGTTCCCTGACGACGAAGCTTCCTCGCGTTCATCTTCAACGGCATAAACTCTCATCTCCCTGGGTGTCATTGAAGGATTAGTATAGGTCACTGTAGAAGTCGACTCTACACTTTCAGCATCTGATTCGGGGGCTTGGCGACCCCCAACGTCGGAATCAGAAGAGGATGAAGCTGGTTGTCGTGATCTTGCACGAGTGTTTTGGAACACCCCGGCTTCAGCGTTCCTGAGGAGCTCATTGAACCTCCTTCGACTCAGAGGCCTGGAGGGATGACGTATTGAGCTTGACCCTCCTCTAGGTATGTGTGAAACCATGTTCACAGATGCATGCGCGGGCTCTTCTTCCTAGAAAGATAGAGAGTAGCTCAACCGGTCGAAAACCGACCATTTTGCTTTAGAACAGCAACAATTAATCACAACCTTATGACTATTACAACAGTGCTCGCTAGGAGACGTAATAGACATGTTGGAAGGTCCCCTCTCCTTACGCTTCTGGATTAAATATTTGCGCAGGTCAGGAGGAGTTGCAGAAGAAGAAGACGACGGCTTGTTCCTTCTGTTCCCATTAGTGGGCATGCGGAGGTTGGGCACCATGGTTTTCCCTGTGCCACCTGTGTACAACAGATTGGCCGTCTGGGTGGCGGATAATCCCCGGAGAGGGTGTCTTTCCATAACCTGAGCTTGCTTTACGCCGAGAGACTTCGCCTGGCATAATTTGGAGATTTGCTCAGACTTGCGTAAAGCTAAAGAGGTCCTCAGTCGGCCATCGGCTTCTCGCGTAATCCGGAGGGTATGCAGATCGTTCCCTCGCTGGCGTAAAGGCTAAAAAGCTGAGTAATCCGTCGCTTGCTTTCCCTTACGTAGATTGCAGGGGTCATCTGCTTTTCTGCGGAAGGCAGATGAATGTTTACGCGTAGAACGCGTTTGGAATTTCTGATTTGGCGCTAAGGCATTATCAGAAATGTTGTCTATTCCGCCAGTGACGGGAGAATGCATTTTACGCGCGAGGCACGATGTGTACTCCCGGGTCGGCGCTAAGGCCTCGCCAGAAGTTTTGTCGGTGCTGTCAGAGACAGGCGACTGAATTTTACGCACAAGGCGCGGAGTATACTTCTGGATTGGCGCTAAGGCCTTGCTAGAAGTTTTGTCTGTACCGCGCGTGGCGGGAGACTAAATTTTATGTGCGGGGCACGGAGGGAGCAATACTACAACCTCATTGGTCGGAGAGATCGGAGAGTCCACAGGAATGGTAGAGGATGTCTTGGGCATCCAGACCTTGCGCAGCTTCCTGTTGTCTTGGACGAAGAAAGGGTGAGAGCTACCCCCGGTTCGAAGCATGTCTTCGTAGGCAGACTGGTCGAATTGGACGACCAGTATCTTCTTCACGGTTCCTACAGATACCATATCGTGTTGAGCAATTACTTCCTCATCAGAAGAGAAAGACGTCCCCAGCAGAGTCGCCATCTTGTTTGTGGTAGAAAATGAAAGAATGAAATGTATTCAAGATGGGGCTTATACGAAACCCGTGTTCTTTTGTTTACAAACAAACTTGTATAATTTAATCATATACGAGGATGTAGGAGTACAATTTATTTAATCTGGATAAATATTGCTATAGGTGTCTGATCTGCAGTCGATCACTTTAGCCATTGGACCACACGATGATGAAGAAGTATCGTAGAAGACAAGAAGCAGCTTCGAAGATTACAAAAGAGGGTGGATGCACGATGCCAAAGTCGTCGATCCCTGCTCTTTGCCTGAGCTCTGGTTTCTTCTCTCTCTCTCTCCCTCTTGACCTTTGGTTCGATCTTTCTTGGAAGTTCAACCTTGGATCTATATCTCTCTCTCTTTCAATTTTGTCCACCTTTTCCTCTGTTAATAGAGGTCTCTATTTATAGAGTTTTAGTGACAGTGACCACTCCGTCGGTGTAGAAACCGAGGAGTGGACAGTATAGCACCCTTTTACACGACGGTTAAAATAACCAATGCCTGCGTATAGATAATCTTTTGACTGAGCGTGTGACGCGGGTCTAACTAAGGGACAAAACGCGTATAATCGCTACGAAGATCACGGCATAGAAGCCACGTAGGTAGGTATCCCTCGTGTAGAAGAGGTGGGCGTAGAAGCCAATATCTGTCACCGTGGCATAGAAGCCAAGTAGGCATAGAAGCCAGGTAGGCGTAGAAGCCTGATGGCATAGAAGCTGAATGAGCATAGAAGCTGAGGAGGCATAGAAGCCGAGAGAGCATAGAAGCTGAGGAGGCGTAGAAGCCGGATAGGCATTAGAGCCGAATGGGTGTAGAAGCCGCTGCGTAATGTGCTGAGCGCTGACGTGGATGTCTTTAGCCGGAATTACGGCTTTTGAAGATATAATCAAATCTCTCGTATCAAATGCAGAGATCCGCCATCATCCTGCGCATTAAATGCCGAGGCGTGTTTTGAAGGTCTGCAGCCCTTCTGTGCATCAGTCGCAGAGACGTGCCTCGAGAAACTGTCACCGCTCTGTATCAAGACGTGCCTCGAGAAACTATCACCGCTCTATGCAGAGACGTGTCTCGAGAAACTGTCACCCCTCTGTGCAGAGATGTGTCTCGAGAAACTGTCACCGCCTGTGCAGAGACGTGCTTCGAGCCCCGTACGAAGTGCAGCTTTTGACGTGGCAGGCGGTTTGTCTTCTGCGGAGCGTAAACAGCTCATGTCTGCCTGTGTAAAATAAGGCAGTGTATCTCTTTGTACACGTAAAAGCAATTTACGCAAAGGAGATGGCGGTAAATGACAGCCTGGGTTGCAGTGCCGTGCCATCATTATAGCCGTCGTCTGGGTAGTCGAGCCGTATCCCTTTGTCAGAAGTCCAGACGTCAGGTTCATTGCAGGGTCTGACAGGTTCATCTCGGAGAACACGAAGCGTTCCTCGTACGCTTTAATGCTATATTGAAAGCAGATATGTTTTACACCATATAGGCAATGAAGCCCTCTGTTTTACGCTTAAGGCGGCCTGGACATACGGCACTTACGCGGATGGTCCTGAAAAGCTCTTGATTTGCATGCTTGATGGCTCTGAGGTCATCTCTTTACGCTGCCCCGCACCAATAAGCTGCGTATAGCCATCCGACATGTTTTTTATGCTTCTACAACTGCAAGCACCCAAGCTCTCCTCTGTAACGAACACCCTACTACCCAGTCTAACCTGATACCCCCAATATTTCACTGCTCCAAAACTCTAACTGATCATAAGCCTCTTTTCCCTATCTCATTGCTGCAGCAGTGCTCGAGCTTCCCCATGCAAAATTTTATACCAACCCCAATACGTTCACTGGATACCCTCTCAAGATGCCAACTCACCCATTACACTAAAATCTGAGATTGAACACTCAAGCAAGGTACCCCTCGATACACACTCCTACCACATAAGAACAACTTCTCTACTACTAATTACCACACACATTCACGATACACACACATGATACCCCATACTGTCATGCCCCAATAACAGAATACGAAGACAGACATGGCCAACTACCCCATACAAGGTGCTATATATCGTACGACGATCACGGCTGTATAAGACAAGGTGGTGCATGCTATAATCAAATCTCCTATGGTCAAGAACTTCTATGTCTCAATCATTCAAACAAGAAATGGTAAGCATAGAGCATATATGATAAAGCAATAAGGCATCCCAAACGCTTTTTCAAAATATTCTGGAGTCCAACTATGCAAAATAAGGAGCTGAAAGAGTAACAAAAGTACATAACAATGATCAGCTGTAATCTGATTTAATATAATTATGTAAGAAAACTAATGTCCAGACGAGCCGACTAACATGTGCCGGTGGCTAAACTCCAAAAGAAGTAAATATGCAATGACGAGCATGAAAGAAGAAAACCCACTTGCTATTCCCTACGACCATATTTCTGGTATGCGCCATGTGTTGGGGGAAGGTACGTTGAATCCTCGGATGCTGGCTCAAACCCTGGCCATGCAAAACCAGTGGAGTTAGACACCAAATAGCAAGTACCACAAAGGAATCACGAAATGGAGAAACAAAAAACCCAAGGAAAATATATAATAATGCATAGGTTCAGTGTCGTAACTTAGGTCTATGGCATATCCTAGTGCTAAGGCTCAACTATACAACCAAACAAAGATAAGGGTTGAACCATCACACTATGATAGTCCATTTTCCTAAGCTACTAGTTGAATAATACAATCACAACCAAATCCATTTTTCCTAAATCGGTCAATCATTTGTATGACTTTATATTTTGTGGAGTCTGAGGTTATCTCAAAAATAATGCATAATTATTATCCTCAGATCAAACCAGTGTAGAACATGAACTAACCTAACCAAATAAATAAAACAGGCACTTACAGGATACACCAGTCCCCAGTAGGGCCACTGCGCTAAAAATACGGTATTAACGGTTCTAGTGTTCTTATAGTGAAACAGTGGCTCAGTATAATAATAGGTCAGATACTGTACTCCACTAAGGCAGATGATATATAGTATCTATGGTGGCCAGTCCACAGCGCACTTAGAATGAATCTCTGTGGGAAGGTTCGTTGGCATGATCATGGGATACCGTTCCCTCCAATGTTACTACCAGTTTTAGTTACCTAATTAGTCATATGTTGTGTTTGAAATCTCAAGTCATGGTCACATAAGAATTTTTCTTAAGATGTCGTACAAAGTACGGGCACGCTAGATACTAATCCATGAAAGTGAAATCTGGATTCACCCGAGCGTGTATGCAATATTCAGAAATCAATATCCTAGCCACGCTTTGGTAGTTAACTCGCTTATTATGCCCGTGATGGGAAATAATATATATTTATAATATCACGCTTTCAGGAATTTAGAGGCATTCTCGATACACAATCCAAATATATTCACTTAACACGTGACACGATGTGTCGTATCTCGGTGCACATTAAATCATGAACAATTATCAGGCAATAGTGGTATCATCACGGATACAGTATTCGAGTCCAATTACCAATTATACATTGGGTCACGAAAGAATAAGCATTATTCAATCAACAAGCAGGGCCGCATGGGTCTCTAGGCTGCATAGGAAGTCAGGCCGCATGACAATCCTTGCCGTATATGAAGTCAGGCTGCATGAAGTCAGGCCGCATGTGAATCCTGGCTACATATGAAGTCAGGCCGCATATGAACCACTTGGCCGAAAGCTCATGGTTAAGGTCTACTCCTTGGGACACATGTTGAAGTGACGGGCAATAAAATAAAGTGTCAGATATGTGACATAAAGTGACTGATGTGACTGATGTGTCAGAGGAAAAAGACAAAACCAAAGAAATCAGTGCCAATGGTTCAGAGCCATGCGTCCAAAAAAAATAGTGGCCGTATGCTCTCCAAGTCGCATGGGTGTCGGTGTCACATAGGTTTCCTCTTGAACTTAGCGAATTTCTCATTCGTTCAGCGAGTTGAAACATAAAGTGTTCAACGATACTTGTTTAAATAAGCAATCATGCGTCCAATAAAATGGACGCATGCTTCAGTATGGGTCAAGAGTTTATGCCACATAACCCTCTCAGGCCATATTTTACTCTCAGTCACGTATGCTCACTGGCCGCATGGGAACTTCGTCTTCTGCAACAGCAGGTTCAGCATTAGCAAAAAAGCTCCAAAAACTAAAATCTTATTTTGTTCATAAAATCCTCATTTTAAGTCCAAATCGGGTGAACCAAAAGCCAAAATGCTTTAAATAGAAATCTCTATCATGTAGCAAAAATTGTTTTCCAAAGACACAAGTTTAATAGATCAAAACCAAAAAAACTCATAAAATCCATAAAAACCTAAGTTTAAAAATGTAGATCTACACTAATCCATCTATCAAAACAGAAAACTCCAAGTACTAAAAGTGCTTAGAAACACATAATAAATATAATGGAACAATAATATGGAAGGTTTCTCCATTTTACTTGCAAGGTGTACATACCTATGGAAATGGGAAGAGAAAACTAAAGAAAGAGGAGGAAATAAAGAAGTGGAGAGAGAGAGAGAGAGAGAGAAAGAGAAAGAGAGAGAGAGAGAGAGAGAGTGTGTGTGTGTGTGTGTGTGTGTGTGTGTGTTGGGTTATATATGGTAGGGTTGAGGGTTGAACCAAAGGTTCTCATGAGTTGAACCAACCCACAAAATAAACTATGAACCAGGTTAAACCAAAGAATGGGTCTAGTCTCTATGCACATACAACTATACTAAAATAAAAATATGTTCCAAATACGTATATCGGGAACGGGGAGTGACATCTCTATCCACCTTAAAAAAAATTATCCTCAGAATTTGAATCCAAGCAATAGCTAGAGAAGTCGGACAAGCACGATACAAATCTATTAGCAACTACACATGCAACCAATATCATCACGACATATAGGTGATCACCTGATCACAGAATTTGAGATATGGAGACGTAAGAAAGAATATACCTTCTGAATCAAATATGTGAGGGTACCGGGATCGAATATCGTCCTCGCACTCCCACGTCAATTTTCCTAGAGAGTGATGACCCCAAGCAACTCGGACAAGAAAAATAGTCTGATTCTTGAGCACCTTCTCCCTTTGGTCCAATATGGATACAGGTTTCTCCTTGTAAGATAAGTCGGTACCAATGACTAATTCAGAGTGATCGAGGATATGACTTATAATACCCCGTTCCGCTCAAGCGGACTACCGATTCAAACGGCAAAAGTGCAATATCCTGACCCACTTTGCTCAGGCAAGAATACTCGTTTGAGGCAAAGGATATCCAGACTTGTCCCAACAGGAATTCGGCTTAGGCTTTCAGAGGCTCGCTTGGAGTATCACTCAACCGAGGTGAATCATCGCTAAGGTGGGTGGCTACATTGAACTTGTCTTTGCTTAGCCAGCACACTTAAAATATTGATATTTCATGCTAGTCGCTAGGTGAATCACCCCCTACATGCTAATAAGAATATAACGCACCTAGCTACGGGAATAATCCTAACTTGTATTGCTTGTGCTAGAACATAAAAATGAAATATTGCTTATATTCAGACCCTCGTATGCTACCTTTGCCTTATGCAACTGAACCCTGCTATGCCTCGATAGGACAATATGTATATGCTCTTCTTAGTACAGTGTTCACTTGTTTACACTGCATGACCCTAGATCATGTCGCTCGGAAAGTTCCCTTACGATTTTACCCCTCGGCTTACCTTCGGGCCCGAGCTAACGTGAATGCTTCTAGATATAACAAATGCATGCTTGCCTGCTTATATATTGCCTCGATTGAATGCTTGTCGCATAAACTATGCCAATACCCCGTAATGCCATTCATGTCATGCATTCATCTAGTTCTCCTCGAAAGACTACCTAATAGTCGTTCCGTGCAAGAAAGAACTTGCAAGCATCCGGGACTGTTAGGTCACCAAGGCAGTCCTCAAACCAGGGGAATGTATCAAGGCAAATGGATCTTTGATTAAGGATTATGTCAAGTATGCATCGAAAATGATAATTATATCAAGCTTACCTCTGAACGAGAATCATGTCAAGCAAATCAAGAATCAGAGCCCGTGGAGAAAATGCTCGGTTCAGAACAAGAATCATGGATTATCATATCAAGTGTGAAAATAGAAAGACCCAGGAAATCGCATGTCGCGGACAACTTGGAAACAAATTCAATTGGTTCCTGCGGATGGTTGCTGGGACACTGGCGCCGATCCGATCCGGAGGGAACTCCATGGTAGTGGCATATTTAATAGAACGAATGGCCTGCAATATCCATGATCACTGCGTTGCATGTCATTCCTCCTTGTACTATAACCGTCCTTTATGGCTATGCCAGCGACTCATGTTCATATAGATAAGTCATCCTCGCTTAGTGGTAATCCGTGTGCGAGTCATTGCATCACATCAGAAATACCTGAACGATCATAACGCAATCGTATATATGAAGCACTTGAACGTAATATGCAACACTCCTGTGAATCCCTTAAGACTCGTGCACCCAAAGAAAAATCTCGCTCACAAACACTTATGTTGCATATGTTATTGCCCCTGAATGTTTATACATGCTCGTGCTTGAATTAACTTGGTTTGCCTTGGACAGGAAACGACAAATGGTAAGTCTTGCTGTGTTTCCTCTTATATCACACGGCGTACTGCCACATGAGTTAGGTTATTCAACATTGTCTTGAAACTGATTCTAAGGCAACTAGAAAGACAACAAAAAAAGTTGGTGCATGGAACCTATGTTAAGTGTTTAGATTTGTCGAGCGGACGAGTAGCCTCCCCACCAGTGCATTCATGTACTGATAATCCACCAGGTTGTTTGCAGGGTGCGGGAGAACCTCGTTCGGTGCGGATGTCTCCTTCATGTGTGCTAAGGCGTGGAGTTCACTCTGGAGCCTTGGAGCGTTGCGTCTGGAACTGAAGCACATATATAAGATATAATGTTGAAATATCGCCTATACATTATTCTATAAATATAGCCACTTGGCACGCTTTTACTGTTTCAAAGAGAAAGGCTTGAGCGACTTGTAATCTCGGCTATGCGCCACCTGTAACACATGTTTATATCAATAAAGAGTTTATTTTACTTCAACTTGTGTTATTCAATGCTTTCGCTATTGTCGACTCGGCGAACTTGTTACCAAATTGCCTATGCGTTTATAATTCTGTTGCACTCGGACAATCTGTGCGACTCTGTGGCTTAGACCTCTTACCGCCAGATAATAAACCACGGTCTTGCACGGGCACGGCTCACGCTCGTGCGGCATCACGTCCAGAAGGGTCGAAGCGATCGTCCAGCGGGATCGCTGGCGCGGTGATTCTGGACGGCCGATTTAGCCTACGGGAGAACGAGGCATGACAGATTGGTATCAGAGCTTGGCTATACGCCTTTGGACTTCGTTTCGATTTTCTCAGTTTAGAAAGCTCGTTCGTGGGTTATGTGCACACTATCTCTCTCTCTATGTCCCAAACAAAATGTTCCAACAATGAGTCTTTTCGAACAGTATATGTGAATGATATGATTGCTTGTATGGAAATTGTAATGCGATTGGCCTCTATGCCAACCTGTGCCAGTTCCTTCATGAATAGACTCGTGCTAAGAACTTGCGCATTATGTGCAAACTGAAATGACTATACATGTTTGCCCAACTGATTAGTGCGAATCGAATATTGCCCGAACGGTTAGCTTTACACACAGCCTTTAGGCTAAGTTGCGTAGAGTATCGTACGCCAAGACCCTTTGGTGCAAGCTAAGTTGCAATGAGAATAGAATATCATTCAGGAATAAGACAAGTCAGACTTTGAGTTCCAACTGATAGAACATACTCGGATATATCACTTAGGCGAATATTGAAAATTCGTGTTTAGATTTTAGGAAAATAGCTCAAACGGTATTTCTTATCGGAAGATACAAAATTGATTAAGAATTTGATTAGATGACTCAATTCCGAGTGGTATATGGATCATTCAAAAATGTCCAAACGGATTCATAAGTCTCGTGCGATAATCGAATTAAACAATTTAGGATTGCCTTAAAAAAAATAAAAAAAAATGATAAGGCTTATATCGAATTGGGATTGTGGAATTGGAAATCAATATCTTGTATAAGTAAACTTGTTGGAAACTTAGAGGATCGTACGAGCGATTTTGGATTGAAACAACCGGACTGAACTTAAATATAATACCGCTCAAATAGAAGTTATCCCGAAATGAATATTGTGTTCCGATGAAAGAGATGAACGATAATGGATTTGGCTTGGAGTTTGGAAGAACGATCTTGAAATCAAGTTCGAAATAATAACTCTCGAAATCAGTCCCAACGAGAATGGTTATCCTGCGGGAGCGCCACGTAGTAATTTTACATACAGCGGGGATGATCGAACTCACGGGAACATGTTCGGTAATTATTCCAAACAAACTCGATGAATGGAACGTATCAAAATTTGAATGGACTTGGACGATTTACCAAACGGTAACATTGAAGTTGGATGATTTTACTAGACAAATTATAATCACTGCATGAACGGACATGATTTGGTAAAAATAATAAGATATCTTGATCGTGTCAAAGATAACCATAACGTTCAAACGTTCTTGCATTGTGCGAGCGTAACTCTATGCTCGTACATACGTCATGCCCGAATTAGGACGATTATCCAGCGGAAGCGTTGGCGTGATGATCTCACGTCCAACGAGGGTAATCGAACTTGAGGGAGACCGAGGCGTGACAACCAATGGATCGTCTTGACTTTTGGTTCGACACGATAAGACAAATTTGGAAATGCACGTGATCAGAAAATGTTTTAAGGATAAAAGCCTAGAACCTGGAATAAAAATTCACGCTTGATGATTTTGTGAACGGATACGTAAATCAGGTTAAACGAATTAGAATTTTAATTAAAAAGGGGCTTAGAATCGAATCTTAGCTTGGTGGACTTGAAATGGATAGGGATCCTATCAAAACATGTTTGGAGGGAAAGACTATACAAATCACTAGGCTTGTCCTACAATTTGGATATATTATGGATTTTACTGAACAGACTCATCCCTCGTGCAAACGAACATGTTATTAAGTGTAGGAAAATCTGTGCTCGATGTTTAGAAATCTGAGTGAAAACGAGCTTGGGTAGAGTACCCCGTGCAAATGAACAATGGTTTGACCCTAGGATTTGGGACGAGCATCGTACGATGAATCGCATGCTTGAACCTGTACCTAAGACCTTGTGAGCTGACTTAGCAATTAGGCAGACGACCCTGTGCCAAGTGAATGAACCTGTGTTACCGACTTTACCGTATTGCTTGAACAAGCTATAGAACTGGGGCAGCAAAATTTAGGGATAGACTTGGGAACGATAACGAGTGCTAAGTTTTACCCAAACAAATGAACGCTATTCGGTAAACCGAATAGATCGTGCTTAACGGTAGTACAAAATGCTTGAATTGGATTAGAATAAAAAATGATATGGAATTGGATTGACCCTATCAGAAGTATCCTCGTGATTCAGTAAAATGAGAACCCTTAAGATTTTTGCAAGTAGCTTGTCCTATTTTACTCTCTCTAAGTTTGGTTGAATGCATATGTTTGAAGGACGCCTTGAACGTGTGCATGATCCAAGACTAAATGAGAAGTGAAACTCGAGTGTTAAGACTTCGCTATCGCTAAGTTGGTTGGCGTGCTCATGCTTGAGGTGCACTTCGACTATGTGCACGATCCAGACTTGCGATATGCTGATCTCGATTGCTAGTACAAGTGAATATCCACCTGAACAAGTATAACAACTTGTATAAGTTTGCATCTTCCCTAGATCGTTAATCAAGATCAATTGAAACGTACTCCGCATTAAGCAACATATCCCGCGCTAAGACACAAATGAGACTGACTCGGCATACACGCAACACGGCATAAGGATCGAGTAAGAATTTGTGTTCAAACTAATCTAGTGGTATTGATTGCTACACTTGAGTTAGATTCGATAGTACGATAGAACGTCCTGCGCTCAGTAAGTCTCAAGGACGAGACTTTTTCTGAGTGGTGTATGATATAATATCCCATTCCACTCAAGCGGACTGCCGATTCAAACGGCAAAAGTGCAATGTCCCAACCCACTTTGGTCAGGCGAGAATACTCATTTGAGGCAAAGGATATCCAGACTTGTCCCAACAGGAATTTGGCTTAGGCTTTCAGAGGCTCGCTCGGAGTATCGCTCAACTGAGGCGAATCATCACTAAGGTGGGTGGCTATGGTGAACTTGTCTTTGCTTAGCCAACACACTTAAAATATGGATATTTCATACTAGTCGCTAGGTGAATCACCCCCTGCATGCTAATAAGAATACAATGCACCTAGCTAAGGGAATAATCCTAACTTGTATTGCTTGTGCTAGAACATAAAAATGAAATATTGCTTATATTCAAACCCTCGCATGCTAACTTTATCTTGTGCAACTGAACCCTGCAATGCCTCGATAGGACAATATGTATATGCTCTTCTTAGTGCACTATTCACTTGTTTACACTGCACGATCCTAGATCATGTCGCTCGGAAAGTTCTCTTACGGTTTTACCCCTCGGCTTACCTTCGGGCCCAAGCTAACGTGAATGCTTATAGATAAAACAAATGCATGCTTGCCTGCTTATATATTGCCTCGATTGAATGCTTGTCGCATAAACTATACCAAGACCCTGTAATGCCATTCATGTCATGCATTCATCTAGTTCTTCTCGGAAGACTATCTAATAGTCGTTCCGCGCAAGAAAGAACCTGCAAGCATCCGGGACTGTTAGGTCACCAAGCCAGTCCCCGAACCAGGGGAATGTATCAAGGCAAGTGGATCTTTGATTGAGGATTATGTCAAGTATGCATCGAAAATGATAATCATATCAAGCTTACCTCTGAACGAGAATCATATCAAGCAAATCAAGAATCACAGCTCGTGGACCAAATGCTCGGTTCAGAACAAGAATCATGGATTATCATATCAAGTGTGAAAATGGAAAGACCCAGTAAATCGCATGTCGCGGACAACTTGGAAACAAGGTCAATTGGTTCCTGCGGACGGTTGCTGGAGCACTGGCGCCGATCCGATCCGGAGGGAACTCCATGGTAGTGGCATGTTTAATAGGACGAATGGCCTGCAATGTCAATGATCACTGCGTTGTATATCATTCCTCCTTGTACTACAACCGTCCTTTATGGCTATGCCAGTGACTCATGTTCATATAGATAACTCATCCTCGCTTAGCGGTAATCCGTGTATGAGTCATTGCATCACATCAGAAACACCTGAACGATCATAACGCAATCGTATTTATGAAGCACTTATGTTGCATATGCTATTGCCCCTGAATGTTTATACATGCTCGTACTTGAATTATCTTTGTTTGCCTTGGACAGGAAAGGACAAGTGGTAAGTTGGTAAGTCTCACCGTGTTTTCTCTTATATCGCACGGTGCACTGCCATACGAGTTAGGCTATTCAACATTGCCATGAAACTGATCCTAAGGCAACTAGAAAGACAATAAAATAGTTGGTGCACAGGACCTATATTACGTGTTTGGATTTGTTGAGAGGGCGAGTAGCCTCCCCACCAGTGCATTCGTGTACTGATAATCCACCAGGTTGTTTGCAGGGTACGGGAGAACCTCGTTCGGTGCGGATGCCTCCTTCGTGCGTGCTAAGGCATGGAGTTCACTCTGGAGCCTTATAGCATTGCGTCCGGAACTAAAGCACATATACAAGACATAATGTTGGAACATCATCTATACATCATTCCATAAATATAGCCACTTGGCACGCTTTTACTACTTCAGAGAGAGAGGCTTGAGCGAC
This sequence comes from Iris macrosiphon, assembly GCA_036927795.1. NCBI lineage: Eukaryota > Viridiplantae > Streptophyta > Magnoliopsida > Asparagales > Iridaceae > Iris > Iris macrosiphon. Next base: position 143,514,789 of record JAYESA010000002.1, on the reverse strand, counting down.
TTATAATCTCGACTATGCGCCACCTGTAACACATATTTATATCAATAAAAAGTTTGTTTTACTTTAACTTATGTTATTCAATGCTTCCGCTATTATCGACTCAGCGAACTTGTTACCAAATTGCCTATGCGTTTATAATTCTGCTGTACTCGGATAATCTGTGCGACTCTATGGCTTAGACCTCTTACCGCCAGCCAATGAACCACGGCCTTGTACGGGCATGGCTCACGCTCGTGCGGCATCACGCCCAGATGGGTTGAAGCGATCATCCCACGGGATCACTGGCACGGTGATTCTCGTCTAGCGGGGACGGCCGATTTAGCCTGCAGGAGATCGGGACGTGACATGACTCAGATCCGAAACATACCTACGCAACTGAGACACATAAAATACATCGTGTACCTCACGTAGCGAAGGCGAAAGGGCAAGACGATAAACAACATCTCATAACCGCTCGAGAATATATAATGGGTCTACGTATCGCAGACTAAGCTTCCCATGAACCCCAAATCTAATGACTCTATGGGTAGGCAAAATCCGTAAAATACGTGATCGTCGACATGAAACTCTAAAGGTCTACGATACTGATCTGCCCAATAATGATGCCTATCTTGTGCAACTCAAAGTCGCTCTCTAATTTGCTTAATAACCTCTACTGTCTGCGTGATCATTTCAGGGCCTAACATCTTTCGCTCACCAATGTCGTCCCAAGCCAACAGTGACCTATACTTCCTGCCATACAATACTTCAAAAGGTGCCATCTGAATACTGGCCTGATAACTATTATTGTATGAGAATTCTATCAAGTAAATGTGATTCTTCCAAGATCAACCAAGGTCTAAGGTACATGCTCGTAGCAAATCCTTCAGGGTCTGGATGGTTCTCTCTGATTGTCCGTCTGTCTAGGGGCAGTAATCTATGCTGAATCTTAACTTGGTGTCCAAACTCTGTTATAAACTTTTTCAAAAATGTGAAGTGAATCGAGTGTCTCAATTCGACATGATACTTACTAAGATACTATATTGTCTCACTATCTGTCGCATATATATTTCAGATAATTATTCTATAGACTGTCCTACTCGAAAAGGAAGAAAGTGAGCTACTTTTGTGAGATGATTCACTATCACCCAAACTGTATCTCAACCAGTCGGTGATCTAGGTAAACCAGTCACAAAGTCTATCGTGATGTGTCACCCCCACTTTTTGGATTAAGGGTATTATAGTCTTTCCATAATTAATGAGTAAATGATTTCATGATAATTTATTTATCCTAATAATTATGATTCTAATTGATTGTTGCACTTAATCATTATTCAATAACTAGAACGCTACGCTAGCCTTGTCTTCCATCCGATTCATACCCTTGTCATAGACACGCCAGACCATTCATTAATGCTTGTGTCCCACGTAAATCCAGACTTTAGTACTTCTATTTAATTGTGATACACCTCTTGCATTTAATTTTAATTAAGCAAACAATGAACCTATTTCATGCAAATTACAATTATTGGCACTGTTATAGAGCATTAAGTATACACCCGTTTGACACGACGCGCATGATAAACCCCTTTTACCTCTTCATTGTATTATCCATATAATTTGGGGATGTGTAATTTAACATCAATCCTTGAAAACCATGGCCTCCAAACCCTTAGACCAATGCAACTTTCAAAATTTCATCTGGACCTAGCCCATTGGAGTATCTCCAAATTAAGCCAAGGCTTTCCTAGTATTGACCAAAGTCAACATGTTCTAGGTCAAACCCACACCTTGTATATATATATATATATATCATCTTATGTATTCTTCTCTTTAAACCTAAAACCTCCAGCCGACACCCCTCTTCACCCTACTCGCTGTCGACCCCCCTCCCGACTTCACTGTTCACCGCCAAACCTGGCCGTGAACTCGTCGCCGCTGCCGACTAGAACGCTGCACGAAGCCGCTGATCGAGCGCTGCCGACTGGAATGCTGCACGAAGCCGCTGATCGAGCGCTGCCGACCGGATCAACCAACTGAAGCCGACTGGATCAACCGACTGAAGCCGACCGGATCAACCAACTGAAGCCGATCGGATCAACCGACTGAAGCCGACCGGATCAACCAACTAAAGCCGACCGGATCAACCGACCGAAGCCGACTAGATCAACTGACCGCTGCCGACCGGATCAACTGACCACTGCCGACGGATTCGACTGTACAGGAGCACGCCGGAGACGCTGCACTCGACCTCGACCCTCCACGAACCAGACTGGACTAATCGACGGGAGCCGCGAACATCACCTCCTTCACGATCGCAGGTTCGAACCCTCGCATGCTTGAAAACGTGCCCGTATATACGTAATCCTCGTAGTAATCCACACATATTAACCGTAGAGTATCCAGTGTGTACATGGTATACGTATTGTTATATGATAGACGTATACGGTATATAGATATATGTATGGTGTATCTCCATCGCATATATACAGATGTAAATGCCCTGTATATGTATATACATACCGTATTGTGCTCAATTAACCTAAAGCATACGTATATTTATATATACAATATAAACCTGTTAAAGAACTAGATGCACACTCCTGTTATAATAATAATTAATTAAGCAGTGATGTATATAATAGATAACAATAGGCATTATGTACTCGTGTATGAGGTGACCTTAACAAATTACGAATAACCGTAGCTACCCCCACCTGTGACCTATAGAGTAGACTGTTGAGATCATTATGTTGATTGTGTGCTAGGAGTAATGTCTGATGAAGTATTGTACTATATGATATGTTTATAGGATTGTGGGATCACTCAGACGGTACCTTGGAACCCGAACATTGGTATTGCCAGCAAAGGACCACAGGCGAGTACATTCTCTGACAGTTTTTATTATGTTGATTATCTCTATAATTCTTGTTGTATAGCGTACATGACTCTGACACTATTGCTTACACGAGTTAGCATCATTGAGACCTGTCACGGGGAGTCGTGATTAGAATCCATCGTACTAGCTGAGAAAAACGGGGAGTCGTGATTGGAATCCATCATACCCTTACATGCAGCATTAGCTCACCCACATCTCACGTCGGTGCAGCCTTACCCTTACATGCCTCATCACTGTTACATTCCGGTTAGCCTGACCTGTTGGGGATGATCGCTAATCCACGTAATGAGTCATATAACCCAAGCCGATCACATGATATACTAATGTTTCACACACTTAGATAGAGGATTCTTGATATGTATCTTGATAGACTGATCTTGTATTTTCCACATGTTCTAGTTGTTATTCTTACATATCAGTTCTTTGTACTTGCGTGCACTTGTAGTTCTATTCCTTGTCAGATGCTATTGATGATGATGTTCCAGTATCTTATTCCAGCATTTCTTTATTCCAGTATTCTTATTGCCAGTTATCTCATATCTGTCCTGTATTTCTTTACACTGTTTTATAGTCTTTGTCAATATATGTGGAACTGCTGTTAGAGGTGTATTTTCGTTCAATCCTGACTGGATATTTTTCCAGAGAACCTTGAGAACTTCTGTACTATACACTACGGACCAGGTATAGATGTAGACTATGTTCCAGAGATCCTAGAAGAGACTATGCTTCTAGAGGAGACTTTGCCTACAGCTATTTAGACAGTATTTATTTATACTTGAGACTTATGGAGGTTATTTCAGTTTATGTTTAGACTATGTTAAGTTTAATTGGAGACTTGTGTTGGACAGCTAGACTGTGAGTTATCTTTATGTTGAGACATGGTGTTTAACTATGTTATTACTTTTATCTTTTATCGTGCCTTAGAGTTGTTGTGATTGAGTTATATCGTGAGAATATGGAGATGTATATCATTGACTGGTGTTAGTGAGTAGTATTATTGTGACAGACAGCGTTCTACCGCCGATACTGCGGCGTAGGCTGGACGTACCCACGCTCTCGTGCCCCTGTACTGGGTGCGGGTCGTGACATGATGTGTTTCCACTTTTACTCTGGAATAGGAAGTGGCTACAATAATCCTGTCGGTCTATGTTATTCTGCCTTCACTTGCTGATATATTGAACATCGTGATACGAAGCATGCTATTTCCCTCTTCATTCCGTTCCACCAAAAGTGTTGCTTGATATCTTGGTACATCTTTGTGCCTTCCGGATGAATGGAATACTGGGAATTGTGTGCTTCAGTCATAAATTCTGGCCGAATATCCTCGCTTGGTACGCATAGACGATTTCCAATCCTTAGCATTTCATCATCATGTATTGTCAACTCCTTCCGAAGACCTGACTTACATTCTTCTCGTAGCTTTTGAATCTTCGGGTCCTCTGCCTGAGCTAGCTTGATTTTATGTACCAATGTTGACTGAATCTGTAGGCTAGACTGAACTCATGTAATATGTGGGAGTACTATCTCGATACCCATCTCTCGTAAGTCTTCTAAAATGTGCTTCTGAGTAGTCAACATAAATTTTTCACCTCTTCTGCTAAGTGCATCAGCTACTACATTGGCCTTGCCTAGATGGTACTGAAGTTTCGCATTATAGTCTTTCAGTAACTCTAGCCACCTTCTCAGCCTCATGTTCAGGTCCTTCTGCATGAACACATACTTCAAACTCTTATGATCCGTGAATATTTCTGCACGATTGCCATATAAGTAGTGCCTCCAAAGCTTAAGTGCAAACACTACTGCTGCTAGCTCCAAATCATGAGTTGGATAGTTTTTCTCGTGATCTCTGAGTTGTCAAGAAGCATATGCTATCACTCTCCCTTGCTTCATCAAAATACATCCAAGTCCTTTTTCAGATGCATCACAATACACTGTGAATCCTCCGGAGCCTGCTGAAAGAGTAAGGATTGGTGCAGAGATTAACTTCTTCTTCAACTCTTTAAAGGCTGTCTGACATTCCGCCCACCACACAAATTTAACTTCCTTGCACATCAACCGAGTCAATGGTGCCAAAATTTTAGCAAAATCTGATACGAATCTTTTATAATACCTTGCCAAGCCCATGAAATTACACACTTCTGCTACTGTCTTTGGAATTGGCTAGTTCTCTACTGCCTCTACCTTCTTGGGATCAACTAACACTCCTGCTTCAGAAATAATATATCCAAGAAAGGATATATGATCCAACCAAAACTCACACTTACTAAGCTTCCCATATAACTAGTGCTTCCTTAAAGTTTGCAGTGCTATCCTGAGATATTTCTCATGCTCCTCCTCATTACGAGAATATACCAGGATGTCATCAATGAATACTACCACAATCGGTCTAAGTAAGGCATAAAAATACGGTTCATCAAGTCCATGAATACTGCTGGAGCATTAGTCATTCCAAATAGCATAACTAAGAATTCGTAATGGCCATATCGTGACCAAAATATTATCTTTGGTATATTCTACTCCCAGACTCGCACCTGATGATATCCTAATCGTAAATCTATCTTGGAGAAGACTCTTGCTCTACTTAATTGGTCAAACAAATTATCAATCCTTGGTAATGGGTACTTGTTCTTCATTGTCACTGTATTAAGCCGCATGTAATCCATACACAACCGTATTGATCCATCCTTCTTCTTCACCAATACTGCTGGTGCTCCCCACGGTGATGTACTGGTCCGAATAAACTTTTTTGTCTTCAGTTCTTCCATGTATCGGTATAATTGATCAAGCTCTGATGGTGACATAGGGTACACCTTCTGAGATACTGTTTATGCTCCTGGTATCAACTCTATACAGAATTCTACTGCTCTAACTGGGGGTAATCCAGAAAGATCGTTGGGAAAGACATCCATGAACTCTTCAACTATTTTGGACAGCGTGTTTGCTTTCTTTACTACTATTGTGACTCCTCCCTTATACTGGTCTCTTGCTATTCTACTAAGGACAAACTCTTCTAGACCAGGATTTCTAAATAATACTCTACCCTCACGGCAGTCTATCGTTGCATGACTGTCTCTCAACCAGTCCATATCTAAGATAACGTCAAAATTTTCCATAGGGAACTTGGCGTACTGTCGTAGGCACCCAAAAATAAAACCTTTACTCTTGAAATAATATGTAGTAGTGAGAGTAAGGATCGTTCCCACGGAGAGTAATTAGTTAATCTTAATGCTATGTAAAATAGGATGGGGGGAGAGTTTTGGATCAAAGCAAATTAAAAAGAGCTAAAAATAATTAAAGTATTAAAATTATCAAAGGAAAAAATATTGGTCTCAGTCAACATCCACCATTGGAATCTTAAAATTGATCATTGATGCAAACATAAATTATCATACTTTAAATATTCACCGTTGGAAGTATTTCCTATCTCTCTTAGGCTTAGATAATTAGAAACAAGCGATCTAATTATCTTTAATTACTAAATAATCTAAGACAAGCGCTGAAGATATAATCTAGTAATTTCTTAAAGAACAAAGAGATCGATGAAGCAAAATAACACAAGCACAAGCGGTTGAATTTAATTTTGTCAAAAGTTTTTCTCCTAAGATCTAATAAAACAAAGCAGTTCATTAAATCTTGGTTGCTTCATAAATTAGAAAAATCAAACAATTACGGATTTGATATCTAATTTAGCAGTAGATCGAGATGGATAATAGACTAGTAGGCCTCCTAGTAATTAAACAAAACAATCATGAAAGTAGGCATAGAAAAACATTCAATACTTAAAGCATAAATCAAACATATAAAATAATTTAGATCTCACAATTTTATTGATTCTAAGGCTTCTGTTTCCTTTGACCAACAAGACTTTTAGCTCCGCACGTTCATGAAAACTTCAAAAGAATATTGGAGAAGAGGAAGAAGAGTTGTGTGTTGTCCTTTATTTCCTCCAGATCTCTATCCCTTTTATAGACTCTAAATTAGTGTTTGAAGATCACAATATCTTCCCACAAATTCTCTAATAGTTACAACAACCCAAACAATAAAATAAAATCTTTGAAAAGGTTAGAAAATGGTTATTTCAAATCCACTTTTTGTGCACAGCATAGTTGACTCAACTTCAAGCGTGATTTGGTCCATGATGTAGCCAGAATCTCAGGAAAATCAAAACAGCAAAATTGTGCCTCTATCACTTAGCTTTCCGAATCAATTTGTATCAGCTCAATTGGACTTCGGATGAGAAAGTTATGACCATTTTGCTACAAGATGTCTGTCTAGAATTGATAATTAGCTCTATTTTGCTTTTAGTGACTCCAATTGTATCCTAGATCAAAATATAAAAGTAATGAGTATCTTTAGACATTAAATGAGCATAAAGGAGTATATATTAAGGAATAAAAATATGATATTTTATGTTCTCATCAAATACCCCCACACTTAACCCTTGCTCGTCCTCGGGCAAAACTCTAATTTATTTTTCCAAAAAAAAAAAATCAAGGTTGCAATATCATAAATAAAAAAATAACCAAGCTCTTCAAAACTCATAACATATCATGAACATATATTTTTAAACAACTTCTAATTACTTAGTAGATATTTTTACTTGAAAAATGGAGTAAACTAAATAGGTAGACCCTCACGGAATAAATACTCAACTCTCATGTGTTTAAAGGTATATATTTCACTCAAATTCATTCCAAAAGAAATGATCTACCATAAGCTTGTATATCTTCTCATTCTCCACCACTGGGATCACATGCATAACATAAATCATAAGGACTTTTTATGGATTGTAACGTGGCTTAGGATTAAGGTGGAATATATTTGGGAGTGTAGCTTAAAAGCCATCAAAACTAGTGGAGCAAAATTGAATTAACTCAATCTCAATATAAAACATGTAAAATCAATCACTCCATTTTGCAACATCTTCAATTTGGCTTTTAAAGCATTTAAACAATGTAAAACAACTTACATCCTCTCTTTTTTTCTTTATTTTTTTTTACTTTTTTTCTTTTTCTTTTTTCGCTCTCTTTTTTTTTATAATAATGGAACTTAGGAAATTTGAGGATGAAAATATGTTCTATTTTGTGGGTTGTAACCAAACCACAAATTTGGACACCCCTACTCTTATTTTTTCGTACACCCATACATATCATAATGATCAACAATGCTCCACTAGCTTTGCGACTTGGGTAAAGGTATAAATATTATTGGTTGAAAGCTTGTAATGTGGGTATACCAAAAAAAAGGCAATAAAGCTCAAAGGGGTTCAACAAAATGAAAATTAATTACAAGGTGGGCTATTTGGCTTATGTAACGCACAACAAAGATGACCTTAATCATGTTCATGCATGCATGTGTCAATGTGACCTCGAAGAGAATCAAAGCAAGTTCTAGAAAAACAAATCAGTGAAAGAATATCTCTCATTAAAGAATAATGAGACTGATTTATCAGTCTAAAGGCTCAAATCCTCACTGGCTTTTGTCTACCAATTTAGATACTACCATTTTCAATAAAAAAAACTAGACTAATTAATTCTAAGTTGAAAAAAAAATTTATTTATTCAATCATGTTATGAATTTTTCAAATCTAGTTGAATCTTACTCATGACATACACAACCAAAAATCATTAAAAACCAAAAACCAAAATTCTTTTATTAAAAAAATTTTATTATTATTATTATTATTATTTAGAAAAACAGTGAACTAAAAATGCTTAAAATAAAGTAAATCCTCTCCCCCACACTTAAAACTGACATTGTCCCCAATGTAAGGTAAAATGCAAGGAAAAGGCAAAATAAAAAAATAAAAATAAAAATGAAAGAATAAGAACAAACTCCCCTTGGGTTGCCTCTGTTTATTGTCGTGGATGTTTCCTCCTTCAATTGGTACAAATTGGATCTTCAAGGTCCAATTCATCCACATTCTCTACTTTGAAACCTTCATAGAAAAGCTTGAGCCTTTGGCCATTTACCTTGAACACTTTGGAAGTTGCTAAACTTTGAATTTCAACTGCACCATGATAAAAAACATTAGTAACAATAAAAGGTCCAATCCAACGAGAACGTAATTTACCCGGAAACAGACGAAGTCGTGACTGGTATAGAAGGACTTTTTGACCAACTTGAAACACCTTCCTAGAGATCATCTTGTCATGAAAATCCTTCGTCTTCTCTTTATAAATTCTAGCATTCTCATAGGCATCATTGCGAATTTCCTCCAATTCTTGTAGTTGTAACTTCCTATGTTCTCCATTTTCATATGCCTTCATATTGAAACTCTTGATAGCCCAATAAGCCTTGTGTTCTAACTCAACAGGAAGATGGCATAGTTTTTCAAACACCAACCGGTAAGGTGACATACCGATAGGCGTCTTGTATGCAGTTCTATACGCCCACAAAGCATCATCCAAGCGCAAACTCCAATCTTTTCTACTTGGATTGACCGTCTTTTCAATGATGGACTTGATCTCTCTATTTGACACTTCCGCTTGTCCACTAGTTTGTGGATGATAGGCAGTTGATACCTTGTGGGTCACATGGTACTTTTTCAGCAACGTCTTCACGGTTCGATTGCAAAAGTGAGTGCCTCGATCACTTATTAAGGCTCTTGGAATCCCAAACCTAGAGAATATGTTGGATTTGATAAAATCTGAAACAACTTTAGAATCATCAGTCCTAGTAGCTTTAGCTTCTACCCATTTTGATACATAATCAACAGCAAGCAAAATATAAGCATAACCAAAAGATACAGGAAATGGTCCCATAAAATCGATGCCCCAAACATCAAAAATTTCACAAAATAGTATAGGATTTTGTGGTATTTCATTCCTTTGAGATATATTACCTGTCTTTTGGCAATTGTTGCATGTTTTACAAAAAGAATATGAATCACGAAATAAAGACGGCCAATAGAAACCACATTCTAATACTTTTCTGGCCGTCCTCTTCGCTCCAAAATGTCCTCCACATGCATAAGAATGACAAAAGGTGATAATTGAAATAATTTCATTTTCATGAACGCACCTTCTTATCACTTGATCTGCACAATGCTTCCACAAGTATGGGTCATCCCATACATAGTATTTGGCATCACTTTTGATCTTATCTCTTTGAGCCTTTGACAAGCCAGAAGGAAACATATTACTAACCAAATAATTTACAATATTTGCATACCAAGGCATTGTCACACTTGAAGCAAACAATTGCTCATCAGGGAACGTTTCTTGTAGACAAAGTTCATCCTCCATATGAACTAAACGACTTAAATGATCTGCAACACAATTTTCTGTCCCTCTTTTATCTTTGATCTCCAAATCAAATTCACTTAAGAGAAGTATCCATCGAATTAACCTTGGTTTTGCCTCTTTCTTCGTCATCAAATAGCGAAGAGTAGCATGATCAAAATAAATAATGACTTTAGTACCAAGCAAATAAGATCGAAATTTTTCTAAAGCAAAAACAACAGCTAAAAGTTCTTTTTCAGTAGTAGAATAATTTTTCTGCGCCTCATTCAAAGTTCTTGAAGCATAATAAATGGCGTGAGATGCTCTTCCAATCCTTTGACCCAAAACAGCACCTACTGCATAATCACTTGCATCACACATTATCTCGAAAGGCATGTTCCAGTCAGGGGGCTGGATAACTGGGGTAGAAGTAAATAGTTTCTTTAGTGTATCAAATGCCTTTTTACATGCTTCATCAAATTCAAAATCTATATCCTTTTGTAGCAACTTGCAAAGGGGTAACGCTATTTTGGAGAAGTCTTTGATGAATCTTCGGTAAAAACCTGCATGTCCAAGAAAAGAACGAACTTCCCGCACACTGGAGGGATAAGGTAAAGATTGAATAATATCGATTTTGGCTTTATCTACCTCAATTCCCTTAGATGAAACAATATGACCCAAAACTATACCTTGGTCAACCATAAAATGGCATTTTTCAGAGTTTAACACAAGATTAGTTTCTATGCATCTTTGAAGAACAAGTGTAAGGTTATGCAAGTATTTATCAAAAGAGTCTCCATAAACTGTGAAATCATCCATAAATACTTTTATAATATGCTCAACATAGTCTGAAAATATGCTAACCATACACCTTTGGAAAGTAGCTGGGGCATTGCAAAGACCGAATGGCATGCGACGATATGCAAAAGTTCCAAATGGGCATGTAAAAGTTGTCTTTTCTTGATCCTCCGGAGCAATGGCAATTTGAAAATAACCTGAATAACCATCAAGAAAACAATAGTAAGAATGACCAGCTAACCTTTCAAGCATTTGATCAATAAAAGGTAAAAGAAAGTGGTCATTTCGGATTTCAGCATTTAATTTTCTATAATCTATACAAACCCTCCACCCATTCTGGATACGAGTGGGAACTAACTCATCATTTTGATTCTTCATGACAGTTATCCCGGTCTTTTTAGGAACCACTTGCACCGGGCTAACCCACTGGCTATCCGAAATAGGATAGATCACTCCAACTTCAAGAAGTTTTAGGATCTCTTTTTTTTACTACCCCCATCATGGGTGGGTTCAATCTTCTTTGCAGTTGACGGGAAGGTTTTGCTCCTTCCTCAAGTAAGATGCGATGCATGCATGTAGACGGGCTAATTCCTTTTATATTCGCAATTGTCCAACCAATAGCCGTCTTATGCTCCTTAAGGTTCTGAACAAGCTTTTCTTCCTGTGGTGCACTAAGTTTATTGGAGATGATCACTGGTAATGTTCCTCCATCTCCAAGGAATACATACTTGAGGTGACTATGGAGAGGCTTCAATTCTGGAATAGGGGCCTGCAAAACAGAGGGTAAAGGCCTCTTGTTAGAAATTGGTAATGAAATATAAGAAACGTTACTTGATTGTTGTATTTTTGGAAAATCATTCAATGCTGCAACAGTTTCCTGCAAATCAGAACTCAAAGCTAACTCCTTATGCTCTTTTTCAAGATGCTCACTAATGGCCACTTCCAATACATCTTTGCCATCAAGTTCAAAAATATCCTGTGCTAAAGAATCAACCACATCAATAGAATAAACAGTATTATCATCATCAGGATATTTCATGGCATCATAAATATTAAATTTAACAATTTTACCATCAAATTCCAAAGTAAGTGTGCCACTATAAACATCTATCTTAGTCTTGGATGTCTTTAAAAATGGTCTTCCTAATAAAATTGGAGCAGTTTGATCACCATTTTTCATATCAAGCACATAAAAATCAGCAGAAAAAACTAAATTATCAATTTGTACAAGAACATCCTCGACTACTCCCTTAGGATAGGCATTAGATCTATCAGCCAATTGGATCACAACACCAGTTTTATTCAGAGGTTCAAGATTTAAAGATTCATATATAGAATATGGCATAACATTGATAGAAGCTCCTAAATCTAACATGGCTTTCTCATATTTATTGTTACCTATTTTACAAGGGATAATAAACATTCCAGGATCTTTGCATTTTGTAGGGAGTTTTTGTTGAATTACTGCAGAAATACTCTCCCCAACTTTTATCTTTTCATATCCTTTAAGCTTTTGTTTTCTCTTTATTGTACATAATTCTTTTAAAAATTTAGCATAGCGAGGTACTTGTTTGATAGCATCTAAAAGTGGAATATTTACCTCACATTTATGAAAAGTCTCTATAACTATTATTTTGTTCAATTTTTCTAGATTCTGTTAAAGCTTGAGGAAAAGGAGGTACTGGCTTATAATCACAAAGGGGTGGAAACTTACAATTGGGTACCTCATCATCATTGGGGACGTTCGTGTCTGGCACGGTAGTTTTCTCTTCTTCTTGTTTTGACGTTGCAAGTGCTTCTTTTACTGGAATGTCAACCTCTTTACCGCTTCTCAAAACGATTGTACTTGCATTTTCTTTTGGATTTACTATCGTTTGAGATGGTAATTTTCCAGAACTTTGTGCCTCTAGCTTATTAATTGTTGTAGCCATTTGGCTCATTTGATTGTCCAAGCTTTGAATGCTAGCCCTTGTCTCCTGTTGAAATTGTAAATTATTAGTGGCAAGAGACTTAACAATATCTTCTAAAGACATACCAGAGTTAGAAGTTTGGTTTGGTTGTTGTTTAGGATATGGCTGCTTGTACTGTTGGTAACTTGGGCGATTTTGATTGACAGGATGATTTGTTTGTGGATTCCCATAGTTGAAATTGGGATGATCTCTCCATCCTGGATTGTAAGTGTTTGAATATGGATCGTACTTCCTTTGCGGTTGTCCAGGGAAAGCACCTAACACATTCACTTGTTCATTGGACTCCTCTTGAAGAGTTGGACACATGTCAGTTGGATGTCCTGCTACTGAACAAATCCCATAAGCTTTTGCTGTTTGCATGTTACCTACAGCCATTTGACGAACAAGAGACGTTAAACTAGCAATTTGTTGTTCTAGGGAAGAAATATTCACCTCGTTAGCATGCCTAGATGGAAGATCTAGCCTAGTGCCAAATTGTTGAGAATTTGCCGCCATATTTGCAATTAAATTTCTTGCGGCCTCAGGAGTTTTATCTACCAAAGCTCCTCCACTAGCAGCATCTATCATGCTTCTATCAGTTGGTAGAAGGCCTTCGTAGAAGTACTGGATAAGTAGCTGCTCGCTAATTTGATGATGGGGGCAACTTGCACATAATTTTTTAAAACGTTCCCAGTACTCGTGGAGAGACTTTACATTGTGTTGCCTTACCCCACAAATTTCTTTTCGGATATTGGCCGCCCTTGAAGCGGGAAAGTACTTCTCCAAGAATAGTCTCTTCATTTCATTCCATGTTACAATGCTCCCAGAGGGTAGATAATAGAGCCAATCCTTAGCCGAATCCTTTAAAGAAAACGGAAAGGCTCTTAATTTGATTTGCTCTTCGGATACCCCCGTAAGTTTCATAGTTGTGCATACCACATGAAGCTCCTTTAGATGCTTATGAGGATCTTCACCTGCAAGGCCATGAAAAGTGGATAATAAATGTATTAGTCCAGATTTTAATTCAAAACTAGTAGTAGCATCTAAAGTAGGAAATGTAATGCATAAAGGGTGTTGGTTCAAATCAGGGGCTGCAAGTTCTTTCAAAGTTCTATTTGCAGCCATGACTTCCTCTTCTTCAGGATTAGATTTGCAAGAGAGTAAGGAATCCGTAGCAGGGTCGTTCTCGTTAGAGTTTCTTTGAGCTTCCTTCCTTAACCTGCGCAGAGTTCTTTCTATCTCTGGATCACACTGAAAATCACTTTGATTAGAAGATTGAGTTGCAATCATAAACAAGGAATAAAATGATAGCAAGCAATCCAGAAAAATATATGAGAATAATTTTTTTTTTTTGCTAATAAACAAAAGTAATTTAATTATAAGAAAAGATCAGAAAAGGCACAAAAATTAACTAAAATTAGTCCCCGGCAACGGCGCCAAAATTTGGCATGCTGTCGTAGGCACCCAAAAATAAAACATTTACTCTTGAAATAATATGTAGTAGTGAGAGTAAGGATCGTTCCCACGGAGAGTAATTAGTTAATCTTTATGCTATGTGAAATAGGATGGGGGGGAGAGTTTTGGATCAAAGCAAATTAAAAAGAGCTAAAAATAATTAAAGTATTAAAATTATCAAAGAAAAAAAACGTTGGTCTCAGTCAACATCCACCATTGGAATCTTAAAATTGATCATTGATGCAAACATAAATTATTATATTTTAAATATCCACCGTTGGAAGTATTTCCTATCTCTCTTAGGCTTAGATAATTAGAAACAAGCAATCTAATTATCTTTAATTACTAAATAATGCAAGACAAGCGCTGAAGATTTAATCTAGTAATTTCTTAAAGAACAAAGAGATCGATGAAGCAAAATAACACAAGCACAAGCGGTTGAATTTAATTTTGTCAAAAGTTTTTTCTCCTAAGATCTAATAAAACAAAACAGTTTATTAAATCTCGGTTGCTTCATAAATTAGAAAAATCAAACAATTACGGATTTGATATCTAATTTAGCAGTAGATCGAGATGGATAATAGACTAGTAGGCCTCCTAGTAATTAAACAAAACAATCATGAAAGTAGGCATAGAAAAACATTCAATACTCAAAGCATAAATCAAACATATAAAATAATTTAGATCTCACAATTTTATTGATTCCAAGGCTTCTGTTTTCTTTGACCAACAAGACTTTTAGCTCCGCACGTTCATGAAAACTTCAAAAGAATATTGGAGAAGAGGAAGAAGAGTTGTGTGTTGTCCTTTATTTCCTCCTGATCTCTATCCCTTTTATAGACTCTAAATTAGTGTTTGAAGATCACAATATCTTCCCAAAAATCCTCTAATAGTTACAACAACCCAAACAATAAAACAAAATCTTTGAAAAGGTTGGGAAATGGTTATTTCAACTCTATTTTTTGTGCACAGCATAGTTGACTCAACTTCAAGCGTGATTTGGTCCATGATATAGCCAGAATCTCGGAAAAACCAAAATAGTAAAATTGTGTCTCTATCACTTAGCTTTCCGAATCAATTTGGATCAGCTCAATTGGACTTCGGATGAGAAAGTTATGACCATTTTTCTACAAGATGTCAGAACTGTCCAGAATTGATAATTAGCTCCATTTTGCTTTTAGTGACTCCAATTGTATCCTAGATCAAAATATAAAAGTAATGAGTATCTTTAGACATTAAATGAGCATAAAGGAGTATATATTAAGAAATAAAAATATAATATTTTATGTTCTCATCAGAACTCGATCAACTTTGCTGGTAATAAATGTCCACATACTACGACTGGACATGCTAGGCACACCCTACTAACTTCTACGATTCTATTGCCAGTGAGTATATTCAGCCTCGCTGGCAATGTCTCAAACTTCAATCCAATACGTGTCGCATATTGTGCATATATAAATGAGTACGATGCTCCATAATCAATTAAACCTATGGCAGGAAAGATTGTAACAAAAATGTTACCTACTACTATGTCGCACGACGCTATAGCTTCCTCTAGAGACAAGGTGAGTGCCTTCCCTTGGCCTTGTTGAGCTCCATGTTGCTGTCTTCCTTGCTGCCGTGGTTGCGGCCCCTGCTGATTCTGTTTTTGCTTCCTATAAAGCTGGGCCTGCATCGGCAACGGACGCTGAGCCAAAGGCCTTACTGTTACTACTGGTCCTCCTTGCTGCACTGTCCTTGGAACTAGCAATGCAGAAAATTATTGTACTGGCCCTCCTGGCCTCTGCGTCAATGGGCACATGACAACCTTGTGATCAGGGCTCCCACCTCTCAAATATTGTCTGTTAGTTGCCCGACAAATACCCTGGGTATGACCTTATTTGCCACAGTAGGTACAACTTGTCGGTGCCCCCCGTCGTTGTTGTTGTTGCCTCTGCTGCTGCCGAGTTGGTACTATTACTGTTGAAACTGCCATCCTCCGCAGTGCTGAATCATGGATATGAACGCCAGGTGATGGTGCTGATGTTCGTGGTACTGGTCCTCCCTTATTGTTCTATCCATGAGGCCTCTTCCGATCCACTCTTCTTGATGCCATCCTCTGAGAAGTAAGCTCAACCCTCTTGGTTGCTATCAATACCGCCTCGAATGTCTGGTAGTCGTGCACCTCTACTATATTTAAGATCTCTAAGTGAAGTCCATGATGGAACCTCATTGCTCTCTCTAACTCTGTTGCCACCATGGTTGGAGCAAATATGCTAAGTCGACAAAATTCTGCCGCATAGCCGTCTAATGTCCTTCCAACTTGCTTGAGGTTAATGAACCTTTGCTGCAACTCACATTGAGCCACAATCCCAAAGTACTTCACCCTGAACCGGGTCCTAAAATCCTCCTATGAAATTTGAAGCCTTAATCCTACCTCCATCGTGGCCCACCAATCTCTTGCCAGATCTTGGAGTTGTAGGCGAACCAGGTGAACTTGTTCCTCGATCGAAACTTTTACTGCTGTCAAAATGGTCTCAATATCCTGGGGCCAATCGTCTGCCGTGATTGCGTCCTCCGTGCCATCAAAATATCCGAGGTTCAGTCTATAAAATCTAATAGTTGCCCTAGAATATGTTCTCCTGTCTCGTTCTAGGGCTGTCTGCAACCCTTGGTTCAACATGACATTTTATTTCTACTGCTGGAGATGTTGTTGTTGTTGTTGTTGTTGTTGTTGTTATTGCACCACCGTCTGGTGTTGTTGGACAGCCAACAATCCAGGGATAATCGCTAGCAAAGTTGGGGTATCCAGTATTTTTGGCACTACGGGAGGTACGGAAACACCTGGAGCCTGCTTCTCTGTCCCACTCATCATGGGTTCAACTCGGATCCTTGGCTGGGGTTCCACAGGATTTTGTTCCACTGACAACTCTGCCTTTCTTGTTGTTATAACATCGGGAGAAGGAGAAGCCCTAAAAATAAGCACAAAAAATATCAAGTACAAGACGAGAATGAATAATGAAGCAACCAATCTGGAAGAATTCAAGCTGAGTATCGAAGAGAACGAATTCAAAATTTCAAGAAGAATCATGTTTGATTGAGACTCTTATGACCATGATACCCCACAAGTCTGAAGAATAGACCTGCATGGGCCACCACTAAAATTTTGTCACGCCCCAATACCGGAATACAAAAACGGACATGGCCAGCTACCCCGTACAAGGTATTATACGCCGTACGACGATCACGGTTGTATAAGACAAGGGGTGTATGCTACAATCAAGTCTCCTATGGTCAAGAACTTATATGTCTCAATCTTTCAAACAAGAAACAGTAAGCATAGAGCATATATGATAAAGAAATATGGCATCTCAAACACTTTCTCAAAATGTTCTATAGTCCAGTTGTGCAAAATAAGGAGTTGGAAGAGTAAAAAAAATATATGACAGTGATCAGCTGCAGTCTGATTTAATACAATCATGTAAGGAAACTAATGTCCAGATGAGTCGGCTAACAGGTACCGGTGGCTAAACGCCAAAAGAAGTAAATATGCAATGATGAACAGGAAAAAAGAAAACCCACTCGCTATCCCCTGCGACCATATTCCTGGTATGCGCCATGAGTTGGGGAAAGGTACGCTGGATCCTCGAGTGCTGGCTCAAAACTTGGCCATGCAAAACCAATAGGGTTAGACCCCAAATAGAAAGTACCACAAAAGAAGCATGAAATGGAGAAACAAAAAATCTGAGAAAAATATATAATAATACATAGGTTCAGTGTCGTAACTTAGGTCCATGGCATATCCTAGCGCTAAGGCTCAATCCTACAACCAAACAAGGATAAGAGTTGAACCATCACACTATGATAGTCCATTTTCTTAGGCTACTAGCGGAATAATACAATCACAACCAAATTTATTTTTCCTAAATCGACCAGTCATTTGTATGGCTTGCTATTTTGTGGAGTCTGAGGTTATCTCAGAAATAATGCATAATAAGTATCCTCATATCACACCAGTGCTGAAAAAGAGCTAATCGAACCAAATAAATAAAATAGGCACTTACATGATGCACCAGTCCCCCGTAGGGTCACTGCGCTAAAAATACGGTATTAGCGGTTCCAGTGTTCCTATAGTGAAATATTGGCTGAGCATAAAATAGGTCAGATACTGCACTCCACTAAGGCAGATGATATACAGTATCTGTGGTGGCCAGCCAACAGCGTACTTAGAATAAATCTTTGTGAGAAGGTTTGTTGGCATGATATCGGGATACAGATCCCTCCAATATTACTACCACTTTTAGTTACCTAATTAGCCCTATGTTGTGTTTAAAATCTCAAGGCATGGTCATATGAGAATTTTGCTTAAAATGTCATACAAATTACGGGCACGCTAGATACGAATCTATGAAAGTCAAATCTGGATTCACTCGAGCGTGTATGCAACATTCAGACAATCAATATCCTATTCAAGCTTTGGTAGTTGATTCGCTTATTATGCCCATGCTGGAAAAACAATATAAATTTATAATATCACGCATTCAAGAATTTGGAGGCATTCTCGATGCACGACCCAAATATAATCACTTAATACGTGACACGATATGTCGTACCTCGGTGCACATTAAATCATGAATAATTATCAGTCAATAATGGTATCAATACGGATATTGTATTCGAGTCCAATTACCAATTAAACATTGGGTCACGAAAGAACAAGAAACATTCAATCAAATAAGCAAGGCCGCATGGGTCTCTAGGCCATATGGGAAGTCAGGCCGCATGACAATCCTAGCTGCATATGAAGTCAGGCCGCATGAAAAGTCAGGCCGCATGAAGTCAGGCCGCATATGAATCCTGGATGCATATTAAGTCAGGCCGCATATAACCCACTTGGCCACATGCTCAGGGTTAAGGTTTACTTCTTGGGACAAGTGTTGAAGTGACGGGTAATAAAATAAAGTGTCAGAGATGTAAAAAGTGACTGATGTGACTAATGTGTCAAAAGGAAAAGACAAAACCAAAGAAATAAGTGCTAACGGTTCAGAACCATGCGCCCATGAAAAATAGTGGCCGCATGCTCTCCAGGCCGCATGGGTGTCGGTGTCGTCTGAGTTGCCTCTTGGACTTAGCAAATTTCTCATTCGTTTAGCGAGTGGAAACACAAAGTGTTCAAGGACACTTGTGTAAATAAGCAGTCATGCGTCCAACAAGATGGACGCATGCTGTCAGTATGGACAAGAGTTTAGGCCGCATAAAACTCTCAGGTAGCATGGCACTCTCAGCCGCGTATGCTCACTGGCCGCATGGGAACTTCGTCTTCTCCAACAGCAGGTTCAGCCATGGCGAAAAAGCTCCAAAAACTGAAATCTTATTTTGTTCATAAAATCCTCATTTTAAATCCAAATCGGGTGAATCAAAAGCCAAAATGCTCATTTCAAAGATACAAGTTTAATAGATCAAAACTAAGAAAAACTCATGAAATCCATAAAAACCTAAGTTTAGAAATGTGGATCTACAGTAATCCATCAATCAAAACAAACAAAAATCCAAGTACTAAAAGTTCTTAGAAACACATAATAAACATAATGGAACAATAATATGGAAGGTTTCTCCATTTCTCATGCAAGGTGTACTTGTCTATGAAAATGGAGAGAGAAAACTAAATAAAGAGGAAAATATAAAAAAGTGAAGAGAGAGAGAAAGAGAGAGAGAGAGAGAAATGTTGGGTTATATATGGTTAGGTTGAGGGTTGAACCAAAGGTTCTCATGAGTTGAACCAACCCACAATATAAACCATGAACCAGGTTAAACCAAAGAATGGGTCTAGTCTCCATGCACATGCAACTATGCTAAAATAAAAATATGTTCCAAATACGTATATCAGGAATGGGGAGTGACATATACACACAGGCACCCCCAGATCCCCTAATTGCCTACTGATACTCACATGAGTATCACACACCCTCACATAAACACTTGAACACTTATCTATATTGGATTTCCTTAACCACTGATACATACAAATCAGACACACTAATACTCCCAGGTATCACTCTCCCCTCCTACTCACATTGCTGATGCATAACCCAAGCACCCCAGCAGTAGCAGCTGCTCATACTCGAGCACCACCTGTGCACTTGCATATCTACTTAATACTACTTTACATATATCCTCTATAGTAAAATTGTGCATGAATGCACTACACACCTGAACGAGTGCATTGCATACCTCATCTCCCATGAGCACTACACTCATGCCCTGCCTACATTCCCTTAACCCGGGTCTGATACAGACTGCAGGCTCTTCCCCGAGTTTACAGTGCACCAATGTGTACTGCTCCATACCAAAACTCGAACATCCCCTCGTTTACCTGTGCATTGCCTACATTTTCTTGCTGTCTTCTGCCAGTGGCAGTGCCCGGGCCCTCCATTTGTGCTACTGAAATCAGGTACTAGTCCCCCCATCTTAGGTCTGAACTGGCACCACCAATCTACAGAGTTAGGCCCATCACTATGAGCTTAACCCCCCCATGAGCACTCTACACCACTAACCACACTTCAACCATGCTTCTAACAACTCACAACAACTACTACAACACTAACATACTAACAACACACTACATATATATATCACTCTATCTATATAAGTGTAGACACACACACAATACTCTAATGATAAATCACCAAACACTAGGTGTCCAAACTCACATTTCCTCCAATTTTGAGGCACAAATCAATATTCTACAAGAAAAATCATAGATATAGATAAATGAGGGATTCTAGCACCTAGATCTAGCCATAGAAAGCAAATTCCACCTATAGAAAAGTTTATATAGGTCCAATGAGTGTTCTTAACCATAAATAGAGTAGAAAATAGAGAATTACCTAGGTTTTGAGTGACCTCCTTGAAGAACTTCGAATTTGGGCACGAGAAAGACGAAGCGGACACGATCCTCAACACTTGGACTCCTCTTCAAGCTTCCTCTAGCAATGACAAGCTCCTTAGCCTCCTTGGAAAATGAGAATGAGAGGGATGAGGTTTGGAGTGGAGAAATTAGGGTTTGCTCTCAAGTTTTGGGGATGAACTAAATGAAAATAAATGGAGCCATTCATGAATAAAGAGGTTTATATAGACTTTTCCTTGGGGTTAGGGTTAGGTTTGTGTCATGATAGTTTGATTTGACTTAAAAGTTTCTCTTATTCTTTCATGAATAAGATCTTATAATTCTTTGGAAGGAATATTCTATTTTTGAGTCCCAATTGGTTTAATGGCCCTAATTCAGTCATGACTAACTAGTGGTTCAACTTAACTAGTCTAAATTCAATAAATAATCCATTAGTCACATATTATATATATACACATAAAAAATTAAATTATAGCAAATTACCAAAATACCCTTGTCCTGAAAATGAGGTGGTTACACCAACCCCTAGGGCCGGCCCTGAGTGCTTCCAATCTACGTAATGAGAACCATATATATATATATATATATATATATATATATATATATATATATATATATATATATATATATATATTTTCGATAGCACAATTTAAATCCATCCATATATAGTTGTAGTTTTATCTATTGATCATCAATTTAAAGTTATATAAGGAAACTGATGTTAACCTAGTTTTTTTTTAATGAATTCATTATCTTGGTATTTAAAAAAGGTCGGTGTTATTGGCATGGTAAAATACTCTTAGGACGACAGTGGTTAGGAAACAATACATCTTACTCCATTTTACTTTTGGTAGCAACATATATTTTTTCTTGGAGGCAAATTTTCTCTTCTTATTCACCATATTTTTTTTCTCTTCCAAGACACGATCGAGGTATTGGAGGACAATCTAGATTCGGTGGAGTTAGGTGAAGTTTTGAATCCATGTGAAGGAGTCAAAGCAGAAGGGATCTGCCAAGACACGATCGAACTCGGTCCGATTTAGGTCCAGGTCGAGTTATGTACGAATTCAATGTATTTAGACAGAACCTTTTGTCACGCCCCGAATCCATATAATCGATAGTCGCCCCTCGGGCGTGATGACATGCGAGTGTAAGGTACGCTCGCACAAGGCCTAGGTATAATGATATACTTTGAAACACATGCAACATAGTATGCAAATTGAATAGCAAGCATTGGATGAAAAAAAGTTCTCTTTATTTATTATAAACATCTTTGTTACAAAGTCTTGACTCAAAAGTAAAGGGATGTCGCGCGGGTTTACAAGATGGACGCAAAATGAGATAGTCGTTCCATACATTATATCCCCATACTAAAACTCAAAAGATAAAGACTTTCAGACGATACTATATTCTTGTAGCAGAGTTGCATAGAGTATGTGCACGAGCTATGTGAGATTTGTATAAACGCTACAAAACACAAACATTAGCACGTCAAAGTTGGTGGGCTGGTTGGAGAAACGTTTCAGCTCCTCGAAGTGTCGCCTCGGCGTAGAGAACCTGTTGCAATGTGGGTCAGTATATCAAAATGTACTAGTGAGGGCGAGCTAACCAACTCACCAAATCAACACGGTATTCATGTGAAGCATACAAATTAATAATGTGATCTTTCTATCTTGCTTTAGTCCAAGTTACAAGCATGTGATAGATATGAAATGCATAAAATAAACATGTAACCGTTCAGTGAATTTTACCTGCGGCCGACGCATCCACCTGCACAAGACTTACCATGTTCTTCCCTGCCAAGAAGATATCGTTAGCTTGAAACAGTTTAATGCAACATATTAGGTCACTGGAACCACAAGCCATCATTGACTATAGTCTGGGTGGACGACGATCCTTGCAGCGCAGGTAGCGAGCCCCGCTGCAAGTCCCCCGCCCTACCAATGTTGAATAGCACAACTATCCAAGTTTCGTCCGAGACGAATCGTTCCCAGTGTCCGACGACCGTTCGTAGGAACCATAAACCTTGTACGCAAGTTGTCCATAACAATACGACGTCTCAATACTAAGTTATCATACGAAGCATTTTAAGACATCAGAATGAACATAAGTACTTAGCACAGCGAGATGACATAGTCTACCAGCTCAAGTGATCGCATTATATGGCCCGACCCTCCTAGGAGGCGGGACTGTTCAACCTTTCAAGATTTGAAAGACGACTTTTTCAATCTTTCGACCTTGGTTACGTGTTTTATTTATTGTACAGTTATATATGAATGTATTCTAGCTACAACTGAAACATGATAAAAACATATTCGTAGCAAACAAGTATGTACATAGCGATCGTTCCATAATTTTGTGTGACATGCATCAAGTGTTCCAAATCTACTTATTATCTGGACTCGGTTGTTATTATTATGGTATCGTTGTTCAGAACGCAAGAGTCTGATTATTAAGTGTGAAGACTTGGTAGAAGGACCAACTAATCGAAGGTAAGACCACTCATTAGTTGGTGAATCGGAAAAGAGAAATGGAAGATCTTCAGGACTCCGCTCGTGCGTTGTTTACTTGTAACCCCTCTCCTCTAGATTTCAATAAAAGTTCTAGAGCCCAATAACTATAATAGTAAATTTTAGTATTCTTTAATCCTCCTTGAAAATAATGGCGACCCTTAATTAATTAGTCAATTGATCTACAAATCGGCATTTTAAATAATAATATTAAGAGAATTGTTGACATATGTATACGTCTTAACTTACAAGCCAATTGGACTAATGGATTAGACCACATATGACTTTACCCAAAAGATTGGTTTCTTCCAATCATTCTTAATAGCTGACCATTGATATCTATATAGAAATCCGTCGATGCTATGGGAACCGGACCCCATGACTGACCCAGTAGCCAACTAATTGATTGGACTCAACCCATTCAAACTGGGGCTAAACCCAGCCGAATCAAACCAAGCCCTGGACCAACCACACATTGGGGCCGCTTAAACTCAAACCCACCAACCCGTAGTCTGTCCAGGTCGACTGAACAGTCAAGTCTAAAGAGACTAAAAATAAAGGCTTTTGATAAGGGCATTGCACATTTTACTCGGGGCTAGCCCATTAGAAATTTACAAAAAATTACAAGTTTGCCATCCTAAAAGTTACTTGGGGCTAGCCCAAATTGTTATAATCAGGACTGTCAAAATTTTGACAGTCCTACCACTTGGAAGGACTGTCAAAATTTTGACAGTCCTACAAACAACGAGTACTGTCAAAATTTTAACAGTCATAATTTTAACCCACAAAAAAATTTATATAAAACTAGGACTGTCAGGATTTTAACAGTCCCACAAAAAATGAGGACTGTCAAAATTTTGACAGTCCTCATTTGGGTCTAGCCCAAATTGTTATAATCAAGACTGTCAAAATTTTGACAGTCCTACCACTTGGAAGGATTGTCAAAATTTTGACAGTCCTACAAATTGTTAGGACTGTCATAATTTTGACAGTCCCACAAGCTATGTGGACTGTCAAAATTTTGACAGTCCTAATTTTAACCCACTGAAAATTTTATATAAAACTAGGACTGTCAGGATTTTGACAGTCCCACAAACAATGAGGACTGTCAAAATTTTGACAGTCCTCATTTTAATTGTCAGGATTTTTTTTTAAGTTTATTTCTATTTAGTTAGTTTTGGATTTTGATTTTTTTTATTTTGTTTAACATCCAAAATAAAATAGGTTATCATTGAACCAAAAAAAAAAAAATCTACCGTACGAATATTACGTCTGCCGTCGATCAGACTTCAAACAGCCATAACTATTTGTTTTCAAATCGTTTTTCGTCACACAATAGGTCGATTTGTATGTTTTCGACGAGAGTAACACAATTCGTGTAGAGAGAATTTTCATCCGAAGTAAGACGTACATATTACAGGCAAAAATATAAAATATAAAACTTTAAAGTATCATAACTTTTGACTGGGAGATCGAAACAAGCTCCAGTTTGAGCCAAAATGACCGTATGGAAAAGTACTCCGGGATGAACTGTTTCACCGTTTGACGGACTTCCCAAATTTTTAGAATCGCAAAAAAATGATGTTTCGACCTCCAAATATTACTTTTGGTAATTTTTTTTTTACAAAATATTTAATGTACCAATAATAAATTTACTATTTTAAATAACAGAATACTTTAACAAATTTTAAGGATAGAAATTTTAAGGATATTTTGAAATTGCCCCCCCCCCCCCAACAATTAACAAAAATAAATTAACAGAAAAAAAAATTTAGGACTGTCAAAATTTTGACAGTCCTACCAATGGGAAGGACTGTCAAAATTTTGAAAGTCCTAAAATTTAACATATATTTTTAGGACTGTCAAAATTTTGACAGTCCTACCAATTGGAAGGACTGTCAAAAGTTTGACAGTCCTAAAAATATATGTTGAATTTTTAGTACTGTCAAAATTTTGACAGTACTTCCAATTGGTAGGACTGTCAAAATTTTGACAGTCCTAAAAATCAACATATATGTCAAATTTTGACAGTTCTTTTATTTTTTCTTTTTTGGTTTTGACGGCGACGACGACGGGAGGCGCGGCG
The DNA here is from genome assembly GCA_036927795.1 of Iris macrosiphon. Lineage (NCBI taxonomy): Eukaryota > Viridiplantae > Streptophyta > Magnoliopsida > Asparagales > Iridaceae > Iris > Iris macrosiphon. The sequence goes on along the minus strand of JAYESA010000002.1, from coordinate 143,489,001 downwards.
ACGGAAGGGCGACGGGAGGCTGCGGTGGAGGACGGGGAGGAGGCGGAGGAGGACGGCGGGAGGGGGGAGGGCTCCAGTGGGATGGGGAGGGTTTGGGAGTGTTTGGGAAGAAGGGTGTCAAAGTGGGCTAATATGAGTAAAATGTTGGGTTAGTATAAGTAAAAGTTTCTCTTTAGTGGGCTAGCCCCAATCCTGGACTAGCCCCAAGTAAATATGGTAGTGCCCTTATCAAAAGCCAAAATAAACCAAGCGGGCATATGGAAGCTGACTCACACCTAACCATTTTCCTCACCCGCTGCTTTGTTCACCCAAAACCGACGTAGACAGGGAAGCGTCACCGACCCTTCCACCACCCCAAAGTCATCAGAACATTCTCGACGTTTCCTCCATGTCAGCAATCCGCGTCCGGATCATCCATGCCATTCACCAACCACCGACTTACCTCCGAGCATCTCTGCCGTCCACTGCTAACGGCCGAACGTTTCGCCACCGCCTCACCGAGCATTCTCGCCTATAAATAGGACCATTCTCCCTCATTCTTCTCCATCAATCCATCTTAGCGAAGCCTTGCCATTTTTCCTCTTCACCAATTCTCGATCAAGAATAGGTTATAAACCGTAACCGTCTTCTCCGATCGATCTCAGACGTGGCGAAAATGGCGACCAGAGCTCTGTCGACAAGTCCCTGCCAGTGACCAGTCTCTGTTGGTTTTGGTTTTGTTTGTTTCTTGCAAAAGTTCAATTCCTCTCCCTTTCTTTAGTCCCACATCGGATGGGGCAAAGCCTTCCTATGTACATATATTACTTTCTTTCCTTTGCTCTATTAAGTTGTTGTGTGGGGAACTCCTTGGGCCACACGCGCGCGCCGCCGCCGCCGTCCTGCCCGGCTCGGCTCGGTTCGGTTCGGCGCGCGTAACGGGTGCGGGTATGCGCCCACATCTGCGGGCGCAGAATGCCGATCCGATTTCCTCTTCGGGTTCGGGCTGGGACCCTAAAATATTTTTTACTCCTCTGTTTATTCTTCATTTATTTTTCTGTACATAGGAATTTATTCTGAACGTTACGGTTTTTGAACCGTTATTGTTTAAGTGTCCAGGTTCATTCGTAACGGCTGAATTAAATCGTAATTTAATTCAGACCGTTACACAAATGTTCTATATATTCGTCCTTGTTCTTTGTAAATCAGTACAGCAAAAAATCTTACGAAACATCTGTCGACATTCTGTTCGGTTCTTCGTCTTCATCTCCAAAGCTCTGGGCAGAGCTAAGTCGTGGTCGTTCTCTCCAAGTCGTGTGCGGCAACGAGATACCGGTAGTGCGGGGGTTTTACCACTAGGAGCTTCGGGTACGTCTGCACACAGATCCCGAATAAACTCTTAGGGCAGTGCTTCGTGCACGACTTCCCCAGAGGCCGGTAACATTGTTTAATTTAAATTTTTCTATTCTGAAATTGTTTTTAAAAAAAAAATACAACAAAATTTCTAACAATCTAAGAGTTTATTATATTTGTTAGCAATTTGTTATTTGTTAGAATTTATTTCTCTAACATACTATACAAATTTCTCATTGTCTACTGTTGTTCGTAGTCTTATGTGCCACGACCACTTTACTGCTGATTCTGTTGCTTTGTTCAGTTTGGAACATATACACGTAGTTGTGACAGTAACGTAAACTTTTTGAAGTAGCTTCTGTTACCTACTGTAAGTTAGAATTGTTACTGTAGCTTCTGTTACAAAATATTGTAGTAGCTACTGTAGCAAAATATTCTAAGTACCTACTGTTAGAAAATATTCTAGTAGAAAATCTTCTAGTAGAAAAATTTTCTGTACTGTAGCAATTTCTTAGAATTTATTTCTTAAACATACTGTTACAATTCTGTATTGCTTCTGATTAAAAAGAATTTTCTAAAATATTGTTAATATACAATAACTAGGAAAACTTCTACAAATTTCAATTTGCTTAATATTTACCATAGCAAATTTCTGATTAATTGTTTACTTATCAAGTTGCTTACTATATTGACAAATTATAAATTTGCTTAAAGTGTTTTAAATATTGTTAGCACATTTGATAACTTTGTCAATTGCAATTTTTTTTCACAATTTGCTTCATTTTAATCACTTAGCATTTTTTGAAAGCAATCCAGGACCAAAAGAAAATAGTTTAGTAAAAAAGAAATTGCAAATAAAATCTTCAAATCTAAAGTTTCAAAGTAGAGACAAACTCGGGCACAAGCCGAAAGGGTCCTTCTGTCAACCGGGTGTAAACAACCCTAAGCGACACGGTATTTAAGAGTCTTCGGACCACCGCTAGCTGGGAACCTGCCCCTACAGCTAACCTGAGTTGATCAACACTTGAAAAACTAAAGATTTTAAGATTGATTAGCAAAGACCACCTAAACTATTATCTTAGATTTTTTATTAAATAAATTTATATTTTTCAGACTGCAATCATGACTGGTAAGGAGGAATCCTCTACTGCAAAACCTGCTAAGTTTGATGGTTCATATTTCAAGAGATGGCAGAGCCAAATAAAATTTTGGCTCACGACCTTAGGACTTATTTCTGCCATTGATGGGTCCACACCCGTCACAAATGATTCTGATGAAACTGAGTCTGACATAGGAGTGTCCACCTCATCAAAACCTAAAACCCCAAAAGAGATAGACTTCCATTGTTTTCATAGAATTCTAAGCGCATTATCTGAATCCTTGTATGATATATTTTTTGAATACAAGAGCGCTAAAGAACTGTGGAAAGCATTGGAAGATGAATACGGCTGTGATGATGCCGGAATAGAAAGGTTTAATTCTTCAACCTTTAATAGGTATTTCATGGTAGATGACAAACCAATGAATGACCAGCTCCATGAATTCCAAGAATACCTTAGACATATTCAAGCCAAAGGGACATCTTTCTCCAATGAACATAAAATAGCATGCCTAATAGACAAGCTACCTTCCTCTTGGTCTGATATGGCTAAGGATCTAATCCATACACAAGGAGACCTTACCTACAATCAAGTCCTAAAGAAAATTAGAACCAAAGAACAAATTAGATTGAGGTCTAAGCCTAAGACTGAATCTAAAGCTAAGGTAAACCTTGTAGAAGGCCAAGGAAAACCCAAGTCTAATTTTCCTTATAAATCCAAAAAGAATTTCTTCAAGAAGAAGAAAAACTTTCAGCCTAACCATCAAAACCATCATCACCAAAACCAAAAATCTAGAAACTTCAGTCAGACTCAGGATCAGAAGAGGTTTTATTTTGTGTGTGGTAAAACAAACCATATGGCCACCCACTGCTACCATAGGAAGAAGGAAGCTGTCCAGACCTCCTACAAAGGAAAGGGCTCAGTTAGACCAGAAGCAAACATGCTTCACAAAGGTTCTTCGAGTTCCTTCAGGTCTGTAAGCTTTCAACCCCTTATTAACCTCTCTTACCATTCTGATGATTGGTGGTTGGATTCTGGAGCTAATGTTCACGTTTTATTTGATCGCTCCTGTTTTTCAAACTATCAGGAATCAAGTGGAGGAGGCGTGACCCTAGGAGATGGCTCAACGGCACAAATTATTGGAAGAGGAAAAGTTAACCTGAAGATGACATCAGGAAAAATTTTAACTCTTCATGATGTTCTTCATGTGTCGTCTGTCAGAAGAACCTAGTTAGTGGATCCCTTCTTGTAGCCTCAGGATACAAAATTGTAATGGAGGCTAATAAAGTAGTTTTTTCTAAGCATGACTCTTTTATAGGAAAAGGCTTTGTAAAAGACGGTCTTTTCATTTTAAGTACAATGAATAAAAATTCTGATTGTTCTCTCATTGTCTCTAATATAGAATCTTCAAATGTTTGGCATGGCAGACTAGGTCATGTGAACCTTGGTTCTATTAAAAGAATGATGACCTTAGATCTTATTCCCAAGACTCCAATAGATGACAAACACAAATGTGAAATCTGTGTTCAAGCCAAACACACTAGATTACCATTCAAATCTGTAGAAAGGAATTCTGACCTTCTAGAACTTATCCATAGTGATGTATGTGACTCAAATAGGATTTTGACCAGAGGCGGTAGAAAATACTTTGTTACGTTTATAGATGATTATTCAAAGTATTGTTATACCTACCTTCTCAAAACCAAAGATGAAGTTCTAGATAGATTTAAGGTCTACAAATCTGAAGCTGAGAATCAATTAGAAAGGAAGATTAAGATCCTTAGATCTGATCATGGTGGAGAATATACCTCAAACGAAATGACTAACTTCTGTGAAGAACATGGAATAATTCATGAGGTAACTGCTCAATATTCACCTCAGTCTAACGGAGTTGCTGAACGCAAGAACCGCACTCTGTTAGATATGGTGAATGCCATGCTTCTTAGCTCTGGTGCTCCAGATAACTTGTGGGGAGAAGCTCTTTTAACTGCCTGTTACATTCTTAATAGGATTCCTAGTAAGACAAAAGATAAGACTCCCTATGAGCTGTGGAAAGGTAGAGCACCTAGGATTAATTACCTTAGAGTTTGGGGATGCCTTGCTAAAGTCGAAATTCCCGAACCTAAAAAGAGGAAGATTGGTCTCAAGACTGTAGATGCTGTTTTCATAGGATATGCCTTAGACAGCTATGCCAACAGATTTTTAGTGACCCACTCAGAAGTAAATGAGATCTCTAACAATACCATTATAGAAGCAAGAGATGCAGTTTACTTTGAAAATATATTTCCTTTTAAGGATAGAAGTTCAATCTCTTCCTCCATACCCTCTACTAGTTCTCAAGTCCAAATACCTAGCTCTCAATCTGAACAAGACTTAGAACCAAGACGGAGTAAAAGGAATAGGATTGAGAAAAATTTAGGAGAAGGATTCTTCACATTTTTGATAGAGGGTGATCCCTCAACTTATGAAGAAGCAATGTCGTCTCCTGATGCTCCCTTCTGGAAAAAAGCCATTAACAGTGAATACAACTCCATCATGGAGAATAACACTTGGTTTCTAACAGATCTACCTTTAGGCAATAAACCAATAGGTTGTAAGTGGATTTTCAAAAAGAAACTCAGAGCCGATGGTACTATAGAGAAATACAAAGCTAGATTAGTTGCTAAGGGTTTTACCCAGAAGAAAGGGTTAGATTATTTTGATACCTACTCTCCTGTAGCTAGGATCACATCCATTAGAACTCTCTTGACCTTAGCATCCATTCATGATATGCTAATTCATCAAATGGATGTAAAGACAGCATTTTTGAATGGAGACCTAGAGGAAGAACTTTATATGGACCAACCTGAAGGTTTCATTGCTAAAGGTCAAGAAAAGAAAGTCTGCAGACTAGTGAAATCCCTCTATGGCCTGAAACAAGCTCCCAAACAATGGCACAATAAATTTGACAAAGTAATTTGTGAATATGGTTTCTTGTCAAATGAGTATGACAAATGTATATACTCTAAAGGATCATGTAAAAGTTGTGTCATTTTATGCTTGTACGTAGATGACATTCTTATCCTAGGTTCATCACTGGAATTGATAAATATTACAAAGAACTATTTATCTAGCCAGTTTGATATGAAAGACCTAGGAGAAGCCAACTTAATTTTAGGAATGCAAGTGACCAAAGACAAAGAGGGTTATACTCTATCTTTAGCACATTCAATTGAAAAAATGCTAAAAAGATTTGAGTTATTTGATAAGAAACCTGTCATTACTCCTTATGACAGCAGTATTGTACTGAAAAAGAATGAAGGATCACCTTTGGAACAACACAAATATTCTCAGATGATAGCCTCCCTTATGTATATAACAAACAGGACAAGACCTGATATTGCATTTGCTATTGGGAGACTAAGCAGATATACCAGTAACCCAAATCAGTCACATTGGACTGCCTTGGATAGGGTATTTAGATATCTCAAGGGCACCCTAGATTACAAACTTCATTTTTCTAGGCACCCTGATATCATAGAAGGTTATTCAGATGCAAACTGGGTAACCGACTCACATGATATAAAATCTACTACTGGATATGTATTTACTCTAGGAGGAGCTGCGATCTCCTGGAGCTCTTGTAAACAAACTATCATAGCTAGGAGTACAATGGACTCTGAAATGATAGCCTTAGATTCAACTTGCACAGAAGCTGAATGGCTTAAAAATCTTATTATGCATATACCTGTTTCTCTTAGTCCTGTTCCTGCAATTTCTATAAATTGTGATAATAAATCTGTTATTGAACTACTAAAGCATGATTCTGTGAATGCTAAGATGAACAGGCACCTGCAGCTGCGCTTCAAGTCAATCAAAAGCCTACTAGGCAAATATGTGGTTCTTGACTATATAAAGTCAGAAAAGAACCTTGCAGATCCCTTGACGAAGGGTCTGTCTAGGACTTTGATCCTAGAATCATCGAGGGGGATGGGGTTAAGCCCATAAATTAGTCACCAGCAGTGGCAACCCAACCGAGTCTGACTGGAGATCCCAAGAAGCCGGTTCAATGGGTAGAAACAAGCTGAACTTAGGTGACTTTATGGAACACTGACTCGAGATTAAAATCTCATTAAAATAAAGCCCAAGCGGCTGTACATGTGTACAATAACTCCCCATCCCTATGGTGACAGTGTTCCTGTGTGATATGGTTAGGATGAGTTTAAACTCTTAATAGGTCCAAGCTGTAATGCTAGGTTGATTCATATCACCAACCATTAAGGACTTACCTATATGAGAGGTCGTGAAGGCCGCGACTATGGGACAGGGCGATCCCAGACAACTCTCATGAATGTAGATAGTGCGCATGGCCATTTTAAAAGCGCCACCCGATAGATCAAGGACCTCTAGCGTACTATGTGTGCTATTTTTCTAAATCTGGTTCAAGAAGACTGATTCAAGGCATAGTCCATCAAGCACTTCTTCAGATTAAGGCAATAGTCACTACGTGAGATTCAAGGCTGTAGTCCATCTCATTTATGCATAGTATTTTACTGCCCAGATGCTCTCTCTCTCTTTCTCTCTCTCGAATTACTTCACTCTTATCTCTGTTTCGAAACTTGACCTTTTGGGGGGGGGGGGGGGATTGTTGGTTTTGGTTTTGTTTGTTTCTTGCAAAAGTTCAATTCCTATCCCTTTCTTTAGTCCCACATCGGATGGGGCAAAGCCTTCCTATGTACATATATTACTTTCTTTCCTTTGCTCTATTAAGTTGTTGTGTGGGGAACCCCTTGGGCCACACGCGCGCGCCGCCGCCGCCGTCCGGCCCGGCTCGGCTCGGTTCGGTTCGGCGCGCGTAACGGGTGCGGGTACGCGCCCACATCTGCGGGCGCCGAATGCCGATCCGATTTTCTCTTCGGGTTCGGGCTGGGACCCTAAAATACTTTTTGCTCCTCTGTTTATTCTTCATTTATTTTTCTGTACATAGGAATTTATTCTGAACGTTACGGTTTTTGAACCGTTATTGTTTAAGTGTCCAGGTTCATTCGTAACGGCTGAATTAAATCGTAATTTAATTCAGACCGTTACACAAATGTTCTATATATTCGTCCTTGTTCTTTGTAAATCAGTACAGCAAAAAATCTTACGAAACCTCTGTTGACATTCTGTTCGGTTCTTCGTCTTCATCTCCAAAGCTCTGGGCAGAGCTAAGTCGTGGTCGTTCTCTCCAAGTCGTGTGCGGCAACGAGATACCGGTAGTGCGGGGGTTTTACCACTAGGAGCTTCGGGTACGTCTGCACACAGATCCCGAATAAACTCTTAGGGCAGTGCTTCGTGCACGACTTCCCCAGAGGCCGGTAACATTGTTTAATTTAAATTTTTCTATTCTGAAATTGTTTTTAAAAAAAAAATACAACAAAATTTCTAACAGTCTCTTCCACTACACTACACTACACTACACTACACAGCTATTACGACCAATCGGCCTGCGGCTCTGAGTATTCTACAAGCAGCAGTTTCCCCTACTTCCCACTGCTCCGGGACGCCGACTTCGCTCCAATCGTCGGTGAGTCCATTATCACTTCTCCATTAGTTTCCTCGATCTTCCCTTCTTCTTCCTAGTTTGATTGGTTATCAGAGCGGTTGCAGTTCTGATTCGATTAAACGATCGTACGGAGGAACAAGCAATGGATCATCTATCCAAGTCTTGGTGAGTTCTTAGAATTGAATCATAAGATCTGTAGTCCGATTTGAATCTATTGAATTCTGTAAGTAATTTCATTATTTTTTGAGTCGAAGAACTTGACTTAAAACTCCTTCTGATCCTGCACTCCAAATGCTCGTTTAAATGCTGCAGAAGAGCACCGATTATTTCGGTTTCTCGAATCGGACATGGGGACGTCTGAGCACGATTTTGGACACTGCAGGTACGATCCCCATCTTATTGACCTATATTGCATCGACACAGGTGAGTCCTTTATGGCCTTTAGAGGTCAGTATCTATGCACGGACACATGAATTAAATGTTCCCAACACGGGTATGGGTCTTCTTTGATTAGAGAGCGGGAAAATGAGTTTGAATTTATTCATATGGTAGCAGAGTTGATCGACACAAAGAATAATGGCTGCTCGACAGAAGAGTTATGTCAGTTAGATACTGATAACATGTTTGTTGGACACCACACCCGAGTTGTTCTCTGTCTCTATGAATTCAAGTTTGGACTTAGTGAGTGGATGAGAAATTCGAATGATTGGCGGGGGCCGTACAGTTCCAGTTGAATTAGATTGGCGATTTGATTCAGTAAATTGGAGAGAGTGAATAGGTAGAAGGGGCAGAGAATGTGAAGCAGAGATTCTCTGTTTGTTCCCAAGAACAGTGACAGGCAATAACCATTGGAGTTCTGGACATGGGCCAGGGTCCTATAACTTTAGGAATTGATTGGATTAGATTAGATAGTTAATTAAGGAATAATTAGTGAATAGACTAATTATTCTTACTTATTTTGGAACCTAATACCTCCGCCTTCTATTTTGAATATGTTGGTTTAGACCACAGCTTTCAGAGCTTTGGATAAAAGGCAATTACACTTTTCCTTTCTTTTATAGTATCTTATTTTTCAAATTGATTATATATTATTGTCATTGATGGATTCAGGAGGGTGAAAAGAGTCATAGCATGTGGTTCCATTACACGGACAACGATTGACTGCTAGCACTTTATATGCCTTACGTTCAAATTGATTGACTGCTAACATTAATTAGTGTCTTACTATATAATTGACTTATAGCATTAATTAATGTCTTATCCAATTGATTGACTGCTAGTACTTTGTGTCTTATACCGATTAGCCTCTACATGCTATTGTTAGTGTCTATTCGCATAATTTTCACTTAGTGTATTGCATATGGATTTATTGCATTGGTCTCTCACTTATTTTCTGTTTTCACTTATTATTATATATATTGCATGATATTGTGACTGGCGTTGGGATATGTGTTACTTTGCTCCATCCTAAATTGATAACCGTGGCAGGTGAGGTTGACGACGAAATGTACCATAGATATTACGGTGCCGCTGAGGAAGTAGTAGTAGATGATGAGCAGGACTTCGGGACTCCTTCAGGCCATTCCAGTATAGTTTCATTTGTGGATTTGTACGTGTTGTGATATTATTGTGTTGTTGAGGATTCTAGTTGCTTTTATCATTTACCGGATTTGTTCTTGTCTATTTATTGTAAAATGACATGTAATAATGAAATAATGGAAACTGTGGAGATTTTTAGTATAAGGGAACATTAGTGCTGCTGTGATGAGAAAGAATTGATAGGTTGGATGTGTCTAACTCGTATTCGATTATTCGAGAGCGGGGTGTGACACTACTCGATTACCTGCACGCATCAACAGACGATCAATATCTCATTGCACCGGTCTCCCAGAGTTCGGTACGAAATACGAAGTTCAAAGAACGAAGACAATAAAATCCATCAAAACCGTGCAAGAAAACACACAGTCATAAAATCAACGAAAAGCAACTAAGCGGTATCGAAAATAAGCAACGAAAACTAATGCAATGGAAAGGTCCCTCGCGACTCTGTTGTTGAGTCATTACTCGAGACACGATCCATTGAATGTGAGACTTGATTTCGAAGAAATCAATCCATAATGAGGAAATAATATTGATTCAATCTGTCCTGATCAACCGATACTGAAGTTTTTTTTTAGTTGCGCTCCCTGAAAAGGGGGAACGGGTCACTACATCTTAAACAACTAAGAAATAGTTTCTTCTCAAAATTTAGGAATGAAATCTACCCCTAAGAAAATAATGAGGAAAACTTTTCCTTCATCTCTGATTCGAGTTCCCAATTCGATTCATCGACTGTGTCGTTCCTTCAGAGTACGTGCGCGAGAGAGACTGTATGATTCCGGAGCAGCTTTTTCTTTTGATCCATAATCTACGTAGGCTTCTCTATATACGACAAGCCTTCTTTCAAATCCAGTTGACCAAAGTCCACCACATGACTCAGATCGTGCACGTATATCTGCAACTGTAAAATATGGAAGATATCATGCACGTCTGATAACGCCGATGGCAGGGCAATTTGATAGACAACTGGGGCGACTCGCCTGAGAATCTCGAACGAACCAACAAATCTCGGACTTAGCTTCCTATTTGCTCCAAATGTAGTGACTCCTCGCATCGACGTGATTTTGGGAAAGACGAGGTTGTCTTTTGCAAATTTAAGAGATCGTCGGTGGAGGTCTGCATAACTTTTCTGTATGCATTGTGCTACCTTTAATCACTCGTGAATCAGTCAAACTTTCGGGATAGTCTGCTCTACTAGTTTCGGCCCAAGGATCTGTTGCTCCCCAATGTCATCCCAACAGATAGGGGATCTACACTTCTACCCATATAAAGCCTCGTACGGAGCCATTTGAATGATGAATTGGTAACTATTGTTGTACGTAAATTTTGTCAGCGGTAGATGAAAGTCCCAATTTTACTTCGAATCAATTGTACAGAGCCGTAACATGTCTTCGAAAAACTGATTAAATCGCTCGGTTTGGCCATCGATCTATGCCGTAACATGTCAATTATGAATAGTATTGACTCACCCTATTACCCATTGGATATATGGTTTTCTTTTGAGTGGCTACGATTGATTTAAATTGAGACGTGGATCACTGAAGTGGAAGATTCAACGGTCACGATTAATTCTCACCCTCTATATATACAACTTTTCTTTCCTATCTCTCTTTTCATTCTCTCTTCCTTCTTCATTTCCTCTCCATTTCCTATGAGAGCTTGGAGCTTGTTCTTGAGGCCTATGAGTGTGGTTTCTGAACCCCTCTTGGTGATGGAGTTGAAGATTTAGGCTGGGAGCTCGACCTAAGCAAGTACATCTTGTCAAAATCTAGGACGACTTTATTTTATTGCAGTTTTTGCTTCTCTCAATTTTATATGGTTATAATTTTATGGTACTTGCTTTGTTAATAATGTTTCTCTCGTGATTTTCAAACTTGCGCATGTTTCAGAAATTGTTTTGAGCTTAGTTTTGACTTTTTTGTGAAATTCTGATATTTACTGGTTATGAAACTTGGTGTCGAAAACGATTATTAGAGTGATTGCCATGAGAATTAGTGTACATGCTATATGAGACTCACCCCTAAACTTATCACCATGTTAGACCAATTTCTGCTGATTTTTGGAACAAAATTTCGATCTTGGAATAAGACTTTCCTTGGACTTTTCCTAGAATTGCCTAGGTGGATCGTCATACTGACGGTATATCGATATTGGCCTGACTTGAAATCGAAAAACCTGTTGTGATAGAAAATCGGCATACCGACGGTATACTGGTGTATACCGACGGTATACCGATTTATAGGAATCGAAACTGCTGTATTTTTTCTATATCTGGACCAGCATACTGACGGTATACTGGTGTATACTATACCGATCAGCTTGTCTTTTTTATGTACTTTTTTTCTGTGTTGTTCATTACTTTTACCTGACGCCTTTACGCATACTGCTTTACATGTTTATTTTTTGCTTTCCCATCTTAATACGATAATTTGTATAATTAGGGACTTTCCATCCTTTATACCCTCGCCCAGTATATGTTACCTATTATTATTACATGATCGGTGTCTTCCTTCCAACAATCATCATAGACGCATCCTCAGCATCAGGTGCAGTCATCTTCAGTTGGGTGTTCCCATTGTGGCAAGTCAGGACACGTTCTTTCTGAGTTCTGTAAAGCACATGGGTTATGCTTGATCGATGGAGCTTCAAGCCACCGAGAGGAGTCTAGCCCCCGAAGGGCTACTCCTCCATCATTTCAGTCATCTTCATCATCTACCCTGGCAGGACCACAGTATAGTACTTCTGTACCAGTTCAGCAAAATCAGGATCATAGATCTTTACTGACGTAGTCTCAGACTTTCCATTAGTAGTGGTCGCTTTAGTATGCTCCATATAGGCTTGGCATAGAGGCCAAGAATAGTGGGGACCAGCACCCGGAGCTCAGGGTCAGCAGCAATTCAGAGCAGCAACCTCGAGATGTGGAAAGACAGAGTTTGGTATCTTGGAGCAGGTATTGACTGAGGGCGGTCAGGTTGTTGGTACGTCATGAGTTTTCTCTTTCCAATATATTTCCTTGGGTTCGTGTATATTCTGAGAACGAATCATGAGTCACTCTTCTGCTTACGTAGTCGGGATACATGATAGATATCACGTCTTCGACTACGAAGGTATGTCCTGGACAGATTCATATCTTTGACCGAGTCATTGGTATCGACTTATCTCGAGACTTAAACCTTGTCCATTTTGAGAGTCAACGTAGGCCAGCAAGGACGAAATTCTACTTAGCTGATTCAGGAGTCATATTATTCATGTGCCTCCAGGTCTTCTTCCTGGTAGTATAGTTGTTTGTGCATTTATTTATACTGTTTACTGCTTTCATTTCCTGTTTATGTGCCATGCTGTGTTTTATGGAGATAATTGTATTTTTTAGAGTTTGTTTTTGGTTCCAGCTCGGCTAGCCTTATTGAAATTCTGAAGACAGAATTTTTCTAAGGAGGGAAGAGTTGTGAAACTCGTCTCACAGTATCTATATTGGTATGTGGATACATGTTTTATATTGATGTTTTATTTTCTGGATTTTTGAGGGATTTTAAAATTTGGCAATTTTGAAAATTTTCTCCCAAACCGGTATACCGACGGTATACTACAACATACAAATGGTATACCGATCGACGGATATTACTTTTGCTTTTGAGATATTTTGAGATATTTTTGAGATATTTTTTTGAGATATTTTGGTGTGTTTAGATATTATTGTGAATAGTGTTACCTCACCCTACTATCCATTGTATATATAGTTTTCTTTTGAATGGCTATGATTGATTTAAATCGAGACGTGGATCGTTGACTTGGCTGATTCAATGGTCATAATTTATTCTCACCCTTTATATATACAACTTGATTTTCTCTCTCCTCTCTTTCTTTTTCTCTCTTCTTTCTTCATTTTCTCTCTATTTCCTGTAGGACCTTGGAGCTTGGTATTGAGGCATAGGAGTGTGGTTTTTAAATCTCTCTTGATGGTGGAGTTAAAGATTTAGGCTAGGAGCTCAACCTTAGGCAAGTAAATCTTGCCAAAATCTTGGAAGACTTTATTTTATTGCAGCTTTTTCTTCCTTCGATTTTATATGCTTAGAATTTTATGGTAATTGCTTTGTTAATAATGTTTCTCTCTTGATTTCCAAACATATGCTTCTTTCATAATTTGTTTTGAGCTTAATTTTGACTTTTCTTGTGAAACCGTGATATTTTCTGGCTCGGATACTCAGTGTCGGAAATGATAACCAAAATGATTGCTTTGAGACTTAGTGTACAAGTTATGTGAGACTCAACCTTAGACTTGTCACCTTGTTAGACCAATTTCTGCTGAGTTTTGGAACACAATTTCGATCTCAAAATCAGACTTTCCTTGGACCTTTCCTAGAAATTCCTATGTGGTGTCACGCCCCAATCTCCCGCAAGTTCGATCGTCATCGCTAAACGTGAATCACCACGTTACAACGCTACTACAGGACAATCGTTCTCACCGGGATGTGATGCCATACGAGCATGGAGTTGCACTCGCACAAGGCGATGACGTCAAACGTCATGGTTATCATCGAAATGACCAAGTTGCAGCAAAAGTCAAGTATTGTGTACCAAGCACACATCAGACTATACACAACGAAGATCTCGAAGGGTCCAATAAAGATGCCACAAAGGGGAATGCCACAAGGCGATGCAACACTCTTGCTCTTTTTCTTGCCCACAAAGGTACTTACCGTTCTATACTTCATGTCTCGTATATCCAAGCTGAGCCACTACACCTGCGAAACCTGAAAATAATGCCCACAAATATGGGTCAATACACAGCCGTACTTGTGAGTGGGGTAACCCACTCGTTTAAACTGACACTAAATAGATATTTAATGCAAACAGTTAAATGGTAATCTTTCTACTTGAATCCTAGATTCATTTCATGGCAGGGGTATGACATGTTAAGAAAAACTGTAAAGCATGTTTAGAATGCAATCATTCAACTCAAGCAAATATACTAGCAGTTATATCCAACTCAAATAAGACTAAGCATGCAATCCGTTCTACTAAAACCCGAAGCAAAGCGTGAACCTATCGAACCACTTCGCACTCCAAGTCTCAAATCTATCGCATCTCACCACAATCCAAGCCTTGTTAATCCAATCATCGATGTGTAAACTCTTGCCCAAGGTAAGGTGGCATCGCCGCCTACATGAATACACAAACTCAAACCGAACCAACTCTTATCTATATGAAGGTCACCGGTCAAGCCATAAAAGACTATCCAACTACATTTTGACCCAATCCAGCATTGAGTATCTAGCCCGTCTGGTGGTCTCGAACTGCAAGTACCGTGCTCAAAGCACGTTACCACTTGTTTTCTCCATGGTCGAACGGTCCCTGTGCCCCGGAGCCTTTTTTGTTCCAGAAAACCAAACCCTGTGCGTAACAGGTTGTCTGTGACCAATGCAATACTCCAACCAGTAGGTATGACGAGAGAATCAAGCATTCTCTCCCCACCAAACGATACTTATCTCGTTCCATCTAATCACCATAACCATTCTTCAACTATAATCCAAGGCACCATTCTCAAATTATCTCTATTAGACACTATGGCGTCTCAACACAGTGCTCGAATTAGGTGAAACACTCCTCGCTTCGAAAGCTCCGTGGCACAATATACCAATAGTGGTATAATTTCCTCTCCGGTACAGTTGTCCGATTTTGAACCACAACTGCACGCTTTACTTGACAAAGCATCCAACTTGATACTCGAGCACGTGTATGCTCGCTCGCTCGTTGAAGTGCCTCGATGTTCCAACCAAGATGATCCACTCAAAGCCCCAACTGCCGAAACGTAAGTCCAACTCAAGCTACAAATTATATCCATCCAAACGACGCACACTCTATGCATGCCACAGTACGATGTTTCCAATATTCCATTCCAAGTGTTCAAACAATTACGTGTGTTCCATATAATTAGGCATAAAGAAGTAGAGTCGAAGGGACAGAGCCTACTCACCAAGTCTGAATTTGCTAAACACTATGCCTTGCCGATACGGCAGATTTCTTGAATCTGTGGTCTGATGCGAAGCACGATCTACTCAATTGGTATGACCGTGCAAGCAGGTCGTGCTCTCCAAATTATTCGACCGATTAGACTAAGAAAGACGACATTATCGCTCCAATTCTTCTATCCCAGCACTTCTCTGAACGAACACCTGATTCCATAGCATGACGCCCACGTTTCAGCCCGTGAGAGGCACTACTCTGATCCCACTGAACTTTGTACACTATCTGCATAAGGAAACAAACTCGAATTAATACCTTTTCTATTCCCAAATCTAGCGTAATGCACCAAGCTGGCGTGGGACATTACATAATATACCATTTAGAATAAGGTTCGTCATCGAACCAAACCAGTTCCCTTTCCTTTCTCGTATGTCGCTTGACCATTTCATAATTCTGCTCTATGCAACTTATATTCCATTGATCCAGACTCATCATCTTCGCTTCGCGCTGAACGCTCGTATACCAATTCCATATTCCCATATTCTCCTTACAGCAAAATTCAAATTCAACATATCTCTTAGTTTGGATAATACACATATTGAAGGCGTCCATGTAGCATTTCAGCCGAGCTTAGTGATAGCAAATTTGGATAAGTTACATGGGTATCTTCATGTCCGAGATATTCATCGCTCCACTCTAGACTGAACCGATCATGACGTTCATCCCATAACTCATTCACACAAGCGCTATTTTCAAATACGATGGTTTCCTACTAACAATCTCTCTACCTGACTCAAATTAGCTCGTGTTCCTACTCAATCCATTCTCTAGCGATAGCCCAAACCATGCACACTTCAAGTTCTTGCACGTCCAAGGGCAACAAGTATTCTGCAAGGCCTTATCATCCAACTATTTTGGAATTCTCATTTGTATCGTCTGAGATCAACTAACCAAACTCTAGCTTGTCTTCAATCGCACCATGTTCTGCATGCACCATCTCCAAATATAATCTCATGCTCAGAACGATCATTATAACTGATACTATACCAGTTAGTCGACTTACCTAAACATCATACTAAGCTCTTAGATCAGCTCGGCCCATCACATCTGCCTCAATCTCAATACCTATCTGGGTGAACATCTATATTGAGGTTCGTGTGATCCGCGAAGATTTTGTTGCCACGCCATAGGGATAGTGTCGCCACAATTTTAACGCGGGCACACTCGCCACAATTCCTAGGTCACGCCTGGAATAGTTCTTTGTGCTGCTTCCACTCCCTCAAAGCACAGGATATCACATTCACCTTCTGCATGAGCACGTACCACAAACCAAGTTCGATTTCATCTTGTAGACCTGAGGCACATATATCCCATCTGGTAGTACAAGGATTTGATTTGATCGAACCGCGGCTTTAACTTCTTCAAGCTAGTTACACAGTCGTTAATTCATATGAATATTATTTATTTCTGGGGCACAATGAGTCAGAGACGATGTCATCTTCAAAAATCTGCGATTCTAAATCTCATCAGTTGACTTAGGCCATTTTCACCATCGCTTCGATCTTCTGGCTGCATCTTCAACTAAGGCTATTCGAATGATCTGTCAAATCCAACACTTAGTCGCCTAGGCTATCTCCAACATACACCACTCACATCCATCCTCGACGCATTCCCAAATGTGTCGCCGCAAGGGTCATTATGTGGTCTACAATATTCACTTCTATTTGGCAGTCAAGTCTCTAGGGTCAGCTATCTCGAAGTTACGCTTGATAATTATAAGTCATCACGATGGACAGTTACTATGAACCATGCTATATCTCCTCCAGAAATCTGAGCTATAATCCAACCATCCAATTCGAACTAACTTCTGAATCCGAGCACTCAATGCACTACCTTTGACACATCTGTTAACCAAATGTCGTATAACCACCTAGTCTTACTATCTATCCAAGCCACAAATCTTTGAACTGCGCTCGTTGAAATCGTCTTCCATCACTCCGCTGTTCTGCCCTGAATCCATCAAAATTTGGAACCGCCTTGTTCGACTTATCGCACTATAACTTGCTACAATTTTTGAAATCTTGTTGACTTGCTTCGTTTCTTATCCGTTTGCCATGTTTCAACACTGCACGTCCAACTCGATACTACAATTGTTAACTTTCAACCTGACTCAACATCAATTAGCTTCACATCATGCTCGTTCATGTCTTCCGGAGAACCCGTCCACCATCGTTGTACCGTTTTGCTAATTTTGTTTTTGCCAAACTCTGAGTCAAACTTCTCGAGCGCTAATGTCTGAAATCCTTCAGGTTTGTGCGATTCCATCATATTACTCCTCTAAAACCAAATCGTGTTCCACTGCTCGACCAACTGCTCCATTGCGTTCCCAAAATCTATAGTCTGTGCTCGGTACTCTTTGATTCCTTCATCGCTCGTGCATGCGTGCCCCAACAGTTTGTTGCTTATGCTCAACTCTCTCTTTGCACCAATAGATGCTCTACCGAACTTCCAAATCGCGCAACCGAACTTTGATAATCACATATCCGTTTGATCAATCTCATCTTATTTCCAATACTTGGTCCGCTTCACTCTTTCGAATTCCAAACACTCGTTCCATTGCTTGTTCCGTTCTCGTCCAACAAAACTTCCATTTATATGAGTCCCTTCTTGATCGCTCAAATCCAACGTATCAAAGAATACTTGAGTCAAACTCCGTTGTACCAATTTCTGACACAATTCCGTACTAGCCCATCCATAGTAAACAAACCTATCGCTTATCTTATTCCAAACATGTTCAACGTGCGCACTACTCCGTAGCACGCATATACCACTTAGAAATAGAGATGCTCTCGCGCCAGATTTACTCTACATCGACAAACGTCTCCTAAATGACTATTCTTTGGTGATCCTATAGATCACAACTTAACATTTGCTTGATCCATATTCTGATACATAACTCAGTCGATGCGCACCAACCAACATAAATTCCTGTTACTCGCGTCCGTTGCGACAATTCCATTGATGTCTATCCAAAATATTCTAACGCCACTTAACTATGTGGTATACCATATACCACTCCGAATCAAGTCACTTCTCACGTCATCCTTCTTTGCACTGATCCAAGATCCGTTCAAGCTATCCATTTTACGTGATCCTGCCATTCGCAACTCAAAGTCTGACACGAAACTCAGCCAATGCATGAACTATCTAACTCTTCTGTTGATCTCGCTCAATGTAACTTGTGCCATGTTCCATTCTTGATACTTCCAACTATTTGTTAAACTGTCAAACACTTTCGCTACCAGAGAAACCAGTACAACGATCTTTTCTAAATAATCCAAGCCAATACCAACTGTTCACACATTCGTCGCACGAGCAACTCGTGTAACGCTCTCTCTGGTATTCCAAACCATTGCTCAAATCTGCTAAACATATGCACCTCACAAGAAACTTGTGCAACGCTCTCTAATTTTCCCAGCCAAAACTCAAACTTCGCCCAACACATTTGCTATACGAGTAACTCGTGCAACGTTCCATTCTCATCTAATGCTTCTACTCACAGCATGCCACTTAACCAATCTCGTCTAAAAACTAATTGTTCTACTGATGCAACCAAAATCTTCCTGAACGACAAGCCAAACCAACGCAACGATACCTTTCAACTTGCTACACGAATGCAACAACGTCACGCAACTTGCTGCACGAATACAACAACGCCAAACGATGCTACACGATTCTATCAAAATTCTACGAAGCTAACACAACGAAGAACAATATATGCACACACAACCAACAAATAATTAAATAGGCTTATTGCATGGAACATCCATTATGGCACCAAGTAGAGCTAAGAGCCAAATGATACACGGAAGCTATTTAGAGTTTGTGATGGAGCAAAGCACAAAGTACGAAAAAATAAACCGGGCGCTCTATTACCAAATTGGCATGCCCCAATCTCTCGTAAGTTTGATCGTCCCCGCTGAACATGAATCACCACGTTACAACGCTCCCGCGGGATAATCGTTCTCATCGGGATGTGATGTCGTACGAGCCTAGAGTTGTTCTCGCACAAGACTATGACGTCAAACGTCATGGTTATCATCGAAACGACCAAGTTGCAATGAAAGTCAAGTATTGTGTACCAAGCACACATCAGAGTATACGCAGTGAAGCTCTCGAAGGGTCCAATGAAGATGCCATAAAGAAAAATGCCACAAGGCGATGCAACACTCTTGCTCTTTCTCTTTCCTACAAAGGTACATACCGTTCCATTCATCATGTCTCGTATATCCAAGCTGAGCAACTACACCTGCTTACTTGAAAATAATGCCCACAAATGTGGGTCAGTACACAGCCGTACTGGTGAGCGGGGTAACCCACTTGTCTAAACCAATACTAAATAGATAGTGAATGCAAATAATTATATGGTGATCTTTCTACTTGAATCCTAGATTCATTTCATGGCAGGGGTATGACATGTTAAGAAAAACTATAAAGCAGGTTAAGAATGCAATCATTCAACTCAAGAAAATATACTAGCAGTTATATCCAACTCATATAAGACTAAGCATGCAATATGTTCTACTCAAACCTGAAACAAAGCTTGAACCTATCGAACCATATCGCACTCCAAGTCTCAAATCTATTGCCTCACACCATAATCCAAGCATTGTTAATCCTATCATCGATGTGCATACTCTTGCCCTAGGCAAGGTGGCGTCGCCGCTTACATGAATAAAAAAACTCAAACTGAACCAACTCTTATCTATATGAAGGTCACTGACCAAGCCATAATGGACTATCCAACTGCATTTCAACCCGATCCAGTATTGAGTAGCTAGCCCGTATGGTGGTGTCGAACTGCAAGTACCGTGCTCAAAGCACGTTACCATTATTTTCCTCCATGGCCGAACGATCCCGGTGCCCCAGGGCCTCTCCCGATCGAGAAAACCAAACCCTGTGCGCAACAGGTTATCCGTGACCAATGCAATACTCCAACTAGTAGCTATGACGAGAGAATTGAGCCTTCTTGTCCCACCAAAGATACTTGTCCCGTTCCATCCAATCACCATAACCATTCTTCAACTATATCCCAAGGCATCATTCTCAAATTATCTCAATTAGGTACTATGCCGCTTCTCGATACAGTGCTCCGATTAGGTGCAGCACCCCTTGCTTCGAAAGCTCCGTGGCATAATGTCCCAATAACGACACAATGCTTTCTCTGATACAGTTGCTCGATTTTGAACCACAACTGCAAACTTTGCTTGACAAAGCATCCAATTCGATACTCGTGCACGGATGCACGCTCGCTCGCTCACAAAAGCGTCTCGATGTTTCAACCAAGTTGATCTACTCAAAGCCCCAACTGCCCAAACGTAAGTCCAACTTAAGCCATAAATTATATCCATTAAAACGACACACACTCTATGTACGCAACAGTATGGTGTTTCCAATGTTCTAGTCCAAATATTCAAACCATTACGTGTGTTCCATATTATTAGGCATAAAGGAGTATAGGAGAAGGGACAAAGCCCACTCACCAAGTCTTAATCCGCTAAGCACTTTGCCTTGTCGATATGACTGATTCCTTGAATCCGTGGTCCAATGTGAATCATGATCTACTCAATTGTTATGACTGTACGAGCAGGCCGTGCTCTCCAAATCATTCGACTGATCGGACTAAGAAAGATGACATTATCACCCCAATCCCGCTATTTCAACACTGCTCTGAACGAACACTTGATTCCATAGCACGACGCCCATGCCTCAGCCAGTGTGAGGCACTACTCTGATCCCACTGAACTCTGTACACCATCTACACAAGGAAACCAACTCGAATCAATACCCCTTATATTCCAAAATCTTAGTGTAATGCACAGAGCGGGTGCAAGGTATTAAATGTGGACCGGTATACCGATGGTATACTAGTGGATACCGACGGTATACCGATATTGTCCCGACTTGAATCGAGAAACCTGTTTTGATGGAAATCGGTATAATGATGGTATACTGGTCTATACCGACAGTATACCGATTTATTGGAATCGAAAGCTGCTATGTTTTTCTTATCTCTGGACCGGCATACCGACAGTATACTCGTGTATACTAACGGTATACTGATCATCTTGTCTTTTTCATGTACTTTCTTTTCTCGTGATGTTCATTGCTTTTACCTGGCGCTATTGCGCATACTGCTTTACATATTCATTTTTGCTTTCTTTCTGGTCACAAAAATTTGTATAGTTAGGGGATTTCTACCCTTTATACCCACGTCTAGTACATGTTACCTATTGTTACTACATGACCCATATTGTCACTTATTGTTACTCTTGACCATGACCCTACTGTCCCATATTGTCACTCACTGTTACTCCCAGATTGCCACTATTGCTACTGATTTTCACTATTGTCACATATTATCACTTTGGATACTGATTTTTACTATTGTACCTGTTGTGACTTGTCTTGTGCTAGCGCTTGTAACTGCCAAATCATTGTCCTGTTTTGCATACATGTCTAGGATGGATTCTACGGAATGCCACATCAAAAATTTTGAACTAAAACTGCTAAGAATTAATGACTAGATTATTAACATATATTATTGGGAGGGGAGGTTACCTGGTTGCAAGCAGTCCTGGTGTTTCGACGCCACATTACTTATGGATTTGTGGCATGCCATGAGTAGGGCATATTTCCAGCTCACCATCGAGTGATTTATATTGTCACTATTGTCACTATTGTTACTATTGACACTTATTATCATCCTTGCGTACGAAATATAGCCTAGATAGACTGCATTGCTTGCGACCAATATGAGAACCTCAATTTGCATGTGCTAGTAACTAGGATTTTTGATAAGCCTAGTTAGTTAATGATATCAAGTCGTAGACATTGCTTGGACGTGCTTTATGGATTGTTACTATCGCTTGCCTAGTGTCTTTTCTTTTCTCATATTGTTACGTTTTTCGGTAAGTGACTAAAAACTATATACGACTCAGAAAAAGAATCATAATCCAGGTCCTTGTTTGGTTTAATGGTTATGGTTCATATTTCGAGGAGTTCCCGAATCTTCTTATTGCTTGTCGACTTATCTTTTTTCTTTTCCAGGTCATTGTTACTTACATATTTTATCACCCCCTAGAACCAGAATACTGGAGAGCGGAGTTGTGACTCAGCCAACCGTACCTTGCCGAATACCGAAGCATCCCACATTGTGTTAAGGTTGATTAGAGACAAGGGGGTGCATACTACAATCAATTCTCCTAGGGTTAAGAATCTATATTGTCTCAATCATCAAGCAAGTAACAATAACATAGAACATCTCAGATAAAGCAGCAAGTCGTCCCAAACGCCACATCAGAGTGTTCTAGAGATCTAGCAATACAAAATGACATACCAGATAAATGATCAAAAGTATACATGATATTGAGTCAGCTGTAGTATGAATATATTACAGTCATGTAGGGTACTAGTGTCCAGACTTTTCGGCTAACAGGTATCAGTTGGCTAAATGACCAATAGAATATAATTTACAATAAACGAATGGTGATCAAGAAACTCACTCGTTGCCCTCAGCGACAATCCACCTGGTATGCGCCATTATCGAGGAGAAAAAATAGATCCTCTGGTGCTAGCTCTAAACCTAGCTATACAAAACCAGTGGGGTTAGACCCCAAATAACAAGTACCATAAAGGAGCACAATATGAAGAAACAAAACCAGATATATATCATGGGATGCATGAGCCAACAATCAATGGCATATGTCCCATTCGTGATATAATACGACACCCCTTCACCAAACAAGAACAGAGAATGACATATCAAATCAAGATAGAATGGGTCCCTTGATCATGGTTCATCTAAAAGTATCTGCATCGTAGGTTCGGTTCACAGCCTATCGTAGCACAACAGTCCAATCCCATAACCAAACAAGGACAAGGATTGAACCATCGTACCACAACAGTCCATGCCCCTAATTCTACTAACAGATGACACAAAGCACAAACATGGTACAGAATATAATACATATAACTTAGCTTCAGTCCCTGATCGATCATAACATAACAGTGCAACCCAATAACCAAACAAGGACATAGGTTGAACCATTATGCCACAATGTCCTACTTCTCTGGTTACAAACAGATCATTAATCGGCCAATCATATACTACGACTTAATATATGATATTTGGGTTATCCCAGAATTCAATATAGGTATCCTCAGATCTTACTATGATCGAGCAAGCTGGCCGAACCCTTAATAATAACACAAGCATGTCAGACTACACCGATCCCCCGCAGGGCTACCGTACCAAGCTTGTCAATCAAAAAAAAAATAGATACTGCACTTCACTAGTGCGGGTGATATACAGTATCTGTGGGGGGGGAACTTTTACCTCCCGTAACAAGTATTGAAGGATGGCCCGACAAGCACGATCTCGGGATACCGTTCCCTCCCAATGCTCTATAAATTTAGTTGCCTAGTTAATCCCTAAGTGATTGGAATTCCATGCCATGATCACATGAACATTCTCCTTAGATGTGACCACCCTAGGTACAAATCCATATTATCACTCGAGAGTTCAAATCTGGATTTTCCCAAGTGTGATGCAACAACAATACTATCTAACCACGGCTATTCCAATGTCTAACTACTACATCCGTGCATGGAGGAAATTATAGCATTATCACTAGTCATGATTGTATGGCATGAAGGCTCACAAATATACATATATCAAGTCAGACAGCACTCTTAGTGCATTCAAGAGTATCAACATTGATATAATAGCCAGGACATGCATGTAGCAGGCATAATCAAGTACCAGTCACTAATCAAGCAGTTAGTCAGGCAATCATATAATATCTCACATTATATATTGATGGATGAGAATAAGGGTAGTGCGAGAACCCCTTGAGATCAGACCCATAATCCTTAAACCAAACAAGGACCAAGATTGCAGTTTATCCCCTAAGTTGAACTATACCCCTTATTCTATCTAACATATAAGAATGTGATCTACTAGGTATGCAATCCAATTATCAATTCAGGTTCAATTTCTACTCATCGAGGTCAGGGAAATCATATAAACCAATGAATAAAAAAATGCTGCAGAATATGGATAAAGGAGCTGCTTGAACCTTTCTGGGACAGATCCACAATCCTTAAACTAAATAAGGACCGGGATTACAGATCCTCATCCGAGTTGAACTACACTCCTTACCCTATCCAGCGCATAAGAATGAGATTAATAAGGAAACATCAAGTATAATCAGGGCCATATCTATAGGGCTCGAAAATATAACAAGTTCATGTTGGGTACCATATATTATGGCCAAGAAATTTATGCAAGTATTTAAGAAGCCAACAATTCCTAATATCACTCACTAATATGCCCAATGCAACATAAAATCACAATATAGGCAAGTGGCGTATAATTGCCAAGGAAACAATCACTGACGTACTTTATAAAAGTACGAGGGCTAGGCAAAACAGGGTTGGCGTACAACAGCCAACAACAGGTGGTGGCGCACTTTGATACAAAAGTATGCGCATTACAAGAGAAGAAGGGTCAGGTGCATAAAGCTCGGCTGGCAGAATTGGCACACTTTACAAAAGTACACAAGCAAGACACTCGACGAATTTTGTTGAAGCATGTCATCAACATGAGTGGCGTACTCCAGAAAACGTGCGCGAGCGAGAGATGAGAAGAACTAAAAAAACTTAAATTCCAAGCTGGCAAGACAATCATTAGCACAACAGTCGAGGCCACATAAATCGATAAAGAAAAGTTAATTTCTTCTCGGCTAAGCAAGCGGAGAAAACTCATAAAAGTGTGCCACTGCGGAAAATATGGTCGACCACACAAAAGTGTGCCAATCGACAAGAAAAGTTTGGCGCAGTTTCATGGGTTAGAGGAAACTTAAATGAATATGATCCATAGTGCGCCAACAATGACTTCCCTCCAAAAATGCGCAAACATGCAATAAATCCTTGACGTACTTTTTTTTTTGGGAGAAAAAGAGAATGGTTGTGCAAAAGCACGCATTGAAGAGAGTGGGTCAGCATACAATGCGCCCAGGGATGCTATCTGCACTTAGTGAAGGGTGCTCTCATGCATATTTATATAGTCTTCTTCTCCGGCCAATAACTATGGTCGACATGTTCATTTAGAGCTTTGCAACACTGAACTTCGGCCAAACTCCAAATCAAGAAATGCTAAGAAAACAAGTTACATAATATATTGTAACTACCTAATTCCGGAAGAGGAGTATTTTTGTCATTTTCATATTATTTAATTATTATGAATAATTGTATATTATAAATATATTGTTGACTAGTGAACTAGCTCCTATTAATTAGACATAGTGCTATTGAGCCCAAGTGGACCCAACTAGACTTGACTTGACCCATTGGTTCAATTAATTAGAATAGTCATGATTAGACTAGTTAATTTGTCATTTCCTTAGTTAATTGAATAGAATATTTCTACTAGTTGTAGAGATGACTTCTTTAATAAAATATATTCTATTTATGACATAGATATGGGCTTTTAAGTCTTAATACATATTCCTAAACCTAACCCTAACCCAATTATGAGGCTATATAAGCCTCTTTATTCAATAATAGCCTCCATTTATTTTCTAAATTAATTCATCTCCAAATTGGAAAAAAACCCTAATCAACCAATTTTGAAATCTCATCCCATTTTATTCCAAAGGAGGCCTAGAAGTTTGGATTGCAAGGAGCACTACTTGGAGAGAGAATGCTAGGAGCTTGTGTTCATTTCGTGTCCACCCGGAGGAGTTTTATTGGGATTTGACTCCCAGTAGGTATAATCTATATTTCTCTTAAATTTCATGGATAATTTATAGTATTAGATCCTTAGGTACCCTTTCATGGCTAAGGACTACCCATAGAAAGAAGAACTATGTCCTAATAAGCCCTATTGTGATAGTTACATTGACTTTTGTGACCAAATTGGAAAAATTCGAGTTTGGGCCGTTAGGTGTTTGAACGAATTTTTTTTTGGTAATTTTAGAGTGTGATTCATAATTTACAAGTGTGTACGTGTCCACAATTGGATATGAGGAGTGCGTATTATGATACGTCGTGATACAGAGTCGTAAGAGGGATATTTTTATGTGTATTGGGTTTTAACATATCAATTTCTCCACTTTGCATTAGAATAGCTATTTGATATGTTAGTTATGTTATATTTATTATATAAATTATATTCTACATTATTTTGGTAAAGCATCATGGTGGTTGTGAGAATGTCTAATGTGTATCATAGATATTTTGAGAGTATTGGGTAGTGACACTTGAGTGCCCACTAAGTGTTTGATATATTGCATACTAGTACCTATGAGTTGTTGTATGTATGGGTATCATGGGGTATTCATTGATGTGTGGGTGTGTGGCTTGCATGAGAGTATTTAGAGTTGTTGTTGGTTAAGGTTGATAGTGTGGTAGTGTTTAGAAGTGTTTGTAGTGTGTTGTGTTAGTTCACAGTTGGTGGAGTATTCAGGTATGTGGTGTGTGGTTTGTAGGATCATGTAGCAACTCTAGAGGGGGTGAATAAAGGTAAGTGTGTGTGCAGCAGAAAATAATTACCAATTAAAAATTCTAAATTTTAGGCTAACTCATAAACTATAGTAACAAATATTTGAAAGAGAATAAGCAGAGTATAAGTAAAGTTTATAATAGCAAACTTAAATACATGGAATTTTATTCTGGTTTCCCTCGTAGAGGACTAGTCCATGCCCGAGAACTCTTGCTTGGTGTTAATCCACTATTTGTGAAATAGGGTACACACGCGTCTTTGATCCGAAGAGCACGCCAACTTCTTACAACACGTGCTTTTGATCCGAAGAGCTCGAAGACTTCAGACAGGAATTGAAAACCAGCTTTTTAACCAAGCTTGTACAACTCGACTCAACTTTTAATCAAAACGACACTTGGAAACTTAGAAGGAAAGAGAGTTGTCTTAAGATTTGAGAAGGATAAAGCTCTTTTTAGGAATAGAGAAGAAGAAGAATGATTGAGTGATTAGAAATGGGAATTTTTTCTCTATTTATAGGATTTTGTAGCTAGAGTTTGGGCCGAGTTCAGATGCATAATGTTCAAAATTTTGAACGTTGGGAGCCTGGTCTTCAGGAGATGAGTCTAACTAGGAAATAGGTTTTGAGTAACCGAGTTCTGTCCCAGTTCGAGCAAAACTCGTACCGAGTTCGGTTGGAACTCGCCCCGAGTTCGGTTGGTCTTTTTCAGACTGTTTTGACTTTGAGTGAGTTTGGGTTTAGGCTCGAATCCAAACGAATTTTCGGTTTGGGTAAGCTTATGTTTGAGTGGGCTTTGGGCAAAGGTTCAACCTAAATGCCAAATTTTCGTTCTGACTCATATAAGTCCTTAGACTCAAGAAAATAAAAATTACGTAACAAAATATAAAAAGAACCCGAACACAATCATCTTGTAGTCGTAGCTTGTGGCGAAGTGATGCGACAACTTCTTCTCAAATCCATCAGAGTTGTAATGTATTGACTCATAGTTTGGATCGATTATTAAAATCGATTTGACCATGACCAGATGGGCTAACAATCTTCCCCATTTTGATAATTGACAAATCTGCGAGTGATACAACATCTAAGATTTATAATGTTCAATGATGTTACTCCAATGTTATGTAGCTCCTCCACAACAATAGCTTGTAATGGTGTATTGTGCGTATCGTCGATGTCTCTCCCGTTGTTATTTGATCGAAATGGTAAATCTCTCCCGTAATATTAGAGACAAGGGAAACAAAATAAAGTAAAGTAGATAAAATACAATATCAAGATAGCAGAATTAGCATTCTTTAAAGCATAAATAGCTTACAACAGACATCATTATCAATATTAACAAAATAAAGCATTAATGATAATATCACATTAGAAGTCTCATAACTAAAGTAGCTTAACTAGGATAATATCTCATAAAGATAACATCTCATAAAGATAAAATGATCACTAAATGCTAAGCTAATGATCTCTACACTACTACTGATCATCATCACCGATCTCTGTCGAACGGTTAGGATCATAAAAAGCAACAGCAGGATCAAAGTATCACTGAGCATCGTGATCATCAATGCGATAGCCAGAGATGGACATTGTTTGCTGCCAAGTTACTAAGAGAAGCTGTAACACATATCCAGAACATAGTTGGATATAGCCTGAGCCTGGAGAGTAGTACGGTGATCCATAGCTTGATAGCGATCATCCTCTAATCTGTGACGATCGTCTTCCAGCCAAAAGCGATCCTGGAGCATAGTGTGAAGGTACTCAAGAGTAATGGGTGGAGCAGCTGAGGTAGTAGCATCAGGAGGTGCAGGTGGTGCAGATGGGCCAGCACCAGAGGTAGCATCAACATGTGGAATAGGTGGGAGAGCAGGGTCGGTCCTACGGGAAGTAAAGAGATAGGAAGGATCTGCTAGATAAGAACATTCATCTAACGCAATGTCAAAGTGTTGAAATATGATAGGTAAGTACATAACGTACAACAGATCTCGTCTGTTCTTACGTACTCGAACCATAGTCTGAATAATAATATTTGGAAAACTAAATTGAATCCCAAAGTGGAGATGGTAGATAGCACACAATTCTAAGTTAGTGATATCATTAGTGGAGGATTGCTTGTGAATGATTACAGAGAAAACAATATGATGTAACTCATAAAATTGTTTATTAAGGTGTTTGGCTTTAAGCTTACCCAGGGAACGAGGGACAAAAGTGCAAAGGGAATCTTTAATGGAGTCTAGAGTCGTACCTTCGGGAAACGTATATTTGGTGATATTGACAAGGGGTTCACCATTATTTGAAATATGAAGTATCTCTCCCAAATCGTCAGTATCAAACTCAATGTTTATCCCGTCGACACGAGAATGAACAGAATCATCTTCAAAGATTAGATTGCAGTAAAACATTCTGATAGCATTGATATAAATTAGAAATCTAGAAACAACTAATTCATCCAATCCCAAAGTGCATTAAGTAGGCAGATACGTAGGAAATAGAGTAAAATTATTAGGGTTTTCAGGACAAACAGTCATAGTAACAAAGTCATCAAACCACTCTACGGATTACTCAAGAGATAAAAATAGGAAGCCATCATAATCACCCTCATCGGACATTGATGGACTGAACAGGGAATGAGATATCTCTTCCTGAACATTGGAAGATGATGCTTCCCTAGCAACTTTCCTTTTCTTAAACAACTTAGGAGCTATTAAAAAATGTGAGAAAAAATAATGATTATACCTGAAAATAGATAGAGAATGTGATAGAGAAACTTGAGAAATACCATAATCCAAAGTTTGGAGAGGTGTGAGGCCTTGAGGAGAGAGAACCAAAAAGCTAGGGTTTGAAAACCTAGGGTTCTATGGAGGAAGAAGATGAAAAAAGGGGTGGATATTCGGAGGTTAGGGTTTATGATGACAAGTAGCCAAAAATATAAGGAGTTGAGTTTTGTTTCGAATTCTGAAACAGAGGTAACTGAGTTCGGCCTGAGTTCGGTTTGAACTATGTCCGAATTCGGTTCCTTTGAACCATAATTCATTTGAGACTCAATTCTTTATATATGTGTAGGTCAATTTTCTAAGTCTAGAATATAGGGTTTTGGCTTCAATACTATAATTTGTTAAAACTAATTGTTACTCCGTATTCTATATTGTATTGATCATCCCGGGTTAGCTGTATGGGTCAGATCCCAGCTAGCGGTGGTCCAAAAATACTTAAGTACCGTGTCGCTTAAGGCTATTTATACCTCTTTGACAGAAGGGCCCTTTTGGCTTTTATCCAAAATAATTTTTATATTATAGAAATGTAGAGTGATAAATAAAATAAACAAGTTATGTAGTATCGGAGTCCAAAATACCTAATTCTCGACGAGTAAAATTGAAGCGGTCTTCAGCTAAGGGTTTATTGAAAATGTCTGCAAGTTGATGTTCTGTGTCAATGAATTCTAAACAGATATTACCATGCAATTGATGATCTCTTAAAAAGTAGTATCTAATCTCAATATGTTTAGTACGTGAATGACATATTAGATTCTTAGTAAGATTTATAGTGCTAGTGTCATTACAAAAGATGAGAATATTGTTTAAGGATAAATTATAGTCTTCTAAAGTTTGTCTCATCCACAAAATTGGTGCACAGCAACGTCCTGCGGAGATATACTCATCCTCAGTAGTTGATAATGCACCATAATTTTATTTCTTAGAAAACCAAGAGATTAGAGACTTTCCTAAGACATGAAAAGTACCGCTAGTACTCTTACGATCGACCTTGCATCCAGCAAAATCAGCATCTGAATAACCAACAAGGTTAAAGGATGTGGTTTTAGGATACAACAAGCCTATCGTCTGAGTACCCTTAAGGTATCTAAGGATACGCTTAACTTCATAGAAGGATTAGCCTGATATCTAGCACATAAGTATACATAAAACATAATATCTGGACGACTAGCAGTTAAGTATAAAAGACTACCAATCATACCTCGATACTTACGTATATCTGTTGGTTTGTCATTCTCATCAAGATCAAGTTTAGTTGATGTTGTCATTGGAGTTCCAATAGTTTTGTATTGTCCATATCGAACTTATTTGCTGAACTTCTTTAGAAAATATTTTGTGTACTTCATTTAATTGATCAATATTCCCTAAGAATTCTGCTTGATTTGAAATTCGAGGAAGAAGGTAAGTTCTCCTATCATGCTCATTTTGAATTTCTTCTGCATATACTCAGCAAGCTCGTTACATAGCATCTCATAAGGAGATCTAAAAATAATATTATCTACATAAATTTGCACTAATAAGAGATTGTGATCATGAGATTTTATAAATAAGGTAGTGTCAACTTTCCCTTCAGAAAAACTATTTTCAAGTAGGAAGGATCTAAGGCCCTCATACCAAGCATGAGGGGGTTGTTCAATAAAAACTTCCTCTTTTATAACACCATTTTAAAAAGTACTTCTGATGTCCATTTGAAATAATTTAAAATTGTGAAAACTTACAAAAGCACAAAGCATGCTGATCGATTCTATTCTCGCGATAGGAGCATAGGTCTTATCGTAGTCAATACCTTCTTCTTGAATATAACCTTGAGCTACGAGACGTGCTTTGTTACGAGTGACTATACCATCCTTATTAAATTTATTTCGGAAAATCTATTTGGTACCAATGACTGGATAATCATTAGGTTTGCAAACGAGTTCCCAAACTTGATTTTGTTCAAATTGGTTGAGTTCCTCTTGCATTGCGCAGATCCAAAATTTATCATCAAAAGCTTTTAAAATATTTTTAGGTTCTACTTGAGAAATAAAAGCAATATTTGTAATAAAATCTCTAGTTGCAGAGCGAGTATTTACACCTTTTGATACCTCACCAATTACCAAGTTCTTTGGATGGTTGGTTGTGAATTTCAATCTTTTAGGTAAGATGTCCAGATTACTTGTTCCAGTTTCATCTTCAGGGGGTCTTGTTGGAGGTTATCATGATATCTTAATCATCACTATGACTTACTACTTAACTGTTAAGCTCATAAAAAATAACCTTAATCAATTCTTCAATAGTCAATAACTTTTTATTAAAAACTCTAAAACATTTACTCTTTGTAGCATAACCAAGAAAAATACTTTCATTAGCCTTGGAATCAAATTTACCTAAGTTATTCTTAGTATTCAAGATAAAACATTTGCAAAAAAATACTTTGAAATAACTGATGGTGGAAATTCTATTAAAACAAAGCTCATAAGGAGTCTTCTTCGATATATGTCGAATAAGAACCCTATTCAAAATATGCATGATGTATTGACATCCTCAACCCAAAAATATTTTGGAAGGTTATACTGATTTAACATGACTCTAGCCATATTGCCAAGAGTTCTGTTCTTCCACTCCACAATACCATTTTGTTAAGGAGTTCTAGGATAGGAAAATTCATGCACAAATCCATTTGAATCATAAAAGGTTTTGAAATTAGAATTTTTGAATTCGCCTCCATGATCAGTTCGGATACGAGTAACCATAAAGCCTTTTTCGTTTTGTACTTTTTTTGTAAAATGTAACAAATTCTGAAAAAGACTCATTTTTATTTGCTAAAAAATAAATCCAAGTATATCTAGAAAAGTCATCAACAATAACATAGGCATAAGGCTTACCAACAAGACTGGAGACTCTGCAAGGTCCAAACAAATACATCAGCAAAAGTTGAAGAGGTCTAGAAGTACTTACTGCGTTTATTGATTTAAAAGAAGATGTTGTCGCCTTGTTCTTTTCACACTTAGCACAGACCATATCTTTCTTAAAAATAATTTCAGGTAAATCTATTACCAATTTTTTTGAAGATAGTCTGGCTATTGTGTCCATATTTGCATGTCCAAGGCGCATATGCCACAACCAGCTTTCGTCTTTAGTTGCGTATAAGTATCTTCCTGAATTGTTAGTATTTTTTGAGAGATAGAAAGCATATATATTATCTTCGCTTATTCCCTCATAAGTTATCTTACCAGTAGATCTATCATAAATAGAATATTTGTCTTTCACAAAATTAATGCCATAACCATGGTCAGCCAATTGACTAATACTAAGTAGGTTATGTTTTAATTCTATTACTAAACATACATCTTTAATAATAGGAGAATGGTGAATACCTATATTACCATTACCTATAATATGCCATTTTAGATTATTGTCGAAGGAGACGTATCCTTCTTTCTTCATCATTGGTCATATAACGTGAGCAACCGCTATCGAGAATCCATTTACTTCTAGTGTGAGAGGGAAGGTCCACCTACAACAAAAGTTGAAGATGTAATCTTTGGTACCTACTTTCTTAAGGGTCTAGATATGTTAGTTTTTGAAACCCAGATATATACATGCATATCAACTAATTTTCTAATTCTATATTATTCTGATATGTGTCCTTTAGTACCATAATAATGACATATAGCAGATGTGTTGATACTAGGTGTAGAGGCATGATGTATATGTGAGGCAGTATGCTATAATTTACGTGGATACTTGTAATAGAATGCATGATTAAAAGGTTTGGCCTTCTTAGGCTCTGTTTGGTGGGTATTTTTGGGCCTTGAGTGACACGTGTTAGATTGGGAGTCTGTACAGGCTGTTTTCCTAATCTAATTTCCAACCTTTTGGAAGTGTCATATAACTCAGTATATCTAGCAGTTAAAGCATCAATTCTAACAAGTGCATTACTACTCATTTTCTTATCTATTTCATAATCTTCTTTGAGCTTGATATAATCCTTATCTTTGTGCTCATTTCTAAGAAGTGCTTCGTGTAAGTTCAATCTAACTGATGCTAATTCATCTAAATTACTTGGGGATTGTGTCTTTCTGATATCGTCTAGGAGTGTGTACAATCTATCAATCTCAAATTTTTGTGCCTTGAGTTCCTTCTTTAAGTTTTTGTATTTATCAAGCAGTGATTTGTAATCATCTAGAAGGTCACTAAAGGCATCACCTAGTTCATCAAATGTAAATTCGTCATATAGGGGGTTCGTAGATACCTGATCAAATGCCATTAAGAACACATTTACAGAGTTTCGAGGATTATCTTCTTCTTCTTCATAATTGCTTGCTTCGCTTTCACATCATATGCTTGTGTTCGCATGGTTCCTTGACAAAGTTCTTCTTTTGCTTGAATGTTCATAGCGACTTCCTTTTCTAGCCATAGGACAATCCTTCTTGATGTGGCATGTCTTCTTGTAGTTATAGCATACTAGTTCTTCATCAGTATTGTCTTTGTAGTTCTTCTTCCGGTTTGATCTTTCAAACTTTATGAACTTTCTAAAATTCTAGGAGATAAGGGCTAGGTCATCATTATTGGAATCTTCGTCTTCTGAGTTATCATCGAAAAACTTCTTATGATGTGTCTTGAATGCAATGGTCTTCTCTTTTGGCATTGATTCTTCAACGTCTTTGAGGTCTGGCTCATGTGTCATAAGTTTTCTCATAAGCGTTTCTAGTGACATTGTGGTGAGATCGTTTCCTTCAATGATTGCAGTTGTCTTGGGATTTCAGTTCTTGGTGAGTCCCCGAAGCACATTGCGGATCTTTTCATGATTTGTATAATCCTTGCCAAGAGATGACAGATGATTTACAATATCCAGGAAGCGAGTAAACATTTGGGTGATGGGCTTGTCTGGCTTTATCTTGAATGCTTCGTACTCTTGTGTCAGCCTGCTAATCTTTGATTCCTTCACTTGGGTGATTCCTTCATGAGTAACCTCAAGAATCTTCCAGATTTCATGTGAAGTTGTACAGGTTGATACTCTCTTGAATTCAATCATGTCTAAAGCATAGAACAAAGCATTAATATTCCTAGCATCAAGACTAGCCTGTTTCTTTTCCAGATTAGTATATCTATCATTGGGTTTTTTAACAAGATAACCATCAATAACTATTCTGGCTGGCTTTTTGTAGATCAAAATCAAGAGATTTTAAATTAAAGTTCATCCGTGACTTCCAATATGTCTAATTGGTTACATCAAATAAAGGTGGCCTATTTGTGGACTGGCCTTCACTACTGTTGGCGTATATGGGTCTTGTGTTTGCCATGAATATTCTAGAGTGTATAAACTAAGCACAGTTTAATGAAAGCTTGCTCTGATACCAATTTTAGGATCGTGTAGCAACTCTAAAGGGGGAAAATAGAGTAAGTGCGTGTGCAGCAGAAAATAATCACCAATTAAAAATTCTAAGTTTTAGACTAACTCATAAACTGTAGTAACAAATATTTGAAAGAGAATAAGCAGAGTATAAGTAAATTTTAGAATAGCAAACTCAAACACAGGGAATTTTATCCTGGTTTCCCTCGTGGAGGACGAGTCCAGGCCCGAGAACTCTTGCTCGGTGTTAATACAATATTTGTGAAATATGGTACACACATATTTGATACGAAGAGTATGCCAACTTCTTAAAATATGAGCTTTTGATCTGAAGAGCTCGAAGACTTCAGACAGGAATTGAAAACCAGTTTTTTAACTAAGATTGTACCACTTGATTCAACTTCTAATCGGAACGACACTTGGGCACTTAGAAGGAAATAGAGTTGTCTTAAGATTTGAGAAGGATAAAGCTCTTTTTAGGAATAGAAAAAAAGAAGAATGATTGAGTGATTAGAAATAGGGAATTTTTTATCTATTTATAGGATTTTTGTAGACATAGTTCGGGCCGAGTTCGGATGCATAACGTTTAAAATTTTGAACGTTGGGATCATGGTCTTCAGGAGACGAGTCTGACTAGGAAATTGGTTTTAAATAACCGAGCTCAGTCCGTGTTCAGGCAGAACTCGTACCGAGTTCAGTTGGAACTCGCCCCGAGTTCGGTTGGTCTTTTTCAGACTTTTTTAACTTTGAGTTTGAGTGAGTGTGGGTTTAGGCTCGATTCCAAATGAATTTTTTGTTTGGGTAGGCTTATGTTTGAGTGGGCTTTTGATAAAGGTTCAAACTAAATGCCAAATTTTTGTTCCAACTTACATAAGTCCTTAGACTCAAGAAAATAAAAATTACATAAAAAATATAAAAAGGACCAGAACACAATCATCTTGTAGTCGTAGCTTGTGGCGAAGTGATGCGACATCTTCTTCTCAAATCCATCAGTTATAATATATCGACTCATAGTTTGGATCGATTATTAAAATCGATTTGACCATGACCAGATGGACCAACATGGTTGAGTCAATGTGTAGTGCCTATTATGTGTTCAGAAATAAGAGGTATCAGTTAAAGTGATGTCCATACTTGGGTAGTTGGTGAGTTGGTTGTTTCCATGTGTGAGGGAATTGGGTATCTAGGAGGTTGCACTGGACAGTGTTGTGTGCAAGAAGGCATGATTAATTTTAGATCTGGGTAAGGTAAATGTGACTGTGACTGCAAGAAGTTCAGGTGTGAGCATGTGAGGTTATGATGAGTGTAGGAACTGAGTGTGTGTCTGTGATGAGTGTGTAGTGAGTGTTAGAGTGCATATGCATGGTGATTTAGTATTCCAGTTTGTAACAGTTAGGGCTTTTCTTCCAGCAGCAAAGTTGATGTGAAGTGGGGAAGTCTGCATTGGAGGATTGCTGCAAGGTCTTCATTGCAGACAATGCAAGTTCGGGGTCTGGGTTCAGACCATAGATCGGTTACAGGAGGAAAGGCTTTTCACAACAGTTAGGCATAGGCAGTGACAACCACGGTAACAGTATGAATTACTAAATGCAAGTGCAGTAGTTAATATGTAAGGGGGAAGTAGTTTAACCTGGAGAATATTGTAGAAGCAGTGGGTAATGAGTAGAGCTCTGGTACCATGTTCGTGGTGCAGTCTAGAGGTGGCTTGTTTCAGTGAGGGTGTAGGGTGATTTTGGTTGTTTTAGTAGCTGGGAAGGTATCCTGGAATGGTGATCAGAGTAGTGTGGAAGCTAGGGGTGTGTGTGTGTGTGTGTGTGTGTGTGTGTGTGTGTGTGTGTATTGGTGAGATAAGTAACTGTGGGTGTATAAAGTATCAGAGAGGGTTTAAAATTATGGAAAGTGTGTATTAGTACACATATGATAGTGTAGATGGTGTATCAAGTGTAGTTATATGATAATAGGTTGATGTGAGTATGGTAGGGGTTGTGTGTTAAGTGAGTGTGTATATTACATATTATAGTGTGGTGTTAAGATAGGGGTATTCTACTTTGGTTAAGGTATTATAATTATATACTTGTAAGGAATTAATGAGGTGATAGGGGTATAGGCCAAGTATCGGATGAGGGTCCATGTTGTGATACCTGGAACTATAGTACTAAGTGTCAGTTTGTACTAAGTAATACTTAGTATCCTAGTCTAGTGAGGTTAGGGTAAGAATGGGTAAGTTAAGGTATTAAGTTTGGTACCAAGGTAAAGGGTAAGTGGCAAGTTTAGGATAGGTATTATGATACCAATTTAGAGGGTAAGGTAATAGACTAGAGTATTAGTAGATACTACTTGATACCAAGGGTATCGAGTATATACATATTATATATGATTTATAACAGTTATGGGTAATTTAAGGTATTTTGAGATGAGATATGGGGTATTAGCATTTGGTTATTAAGTTAAGATATTGGGTATGGTGGCTATGTGGTACCATGGTGAGTATCAAGAGATAGTTAAGGTATGAGATATTCAAGTTAAAAGGTATATGCTAAGGTATGGTAAGCTATTGGCTAGAGTATTATATAGCTAGGGTATGTTCCAATAAGTTGAGGTAATGGTTAAGCGTCAGGGTATTATAAGGTATTGGGTATCAACAAAGATCTTACTTAGTTAGGAAGGTATGAGCTAGGTATTAGTAATAGTATATATATATATATATATATATATATATATATATATATATATATATATATATAATATAAACCTAGTAATGGCTAGTATACCTTAATATGGATATTATGACCTTTAAAACCTAGTTTAGCAAGATATCGACCTAGTTTGACTAGTATGACCTAGTTTTGACCTAGAAATATGATTTTAACATATTTAAGACTTATTTATGATTCCAAATTACATCTTAACATTGCTAATTCATATATAGGTCACTTGGACTCCAGTACAGACAATATCTGATATTCGTTACTCTAGACCACAGGAGAGTACATTTTCTGATAGTTTCCATTATTTGATATTTACTATGATTCATGTTTTATAGTATTGCTTTACATATTTTCTGATATGCTGGAGACAGGGCTTGGTATTGTATGGATTCATTGTCTTAAGATACGTGGTTTCAGGTCTATTGACTTTTTTGGACTAATAAATTACTGGACTAATGTATTTCTGGCTTATTGACATTTTTTGGACTATTCAGATTCTTCGTGTCGGGACCTGGATCCATGAGTACTAGTCGGGCAAAAAAATACCTAGGATACATGTGAACATACAATTTCTATCCCATGGTCTGACTGGAATAATAGCAGCCACACACGCCACGTGTGGTTTACCGGATTTTACCTCCTAGCCGTTCACATGTCAACTTGGTATTTTAAAACACTAGTTTAGATATTATCTTTCTGGATTATTCTATACATGTTGGTTGCATATTTACATTGACCGGTTTACTAGTTTCACATATCTGTCTGTCTTTACATACTTATCTGTTCTTTTTTCTTGCTTTTTATTGCTTCTTTATTTATCTACTTACTATATTGTCTACCCTGTTCTTTATTATCTGCTCATCAAGTATTATATCACTATTTACTGTTTCATAGTCTCTGTCAATTAATTAGAACTGCTATTAGGTTATACTTTACTCCAATCCTGACTAAATATTTTTTTAGACGATTACTTAGAGGATTTGTGTCTAACGTATTACGGACCGCGGGAGGTAGCAGATGTAGCTTTCGACCCTTTAGTTCAGGAGTGATTACCGGGAGGCCTAGCAAGTATCACTAGTTATTCTAGTTATTCCTTCTTAGTATTATAGTGTCACCCTCACTTTTTCAGCTAGGGATAGTTTGGTATTTGGCATGGGTATTTAATTTTAGAAATATAATATTGAATATTGTATGATGATTGTATATTTTATTTAATTAAGATAAGCTATGATTATTATAACTAGTATTAGTTAGTCATTAGAGACTTGTGTTAATTAGTTAGTTAGAGAGACTAGACAATAATTAGACTTGTCACATATTGACCTATTTAGATTTGTCATGACAAATAGTGAGCCCAACTTGGACCCAAGCCCATTAGTCATTCCACTAATTAAATTAAGAAGGATTAGTGTAATTACAATTAGTTAGAGACTTCCAAATATACCCATCCTTAATTATTTCTCACAATACAACATGTAGGGAGCAACTTGGACTTTTTTTTTGCTTGAGGGAGGGGAAGAGGCCAGCCACATGAAGGGGGGTTCTTCTCTCTCTCTCTCTCTCTCTCTCTCTCTCTCTCCTCATTTGCATTTTATTTTTCTTCCAAATTATAGATCCCCAACTTTTTAATTTTCTTCCATTAATTTTATATACAATTCACAACCAATTCCTTCTCAAATTCATCACTCTTAGAGCCTTGAAGCTTGAAAAAGCTTTGGAGCTAGAGATCATGTCTGAATCATGTTCATTACATTTTCATTGGGAATCAATCTCCTAATTAGTAATTTTAGAATTTTTCTCTCATTATGGCTTCTTAATCATGTATTTGACCACTAGAAATCATCCCATGGCATAGGACTACCTATAGGAACAAGTTATAGGCTATTTGGCTTTGTATTGTGAGTTCT
The DNA here is from genome assembly GCA_036927795.1 of Iris macrosiphon. Taxonomy (NCBI): domain Eukaryota; kingdom Viridiplantae; phylum Streptophyta; class Magnoliopsida; order Asparagales; family Iridaceae; genus Iris; species Iris macrosiphon. The sequence goes on along the minus strand of JAYESA010000002.1, from coordinate 143,449,203 downwards.
ATGCGATATTTTGTGTGCATATTGGGAGAATTATGAATTTGACACATTAATTGTGTGTCATGAGACCAGTTAGATCTAATTAGACTTAGATCGGGGTTATGGGACTAGGTACGTGTCCACAAATAGATACATATAGGCCGTATCATGGTATTTTACGATACGGTATGATATGGGACCAATTTTGAGTAATTTACATGAATTCTCTTTATTGTATGTTGTAATAACTTCTAATTATTGTAATTATATATATATGACTTGAGGAAATGATCAATTGTGGATAATGGAGAGTTTGGCATCTCATTGGATTGAGTATCACAGATATCCTAGTTGGTACACTATAGGTATTTGTTTTAATGTCTCAATATATCTATGTGTGTGTGTGTGTGTGTGTGTGTGTGTGTGTGTGTGTGTGTGTGTGTTAGTGTTCACTGTATGAGGTTGTAAGAATTGTGTGTAAGTGAGTATCGACTGGCAGTGGCAGACTTGAGATGTGCATACAAGCTGTGGGAGGTCGGGTTTTGCACATAGCAGTAGCAGTATCAGCAATTGCAGCAGCAGCTAGTGGTAGCAACATGTAGTTGTAGCAGCAGCATGCTCGAGCAGTGCAACATAGCTGCAGCAGTATCAGTGCAACATAGCTGCAGCAGTATCAGTACAACATAGTTGCAACAGCAAACTATACATCAGCAATAAGAGCAGCAAGCTATGCAGCAGTAGCAAGCATCAGCAATTACAGAAGCAGTGCAGTGCAGCAACTGCCTTAGAGCAGTGCAACAACTGCCTTAGAGCAGTTCAGTGCAGCAGCAACGTTGCCTAGCAGTGCACTGCAGCATCTAGCATTGTAGATAGCTGCAGTAGCAAGCAACAATAGCAGTATACATTAGTAGTAGAGCAATGCCAACAAGTAGGGGGTTACCAGTATTGGTACGAACCATGGTATGTTAATGTCAGTATCCCCTAGAGTATCAGTCTTTGTACTGATGGGGCTCGGGCTTAAGTATTCAACAGAAGAGAACTCACTGTGAGAGTGCAAGTTGATGAGGTGTAAGTTTGAGTAGTGTACTGTGTTCTTATGGACTCGACCATTGTTGTACTTGAGTGTCCAGGCTTAAGAAGAGTTCAGTTGAGTGTGTAGAGTGTCAGTAAGATGCAGATTTTGGGGTGCTCGAGCATATCTATTAGAATGTTTTCCAAGTGCCCAATTCTTAGTGCATTCCTAATATGGGTATCAATGATTCATGTCAGGTTGTGATACCAAGGTATCATGAGATAGATACCAAGGTATGGGCTAGAGTTAGTAAATAGACCAAGGTATATTATTACTAGGATAAATATGATATTGGATACCTTAGCTAACTGTGGCCTAGGAACCTAGTGCCAGATAGGTATTGGGTTGTGGGTATGTATATATATATATATAGCTAGGTCAGAGGTTCTATATTAAGTTAATTGTGAATATGAGTTAAGTATATAGGATGCTTCATGCATGTTGACTAGTATAGCTAATTATCTAAGGTTTTGACGTAGAAACTCAACCAAGACCTAATATAGCTAGTATTAGCTAGTTAATGATCAATTAAAACCCATTAACTTGGCATGGACCTAGTGAGCTAGAAATGGACCTAAAATGGCCTAAAAATTCATATTAATGTATTTTAACTCATTTATCATCTATTACACCTAAATAAAATTGATATTTAATATATAGGACTATGTGACACCAGCTTGGGCATCGAAAGACACACCTTGCTCAGGACCTCAGGCGAGTATATTTTTCTGTTAGTTTTTATTTCATAATAGTGTATATATCTCATGTTCTAGAACTGTATACTTAATTTTGACACAGTAGTTTTATGGACTGGTACTATATGGATCCTGTCATGAGATATTATCCCTTACCGTGTTAAGCAGGTACTCATTCACATGTATTTCATTGTGTGTATCGGATATTGATTTAGTGTACTTCGTGTTCACATACTGCTCGTGTTCAGTGTGCTCATATTCGTATATACATACTGCTCGTGTTCAGTGCGCCCATATTCGTGTTCATAACGTGTCGTGATTGGATCCAGTGGTATTGGTTGGGGATGGTGGAATATGAGTTGATTATGTGATCAAGCCCCAGTGTATTCGTGTATATATCGATTACATACCACACGTGTAATCGAGTTACCATATTGTATTCGTGTTCAACCCAAATCGATCACATAATAAACTTGTATTCCATGGAACATTAGCTAGATTTTATGTATTTCCATTATATTGCAGTTATTCTATTGTATGTTCTCTATTCCAGTACATTACATGTTCACTCTAGTTTATTTCATTCTGTTGTTTAGTTATTATGTATTCTTTTCTATTATCTGTTATATATGCTCGATTATGTATTTGAAACTGCTTTCAGAGGTATGTACTTTGCTCCAATCCAGACTGAATATATTTTTCAGATGATTGGCTCATAGACCAGTATCCTATATACTACGGACCACAGGATGGCATACCATTAGAGGATACTCCTGTAGAACATGAGGACTTAGTACCAGAGCCTGAGGAGATTTAGATCATTTTGTTGAGACTTGTATTAGACTTTTATTGAGGTTATTGGCATGTATATATATTATTTCAGTCTTATGGATGTATTGTGACTCTTTCCTTCGTTATTCCTTCTCGTGCTTTATCTTCCTTAGTTTGCATTATAATTGAGTATAGTTTACATTTATAAGATACCATATTGTTCCTCCGTTTGGAGTTGAGATGATTGACAAGTACCATGTATATATTGTGTGAGATATTTAGATAGTAGAGTTGACCCAGACAACGTTCTACCATCGATGTTGCGGCGTAGGCTAAACATACCCACGTACTCGTGCCTAAATATCTGGGTGTGGGTCGTGACATATAGTACTGGATTTGTCTCCAGCATATTAGATATTTGAGATGTATTATTTTTACTCCTAGACTTATAGATTATTGATAGACCTATTTGGATTGTTATTAATGTTGAGAATTAGTAGTGTTGTGGCTTGTGAGTTCATTGCTTTATCATATCGTGCCATTTATCCTCCTTATAGATTCTATTGTTATTATGGATTATCTTTACTTTATTATCATATTGTCCTCCTTTTGGTGTTGAGATATCATTGACATATTATGATATATTATTAGGTGAGATAGATAGATGATATTGTTGACCTAGACAACGTTCTACCGTCGATGTTGTGGCGTAGGCTGGATGTACCCACGTACTCGTGTCCAATCATCCGGGTGCGGGTCGTGACATATTTTTGTGGTAGTCCATACAGGTCTCGTCTTCATAATTAGTGCGATGTCGTAGTAGTACAATGGCTTAGTTGTACTACTACGAGCCTGCGATAGGATATAGAAAATAGGATATTAGGATGAGAGAATACCCAATCATAAATTAGGATTCCTTGAGAGATTCCTATGATGACCTTTGAGAATCTTACTATAAACACTAATTCCAAATCTGTTTCTACTTGTTTTCGTTTACCCTCACTTGTTCGTTGTTAAATTTGATTCTTGATATTCTTTGTTGACTTTAATTCTTGTATCGAGATAAATTTTATGGACTACATCGAGGTACATTCTGATAACGTATTTGGATAAGAGTAGTGAGAAATGTTACTATCCGCCTTAGTTATGGAGTAGAGTTTATCGCAGCCATATTAGCTGGCGTGACGAAGATATATAGCCTAATTTTGGATATATTTCTCTTGGCTATGGAATTTATTATTTTTGCGGCCAATCATGTAGTAGGACAAAATGTTTAGATACCTTAATTCTAGAGGTATATACCTTAGTTATGGACTATATAGTTTATCACAGCTATACTTACTGGCGTGGTGAGGATTCTAGATAACGTAATTTTAGATAGATGTGTATGATTATCAGATTATATCTTAAATTGGTTCTTAACATATCGTCTCTACCACTATTATTGAGTTCTGTTCCATTACTCTACTAGCTCAGGATAGAGATATCTTTAGTGTCTCTAGTTTATTTTTCTATAGAGTTTTACCTTCATTAGTCCCTGAGGCAGCTTCTTTGGATAGTGTAGTAGCTTGGTAATTTGCAGATAGGTTGGTATCTAGTTGAGTATCAGTATTGATTGTTGAGAGTATAGATTGTGAGTTACGAGTGGTTCTTAGATGGGTATGTGAGCATTAGGTATCAGTGTATAAGCCTATAAACAACCCATAGTATATTATCCTTGTAACAATAGTTTGATGGTAGGTGTCAGAATATAGTTAGTTATTGGTATCCTAGAGTATTAAGTGCATGTGTCTTGTATAGCTATAGAGTTAGTGTAGGTATACCAAGGATGCCTAGAGTGAGCAAGTGATCAGAGTATATCATGACTAGGATGAGTGATATCTGGAGTGTGTCAGTCTAGTATCAGTGAGTGTTATTGTGGGTGATAATATCAACTAGGTAAATCAGTATGATATGGAGGTAGAGTATATAATGGAGTACCACGAGGAGTAGGAGTGCTTTTGTTCCAGGAAGTGATGTTAGGGCAGAAGGGTTCACTTAGGCCACTTGTGGTACCGCTAATTGCTCCGTACCAGCAGAGGGAGACACCTAGTTGGGCAGGGTTTTTGTGATGACGGTCGAGGAGGCCGATGCTACAAGTGATGGGTTAGCAAGTTCTGTTATGTTCTTTCTTCCTGTCATTTTTTTATTTATTGATTTGATTGATTCCTTAGTACCTTATAGTTGCTTTGTGTTATATAGTTAGTATAGTAGCAGTATACCCCTGATAGAGACTGCAATATCAAGAGATACGGAGACCAACACCATGCATGTTGACAATAATTAGTGACTTCTTTAATTTGCATGCTTGTATAATTTAGATTGGACTAGGGTTTGACCTAGAGGGGGTACGACTATCTTTAAATTTTGAGGATAATTTTTTTCTAAGGGGGTAGGATTGTAACTATCTAATTCCGAAAGAGAAGTATTTTTATTATTTATATATTATTTAATTATTGTGAATAATGGTTATATTGTAAATATATTGTTGACTAGTGGGCTAGCTCCTATTAATTAGACATAGTGCTAGTGATCCCAAGTAGACCCAACTAGACTTGACTTGACCCATTGGTTTAATTAATTAGAATAGTCATGATTAGACTAGTTAATTAGTCATTTTCTTAGTTAAATTAATAGAATATTCCCACTAGTTGTAGAGATGCCTTTTTTAATCAAATAGATTATATTCAGGACATGGAGAGGGGCTTTTAAGTCTTATTACCTATTCCTAAACCTAACCCTAACCCAATTAGGAGGCTACATAAGCCTCTTTATTCATTAATAGCCTCCATTTGCTTTCCAAATTAATGCATCCCCAAATTGGAAGCAAACCATAATTCACCCATTCTCAAATCTAATCCCATTTTATTCCAAAGGATGCCTAGGATCTTGGATTGCAATGATCACTACTTGGAGAGAGGATTCTAGGAGTTTGTGTTCATTTCGTGTCCACCTAGAGGAGTTTTATTAGAATTTGACTCCCAATAGGTATAATCCTTATTTTTGTTCAATTTTATGGTTAATTTATAGTATTAGAACCTTAGGAACCCTTCCATGTCTAAGAAATACACATAGGAAGAAAAACTATGTCCTAATGAGCCATATTGTGATAGTTACATTGATCTTTATGGCCAAATTAGGAGAATTCTGAGTTTGGGCCATTAGGTGTTTGAATGAATGATTTCTTAGTTATTTAGAGTGTGATTCATGATTTACAAGTGTATACGTGTCCACAATTGGATACGAGGAGTGTGTATCATGCTACGTCGTGATACAGGGTCGTAGGAGGGGTATTTCCATGTTATTGGGTTAGAGCATGGTAATTTCTCAATTTTGCATTAGAATAGCTATTTAATATATTAGTTATGTTATATTTATTATATAAATTATGTTCTACATTATTTTGGAAACGTATCATGGTGGTTGTGGGAGTGTCTCATGTGTATCATGGGTATTTTGAGAGTATTGGGTAGTGTCACTTGAGTGCCCACTAAGTGTTTGATATATTGCATAATAGTACCTATGAGTTATTGTATGTATTGGTATCATGGGGTATTCATTGATTTGTGGGTGTGTGGCTTGCATGAGAGTGTTTAAAGTTGTTGTTGGTTAAGGTTGATAGTGTGGTAGTATTTAGAAGTGTTTATAGTGTGTTGTGTTAGTTCACAATTGGTGGAGTATTCAGGTATGTGGTGTGTGGTTGAGTCAATGGGTAGTGCCTTTTATGTGTTAAGAAATGAGAGGTTTCAGTGAAAGTGATGTCCATACTTGGGTAGTTGGTGAGTAGGTTGGTTCCATATGTGAGGGAACTGGGTATCCAGGAGGATGCACTGGACAGTGTTGTGTGTAAGCAGACATGAGGAGTAATTTCAGATCTGGGTAAGGTATATGTGACTGTGACTTGCAAAAAAGTTTAGGTGTGAGCGTGTGAGGTTATGATGAGTGTGGGAACTGAGGGTGTGTCTATGATGAGTGTGTAGTGAGTGTTAGAGTGCCTGTGCAAGGTGATTTAGTGTGCTAGTTTATAGCAGTTGGGGCTTTGCTCCTAGCAGCAAGAGTTGATGTGTAGTGGGGAAGTCTGCATTGGAGGATTGCTACAAGGTCTTCATTGCAGACAGTGCAAGTTCAGGGTATGGGTTCACACCAGAGATCGTTTACAGGAGGCAAGGATTTGCACAATAGTTAGGCATAGGCAGTGACAACTACGGCAACCGTGTGAATTACCAAATACAAGTGCAGTAGTTAATAAATAAGGGGGGAAGTAGTTTAAACTGGAGAATAGTATAACAGAAGTGGGTAATGAGTAGAGCTCGGGTGCCAGGTTAGTGGTGCAGTCTAGTGGGGGCTTGTTTCAGTTAGGGTGTAGGGTGATTTGGGTTCTTTCAATAGCAGGGACGGTATCCTGGAATGGTGATAAGAGTAGTGTGGAAGTTAGGTGTGTGTGTGTGTGTGTGTGTGTGTGTGTCTATTGGTGAGATAAGTAACTGTTGGTGCATAAAGTATCGGAGAGGGTTTGAAATTGTGGAAAGTGTGTATTAGTACACATGTGATAGTGTATATGGTGTATCAAGTGTGGTTATGTGGTAATAGGTTGATGTGAGTATGGTAGGGGTTGTGTGTTAAGTGAGTGTGTATATTACATATTATAGTATGGTGTTAAGATAGGGATATTCTACTTTGGTTAAGGTATTATAATTAGATACTTGTAAGGTATTAATGAGGGGATAGGGGTATAGGACAAGTGTCGGGTGAGGGTCTATATTGTAATACCTGGAACTATAGTACTAAGTACTAAGTAATACTTAGTATCCTATTCTAGTGAGCTTAGGGTAAGAATGGGTAAGTTAAGGTATTGAGTATGGTACCAAGGTAAAGGGTAAGTGGCAAGTCTATGATAGGTATTATGATACCAATTTAGAGGGTAAGGTAATAGACTAGAGTATTAGTAGATACTACATGATACCAAAAAAATCGAGTATATACACATTATATATAATTCATAACAGTTATGGGTAAATTAAGGTATTTTGAGATAAGATATGGGGTATTGGCATTTGGTTAATAAGTTAAGATATTGGGTATGGTGGCTTTGTGGTACCCTTGTGAGTATCAAGAGATAGTTAAGGTATGGGATATTCAAGTTAATAAGGTATAAGCTAAGGTATGGTAAGGTATTGGCTAGAGTATTATATAGCTAGGGTATGTTCCAATAAGTTGAGGTAATGGTTAAGTGTAAAGGTATTATAGGTGTCACTCCTCGTTCCCGAAATATGTATTTGGGACGTATTATTTCTTGCTTGTATTTATTTTCTGCTTATATTATTTTTTGCTTGCATGATAATTAGGTTGCATGCATAGAGACTAGACATATCTTTTGGTTTAACATGATTTATGGTTTATTTTGTGGGTTGGTTTAGTCATAAGTTAAAACTATGGTCTGAACCTCAACCCTAGCTATATAACCCAACATTGTTTCTCTCTTTCCTCATTCTTCACTTTTCTTCTCTTTCTTCTTCATTTAGCCAAGTAAATCTTGCATGAGAATGGAGAAACATGTCATTTTTATTTTTTTTATTTTTCTTGTATTTTTTAAGTCTAATATGTGTATTATGAGTTTCTAAGCATGTTTAGTACTTGTAATTTTTGGTTTTTATGGATAGATTGGTGTAGATCTATATTTCTAACTTACGGTTTTATGGGTTCCTTGAGTTTTTCTTAATTTTGATCTATTAAAATGTAGTATTTTAGAAAGAAAAAATAGTTATTTTATGTGATGGAGCACTCCATTTCGAGTAATATGGCTTTTATTTCACTTGATTCGTAGTTAAAATGAGAATTTTATGAAGGAAACAAGTTTTTGGGTTCTTGGAGTTTTTTCATGGTCGAACTTGTTGTTTTAGGACGAAGTAGTTCCATGCAACCCAGCTATATGTGCCCTCTCCAGTATGCGCCCATCTTATTGGATGCATGATTGATTTCTTCTTCCAACATACACCCATCTTGTTGGACACATAACTGATTTGCATGCATCCTGCATGCGCTCTGTATCCCATGCATCCTACATGCGCCCTACATTGCATGAGCCCTGCATTGCATGAGCCATGTATTCCATGAGCCATGCATTCCATGAGCCCTGTATTGTATGAGTCCTAAATTGCATGAGCCCTGCATTCCATGAGCACTGCATTGCATGATCCCTGTATTGCATGAGCCCTGTTGGTACGTGCGGCTCAACCATTTTATTTTGAATATTTCTTTACTCTATGCAGTTGATCTTAAAATTTGCTTGTGATTGACTCTAAGGAAGAATAGACTTAGTAATCAGACTTTGTGCTAGACATGACCATGTGCTAGAATCGACTATGTGCATGACTTGAGCTATATGTTCTAATGTGATCAAGATTCATGTGACCCACTGATTTGTTAGTAATTAAACTCGAATACTGTATTCGTGGTGATACAATTATTGTGTGCTAAGTGTAGATGATCTAAATGTGCACTGAGGTACGACATAACGTATTACGTGTTAAGTGATTTCATGTTTAGGTTCTGCATCAAGAATGCCTCCTAAAACTCGTGAACGTGTGATACTATATATTTTCCCCAACACGGGCATGATATACGATTCAAGGACCAAGCGTGGCTAGGATATTGATTGTTGAATATTGCATACACGCTCGGGTGAAACCAGATTGAACTCCTGATCTTTATATGGATTCGTATCTAGTGTGCTCATACTTTATACGACATCTTAAGGGAAATTCTCATATGGCTACGCCTTTTTTGGCCCATTGGTCATGGTCAAACATATTTTGATAATCTATCTAACCTAGACTCGATATAAGATACCGCGACGCTTTTCAGATGTACTACGACGACTGCAACATCTCGTGTATGTTTTTATTGTCCTGTATGTAATATAATTTTTTATTTTATTGAGTCTAGAAATATACAGTACACCACTTCGTACTGAAAATTAGGCAACCCTAAATTGTTTTCAAAATAGCCTATCTTGAAATAGCATAAAATTCTACATTTTGGTTGAGCTAAGTTGGACCCAAAACTCAGCCCAGTTTCTGTTCTGGCCCTGAATTAAGGGAACAAAACTCAGACTGAGTTCAGCCCGAGTTTGGCCTTAGTGGACGTTTTGCTCAGAAACTTGGTCTCCCTGAAGTTTCAGATACAACGGCTATTTTCTGATATTTTACAGACGAACTCTGGCCGAGTTCTGTCTGAACTCTCCTTTGAGAAATCCTATAAATAGAGAAGATATTTCAAATTTCTAATCATTAATTCACTTTCAATCTTCTCTTCTTTTTGGTATACGAGTTCTAAAAAGCCTTTGTTTTCACATCCTATGCCAGTTATAATTCTCTAGTCTTAGTTGCCAGTACGTTATGGTCTAGAAGTTCAGAGAGTTGTAATCAAAATCTTGTTCAAAAGTTCTCTACTTCACACTTGAAGTCATCGAGCTCTTCGAATCAAAGATAGTGTCTGTAAGAAGTCTGCAAGCATTCAGATCAAAGCTTGTGTTCCATTCGTATAGTGGATTCCAACTGGGAGCTAGAGTCCTCCCGTCTGGATTAGTCCTCACATTGAGGTATACCAGGATACATCGATGTGTTTGCGTTTGCCTTCTCACTCTTTACTTTACTTGTGCTTATATTGTGATAGCTATGACATACCTGCAATACTATTGCTAGACTGTTATTATAGTTGTGACACTTATATCTATGACACATATATAGCATTCATGATACGTATATAACTTTCTTAGAAAAAAATTTATTTCTAAATTCTGCTGCATACTCTATTCACCCCTCCCTCTAGAGTATATTCTATTATTTTTTGATCCTATAATTTGTATCAGGATAGGTTTATAGCATTTATCAATTTGATTATATATTTATCATCATCCTGCTTAGGTATATTTTTACTATTATTTATTTAATTGTTATTTACTTGCTTATTGCCTAAATATACTTTTAGTGTCACTTATATCACATGGCTAACATGAAGGAAGGCTAATCCAAAAACAGATCTCCTCTGTTTTACTTAACAAACTACACTTATTGGAAGACACGAATGAGCTATTATCTGAAATCTCTTGATTTTGATCTTTGGTCTATAGTTATAGATGGCTACAAAAAGCCATCTCGTATAATTGTTAATGCTAACCTGGTTGAGAAACCACATGATAAATATACTGATAATGAGAAGAAACAAGCTAGTCTTGATGCACGTGCTATTAACGCTTTGTTTTGTTCAGTAGACAGGACTGATTTTAACAGGGTGTCAACATGTACAACATCTCACGACGTGTGAAAACTTCTCGAAGTAACCCATGAAGGAACCAACCAAGTCAATGAGTCAAAGATAAGCAGATTGAATCAAGAATATAAAGCATTCAAGATGAAGCCAAACGAGACGATTACACAAATGTTCACTCATTTTCTCGATATTGTAAATCCTGTCCTCCCTAGGCAAGGAGTAAAACAACCATGAGGAGATTCGCAAAGTACTACGAGATCTAACCAAGAATTGGAACCCCAAGACTATAATAATCATTGAAGGAAATGACCTCACAATAGTGACGCTTGAAATATTGATGGGGAAGCTGATGACACATGAGCTGGACTTGCAAGACTTCGAAGATTAAATACCCAAGGAAAAATTAATCACATTCAAGGCGCATCACAAAAGAACTATTGAAAAAGAGTCTGAAGACGAAGACTCAGACTCAGACGGTGAAGAGCAAGCTCTAATAGTGAGGAACTTTAAGTAGTTTTTAAGATTCAATCATCGAGGCAACGACCATCACAAGAACAACAACGATGACGAAGAGCCTGTATGTTATGGATGCAAAAAGAAGGGTCACATCAAGATAGACTATCCGGCAGCATCAACAAAGAATGTTACAAAATACGAAAAGAGGTACACAAAGAATGCAATGCCTCAAAAATATGCTAACATAAGCATATGGCACGAAAGTGAGGCCAGCGACTCAGAAGACGATAGCTTTCAAGAAGATGCTAGTGTGTGCCTAATATCATTCAATCAGGTAACCACTAATCCTCTCTATGATGATTTCATGTTCAATGAGCTAGGTGATGCCTTTAGTGACCTCTTAGAAGCTCATAGAAATTTGTTGGTTAAATACAAGACCTCTAAGACGGTACTCAAGGAACACAAACTTGAGATAGAAAGACTAACCCTACTTCTAGCAGATATTAGAGAGTTTGAACCTTCTAATGAGACTAGTGAGTTTGTTTCTATTAAACTGCAAGTACACGAAGCATCATGCACTCTTGAAGAAAAAGACCAGACAATAGCTAGACTTGAGCTAGACTACCAAACTGAGAAGAAGAAGAAGGCTGTAGATACACTTATTAGAATTGACACACTTACAGCCAAATACACTAAATTATTTGACACTTCCAAAATGTAAACCCCCTCACCCAAAATTAGGCCTAATTTGCTTAGATAGTAAAACTAGGACTAGTTTGAACCAATTAGAATTAGAACACGATATTTATTTAATTATGCAATAATTTATATCGTGTAGCGCACCTTACCGTTGCTTCGATAATTGGAGCACCTCACTAGCCGTTGCCTATCTACGAATTTCACAACATTGTCCTAGACGTGTCCGCCTACCTTTCTGACCATTGTGTAACTTATAATAGCTCTCTGGTTCTACATTTTAGTCGCACAATAAATGTCACGGACATTATTTATTAATTATAAATAAATTCTAACTCAGTACCCTTGTGCGTTCCAATCGAAATTGGAGACACAACCTTGACCGTTTTGTGCAACCTGAATTTTATTAATATTCTACACTGTCCCCTCTACGCCCCTGACACTTGTGTCCCGCCTAATTTTAATCCCATGTACTCCAAATTAATTCTAGAACATCATGCGCGGTTCGATTTAATTAATTAAATCCAATTTCCGTCTTTGTACAATTTTCCAATTGTCGGGGACTTTTATGCAAAAACGTATTAAGGTGCCCCCACCATTGGACAATTCGTGAAGAAACCCAACTTTCCCCTTCACCGAAATTGTCCCATAATTTTTGGGATGTACAACGCGCACATCGTCCCCCATCTAAATTCTATCCTTGCATTTAATTAATGCAAATTCTAGCCTTCCCAAACACCCCCATGGCAAGCCCAAGGCCCATCCCAAGGAATGTTGACCAAATCCAAAACCAAGGTCAAACATCAACCCTAGGTCAACCTCAAATTCTAACTCCTTGCATATAAATATACCTTAAATTCTTGTTTTCCTAAAAAGCAAAATCAAACCTAAAAATACCTCAGCTGACTTCTCCTTCTTCCCCTTTCCTCCTCCCTGTGCACCCCTTGGCCGGAGCTCCGCCGTGAACCCGCCGGACCACACCCAACCGACACCCCCTATCCCCATTACTGTTCTTCTTCTCCCTCCTCTTTTCTTTGTTCCAGCCACCACCGCTCATCGATAGACGGCGAGGACGAGGGAGGAGCCGCTCGTAGCCGACTCTCTTCCGGCTAGCTTGACTTCGTACTGTGCACCTTCGTCCCCTTGTCGGATAGCGTCAAGTTTTCTCCTCGATAGATCGGAGCTCATCCCCGACGTCCTCCCCGTCCTCCTTCCTCCTTCGACTTCTGATCACATGACCCGCAGCAGCCACGAACTGCCTCGCCACCTCGCCGGAGCGGATCCCCAACAATGACCCGCTGTACTGCACACCCACAGCACCCGCCTGCTCGTCGTCGACTCCACACGACGACCCCCGCCTCTCCTCGAACTCGCGAGCCGACCCACCTGAGTAGCATCTCGACCAGGACCCGCCACTCCCGTCGACTTCGAACCATCATCCACACCACCACAGGCCGTCGATCTTCTCTCCTTCCCGCCGGACTCGACCACGACGCCATTGTACCGCACCACCACCAACACGACCACCACTTCTGTCGACGAGCCGCCAGCCTTTTCTCCTCCTCCTCCCGATCGTCCTCCTGCACCTTCCTCGCCTCAACTCGGCCCGGCTCCTCCGCCGGAGCCGGAGCAGCATCACCATCACCACCATGCAGACCATCTCCCTTCCCTGAACTCTTCTCCTTTCCTCCATCGACCTCCACCTCTCCCTTCCCTGAATCCGAACAACCTCCTCCTTCTCTCTGCCCTCCTCTTCCCTGGCCTGAGCATCGCCTCCTTGGTCGGACACCCCCTTCCCTGGCCGGAGCTGCATCCCCACCACATCATCCTCCTCTTCCTCATCATCACCACCTTATCACTACCATGGTCATCACCTTCACCTTCACCATCACCATCGCCATCTACGTCGTAGTCATCGCCTCGTCGTCCTCCTCGTCATCATCCTTGTCATTACCATCGTCCACATCATCAACATGCTTATCACTATCACCCACCTTATTATCCTCGTCTTCACCACCATGTAAAACCCCCCATCACTCCATCATTATCATCGCATCATCGGTATCTCGTCATCGTCGTATCAGCATCATCATCATCACTTCATCATCATCGCATCCCATCATCATCGTCGTTCTCAACACCCCATCATCGTCACTGTCGTCCTCACCATTATCATCATCGTCAAACTCACTGTCGTACCCGTGCACATACTCCGAGGTAAGAACCTGTCTGTCTGCTTCTTTTATGTGTGCTTATGTAAATGTCAGTAGGATATTAACATTCTCTATGACTGTTAGCGGACTGCAAACCCTGAGTCGGTGAACCCAATAACTCGTACGCGTACACATACGCGTATTAGAAATTAAGTGATATATATATATATATATACATATATAGATGACTGTATTATATAATTAATTATATGCTTATGACTATATATTTGGACTGTACGACCCTAGGACACCGTGGACTATCCCGTATTTACCCATGACCCTGTTGACCCTAAGAACAATGCTGGTGTCTGCCTTATGTACACTGACGTACTAGAGAGACCGTGTTAGTTGACTGACTGATTTCATATAGTACTTGAAGATGCGACACCCGCGTAGTTCAACGCGTAATTGATCGTGTTAGATGACTAGTATTACCCCTAGTGTACCCCCTGAGTCCAGTGTAAATATGGTTGTGTATGTGCTAGTGTAATGACTAATGATTTTATTGTATTATATTTATGTGTACGTAGGATATTAGATTTGTTCTGCACGATTTCTGGAACAGGTTATTGGTATATTGCAGCTTCCTTACCAGGCAAGTATACCTTGCCATTGTACTGTTATTCATATTCCATATGTTGCATGCATCTTTATTTTCTGTCTTTAGTTCATATATATTTTAATTATTATATAAAATGCGCGCGACGGTGACGTCGTGGTATATTTTTATTTATGTATTGCATTGACCTTGTTCATGAGACTACCCCATTATCATGTAGCATCATTAGGTTCATTTGACTGTGACACATATCTTTACACGAGTTGTGAGTCTCATATAGATCACGGACGTACGTATTGACTGATCATCGGTACATGTGGGCCGTGCGTTAGGAATAACTGTTGTTAGAAACTTTGCATGCTAGTAGACTTGGCAGTTATTAGAGGTCCAGGGACATAGCTTATTGTAGTACGGTAGTCCCATCCTTGTCCTTGTTTGGTTGCAGGATTTGGGCTAGGGTACTAAGAATAGGCTATGAACCAAATTATGTCATGGATGTGACATGCTTAGAGCATGGGGTGGGGAGAACAACAAGTACCGCATTTGAGCTCCTTTGTACTTTTTTCTATTGTGCGCCCGGATTCTCCGCTGGAGATACGGGTGGTGATGACCACTATATATTATATTATTATCAGGCGGGCCTCCGGCGTTCGAAAGTCGTCGTGCCTTTTTAGGCCCCTGGATCTCCAATAGAGAACCATGCCAAATCCCAGGTTTTCAGCCAGATAGCTCACTTGTGGGGAAAGTTGTTCTTAACTGCATTCACTTAGACGGTTAGGCAACCTCATTGGATATTTATTTCAGTACTTTATTGGCATGTATTTAAGTATCTTGTTATATCCCTCTGAGGACCTGGTCCCCTGCCAGGTGTATCTGTTTCTTGAGTATCCATAGGAGCGCAGATTCGGATGGTTACTTATGTTCGAGGATGTCTTCTCTTCGAGCCCGTGATTGATAGCTGGTATTCTTATATTATGTTTATTGTGTTGTACTCATATTGTATTTGCTCTTATATTCGAGTTGGTAGTGGATTTGTTTCCATCCAACTATCATCCTTAGATACTTCTTATTGAGAGCTAGTTTCATAGGTGTTGGTTATTTAATTATATTTAATTTTCGTGGATGAGATTTAGATTATACCCTGTGACTTGTGATACATTTTATACCACTTGTGGATTTGATATTCATATTACAGCGTACGTGTGAATTTGGTTTCCATATATTGGAGTTGCCATATCCATGCGGCTGGCATGCTTACGTGTCCTAGTCCTACGTATTTTTGGGACTGGGGCATGACACAAAAAGTTGGAAATTAGACTAGGAAAACAGCCAAAAAAGGTTGCTTCCTATTCTAACACATATCACTTACCCAAATGGAATATTGTTCAAAACAAGACAGTCAAACCAATGCTCAAAAAGACAAATCCTCAAAGACATGCCTTATACTATAAGTATCCTACCAAAACTCTTAGACCTAACAAACAAGCACAAAATACACCTAACACTAAGCATGTTAGATGTCATTATTGTGGCACTATTGGTCATATTGCTCCTGCATGTAGAGTTAAGAAATTAGTTGCTTTGAATATTTGTGCATGGATACCTAAAGCTAACTTTTCAGGACCCAACAAGAAATGGGTACCAAAAGTTTCATCTGCAAATTATTTTGTAGGAGCATCCTACCCACTCTAGAAGCAAATGGATCCTCGACATCGGTTGCTCACGGCACATGGCCAATGATGCATCTTTGTTTGCAACACTGTCAAAGAAAAAAGAAGGACACGTCTTCTTCGGAAACAATCAGAAAGGATATATAATAGGTATCAGTAATATTGGTAAGTCTTCATATCCGGTGATTAAAGATGTTTGTCTATTAACCGAGGTAAAGCATAACCTACTTAGCATAAGTCATTTAGCTTACCATGGTTATGGTATTAACTTTGTTAAAGATAAATGTACTATAGTTGATAGCTCAACTCGCAGTACTATTTTTGAAGAGATTAGGGAAGATAATATCTATGTTTTCTATCTTTTGGAAGATACTAAAACTACAGGTAGATGCCTATACGCCAAATATGACGAAAATCAACTATGGAACATGAGGCTAGGTCATGCAAACATGGACACAATATCGAGATTATCCATAAAGAAATTAGTACGAGGTTTATCGGAGATCACCTTCAAGAAAATATGGTATGTAACAATTGTGAAAAGAACAAAGCTACAAAATCAACATTTAAGTCGATCAACACTGTAAGTACAACTCGACCTCTACAATTATTATATATGGATATGTTTGGACCCAGCAGAGTTGCTAGTCTAAATGGTAAGTTGTATTCATTTGTAATTGTAGATGATTACTCTAGATACACGTGGGTATATTTTCTTGCTCATAAGAATGACGCACTCTCAGAACTCGTCATATTTTATAAAAAGGTACAAAATGAGAAATGATTCATGATCACTCGCATTAGAAGTGATTATGGCAGCGAATTTGAAAATGCTGACTTTGAGAAATTTTGTAACACATACGGTTATTTGTACGAATTCTCTTGTCCTAAAACTTCGCAACAGAATAGCATTGTAGAACGTAAGAACAAAATGGCATTGTAGAACGTAAGAACAGAACTCTTAGTGAAATGGCTAGAGTAATGTTAAACCAATATAGCCTACCTAAATATTTCTGGGCAGAAACTGTGAATACAGCGTGCTATGTTTTGAATAGAGTTTTGATTCGACCTAAATCGAAGAAAACTTCCTATGAATTATAGTTTGATAGAACTCCCTCTGTTTCCTACTTTAATATCTTTGGATGCAAATGTTTCATTCTTAATACCAAAGATAACTTAAGCAAATTTGACAAAAAGGCCGATGAAGGTATTTTTTTAGGTTATTCAGCCAAGAGCAAAGGATACCTAGTCTTCAACAAGAAGTCAATGACGATCAAAGAATCAATCAACGTCACCTTCAATGAGATGAACAATGAAATAAACAATGATAGTGATGATGAAGATATTGGTACATCAAGCAAAGCACCAACCGAAACGGAATCCAGTACCAACTACTTGGAGAATCTACCAAAGAGGATAAAATTTATGGCCGATCACCCCAAGGACTTGGTAATAGGTGAGATCACCAAAGGTATAAGCACTCGTTCCTCTAATAGAGATATTGTATCTAGTGTAGCTTTTGTTTCACAGCTTGAGCCTAAAAATATTAAAAAAGCATGTAGTGATAATTACTGGATAAAAGCCATGCAAGAAAAATTAAACCAATTCGAACATAATCAAGTTTGGGAACTTGTTCCCAAGCCTAATGATCATCCGGTCATTGGCACCCGTTGGGTATTCCGAAATAAATTAAATGAGAATGGTTTAGTTACACATAACAAGGCAAGACTCGTAGCTCAAGGATACAACCAAGAGGAAGGTATTGACTACGATAAAACTTATGTCCCAGTTGCGTGTTTAGAATCCATTCGTATGCTATGTGCATTTAAAAAAATTATAATTTTAAATTATTTCAAATGGATATCAAAAGTACCATTTTAAATGGTTTCATAAAAGAAGAAGTTTTTGTAGCTCAACTACCTGGATTCATGGATTTCAAAAACCCTAATCATGTTTTCAAGTTGATGAAAGATTTATATGGATTGAAACAAGCCCCTCACACTTGGTATGATCGCCTAACCTCTTTTCTACTTTAAAAAGGTTTTTCAAAAGGAAAGGTTGATACAACATTGTTTATAAAACCTTTGAATAATAATCTTTTGCTAGTTCAAATCTATGTTGATGATATTATTTTTGGTTCTACTGATGAATCTCTTTGTCGATAATTTTTTGAGTGTATGCAGAGTGAGTTTGAGATGAGCATAATGGGAGAGCTGAAGTTCTTTCTTGGACTACAAATCAAACAAACTCAAAATGGGACGTTCATCAACCAAGCCAAGTATACAAAAGACCTCATAAAGAAGTTCGATCTGGAATCTGCCAAACCCTGTGGTACTCCAATAGCAACTTCAACAAAGCTTGACATAGATGAACAAGGCAAACCAGTCGACATACGTAAGTATCGAGGTATGATTGGTAGTTTACTTTATTTAACTGCTAGTCGTCCTGATATCATGTTTAGTGTTTGCTTGTGTGCACGATTTCAAGCCAACCTTAAGGAATCACACTTATGCGTCATTAAGCGTATCTTTCGATACCTCAAAAGCACTTCTTCTGTCGGCTTATGGTATCCCAAAACTACGTCCCTTGACCTAGTCGGTTATTCGGATACTGATTTTGCTGGATGCAAAGTGGATAGAAAAAGTACTAGCGACATGTGTCATTTCTTAGGCAAGGCTCTAGTCTCTTGGTTTAGCAAGAAGCAAAATTCTGTTAGATTATCGACTACTTAGGTCGAGTATATCACCACAGGACGTTGTTGTGCACAAATTTTGTGGATGAAGCAAACCTTAAAAGGCTATAATTTACACTATTTACATATTTCCATTTACTGTGACAACGCTAGAACGATTAACATGACTAAGAATCCTGTATGTCACTCACGCACTAAGCACATTGAGATTCAACATCATTTTCTTAGAGATCATCAATAAAATGGAGACATTAATTTAGAATATGAAGACATGGAAAAACAACTGGCTGATATCTTTACTAAACCTTTAGGAGAAGATAGATTCAACTACTTACGTCGAGAATTAGAAATTTTAGATATCAATAATATTAATTAATCTTATCTTATTGAATTACTTCTATTATACAAAAAAAAATTTGGAGACATGCTTTCAAAGGATCTGTCTGTCACCACGACTACGGCTAAAATGAAACGGAACTTAATTGTCACCCGGTGGACCTCCGCTAGCTGGGACAGTACCCCTACTGCTAATGTGAGACAATCGCGGTATACGAAAAGTAATTCGTAAAATAATTTTAATTATATTTGTTAAAATTTAAAATTAATAACTTCTGATGATGAGTAGATATCTAGATGTTATGTTTTAGTCTAGATATTTTTAGTTGGATTTTTCACTTTATGTCTATGTAACTTGGAAATGTCTTCTATATTCCAATGATTAGATTTTATTTTTGCATTTCCAATTATAGTACTTTGTGTATGGTGAAACTCTTTCAGTTAGCTGTACTCAAAGGTTTATGTTTCATTCTATTTACATGCATATTAACTTTCTGACTCACTTAACATTCATATTTAGCTACTGCATTTTTAATTAAATGATCTATTTTTGTGAAATATATGTAAGTTTTTTTACTTGTCTATCTTTTTGTAAGCACATATTGTAGCGTCCCGTTCCCCCGGTGCGGGGAGCGCGGCTAAGAAACACAAGACGGTATCGTTCGATCGGGATAGATTGAAACAAGAACTCGTCCTCGTTATGGATTTGTTTCTTCGGAATTGATTCTCATATTCAGTGGACCGTGCCCCCGGGATCGACTTAGCGGCAGAGTCAGGAGGGACCTCTCCGCTGCTATCTTTTGTTGCCTCGGATTTCGATGTCGCTTGTTGCTTTCGTGCTTTGAGTTGGTTTTGAATTTGCATGGGTTTTCTTGAACGGTTTCGATGATTTCATTATTTTAGTTCATTGAATTGCACTTCAATTCCGAGATTGGAAAGAGTGGAAGGATTATTGATCGAGTTGTTCGTGCAATGCAGGTGAACGAGCAGTAGGCGGCCTACGAGCGGAGTCGTGAAGCGCCTCTTTCCTTCTTCCTTCCAACTACTAAGTGAGTGGCTACCATCCCGATTAGCTAGCCCTGCTTCCAAGTCTTCATATCTAAAACTTTTGCATTCTTGTTGCCCCGATCAAACGATACCAAGTAATAACTAAAAGATACCAAGATAAAAAGGGAATAGACTTGGATTGTATTGCTTGTCATTCAACTTGGGAACGGTTACTCGCTTGTATGCTTGTTCGTTTGGGAATGTTCTATACATGCTTCAATTTCAGTTAGAATGCATCTTCTTCCATAAATTGTGCTAAGTATGGAATACACTTGTTATGAAATAAACTGTCAGGAAGACTATGCAAAACGAATCATGCAATGTTGCTTGTCTCATGTTCATATTGCCTTAACTGCATCAACGTTAACGTATCATGAACGATTGATCACGGACAACTTGTGCAAAAGGCCAACGGTTCCTGCGGACGGTTGCTGGGGCACTGGCACCGATCCGATCCGGACGAAACATCACGATAGTCTCACGCATCTGGACAGGGTGGACTGTAGCACTCACGAATCTTGGCTACATGCCATCCTCGTTCAAGACTAAATTGTCCATTATGGCTTCTAGCCAGTGATCACAACGTGTATATTTAAACCTGTTGTAAACTAACTTGTGTCTTCGTGGCAGGGAAGGCATGGTAAGTATTATGCAGGTAGTTCAGACGCGCAGGTAAAATCCACCGAACGGTGGCAAAGTTTATTTCAGTAAATTCTATATGCTGCTTACTTGTAAATGAACTAAGGCAAGATAGAAACCCATAAAATATGCATGCTTCATATAAACAACGTGTTGATTGGTATAGTTCGGTTAGCTTGCCTTCACCATTATGTTTCGACATACTAACCCTCGTTGAAACAGGTTCTCCGCACCAAGACGAACCGAGCGAGGAGCCAAAGTCGTCTTCCCGATCCAGTCCAGCTGTTGGCGCATCCTGATCGCGCCGTATTTTGAAGTACTTGAAGGAAGAAGCATTTCGAACCAGGAGCTTGCAACTTTATATACAATGCAGCTCCGTGGCAAAGCCGTCCTCCAGCCCGGAGGTCTATATCATTTTGAAGTATAGTAAAGGGATATAATGTACAGGACTGCTATCTCATTTTGAGTCAACACTTTTGTAAGCCCGTGCGGCATATTAGCTGACTCGTTCAAGAGTTTGTAATAGATGTTCATTATCAATAAAGAGAACTTTTCCATGTTTCAGTCTGTGTTTCAATTTATCTGCGTACTCTGAATATGTGCTCGTTATGCAAAATACTTTAGCCTTGTGCGGGCGCAACCCCAGGCCCGTACGGCATCACGATTCAGGGGATGCCCCAACGATTCTACGGAATCAGGTCATGACATAATGGTATCAGAGCACAGATTCAAGTTCCTTAGACTCTCGTACTGGAAAAGTTCCTTTAACGATCAAATTCCTGTGCGAACTCTTGAACTCGCTAGGCCAAAATGAGATACGTTCATGCAATAAGTCCATAATACATTATGATCCTAATGTAAATTATCTTCTTTTGAAGGAATGGACCAGCGCAATCTGTAGTGCAAGCACCGGGCGAGTCACACGCCCAGGAAAGCAGTTCAGGCACTTCGGGTAGTTCTCGGAGCCAACGGGGCATATCTCAAGTCGATCCGCATGAGCGGGTGCTACAAATGTTAGAAGCACAACGACAAAGAGATGATGCTCGCCAAGCCAAGTTCGAGAGCAATCTAGAGGCTCGATTCTCAGTCCAATAGAAGCAGGCAGATGCCCTGCAATAAATTGTTCAGACTTTGGCTTCCAACCATTCCACTGCAACAACAACGACTCCGGTGGAACAGCCCGTGCTTGAAGTTGAGACCCCGCAAATCCCAAGGCCGAGGGAAGTGACTGCCTTCGACTTTGGCCACTTCAAGAAAGTCTGTAACACTCTATTCAACGGGACTGAGGAACCCATCGTGGCCCTAGATTGGTTGGCCGAACTTGAAGACCACTTCGCTCTGCTAGTGGTCCCCGAAGAGAAGCGTGTCGCCTGCGCGCAACTACAGCTCCGCCTCAACGTGCACGGTTGGTGGAACGTGCATCGACGATCTCTTAAGTTTGATCATGGAGAGGAGGCGATCTCGTGGACGAATTTTTGTGCCGCGTTTGAAGAGTTTATACCCCCTCCAGTGCAACGTCAGATGGAGAACGAGTTCGTGCAACTGAGACAGGGCTGTATGACAGTTAAACAGTATGTCGCCGAATTCAACCAACTCTCCAAATTTGCTAGGGCCTATTTACCTGATGCAATGAGTAGAGCCAGAAGGTTTGAAGGCGGTTTGCGTCCTGCCATTCACGTGCACGTGGTCATTAATCAGTACGGGACAATGCGTGAAGTCATGAATCACGCCCTATCTCTGGAACCGCAGTATCCTCACGTTTCTACCGGCGCTGTGCATACCTACAATCACAAACGCCAAGGCAACGATAGAGGAAATACCGCTGCAAAGCGTCCTAACCATGGCGATCCACAGGGAGGAAACCTAGGGCAACCATGTTCCTACTGTAAGAAGCCAGGGCACATGGCTGACAAGTGTCGCAAGAAACTCGGACAATGTCTCATTTGTGGTGACTCTAACCATAGAATTCGAGACTGTCCAAAATATTCTGCTCAACATCACGTTCCCTAACGGTAAGTGCTATTCCTAAGTTTTGGGACGAAATTTCCAATTAGTTCGGTAGGATGTAGCGCCTCGTTCCCCCGGTGCGGGGAGCGCGGCTAAGAAACACAAGACGGTATCGTTCGATCGGGATAGATTAAAACAAGAACTCGTCCTCGTTATGGATTTGTTTCTTCGGAATCGATTCCCATATTCAGTGGACCGTGCCCCCGGGATCGACTTAGCGGCAGAGTCAGGAGGGAACTCTCCGCTGCTATCTTTTGTTGCCTCGGATTTCGATGTCGCTTGTTGCTTTCGTGCTTTGAGTTGGTTTTGGATTTGTTTGGGTTTTCTTGAACGGTTTCGATGATTTTATTATTTTCGTTCATTGAATTGCACTTCAATTCCGAGATTGGAAAGAGTGGAAGGAGTATTGATCGAGCTGTTCGTGCAATGCAGGTGAACGAGCAGTAGGCGGCTTACTAGCGGAGTCGTGAAGCACCTCTTTCCTTCTCCCTTCCAACTACTAAGTGAGTGGCTACCATCCCGATTAGCTAGCCCTGCTTCCAAGTCTTCACATCTAAAACTTTTGCATTCTTGTTGCCCCAATCAAACGATACCAAGTAATAACTAAAAGATACCAAGATAAAAAGGGAATAGACTTGGATTGTATTGCTTGTCATTCAACTTGGGAACGGTTACTCACTTGTATGCTTGTTCGTTTGGGAATGTTCTATACATGCTTCAATTTCAGTTAGAATGCATCTTCTTCCATAAATTGTGCTAAGTATGGAATACACTTGTTATGAAATAAACTGTCAGGAAGACTATGCAAAATGAATCATGCAATGTTGCTTGTCTTATGTTCATATTGCCTCAACTGCATCAACGTTAACGTATCATGAATGATTGATCACGGACAACTTGTGCACAAGGCCAACGGTTCCTGCGGACGGTTGCTGGGGCACTGGCACCGATCCGATCCGGACGGAACATCACGATAGTCTCACGCATCTGGACAGGGTGGGCTGTAGCACTCACGAATCTTGGCTACATGCCATCCTCGTTCAAGACTAAATTGTCCATTATGGCTTCTAGCCAATGATCACAACGTGTATATTTAAACCTGTTGCAAACTAACTTGTGTCTTCGTGGCAGGGAAGGCATGGTAAGTATTGTGCAGGTAGTTCAGACGGGCAGGTAAAATCCACCGAACGGTGGCAAAGTTCATTTCAGTAAATTCTATATGCTGGTTACTTGTAAATGAACTAAGGCAAGATAGAAACCCACAAAATATGCATGCTTCATATAAATAATGTGTTGATTGGTATAGTTCAGTTAGCTCGCCTTCACCATTATGTTTCGACATACTAACCCTCGTTGAAACAGGTTCTTCGTACCAAGGCGAACTGAGCGAGGAGCCGAAGTCGTCTTCCCGATCCAGTCCAGCTGTTGGCGCATCCTGATCGTGCCGTATTTTGAAGTACTTGAAGGAAGAAGCATTTCGAACCAGGAGCTTGCAACTTTATATACAATGCAGCTCCGTGGCAAAGCCGTCCTCCAGCCCGGAGGTCTATATCATTTTAAAGTATAGTAAAGGGATATAATGTACAGGACTGCTATCTCATTT
The DNA here is from genome assembly GCA_036927795.1 of Iris macrosiphon. Lineage (NCBI taxonomy): Eukaryota > Viridiplantae > Streptophyta > Magnoliopsida > Asparagales > Iridaceae > Iris > Iris macrosiphon. The sequence goes on along the minus strand of JAYESA010000002.1, from coordinate 143,424,461 downwards.
TGAGTCAACACTTTTGTAAGCCCGTGCAGCATATTAGCTGACTCGTTCAAGAGTTTGTAATAGATGTTCATTATCAATAAAGAGAACTTTTCCATGTTTCAATCTGTGTTTCAATTTATCTGCGTACTCTGAATATGTGCTCGTTATGCAAAATACTTTAGCCTTGTGCGGGCGCAACCCCAGGCTCGTACGGCATCACGATTCAGGGGACGCCCCAACGATTCTACGGAATTGGGTCATGACACATATTGCGGGGGAGCTTCCTTCTGCTAGAATTTTTGCTAAATGACAACGGGGAAGAAAAAGATACAATATATGGTGACTACAATTGAGATAGTATTTTTTTTAAATCAGTTCGATCAAGATGTTATATCGGTCAAGGTTTGTTAATTATCAAAATAGGGGAGATTGCGGTCCCATTGGTCATGGTCGAACCGATTTTTATAATCGATCTAACCTGGACTCAATATAAGCTACTACGACGCTTTTCAAATGTGTCACGACCCGCACCCGGAATTTGGGGCACGAGTGCGTGGGTACGTCCAGCCTACGCCGCAGCATCGACGGTAGAACGTTGTCTAGGTCACAATACTATCTAATCAATCTTACACGAATATCCAACTCCATAAGGAAACACAGATAGCATAATATAATATGTAAATACTCAATCACATAACTAAAGTACGATAAGATATCGAAAAAAATAAATAATCTAAATGCAACACAAGTCTAAACAAAATAATCTAACTCAAACAATAACATCCAAGTCTCAAAGTATGCCGAAAACAAATCCGGTACCATAATCTGCTAAAAGAAAACTAACTGAATAACTAGTGATCCCGGCTAGGCCACCCGGAATCACAACTGAACTACAAGATCCAAGGCTGCAGCTACTCTCCCTGTGGTCCATAATATGTCGGACACCAGTACTCTAAGTCACAGTTTGGAAAAATATTTTTGTCAGGATGGAACGAAGTACATCTCTAATAGCAGTTCTAAATCAATGATATAAACTATGTAGCAGTAAATAGATATAAATATATAAGATGTATGTACATGTACAAGAGATACACAATAAATGAAATACTGGAAATAAATACAAGAATGAACAGTATGACGATGAACAATAATACTAATGACTAAGTGTGTGAGTACTAGCTTTAACATGTGATCGGCTTAGGAACTTGTACATGAATAATGGCCTGGTTAGTCATACGTGTGGTGTATGACCAACACTAACATGAAAACAAGACTTGTACATGAAGGGTATGATCACATATCTACACTAAAATACTCTCCATCCCCGACTGGTATAGTAGATCCAACCATGGTACGCTATGGTACAGGATTCCCCAAGAAGATAGCTAGTCTTCCCGAGAATCAGTGTCTGTACATGTACAAGATAATTAATGAAATAAGACTTGCACAAGATACGCCATATACAAGGAATAACATCTCATGACGAGATCCGAATATACCAATCCGTGTAACCATCGTGTCAAGAAATATGGATATCTACCAATATCCTAAACAAGAAACTATCAGAGAATGTACTCGCTTGGAGTCCTTAGTTGGCAATACCAATATCCTGCTCCTGAAGTCTCGCAGGACGATCCAATGGTCCTATATACGTATATATAATACAATATAGCATCAGCCATTACACTAATACACAATCATAAATACACTTAACTCAGAGACTACGCTAGAGGTGACACTGGTCAACTAGCAGGGTCAAATGTGCGTCTAACTGCACGGGTGTCACGTCTTCAAATGCTGTGCAAAATCAGACAGTCGACTCACTAACACGTCTAGCCAGTACGTCAGTGTACACAAGGCGGTCAACTCACAAATATTCAGGTTCACATGGTCACATGCAATTATACGGGATATACACAGTTAATACCTAGGGTCATCCAGCATATATATATATATATATATATATATATATATATATATATATATATATATATATATATATATATATATATATATATATCAACTAATTATTATACACACACACGCAACTAGTTATTAGGTTCACCAACACAGGGTCACACAACACACATAAACTAAACTATCATGAACAACACACTAGCCTAACACTATTTACACATGCACATATACACAACTTAAAAGGGAGGCAAGTCGAACCTGCGCGTTAGCGTGCACATGCACGGGATCGAGGGTGACTGCTGCAGGTCATCTCTGGCGAGGTGGGACGGGTCAACGATGACAACGATGATGATGATGGTAGTGATGGTGATGATGATGATGGTGGTGGTGGTGCCAGAGGCTGTGGTTTACTGCCGGAGGGGAGAGGCTCGGCGAGGGTGAGAACAGAGGAGAACAGGGAAGAGGTAAAGATAAAGTCGTACGGGATGAGTCGAGGCTGCTGTCGAGGTTGATGGAGTGGTGGTGATGACTGTGCTCAGTTGAGGAGGAGAAGAGAGCAGGGAGAAGAGGTGGTGGTTGCTCGAGAACGGCCGGGAAGTCGGGGACGGAGGCTGTGGATAATGGCGAGGAGATGATGATGCGGCGGTGTTGAAGGAGAGGGAGATGGTGAAGGAAGTCGGTTGCTCCCGTCGTCGAGGGGAGAACGGTGGTGACTGTAGTCGGCTGTGAGGAACGGAGGGTGGTTCAGGCGACGGAGGAGACCGGGGGTCGATCGGAGGAGAAGGTCAGGTTGGGTGTTAATGGTGGTGGCGACGAGGTGTTAATGGTGGTGGTGACAGCCACGGTTCAGGCGGGGATCAGCGGGTTGTCGAGGAGGGACATCGGGTTAAAGTTCAGGCGGTCGTTCTCGGTGGAGGAGGGTGAACGGTGATGGTTGTGGTTGTGTGACGGAGACTGAGGTCGGGGATCGATCTCAGGCCATCGGGTTGAGGGAAGTTGACGCCGGTAGGAGGTGAAAAGATATCGAGGGACGATGGAGGTGGTGGCTGCGCTCAGGCGGGGCCGGGGTGATTTGCTGTCGACGTTCAGTCGAGGAGGATGGCTACTGCTGGGCTCGGCTGACAATGTTGGAGGGAAGATGAGGGTGAGGGGAAGGTTTATAGTTTAGGGTTTAGGTTTGAAGAAGGAGGATGGTAATGGTGATGTAAATTAAATAATGGAGGAGTTTTGCTTGGGGAGAAGAGGTTGATGGTGACATTCTAGGGTTTAGGGTCGACCATGCCTTGGGATGGGGTTGCTTTAGGAAAAGGTTTATGATGTGTGATATATATAGGAAAGTGTGGGTGGTTGGGATGTTGCTCCATTTAAATGGAGGGCCATGGTTAAACATGAAGGAGAGGGTACAAACAAAAAGGGGAGAGAGTGGACCGGTCAATGAGGGAGGGGATTGGCTCTTCATGTGCCTTGACCAATAGGATGGTGACACCTTATTGCATTTTTGCAATAAGGTCCCCAACAATTGGAAAATTGCACAGAAGTAGGGTTTTGGGATTTAATGGGGGAAAATACCATGTTTGGTGTGATATAGTGGCTAAAAAGGGTGTATGGTGTTTAGTATGAGTCTTGAGGGTGTGAATGGGGGTTTGGTTTGGTATTAGGTCTAGTTTTGGGTCAAGTTGGGTCCTTACACCAAATTAATTAAAATTAATGTAATGGTGTTCTAAAATTAATTGGAAGTACATGGGATTAAAATTAGCTGGGACACAAATGTCAAGGACATAGAGGACTCAGAGTAGAATATTGTCGTAATTTAGGTTGTACAAAATGGATCGAGATTGTGTCTCCAATTTTGATTGGAACGCACAAAGATACAAAGTTAAATTTATTTGGAATTTAAAATAACGTCCGCGATGAATATTATACGACTAAAATGAAGCACAAGAGAGCATATTTATGAGTTACACAAAGTTCAAAATGGGAGACGGGCACATCTAGGACAAGGATATAAAATTTGTTGGAAGGCAAAAGCTAGTGTAGCACTCCCAATATCGAAGCAACGGTAAGGTACAACAATTAAATAAAATTACAATAATAATTTATAACCTCAATAATTAATATCAAAAATTACTAATTAAATCCATAATCTTATACTTTGGTCAAGGGTTCATCTAGTGGGTTCTAGGTCTAGTCTACTAGCTCATGCATTAAAGAACACTATATATAATATATATATATATATATATATATATATATATATATATATATATATATATATATATATATATACATATCATGCAATTATTTAAAATAAATATACACAATACTTATAATAAGTAAAAAGACAAAAATACCCCTATTTCAGAATGTGGTAGTGAGAAGTCTACCCTCCTTAGAAAAATTTTATCCTCGAAATTTAAAATCCTCATTTGTTGTATTTACTTTACTTTTTTTTAACATCAAAATTTAAATTCAACAACCCATATAATCATAAAGTAAATCCATATTGTAATTCCAAAATTCTAAAAATATCATATTCCTGAAAATCTTCAAAATTAAAATTCCATTCTTATTACAATCTCCTCCAAAATTTTAAGTTAATAACTAAATACTCAAAAATTTAATATCCAATCCTCTAATTTAAATCCAATCAATGCACATTTATAAAATCTAAAATCTCATCCCAAAAAATTTGAATTCAAACTCTAATCCATTAGTGATCTTATTCCTCGATTTCTTTTTTTTTGTCACACAATACTCAACAATGTAATACTTATAAAATCTTCAAATACCACATTCAAATATAAATTTAAATTTATATCTTGCAGTCAAATAAATATAATGATAATCTTCTTAAATTCCTCAAAATTTAATGACAAATTTAATCATATCATAATCTTCATAAAAATCTATGATTTAACAAAATCGTCAATTCTGTCATATTAAATTCTCAGCTCTTTATTTAAATTAATGTTTATTCTTAAATTTTAAGGCACCTTGTCTCTCTCTGTCCAGTGATAACCTCTTCATTAATCTTCACTACGATCAAACCCCCAACAATCAAAGTCTAAGAAAATCCTACCTACAGTCATACGACATGTAATTTAGAGAAAACAGGTATGGTTATGGTCGCTTTTGTCATGGTATTACAGTCTCTGTCGAGGTGTACTACTAACTACATTTGAGCAAGAGAAATCATTGATACAATCTACGGTACTAAGAAATCAATCAATTAATCAAACAGACGGAAAATGAACAGAAGGAAAGAACAGAACATAGCCTTCTAACCCATTACTTGGACATCTTCAACCTCTATCATACACTTAACTCTAGCACATTCATTCACAAATTCTTATCCCTATACACTGATACCCATATCAACTAATCACTAGTCCACAAGATATCCATGGATACATCAACATGGCATACACATGTCTATTAATACCAAAATCTGATACCAAGAACCTCTAACACAACCATAGGTCAATTGCATCCAAGTTTAATACCTCTATCCCTTGGTACCATTGTTCCTACTACAAGCACACCCACTGCTAACTCTCTTACCCACTGTAATTGTTTATACTAGTTGTTCTTATCACTCAAGTGCACACCAAGTGCAACACACCACACTAGTACTACTCCCTCTAATACAACTCTAGATGGACACCCAAATCAGTTTGTAGTGCCATCTCAGGCATGCTCAAGCCAACAGATCCTTACACATGCACATTATCTACTCATATACTAATACACATTTCTTACCCACCATAAAATTTTATCCTCAAAATAAAATCCTCAAAATTTAACTTCTCGAACAATTTAAAATAAAATGTATATACTTTCCTCAAAAGTCAAATATAAAATTTTTATCACTTCCAAAAATCTTTATAGCTTTGACTATGTTTATTGAATTGATTTTGAATCCTCAAAACTTTTAATAACATAAAATCTTAACTCCTCAAAAATTCTTAAAAATTAAAATTTATTTCCAATCTTCAAATTATAAATTTAAATCCACATCTTGTAGTCCAATAGCTCTAATGTTAATCTTTCTCACTGTCCTCATCAATATATGTTATCAGATGATGCTGTAAATTAGTCCGTAAAATTTATCTCGATATGAAATCAAACTCAACAACGACACCAAGAATTAAATTTAACAACTGGTCAACAAGAATCAAATTCAATAACCACAAGTGAGAACGGACGAAAACAAGGGGAAAAGATTTAAATTGGAAATTATAATAAGATTCTTAAGGGTCGTCTCAAGAATCTCTCAAGGAATTTTGTGATTGAGTATTCGCTCTCATCCTAGTATCCTACGTCCTATATCCTATCGCAGGCACACAGTAGTACAACTAATACGTCACACTACCACAATATCGTACTACTTGTGAAACCTGACCTGCATGGGCTACCACTAAAAATATGTCATGACCCACACCCGGAATTTGGGGCACGAGTGCGTGGGTACGTCCAGCCTATACCGCAGCATCGACGGTAGAACATTGTCTAGGTCACAATACTATCTAATCAATCTCACACGAATATCCAACTCCATAAGGAGGAACAGATAGCATAATATAATATGTAAATACTCAATTACAGAACTAAATCACGATAAGATATCGAAGAAAATAAATAATCGAAATGCAACACAAGTCTAAACAAAATATATCTAACTCAAACAATAACATCCAAGTCTCAAAGTATGCCGGAAACAAATCCGGTACCATAATCTGCTAAAAGAAAACTAACTGAATAACTAGTGATCCCGGCTAGACCTCCCGGAATCACAACAAAACTGCAAGATCCAAGGCTGCAGCTACTCTTCCTGTGGTCCATAATATGTCGGACACCAGTCCTCTAAGTCGCAGTCTGGAAAAATATTCCCAGTCAGGATGAAATAAAATACATCTCTAATAGCAGTTCTAAATTAATGATATAAACTATGTAGCAGTAAATAGATGTAAATATACAAGATGCATATACATGTACAAGAGATACACAATAAAGGAAATACTGGAAATAAGTACAAGAATGAAGAATATGACGATGAACAAGAATACTAATGACTAGGTATGTGAGTACTAGCTTTAACATGTAATCGGCTTGGGAACTTATATATGAATAATGGCCTGATTAGTCATACGTGCGGTGTATGACCAACACTAACATAAAAATAAGACTTGTACATGAAGGGTATGATCACATATCTACACTAAAATACTCTTCACCCCCGACTGGTATAGTAGATCCAACCATGGTACGCTATGGCACGGGATTCCCCAAGAAGATAGCTAGTCTTCCTGAGAATCAGTGTTTATACATGTATAAGATAATCAATGAAACAAGACTTGCACAAGATACACCATATACAAGGAATAACATCTCATGACGAGATCCGAATATACCAATTTGTATAACCATCGTGTCAGGAAATATGGATATCTACACTAAATACAATGAATATAGAGGATATCATAAACAAGAAACTATCAGAGAATGTACTCGCCTAGGGTCCTTAGCTGGCAATACGAATATCCTGCTCCTGAAGTCTTGCAGGACGATCCAATGGTCCTATATACATATAATATAATACAATATAGCATCAGCCATTACACTAACACACAATCATAAATACATTGAACTCAGAGACTACGCTAGGGGTGACACTGGTCAACTAGCAGGGTCAAATGTGCGTCTAACTGTACGAGTGTGACGTCTTCAAATGCTGTACAAAATCAGACAGTCGACTCACTAACACGTCTAGCCAGTACGTCAGTGTACACAAGGTGGTCAACTCACAAATACTCAGGGTCACATGGTCATATGCAATAATACGGGATATCCACAGTTAATACCTAGGGTCATCCAGCATATATATATATATATATATATATATATATATATATACAGTCATACCTACTACTAGTAATCAATTCCCATGGAATATATATATATATATATATATATATATATATATATATATATATATATATATATCAACTAATTATTATACACACACACGCAACTAGTTACTGGGTTCACCAACACAGGGTCATACAACGCACATCAACTAAACTATCATGAACATCACGCTACCCTAATACTATTTACACATACATATATACACAATATAAAAGGGAGGCAAATTGAACCTGCAGTTAGCGTGCACGTGCACGGGATCGAGGGTGACTGCTGCAGGTCGTCTCTGGCGAGGTGGGACGGGTTGACGATGACGACGATGATGATGGAGATGATGATGATGATGATGATGATGTTTATGATGATGGTGGTGGTGCCGGAGGCTGTGGTTTACTGCCAGAGGAGAGAGGCTCGGTGAGGGTGAGAACAGAGGAGAACAGAGGAGAACAGGGAAGAGGTGGAGATGAAGTCGTGCGAGATGAGTCGAGGCTGCTATCGAGGTTGATGGAGGGGTGGTGACGATTGTGCTCAGTCGAGGAGGAGGAGAGAGCAGGGAGGAGAGGTGGTGGTTGCTCGGGGTTGCACAGGAATGGCCGGGAAGTCGGGGACGGAGGCTATGGGTAATGGCGGGGAGATGATGATGCGGCGATATTGAAGGAGAGGGAGATGGTGAAGGAAGTCAGCTGCTCCCATCATCGAGGGGAGAACGACAGTGACTGTAGTCGACTGTGAGGAGCAGAGGGTGGTTCAGGAGGCGGAGGAGACCGAGAGTCAATCGGAGGAGAAGGTCGGGTCGGTGTTAATGGTAGTGGCGATGAGGTGTTAATGGTGGTGGTGACAGTCGTTGTTCAGGCGGGGATCAGCGGGTTGTCGAGGAGGGACGTCGGGTTGAAGTTCAAGCGGCCGTTCTCATCGGAGGAGGGTGAACGGTGATGGGTGTGGTTGTGCGGCGGAGACTGAGGTCGGGGATCGATCTCAGGCGGTCGGGTTGAGGGAAGTCGACACCGGTGGGAGGTGAGGAGATGTCGAGGGACGATGGAGGCGGTGGTTGCGCTCAAGCGGGGCCGGGGTGGCTTGCTGCCGGCTTTCGGTCGGGGAGGATGGTTGTTGCTGGGCTCGGCTGACAGTAGTGGAGGGAAGATGAGGGTGAGGGGAAGGTTTATAGTTTAGGGTTTAGGTTTGAAGAAGGAGGATGGTAATGGTGATGTAAATTAAATAATGGAGGAGTTTTGCATGAGGAGAAGAGGTTGATGGTGACATTCTAGGGATTAGGGCCGGCAATGCCTTGGGATAGGGTTGCTTTGGGAAAAGGTTTATGATGTGTGATATATATAGGAAACTGTGGGTGGTTAGGATGTTGCTCCATTTAAATAGAGGGCCATGATTAAACATGAAGGAGAGGGTACAAACAAAAAAGGAAGAGAGTGAATCGGTCAATGAGGGAGGGGGTTGGTTCTTCATGTGCCTTAACCAATAGGATGGTGACACCTCATTGCATTTTTGCAATAAAGTCCCCAACAATTGAAAAATTGCACAGAAGTGGGGTTTTAGGATTTAATGAGGGAAAATACCATGTTTGGTGTGATATAGTGGCTAAAAAGGGTGTATAGTGTTTAGTATGAGTCTTGAGGGTGTGAATAGGGGTTTGGTTTGGTGTTGGGTCTAGTTTTGGGTCAAGTTTGGTCCTTACACCAATTTAATTAAAATTAATGTAAATGGTGTTCTAAAATTAATTGGAAGTACATGGGATTAAAATTAGGTGGAACACAAATATCATGGGCATAGAGGACTCAGAGGAGAATATTTTTATAATTTAGGTTGCACAAAATGGGTCGAGATTGTGTCTCCAATTTTGATTGGAACGCACAAAGATACAAAGTCGAATTTATTTAGAACTTAAAATAAAAGTCCGCGATGAATATTGTGCGACTAAAATGAAGCACAGTAGAGCATATTTATGAGTTACACAAAGGTCAGAATGGGAGACGGGCACGTCTTGGATAAGGGTATAAAATTTGTTGGAAGGCAAAAGCTAGTGTAACGCTCCCAATATCGAAGCAACGGTAAGGTACAATAATTAAATAAAATCACAATAATAATTTATAACCTCAATAATTAATATCAAAAATTACTAATTAAATCCATAATTCTATACTTTGGTCAGGGGTTCATCTAGTGGGCCTCTAGGTCTAATCTACTAGCTCATGTATTAAAGAATACTATATAATATATATATATATATATATATATATATATATATATATATATATATATATATATATATATATATATATATATCATGCAATTATTTAAAATAAATATATACGATACTTATAATAAATAAAAAGTCAAAAATACTCCTATTTCAGAATGTAGTAGTGACAAGATGTACTGCGACGACTGTAATATCTCGTGTATGTTTTTATTTTCCTCTATTCAATATAATTTTCTATTTTATTGAGTCTAGGAATATACTGTACACCGCATCGTACTGGCAATTAGGTTACCCTAAATTGTTTTCAAAATAGCCTATCTTGAAATAGCCTAAAATCCTATGTTTTGGTTGAGCCAAGTTGGACCCAAAACTCAGTCCAATTTTTATTATGGCCCTGAACTAAGGAAACAGAACTCAGACCGAGTTTGGCCAGAGTTCGGCCTTAGTAGACGTTTTATTCAGAAACTTGGTCTCCCTGAAGTTTTGGATACAATGACTATTTTCTGATATTTTGCAGACAAACTCTGGCCGAGTTCTGGCCGAGTTATGTCCGAACTCTTCTTTGAGAAATCCTATAATTGAGAAGATATTTCAAATTTTTAATCATCAATTCACTTTTAATATTCTCTTCTCCTCTGGTATACGAGTTCTAAAAAACCTTTATTTTTACATCCCAAGCCAGTTACAATTCTTTAGTCTTAGTTGCCAGTACGGTACGGTCTAGAAGTTCAGAGAGTTGTAATTAGAATCTTGTTCAGAAGTTCTCTAATTCACACTTGAAGTCATCGAGATCTTTGGATCAAAGCTCGTGTCTGTAAGAAGTCGGCAAGCCTTCAGATCAATGCTTGTGTTCCATTCATATAGTGGATTCCAACTGGAAACTAGAGTCCTCCCGCCTGAATTAGTCCTCAATTGAGGGATACCAGGATACATCGCTGTGTTTGCGTTTGCTTTCTCACTCTTTACTTTACTTGTGCTTATAATGTGATAGCTTTGACATACCTGCAACATTATTACTAGACTGTTATTATAGCTATGACACTTACTTATATCTGTGATACATATATAGCAGTCATGATACTTGTATTACTTGCTAGAAATTTTTTATTGCTAAATTCTGATACATACTCTATTCACCCCCCCCCCCTCTAGAGTATATTCTATTATCTTTTGATCCTACAGCCTTGAGATTTTAAACCAACATAGGGTTAATTAGGCAACAAAATATGTAGATCATGGGGAGGGAATGGTATCCCGAGATCATGTCTACGACCCTTCCGGCGTCGGGCTGGCCACCACAGATACAGTCTATAATCCACCTTAGTGGAGTGCAGTATCTGACCTATTATAAATATGCCGAGCAATTGTGTACCTATAGGAACACTAGAACCGCTAATATCGTGATCTAGCACAGTGGCCCTAAGGAAAAATGGTCTAATTCATGAAGTGCGTATATAATAATTAATTGGCTCGGTTAGCCCATGTTCGGCAATGGCGTGATCTAAGGATACCTATTTTTGTATTATTTCTGAGATAGCCTCAGACTCCATAATATCAAGCCGTACAAATAATTGGCCGTTATATAATTTTGACTTGGTTCTGATTGTATTAATTCTGTTAGTAGTCTAGGGACATGGACTATCATAGTGTGATGCTCAACCATTGTCCTTGTTTGGTTGGGCCATTATAATGGAATAGGCTGCGGACCAAAATTATGAAACAGAACCTATACCTATTTATTGCTTTAGGTTTTGTTTCTCTATTTTGTGCTTTCTTTGTGGCACTTGAAATTTGGGGTCTAACTCCACTGGTTTTGCATGGCCAGGTTTTGAGCCAGCACCCGAGGATCCGACGTACTTTCCTTCGACTCATGGCGCGCACTAGGAACATGGCCGTCGAGGATAATGGATCCTCAAAAGCTCCCCAGCGGAGCAGTCATCAGGCCCATCTGTATACTTCCACAGGGACCACCCAAAAAAAATAGTCTCGTTAGACCCTAATCATGTCCATATTACCTCTGAGCTATTGTCCTAACGATCTTCCCAGCGGAGTAACCCTCAGGTCTATCTATATTCTTGGATAGACCACACTCCGCAAACTACTCCTCAGTGAGTTTTTCGGACATTGGTTCATCTACATTACCTCTGAACTATTGTCCTAATATTTTTTTCCCGGCTAAGTTTGTCATATCCATATTACTTATGAGCAAACCTTCCAATTTTAGTCATCGATTATCACGTCCACATTACCTCTAATATCGGTTGCTATCTCAACTTATCACATGTACTTAACTCTAAGTACGCCAGTGGTGTTAAGTCCACAAAATCTGTCACGCCCATATTACCTCTGGCAAGGCTTGTCCCAAACCCATTACTTGCATTCATGTGCGTAAGAAGTAATGGGTCAACAAAACCTATCACGTCCATATTACCTCTGATAGGATTTTGTTTCAAAATATTACTTGCACTCCAGAACACAAGAAGTAATAGGTCCACCAAAGATCCCCCAGCAGGATATCCTCAATGAAAGTAGATGGTTCACGTCCATATTACCTCTGAAATATGAGCTGCCCATGTTACCATCCAAAGAAAATAGCAACGCTCATATTACCTCTGGTTTGTTTCCTTTTTCTTCCACAAAAATATTGAGATCATACCTAACCTCTTGGTATGACTATCGATTAGCTCACATTAATATTACCTCTGAGCTAACGTCCTCATATCCTCCATGTCCGAGTTTTCCATGTCCATATTGCATCTGAGCAAACCTTTCAGGTTTGGCTATCGATTATCATGTCAACATTACCTCTGATATCGATTTTTATCTCAACTTATCACCCGTACTTAACTCTAAGTACGCCAGCAGTGTTAAGTCCACAAAGTCTGCCACGTCAATATCTCCGCTGGTAGGGCATGTCTAGAACTTATTACTTAAACTCCAGTGTGCAAAAAGTAATAGGTCCACCAAAGTCCTCCAATAGGATATCCTTAACAGACTACGATGCTGTACTAAGTCCATATTACCTCTAATACAATATCCAAAGTTCACACAAACAATTGCAAATAAACGAAATAGCTTTTATTTCTTTCGCCTAAGAGAAACTGAAAGCAAACTACATCTGAGGGATTACCAGGGTCCCCAGCCCAAAGTTAAAACAAAAGGCACAAAAAAATTATTGTTGCTCCTGGTCAGAGCATAACTCTGTAATTCGCTCATGGAGACGGACGATATTGCTATCTAGGCGCACCTGGGCCCAGCGCTCAACCTCTTTGGCCATAAACTTGGGATTCTCGTAGCGAGAGTAGGAATTATGTCTGTCCTATAGCTTTTGCACCATAACCTCAATGCCAGCCGTGTTCTTCGCTACTAAGCTCGTCTCAGTTCAGATAGCCTCATCTTCCTGCTGGGCCTCCCATATCCTATTCTCCAGCACATCAAGCTCGACCTAGAGCTTTCTAATTTGCTCAGTCATGCCCTTCTATCGGGAGAGGCACTCTTTTCTGAGATCACTCAGCCGATCGCGCTTCTCTTAAAAATTTTGGAGGTCGCGCTGTAAGCGTTGCTTAAACGAAGCAAAGAAGGCCTTCCCCGCCTCCACCTTCTTCGAGAACTCATTATACTCGTGTGATATCAGTATTCCCTTGTATGCCTGTTAGTACTGTCGCAAATCCATTAGGCATTTCTCCACCTCCACCAATTTCTGGCCTAGGAGGTTAGTCATCTGTTCAAAATCGGGAAGACCCCTCAGAGAGTGGACCTGACCCTCGGCAAAGTGCTTTGTACAGGCAAATGATTTGTTGTGCTCCAATACGCCCTTGACCACTTGCTTCAATAACATGTAGAAGCTTTGAATTGAGAGTTTGATGTTTTTGTCAATATCTTCCAGCGTAGGCGGAGTCAAAGGCGACATGATGGAGGAAGAAGCCACGGACGCAACAGGTTGCGCAATGATGCTTGATGACCTTGGAGGCAAAGTAGCAGCAAAGGAGCAATCGGCGGTCCTGTTTGCGATCTAATCCTTCATGGATGCATAAAATGCCTGGATACCCGGTAGCTAAAAAATAGATGGTAGGGTAGTACCGTAACTTGGGACAGGAGTACCAGGGTGCCCCTCTGCTTTGGCTCTCGCCTGTGTACCAACCCCAGACTGAGTTGTGGCAGCCTCAAAAGACGACCCAGCAACCGTAGTACCGGGGACATCGGGAATGACCTCCTCGTGATGGCTTACCACCATGTTATCCAGAGAGGCTTTAGCCATGGATCCCCCAGCAGAAAGGTTGGGGGAGCAGCAGTCGCACCAGAAGGACTTCAACAGTAGGAACCTCCTCTATAGCAGCCTCCGTGGGGGCACTGTAGGGGGTCCTTCACCAGAGCTAAGGAGAGACTTAAGTATCTTCCTAACAAGCTTACTATCCCCTTTTTCCTTGACACCCTCCTCGGCAGCCACATCCACGGTCTTAAATAGAGAGGCGGGGTCTACTGAACTAGAACAACCGGTAATTAATTTTACCCAAAGAATTAAAAGCTGAAGCCATAAAATTTTATCTCTTGAGAAGTTACGAAATGACAAACCCGAGGGAGACGGCACATGTTGCTCTCGTCCAATATTGTCATAGCCTTCCCCATGGCATCTATGTCATCTACAAATATATGCTCCAAAGGGGTATAAGGCTGCTCCGTTGAATCTGCATAGATCACTGAGTTTCTGAGGCACCCACATCGGACCCTGGAGGGTTTTCTCCTGCATTTCAGCATAAAAAACCACCGAGGCGGTTGTTTGCAGGGGACGGTCCCTTCTCTCCTGTGACTATAAATTTTCAAACAGACCAGAAGCGAGATATTTGTATAGAGAACCAGGAAGAATCAAACTAAGAGGGTTTAGGGATATAGCATCAAAAGTGGGCTCTACTTCAGAAACCACTAGTGCAAGGGGCCCTACCTCTTTGCTCCCAGTCCCCATCGCAGTGGACTTCGAGTTCGCCGCAGGTCTCGTCTCTAGGACCACGTCTGTCCTTGACTTCTTAGAGTAGCGAGCATGATGTGTATCAACCTTTGACTTGCGCTTAGCAGACCAGAGATCATCAGAAGGAGACATTGTTTCCTCCCCGGTCGACAGTTTCAGCTCTAGGATTAGAGATTTGGCCACTCCCTTGACCTTCTTGGGCGTCCTATGCGCTTTTGTATCCAGAGGCATCAGCATGGTGCCTTCGATATAACTCTTCTCCGGATCAAAGTTAGCTGGCGGAGCATTCGCCGTGCAATAATACTTCATCATTGTATACAATATTTTTGGCACGACTCTGGCTTTTGGCAATTAAAACCGGACCTGGGTGCTAGTAGCGTTATAGTGACTCCATGCTCGGGCCCATCAAGAAAACTGCCACTGTATCCGAGAGAAGCACTCGGATGACCCAGCAAGAGCTGAGTTTAGCCGAACTGATGAGGAAACCGGTTGGGCAGGTAAGGTTCTATAAAAATAGCAGCCTTATTCTGATACAGTAGATGGGAGGGACATATGGCTTAGAGCCAGCGGAAGAGCCTTACAGACAGACTTTGTGGCACTCCTGCGTCATCGTAGTGAACAAAATTTCTTTCGTCGTCAGTAAACTCTGGCTCGAACGTGAAGAAGGTCCAGCCAGTTATGAAGGAGAGCTCTCTCCTACCAGCTGGGACCGTATCGCACTTTCACTTCATCATTCGATAACTGTGGATCAGAGCATCTGTGACCACCATGTCCTCATCGATCCCAGGGCAGGTCAAGGACTCATGATGTTGGAGAAGCCAACCCATTAAAAATTGGTAAGGGAGCTCGACCATGTTAAAATATCCCTTACCAGGATGGTCCTCCACCTTCTTGGCAAAGTTACGGAGACCTCGATGGATGCAACACACAATGGCCAGTAGAAGGGCTAGCTTGTGGCTGAAAGCCAACTTCATGGCAGGTAGATTGAGGGTGCGGCTGATCCCTTGTACATATAAAAGTAGTTGAGATCCTCTTCGAGGCAATATAGCTCGTCAAGGGGTTCGTCATCTTCCTCTGAGGAGCCCTCAACTTTCTCATCCCCGGCAGCCAATTCCTTCTACGCTCGGATGGAATTAGCCACTTCATGTTGGGACCATGGCACCTGAATATGAACTCGATTGGACTCCTTCAGCTTCGGGAAGAGGTAGCGAGCCCAAGTCATGATGTGAGGAGAAGACCCTTCAGTAGACTTCTTCTTCTTCTTCGAAGACCTCTGGAAAATGTCGTGATGGCATAACAATTTTTGGTCACCGCTAGGATCTTTGGGTTCTCTACTTCTAACTCCCCAATTTTTTATTGCTCGAAGTATACTCTTCTTAAGGTTCGTCACCCTAAGGGTGTTTTGAGACAACATGCATCTCATGCAAGGCCAGTCACATCTCACCGTCGGGCATAAAAAGTTCCAATGCAAAGGTTGTACAACTCAATCGGGGCAACGAACAAGTGGCGATTCATATCCAAACGGTTACACGTACCCCTCACGACGAAGAACAAGTTTTTGGCCCTTATCTCCCGCTCGTACTTTTTCAGAATTTACTGGGTCAGGTGGCACCAGGAGGCGTTGTAGCGCCCAGCTGAGAGCTCATAATTGTCAAGTGGGATAGGTCCCCTTCTTGGTGACTTGATGAAGGAAGGTGCCCATCGCATATACGCTGAGGTTTGGTCCCAGGTCACTTTCGACGAGACCAGGCTTCAGTTCTAGCAAGGAGTACTAGGTCGACTTCTTTGTGCTATAAAACTCTCCCTTGTTCTTTCTGGTACAACACCAGATATTGCCAAGGAGTTCCTTGTATGGCTGAAGGGTAAAATTCGATCCCATCTGTCGTTGAACCATCATCACCTTCAGGTCCGACAAAGGCAGGTGACGTTCAAAGGCAGGAAATGACATCTCTATCTCGCAAAATATGAAAGACTAATCCTCCTTGGTCGTTCCCATCACAGGCTGAGAAGATTCTAGTGCATCACCAAACAAGAAGTACAACTTCTTCAAGAAGTGCTTCCCGTCTTTGGCGGGGCTCTCCCCCAAGTTGAACTGACTCAACAAGAAGGAAGGAGTCTTCTTGGCGATCTTCTGTTGTCGCTCAGGCGAGAGATCCTTGTCAACTTATTTCTGGAGAATTGCAGCCAGGTCCCCAAAATTTATGTTCAAGGGCAGCGGGTTGTACTCGAGGACCAGTTCGCCAAAAGTTGTGGTGGGCAAAGTCACGACAAAAAAACCACAAAGGAGGTAGATCAAAACCAAAAAGAAATATCAATAAGGATATACACATGCGGTCGAGTTAGCCATGCGGCCTAGACACTCATGCGGCCGTGTCAGCCATACGGCCTAGGCACCCATACAGCCAAGTCAGCCATGCGGCCGAGTCAGCCATGCGGTAGAGCTCGTCCATGCGACATTGTTGCCCATACGGCAGTGAAAAGTTTGTGCATAGATGTATCCATGCGTCCAATTATGCACATATTTTCCAGAATCTGACCTCGTCTCCACATGACCTACTCTTAATCGGAAATAGAACGTCGGCAGGGAACGACAAAGGGTCCGCCGCAATAGCGTGACCCTTTCGCTTACCCTTGGCCATGGCCTTGCCCTTAGTGGCTTTATTGGCAGCAGCGGCGGTGGAGGAGGCAACCTTGGGAACCATGGAAGTAGCAAAGAGGAAGAAGAGAAAAAAATTTGGTAAAAAAACTTTTTCCTCTCTCTTTTGCGCCATATATATAGAGGTCAAAATATGCGGCTGGGGATAATGATGGCAGTTGTTCGAATCTTGATCTGCCTCAATCCACGTAACGGCTAAAGATGACGGTGACTCCTCGTTCGTTGGGCCACTTTATCCCCTGACAGTACAGAATCCCAAGAGATCCGCTCGAGGATCAAAGTAAATTAAGGCATTAAATGATCTGACAGCCTGTTAGAGACAACTATGTGGCCATGAAACTATGCGGCATGCCCTTAATATTCGGCCAATAGAGCTCGGCCATGCTTCTTATTTAAAGTATTTCAAACTTGTTATTTTGGAAACTTTGAAGGGGATCTTGTAGAAACATAAAAAATTATGCAGGCCGCATAGAGGTCATGCCCCTTCAAAATGAAAGCATGCCGCAGATGAGCCACATGCGGCCTAAACAATCTAGCCAAATGTGGCTGATAAACCAAGGAGCTGTAAGTCGTATAGTACACCTTATGCGGTCTAAACAACTACATAGCATAGGGGCCGCATAAGACCCCCTTGACACGATATTCAATGACTGGCAGACTCTCTGACACATCACTCATCACACTGAGATGCTTCAAGATTCATGAAGATGGCGGCTCAGAAAAAGATGAAAGGTCACATCAACTCACTAATGGTCTCGTTAGATGTGCCATACCACGTGCTCAATCATATATGGCTACATACCCATACCGCCTCATCATCATGCGGCCAGAGTGTCCATCCGACCAAGGCCAAATAAGAGCACGTATGCGGCCACAATTCTATGCGGCCAGAGTATCCATCCGACCAAGGCCAAATAAAAGCACGTATGCGACCACAATATCATGTGACCAGAGTGTCCATCTGACCAAGGCCAAATAAGAGCACGTATGCGGCCAAGATGTTATGCGACTCTCAACCTACAGGATCTTTTTATTACAACAGAGGAAGATTTCTCGCACGATCAGTGCTGACTATGTGTCCAGCGGACCAAGTCACACACACAATGGGTTAAAAATAACCCCGAGATCTCATCAACAATATATCTTAACCAAAATCACATGGTAGCCTTTCTGTGGTATGCGACTACAGTTACAACAGCATTATGTTAAAGGAGCCCTATGCGGACACCAAACAGAGGCATATGCTGCATCGATAGTCCATCAGCACGATGACTATAAATAGTAGGGTAGCATGCCCACAAGAAAGGGGTAGCTCCGTATGCGCACAAAAGCTCAAGAGAGATAAAATAGAAGAGAGCGTCCCCATTCCCTCGTCAGACCTGCAATGGAGTAAAAGAGCCGCTACAACGCTCGATCTCCATCGTCACGACCTAGATAAAAAAATTATATTTAGATATTATGTCTAGGATTTCTTCGTACATGTTTGTTCGTTGTTTAAAAAAGTTCATTCACAACTTGTAATGGCAAACAGCCACTTATACATCCTTAACATGACGCAGTTGAGTCCAGACCGAGCTGTCACGTGTACGTTGTTGCAATTTGCTGTTGCTGAAGATCTAGGTTGTTCTCATCTTTTGTTTGCGTAACTTGATCAGCTTGACATGTGGCCCGTATTTAGTTGGAGAGAATCACTTCAGCCGCAACATAAAGATTTTGTCTTAAGGAAACCTGCCACATTGGATGCATAGAGTGTGGGACGCATGGAGTCTGGAATGCATAAGGCCAAAAATGCATGGAATGCATTAAGTCTGGAATACATAGGGCCAAAGACGCATAAAATACATGGAGTCTAGAACACGTGAGGCCAGAGACGCATGGAACGCATGGAATCTGGAACGCATGGGACCAGAGACATATGGAACGCATGAAGTCTAGAACGCATAGGGCCAGAGTCACATTGAACGCATAAAAAACTTTGTCTTACATAAGCGTGGCCCTGTACGGCTGCATAGTAATAATAGTACTAATGACGATGACCTAAGCACTTATGCCCACTGTCTATGGTGGGATCGAGGCATTCGGAGAGTCCTTTTTGTCAGAATTCTATTTCAGACATAATCTTTGTGTTAGGCCTTTATGTGGCCTACTAGGGCACAGGAATGCTTGAGGGAGTACTGCTGGCGCATGCAGGTACTAGTTACTTAGTGGCGCATGGAACTGCTGGTACGCAGGAACACTATTTATAAAGCGGTCGGCACATGACACTGGATCATTATGACGTCGGGGGCTTAATTACTGTGGCATTTGGCCTCTGATTACTGTCGGCGCATAGTAGTTACTTTTTTGGGCCGCATGGTCATTCTACGGCCTAATTTCTTTTAGTCGATCTTGGGGCATATATTTGTTGGATGCATGAATCTAGATTTTCTATGCTTCTATAAGATCCTCTTCAAAAAATTTAAATTGATAAGTTTTGGAATACTTTGAATAAGAAGCATGAAGGAGAGGACCTTGGGCTACATTTGAGTGACATATCGCATAGGCACGTTGCCGCATAGGCGCTTTCGCCACGCTGTTAGATCATTAAATGCCGAGATTTGGATCGATCTTCTGAGTGGATCTTCTTGGGGATTTTGAGTCAACGGTAGTTTTTAAGTAGATAAATGAGGATCACAAAAATTGAGGCATTAGGTTCATCCTCATAACTGCCTGGTTTATCACCTCGATCTTCTTACGCGCCCTAGGAGCCTATAAATATGCGGGCTAGGGAGGAGAGAGAGGACTTCTTTCTCTTGGCTTTCCCTTATTTTGTGAAAGAATATGCCGAGGACTACTGTCTAACTTGCCGAGGGGTTTGTCAAGAGCGGCGTTGACCCGTGGCCCCCTGATGCTGGCGTTCTTTTTGGAGGTAGGGGTGTGTCTGTCATGACCCGCACCCAAAATTTGGGCATGAGCCGTGGGTACGTTCATCCTACACCGCAACATCGGCAGTAGAACATTGTCTAGGTCTCAATACTACTAAACATAACTCACAACCTGTCAATGATCTCAACTCCATAAGTAGGACAATGAATAATACATAGATCAATAGTTCATAATATATACTCAATCACAATAGCTATAAAAAATAAATGGCACGATGAGATATAAGGATAAGGAGTACTAACATAAGTCAAGCACAACAACTCAAAAACAATAATAAATCTAAAGTCTAGCTGTCCAACATAATCTCAACAAAAGTCTCAACATAAGTACAAAAGATGCATAAAATATAATTGTCTAAATAACTGCAGGTGGTGTCTCTTCTAAGGAGAGGGACTCTTCTAAGATCTCTAGTATGTAGTCTCCATCTACACCTGGCCATAGTGTGTAGAACAGAAGTCCTCAAGGTCCTCTGGAAAAATATTATCCAGTCAGGATTGGAACGAAGTACAAGCACTAACAACAGTTTCATTTATATTGACAAAAACTATAATACAGTATAAAGAAATATAAGATAAAGCAATATCAAAAATAAGGAATACTGGAGATAATGAAATACTGGAGAATATGTAATCAGCAATAGCATAACTAGCAATGAACAGAAATATAAGTGAATGCTAGAACAAGTGAACTGGAATACAGGAATATAATATCTAGCTAAGTGTTTGAAATATCAATCTATCATGTGATCGGCTTGGGACAAGATCAGGCTTGTGATATATGATTGGTTATGATTCATGTAAGGTCAGGCTAACCATCTGATTAGCTATGATGCGAGCAATAGTCAGGCTAATCATATATAATAGGCTAAAAGGCATATAAATGGTCAGGTTAAACCCGACGTGATGTGTGGAGTGAGCTATGATGCATGTAAGTGGGGGTATGATCACATAATCTGCTAATATTTCCCCGTCCCCAGCTAGCACGTTGGATTCCAATCACGACTCTTCATGACAGGGATTGATGATGCTAATCCTTGTATCCATAGTGTCAGAATCAAGTACGCTATACAACTAGAATCATAGAGATGATCAACATAATGAAAACTGTCAGAGAATGTACTCGCATGTGGTCCTGAGTTGGCAATACCAATATCCTGCTCTCGAAGTCTCGCACGAACGATCCAAAGGTCCTATATATAATATAATAATATAATAACATCAGTCGTTATGCTAGCATGCACATAAACACAATTTATACTGCACTCAGAAACTACGCAAGGGATGATAACTGGTCAACTAGCAGGGTCAAGTGTGCACGACTAAATGCACAGGTGTCATATCCTCGAATATCGTGCATAATAAGATAAATAACTAACACTAATACATGTCCAATCTCCAAATATCGTGCAACGCTATCACATGTCCTAGCTGGTATGTTAGGGTACACAAGGCAGACAGTTCACTAGCACTTAGGGTCATACAAACATATAGAAATATATGATACCCACAACTAATACTAATAAACAAATTCCTATGAAGTATATATATATTAACCTAAATACTACTCATACATGCACACACATACATACTAATTATTAGGGTTCACCAACAAAATATCATGCACACAACATGAAAGAAAGATGCAAGTTCGAACATCGGTGCGCACGTAGCCGAGGAGGGGGTGGCGCTCGTCCGTGGCCCATGGAGGTCGATCTCCGGCGATGGTGCTCCGGTCAATAGTGGCAAACATGGCACGGTTCAAGGTGGTGGAGATGCTGATATGGAAGGTCATCGGGGTATGGTCCGGCGGTGATGGTGATGAAGTCGGGGTCGTGATGATCGGAGATGATCGAGGAGGGTGGTGGTGATCTGCTCGGAGGAGGAGAATGGTGCTATGGCGGTGGTGATGAAGTGGTAGGGGTGGTCGAGGCTGGAGGAAGGTATTGTGATGGTGATCAGCGGTGGTGGTTCTGTCGGGGTCGTGGTCAGCTGTTGGGCTCCGGCGAGATAGTCGAAGGGGAAAAAGAATGGTGATGTCGTGGGTGATGCTCGGTCGAAGACTGTCCCGGCGGAGAAGATGAGTCGAGGAGGAGGAGAATGAAGTCGTGGGGTCACTACTAGAAAAAGCGGAATTAGCGACATTGTAGAAGCTTGAAAAATACGCTGGATGGCCATACGCAGCATGTTGATACACAACAGCGTAAAGAGATGACCTCAGGAGCCATCAACATACAACAGGGCTTTTTTTGCTAAATACAGCGTAAAAAGTAAGCTCAAGGGACCATCCGCATAAGTGCAGTATGTCCAGGCTACTTCAGCGTAAAACAGGGTGCTTCATCGCCTATATGGCGTAAAACACATCCGCTTTCAAATGCAGCATTAAAGCGTACGAGGAACGCTTCGTCTTCCTCGAAATGAACATGTCAGATCCTACAATGAACCTGACGTCTGGACTTCTGACAAATGGATACTGCTCGACTACCGAGACGACGGCTATAATGATGGCGCGACACTGCAACCCAGGCTGTCATTTACTGCCATTTTCTTTGCGTAAACTGCTTTTACGCGTACAGAGGACTACGCCGCCTAGTTTTACACAGTCAAATATGAGCTGTTTACGCTCCGCAGAAGACAAACCGCCTGCCACGCCCAAAAGCTGCACTTCGTACAGGGCTCGAGGCACGTCTCTGCATTCGATGCACAGAGCGGTGACAGTTTCTCGAGGCATGTCTCTACGTTTGATGCAACAGAAGGGCGGCAGACCTTCAAAACACGCCTCTGTATTTAATGCACAGGATGATGGCGGATCTCTGCATTTAATGCAAGGGATTTGATTAAATGTCACCGAACCGTCGTTTAGTGACATCCCCTTCGCGTAAACTACTCCTGCGCATACAAGGGAATACGCTGCCTAGTTCCACACAGGCAGACGTGAGCTTCTTACCCTCCACGGAAGACAAACAGCCTGCCACGTCAGTAGCTACTCTACGTACAGGATTCGAGATGCGTATCTACATTTAATGCGCGAAATGATGGCAAATCTTAAGGACAAGCATCTGCATTTAATGCACAGGATGGTGGCAGATCTCTGCATTTAATGCAAAGGATTTGATTATATCTTTAAAAGCCGTAATTCCGGCTAAAGACGTCCACATCAGCACTCCGGCACGTTACGCAGCGGCTTCTACGCCCACTTCAGCTTTTGTGCTCATTCAGCTTCTACGCTCACTCGGCTTCTACGCCCACTCGGCCTCTATGACCACTCGGCCTCTATGACCACTCGGCTTCTACGCCTACTCGGCTTCTATGCCTACTCGGCTTCTATGCCTACTTGGCTTCTACGCCATGGTGACAGACATTGGCTTCTACGCCAACCTCTTCTACACGAGGGATACCTACCTACGTGGCTTCTACGCCGTGATCTTCGCAGCAGTTATACGTGTTTTGTCCCTTAGTTGGACACGCGCCACACGCTCATTCATAAGATCATCTATACGCAGGCATTGGTTATTTTAACTGTCGTGTAAAAGGGTGTTGTACTTTCCACTACTCGGTTTCTACACCGACTGAGTGGTCACTGTCACCAAAACTCTATAAATAGAGACCTCTATCCACAGAGGTCCAAGGTCGACAAAAAAATAGATCCCAAGATCGAGAAAAACAAGAAGAGAAGAGATCAAGAGAGAGAGAAGAATCCAGAGCTGAGGCAAAGAATAGTGATCGACGACATTGGCATCGTGCATCCATCCTCTTCTGCAACCTTCGAAGCTGTTTCCCGTCTTCTACGGCACTTCTTCATCATCGTGTGGTCCAAGGGCTAAAGTGATCGACTGCAGATCAGACACCTATAGCAATATTTACCCAGATTAAAAAATTGTACTAGACATCCTCGTGTAGGATTAATTGTACTTCCTGTTTGTAAACAAAAGAAACGGGTTTCATATAAACCCACGTCTTATATACACCTCTTTCGTTTATTACCACAAACAGACGTATTTTAGCGACTCCAACTAAAAACGTCACTAAATTAGCGACTCCATAAAAAACGTCGCTAGACGTCGCTAAATGGCGATATTTAGCGACGTTTAGCGACTTTTATTAAGATTTAAAAATATTAGTCGCTACAAGTTTGATTAAGGTCGCTAAACATCGCTAATTTGTATAATTTAGCGACGTTTAGCGTCGTAATTAGCGACGTATATATTAAAAATATTTAGCAACGTATTTAGCGACGTAGTCGACGACGTAGACGATGTCGCTACATTTTTATTTAGCGACAATTTTTTATGACATCGCTGAACGTCGCTAAATTTTGGTTAATTAGGGCTCAGTTTTCTTTTCTCCATCTGCGAAGATTTCGAAAGTTTTCAAAACCTTTCAATTTCCCCAACCCCCCCCCCCCCCGTCTCCCTCCGGCGATCGGCTCTCCACGGCTGCGGCTACTCCGGCATCCCCTCCTCCTCCTCGAGCTCTAGGTAAACCCTCTCTCTCTCTCTCTCATGTGACACTGACACAACACACACTTGACAGACACGACACACACACACAGACACACACACACACAGACGCAGACACACACACACACAGACGCAGACACACACACACAGACGCAGATTAGGGTTAGGTTTAGGGTTAGGGTTAGGGTTAGGTTTTTTGACCTGGGGTTAGGGTTAGGTTTAGGGTTTTTGATCAGGGGTTAGGGTTAGGGTTAGGGTTAGGGTTAGATTTTTTGACCTGGGGTTAGGTTTAGGGTTTTTGATCAGGATTGATTCCTATACATTCATAAACCAAACATTATCTATTTTTACTGTTCAGTATCAATTTCTTAATACTTCCCTATGTTAATTTTTAAGTATTAGAAATTGCAACACATGCTAGAAATTATTGTCTAGGTTTGCAACACAATTTAGCCAAACATTATCTATTTTTGAACGATCAACATCTTTAAAATATGTTTAGTTGTCATATTTACTTATATGTAGCATATGTATATTGGTTAATTTTACTATTTAGTGGTTAGGTGTTATTGTTAGAACTGTATGTTTCTAACTTTTATATATTATTGGTTTGAAATGATTAGTATATAAGGCTCATAATATTTACTAAGGCATACTAGCTGGTTAAAGAATGGGCAAGGGCCAATTAGAATTTAGTGATTGAAATGATTAGTTTCTAAGAATTTTAATATATATTGAGAATTACTCCAGGTATGGTTAAAGAATGCATTCCGATCGTCAAAAAACAAAGTGGTAGAATACTCACTGGACTTCCACCAGCACACTTTCATAGAATTTGAAGTTATAGAGCTTCATTGGAAGCTCTTATTGAAGAGTTGTAATTCGTCTACAAATCAATACAAATTTTTCTTTCATGCTAATTTATTGGAAAACAACAGTCATCTCAAACTAGGCAATTTTAAATTAACAAGAAAAAGTTCTATATATTTCTCATTTTATCAATTTGACTAAATTATGCTTGTACATGTGTAGATCAGGCTATTCGAGTGGTCAATTTAAAGAGAATCTCGCTATCTTTAAGGTAATTTAGAAACTCATCGCTTAAGTATTCACTATTTTGATCTAATTCAAACACTCTTGCTGATTTGTTTCTCTACTCTATATCGATTGTCCTACGAACTAGTGGCTCTTTCTCCTTTTTTTTAATGAAAAAAAAGTTCGAGTATTTTACCTATGATAAAAAATTCACTAGTAGGATATAACATAAATGAAAAATAATGTTTTCATCCTGCTTGTTAATTATATTCTTTGTTTTCATCTATCTTACCAGATGGCACCCAAGAGAGCGACACCTCCTACTGTTAAGGAGGAAGTGATGCCTCATACTGTTAAGGAGGAAGAGATACCACCTGCTGTATCTCAGACGGGGAGTTCTAGGGTTGTATCTCAGACGGGGAGTTCCAGTCACCCAGCACCCACAGCGGAGCTTGATAACATAAACGTTGTTTATGCGCAGTATTTGAGGGACTGGTATCTGCCCCATTTTGGATATCCTCGAGATTGATACTGTAATATTTCATATACTTATACAAGTTGCATTTTGTGTTACTGTGATACTCTGATACTTATATATTATATATTTTGTGACGTTGTTTATGCCCATTTTGTGTGACTGTGATACTGTGATACTTTTATGACTGTGATACTTTTATTGTCTGTCTATAATATTTGTGTGTATTAATTGTATGACTGTGATACTTTTATTCATATTAAATATTGTTAATCCGGTGTTGAGTGTTCCACCGAAGGGGTCGGTGAACCCATAGAATTCAACGGAGGGTTGCTCCGGGCCTATTTTTAATTAAAAATTTATAAATTGCAGGAATAATAGTTTGGAATAATACAGTTTTTTTTTTTTGTAAAATTAGCGACGTATTTAGCGACATTTAGCGACGTCTAGCGACGTTTTTATAAGTCGCTAAACAAGTCGCTACTTAGCGACGTGTCATTAGCCGTCGCTAAAGACGTCGCTAAACGTCGCTAAATACATCGTTGTACGTCGCAAATTGCTGACATGGCAGTACTGCCAGGTCATTAAAGACGTTGTTGTTTCGTCGCTATATAAGTCGCTAATTAGCGACGTTTAGCGACATTTAATTACGTCGCTAATTAGTGACTCTGCGTCGCTAAACGTCGCTAAGTTAGCGACACGTCTAAAGTCGCTAAAAAACGTCGGTATAGCGACGTTTAGTGACGTTTTTCCTTTCAGTGACGTAATTATTATCGACTTCTGTAAAACGTCGCTAATTACGTCGTTAAACGTGATTAGCGACATTTTTTGTCATTTAGCGACGTTTTTGGTCATCGCTAATTTGAATTTTTCTGGTAGTGGGTCATGGTGTAGATGGAGTTGATGTCGGGCCCCGACAGGATGGTCGAGGAAGTCGGCTGTACAGGGTGAACAGTAGAGGGGAGTTAGGGTTTCGGTTATGGTTTTATGATGGTGATAAAAAAAAATTGAGGAGGATGAGTTATTATGTAGGAAAGAGAAGAGGGTGATGATCACCTAGGGATTAGGGCCGGCCATATGCTCCTTGGGATGGGGATGGTTTCTACATGAAGAAAAATGGATGGCTAGGATAGTGTGTGTTTGAATAGAGGGCTTAGGATGGCTAGGGGGAAAGGTTTGAGTGTTGCACACTCAAAAAATAGAAAAATAAATTGGTATGATCGGTCAAAGAGGGGGGATATTTCTTCATGTCTTGGGTCCAATGGGAGGTGAACACCTCATTGTCCTTTTGCATAAAAGTCCCTATCAATTGGAAATTTGCACAAAAAGTAGAGTTTAGGATTGAATGAGAAAAAATATCATGTTTGGTGTGATGTAGTGGTTTAAAAGGGTGTGTGGTGTTTAGTATGAACCTTGAGGGTGTGAGTAGAGGTTTGGGGTGGTGTTGGGTCGAGTTTTGGGTTAGGTTGGGTCCTTACACCAATTTAATTAAAAATAGTGTAAATGGTGTTCTTAAATTAATTGGAAGTGCACATGATTAAAATTAGGTGGGACACAAATGTCATGGACGTAGAATACTCATAATAGAATATTATCATAATTTGGATTGTACAAAATGGGTCGAGGTTGTGTCTCCAATTTCGATTGGAACGGACAAAGATGCAAAGTTGGGTTTATTTGGAATTAAAGATAAACGTTTGTAACGAATATTGTGTGACTAAAATGAAGCACAAGAGAGGATATTTATGAGTTACACAAAGGTCAGAATGGAAAACTGGCACGTCTAGGACAAGGGTATAAAATTTGTTGGAAGGCAAAAGCTAGTGTAGTGCTCCAAATATCGAAGCAACGATAAGGTACAACAATGAATAAAAATCACAATAGTAAAATATAATCCCCAATAATTAGTCCCAAAAAATACTAATTAAATCTATAATCCTATATTTTGGTAAGGGGTTCATCTAGTGAGTTTTTAGGTCTAGTCCACTAACCCATGCATTAATGAACAATATATAATATGTATATATACAGATACCTGGCAATTATTTAAAAATAAAATATACACAATACTTATAATAAATAAAAAGACAAAAATACTCTTATTTTAGAATATTGTAGTGACAGTGTCATGGTGGCAGGGGCACAGAGACACAAGTACATGGCCTCACAGCGTAGATGAGAAATCATCTAGAACACACACCCCTAAATATTCTGCCGCGTGGATGAGCAATCATTTGCAACATATGCACAAAGCCTATATGTGGCTTAGTCGTATGGATGGGAACTTATCTACCGTATGCACGTAGAGTCTATTTGTAGCTTGGCCGCAAATATGAGCCATCATCTGCTCATGTGTGCAGACTTAGCTATCTCGAGATGTCCCCTCATGTGTGTGGCTGCATCCTGGAAGCGACATGCTACCGTTTTACACTTTTTAATCTTTGTTAAGACTTATATGTGTTCTCTTTATGCAGGTTTACCACCTTTTGCGGTGTACCTTATGGAGCATGGAAGAATATCATAGAACCCATCATTCGAAGATAATGCCAACCTTACACTATGGTTTCTCTCCAAGAACTGGTCCAGGATACGAGGGTGAACATTATGCGTCATGCGTTGAGCTTTTCCTGTTTATGCAGCTTGCTAGCAACGTTTCTTCCCTTTATGTAGCTTGCTACCAACCGGGGGCCGGCGGCATCAATGACATAATTTGGATTAATTGTTATTCCTGTCTTCGGTCTTCATGCATGGTTGTAGAGTGCCTGCTCCTGCTCCTGCTCCTCCCTTGCTATCCATCAACCATATACTGAGGTTTGCACTATGGAGGGATGATCCAAAAAGCATCCAGCTTTGTTGTTGGCTCTACTTGTATTGGTAGCCACAATAGCACAGATAGGCGCTACTAATGGAAAAGGTTCATGTCAGCGAGACTTCGTGGAAACCCTTAAAAATGGATTTTTATCATATGTACTCATGACCTTGAATACTAATAAAAAATAGATCTCCATCATATGTACTCATAATCTTGAATATTAATCAATAAAGTCTCTTATTTTCCAAAAAAAATCTTTGTATTTGTCTTATTGCATGTTGTGGACTTTGAATTTTATACTAGAGATAATATGGACGTAGCATAATATCAGAGTTTGTTAAGGACGTCCCACTGGGAGACTATGGTGGACCAATTACTTTTTGTGCACTTAGGTGCAAGTAATAAGTTCGGAGCGAAAAACCCTATTAAAGGGGATATGAACAAGATAGGTTTTGTGGACTTAACACCGCTAGAGTACTTAGATTTAAGTACGCGTGATAAGTTTAGGTGACGACTGATGTCAGAGGAATTATGGACCTGACAATCGATAGTCATATAGAGAGGTTTGCTCAGGGGTAAGAAGGACATGGCAAACTCTATTGGGGAGGATGTGAGGACGATAGCTCAGAGGTAACGTGGACGTGAGCTAATCGATAGTCATACCGAGAGGTTAGGTAAGATCATTGTATTTTTGTGGAAGAAAAAGGAAATGAGCCAGAGGTAAAATGGACATGGTTCTTTTCTTTGGATGGAAAAATGGGCAGCTCATAGTTCAGAGGTAGTATGGACGTGAACTATTTACTTTTGTTGAGGATATCCCACTGGGGATCTTCGGTGGACCTATTACTTCTTGCGCACTAGAGTGTAAGTAATAAGTTTGAAATAAGCCATGCTCTAGGTGATATGGATGTGGCAGGTTTTGTGGCCTAATTACTTCTTGCGCACTTGAGTGCAAGTAATAAGTTCGAGACAAGCCCTGCCAGAGGTGATATAGACATGACAGGTTTTGTGGCCTCAATACTTCTTGTGAACTTGAGTACAAGTAATAAGTTCAAGACATGCCCTGCCAGAGGTGATATGGGCGTGGCAGGTTTTATGGCCTTATTACTTCTGGTACACGTGAGTTCAAGTAATAAGTTTGAGACAAGCCCTGTCATAGGTGATATGGACGTTGCAAGTTTTGTGGCTTTATTGCTTCTAGCGCACTTGAGTGCAAGTAATACCTTTGAGACAAGCCCAGCCAGAGGTGATATAGACGTGGCAGGTTTTGTGGCCTCATTACTTTTTGCGCACTTGAGTGCAAGTAATAAGTTTGAGACAAGCCCTGCCAGAGGTGATATGGACGTGTACGCAAGTAATAAGTTTGAGACAAGCTCTGCCATAGGTGATATGGACGTGGCAGATTTTGTGGACTTAACACCGCTGGCATACTTAGTTAAATATGGGTGATAAGTTTAGATAATGATCGATGTCAGAGGTATTATGGACGTGGCAATCAATAGTCATATAGAGAGATTTTCTCAGAGATAATATGGACGTGGCAAACCCTACTGGGATAATCGATTAGGACAGTAGTTTAGAGGTGATGTGGACATGAACTAATGTCCAATTGAACTGATTATGAGTGGTCTAAACGAAAGTGTGGATAAACTTGAAGGTGGCTTCGCTGGAGAGATTTTTGAGGATCCACTATCAGTTGCGTATTCAGGATTCTTGAATACAGACAATGGCTTTTATCTAACTTTAATGGCAAGGGAAGTGCATATTGTGCTTACACCCTTGCTGGGATGAACAACGGAGAATATACACTGTATATTTTGGTTATCCAACTGATAGTAAAATAAGTACAAATTTAGCTTAGACATAGTACTTTTTGAGGAACTTGTCGTTGATAGGCATCATAAGAAAGTCGACATTGAGTTTTATGAGCCGATAGACGCCGTTGGAGAACAAGGACACCATAATGAATAAACCCTCCTATTTAGGTTAGAATTTACTAGCCATTTTGTGGGTCATAACCATCGGTCTTCTTACTGTCAAGAAGAGGTCACCCACTTGGTAAGTCATCTTCTTGACCCATTTGTTAAAGGCTCCCGAGAGGCGTGCTTGGTATAGCTCAATACAATGTTGCACTAAGAGACGCTTCTCCCCGAGTGCTTCCAACTCTTGTAGCCGTCAGCGGTGATTGTCGTCAACGATCAATCGGTTGGACAGAGCCACTCAGAGTGACATAATTTGGATCTAGAGTGGGAGGACCGCTTCACTTCCGTAAACTAAGAAGAATGGCGTGCTGCCAGTTGGCATCCGGACTATTGTGCGGTAGACCCATAGACATTCACCCAGATTCTAATTCAAGTCGCACTTATTGGTCACACTTATTGGATGACGCAAACTTCTTGAGTAGCTTTATGATGGTCTTATTGAATTCTTCTGCCAGACCATTTGCTGCTGGATTGAAGGCGGTCGAGGCTACATTCTGGATTCGATTTTTGTCACAAAACTGGTAAAAAGTATAACTTACAAACTGTGGACTATTGTCGTGGATGATCCTCCATTGTAAGCCAAAGCGGTATACGACGTGATGCTTGACAAAGCTGATCACGTATGAGGTCTTGACTTCAGTGAGTGGAACGACTTTTGCCCATTTAGAGAAGTAGTTGGTGATAGCCAAGATGAACCGATGTCCCTTAGAAGAAGGTGGACTAATTGGACCGATAATATCCATTCCCCACACTTCAAATGGCCTAGATACAATCGTTGGGTATAAAAATTCTGAGGGCTGGTGGATAAAGTCTGCATGGATTAGGCACGCTTGGCACTTTCTTGCAATGTCAACAGCCTATGCTACCATTGTCGGCCAATAGTAACCCATTCTCCGGAGATGGTCCTGTAGCTTGGGTATGGGCTGATGGGTACCGTAAACCCCGTCGTGAGCCTCGCAGAGAGCCTACTTTGCTTCTGTATTCGATAGGCATCGTAGCAGAAGACCATCGTAGGAACAACGATACAGCATTTTGGTAGCCGTATCATAATAGAACCGGAGGGAACGCCTTCTGATGAAAGTGGCTTCCTTTGGGTTATCAGAGAGAAGTCCATAGACTGCGTAGTCGATGAATAAGAGTCTCCAGTCTTGGGAGTCGGTGTTTGTCTCTACTAAGTAGCTCAGGCATAGACAGAGATTTTTTTGGGCTTACCAACACTTGACTGAATACTGTGATCAGTTGGTGTATTTTGACCGGGACTGCCAGGGAGGCAGCAAGGCCAGCCAGGGCGTCAGCCTCAATATTTTACAGTCGAGGGACGTGCTCTATGAAGAACCCCTCGAAGGTGGAGATTATTCCAAGCGCGGCTTGGTGTTAGGGAATTAAGTCCTCATGTCGGACCTCGTATTGGCCCCGGACCTGACTAACTATCAGCTTGAAATCGCCGTAGGCTTCCAGGTAGTCTACTCCTACTTGTTTAGCGAGTTGGAGCCCAATAACGAGGGCGTTGTACTCTGCCATATTTTTGGAGAATGGCTTTGCGAGGGAGTAAGCACGGTTTATGACCAAATCGTGTGGGAAAATCAGTATTATCCCGAGGCCAGCAATAATATCGCCTTTTGGCCCTGTTCTTGAAGCACCATCGAAGAACATTCGCCAAACAGCTTCTGCACTTTTGGTCATGTTTGAGTTCGCTACTTTGTTTGGGATCTCCTCGTAGAGCTTTGAGGTTTTTGGTACAGGGTGGGGTGCCAGAAAATCTGTCAATGCTTGTCCTTTGATCTCCTTTTATGGAATAAATACCATATCATACGGTGACAGCAGTATTGCCCATGTGGCTAGGCGGGAGTTGAGCGCTCCAGGTTTAGTTATGAGGACCCTGAGAGGATTAACTCGCAAGATCACATGGATGGTTTATCCTGCCACGTAATATCGGGTCTTCTGAATGGCGAAGACCAGAGTGAGGCACTCCTTCTCAACGGAGTTGTACCTGTTCTCTGCGCCGGCCATCATTCTGTTGAGATAGTAGATGGCATATTCATGACCTGCATCACTTTTCTGGGCTAGTAGATCTCCGATGGAGTGATCCATCACTCGTATATATAGCAAGAAGAGTCTTCCCATAATGGGGGCCACCAATACATGGGGGTTCATGAGATACTCTTTGATATCGTCGAAGGGGCGCTAGCATTCTTCGTTC
Organism: Iris macrosiphon; assembly: GCA_036927795.1. Lineage (NCBI taxonomy): Eukaryota > Viridiplantae > Streptophyta > Magnoliopsida > Asparagales > Iridaceae > Iris > Iris macrosiphon. Next base: position 143,390,921 of record JAYESA010000002.1, on the reverse strand, counting down.
CAGACAAAGGAGACTCCCTTCTTCATGAGCCGAGTGAAAGAATGACAACGTCCAGAGAGGTTTGATATGAACCTCCTAATGTATGCCAGTCTACTTTGAAGCCTACGAAATTCTCGGAGGTTCTTCGGTGGGTGCATTTCAATGACCGCTTTAGTCTTGTCAGGGTCTACGTGGATACCCTTTGAAGTTATGACAAAATCCAAAAATTTGCCACTGGAGACTCCCAGGAAGGATTTGGTACGATTCATCTTGAGCTGGTGTACACGCATGAGGTCGAACATAGTCTTCAAGTCTCATAGGTGATCATCTTTGGAGTGACTCTTGACATCGATGTCATCAACCTAACACTCCACTGTCTTACGTAGATGTTCACGGAAGATGGTGCTCATAGCCCGCTGGTATGTATCACTTACATTATTCAGACCAAAGGGCATGACTGTGTAGCAGTACACTCCTATCGACGTTTGGAATGATGTATGCTTCTCGTCATCAAGAAATATTTTGATTTGATTGTAGCATGAGAATCCATTCATGAAGGACATGCGTTTGAAGCCACAAGTGTTATCGATCATTATATCGGTAATCGAAAGGGAAAACTCGTCCTTAGGGCATGCCGTATTTAGATCACGGAAGTCAATACAGATCAGGATCTTCCCGTTCTTTTTTACGACGGGCACGATGTTGGCTACCCAATCCGGATATTGTTCTTTATGGACAAGAGCACTATCTATCAGTTTGTTGACTTCAGCTTTGATGGCATTCATGATGTCCGGCCGAAACTGTCATTCTTGTTGCTTGATCGGCTTAGCTTTCTGTAAGATGTTGAGTTTGTAGACCAAAATTTGGGGGTCCAGTCCGGGCATATCTTTATAACTCCAGACAAAGACATCGATGTATTCTTTGACGAGCTGTAGTAAGAATTTTTTATCCTCATTGGACAAACTTTTGCTAATGAAGATAGGTTTAGGGGAGGATCCGTCGTCCAGATCAATTTGTACTACTTCGTCCTCAGTGGAAGATTTTTGTTGCTCAAACCGTATCTCCCATTGTGCGTCTAAGTGTTGGGCTACGGTTCTACTTTAAAGAGTTCAAGTGGATCCTCGTCGTTTTTCTCAGGGTCAACTAACGCCATGTTGGCAAAAAAATTTTGTTTGAGCATCTCCCCGATACTAACATCGGAGTTCCAAGCGAAGGATTCTGAAGAGTGAGAGTGTAACTCGTCTTCTTCATCCGAGCCTTCGGGGGTTATGGAAGGCGTGACGTACCCTAAGTCAATGTTGGTCTTATGGTAGTAATCCTCGAACTTGCCTGTAGGAGCCTACAGATGTAGAGACAGTCATCGGCCTTTGTTGTAGTTCAAGCCCCTAACGGCTTTCAAGTCGTACCCTATCTTCTGGATGAGGTGCTTGGTTTGAGAGTTGTACTGGTGAAGTAGCATTTTACCGGTATCGAGTTCTGGCTCGGGTTCCTCTGGGACTGAGGATTGGTAACTTTCCATCTTGCCGAAGATGATAAGTTTGTCTTGCCTCTTCCTTGCTTGAACTATGAAGTAGGAATTTTGACTGGGGAGAATTCGGTTCACTGCATAGGTGGTAGTCACATGTGTATGTAGGTGCAAGCCTAGACCATGCTCCCAGGAATATAATGTGCTGAGATGTACAACATCCTAGTAGTTCAAAGATAGTCCTTTATTCATAAAATAAGGTATCTTATCCTCAGAAATTATATTTTCAAGAGAAGGACGTTAGCATGAGCGTCTACGTACTCCTCCAGTTCGTCATTCCCGAGATCTACCCCTAGTACGAGCAACTGTTTTGGAGGTCTCCTGCGCAGCTTAACCACTAGAGGTTCGAAAGTCGTAGTTGGTATCGGATCTTCCTTCAACGGTCGACTCAGTCTATGAAGGCGAACGACCAGAGGTTCAGGTGCTTTCTTGTACAGTTTTACCATGAGGGGAGGGGCTGCGACGGGAGTGCGTACTTTGAGATGGACTCTCAAGGGCTCATCCGATCTTGTCCCATTTTTTGCCTCAGCGTCGGCATCATTGCTACCTTCATCTTGGTAGACTTGGTTGTAGAGGATCGAGTCAGAGTAATAGGCCTCAACCCCTTTGAATGGATCTGCATCGTCAAATTCTGTCTTGACGATGCCATGATCGACTACGTACTTTAAGCACTGGTGTAAGGTTGACGGTATGATCATGTATTAGTGTATCCAGGGACATCCCAACAGAATGTTGTAGGATACGTCTACGTCTATGACGTAGCAGGTGACCTCTATTTTCAAATAGTCAATCTGATATTTCAAGCGAATCTTGCCCAGAATGTAGCTTCTCCCAACGTTGAAGCCACTAGTGGCAGTATTGGTTGCTGCCATGCGATGCATCGAGATGCCCAAGGTCTTAAACAGACTCTGTGGGATGATATTGATTGAAGAGCTGGGGTCAATATGTATTTGGTCCACCTTGATGGCGCTGATGTACCCTGTGTAATACAGAGGATGATCGTGCCGATTGTTCTTTAGCAACATATCTTGTTGCAAGAACGTGATGTTGGGTATCGCCTCCATCACATTATTGTAGTGGGGACTTGTGGCAGGATCCTAAGCTGGCAGCTTGACCTGCTCCAGATAGGTGTCGACATTCTGTAATGCCTTACTCAGAGCAACCCAAGTATCTTTAGAGAGTCGGATAAGTTCGAATAGTGACAACTTTGCTGGGGTATTTGCCAGTTGTGCCAAGATATCGAAGTTGTAGGGCTTCTCCAGCCCCTAAGCGGTATCTTTGCGCAACGGTTTATCGAAGTAAGTTTCTTTCTGCTTGGACTTGTCTGCTATTAGAGGCTCGGATAGATCCGAATCGGATGCGACGATTGGGAGTTCACCATCGTCAGGGATGTCGTACTCTCGTTGGTATGCTAGGCTTGACCTCGTTGTTCCTGCTATAGCTTCTTTGGAAGGGATAGAAACTGTGTAGCAGGATTTGGACTTCTTGCCCTTAGACTTGGTGGCATAAGGTGTTGTTTGCTGCATCAAGTCTGGAGCAAGATCTGGATGGACCCACATGACCTCTCCACATGATGTGGTGAGAGATATCAGCCCGGTTGTTTGATTATGAGCTGGTGGGAGATTGAAACCTCTATTATTGCCCCGGGGATCGAGATTACTCCGTCTTGGGCTTCCGTTGCCAAAAATTTATCGAACTGGAGAGATACCATATTAGCGGCAACTATATTTTCATCAAAATCCAATGTAAGGGCCTTGGTGTCGAGCAGACGTTCTATGTACCGCTTCAGTGTGTAGCAGTCCCGTACCGCATGGTGGACGTATCGATGGTAGTAGCAGTACTTCAAATTATTTACCTTGACTGCTTCAACAAGGCGCTTGATGTCGGGGAGCCAAAGATTGGTTTCCGTTATTAGCACATCAAAGATTGCCATGACGTCATCATCTTCGAAGGAATAAGTTTTCTTCAGTTTTGGAGCCTCTACGGGCTTTTTTCGGACTTCTTGGTTATATTGGCGACAAGAGCATGCTTTTCCTTGCCATCCCGGGCTCTATTACCTCTATTGTTGTTGTTGTTCTAAGGGTGTTTTCCCCTATCATCAGTGACGTGGATCTGTATTTCCAAGAGGCGGGAGTCCTTTACGTTTTTCTCAGCACCGACAATATTTATGATAAACTTTGTCAGTCTTTAAACTGAGAGTCGCCCATCCAGGGTTTAATCATGGAAGGAGATTTCTCCAGCAGATGTCCATCAACATGGACTCAGGATTAGCGGAGGGTAACTTTAGCATCGCTTACCTATACCGCTCGATATATTCCTGTACAGACTCTTTCTCACTTTGCATGATATCCATTAAAGATGACATCATTATGTCATTTCCTCCGTCATAGAACCGAGCAAGGAAAAAACCTTTGAGGTCGTCAAACAACGAAATACAATTATCCTGGAGGCTAGAGAACCAATCGAAAGCTATTCCAGACAACGCCTCGACCAAGAGCTTGGTTAAGTGGACATCGTTGCGAGGCAGATGTCCCATTGTCATCTCGAAGTAACTTATTAATTGATAGGGAGATGTCTTCTCGTCAAACGGAGTCAAGTTAAAGGGCTTGTACTTGGGCAAGTATGGTACATCTATCCACTTAAGGGGATATGGTTGTCAAATTCTGAGCTCCCGTAATGAGTCTTGATTGCCTATTGATTCTAGGCGGGCCCGGATTTCTCGCACCTCTCGCGTTGCTTTTCGGGCTTTATCGACTACGAAAGGGGCAGATAATCCGAACAGGGGATGATTACCGCCAGCGGGTGGAGAGGTTGCATTTGAATCCCCGTTTGTTCCGGGGTCCAGGCTTGCTTGACCACAGGCCCTTGCTATATTCGCCTTGATCTCCAGCATTGCCTGGGTCAAGGCCTACATTAACGCGCTCATGGTTTGTATCATGGCATCAAGGATTTTGAGATACTGTCGATAGTTGGGGCCCTCGTGATCATCCTCTGACATATATGTTGTTCTCACATGGGAAGTAATGGATGGGATGGTGGACGTCACACTTTTTGCCTCAGACTCTTGCCGTGAATAGTCATCCGGGAAAGTTGGTAGTGTCGCATATTCTTCGGACTCGGAGGGAATACTACCCCCAACCTATGAAGTTGTATCCTCTTGACGGTGGTGGCAACCCCTAGGGATCTCAACATTTGTTCCTTATGAATTATCGACTTCTCGGAATACCGAATTATTATAGAGGTCCGGGGGATTATAACCCCCAGCTTGTGTAGCCACCTAGGGTCCTAAGGAAGAACTATCCAGTAGATGACAGCTTTTTCTTTGAGAGGGTACCTAGGAAAACACCTTCAGCGGGTTCCGTTGCCTGTCCTCCTTGGATCCGTCTTCTTGACACGTTGATCGAGAGCGATGGACTGGAGTTGCTGGACTTCTGACCTCCCCTCATGGAGGGGGCCTTCCGAGAAGAATAACATGAGGCGAAAGGTGCCTCCTCTGCCTCCAATGCCTGCACCTGTTCTCCCGGTTGCAGCTGGGTGGGTGCCTTTGGTTTCAGCTACTGGAATATCAACTGCTTGTTTGTGGGTACTGCTACTTTGTTACAGCAGCATTTGATGATAATATTGGCACATTGATGACCTAGGGATGATACTTCATATGTCGTAGTTGATTCCCTCGCTTTGATCTTGTGATTGATCACGTTGCGCAAGTCAAGCGATGGCTGATTCACCTTTGCACCCTTCTTATGAGCCCGGGTAGGCCAAGCACATAGGTGTGTATGTGTTCACTTTACTTCCTGACCTGGGGTTCATACAAGAACTTTCTCCAGGTTGCTGATGGAAGACTCTTTAGATTGATCCTATCCAATTCCCACTACGGGCTAGACACATGGGTCAATTTTGTACCACTTTTCGTCAGGGCACTCATAGTTAGTGGTGCATGCTGACGCGCATGGAATCAGTGCTACGTAAGATTCGGTCGAAGAAGAAACTTTTGTTGTTGTCCTGGCCGCATGTGGCCATCTGGCTGCGGCTACCAACGGATGCCGTATAGTCCTCATTATTCGACTTTTGACTTGGCCATATAGAACATGTCTTAGCGTTCGAACTCATGGCATCGTAGTGTTTTCCTCTACCAGAGCTCAAGTGTTGAGCACTTTCCTTGTCAAAAGAGGCTATGCATGAGTGGCGTCAGCTCGTGTGGACGCATAATGTACATTTCCTACGACAGGGAGAGAGACGGAAAGCGCATGCTCCGCAGTTAGGTGAGGCACAGCGGACTTTGCAACCCATGTCCTGCGGGTCTTACCAGGCTTTGCCAGCCTTAGAGAAGCACCGCTCTCAGAGAACATTTTCTTAAAGGCTTGCTGGTCGAAGAATACAACCAGCATCCTCTGGGTCGAACCCAGCTTTGACGCGTGAGACTGTGTCACGACCTTCTCATCAGAGGAGAAGAAAGTCCCCAGCAGAGTCACCACCTTATATGCTATTGAAAGTGAGTTTGGGAAACCTTCGTTTAATAACAAACAAAAAGAGTATAAAGAAATCCTAGACAGAAAATATAAGTACAATATTTTTTATCTGGGTAATGTGACGATGGAGATCGAGTACTACAGTGACTATTTTACTCCATTGACGGTCCGACGAGTGAATGATGATGCTCTCTTCTCTCTCCTAAGTTTGTGGGCACATACGTAGCTCGCCAAGAGAGGTATGGTCTTTGAAGCAGAAATACCAGCCCTTGGGACGTTCAAGTTGCTCCTATTTATAGCCATCATGTTGGTGGGCTATAGGTGCCGCATATGCTTCTGTTTGGTAGCCGCAGGGAGGCTCCTTTAATGGAATGTGGTTGCAACTATAGACGCATGTTATGGGCAGGCTGTCATGTGTACATCCTTAATAGGACGTAGTTGAGTCCAGGCCGAGCTGCCATGTGGACGTTGTTGCGATTTACTGTTACTGAAGGTCTGGGTAGTTTTCGTTGTTTGCGAAAAAAGTTTATACGAAACTTTTGTAATACAAACTATTGAAAAGAAAGAAAAGTACAAAAGATCCTAAACAGGAATCTAAGTACAGTTGATTCTGGAGAAGTATAGTTGTAGAGATCTGATATGCGGACTATCACTTTACTCCTTGGACCACACATCGACGAAGAAATACAAGAAATGCTGCGAACAACTGAGAGAGTTGAACAATAAGAAAGCGTTGGCAACAACGTCATGAGAAGTTTTTATTTCTCTCCTTCGGTTCTTGAATTTCAAAGACTTAAAAATTTCAGCCTTCCTTTATGTATGTCTATATTTGTATATATCTGCCCTCTCCGTAATAGATGTATTGATCCTGTATTTATAAAGTTTAGGAGCGGTTATGAGAGTGTGCACACACATTGGACAGTCTACACTATTTTACCATTGTGCACGTACTTTTGGTGGACTAACACCCCACGTTCTGAATGATTGGGTGCACAACTCGCTGCCTACTTGACACGTAGCTTCCTATACGAGAAAAGCATAGGTCATGGGGGATAGTTATTTGTAGACTTTTTACGAGAAGCATGGCATGTAAGATGCACTCATAACTGCTCACTGTCAATTAGGATAGTATGCGCACTTTAGAAGTGGTGTGAAGACTGGCGCACTTTTGGAAAGATTGCCTATACAAGCGCTCTTTTGAAGAAGTAGCCGTGATGGCGCACTTTTGATGAAATTGGCCGTAATGGCACACTTTTTTAGATGTTGGCACAATGGCGCACTTTTGAAGAAGATGGATCAATATCGCACTTTTGAAGAAATTGGCTCATCGGTGCACTTTTTCATCCTCCTCGAGCTCCACTAATTCGCCTCCTCCTGTTCCACCGGCTCGACCTCGTCGTGCATGTCGTGATCATCCTCCTCGAGCTCCACTAATTTGCCTCCGCCTGTTCCACCGGCTCGACCTCGTCGTGCATGTCGTGATCATCCTTTGTATGTTGAAAACTACAAAGGGCTTGCGAGCAACACTCAGTCCTTGATAGCTACTATTGATGGGATTCAAATTCCCAATTCTGCCGAGGAGGGTCTCAAATATCCCGGTTGGCGTGGTGCTATGGAAGAAAAAATAAAAATACTTTGGGAGAACCATACTTGGGACTTGGTAGATTTACCTACCGGTAAACAGGCAATAGGTTGCAAATGGGTGTTCACGATCAAGGTGAAACCAGATGGCACTCTTGATCGCCTAAAGGCTCGTCTGGTAGCTAAAGGCTCGTCTGGTAGCTAAAGGCTATTCCCAGACCTATGGTGAGAATTAATTTGAGACCTTCTCTCCAGTTGCCAGGATGACAACGGTGTGTGTACTCTTGGCCTTAGCTGTTCGTTATGACTGGTCATTGCTTCAGCTGGTTATCAAGAATGCATTTCTTTACGGGGATATTAAAGAAGAAGTGTATGTGGTACAACCTCCCGGGTTCGTTGCAAGGGTGGGTAAAGTGTGTCATCCGCGGAAGGCACTCTACGGTCTCAAACAATCACCTCGTGCGTGGTTTGGTCGATTTACACATGTTGTTACTCAATTTGGCATGTGTCAATCAAGGAAGGACCATTCGATATTCTACCGACAGACATCAGCTGGAAGAATACTACTTGGTGTCTATGTTGACGATATTGTAATCACGGAAGACGACAGCCAGGGTATTACAGGACTGAAGAAGTTTATGGAAGAATAATTTCAGACCAAGGATATGGAATCGCTGAACTACTTCTTGGGCATTGAAGTCATACGGGGCAAGCGGGACATTGTAATGTCTCAAAGAAAGTATGTGCTGGACATACTAAATGATGCAGGACTGATGCAAGCCAAGGGAGCAACCTTACCCATGGATCCAAGGACAAAGTTACTCCCAGACGAGGGGGTCCTGATGACCAATCCGGATCAGTATCGTCGAGTAGTTGGAAAACTCAACTACTTTGCGGTCATGACTCGCCCAGACATTTCCTTCGCCGTAAGCGTTGCAAGTAGATATATGGCTTCTTCACGAGTTCTACACTGGCAGGCAGTCCACAGAATCTTGCACTATTTAGTCCAAAATCCAGGTAAAAAAATTCGGATGGAGAATCATGGACATACTTATGTTGAGTGCTTTACCGATGCTGATTGGGGTGCAAGCTTGACGGATAGACGGTCTACATCTGGCTACTCGGTATTTATTGGCGGAGACTTGGTATCGTGGAAGAGCAAGAAGCAGAGTATGATAGCACGGTCAAGTTCGAAAGCAAAGTGTGGTAGCACGGTCAAGTTCGGAAGCAGAATATCGAGTTATTGCTCATAGCACGGCAGAAGTGTTACATCTGCAGCATCTTCTACAAGAGCTGGAAGAAGCAGGATCAAAAGCAGCAGATATGTGGTGTAATAACCAATCTGCTATCCATATTGCTACAAATCATGTATTTCATGAAAGGACGAAGCACATTGAAATTGATGTCCACTTCGTTCATGATGAGTATAAAAAGGGGATGATAAAGTTTCATCACGTGAGGACCGGTGATCAGATAGCCGATATCTTCACGAAATCTCTTTTGGATCCTCGAATGCAATTTTTGTGTAACAAACTGGGCATGATTGACATCTATGCTCCAGCTTGAGGGAGGGTGTTAAGTATTATATTAGTAATGGGCTTTAGTCCCACATCGGGTAGAGTAATAAAGAGAGGGGTTAGCCTCTCCTATATATATGTAGTCTTCTCATCAATAAGTGTTAACCATTATTCCAATTCTACACATTACATATCAGTTCATCCGATACGATACATATAGGCTGATAGGTACTGTCAGTTTTTTACTCCACAACTCTGGTCATGTCATTTTTTACTCCGCAACTCCGGTCATGTAATGTATACTTACGAATCTGGATTTATGGAACTAGATAGACTTGTGAAATGAAACAATAAAAACTTTGAGAAAATTTACTACATGGATTTATACTACATGGATTTAGAAGTATATGCCTAAACTCCTAGAGTTACTATATCACACGATTATAGTACACGATACACAATATGATATGCAAGCAAATCGATAGAGCTTATTTTCTTTATTTCACCATAATAAAGTAATCAACTCACTTAATAGGACAAAAGTTCATTAATAGAGCTTATATTTGCTATTGCAGAAGAACTTTGGCCTAGTGAGGTGTTTTCTTCTCTCTATTTCTCAGTTTCCATCTTGTCAGTCTCTTCCTTCTTTATATGTTTTATTCTTCTAGAATTGTTAGTCAGAGGTCATCTATCATAGCCTCCATATATCTTGGTTGTGTTGAAACTTATCTGCACTAAAAGTAAAAGTAATCTTTATTACTTGAAAGATACCAGAGGGTTCCCACCTAAATTGGTCAATACATTTCTCTTGCACACATATTCATCTTCTCTATTTAGACAATTTCAACCGTAAAGAAAGAACAAAATACCCACCCCCCCCCCCCACCCACACACACACACACACACACACACACACACAAAATGAGTCTATGGTAGCTAATTTCATGGGAGAGCAATCTCAAATTTATGTATATCCTGATGTTCATATTTTGCACAAACCTGACTGCTTTCTTTGGAAAAAAAAAAATCTAACTATCAAATAATTTAATCAAGATATAGTAATTTAAAGAATGGCTTTTCAGCCATCGATCAGAGCTTCATTTAAGCCACTATTAGTGGCCTACAATATTTTGGGTTGAGAAATAACTGATCATGATAGTTGACTCACAATGAAACCATTCATTTTAGAAGTGGAACAAAGATGCCTCACTGTACTGTGAGAAGGTGAGGAGATGCATGAAATGTGCTTGAAGAGCATTTGTTCAGGTGCTGGGCCGTATGAGCCCTCTTTTGTTGTATAAGGCTGAGGTTAAGTACCAAATGTGTGTGGAAGTTCCTTCTTGCTATACTATACTGCATATAAAGAACACTTCACTTAGTTAGTGATGCCTACCCAATGAGTGGCATTGGCTTTGTTGGATACAATTTTTTTATAATATAGGTTTGCCAAATGTAGGACATGACTGAAATGTGTTCATAGCCAAGCATGACATTGTTAGAGATGTGGCCATTGTCCACATTGTGGGCTCGCAAGCATCAGATCCTCAGCTCTCTAGTGAACCAATTACATGTCTCTTTACCGTGAGGTCATAGCTTGATATATGTAACACTTCATAAGAAGAGGTGATATTTAATCAATGTTAATAACTTTACTTACTTGGAGGATGACTTCAGAATTCTACATATTTATATTGACGCACATTCCAGTAACGTTTGTAGAATTAGAATAATGGAATGGTTTTCATAGATGAGAAAGACTACATATATATAGGAGGCTGACCCCTCTCTCTATTATTCTACCCGATGTGGGACTAAAGCCCACTAACTAATATAACGCTTAACACCCTCCCTCAAACTGGAGAATATATATCAATCATGCTCAGCTTGTTACACAAAAATTGTACCCGATGACCCAAAAGAGATTTCGTGAAGATATCGACTATCTGATCACCGATCCTCACGTGATGGAACTTTATCATTCCCTTTTTATACTCATCACGGACGAAATGGGCATCAATTTCAATGTGTTTCGTCCTTTCATGAAATACAGAATTGGTAGCAATATACATAGCGGATTGGTTATCACACCACATATCTGCTGCTTTAGATCATGCTTCTTCTCCCAGCTCTTGTAGAAGATGCTGCAGATATAACACTTATGTCGTGCCATGGACAATGGCTCGATATTCTGCTTCGGAACTTGATCGTGCGATCACACTCTGCTTCTTATTCTTCCACGATACCAAGTTTTCGCCAATAAATACTGAGTAACTAAACGTAGATCGTCTGTCTGTCAGGCTGGCACCTCAGTCAGCATCAGTAAAATACTCAACATTTGTATATCTCTGGTTCTCCATGCGAATTCCTTTTCCAGGATTCTGGACTAAATACCACAGAATTCTGAAAACTGTCTGTCAATGTGGAACTCATGAAGAAGACATAAATCTACTCGTAACACTGACGGCAAAGAAAATAGCTGGGCGAGTCATAACTGCCAGGTAGTTGAGTTTTTCAACCACTCGACGATATTGATCCAGATTCTTCACCAGGACCCCCTCATCGGGGAGTAACTTTTCTCCTGGGTCCATTGGCGACATTGCACATTTGGCTTGCATCATTCCTGCATCATTCAGTATGTCTAGCACATACTTCCTCTGTGACGTGGCAATGTGTTTCTTTTCTCGTACAACTTCAACACCCAAGAAGTAGTTTAATGATCCCATATCCTTGGTCTAAAAATGTTCTTCCAGAAACTTCTTCAGTCCCGCAATGCCCTGACTGTCGTCTCCTGTGAACACAATGTCATCAACATAAACACCAAGTAGAATACTTTTCACCGATGTCTGTCGATAAAATACTGAGTGATCCTTCTTCGATTGACTCATGCCAAACTGAGTGACCACATATGTAAACCGACCAAACCATGCACGAGGTGATTGTTTGAGACCATATAGGGCCTTCCTCAGATGACACACTTTACCCTCCCTTGCAACAAATCCGGGAGGTTGCACCACATATACCTCTTCATCTAGGTCCCCGTAGAGGAAGGCATTCTTGATATCCAGCTGTAGTAGCAGTCAGTCATAGCGAACAGCTAAGGCCAAAAGTACGCGTACAAAGGTCATCCTGGCAACTGGAGAGAATGTCTCAAAATAATCCTCATCATAAGTCTGAAAATATCATTTAGCCACCAGACGAGCATTTAGTCGATCAAGGGTGCCATCTGGTTTCACTTTGATTGTGAACATCCATTTGCAACCGACAGCCTATTTACCAGACGACAAATTTACCAAGTCCCAAGTATGGTTCTCCCAAAGCGCAATCATCTCATCTTCCATAGCAGCACGCCAACCGGGATGTTTGGGACCATCCTTGGCAGAATTGGGAATCTGAATCCCATCAATAGTAGCTATTAAGGACCGATTGTGGCTCGCAAGCCCTTTGTAGTTTTCAACATACAAGGGATGATCACGACAGGCACGACGAGGCCGAGCTGGTGGAACATGCGGAGCCGAAGGCGGAGACGAATCAGGCGAGCCAAAGGAGGAGGATGACTCTGTGACAATGGGTATTATCTGCGACGATCGATCGGGTGACGGCGGTGCTGAGTCTGTTACCATGGGCAGTATCTGCGACATGCGATCGGGCGACGGCGGTGCTGACTGAATCGGTGTCTGCGGACCATCGGACTGGAGCACTGGCTCGGTAGGGAGGGCAGCCTAACAGTGGGCTGTTGTGCTTGAACCGGAAGCAACAAAAAGTCATCTTCTGGGTAAACTTGGGGCACTGGTCCTGTAGTTTATGGAAGTGGAGGAAACTCAGTTTCAACAAAGATAACATCCCGAGAAAATAAATACATCTTCAAGACAGGAGAAAAATACCGATACCCTTTCTGATCCTTAGGATACCCAAGGAAAACACATTAGATAGCATTGGGATCTAATTTAGAAAGAGCCGGTCGGGTATCCCTAACATAACACAAACAACCAAAGATTGGAAGAGGTAGAGGAAACGGCTCTCGTTTGGGATATAACGTTTGGGATATAAGCGAGAGAAGGGTGTATCACCATTGAGGACAGACGACGGCATGCGATTAATAAGATAGCAAGCCATAAGAACGACATTCGACCAAAATCTTTTTGGAGTACATGCTTGGAACATAAGAGCACGCGTTGTTTCTAAGAGACGACGATTTTTGCGTTCAGCCACACCATTCTATTGTGATATGTAAGGACATGAAATTTGGTGGATAATACCATTCTGAGACAAATGGGACACAAACTCACGAGACATATACTCGTGACCATTGTCACTTCGAACACATTTAATCAAAACACCAATTGTGTTCTGATTTTCGCATAAAAATTGCACCAAATATTAAATAATTCGGAACAATTTTTTATGAGATAAACAAAAGTTACACGTGAGTAGTCATCAACAAAGGTAACAAAGTACTTGAATTCCATCACAGATTCAACCGGACAATGTTCCCATATATCGGAATATACTAACTCGAAGGGAGCGGAAGCAATTATATGCTAACCGGATAGGAAATCCGGTAATGCTTAGTCAAGCTATATAACTCACAATGAAAAAAAATATCCAAAGATGGGTACATTTTCTGGAGTGCTTGGACAGATGGATGTCCTAACCGGCAGTATAACTCAAAAGGACCAAGTTTTACACCAACACAGGCAACAAAGGAAGTTTCGTCAAACAGGTACAAGCCTCCAGCCACATGCCCCCATCGATTGTTCGTCCAGTCGTTAGGTCCTGAAAAACACAACCATCAGGAAAGAATGTTACCGAACAGTGCATATCGGGAGTAATCCGACTAATTGAGAGTAAGCTTAATGGGTTTCCAGGAATATATAGTACAGAATGTAGTGACAGTCCCGAAGAAAGACGGACAAATCCTTTTCCAGGACTGTCAGCGAACCACCATTGGCGCATGTAATATTAGACATGCGGCCAACCGGTACATAGTTTTGTATCAAACCTGCGTCACATGTCAAGTGAGCAGACGCAATAGAATCAAGGACCCACTTAAACTCAAAGGAATTGACGGGGGCCGGCACAAGCGGTGGAGCATGTGGTTTAATTCGATGCAAAGCTGTTTCGACTGTACCACACATGTCGCTGAGTACTCTGCGGTGGACCCAGAAGTAGAAGCTTCACCTAGACGTTGAGCTTGAAACTCAACAAAGTCTGCATATGCTTCATCAGTGATTTGGACGGATCGGCCGCCAAGATCATAAGTATCTGAGGTAACGTTGGCGGCAGGAGCTTTAGTACATTGCCACTGAAAATGATCATGTAGGCCACAGTTGAAGCATGTGCGCAGTCGACCTTCATCACGACCGCCAATGCCTCGTCCACCATCACGGCCAACTATTCTACCACCACGTCGTCCACCACGACCACCACGAAATCCAGTACGAGCGGCACCAAGAGCAAATCGATCAACAGGAGCATCGCTTGAAGAGGTCTCGACGACCTTTGCAGCCCGTAGGTGACGAAAATAAGCTTCCATTAGAGATGGAACCTTAGCTCCATCAATGATCTGAGAGCGAGCTGAGTCTGCATCAGGACGGAGAGAGGCAAGATATGCCATCACATGAAGCTGCTCACGTTGAGCCCTCGCTTCATTGATATTCATCGTCAGAGGTAATATACGGTCAACTTCATCGACCATAACCTTAAAAGCCCGAAAATGGTCCTTATGAGACTTATCGCCCTGTTCTGCCAGGTAGACGCCGACAACCGAGTCGTAGATACGAGACAAGTCGTATTTTTCATCAAACGTCGTCGCTAGGACCTCCTATAGCTCATTTACTGTGTCCGTATTTTGAACAATGTCCTCTACCGATGGTTCCATGGAGTTCATCAACTGGGTAAACAGTCGAGACTATCATCCGTCTCTCACTGCTCAAACGTGGGATCAGTCGTCTCCGGAGGGTTGTCAGTCAGATGCTTGGACAACCGCATACCCCGAAGTGTCTTCTCAACATTCTTCCGCCATGTTAAGTATCCATCTGGTCCGTCCAACCGCCGATTGACGAGTCGAATCGAAGAGATCGTCGTGCCAGTGCCCGTTGGTCCTGCCAATGCGTTTCCGACACCGGTATTACTGCTAGCCGCCTCAGATGTTGTCATAATGCTCTTGATTCGACCGTCGCTGGTTCTTCCCAACCCAATAATCATATCAACTTTTCCAGTGCGCTATCAACGTGGCCAGAACCGGCACGCGCATGAAAAGATCGTATGGGAATCACGCACGCCAGGACACAGAAGTAACTCAAGTAACTCTGTGTAGATCCTGATCCGGATATCGGGGTAGGAAAGAAACAAAGATCCACGTAAACAATCAACTTGTCTACTCTTTGTTAACTCCTGAAGTCGTAATCTAGGAACAGAGGTTGTGCAAACAAATTATTGTCTACCCTCTGGCTTCGATATACGCTCCTGAAGTCGTAATCTAAGAACGGAGGTTGTGCAAACAAATTAATATCTACCCTCTGGCTTCGATATACGACTTTTTATTTTTATTTTTTATTTTTATTTTGAATTAGGGTCTACACGGGAAGTAGGGGAGGCGGCCGCAGAGGTTAGGGTTAGGGTTTTGGGTTGCATAGCGGGCCGGGAGGGTGGCGGAGTCGGGGGGCGGCGGAGGGCGGGCGGGTGGGGAGGGGGGTGCTGGCGGAGCGGGGGTGGGGATGGCGGGAGTCAGCGGGGTGGCAGCGACGGACGGGAGGGGGGGCAGCGGGGGCGGCTAGGGTTAGGGGTTTTTTTTTTGTGGAGAAATAGAGAGAGAGAGGGGGGAGGGGAGGCTATGGCTCTGATACCATGTAGAATTAGAATAATGGAATGGTTTTCATAGATAAAAAAGACTACATATATATAGGAGGGGCTAACCCCTCTCTATTATTCTATCCGATGTGGGACTAAAGCCCACTACCTAATATAACGTTTAACATCAATAGAATTCTATAAAAATATATCATGGTGTTTTTGAAAAGTAATAATAAACAACTCAAGTGTCAAACCACAATAAAAGGAGGTTTCTTTTTTACAATTAAAAAGTCAGTCCAGCTGGTTATATAGCATGCGGTTTCAATTCTTAGGGTTTGGAAGAGAGAGGATTAGGGTTTAGTCCCGATCTATTAAATGCTCGACCCCGAAAGTGACGGATTTCATGATTGTCCCGTCTAGTGCCTAATCCAAGCACGGTACAAATATATTGGGTCAATAAATTCCAGCCCATTAGAGGGTTACTCCAACTTAGATTTCAGAAACACAATGTAAATTGTGGTTTGAAAATCACAGTTGTCTATGTGACTAGAGAGCAATGCATTCATGAAAAATTACACTTTTTCACTAGTTGTTTTCATGTAACTCTGAACTGCATATCTAAGTTATCTTCTCACATATAGTTTAATATTGTATTATTCAATATGTTTGGTTATCTCCAAAGTCTCAAATCTCAAGTTGTATTTACAATTAATATTTATAAAATATATTAAAAAAATAAAAAATTTGAAGATAAATAACATTTGATTAATAGTTATATGTATTGCTTAATTGTCACTTGTCATGCTTTTCAATTTTTTTTTTTTTTTTTTTTTTTTTTGTGTGACAATGCTAGTTGTATGAATTGACATTATACTAGTTGTATGAATTGAATATTTTAGATATAAAATGATTGTTTCCACTTGGGCCAACACTATAATAGACACCATATATACCCAAGCTAACAAATAATAGACACAATATATATATCCAAGCTAACAAATATTTGGACCTATCTTGAAATGGGGCCCCCTATTACAAATTCCAATTCTTTTTACTTGTAAAAACTGTTAAGACTATTGAGCTATTGGATAAAGACTGTAAAGACTATTGAGCTATTGGAAATGACTATAAATGGGCCAGGATGCTAGTTATAAATAGCTTGCAGTTTTGGTGATTGCTTGTTAGTTAACATTGAACTCTGGAATAACTTCAAGAGAAAAAAGAAATTGCATATTGAACTAATATTCTTGAATGCACTTCTGATGTTTGTGTTTATGGTGCTGTACTCAAGGAAAAATGCTACTTGTCCTGTTGATTAGAAATGCAAGTTATTAGTTATTTTGGATGAGGACATCTCATTAATCCATTAAGGTCATAGACCTTGTTCCTAAAAGAGGCCCACTTATCATACACAAGAAGAAGACAAACGGCAAAGCTTTTATCCACAAATATTTGGGATATGGTATTTGATTCCTTGAAGAGCTACACAACATGTATGTTGCAGTTTTGACACAATAATCATAGATATTTGTAAATGCAAAAACTTTGCTTATAGATCATACATTGGCCAGTACATCGAGTCTAATGGAACTCACTTGAAGTCTTATCTTCCCAATAAGAGATTCACAAATACCTGCAACTTCCCGATGAACAAGAAGAAATGTAAAGGCAGTTCACACACCTGTAGGGCTACATCAAAATTGAGATTAGGAGCTGCTGCAGACTCTCAAGTCTTACCCATGAATATAACCATGACATGAACATAGTCAATCCATCTATCCGATGGAAAGGATTCAAGCTAATGCCTACTTCTTGACATCCTCCAACTTTGAAGACCCACATGATCATCATTTTAAAGGCCAAGACACTTAAATGACGCTTGACAATTCGAAACATCCAAATCATTACCCCCAGTGTCCGGGTCACCTTAACAGACGGCAGCGCCAAAATCTGCTCCTCAATTCTCGCATATCCTGGTTCCCCTGCCAAATGTGTCCATACATCCATTTGCAGGCACAGAGAAAAACCAACAAAAGGTATTAACAATATAAACATAAAATAATACAATATAAGTTTCATGTGTTAACAACTGTGCCAATAATGTTTACCAGTTCCTGAGCTAGATTTGGTAATTCTTCATGTCAACAAAAAAACAATTGGACTTGATATATTTAGCAATAATGAAAATGAGTAATAAATAAATTCATTAATTCCAAAGTTGCAAAAAAGGGATCAGTAACCAAGTAGCCGTTTGCTTTGCTCTGATGCACCATATTATACTCTTGTTGTTTTTTCTTAGTTTACAACCTCTAGAAAACAAAGACAAACCTAACTCAGAAGAGGAGACAGTAAAAGTATCTCATTAACCCTTGACATCAACATACAGCATAAAGTTGATTGAGGCAATGAGCATTTTTCTACTACCCAGTTGCCAAGTTATACAGAATAACTTAACATGAAATTGATTATGACTCAAACCATCTTCTCACTTCTTTATGCCCCGAACTTGTAGCTCCTTTACTTTTGTCCGAACTGCGTTGTGAAAATCTGGACCGGTACTGCTCTATCAGCCTGTCCAACTTATCTTCAGCTTCTTTTCCTGAAGATACCTTCTTCCTCTTGGGATATTTTACTTCCTTCTGATGTTCAGAATCACCGGAGTTCGATTTCCTCTTCTTTGAAGCTGCTATTGGCTCTTTCTTTGATCTCAGCTCTCTAGTTTTGCTGCGAACATCCCTATGCTACATCATAACAAAAAAGGGGGAAATATTCACCATGTTAAAGTATAATATATGATATGTGATAATACTTTAGTGACCACATAGATCTAATTATTACATTATCTTCTGCATTTGGAAGACCTTTCCCTGTTCCTTCCCGATGGTTCCATTGCACAGTTGAAATCTCAGGTTTCAATTTGGTAGAAGAATCAGTTTTCCTCCTGACAGCAACATTGTTCATTTTCCTGGATTTCATGCTACTTCCTCTCATGCTTGTGTCTACACTGCTCCCATCAGGTACAAGCCCATCTTTGCTTCCCTCGTTAGGTTCAGATACTTTGGAAGATCTGTCCGTACTTCTCTGAGGTCTACCGTTTCGGAACTTCTTTCTCTTGTTAATTTGGTTTGAATCAGCATCTCCTGTTTCAGTTGATGCACTTTGCTGCATGCGGGTTTTGTCATCCTTTGAACTGCTTCGGCTCTCCTTCATGGACTCTAACTTGGCATTCCTCTGCCTCATCTTCTGTATATTCTCAATTGCAAACTCCACAATAGGGCGATGATCTGGCCCAAAAGTATCTATGGCAACAAAAACACAATTTAGCGATAACTAACAACAAATCTGTTATCTATGTTGCAAAGATACTCCTCTAGAGGACCGTATTGTAACGTATACGACAAGATGCTTCCTTGATATTATTTCAGGATAAGGGCCACTCATGTCTAGGCTCCAAAGGAACCGAAAGCATGGTTGAAAGTGAGGTATAGTAGTGATCAATGTACAACATGATTGAGATGTAATAAAGCAACATTTTCTTGCAACGGTTCCCTTCTAGAACATTTTGGAACCTATTTCCTATCCGAAACATGCATAAATATGGGATATAATTAAGCTCCAATATATAAAACAGGTTATTTTTCGCTTTTGTATCTTGAACTTTGCCCTATGTTTGATTTAATAACATGACTTTTTCCAGTCACATGACTATCATGAATTTATTGAGTAATTTCACTTTGCTACCCTCCGCTAGTCCACCATAAGACAACAGATTTAGGAACATCCTAGACCTAAAGAACACGAAAATACACCCTCTCATCACCCTAATCCTAGCCATAAACCCCAATTGGGGTAGTGAAGGGTGAGGGCCTGGTGATTGTCTCGGGGAAAGAGACCGATCAGCGGCGAGAACACGGGAGAAGAGAGGAAGAAGATGGCAGTGGTGGGTTAAAAGTAGGGATGGGGGAGGAGGAAAAGATGGTGCTGGTGGATTAGAGTTTAGGGATGAGGAAGAAGATGGTGGTTGGTGATGGATTAGGTTTTAGGGATGGAGGAAATGATGGAATTGATGGTTAGAGTTTAGGTTCAAGAAAGAAGGAAAATGATCTTGGTGGGGTTGAGGTTTACAACCAACATTTTATCTTTTATGTTGACAACTTCACGAATCGTTGTACTAGAGTGATAGAAAAATTAAGATATATTTTATGTTGACAACTTCATGAATAGTTGTACTAAAGTGATAGAAAATTTACGTATCACTGAGAACACCACAACCATATCGATGTCGTACCCGTGTCCTGAAAATGTCGTATTTCAAATATGCATCATGTCCGTATCCAAGTACGTCCATGTGTCTTATGCAACCTAGCATGCAATATTCGATAACAAATTAGAACTTTAAATAGCTAAGCAAGTTAACAAGATTTCCTTTTATCATTCATCAGTAATAATTACGCAAAGCATCACCATCAATAATAGTCGCTTAAGTAAAGAAAATAAGAGCTAGGTTTCAGTTATAGTAATGTCCATATTAGGAAGTTCCATGTTGTTCGACTTCAGCAGGTCATGGTCTAAGTTATATTTCCTAAATTTAAAAACTAACTAATGAAAACAAAAAGGTAAGTTGAATTATTTTTTACTTTATGTGAAAGATTTACAGATAAGATTTGCAACTGATCTAAGGTTTCTAAAACAAAACAAGATGTTGCATACATAAACCCATTTTCCATTCAGCTGTTTCACTAGGAGATTGGCAACAACCATATCATTTTACTGTCTCAATCCATTGTATGCTCATCAATCTAAACATTCTCATTCCAGCTACCCTCATTATTTGGACATCATTTTTTGGCATGTTATTTCCTATTGGGATGCACGTTTTATCGACTGTTATTTCCTAAATTTTGAACAGTATAATCCGCAAAGCAAGCTTATAGCCTTCCGGCAGTAGTTTTCTTACAATTTCATCAGTACTCTACATTCATTAAAACCCAAGCATATCTTCACTTCAATCGTCCGCTTTAATCTATATATCATGCCATCATGATGAGTATTCTCTCTCAAGTACACGAATGACAACTATTGGGTATCTCTTGGTCATCGCATTGTGACCTACTCCCTCATTTCTCCTCCTAGTTCTGCAAAAGTTATGCTTCATTTAGTTTCTTCTCATCCCACCAATGCCAAAATCCATTAGATCCTTCAAATTCTCTACATTTCTACCTTAGATATTAACACTTTTAAGTTATAATCAACTAAGACGGCATCCTCAACATAAACCATGGATCTCCAAATGTTGGTTATGATCATGGTTTTAGAAATCATCTAACATGTCTGACATGTTAGTTTCATAGGTATGTTATCTGGACTAGGGTACGGAGGTGTCAGGTACGGATATATATCCAAGAGTCGGATCTTTCAAACTCATAATTGAATGACATGCGAACTCGGCTAAAAAGGATCCAAATTTTGGGTACGGGTACGGAAATATGACTATTAAAATAAATATATTTGATCATGGTTTCATAAAAATACACATTATATAATTAAATTTGCATGGCTTCATAATAAACCTGTAATTAAATTTGTACGGTTTCATAAAAAGACGGCCTCTAATTAAATTTGTATGATTTCATATAAAAAATACAGATGTAATTAAGTTTGCACGGTTTCATATATATAAGTTTATAATTAAATTTGTAAGGTTTCATAAAAAGACATGTAATTATAAACTACTAGTAAACTTTATTGAACTAGTTGAAAAGTCCCGAAGGGGCCGTCCCCTTCAGCTCCCATACTACTTTACTACCAGTCTACCGTATTAAAATAAACTATCTACTTCACTACCACATTAAAATAAACTATCTACTTCACTAACAGTATCCCAATTGTCACCTTAAAGAATCTGATTGTCACCGTAGAGGATCGGATACGGATTCCATACCCATGCCCGTCCTATCGGGTCGACATGGGTACTTCTCCTTAAAGTGGAGAGTTCGGATAGCAGACAACATGATTATTCAAATTATATCATTTGTCGTTTTACAATATATGGGCCAAAATATCATTCTAAAGCTGCTTGATATATACTGGACAACACAAGTTTACAAATATCCACTCACATTTCAGTTAATCGCTTTTTTGTTGTGGTATTTTCAGATAAAACGATTTGAAGTGTTATATTAGTTACTCCTAAATTACTTTTATAATTTAAGTGTTAAATTACTTAGACTGTTAAATTATTTAGACCCCTAAATAATGTTATCTGATACTTGTACTTAATGTCTTACATAGACTATTAATTATTTGGTAGACATTTTAATGTTAATAGTCCCCCTTATCTAACATCCGACATTTGAAAAAACCTCAATCTGACATAAACCCAACATTTGACCATCTATAACCTTGGTTATGTTAGTAGTTTTTTATATTAGTACTTCTAATTGTTACGTTAGTTGTTAGTTTAGGACATTTAGGGTGTGTGTGTACATATTATCCCACATTTTAGTATGTCCCCTTATCTAACATCCGACATTTGAAAAAAACCCAACCTGACATAAACGCAACATTCGACCATCTATAACCTTGGTTACGATACATGTATCTTTCCATAACCAAAATGTCCCAACATATGTATCTTCAGTCACTATAACTACATATTCTGATTAGAAATTTTATTCCTAAAACCAACATAACACCTTGTAAGAGAAACGAAACTGTATAATGATCTTGTAGTGTAAGATCCTCATATTGTGATTGGTTGCTCATTAATATATAATTTTCCACTTGTATTTCATAAAGTCAATGTTTTAGGAATACAAATTACACACACATTATATAATATAGAAATTCAGATAATTTAAAAAAAACATAAAATGGGTGAAATTTGCAATACTTAGCAATATACTTTCGTAGTTTATGAGAATTAAACAATTTTATTGGTAAATGGAAAAGAATTCTCACATTTACATCCAAATTTATAATTATTTAGCAAATTTCAACACTTGATGGGCAATTTGGTCGGTACATATCTTTATTGCATATACAGATCAGATCAGTAGGTTGACTGTGGGAACCTAGAACCCATGTTGTACTGGACACTAGGCGAGGAGAGGCAACAGCCCACCCGCCTCGCCTAGGCACCCGCCCAGGATCCGACTGCTCTTTTGCAAATAATTCTGCAATTATGTATACAATAAATATGTAGTATAACTTATAAGCAATAAGCATTAATCAATAAGTAATATAAGAACTAATAACCGATATTCAACATCAAGTAAGAATATTAAGCCGCAGAAAGTGCAAAAAAATTAAGAGCCAAAGAAGAAGATGAAAAAGAAGCAGCAGCAACAGTAGCAGCAATCATAGGTAATCAGGAGCAGCAGAAGCAAAAAAACTAAAGGAAAAAACTGAAGCAGCAACAGCAACAACAACAACAACAACAATCATACAAAACCTGACTAGACTAAACTGCTTCTTCTTCTTTTTCCTCTGGTCGACCCAAGGCATGGCGCCTAGGCGAGCATCGCCTCACCCAGGAGAATTTTTCCCAGGTCAAGGCGAGCCCTCTTCAACCTGCACGCCTAGGCGTCGCGTGTGACAACTTAGCCCGGAACCTACTTAAAACTCACAGTTCAGATCTCTATCAGGTTTATTTAACTTTGATCTGATCTGATTTGGATTTCCAAGAACCCATATAGCCTACCCTATCTCCATATCGCTCTTTAAATCCCAGTTTTCTATTTGGTTGGTCTATATTTTGCTGTTAAGAGGGTTTGTTTAATGTTTGCATTTGATTTTGAACCCCTCTGGAATCGATCCGAAGTGACTGAAACCTTAAAATTTTATCAGAATGTGTTTCCGGTTCAGTTTCTATAGACTATCATATCATCATCAAGGTTATTAAATTATTGTTATATTCTGTTACATTATGCAATGAGTCCCGCCATACATCTTACCAGGTTTGTTATTAAGAACTCTTAAGGCCACAAGAGCATGCTCATGTTCTTTAAAATCAACAAAAGCAACACCACGTGGATGCTTCTTGACAGCAACCTGTCCTTTCTTGACATCCTTCAGGAGTTTTACCTGTATGAAGGGTACAAATGTTAATGAAAGCAAACAACTTGTATCAAACTGAATGAAAAGTATTTCTCCTCTAATTATAAATATGAACAACCTTTTGAATAACAGGTTTTTGCTTTGAAGCTCGTGAAAGAACAGCATCTATACAAAGCTTCTTTACTTCCTCTTCTGACATTGCCTTTGGTATATTATAGATAATTAGCCTAGTTCTTGATACATGCAACTTTGGCGACCGAAGCATTTCTTCCTTCTTTTTTGCCAACCTGCCCAAAATAAATTTAGTTATCAATCAATCGATGCATCAAAGCCAGACACTATCAGAAAAATGTCATTATTATCATCTGTATAGATGATTTAATTCATTAATTAACTCCAAAGTTTTATCAATATGTTTATCTGGAGAAGATTAAAAAGTTTGCATTAGCATTGACACTACAGCAGATCTTCCAAGCTTGTAGACTTTTCTAAAACCTGGTATACCATAAATAACAAATTCTAAATAAATACAGTACTAATAAGGACGTGCTTACAAAAGTGACTTTGTTCTGAAAACAAATGATTAAAAACAATATAAGAATGTGTAATAATTTCAATAGCAGGCAATTATTTGTTCAACAATGACCGATAACAGATGGACTTGGTGCCGACCAAATAGTCAAAGACCTAGAAATTTTTTATCATTACGTCATCTCTGGCACATATAAATTTCAAAGCAAAGTAATTAGCATGATCATCAAGTCCAAGGATATGCCCTTGAAACTATTTTTTTTTTGCAATAGTTGCAACTAGCTGTGTTGCTGCTGCAGCTACTATCCATGTCATAGTTATGGAAGTCCCTCCTGATTTATACAGAAGACTCAATTTATTACGAGCAAAAGGTCGTTTTCCCATACTATCCCTCATGAAGAAAGAATCTTAGTCCGTCACAATATTGTCAAGATCAATCTCCAGAATTAACCAGTAGCCCAAAAATACGTTGGGGAGTTACACCAGTATTTTTTTTCTTTGTTTCCCAAGCCTCTAGTGAATTAAAGATAAAAGAGTTAGAAAACATCAAATCTTTGATGATTTCATCATACATGATTTGAGTTGCGAATACTTCTGGATAGGCATCCTACATCATGTCTATTTCACCGAGCCTCTCTCCGACGGTGCCCAGATCGTTACGCCTTTCGTGCGGGTCGAAACTTACCCAACAAGGAATTTCGCTACCTTAAAACCGTTATAGTTACGGCCCAAACGGATATATCGTAACAGTTTATGGATGATACCCTGAAACATAGATGTGATCCAGGATGTTTCTATTTTCTATAGAAAATTAGTGTTGTCAATTTCATGTTTCTTGCATGATGTAAGCATCGTTCAGTTCAGGCAACAACTTAGGGTTTAAATAACTTTTCTTCCATCTCTCTTCGAAACGAATGGAATGTTGGATTTACCATGCTGGAATTAAATAGTTCCACATTTGGGGACAAAAGTTTCAGAAGAGAAAACGACAATCATGTGTTTTCTAGTAACTCTAATGTGAATTATCAATAGGTGTGCAATGCCTATGTGTCAAGTAATGTCCAAAATGATATCAGAATCACAACAATGAGCTACATATTATACTTAATATTATGAATAACATACGTTTCACGCTTCTTCATATCAGTTTCTGATACACCTTCAGCAGCAGGACTCTCAGGTAGAATTTCACCTTCCTGTTTCAAAATATCATAAAATTATTCATATCAAACCATATAAATCAAGACATGCCTGAGGGCAAACGAAATTACCTTCGCTAGATATAGATTACGTCTGTCATGAACATCATTCTTTATTTTCTCAAGTCCTTTTTTGTGAGCTGATTCCTTGTCCAAAGCCTTCAAAACTGTGATTGTCCTTCCCTTCATAATAATTCCTAAACCAGGAGCAGCATTTGCTGCTGAAACTGCTCCATCAGAAGCAGCTGTTGTATCGAACTTAAGAAAAGCAGTTCCCCTCGGCCGTCTGCCCAGAAACCAAAAACAATCAAGATAAAAATGTTCATAGCTCACAATTCATGAACAGTTATGAACTCTCAAATAAAACAAAAAAAGAAAAGGACAATATAGAAATCCACATACTTGGTGAGCTGATGTAGGACAGGAAAAAACGATTGCACCTTCCCAAACATAGAGAACCTCTGTTTCACCTCCTCATTATCAATATCAAATGGAAGGTTGCTTACAAAGATTGTTCTGTCCAAATCATTTATGTTGTTAGTTAATCCTTGAGCCGTTTCTGATCTTTTATCATCTTTATATTCAGTACTGCCCAATACTTTTCCAGGTAAAGATGATTCTTTGCCTACACTATTCTGTTCATTCTCTAATCCATCGGTACTTGCAGTTGTCTTAGAACTATCATTGTGTGATGAATCTGGTCCACTTGCAGATGAATTAAGCAAATTATTAAGAACTCTTCTTGCAACTTCAGCCTCTTTTTCATAATCTATTTCCACAGCAAGTGTGACATTCTCTACAGCATCTGTGTCTTTTTTATCTGTTCCATTTTCTCCATCTGTTTCATGCTCAGCGTCCTCCAAACTTGAGTTATCTTCACTGTCGACCTCTTCATCTTTGTCATTAAGTTGCTCTAGTAGAAAAGTATAAAGTACAAGAACTGACTCGTCAATACAAGCATGACAGTAATGATACATCAGCAGTAGATAGATTTCAAGCAGATATTTAAGAAAAAGTACTGTGTAGAAATAGCATGCATTACAAGGTTTATAATTGACCAATGACAAAGGTATCGGCTGTATCTTATAAAGCTTTAAGCCAAAGCAATCTGAAAACAGAATGATAAATTGGTATCAAGCTAATATTGGAACATTTAAATCTGTTTTGGGTCTGCTCCAGAACATTTATATCTGTTTTGGGTCTGTTCCAGCAAAATCTACGCAATGTGGCACAAAACTTTTCATAATTGGCTGAACCATCCTGAATGGAGGCCGAAATTGGCCAAAACTTTATATAATTGTAATGAGATTAGCAGAAGTGTGTATTTAATTAGATTTGCGTTCTTTTTTTGTTAAGCGAAAAAAAAAAAATTCAAGCATATATATGGTAATTCTCTATTAAATATGACTGTGTCATGTTGTAATTTCTGAGACGTGCAATTATGCGATTGTTAACCAAAACCAAATATAAAATTAGATAAAATAACTCATGAAATATATTTAGCCAACTCCAAAAGTTTGGGATAAAGGCTTTGTCGTTGTTGTAATTCATGAAATGAGAAAGCGAATATCTTTTAAGTTTTGCCATAAAAGGATTCTTTAACTTTTTACACAATAAATGATGAAACGAGAAGGTTAATTTTGGTATTAGAAAATAGTTCACCAAAACAAACACCAAGTTGTATAAATTACGAAAAAATTGTACACGGCAACAAATTTGGAGTAATTGGCTCCAGAGAAAGAAGTTTGAGATATTTCCCATTAACAATAAAATTCGCCAGTCTGACTGGCAAATTTCAGTTGGACAAATTTTGTGATGCCCACGTCAGACTCACAAATTTCACGTTTTTTTTTTAAATAGAGCTATATATAAGGGAGGGACGGGGGAAGAGAGACAATGGAGAGAAGAGAAGAAGAGAGGAAAGAGGAGAGAGCATGAGCAGCAAGCAAAAGGTTAGTTTTATTTAGCAAAAACAAATAATTTTATTTATTTTAATAAAATTAGTTTTTATTTCAAATTTATTTATTTAATTAGATAGTCTATACCCTAATCCTAACCCCTAGCCCTAAAACCCTAACCTAACCTAACCCTAAGACCCTAATATTAAACCTAAAACGCTAATCCTAACCCTAAAACCCTACCCGCTAACACTAACCCTAAACACCAACTGTAACCTTAAAAATCTAACCCTAATCTTAGTAAAAACTCTAACCCTAAACCCTAACCTAAAAACTCTAATCCCCTAGGACCCTAAAATCCTACACCCTAATAGTAACACTAAAACACCAACCCTAACCCTAATTTTAAACATCAATCTAACTCTAATCTTAACCTTAAAATTCTAACCTTGTAACCTTAAAACCTTAATCCTAACCCCAACCCGAAAATCCTAACCATAAAATATGGTCATTTTGACAACGATCATTTTACAGATGGCTAGCCAAAATGATAGATATATTCCAGGTAGGCCGTAGGCCCACTACTGATGCTATTGTCCAGCAGTATGAGATTCACATATCTAGCTTGATATTTTCTTGACAGGTAAAGTTTCCTATATTTTAATTGTGTTAGTTAGACGATTATATATTTTTTATATATCTAGCAATAACAAAATCAATATATTTTATATATTTATATGATTATAGTGAAAATTTACGATTGCGAGAGCATGGCACGTGACGGTACCAGAAGAACCGTAGCACATAGGAGCTATCTAGCGACTAAGCGGCCTTGGTGCACATCTTTGGATTCCTATATTAAGCGTCAGTGGCCCAACCCAACAAATTCTAGCTTCCTGTGAGAGAGAGGACTATCACCCTAGCGAATGTTGCAAATATTCTAGGGTGTTACCTATTACATGTAATTCTATATATTTTGATGATCAGCTATCTCCTGATCAGCTGGTCATGAAGTACCTTGGTGTGGACGAATCTAGACATGTATCAGCTTTGTCTGGTTTAGTTGGCTCAGCATCAATTTCATAGAGCTAGAGCGTAATGCCGACACGGAGGTTTCTGTAGATGAAAACCGGTTTTGTATTTTAATGTTGATGCATATATAACATATAATATTTTAATTTAACATATATCATCCGTGGATTATATTTTTAGGTCATGTGTTGCACGAAGGCCTATGTACTAGGCTTATGTAGTGCTTTTATTCTTCCCGACTCAACAAGAAATAAGATAAACGTTGGCCTTTTACCATTTCTAAATAATCTGGTAGAACATATTCGGCATGCATGGGAAGCAGCTAATGTTAGCATATTTATATGACTCCTATGTTGTACTGGGCGCTAGGAGAGGCAACAAGCCACCCGCCTCGCCTAGGCGCACCTAGGCGCCCGCTCAGTTTTTTTCCAGAATTTTATTTTATTTTATTTTTAGTGAAGGATTTGTTTATTTACTGGAACAATTTGTTAGGAACACTTGAAAATAGTTAAATTACATAATAATTTCAGTGAAAAAGAGAAGTTCACAATACTAAATAGAAAGAGAATGAACAATAGCTCGAAAGTATCCATTATTCTAATCTTCATCATTGCTTCCTTTATTATTCAATTCTACATATGAACATGCATAAGCAATATATTAGTTGATCTATGAGATATTCAACAGTAATCTATTGTCTCCAAGCTGATTAAAAAGTGTCACATGGCTTAATATATATACACTTAAATTTTGTTTGAACTAAGAGTCGATAATGACCAACTGACCGCCTAGGCGTGCCTCTGAAATTCCTCGGGTCGCCTCTAGGCGCCTGCCTAGGAGCCCGTTGACTGCCACGAACATTTTCTCCTCAGGTCGAGGCGAGCTCCCCATGACCTGGACGCCTAGGCCACCTAGACGTTGCCCATGACAACATAGTATGACTCCATGACGAAATTTGTGAGCTCGACGTCACTGTCATCGAAAAAAATTCCCAAAAATATTTACGGATGCATGACATTAATACAAGTATAAACGAAACAAATTTTGTTATTATTGTATACAGTTTCACAATGTAGACTCAAAACATGTTATCTCTGTTTTTCATTTTTTTTAATATGTTTTGTCCTACGAGTATTTCTCTTTTAGTAGGCTAGTAACCCGCATTAGTTCTAACGCGGATATTTTTTTGATACCTTCACGATGGACGATTGATGTAGTGGATCTGACGCACAGTATTTACCCGGTGGCCTCAGTTTAGCTGGCCTAATTTTAGACGCTCATGGAGGTACAGTATTTAATTATTTGCTAAGTTAATTTTTTTGCTTAAATTATTATGTTTATCATTTTGTTATTTTTCCAACATCAAATAGGTTCAATGGTTACCCTACAATATTCTTATGGATGCTCCTAAGATACAAAGAACACCCTATAATTTTAGTCTCCATAGGTATTATATCATATATCATCAGCACACCATGTACCATCCAGCTGATCGTGTTCTGTGACAGTTCGGAATGAGACAGATAATTCCTGATGATCCACTATGTATGAGTCGTGGTAGAGTCAATACAACTCGTCGAGTTCGTTCTTTGATTCATGGTTGGAATTCTAGATTCGAGACAAACTGTGGCATACATATCTCGCCAAGTGCTAAGTATGGATGACGGTAAGCTATTGAATAATCATTATAAAATTTAATAATTAATAATAAATTTTAATTAAGTATGAATGTGTTAATGCTAATATTTTGTTTAAATGATGCACCATTCAGTGATATCGCTTACAGACGTTGGTGGGAAGCCCCTCGTATAAGCAATAGAGGTTATAGATTTGAGGAGTACCGGTTCTAACATCGAGCTATATAAGCTATATATCACTCTAGCTTGCGTGCGTTTTATGACCGTGTAACTAGGATGGTACGTATTTTTTGTTTAATTTTTTAATCTATAATGATTTATTAAATTTATTAAATTATAAAAACATTAAAATTTCAATGTCCTAGACTATGATAAGTACTCCAAAACCCATAAGAGTTAAATGTGACAGGAGGGGCTAGAGCTTACACAAGAACTTGTGGATTGTTAGGGAGCAGGCCCCTCGATGCATCCATTATATATCCCACAAGATTATCCTGCAGGCACCGTTAGTCAGAGACAACCACGCCCGGGATAGCTTTCTATTACAAGCACACCACGCCAGGCTGGTGAGGGTACTTCTACGCGGGATGGCAAGAGCACTTCTCGGCAGGACGGTGATGGCACTTATCAATAGGCTGGCACGTCAGAGTGGTTCAACTTTGATATAGGATATTATACGCAGATATTAACCATTACATCAGATCCGATACCTACTCAAGAGGACATGTAGAAGAATGGTGGTTTAGATGCTCCTACGAAGGAATCGGAGGAATAAGAGAGCAAATATGTCTGAGGCGTGGTTATCGTAGAGATTATAACAATGTTTTTTCTTTAACTTTTTCGAACTAATTATTCATTATCAACTTATTGTAAATTCTTGCAAGCTTATCTAACAATAC
The DNA here is from genome assembly GCA_036927795.1 of Iris macrosiphon. Classification (NCBI taxonomy): domain Eukaryota; kingdom Viridiplantae; phylum Streptophyta; class Magnoliopsida; order Asparagales; family Iridaceae; genus Iris; species Iris macrosiphon. The sequence goes on along the minus strand of JAYESA010000002.1, from coordinate 143,359,804 downwards.
TTAATATTGTTTTAATCCGACTACTTGAGTTTTTAAATTCTGTTTAAAATTTAAATACAAAAAAATGGCGAGTCTTAAAAAGTTACATGAATACCAGTTATTACTTCTTATTGTTTATATGATATAAATAAAATATTACCATATTGCTAAAAAATGCTTTCAGAACATCTTTTAAAATTGTCTACAAACCATGTTTATGAATCAGTATTTTCACTTTCAGCAACAGCATAAGCAATTTATAATTATATTTTGGGTCTCGTAAGCACAAGCAACAAATAAATTATCTTAATATCTAGATGTAAGAAAAGCAGCATCAATACTAATCATAGGTAAACAGCCGCTTAAAAACCATCAATATTGTCTTGAAACAAATAAATATACTTCGAAACTTATTATTTTCTATAGTTTTTATAAAACATTTGCTCCTGGAATATGTTTCATTAATTATCTAAACATATTCTTCAAAACTACCATATACATCAACATTTACATCAACATAACTACAATTAATTTTAGCTAGTATCATTTTTCGGGCTTTCCAAACTTTATATATATATATATATATATATATATATATATATATATATCCCTTACAGCATGTAATGGACTATATGACTAGTTATCTCTAATTGTACCAATCCCTTACAGCATATAATGGACTATATGACTAGTTATCTCTAATTGTACCAATTAACTTGTTTTTAACCCATGCAGTAGTAACATGTTGTAAAATCATGTTATAAGTCAAACAACAAATGTTCAACATTCACCAATGACTTTAGTGTATACTCTCTAATTACAATTTGGTTGATGACAAGTAAATATAATTCCCCGGACATTGTTAATACTAGCTGAACAAATAAAATTATGTTTAATTGATATATCACTTATAAAACTTCAAAATTTAGAATGAGATTCAAATGATTTTCTGACATATATTTCAGGAGTGCTAAGATTATCGATATTGTCATCTAACTCGTCATCTAAATTTCAATTAAAACATTATTATTTCGAAGTTAAACATAGATTATATAATGTAATATTCCGAAGTTAAAAGAATTTTGGTTAAACAATTTTTGTAAGATAACTAATTTGGTGTACCTCCGTGCGAGCATAATATTCTTAGGGTCAGATCCATGGCGAATAGAGATTGTGTAAAGTTTGATACATGGCTAATAAAGGTTGTGTAAAGTTTCTAAAAAAATATTGTAGAATACTATAATAGAGAGCTTCTGAATGTAGAGCTTCTATAGAGAAAAAAATAACATAAGAGATTGTAAGAAGAGAGAATTTAAAAGCTGCCAATCCCCCTTCAATTTGTAGATATCAAAACTTAGCCATTACGATCTAAGCATTCGCCAAAAAATTCTAAAATTCGTGAGTCTAACTAGCCGCCAGGAAATGGGAACTTATCCAAACTTCTCTCTCGGTACTCTAAATTTCGGCTTAGGCGGCCACCTATGCACTCGGCAGCCGTCCGCCACATCGAAAATGCCATGTTCGGCTGTCCTAGGCGCATGTTCGGCCATGTTCGGCACCTGGACGGGCCTATTCGGCATGTTCGGCCTATTCGGTTTTCAAACAAATTCAAAAAATTCAGATTTGAAATTTGAAATTTCAAAAAAGTTCCCAAAAATTTTATATTTCAAAAATAAAACTGTGCGGCCGCCTAGGCAGCCCTCCGTGCTCTCTCTGGAGCCAATTACTCCAACAAGATTCGTTGCCATGTACAAAATATAATAATATTGAAACCATTTTTAAGTATGAAACCAATAATCTTGAAATTCTGAACCAAAACTACCATAACTACCAATACCAGGACGCAAAAGGAAGGAATGAACTGAAACTACTCCAATGAAAAAAGTAGGGAGTTGAAATTAGATTGTAAACATAGTTGCCAAGTTAAAAAAAAAAAAAAACTCACATAGGCATTAAGGTCCTATGGGGCCTAGGTGCAAAGAGTGAATCATGTTGTGCGCATGAGCAAAAGGTGCATGTATAGGGCAGACTCACCAAAGGCCGAGGGGGAGCGGCCGCTCTCCTGATATTATGTTTTCCTTCCTTGTAGTACTTATGTGTCCTAATATTTACCTTATTTTTTTCCGTACACAAGACAACCAAACAATAGTCTATTTGATAAATTATTTAGTTTATAAGCAAGAAATCATGAGTTAAAAGTTCATCAACATATTAGGATTGTTTTTATATTATTACTTTTAATAAATTTTATTTGATGCCCCCTTAATTCAAGTCCTTAAATTTTAAAGTTATTTTACCCCCCCCCCCCCCTTTCAAATTTTACTCCCACTAAAAAGAATTCATGTGTCCGACAGTGCGTATCATAAAAAAAGAAAAAAAAAGGTTCTTGACCTAGCTCCGTGCTATACTCAATGTCACATACTTTCTCAGCTAAACCATGAAGCTTCAATGGCCGTTGAGCCGAATATGGGGAGGGTCGATGATGCTATTGACTGCTTGTATAAGCCTATAAGGTCGTACTTGTTTGCAAGAAAAGCAAAGTGCACGTCTAGCTGAAGCGAGGCGCAACCTGAGCACTGAGATTCTAGCCACATCACGGTTTTAATAATAATGGTCATAAATATATCATGAAATACATAGTAACCCAAGAAATATATTATAGGAATCTATGGATGCTAGAGCATTGCCTGTAAAAAATAAAGCACGACATAACCTAATTGTGCAGGGAATGAAAAAGTTGTTCCTTAAAAAGAAAGATTGGCAATTTAAACAATGGATTCTTGATTAGTGGTTTGTGCAGTTTGTGCAGTTTGATCGTATTACATTTGCACCGAGAAAAGGTGCAAACATATTTACACGAGAAAAATAAGGTGCAGCATGAGGGAATGTGTAATAGGTATTTACTTGTTGCCTGTGAACACTTGGGCACAGAATAACCTATTTATGTCTAAAATAACAAACATGTGCCCCTTAAAGAAACAATTGGGGCGGCCGGGATTCAACGAACCGGGCACGAATCACCGTGCCTCGGCGCGCCGGACGCGAATCACCGCGTCCGTCCCGCGGGCGCGAGGGAGGAAGGGGAGCTAATCGAATGGCCCGAACGCTCAGTTGGCTAAATGCATTGCATTGCAACAAGTCCCTTTCCGCTGCTAACTCGATTGATGCGATGATAGCCAACTATCAACTTAAACGATTGGCCTTGCACGGGCGCAACCCCAGGCCCGTGCGGCATCACGTCCCCCGAAAGCTCGACTCGGGCCATTCGATTAGCTCCCCTTCCTCCCTCGCGCCCGCGGGACGGACGCGGTGATTCGCGTCCGGCGCGCCAAGGCACGGTGATTCGTGCCCGGTTCGTTGAATCCCGGCCGCACGGGGCGGGACAGGGCGGAGCGGCGGCGGCCCGGGCGGGACCGGGGCGTGACAGAATGGTATCAGAGTTAACTCCATCTGGGTCAGTGTTTTTGCAGTTCGATCGTCAAGTTTTAACTTTAAGGTTACATTTGCACATGGAGAAAAAATAAATGTGGAACACAATGTTAGACGTACACAGGAAAATGGTGTTTGTATCCATATCGTGTCCCTACCCATATACATGTATGTATCGTGGAAATAGTTTTACTACTTATCGTACCTATCTGAAAATATACGTATCCTGTATCCCCTATGGTGTTCTTATCCCCTATACATGTTCATTTCCGTGCAATAAGTGGAATAAGAGAACATGGCGGGTATCTTTTAACAGAGAAAATTTACAACGAAGCTTATCTGAAGTCCCCATCTCCTAAGTTAATCGGTCAAAATACATTCCACATATATTCCTCACCAGGTCTCTGTTACATTGCTTATAAACGAAAGGATCAATTCAATAACCACTGACATGTCACCCAACTATTTGTATTATTTCATGGATTATAGTTACACTATCAGTTGAAGAAAGGCAGATAGAACTCGAATAATAAATGAATACAATTTACCATCTCTGGAAGGCGTGGATACTGTAGCAGTAGTGTAGATCTTCTTTTGAACAGCCCAATCAACAGCAATAGTTCTCTTTGCAACTACTCGCCCATTGATATTTCGGATCGCCTATCAAGTAAAATAATTAAACTACTTTAACAGTCTCAAAACCATTTCAAGATTACTAAGTGACAACTAACCATACATTTTCTGCGTCCTGTTTGCATGTGAAAGAGATAAATGCAAAACCCTTGGATAAACTGAAAAAAAGGAGCCACTATTATGACATCTGCAGATGGATTTATAAAAAGAATAAGTATGGTGCAAAAATCAAGTACCCTTCTTGTGGACAATGTGGCACGCACACATCCCAAACAAATCCTGCAGATGTAAAGATATCTCTTATCTCTTTAACAGTAACCTGCATCAGAAAGTTTGACAGAAATTTCTTGATAAACTGATTAATAATGTAGGCGATAACAAAAAAACAATTAGATGAAAGTACCAAGTTAACACCTTGAAAGGTAGATTCCGTGCTATTACTTTCCACTTCCTTGTTTTGGAACCCTAATGTAAGCGATAATTAAAAAACAATTTAGAACGTATTCATCTTAACGAGGTTAATCCAGTGGATAAACTGATTGATAAAAACCAGCAGCACAAGTGTCTGGTAACTGAAAATCAAGTCAATAGATACATGACAATCAAGAACGGAACTACTCAACTTATTAATTAAAAGGCATAAGAACAAGGATAAGCATGAACTAAACATTATTACATGCTATAAAACAGAGATACCAAAGTGGCAAAAAAGTGAATTCAAATATCAAATCATCTGAGCCTGTACTCGACCAAGTATCATAGAACAGCAACCCTGGAACATGTCATCTACCATCTCTATGTTGCATCGATAAGGGCACGGGTACAGATACGTATACGGACAAAATACAGGTAGTTACTTTATTGCATTAGTACTGCTACGCGGATACAGACATCATGTTGCCATGTCCGTGCAACATAGTCTACCATACAACACAGTGCCCTTTACCAGATGCTACTGAAGAGTGATCCTCACAGTTTTCATGGATCACAAAGCCCATCTGTAGATAGCAGTTCATTCTTTCTCATTGCCACTAAAGCATGTTGATTGACGAATTATCACTCATAGGTAAGTTACCAGATTTGCTTCATGAAAATCTAATGTTTCCAAATGTGTGATATTAGTTGCTTAGAACTTCAAGTACCATACAACATACATAACATGTTACAATGAGGCTATGAATTATGGATATAGGACAATGGAGGGGAAAATATTTCAATCCGATGCTTTATCTTTAAAAAAAAAATCTTAGTTTCTAGATTTTTCACACAGATGTGGAAACACATAACTATACTCTTTCATCACATTCAATTTGAATAGATGTAAAAAGAAATATTAACCAGTCCAAATTTTTGACATATTGTATAAAGCAAACTTTTACGACCTAGAGGAAACTATCTAGTACATCATCAGTGGAAGCCTTACAGGCTAATTATACGCCTCTACGAAAACCAAACTTCCACCTTTGAAGGCAATAACAGCATCAGACCCTGATTGTAAATGCCAATCTCCACTCCTCTAGCATACACTAACCAAACTGTTACAATAATATATAATATACCCTCAACCTTTAACACAACTCTGGAGTTGTGGTGCAGTGGCATGGACTATAACTTGGTTATAGGGCCATCCAGGTCTCCTATTGCACGCCATTGCAAGCGGATTTTCTAAATGTCGCTGCGTGAATCCAGATTTAAAGCCATAAAATGGGCATATAACCTGTAGGGCTTGTTAGAATAATATAAATAACCCTCAACACTCACAACTATGGATTTTTGGTGTAGTGGCATCTATGGATTTTTGGTGTAGTGGCATGGACTTTAACTCTACCAAATGGACCAACTTAGAGAACAATTTGCAGGACAGTTTTAATGGTGAGGGAGCAAACTGAGGAATCTGAAGCTTTAAGAAAGATTTGATCGAGCCAAGCTTCTATAGTTATTCGAGAGATTTGGACCCAGGAATCACAGAGGAGATTAGCTTCATCCACCAACATTAGGCTTCATTCTGGGAAAGCTCAATGGAGTTGATTAAATGACCACTACCAACAATCACTATCAATAGATTAAGTTAAATAGTACTAAGATACTAACCAGGAGAACTGCCAAGACACAATTTCAATGATTGCCAACCACCCTATGGTGGTGGGCTACGATGGGACCTGATGGTACTAGAGTTTTTTACTTCCTGATTCTGTCGAAGATCTTAATCCAAAACTGACAGTGATCCTCATTAGCCTACGAACATATGCTGTTTTGGCATGCCAGGTGGCATCTGGACACCTTAATAGGTCATTTACTTACGTTTTTAATATAAGACCATCCATTTTTTAATTGTTCAATTTTTGAAAGGAAAAAAAAACTAACCTAGCATGACTAGAGAAAACGAGATATCAATGAAAATGATATTACTGATTCAAAGAGGAAAAAATATAACTTAATGCACTGAGACAAGTTGAAAACTTGCCAAAAATTCTTTAAAGAAAAAAACCCAAGAATAAATTGGCAGCGAACAGATGAATGGGATATATAACACATAAATAATGCAGTAGAACTTGACAATTTTAACCTTAACTAAAAACTACTTGTCACAAACCAGGTAGAGCAACAGTGAATAAGGCATCTGGAAAGTACAACAGATATCCAGATATTAGAGGAAACTAGTAATAGAAGTTATACTTCAACATAATATGAAAATCACATAGCATCCTACATCTCTAACCACCCAACAAAATTTGTAATTGGCTAAAGCGAACATGTTATGCAGCAAATACTATTTCCATGAGAAAACGCAAGATAGAATCAAAAAGCATATTTATTATATCTAATGCAGTGCCAACTAATCAAAATATCACTAGAGTTCGTCAATTTATTTCATTATTGGAAGCATGCTAGAAATTAAAAGGTATAGTTGGTTCACCTCCCCACCCAATTGACGGGCCCAAACACGTCCGCCTTTTATCTCTTGCTGGTGCAACATGGCTACAGAATGGCGGGCCGACTTAACTCTTGTAAACAGCAAGGAAGCAGCTTCTAGTGTGCACCCATCACGAGCAAGCCCTGAAATATTATCAAATTCAGTGAGTCCATCACTAGAAACCTACCGTGCCACCTATATGAGATGGGGGCTGAGAAGTTCGACAATCGGTCCATTGAATGTAAGAAACATAATGTTCTGAGGTTACGTGGATCAACAATCAATTTATAATCGGACCAAGGGAAGACTTAAACTAGTAGAAGGATCATCGAGCTTAGTATAAAGTTGTCTTTGATCCAAACAAGCTATATGATAGTCTTTGCAAAAAATTAGAGCTTTAAATAAGATACTAATGCGGAAAATAGAGTTTTAAATCATTTAGAAATTAGGAGTTTTGTAAAGAAATTTAACTTTATGTGGGATTTGAGCATGCTTTTAGGAGTTTAAGGACAGTCAGTTTAGTTTCAGGTTATTGTCCACCTAAACGAACATCCACATTTATTCTCCACATTGTGTGGTAAATTTTTTAAATTCTAATATATATTTACATTACAAGTTTAGTTTTAGAATTACTTCAATAACAACTGTTTGAGTATATCAAGAGGCACTAGTGTCAAGTTTGTAACGTGTCCTGTAGTATTTTTCATATATGCTTATTGTTTAAGAGCAAAGTAATTCCTATTCGATATACAATTAACTTTTTTGATTCCATGTTTTAAGTGTGTGAATGGCAAATAAGACAACTTATTTCTTTAAAAGCATTGAGAGCTAAAAACACCACTTAGTAGAACTTTTAAAGATCATCTACTGTTTAGGCATGTCAAACAAATACAAAGATAAAAACTGAAATGTAGTCTATTTGTTACGCTCTGTTCTCCCTAATAAATTTCTACTTGCCTAGTCAAGTGCACCAATCTCATTCTCATGGTACAATGAAGATCAATATTCATTGTACAATTAATATGATTATTATTTAATTTAGATATTGGACAATGATAACATTATTTTGTGATTTTAATTTTCTCGACAGACAAATTATATGATTCACCTCCCAACTCATGATCTAAGATCTGATGTCATCATTAAATTACAGTATGACCCATTCCTGATACTGAAATATGTTACTACAAAAGAAAAGATGCTACTAACCATGGAGTTCGAGTTCCTCCTTTGGAAGAGGATAAGTTACAGAACAAATGGTCCCAGCTTCTCTAGCTCGACGGAATACTTCGGCTGCCATCTCAGGACCAAGAAAACCTCCAAATACTACTGTTCTAGCAACCCTTTAACACATAACAAAAACATAAATGATTTCCAGAACACATGAATGAATCAATGAATTACTAGCACACATGATGCAACATTACATGGGTGTTTAGCTAATAACTTCCCAAGAATTACCAAAAACAATTCCCTTCACATTTAGATATTTCCAAAACAACTCCTTTTTTACATGGAAATATTGCATAAACTACTTATTCAAGAACTTCTTGTGAAACATTGAAAGAACTTCTATTCTTAAAGATAATATTTGGGTGTACTGCAAAAGCTTTTGCATTATAAAAATAGATATTAGGTAGATAGATAGGGTATTATAAAAGCAATGCGACGTGCTTATAAGGACCCTTAAGTTATTTTGTTCATTAGATATCCCCTTGTCATTTTCTCCGTCCAAAATTTAATAAAATGACTCTTGGGGACATTAATAAAATTATTAATTTTAAAATAACAATTCAAAACACCTATCTAATACCGATGTTTATGACCCTTCACTGTCATCAACCGTCGCTCTGATTTGTTGTGCGCCTTCGGTAACCTACTTCTCCTTCCTCCCACCTCCCACCTCCAGTTCTCCTTCCAACCTCAACATCTTATTTTTCATCCTCTCTTGTCCCCTCCATGTTGTTAGGAATATATTTATGCAATCCCTTTTTTTCTTTCTCGAGTAGGATGATGAAAATTATCATAATCGATTCCTTCATATGTGAATCCAAAAGAATTCACCTAATCCAATAACAAAGAAACTAACGCAAAGTAGGGTCAATGCCCCCATAGAGGGTGGCAGCAATGAGCTACGCAATTTCCACCAGCTGGCCTACGACGAACCACAGCAAGTGGTCAAGTGTGGCTGAGAGGTGGTCTTGTTTGGTTAACAGGTAGGGAACAAGGGAGAGAGGAGGGCAGAAGGAGGAGCAGGAACAGAAGGAGATGGAGGAGAGGAGAAAGAGGGAGAAGGGACGTGGGTTGCAGCACGTGGAGCAGAGAAGTAGGCGGGAACAAAAAGGATTTGTCAGGTAGGGGTTAGGTATTCTTATTTTTATTTTCTAACTTGTTAATTTATGTACAGCAATTTCTCACATGTTGGGTTCAAGTTATGTTCATAGTTATTAAAGGAACCAACACGGCGCAAAGGATATTTGGAACTGAGCCGTGAGGCGCCCGGCAAAAGCATAAGCCTCTTGAAGGTGAGGCGCATATTTATTAAAATTATGTAAAAACTGTTTATCAACCAAATGTGTAATAATACTACTTGTAAGAAAATAAAACTAGATTTTTAATGATTTATTTTCTTTCTTCCATAATAATATGATTAATATATTTATTTTATGTTTTATTCATGTGTTAAAATAGGCAATACCAAACTACCACTCTAATAGTAGGTACCAAGATTTCAAATTAAAAGGAAAATGGAATTTAAGTACTTAGTTTCCAATGGTCAACAAAAAAAATATAATAATATGTAAAATAGTATATGTATGAGGCGTGCCTCAAATGGACTTTAGCCTCGTCAAGAGGTGTTATAAGGAGTGCGCATCATGGAGGTCGCTCCACCAACATTGAGGCGACATTGAGGCGTTATGGGATGATCCCCGAGAGCCTCGAGCGCGATTTTCACATCTATACTTCCTCTTAATTTCTAAGTGGCATGTGCAAGCATTCCCAAGATTTCCATATTTTTCATTTTGTTATCAACAAAAATATTGATGTATGATATTCTCATTTAACTGGAAGCATATAAAGGTCTCTTGATTTCTTAATGTTTACTTTAACACATCCAAGAATTATACTATGCCAACCATGCATGGATTAATATCCCTATATAGAGCTTGCACTAGATATCATCATCATCAAGCCTTCCCCAATCAGAATGAGGTCGGCGATGGAGCATAAGAAAGCTCCATAAAAGATGGGACAACTTAAAGCCAATTGTCAACCTAACGTCAATCCCCTATATTGGTACCAAATTCTTAGCCGTGATAACTATGGGCATAAGAGGGTTATGTCATAAAAGTACAAAACCTAGAAGGTCAGTTGGTAAGTAGATCTCTCTTTTCAGAAATAAGAGTCACTTTCTCTGTTGTTCCTCTAGGATTTCGAACCCAACACATTTCCTTCGCGTACCAAAGGTTTCAAGACTCTCAACCATTATGTTGTCCAACCTTCGGTAAGTATATCTATCTTCTGGCGATGAGGTTTAAAGTTTAAACTCAAGCAACCAATAAATAGTCTCCAATTTTACCTAGACTATAAATAGTCTAGACGATAGTATGATGACAGAATTTGCTCTAGTATGTTGGATATCAACATCTTAATTTAAACTATATAATGGTATGTGAGAACACTGCAATTTGATATTATAGATCATATCATGTTTCTATTGTTTAATGTAATATTTGCATCTTAGTATCCAAGATTGCAATATTCCCTAAACTCTTCATGCTGCTCGAGTGACACATAATAACTCAAGCTTACATATTTAGGTTAATCTTTAGTTGATATAGAAGAAAATGTCAAATTAAAAATGATGTGATTTAAAGTTTTTGGAGATGTATTCTCTAATAATATCATTACACCTGTAGCTTTTTTGCATATTTATGTGCACACATGTAAATCTTGATTTTAAGCATTACCAATGATGGCAAACACTATGTAATAATCTTAAAGAGTTAATATTACAGACATTAGGATAATATGATATATAAGGTCGGAGTAATAGACCTATGGTTGAATGGGTTACCACTATTTGAGAAATTAGAATGTCCTGTGAATAGTCATATCTCGTGCTTCCTGTCAATTATTTTATGGTTGTTTCCCAAGCATACTTTAAAGCTAGTGAATCAATGTAAGTGAATCGAGATTTTCTTTCAAATCTTCTAACTTTATATTGCAACCACTCAACCGTTAGCACAGTATCAATATTTCGTTCCTAGTAGTATGATGTTTTGTTTGAGAGAAATGTCTTTAGTTGCTACCTATTCGTGTACATATCAAGAAAACCCCAAATGTATGTGTGTAGGGTAAGAGAGAGAGAGAGAGAGAGAGGGGGGGGGGGGGGGGGGGGGGATTAGTTTCTTCATCAGATATTCATGCAATCATTTTTTCCAAAAATGTAAAAACTTAGAAAAATAGCTTCAATTGTATTAACAAAAAAAATTTGGAGTCTAAAAATAAACTCAAAAGTCGTACTTAATCCTCAGAAAACCCCTTTGTGATAGATAGCAACAGCAGCAGCTCCACTTGGCGCCATCCCGCACCACCGCATGTTGCCTCGTAGCCCAATGAAAGGCGTAGAATTTTTTTTGAAATATGCTGAACTTATATTTTAAGGGAGGAATATATAATTTATATAAAGAAGCTATGTAGTATTGAACTCAAGACCTCCAGGTTATATTCCCATCAATTTACAAAATGGACAAGCATTTAGTTTTTGATTCTTTAAAAAAAAAAATGAAATAAATAATAGGATAAATGAATATTCTATAGAAGGAAACTGAAAACTCAAGGAGCGCACCCCACCCCCCGGTTCAATGGTGGGTCTGCCCCTGTCCTAGCCCAACACACCTCCTTCCTACTTCATCCTCCTCCCATGTCAACCCATCATCTATAGCAAGCAGGTTGATCACTTCCCTAGCCGGTACTGCCCCAGTGACAAGTGGCTGAGATCAGTCAAGTGATGATGGGGAGATGATGAAAGAGATGATGGAAGAAAGTAGAAGAAAGGAGTATAATGGAAGGACATAGTAAGAGTAGAATGATAGGTAAGGAGGCACAGGCTGCAGAGCAACAAGCAATGGTGTGCAACACCAAACAGAACAACAGGGCAACGAGCAGTGGCAAGAATGGCTTTTCTTGAGATTGGACTTATATTAGTTTTTTATTCTTTTTACACTTTAGTTAATATAATTAGGGTTATGTTGGTCATTTTTTTTAAGGAAAACTGACCACAAGAGGTATCAAACAAAAAAGTAGTGTGAAGGGTCCACCTACAAAACATGCAAACCTTGGGGAAAGGGGGAGTCCTCATAATTATTAAGTACCCAACAAAGCTAGAATCATGTTTTACAAACAAAAACCCATAATACAAGGTTCAAATATTGATATAAAAAGAATGGCCAAGTGATTAGAAACTTCAAGGTTGGAGGTTTAAAGAAAGAAACCTCACTTCACCAATACTTAAATGCATACTCATTGAAGAACCAAAATAAAATTCCCAGTATATATATATATATATATATATATATATATATATATAAAATCCCCTTTTACAACTATAATTCCAGGGTGCTTAAAACTCTGCCAACATAAGGTTTCTAGAAGCAATTTACATTTTTTTCCAGAAAATGTTCAATACTTCAGTGATGAACAGATGCTACCTGTTTTGAACTTAATTTCAGTAAAAGTAAAAAAAAAAAACTATCAACAGAATGCTTCTGGGAAAAAATGTCCTTTAATAGTCAGTCTAAAAATGTAAACCATTTTGCCTAAAATGGTAGTGCAACAACATTCTTTGAAGTACTTTGAATGTTACCTCTGTTTCTCTGAGCCTTCAACTTTCTTAGTAGGGACACTAACAGGCACCTTGATTTTTCTAGCAACATTGGCAGCTTTTTTGGTTTCTGAAAAAATCATCACATAATAAGTTAATATATATCATCAACAACTAGGCCTCAGGTGGAAAAGAATACACGAGACGTGGTTTAAGTATAAGAAACCTGGTGCATGTGAATTCTTCTCTTGTTTGTTTATACTGATTACATCAACTTTTTCATCCACTTTGTCAGTAGGGCCACTATAAGTGGCCTTTGTATTTCCACTAGCATTCGTTGTCAATGTCGTTTCTGCAAAAAAAGCATTACATAAATAGAAGTTTGTTATATATAACAACAAATGGGCCTCATGTGGAAAATAATACAGGATAAGTGGTCAAATATGAGGTAACTAAAACCTGGAACATGTGAATCTTTTCCATGTTTCTTTATACTAGTCAGGTCAACTGCTTCATCTTTTCTATTTGTCTCGTCTGAACCCACTGCAGAGTTTAATAAAATCATTCAAAAATGGAAAAGCTCATTGCTAATAAATTAAAGGAATTTTGAAGTTAAGAACGGAAAAGCTATGGAATGCCAAAAGCTAGGATAGGCAAGTGTAACCTTTTTTTGCTTTTTGCTGGCGATGCTCAAGAGGGAGCCGATGCAGTGCAAGTTTGACTCTGATTTTTCTACCAGCAACAGCAGAACCATTTTTAAGTTGAATGGCACGTGCAGCATCTTCCACAGCAGCACTGGAAAAGAATAAATCCCAATGAAATCACTGGCGTAAATGAACACACTTAAAATTACTAAGCATCTTCCACAGCAGCACTGGAAAAGAATAAATCCCAATGAAATCACTCGCATAAGTGAACACCATTAAAAGTACTATGTTCAATTTCCTCTCATGGTTTTAAAGAAAGAAAATTTTAACATAAATTGACCAAAAATTATAGCCCCAATTAGGATAAACACATTAAAGTACTGTTATAATACTCCTAATACAGCCAGTATATTAACTGTGGAAATAGTGAACCTTTATCCAAGGTTTTGTGCAATCCCAGAGATCCAACGACACAAAAATCTTAGCGTTGAGGACTCTAAATCACAGAGAGCTCCGATGAGAGCAAAATCTTAGGTTGGTAATGATATATCTTGAAGAAAGGGGTATTCCATTGAAAGTGCGTTACAGCAACCAAAGGTCAAGGGCAATCGTTTGAAACCTCCGTGTCATGCATTGTAAAGGAGCTCAAGTTTGGTAACTTAAGTCCTGCTTCTTTGACATGACTCCTGAATCAGGAGTCAAGGTCAAAGCATAAATGATTCTATGGATACTCAAGGGACCTTTGCCAGTTGTTTGATTGAATTATAGTAGTTGTATGTTCATATTTTTAAGAAATACTAGGATTTCTTCACTTTTATCGCATAGACGCATAAAATTTTCCATCACAAATAGATGCACTCTGTAGGTCAGGTAGTGCAAAACTAAATCAAAAGAGCCCTAGATCTAAGGATGAGCAAAATGAAATCAGATCGAGAAGGCGAAATATGATATGGGATCTGTAATTTAGAGAACAAATGGCCCTTGACAGCAGGGATTCAAGGAATGAAAGAAAAGGATTGATATGGCCGACCAAAAAGAATTGGTCTAAAGCCTTGTGCTATGTTGTTGTTACACACAGACAACAATCGTCAGCCTAAACATTATGATGACACTCTTCATATGAAGACTCAATGCTTAGTACTCATTTTTGGGTTCACGCCAGCATTGCAAAGCAAATGTTGACATGTCACTTTTCAAGTGTGAGTTTCGTAGGGTTAACCACATAGTTTGCACTATCGGCCGATACCGATACGATTTGGCATGTCCCGATCCAACACCGACCAATATCCGATACTGATCGATACCGACAATAGGGGTCTCTTTTTCTGTCAATGTGGTAAAGAAAATTGAAAAAAAAAGACCAATCAGCAAGAGTGTAAAAGTATAGAAAGGTTGTAAAGACATATAAAAGAAGAAAACGTATCTATTGCATGTAAACCAATCGGCAAAGGTGACTAATATTTCATTCAATTTCAAAACTACTAAGAAACAACATTGGAAATACTTAAAATTATGCCTAAATGTATAAAATATATTTTATAAAATATTAATAATTATTACTTTCCGATACCAAAATATCCGATACTCTGATCCGAAACCGTCGATATTGTTGATACCTCTGATCCTGATACTCACAGGAATGGTCGGATACCGATACTGCAAACCTTTAGTTAACCAATACAGGTACCAAAAGGAACTAAGTCAAAATATTTAAATATGCCTAGTAGACTATGCAATTGTTTCTCTTTTTCTTATAAATATGATGTTAGTATCTATACATGATACATATCGATACACTATCATTCCATTATGTTAAGTATTATATTAGTAATGGGCTTTAGTCCCACACCGGGTAGAGTAATAGAGAGAGGGGCTAGCCTCTCTTATATATATGTAGTCTGCTCATCAATAAGTGTTAACAATTATTCCAATTATATATGGTATCTGAGCCATAACCGATCCACTCCCCCTCTCTCTCCACAGAAAAATCCTAACCCTACATCAGAGACCATTCCCCTCCGCCTCCCTCGGGTCCCCCCCCCTCCAGCAACCCCCACCCACCTCCTCCGGCCCTCGCTCCCGCTGCCTCCCGCGCCCCCCACCCCCCCTACCCCGCTGCCCCCCATCCCCCCCGTTGCCCTACAACCCCCCACCCCCGCGCCCCCCTGCCTCCACCCATTCCTACTCGCTGCCTCCCCCCTAGTTGTCCCCTATCCCAAACCCTAACCCTAACCCTAACATGTCCATAAACCCTAACCCTAACCCAGCCGCCACATATCCCAAACCCTAGCCGCCTTTCCACTTCAAAAAAAAATATTTGAGATTCTCAGAGGGTAAACAATAGTTTGTTGCTGGAAACTCTCACTCTCAATATCTAGAAAAAAAAGGATCCTCAAAGGGTAAACAATGGTTTGTTTGCCGGAAGCTATGAATCTCATCGACTTCAGGAATCTAACAAAGAGCAGACAAGTGGTTGTTTGTGTGAATCTTTGTTTATTTTCTTACTTGATCTTCACATCGGGATCTTACAGAGAGTAGCACGGGTTGCCTCTTTGTCCTGACGTGTGTTATCCACATTCACTCTTTGCTTCCTATGCGCGTGACGGTGCTGGCCACGTTTCTAGCGCATTGGCAGAGTTGATGTGATTATCAAGTTAGATCATACCGACAGTCGAATCCGGATTACTGAAGGATGAGAGGCACTGACGCGAATAACAGTGCTACAGACAATAGTGTTTGAAATGCAATAGCGGGACCAACGGACACTGGCATGACGATTTTCTCGATACAACTTGTCGATCGACGGTTTGATGGACAAGAGGGCTACTCGACATGGCGAAAGAAAGTCGAAAAGACCCTTAGGGGTATGTGGTTGTCCAAACATCTGACTGACAACCCCCCAGCAGAGCTTGATCCCATATTTGAGCAGTGGGAGACAGATGACAGTCGACTGTTTATACAGTTAATGAATTCAATAAATCCATCGGCGGAAGATATGGTTCAGAATACATATTCCGTAAAGGAATTATGGGAGGTCCTGGCGACGACGTTTGATGGAAAACGTGATTTGTCTCATATTTATGACTCAGTCGTTGGGGTATAACGAACAAATCAGGAAGACAAATCTCATAAGAACCACTTCCGGACCTTTAAGGTGGTAAAGTCAAAGCAATAGATAATTGACTCTGGTGCATCTCTGCCCACATGACAGGCGACGCATGTATGATACGCGATTATGTATCGGTGGGTCGTATGTCTGATATTACTGTTACCAATGGTGGTTTCCTGACAGTCCGTGGCAGAGGAAGTGCTCATCTTTCTTCAGGACTATCACTCAATTATGTCTTACATACACCTGGAAACTCATTCAGTTTACTTTCGATTAGTCGGCTTACTCGTGACATGCATTGCTCGGTAACATTTTTTTTCTGATGGTTGTATTTTTCAGGACCTAAAGACTGAAAAGACTTTCGGTAAGAGGCATGTGGCCGGAGGCTTGTACCTGTTTGATACATCTTCTTCTGTTGCCTGTGCTAGCATGAATCTCGATCCCTTCGAGCTACACTGTAAGTTAGGCCATTCATCTATCCAAGCTCTCCAGCAAATGTACCCATCTTTAGATATTTTTGCCTCTTTTCACAGTGAATCGTGTCGGTTAGCTACACATCATTGGGTTCCCTATCTGGTAAGTCAAAATAAATCTGCATCTGCTCCTTTCGAGTTGGTGCATTCTGATATATGGAAACCATGTCCGGTTGAATTGATGATGGGTTTTAAGTACTTTGTTACCTTTGTTGATGACTACTCACGTGTCACGTTTGTCTATCTGATAAAAAATTGCTCCGAACTATTTAAAATTTGGTACAATTTTTATGCGGAGATCAAAACACAATTCGGTGTTCCGGTTAAATGTCTTCGTAGTGACAATGGCCGTGAGTATATGTCTCGTGAGTTCAACTTGCACCTGTCTCAAAATGGTATCATCCACCAAACTTCATGTCCTTACACACCACAACAGAATGATGTGGCTGAACGAAAGAATCGTCATCTCTTGGAAACAACGCGTGTTCTTATGTTTCAGGGACGTACTCCCAAAAAAAATTGATCGATACTTAAAGCATGTTATCTTATTAATCGCATGTCATCATCCATATTCAATGGTGATACTCCGTTTTCTCGATTATATCTCAAACGAGAGTCGTTTCCTCTACCGCTCAAAATTTTTGGTTGATTGTGTTATGTTCGGGATATCCGACTGACTCTTTCTAAATTAGATCCTAAGGCAATCCAATGTGTTTTCCTTGGGTATCCTAAAGATCAGAAAGGATATCGGTATTTTTTTCCTGTCTTGAAGAAGTATTTTTTTCTCTCGAAATGTTACCTTCGTTGAAACAGAGTTTCCTCCACTTCCACAACACGTTTACCCAGAAGAGAATTTCTTGTTGTTTCCTGTTCAAACACAACAGCCTCTCGTAAGGGTGCCCTCCCATACCGAGCGAGTATTATGGTCCGACGGTCCGCAGACACCGGTTCAGTCAGCACCACCGTCGCCCGAACGAGTGTCGCAGATGGTGCCTCCGCCTACGGTCACAGAGCCATGATCATCCTCCTCGAGCTCCACTAATTCGCCTCCGCCTGTTCCACCGGCTCGACCTCGTCGTGCATGTCGTGATCATCCTTTGTATGTTGAAAACTACAAAGGGCTTGCGAGCAACACTCAGTCCTTGATAGCTACTATTGATGGGATTCAAATTTCCAATTCTGCCGAGGAGGGTCTCAAATATCCCGGTTGGCGTGGTGCTATGGAAGAGAAAATGAAAACACTTCGGGAGAACCATACTTGGGACTTGGTAGATTTACCTACCGGTAAACAGGCGATAGGTTGCAAATGGGTGTTCACGATCAAGGTGAAACCAGATGGCACTCTTGATCGCCTAAAGACTCGTCTGGTAGCTAAAGGCTATTCCCAGACCTATGGTGAGAATTATTTTGAGACCTTCTCTCCAGTTGCCAGGATGACATCGGTGTGTGTACTCTTGGCCTTAGCTGTTCGTTATGACTGGTCATTGCTTCAGCTGGTTATCAAGAATGCATTTCTTCACGGGGATATTAAAGAAGAAGTGTATGTGGTGCAACCTCCCGGGTTAGTTGCAAGGGAGGGTAAAGTGTGTCATCCGCGGAAGGCACTCTACGGTCTCAAACAATCACCTCGTGCGTGGTTTGGTCGATTTACACATGTTGTTACTCAATTTGGCATGTGTCAATCAAGGAAGGACCATTCGATATTCTACCGACAGACATCAGCTGGAAGGATACTACTTGGTGTCTATGTTGATATTGTAATCACGGAAGACGACAGCCAGGGTATTACAGGACTGAAGAAGTTTATGGAAGAATAATTTCAGACCAAGGATATGGAATCGCTAAACTACTTCTTGGGCATTGAAGTCATACGGGGTAAGCGGGACATTGTAATGTCTCAAAGAAAGTATGTGCTGGACATACTAAATGATGCAGGACTGATGCAAGCCAAGGGAGCAACCTCACCCATGGATCCAAGGACAAAGTTACTCCCAGACGAGGGGGTCCTGATGACCAATAGGATCAGTATCGTCGAGTGGTTGGAAAACTCAACTACTTGGCGGTCATGACTCGCCCGGACATTTCCTTCGCCGTAAGCGTTGCAAGTAGATATATGGCTTCTTCACGAGTTCCACACTGGTAGGCAGTCCACAGAATCTTGCACTATTTAGTCCAAAATCCAGGAAAAAAAAATTCGGATGGAGAATCATGGACATACTTATATTGAGTGCTTTACCGATGCTGATTGGGGTGCAAGCTTGACGGATAGACGGTCTACATCTGGCTACTCGGTATTTATTGGCGGAGACTTGGTATCGTGGAAGAGCAAGAAGCAGAGTGTGATAGCACGGTCAAGTTCGGAAGCAAAGTGTGGTAGCACGGTCAAGTTCGAAAGCAGAATATCGAGTTATTGCTCATAGCACGGCAGAAGTGTTACATCTGCAGCATCTTCTACAAGAGCTGGAAGAAGCAGGATCAAAAGCAGCAGATATGTGGTGTAATAACCAATCTGCTATCCATATTGCTACAAATCATGTATTTCATGAAAGGACGAAGCACATTGAAATTGATGTCCACTTCGTTCATGATGAGTATAAAAAGGGGATGATAAAGTTTCATCACGTGAGGACCGGTGATCAGATAGCCGATATCTTCACGAAATCTCTTTTGGGTCCTCGAATGCAATTTTTGTATAACAAACTGGGCATGATTGACATCTATGCTCCAGCTTGAGGGAGGGTGTTAAGTATTATATTAGTAATGGGCTTTAGTCCCACATCGGGTAGAGTAATAAAGAGAGGGGTTAGCCTCTCCTATATATATGTAGTCTTCTCATCAATAAGTGTTAACCATTATTCCAATTCTACACATTACATATCAGTTGATCCGATACGATACATATAGGCTGATAGGTAGTGTCAGTTTTTTACTCCACAACTCCGGTCATGTCATTTTTTACTCCGCAACTCCGGTCATGTAATGTATACTTACGAATCTGGATTTATGGAACTAGATAGACTTGTGAAATGAAACAATAAAAACTTTGAGAAAATTTACTACATGGATTTAGAAGTATATGCCTAAACTCCTAGAGTTACTATATCACACGATTATAGTACACGATACACAATATGATATGCAAGCAAATCGATACACGATGCAAGAGTTGGCAATTCATAAATAGTATGAGATGGAAACGAGTTCATCCAGTATAAAGCACCATGAACTGGTAAATATTATTTGTAGTTCATTGTCCTTTATGCTTGTGACTGCCAGAAGTGCTAGTAAAGGAAAATTAAATGCAAAGGTATGAAAAAAAAACAATCAAAAAAAAGAATGTGTATCATTCACAACAGCTAAGCTTCAAATGGTACTCAAGTCAGATCAGGTGCAGACTGCAAGAACCTCCATCAAAGTTGTGCGTAATATTGCATGTTTTTCACTATTTCCAAATTAAAGAAGATAGTTGTGCTAGGGAGTTACCAGCTACCATAAAACTCTTTACGGGTCAAATTGTAGTCAATCAGAACATTTGGAGCAATGATTTTTTTGGTTGTGGTGGTAGTCAAGGCAAATGGAATAAGTAGTAACCTCCTTAAGATGGATCTCTGTACAGATGTAATCCGGGTGCTCTATTTTCTTTATTTCACCATAATAAAGTAATCAACTCACTTAATAGGACAAAAGTTCATTGATAGAGCTTATATTTGCTATTGCAGAAGAACTTTGGCCTAGTGAGGTGTTTTCTTCTCTCTATTTCTCAGTTTCCATCTTGTCAGTCTCTTCCTTCTTTATATGTTTTATTCTTCTAGAATTGTTAGTCAGAGGTCATCTATCATAGCCTCCATATATCTTGGTTGTGTTGAAACTTGTCTGCACTAAAAGTAAAAGTAATCTTTATTACTTGAAAGATACCAGAGGGTTCCCACCTAAATTGGTCAATACATTTCTCTTGCACACATATTCATCTTCTCTATTTAGACAATTTCAACCGTAAAGAAAGAACAAAATACCCACACACACACACACAAAAAATGAGTCTATGGTAGCTAATTTCATGGGAGAGCAATCTCAAATTTATGTATATCCTGATGTTCATATTTTGCACAAACCTGATTGCTTTCTTTGGGAAAAAAAAAATCTAACTATCAAATAATCTAATCAAGATATAGTAATTTACAGAATGGCTTTTCAGCCATCGATCAGAGCTTCATTTAAGCCACTATTAGTGGCCTACAATATTTTGGGTTGAGAAATAACTGATCATGATAGTTGACTCACAATGAAACCATTCATTTTAGAAGTGGAACAAAGATGCCTCACTGTACTGTGAGAAGGTGAGGAGATGCATGAAATGTGCTTGAAGAGCATTTGTTCAGGTGCTGGGCCGTATGAGCCCTCTTTTGTTGTATAAGGCTGAGGTTAAGTACCAAATGTGTGTGGAAGTTCCTTCTTGCTATACTATACTGCATATAAAGAACACTTCACTTAGTTAGTGATGCCTACCCAATGAGTGGCATTGGCTTTTTTGGATACAAATTTTTTATAATATAGGTTTGCCAAATGTAGGACATGACTGAAATGTGTTCATAGCCAAGCATGACATTGTTAGAGATGTGGCCATTGTCCACATTGTGGGTTCGCAAGCATCAGATCCTCAGCTCTCTAGTGAACCAATTACATGTCTCTTTACCGTGAGGTCATAGCTTGATATATGTAACACTTCATAAGAAGAGGTGATATTTAATCAATGTTAATAACTTTACTTACTTGGAGGATGACTTCAGAATTCTACATATTTATATTGACGCACATTCCAGTAACGTTTGTAGAATTAGAATAATGGAATGGTTTTCATAGATGAGAAAGACTACATATATATAGGAGGCTGACCCCTCTCTCTATTATTCTACCCGATGTGGGACTAAAGCCCACTAACTAATATAACGCTTAACACCCTCCCTCAAACTGGAGAATATATATCAATCATGCTCAGCTTGTTACACAAAAATTGTACCCGATGACCCAAAAGAGATTTCGTGAAGATATCGACTATCTGATCACCGGTCCTCAAGTGATGGAACTTTATCATTCCCTTTTTATACTCATCACGGACGAAATGGGCATCAATTTCAATGTGTTTCGTCCTTTCATGAAATACAAGATTGGTAGCAATATACATAGCGGATTGGTTATCACACCACATATCTGCTGCTTTAGATCATGCTTCTTCTCCCAGCTCTTGTAGAAGATGCTGCAGATATAACACATATGTCGTGCCATGGACAATGGCTCGATATTCTGCTTCGGAACTTGATCGTGCGATCACACTCTGCTTCTTATTCTTCCACGATACCAAGTTTCCGCCAATAAATACTGAGTAACCAGACGTAGATCGTCTGTCTGTCAGGCTAGCACCTCAGTCAGCATCAGTAAAATACTCAACATTTGTATATCTCTGGTTCTCCATGCGAATTCCTTTTCCAGGATTCGGGACTAAATACCGCAGAATTCTGAAAACTGTCTGTCAATGTGGAACTAATAAAGAAGACATAAATCTACTCGCATAACTGCCAGGTAGTTGAGTTTTCCAACCACTCGACGATATTGATCCAGATTCGTCACCAGGACCCCCTCATCGGGGAGTAACTTTTCTCCTGGGTCCATTGGCAACATTGCACATTTGGCTTGCATCATTCTGCATCATTCAGTATGTCTAGCACATACTTCCTCTGTGACATGGCAATGTGTTTCTTTTCTCGTACAACTTCAACACCCAAGAAGTAGTTTAATGATCCCATATCCTTGGTCTAAAACTGTTCTTCCAGAAACTTCTTCAGTCCCGCAATGCCCTGACTGTCGTCTCCTGTGAACACAATGTCATCAACATAAACACCAAGTAGAATACTTTCCGCCGATGTCTGTCGATAAAATACTGAGTGATCCTTCTTCGATTGACTCATGCCAAACTGAGTGACCACATATGTAAACCGACCAAACCATGCACGAGGTGATTGTTTGAGACCATATAGGGACTTCCTCAGATGACACACTTTACCCTCCCTTGCAACAAATCCGGGAGGTTGCACCACATATACCTCTTCATCTAGGTCCCCGTGGAAGAAGGCATTCTTGATATCCAGCTGTAGTAGCGGCCAGTCATAGCGAACAGCTAAGGCCAAAAGTACGCGTACAAAGGTCATCTTGGCAACTGGAGAGAAGGTCTCGAAATAATCCTCATCATAAGTCTGAAAATATCATTTAGCCACCAGACGAGCATTTAGTCGATCAAGGGTGCCATCTGGTTTCACTTTGATCATGAACATCCATTTGCAACCGACAGCCTGTTTACCAGACGGCAAATTTACCAAGTCCCAAGTATGGTTCTCCCAACGCAATCATCTCATCTTCCATAGCAGCACGCCAACCGGGATGTTTGGGACCATCCTCGGCAGAATTGGAAATCTGAATCCCATCAATAGTAGCTATTAAGGACCGAGTGTGGCTCGCAAGCCCTTTGTAGTTTTCAACATACAAGGGATGATCACGACAGGCACGACGAGGCCGAGCTAGTGGAACATGCGGAGCCGAAGGCGGAGACGAATCAGGCGAGCCAGAGGAGGAGGATGACTCTGTAACAATGGGTATTATCTGCGACGATCGATCGGGTGACGGCGGTGCTGAGTCTGTTACCATGGGCAGTATCTGCGACATACGATCGGGCGACGGCGGTGCTGACTGAATCGGTGTCTGCGGACCGTCGGACTGGAGCACTGGCTCGGTAGGGAGGGCAGCCTAACAGTGGGCTGTTGTGCTTGAACCGGGAGCAACAAGAAGTCATCTTCTGGGTAAACTTGGGGCACTGGTCCTGTAGTTTGTGGAAGTGGAGGAAACTCGGTTTCAACAAAAATAACATCTCGAGAGAAAAAATACATCTTCAAGACAGGAGAAAAATACCGATACCCTTTCTGATCCTTAGGATACCCAAGGAAAATACATTAGATAGCATTGGGATCTAATTTAGAAAGAGCCGGTCGGGTATCCCTAACATAACACAAACAACCAAAGATTGGAAGAGGTAGAGGAAACGGCTCTCGTTTGGGATATAACGTTTGGGATATAACCGAGAGAAGGGTGTGTCACCATTGAGGACAGACGACGGCATGCGATTAATAAGATAGCAAGCCATAAGAACGGCATTCGACCAAAATCTTTTTGGAGTACATGCTTGGAACATAAGAGCACGCGTTGTTTCTAAGAGACGACGATTTTTGCTTTCAGCCACACCATTCTGTTGTGATATGTAAGGACATGAAGTTTGGTGGATAATACCATTCTGAGACAAATGGGACACAAACTCACGAGACATATACTCGTGACCATTGTCACTTCGAACACATTTAATCGAAACACCAAATTGTGTTCTGATTTTCGCATAAAAATTGCACCAAATGTTAAATAATTCGGAATATTTTTTCATGAGATAAACAAAAGTTACACGTGAGTAGTCATCAACAAAGGTAACAAAGTACTTGAATTCCATCACAGATTCAACCGGACAATGTCCCCATATATCGGAATGTACTAACTCGAAGGGAGCGGAAGCAATTTTATGCTAACCGGATAGGAAATCCGGTAATTCTTAGTCAAGCTACATAACTCACAATGAAAAGAAACATCCAAAGATGGGTACATTTTCTGGAGTGCTTGGACAGATGGATGTCCTAACCGGCAGTATAACTCAAAAGGACCAAGTTTCACACCAGCACAGGCAACAAAGGAAGGTTCGTCAAACAGGTACAAGCCTCCAGCCACATGTCCCCTATCGATAGTCCGTCCAGTCGTTAGGTCCTGAAAAACACAACCATCAGGAAAGAATGTTACCGAACAGTGCATATCGCGAGTAATCCGACTAATTGAGTAAGCTTAATGGGTTTCCAGGAATATATAGTACAGAATGTAGTGACAGTCCCGAAGAAAGACGGACAAATCATTTTCCAGGACTATCAGCGAACCACCATTGGCGCATGTAATATTAGACATGCGGCCAACCGGTACATAGTTTCGTATCAAACCTGCATCACATGTCAAGTGAGCAGACGCAATAGAATCAAGGACCCACTGTTTCGACTGTACCACACATGTCGCTGAGCACCCTGCGGTGGACCCAGAAGTAGAAGCTTCACCTAGACGTTGAGCTTGAAACTCAACAAAGTCTACATATGCTTCATCAGTCATTTGGACGGATCGGCCGCCAAGATCATAAGTATCTGAGGTAACGTTGGCGGCAGGAGCTTTAGTACATTGCCACTGAAAATGATCATGTAGGCCACAGTTGAAGCATGTGCGCAGTCGACCTTCATCACGACCGCCAATGCCTCGTCCACCATCACGGCCAACATTTTGACCACCACGTCGTCCACCACGACCACCACGACCACCACAAAATCCAGTACGAGCGACACCAAGAGCAGATCGATCAACAGGAGCATCGCTTGAAGAGGTCTCGACGACCTTTGCAGCCCGTAGGTGACAAAAATGAGCTTCCATTAGAGATGGAACCTCAGCTCCAGCAATGATCTGAGAGCGAGCTGAGTCTACATCAGGACGGAGAGAGACAAGATTTGCCATCACATGAAGCTGCTCACGTTGAGCCCTCGCTTCATTGATATTCGTCGTCAGAGGTAATATACGGTCAACTTCATCGACCATAACCTTAAAAGCCCGGAAATGGTCCTTATGAGACTTATCGCCCTGTTCTGCCAGGTAGACGCCGACAACCGAGTCGTAGATACGAGACAAGTCGCATTTTCCATCAAACGTCGTCGCTAGGACCTCCTATAGCTCATTTATTGTGTCCGTGTTTTGAACAATGTCCTCTACCGATGGTTCCATGGAGTTCATCAACTGGGTAAACAGTCGAGACTATCATCCGTCTCTCACTGCTCAAACGTGGGATCAGTCGTCTCCGAAGGGTTGTCAGTCAGATGCTTGGACAACCGCATACCCCGAAGTGTCTTCTCAACATTCTTCCGCCATGTTAAGTATCCATCTGGTCCGTCCAACCGCCGATTGACGAGTCGAATCGAAGAGATCGTCGTATTAGTGCCCGTTGGTCCTGCCAATGCGTTTCCGACACCGGTATTACTGCTAGCCGCCTCAGATGTTGTCATAATGCTCTTGATTCGACCGTCGCTGGTTCTTCCCAACCCAATAATCATATCAACTTTTCCAGTGCGCTATCAACGTGGCCAGAACCGGCACGCGCATGAAAAGATCGTATGGGAATCACGCACGCCAGGACACAGAAGTAACTCAAGTAACTCTGTGTAGATCCTGATACGGATATCGGGGTAGGAAAGAAACAAAGATCCACGTAAACAATCAACTTGTCTACTCTTTGTTAACTCCTGAAGTCGTAATCTAGGAACAAAGGTTGTGCAAACAAATCATTGTCTACCCTCTGGCTTCGATATACGCTCCTTAAGTCGTAATCTAAGAACGGAGGTTGTGCAAACAAATTAATATCTACCCTCTGGCTTCGATATACGACTTTTTATTTTTATTTTTTATTTTTATTTTGAATTAGGGTCTACACGGGAAGTAGGGGAGGCAGCCGCAGAGGTTAGGGTTAGGGTTTTGGGTTGCATAGCGGGCCGGGAGGGTGGCGGAGTCGGGGGGGCGGCGGAGGGCGGGCGGGTGGGGAGGGGTGTGCTGGCGGAGCGGGGTGGGGATGGCGGGAGTCAGCGGGGTGGCAGCGACGGACGGGAGGGGGGGCAGCAGGGGCGGCTAGGGTTAGGTTTTTTTTTTTTTTGGAGAAATAGAGAGAGAGGGGGGGAGGGGAGGCTATGGCTCTGATACCATGTAGAATTAGAATAATGGAATGGTTTTCATAGATAAGAAAGACTACATATATACAGGAGGGGCTAACACCTCTCTATTATTCTACCCGATGTGGGACTAAAGCCCACTACCTAATATAACGCTTAACATCAATAGAATTCTATAAAAATATATCATGGTGTTTTTGAAAAGTAATAATAAACAACTCAAGTGTCAAACCACAATAAAAGGAGGTTTTTTTTTTACAATTAAAAAGTCAGTCCAGCTGGTTATATAGCATGTGGTTTCAAAGCATGTGAGCACTAAACATAACTACCAATTGATAATATGGCAACTGAGAAAAGGTTCAGACTTACAAGTGGACAAACCCAAAGCCACGAGTCACCTCTGCACCTTTAGAAACGAAAATGTGGAAGAATTTAGTCTCTCATACAAACATAATAAGAGAAGCATTGTGCATAAATTGAAAGAAGAAAGAACACAAGCAAGGTAGAGTAAAATATGGATCAGTCTATATCGGTTTAAGAAAATATGAAACGGTAATTATGTAACTATATAGCCCCGCTTCGCCCAAATACAATCCTTAGACATACTAATCCCGGCGAACTCTAGAGGAACTTTTTGCATATGTGCCCATCAAAAGTTGGAAAACTTGCCCTTATACTCAAATTTTGTAAACTGGTGTGAAGGCTTAAATTCAAAACTTCAATCTATTTAGATCAAATATATGCATAAAAACCGGCGAACTCTAGAGAAACTTTTTACATCTAAAGTTGCACTTATGCTCGAATTGTATAAACTGCTATGAATGTTTAAATTCAAAACTTCAATCTAGTAGGGTCAAATACATGCACGAAACATGGCGAACTCTAGAGCAACTTTTGCATTGTGCCTATTAAAGTTGGGAAACTTGCACTTATACTCAAATTTATAAACTGTGATGAATATTCAGAGTTCAGAACTTCAATCTATTTGGGTCAAATATATGCACAAAACCAATAAACATTGAAGAAAACTGCTTCCATCCAATTCAAATGTTACAAAAAATAATAACAACCTTTCTCTGTTGTTAATGATTCGACTACTCTTCAAAAAACCTACATAATTAGAAAACTTTCCAACTTAGCACAAATATAAATTTTTAAAACTTACTTTTTACTAATTTCCAAGACAAATATATGCAGTAAACAATAAAGAAAATCGCATCTAAATCATACTTTATTTTATTGATGATGAGCTAATATGCTTGTCAAATCAAAAGCTTTATACTACACCACCAACTAAACCCACTTATAAAGTTAAAAATAAATAACTCAAAAAACTCAACATTGTCACAAGCACAAACTAGTTAAATTACTATTTCAAATTTTCAGAACAAGTTAATTCATTAAGCACTCAAGAATATGAAATCAGTAACTCAATCTTATTACTGTCAATACGTTAACTACTCTACTCAAACCAAGGCTAGATAACTACACCAACTAAGCCTGCCTACTACAAAATACCAAAGAAAAAATCACATTTTTTACTACTATACGGAACAAATGTACTAAGCATCTGATAATTATATCATCAATTAAAGCCACCTCATAATCCAAAATTTTCTAAATTACAGCAACCAAACCAAAAAAAAAATCACTTATTTCCTAATTTTCGGACAAATGCATCCAATAAAATTGGAATTAATTAAATAAGCACTCAGGAATACCGATTCTATGTTATACAATGTGATAGAATCAGTAAGTCAAGCTTATTATTGTTTATTAAAAAATCACATTTTTTTACTAAATTTACAGAACAAATTATGCAGTGAGCAATCCATAAATACACAATCAACTAAACCCACATCAAAATCCAAACTTTTTTAAATTGACGTAACAAAACCAAATATATATATATATATATATATATATATATATATATATATATATATATATATTAATTTTTCCTAATTTTGAGAAACAAACACATCCAGTAATCGTCGGAAAAGATTGCTAAAATCGATTGCTCACCCTTGTCGGCGACCATGAAGCACCGCTTGACGGGGCCCACGTCGCTGAAGGCTGCCTCGAGCTGCAATAGCAGAAAACACACGAAATAAAAGAGGGATGTTTTACCAAGGAAAGAAGAAAGAAAGAATAAGAAATGGAGTTACGTCGGAGGTCTTGAAAGTGTAAGGGAGATTGGAAACGAAGACGGTGGACGGGGAGTGGTCTCGGGCAGGAACATCGTCGGTGGACGGGGAGTGGTCTCGGGCAGGACCGTCGGTGGACGGGGAGTGGTCTCGGGCAGGACCATCGTCGGTGGACGGGGAGTGGTCTCGGGCCATGAGAGGTGTATAGAGATAGGGTTTTTTTAATTCAATTCTTAGGGTTGTTTGGAAGAGAGAGGATTAGGGATCTATTAAATGCTCCACCCCGAATCCAAGCACGGTCCAAATATATTGGGTCAATTAATTCCAGCCCATTAGAGGGTCCAACTTAGATTCCAGAAACACAATGTAAATTGTGGTTTGAAAATCACAGTTGTTGTAGTTAGTCAATTAGATTTGTGATTATAATTTCAAAATCACAATTACAGTAATTTAAGTCGAACAATGTGAATTTTATAGTATGATTGATATTTAAAACAACAATGTCAAGTTTACAATCAATAATGGTTGTAACTTTTACAACTGTCTATGTGACGGTTGTTAATTGACTTTCCTCTCCCCTCTCCTATCCTGCATGGAAAAATGAGACCAATCGACAACCGCTACGTGGTTGTTATAAAGTGTTAGAATCATTCCTGGTTGTAACCTTAGCATTGTCCTATTTAAAAACACATCTATTATGTGATTTTAAAATCATCATTAAAAGAATATAAACATTTTTTTAGTGTATATATATTATTGATTTAAGACTTTGTTAAAAGTACAGTAGTTTACAAAAAA
Organism: Iris macrosiphon; assembly: GCA_036927795.1. Classification (NCBI taxonomy): domain Eukaryota; kingdom Viridiplantae; phylum Streptophyta; class Magnoliopsida; order Asparagales; family Iridaceae; genus Iris; species Iris macrosiphon. Next base: position 143,330,018 of record JAYESA010000002.1, on the reverse strand, counting down.
TTGTCCATATTGGATGATTAATTTTATATTTTTTATAGAATTTTCAAAGATGAATTAAAATTATAAACCACTATGCATTGATATTTCATCTCATATGGAACTAAAAAAAAATACTTTGATGGCATACTTAATCAACCTACATTTTTTTTAATTCCAAACAACCCTACATTAGACATCTCTCACTTATTCATACTTAATGTCAAATCATTTCATGTGTCAATCATAACAATAGAATAATATATGTGAAAAAGAAAAGAAAAATGGGTTAAACCAATTTTCACACACAAAAGACATTGTGATTAACTAATCAACACTACCCCTTTCCGTCATAATCATTGAAGAAATTAAAAAAACAATAATAGTGATTAAAATAGTGTTGGTAATTCAATGATAGGCGATCGAATTGTCATCATGTGTAGCTGACTCATTTTTGAATGGATGGTCCAATGTGGATATAATCGTAGGAGACCGTAAGTGATGTTTATCGCAGATTCAGGTGGGTAGGTGATAATTTTTTTTTTAATCTAAATTGCCATGAATGACGGAGAATGTTGCAAATTGATGATCATTGAAATGGATCCGGACTATAAAGTGGGACGAAATCGTTATTGATAAAAGTCGGCTATTGTCGAAGTGGGTCAAGACAGAGGTTATTGAGGTTCGTCGGGAGTTATGATCGCTAAAGCAATTTTCTGCCGATTATGATAATAGACGTTACCACGGAAAGATGAAAAAAAAAAGTGGGTCGAATGAAGAAGGAGATAAAAAAGTGAATAGATGAATTTTGTCAATTTTTGAATCCCACCTAAAAAAAGTGTGGCCGATGGCAAGGGATATCATTACAAATTTGAAGAAGTGACTTCCAAATCACAATTTTGAAGATTTCAAAATCATTGTTAATTAATATTGATTTTAGAAGTTTACTTTACTACCACAGTTGACTAACAGTATATTACAAAAACACCTACTTAGATTCTAAAATCATGATTGACTCCCACCTAAGCTTGTTTATTTTATGGGCCGCAGTGGGCAAATCCAAATTTAATTTAGCTTATTTTGCCTAGGTTGGATTGTAGTAGGAGGATGACTCTTAAACAAACACACATTTTCAAAACACTCGATAGGTTAACGATTCGAAAATATCCTTTTGAGCCCCGAAATGAATGGCGCATTTAAGCAAACACCCATCTAAAACACGAGTATTATGGTTTTATTATTGCGGTTAGCACCAACAAATGAAAGGTGCATAAAATCCAGACTTACTCTTAATGATGAGATTGGAGATACCATATTAAGTTTATCCAATGGACATCCAACCGAAGAGTTTGGGGTGGCAAACTTAATACCCTGAAAAATAAATTTCTAAAAATACTCTCCCACTCTCTCTTTTCCTCAGTCCCTCCCCCTCTACGGCCGCGCCCCCTTCCCATCTTTCGCCCCCTCCCCCCCCCCCCCTCCTCCCTCTCTTCCCCTCCTCCAGCCTCGCCCCCGTGCACGTCGTCTGCCTGCGCGTGTGCCACCCGTGCGCACCGCCTTACCGGAGAGAGATGGGGGGAGGATCACCGGAGAGGGGAGGGGGGGGGGGAGAATGGAGGGGGTAGGGGTATTTTTGAATTTTTATTTTTTCAGAATATGAAGTTGACAATATTCAATAGTTGATGGTATCAAGTTGGCTATTTTTATAGTTTAGGGTATCAAGTTGCCAAACATGGATAGTTGAGGGTATCAAGTTAAAATTTAGCCTATTTTATATTCAAGATAGTGATATGGTACAACACGATTCTCTAACACTTCCCTTTATAGTATATGTATTCGTTTTATTGTTGTGTTTTATTGCCTTTACGGGTATTTAGATTTCCATATGGACTTCTATTATGAGATTGACACATCTGTTTTATTTGACAGATCTTGTAGTTTTGTTCGAAGATTTACCGTCATTTCCGCTAAATGATCCTCACTTTCAGAGCCGCGGCCTAGGAGCAACATGAGTGGGTCTCGTTCCTTCGACCACTCTTTTTTCTTTATTTCTTTATCGCACTTTTATATGACATGTGTTAGTCCTTAGTTTATGGGAGCTTGTTCCAAGTCGTTTTGACACCATAGTTATATCATTGAATCTCCACTAGCTTATAATTATGTTCACTTGACATTTCGTTATGTTCCTATATTTTTTTTTATGGATTCTAGTCACCGTATTATTGATTTGCATTTTGGAAGCATTTCTCAATATAATACTATTACGAGTTAATGTGGACTGAGATTAATGTTTGTTTATAAGTCAAGAAGATTTGGCTGTTGATCACTAGAGTTACCTCAAAGTATAGTGTACAGTCTTGATCGTATTCGTGGTACTAGTGTATTTCGTATGCCGCGTAGCTAGCCTACATCTGTTTTCGCTCTCCAGTATTATAGTTCTAGAGCATGATAAATGAAAGAAGAAAATCTATGATGTGAGAGGGCATGTCCAACTTTTTTTGAGAATCTAAAAGATCAAGCAGTAATATGTCTCAAGTTGGTGGCGAGAGAGATGAACATATGGATTCTAATGAATACACGAAATCGAGAGTCTTTTTTAGCGTCGATTAAATAAAGATAAATAATAAACACAATAGCAACACAAGATCTAACGTGGTTCAACCAAAGATCGACCTATATCCACGAGACAATGGAAGAATATTTTTATTGAATTGGGATAAAATCTTACAAGAATTCGTACAATTGAATACCGAATAGCACAAATATTTCCTTACGAGATCTCCAACAAGATCACCTCCTTCATCTCTCTATTTCGTCAATTCCCCTTATCCTTTAAAAGTCTTGTCCACCAAATTAGGGTTAAAAACCCACTAATATATCTCCCCTAAACTTTTCTCTCTCCTAAACTTTTTCAAAGTAAGGAATCAATCCCAACCGTAATTCCACCCAAAACCACCTAAACCGGCATTTTGATATGGGACTGGAAAGTGAACACTTTATGCTCGTTTCGCTCGAAAAAAGATATACCAATTGTCAAAAAAATTATACCGGTTTATTAGTAAGAGGTATACCGATTGAAAAAGGCAAATTATAAGGGCACTACTATTATTACTTTGGGCTAGCCCAGGATTGGGGCTAGCCCATTAATGAGCAAAGTTTACTCACACTAGCCCATTAGTTTACTCATACTAGTCCACTTTGAAATCCTTCTCCCAAACACTCTCAAACCCTGCCTACCCCACCGGAGCCCTCCCCCCTCCCGCCGGCCGTTCTCCGAGACTCTGTCCTCCTCCTCCTTGTCGATGGCTCCCAAAGTCTCAAAAGAATCAAGGTACAAATCATCATTCTCCTTGTTCTATTGCATTTGCAAAATTGTCCAAAATTTTTAAAAAATCCTATTGCATTTTGAAAATTTTGAGTGATTTTCTTTCCATTCTTCAAATGAGGGCATACAAGTCCTGAATGTAGTTTAGGATGTAGTTTAGACGTTCACTTGGTTGATCGAACACGATTTTAGGGCATACAATATCGAGAATCATCGACATTGTCGAGGAGTATCGGACGGGACTGTAGATTTTCCTACAGTCCTATATAGATTTAGGACTGTAGGAAAATCGACAGTCCTATTTATATTAAGGAATGTCGAATTGTCTACAGTCCTAAATTTATATAGGACTGTAGGCATTTCAACAGTCCTAAAAAATTAGGACTGTGGAAAATTCTGCAGTCCTGTATACTTATAGAACTGTAGAAATTTCTACAGTCCTGAATGTTAAATTAAATTATGATGTTAAAATAGAAATTATTTTTTTGTCTTATAGTCATGCCCCTCGGAAGGACACTGTGGATGAAGATATCATGAGAAGACGCCCTACTGCGTTGATGCGTAAGGAACGAACTGTTTCGCGTACTATTGAAACAGGCGTCACTATCCGCGATCCCGAGGCACGCCCTGAAGTGAGGAAACGTCGATTGACGAAGAAGACTGTCACTCGTTCGAAGAGACGTGCTCCTCTTAGTTCTTCCGGTTCTTCTTCCTCCTCCGATGAGGACATGCCAAATATCCCAAATCGGCCTACTGATGGTTCAGGACCTTTTCAGCCTGCAGATAGTCCTGTCGAGAGTCTCCCACAAACTCTCAGAAACCGGACTACTGATGGTTCAGGACCTTCTGAGCAGCCAGATAGTCCAGTCAACACTCGTCCAAACGGTTGCTCTATGTTACCGTCGATCGAAAACCATATTGCATACCAAATATGGAACAATCCGGTAAGTACATTACGTTATGATAAATTTATATATAGTTGTAAGTTCAAAGTTCATCCAATTATTTATAGATAAGTACATTTTACATAGAGGTATAATTTCATCCAATTGTTTACTTTTCAGGAGAGTTCTTGTATGTTGACGGTGATCAACCACGGGGAAAAATGCAATACATGGAGGTTGAATTATTGGGAGACGATATGAAGGCAAAAATCAGTCCCACCGGTCTACAATATTTGGGTAGCTACTCATATACGACGATGGATAATGCACTGATTTCAACATTTGTAGAACGATGGCATCCAGAAACTAACACTTTCCATCTACCCAATGGGGAGTTGACGATTACCCTTGATGACGTCCATCATATATTGGGACTTAGGGTTGATGGTCGAGTCATGATGAATCAAACTTTTGATGAGTCGAGCATCAACTTTTACGACTATATTGTGGATTATGTATCAGGGTGTCTGGGAGTTGATGCCACTAGTTTTACTAGTCTTCAAGAATTCAAGAAGTCCTACGGACTTCCTCTAAAATATTTGGAGGAGATATTCGCTGAGCCGGCCCCCGAAATTGATAATAGCAAAAATGTGGCCCGCGGATATATGCAGTTCATCTTAGGGGTTGTCGGCATTACGGATAAGTCTGGAACGTCCATAAATGCCAAATATCTCCTCAATTTGGACAACATTGACACGGTGGACAAAACTTCTTGGGGAAGCGGTATACTAGCATACCTTTACCGCGAGCTTGGTGCGGCATCCCGCGTGGGTTCGAAGACAATATCCGGATGCCAGACTCTACTCCATTTATAGATATATCTTTGTCAACTTGTATACATAAATTTAAATTTTGTTATTTATTTTTGGACTAATATTTTTTTAACCTGGTTACGTGAAGGTATGGATATACGAGCACTTTCCAGCCCTGCAGCGGATGAAACTGAACCGAGGGTATGACGAGAACCTGCCTAGAATGTGCCGATGGAAGCCAACTAAGGAAGATGCCAAACGTTCTCACACATTGGCCGCCCTACGGAATGCACTCGAAGATATGACGACAGAAGAGGTGAATTTAGACCTAATTTTGTACTTAATTGGTATTAATTTACTACGTTATGCTAAATGACGTTATGCTAAATTTTATGCGGTACAGATTGTATGGGATCCATACCGTGATTTGTGACAGACTACCCGTCCATTGCAACCAGTCGCCTTATATCACGGTCTTATCAGTTGTTATGAAATCGAGGAGGCTTATATGACGGATAGAGTGCTCCGTCAGTTTGGCTACGTACAAACTGTCCCAAGACGCACTTTGAAAATGATAACTCCTCCGCGCGGTACAAAACCGCTAAACTATATTCCTGCGTCGTTCAACTGGGTATCGGACTTCTTTACCGAGTGGCAACGCCACGTTATTAGAGATACCGACCGGCAAGCAGCAGTTAATATGGCGGAGTATAGCGACGACTACCTCGCCTACTACGTCGGTGTCGGACTACCTACCTTGTTCCAACGCGGAGGGGATATTGTGCGTGTACCTTCAGATCTTCCTGCCAAATCGGTCTTGTATACTGCACTGGTCAAGATGGTGAGCCAAGTTCTTGACTTTAAGTTTGATATTTGTAACTTTATAATAATTTTTTTTAATTCTCATAAATAGGCAAGGAAAGTGAAAAAGTTGGGAAGAAGCCTCGTTAGTTGCCAGGGTTCGAATTATATGGCAATCAATGACGAACTCTAACAAATTGACAACGCTGAAGATTTTCCTTTCTTGGAAAATAGAGAGCAACGTACAAAGATGCGGCATGAAGTTTAAACTATCATTTTGAGCTGTAAAAGTTTGAATGAATATGACTTTTGAGAATTGTAAAAGTTTAAACTATGATTTTGAGTTGTATAACTTTGAATGAATTTGCTACTATTGACACTTTCAATGAATTTGCTACTATTGACACTTTGAGTGAATTTGAGTTGTATAAAAGTTTAAACTATCAATTTGAGCTGCATACATACAGTTGTCCAATGTGCAGACAGTGGAGCTAATTTTACATATAAGACAGTGGGTAAAGTTTAGGACTGTCACAATTACATATAACTGTGCTTATAGACAGTGGGTAAACTTTAGGACTGTCAGAATTTTGATAGTCCTAGTATACACTAGGACTGTCATATTTGTGACAGTCCTAATTTTATATTTAACTGTGCTTACAGATAGTGGGTAAAGTTTAGGACTGTCATAATTTGGACAGTCCTAGTATATACTAGGACTGTCAATATTGTGACAGTCCTAAAGTTACATATAACTGTGCATACACAGTGGGTAAAGTTTAGGACTGTCACAAATATAACAGTCCTAGTATATACTAGGACTGTCACCAATTTTACAGTCCTAGTATCCTGGCAGTTTGACATATTGACAGTCCTAGGTTATTAGTAGCAATGCACAACATACAGTCAAAATCTATTAGTATCAATTAGATAACTCCTTTCATTACACAACATACACATAACATACAACATATAGTTCAATATACAGTTAAACATATATGGATCAATATACATGGATCAACACAAAATATATTTCAATATACAGTATCAATCGATTAGAATATCAAAGTAGTCGTCCGGCATGATTTTTGTATCCTCCATCTTCATCTTCTTATAGGCAGCCATTGCATCCTTGTAGGGTGTCGTCCATGCGATCGCTTCCTCTGTTGCGTGTTTATACCAAAGCGTAGAAGGTGGCGGAATATGAGAATGAGCGATCAACCTTGGGATGACGAAGTGTTGTCCGACAAGCCCTATGCAACATAGATTGGATACTCGGTGTTCGGCCGGGGGGGGGGCACACATTGGAAAGAAAGTATTGTTAATACCTTGTGAGATAATTACAATAGGTAACTTATACCTATTAGAGAATACGTAAGCAGCAGGCGGGACATCCATGTAATGGTCTGGTCCGGTAACTATTTCCGTACAAGGTATGCCTGCCAACAAATCTCCAACAATTTCTTCGCCAGGTATCTGGCTATAGAAGGCTAGTCGCGACTCCAACTCCTCGTACAGCTCTTCCCTAACATGTCTCCATCCTGCTTCAACTGAATAGCCTAGTTGTCTTGCTAGTGCATGGTATCCACAATGGCCATCCTTAAGAACATCAATAATAGACCAAATAAAATTTCGTATCTCAGGTAGAAAATTTTTAATGTATAGACTATAAGAATCAGAAAAGTTATCAAAACCCTCCGCCGTGACTGCATCTATCATTTTCTGTTTCTTTCCCCTTTGAATAGTTAGCTTACTCTTTTTCTGCGAAAATACCTCTCGATCCATTACGGACTTTGCCTCCAAACTGCGTTCGATATGTTCAAATAAGGATGGATCTCTTTTAGTTGACTCATCCTCCTTCTTTTTGGCTCTACTCTTTCTTGACTGTGGTCTTCCCTTAGGACTTCGAACAACGGATGGCTCTTACAATCGAGTTATTGCCGGGACTACAATCTCATGGATTTTAACCTCAATGGATCTTCTCTCCGGTTCCGATGCGCCACACCACATTGTGTACAGTAGTTTCACTTGTGGCAACGCAAAGAAATCATCTTGAACTTCCACCGTCGGCATTATCGACAGCTGTCTCCAACGTTGATCAACAACATCTATTGGAATAGGTATAGATTTACGACGATATTTGTTGATCTCATGTGCACAAGGAAGTCCGAGTGAATGTCGATATGAACAACCGCAAACCTCGGGATCATTACCCACCGACTTCGACCTACGAATCTCCTCAAACAATAAGCCCAAGGCCTTGTGAGATACCACATGGGTTAAACCATCCAAGAGGTGTTCTTGCTTGTATTCATGCTTTGCAATATTGAGGCTCATCTCAAATGATGCTACAATATTGTTCACCGTGGAAATAGTCATCAAATGAATCAATTGCCAAACAGAGATAAAATTATCGACCGATGATCGTAGATATCTTTTTAAACTTGAGTGTGCTCCTTCGACCCGGTTCGTAGTGATTGTGCCATAATGCTTCACCATGTTGGTCCATGCTAAGACGAATTGCTCTTTATGTGGTTCTAGCCAAGTATCTTTGATATAAGATATGCATGTCGGGTTACTCGTCTCCCACTTTTGTTGGAACATGTACCATGCCGTGTCGTAGCTGTCTGTAGTACTTGCTCGCCATACAAGACTCCAATCACTGTAGAATTCTTCGAAGCGAAGCATGTCAATTTTACTGTCCACTTTTTCAAATTTTCTCTTACATTAAGCTTGGATATTTCGATTTATATGCCAAGTGCATAGTAGTCTATGCGCATGAGGAAATACAATATCTATAGCATTTATCAGCGCATATTCTCTGTCAGTAACAAAAACAAAGGGCTCTTTGTAACCTGTGTAAAGGGATTATAGTTTCCTCAACGCCCATGTGTAATCCTCTACTGTCTCACTCTTCATAAAATAAAAAATGACTGTAAATATTTTTCCGGTAGACGTAAACCCAACAACGTAAAAAAGAGGCATCTTGAACTTGTTGGTCTTATATGTACAATCAAGGACCAACACGTCTGCGAAGGACCGAGCTAAGTGTGTGCAATCAGGATGAGCCCAAAACAACGAAAGGAGTTCATCAGTTTGTGGATGTCTTCTATGGTACTCCACGTAGTGATGCTCCCCAAGCAACTTCAATACTTGCTGCATCGCCATTCTTCCTTTCATACTATTACTGTAAACTCCCTCGACCAGATTTCAGCATTTAATATTAATTTAGGATTATTTTTAGCAAATTAGAATTATTGCAACTTTTTAGATTTATTTTGCTTACATATCCTATTAATTTGTGCACATGTCCATCACATAAATATTTAGGGCATTACACAGACTGATATCCCCAAACAAACTTTACATACCTCTCCTAGACATATTAGTCTATTTTTTTGAACCTTGTGCAACTCCCAGATACTTTATTTTGTACCTCGTTTTAGTCGCACAAATATCGTTACAAATGTCCGTATTTATTTATTATTTAATTTCCAGATCTGTACCCATCTATGTTCCAATAAAGAATAGAGGCCCAATAGACACCTGTTTTGCCCAAACAAAAATACGTTAATATTCTACACTGAGTATACTACATTTAGTATATTGACACCACACTGAAATTATGGCCCTACACACTTCTAGAAAATTAGAAAATACCGTGCGCATTAATTATTAATTAATTAATACGGTGACCCGCATCACCCAAAATCAGGCCCAGCCCCTGCCCAGGCTCACCCCCACCCCCTCAGGGCCATCCCACAGCTTTTCCCCTCAGTTATGTGCATTTCAGTATTTTTAGGAATACAGTGTTTTTTTCCAGACAATTGCGTAATTGTACAATTTCCCAATTGTATGACCTTTGTGCAATTTATGAAATTAAAGGGTTTATTCTGCAAATTTTCAGTGTGAGGTGTCAACCTTCTATTGGAGGATGAACCTACACCGTCCATTTGGACGTGGGTCCCACCCAAAAATATCTAGAAAAAATATCCTAAAATATCTATAGATATTTTATTGCAAAAACCCTAAAATACCCCCCCTAATTTCCTAATTACAAAACTACCCTAAACCCTAAACTCTATAAAAACCCAGCCCCCCCTTCCCGAACTCCCCACACACCCTCTCTCAGCCACCACCACCACCGGACCTCCGCCCACCGGTTCGCCACCCCCTGCCCTCCTCCCCGGCCGCCGGAGCGCCGCCCTGGCCGCCACAGCCGCCGCTGGTAGCCCCCGCAGCAACCAACTCCCCACCAACACCAACAGCAGCCCCCACTACCTGGCCGCCCCTAACCACCACCTCCGGCCGCCTTGGACCACCGCCACCACCCCCATCCGCTTCGCCTCACCGCCCTCCGTCGACCTGTCACCTTCCCGCCGCCCCACGGCCACCACCCCGGCCGTCAGCTCCCCCGCAGCATCCTCCCCCGACTTCTCGACCACTGCAACCCAGCCACCCCCGACCGCCTCCAACTCTTCCCCCGGCCACCACTGACCACCGCCACCACCACCGAACCCTTCGCCGCACCCTCCTCCGCCACCATGACCCCCTGCACCGCCGCCTGCGCCGCTGCAGCTACTGCAAGCTGCCGCTGCTGTTGTGGTTGCTGACTGCAACTACTGCTGCCGCCGTTCCGGCCAGCCACCGGCCGCTCCGCCGCCGTCCTCCCGCCGGCGACGAGCCCAGTGGGTCCCCCACCTGTCAGGTATATACCCCCCCTTCTTGTACGTATATACGTATAATTTTATATATGTATGTATATATGTATATATATGTATATATATATATATATATTTATTTATATATATTAATATATATATTATTAATATATATATATTTAATTATATATTATATATATACTATATTATTATATATTTAATATGTATGTATATTTATGTATACATATATATATATATATATATATATATATATATATATATATATATATATATATATATATATATATATATATATATATATATATATATATATGTATATGTATATTTATACATATATATATTTATATATAATGTATTATGTATATATTTATATATATAATTATTATTATATTATTTATTATATTATACAGTATATATATACAGTATGTATATATAATATTATATTAATATATTATAAATATGTATATACCTATGTATTTTTGTGTTTTTTTTATTCATTTTATTTATATATATATATATGTATGTATATATTTATATAAATATCTATATATATTATTCTATATATAATTATATATATATATTATATAATTATATATATATTATATTATTATATGTACATATATATATACAGTATATATTGTAAAATACTATATGTATAAATATATACAGTATTTATATTCAATATATATGTCTTTTATTTTATTTATATATATGTGTATATATATATATATTATATATATATAATTATATATACTATATAATTATATTATAAAATATATATACAGTATATATATAATATACTATTATATATATACTATTATATTTTATGCATTTTTTCCATTTATTTTATATATATATATGTATATGTATACATATAGTTATATATACTGTAATTATATAGGTATATATAATTTATATATATAAATATATTATATTTATATATATACTCAGAGTATATATATTAAATATATATATGTATTTATATTTTTAGCATCTATATGTATAGTATATATGTATAATATATATGTATATATATATATTATGTATTATACTTAGATTATTATATAAGCTATATATATATATATATATATATATATATATATATATATATATATATATATATATATATATATATATATATATATATATATGCATTTATTATAAATATATATATTATTATATATATAAATATAAATATATACTATGGCATTTAAATATACGCATCATTTAAATGATATTTACGAACCCTGTACATCTTGAACAGAGTACACCTACGACGCAGTCAGTGACCCCAGGTCACAGGACCCCTCAGACTTGACTGCGAGAACATGTTTTCAACACACCTAGGACGTAGGCAAGTATACCTTGCCAAGATTTACTGTTTAAATTATATAAAGTTGTTATATGCTATTTCTCTTGAACTTCATATGACTGTGAGTGTCCGAGATTTGTCTCGGGTACCGTCAACAAATACGTTGACAAGTAGCGTAACTGTCTTAGACTTTAACAGCCCTACCTAAAACAACTGCGAGGGTATCCTAATATCCTCCTAGACCCTAACACGGGTACACGCAACAAGGTTGCAATACATATTGGGATACGAGTTTACGTACTCGATTAGCTACCAGTGCGTGTGATGTGCATCACGGCTTAGCACGAACTCAGGAAAATTCAGGAAAACTATGATTTGGCATTAGTTACATTGGACGAAAAAGACAACTAGTAGGCGTATGGGACACCCCCCTCCTTGAATGTTATACCTTCGGATACCATGCTCCTCGGAGATGGCCGATTACAGAGCTACCCATGTGTCTGGGGGCATATGTGTAACCCCCTGATTTTTCAGAAATTTTTAATTTGGATTTTTCACAATTTTCTGTAATTTTCTAGAATTTTCAAGAATTTATTTTAGATTCAAATATAATTAAAAATATTCCAAACTTTTATTTTATGTTCTAAATAATAAAATATATTTTCTAGAAGTTTTTGGGAATTTTTTTGAGTATTTTTAGTATTTATTGGGAGTTATTTAGGCTAATAACTAATTTTTAGGACTTGTAGAATTTATGGTGCAAGCTCAGGAATATAAAATGGACCCACGTTATTTTCTAAGGTTTATAATATTATTATATATTTTCTGGAATTATTTCAGAATTTGTGGAATAATGTTAGTATTTATTTTTAGTTTTATGGCAAAACTAATTTTTAGAGCTTCTCCTAATTATAGTAGGAAATCTATGAATATAAAATTATCCCAAATATTTTTCTAAGGTTTTTTGGTTCAAAATATATTTTCTGTAATTTTTCCAGATTTTTATGATTATTTTTAATGTTTATTTTGAGTTATTTAGATTTAAAACGACTTAAATAATGTTTTGATAAAGGCAAATCAAAAATAAATAATATAAATAAAACCATTCAATCAGATTCTGACACATGTCAGCCTATAGATATCCATTCAGCCGCAGGTACATCTATATATATATATATATAATATAATAATCCTAATTATCTCATTATTTTAGAGAGAGAGAGAGATTTGGGAGAATTGTCATCTAGGGTTTCTTCATCTTCCAGAAGCCATTGCGCATAGCTCCGGACTCCAAACGAGGCCTAGCTTCTTGCGTTAGAACGATACTGAGGTTAGCTTTCTGATTATATAATTTTTTTTTACAAAATTATTAGTATTAAATTCTGGAAAATTCGTAGAGCACAGCATGTCCAAAAATAGACGTGTTTCGATGTTTTCGCAATTTCGGGAGAACCCGGAATCAGAATCACGAACCGTTTAAAGTTTCGGAAATCTAATGTCGAGATCATCGACATATATTTTTCTAGAATTTAATTTGAAGTATTTACATACTGCTAATTCTGTAGAACTTCTAGGTTAGAATTTAACCATCGGTGCACAATACAAAATTTGTATGTGCCATAATTCCCAAACGAATTTGAATTCGGACGAGCCGTAAATTCTAGTATGTTTTTTATGCTGAAATCTACAGGAAATCATGCATGAAAGTCGAGTTTGTGTCGGTTGACTTTTTGGTCAACAGATCGCCTCGATTTGCGTGCCATGAGTCTCGAGTTGATAAAATTCAGTTTCTTTGGACAAAATTTAGGAATTAACATAAAATCAGAATAATAAGATTAAAATAGTATTTTAGAGTAATTATTCCAGAATTAAATAAATTAAAATAAATTATCTTTTGACGTGATAAATTTGTAATACATAGGCTATTTGTACTGTGACTTGGACTCTGATTCATACCAGCAACAGGACCCCAGGCAAGTGTACCTTGCCAAACTCTGCAGTATTGTTATATATTTTCCTTGCTTTATTATATTGCTGTGCATGCTTAACCTAGGGCCGTGTGACGTACTTAGCGTCCGATTATAGTCGGGTGCCAACACCGTACGCGGAGTTGTGTATTGTCATCTAGACATGGATATTTGTGACCCTCTTTATTCTCGTATTTGTCCTATCAAGTACACTATAACCCAGGACACTTGACACTATTCATGAGTAAGAATCTTCCTGAGATATTCATGGTGATTCTGTGTAGGATACATGTTTTATGACATAGACATCATATTCATAGATATTAGATGACTTGCTGTATTAGATATGATCGTGCGTGACATGGACATGGTGTATCATGGACATGAGACGTGTGATTACATTGGGTGGGGAGAGACACACAGGCTACAGGCTGAGTTTATATATATATATATATAAAATATAGTAAACACATAGTAAAATACATAGTAAACACTGCTACCGGCTCCAAGACACAGAGCTTGTAGTGGTCTCAGCCTGAGTTTAGTGATGCTCTCAAATTGCATTTTCACATAGATGGTTATATAGTTTACCCTATTTATTTTATTTACTATTATACTGCATTTTGGCATGTCGATTTATGTACCTTGTTATGTCCCTTGAGGACCTGGATACCGGACTTTGTCCCCAGGACTAGCAGACGAGATCGATCCCGAGTTACACGGGACAGGAGCATTAGCAGAAGATGGAGCAGGAGCAGACACTGGAGCAGTACCAGATCCAGTAGACGATTGATCCCCGAGGGTATCATCTGGGTATAGGCTTTCTCCATACTCGGTATTTGCTGTGGTTATCTTTATTCTTGTATCTTGACAGATGTATCAGACTCATTATCGGGTTATCTTCCCGAGTTTATATCATATTGAGATTGATCTTGCTTTATGATTCTGATATTGTTGTATTCATTTCTGTGGATGAGATTAGTATATCTAGACCATTATTATTGTATTACAGCTTAAGTACGCCCCGATGGATCCATTAAATTGGGTTTGTCCATCGGTGTGTGCTGCTGGCCATTGCCACGTGTCTAGTCCCTCGATATTTTGGGACTGGGGCGTGACATGGTTTTTGTGGTGGCCCATGCAGGTCGACGACTAAATTGTTCGGTTTCAACTTAGGAACCGAGCAAGCCTGCAATAAGGATAGGATAAGTTTTTGGATCTCATCCACTTACTTGAATCGTTTTTGACATCTATATCGGATTCGAATTAATTTCTTGACTTGCATCCTGTCTTGATTTTCGTGCGCCTCTTATTGTTTATTTTGGTTGTTACTCTAAACTTTTTATTATGTGATTGGTAATTAGAACTTGACAGTTTGAGTTAATCTTATAGATGGTGACCTAATGATTACCCCTTAGCTTTGAACCGCGTAATTAGTACCCCACCTCGATACAAGTTATCTTTCCTTTCCCTTGAGACTAGTAACCTGTCCATTCTCACTATTGACACATGACCTATGAGCACTATGATTAAGACTTAAGATGACCATTACTTACGTAATACCATAGGAGACCCTAATAAGAGTTCTGTTTTATTTAGATGTGCAAGGTTATTTTGCAGGACCCTCTTAAGACTGTCACAGTATTAGTTTAATTCTTATAAGTTGGGTAGTATGCCTCACAACATAGTACCACCTAGCCCTATTGATGAAGTGACTTAGGATGACACAACTTTAGACTTGCATAAGACGACAATATTTATTCAGACGATATAATTTAGAGGTCCTTGCCCCCATTTGGTCGACTAGCGACATAGACAAGGAGTTGTATGATAACTGTAGAGATTGTAGAGTCTTTTATTATTGTTGCTTATTTTGTTTCTGTTTGTGAACTCGAATTGATTTGTACCTTCTTTCATCATCATCTAGTGTACTTATAATTTTTGTACTACCTTGACTTATGCTGCTATATTATAGCCTAGTTTTTGCAAGCTTATTCTTTATCAAGCTTGTTCATGACATATATGCTATTGGGGCCTGATCAACCCCACTAATACAATTGTCTATTCAGAATCAATGTATTATGGTCTGATCAACCTTAGTGCATTTTGGTTCGCTCTTCACACGACTACTTTACGTGGATTGAGATATATAGTTGACTAGTAGACGCCTGTACTTACCCTCTAGATATGTCTGAGCAGATCGTATCGGTTACATAACTGTACTAATACGAGCATGCAAACAAAGGATTACCAAAATAGGATTTCAATCCATAACTGCTTTGACAATTCCCAATTGAATTCTTTAAACGCCTTGATCTCAATACTTCTATTCTATTACGCTGCCCTTGAACTCTTTATTATTGGTCTCCGTCTTCCCTTATTTCGGAAAGACGAAACATCGTGCTTGGTATAAATTGATACACAGAGAATACTAGATATACCCCATAGGCCGATCACATACTTGAGGATTATTCTTCGTAATTAAGGACATATCATATATGATATGATCGGCATTGAAGTTCGAGGATTGAATGACATGAGTAAACATATTAAGGAATATTCTCTTAAGGTATATAGCCTTATGTGATAGATGGGTAAATTCTAAGTTGGGTAGTAGTGCATTGTCAACTCGAGAGGAATTTCTTTTAGATTGTGATCGAGTAAGATTAAATTGGGAGAGGTTCAAGCCATTTTAATTTTCAGAATTTTAGAAGAATGACTAAGATGATGAGAATTAATGAATTGATATTGAGGACCCAATATTTATACCTTAAGTACATGATTTAAACAATGAAGGTAAAATCATCAACTTGAAATTTAGAGGATAAAAAGATGAAATTTCAGACTTGAACAATGGTGGACTGCATTTTAATTTTTTTTTTCAAGTTGATGATTTGAGTTAAAATAAAAACTTGATGGTTGGACTACCTATTTGAAATATTAATGATGTGAATGGAATTTAAGAAGTTGAAGCATACAAAAACTTATAAGTGAAAATAGGAATAATAATGGACTCGAATTACTTCTAGAGGAGATTATGATAATTGGAGATCGTGAGGTAAAATTGATATGCGTATTTAAATCTTGAAGATGATATATGGATTTAATTTAAATTTGGATATGGATAATTTGAAAAAGCGAGAAGAGATAACCATAGGTTGAATTTGATTGGATCAGTGGTCATCTTAACCTAGAAGTGATTACAATGGATATGATTAGGATTTTAATTGTCGCAAGGAGATTGCGATTGACTTGCCTTATGTACACGAAGGATTAACAAATTATGCCTTATTTTAATTTTGAGGACGACATTGTCTTAAGTTGGCTGGATTGTGAAACCCCCTCACCTAAGAAGTAGACCTACTTGGCTTAGATAGTGAGACTAAGGCTAGCTCGAATCCACTTAGGAATAGAACACGACATTTTTCATTTAGTTTTATAACATGGTATCCCTCGGCGCGCCTTACTATTGCTTCGATAATTGGAGCACTTCCCTAGTCACTGCCTTCCTACAAATTCCACACCTTGTCCTAGACATGCCCATCCTCCAATTTTCATCTTTGTGCAATATTTCAATTGTTGAGTGTTTTTATGCAAAAGAGCATTTAGGTGTCCACACTATTGGACATGACACACGAAGAAACCTATTTTCACTCATGTGAATTTCTCCCATGATTTTCGGAATGTGCAACGTGCAACATCGTCCACTCCGTTAAACCTAGCCTTGCATTTTAACCAATACAAATCTTAGACCATCCTTGACTTCTACCATGGCTTAATTTTAATTTCGAGGACGAAATTTTTATAAGTTGGGTAGATTGTAACCCCCTGATTTTTCAGAAATTTTTAATTTGGATTTTTCACAATTTTCTGTAATTTTCTAGAATTTTCAAGAATTTATTTTAGATTCAAATATAATTAAAAATATTCCAAACTTTTATTTTATGTTCTAAATAATAAAATATATTTTCTAGAAGTTTTTGGAAATTTTTTTGAGTATTTTTAGTATTTATTGGGAGTTGTTTAGGCTAATAACTAATTTTTAGGACTTGTAGAATTTATGGTGCGAGCTCAAGAATATAAAATGGACCCACGTTATTTTCTAAGGTTTATAATATTATTATATATTTTCTGGAATTATTTCAGAATTTGTGGAATAATGTTAGTATTTATTTTTAGTTTTATGGCAAAACTAATTTTTAGAGCTTCTCCTAATTATAGTAGGAAATCTATGAATATAAAATTATCCCAAATATTTTTCTAAGGTTTTTTGGTTCAAAATATATTTTCTGTAATTTTTCCAGATTTTTATGATTTTTTTTAATGTTTATTTTGAGTTATTTAGATTTAAAACGACTTAAATAATGTTTTGATAAAGGCAAATCAAAAATAAATAATATAAATAAAACCATTCAATCAGATTCTGACACATGTCAGCCTATAGATATCCATTCAGCCGCAGGTACATCTATATATATATATATATAATATAATAACCCTAATTATCTCATTATTTTAGAGAGAGAGAGAGATTTGGGAGAATTGTCATCTAGGGTTTCTTCATCTTCCAGAAGTCATTGCGCATAGCTCCGGACTCCAAACGAGGCCTAGTTTCTTGCGTTAGAACGATATTGAGGTTAGCTTTCTGATTATATAATTTTTTTTACAAAATTATTAGTATTAAATTCTGGAAAATTCGTAGAGCACAGCATGTCCAAAAATAGACGTGTTTTGATGTTTTCGCAATTTCGGGAGAACCCGGAATCAGAATCATGAACCGTTTAAAGTTTCGGAAATCTAATGTCGAGATCATCGACATATATTTTTCCAGAATTTAATTTGAAGTATTTACATACTGCTAATTCTGTAGAACTTCTAGGTTAGAATTTAACCATCGGTGCACAATACAAAATTTGTATGTGCCATAATTCCCAAACGAATTTGAATTCGGACGAGCCGTAAATTCTAGTATGTTTTTTATGCTGAAATCTACAGGAAATCATGCATGAAAGTCGAGTTTGTGTCGGTTGACTTTTTGGTCAACAGATCGTCTCGATTTGCGTGCCATGAGTCTCGAGTTGATAAAATTCAGTTTCTTTGGACAAAATTTAGGAATTAACATAAAAATCAGAATAATAAGATTAAAATAGTATTTTAGAGTAATTATTCCAGAATTAAATAAATTAAAATAAATTATCTTTTGACGTGATAAATTTGTAATACATAGGCTATTTGGACTGTGACTTGGACTCTGATTCATACCAGCAACAGGACCCCAGGCAAGTGTACCTTGCCAAACTCTGCAGTATTGTTATATATTTTCCTTGCTTTATTATATTGCTGTGCATGCTTAACCTAGGGCCGTGTGACGTACTTAGCGTCCGATTATATTCGGGTGCCAACACCGTACGCGGAGTTGTGTATTGTCATCTAGACATGGATATTTGTGACCCTCTTTATTCTCGTATTTGTCCTATCAAGTACACTATAACCCAGGACACTTGACACTATTCATGAGACAGAATCTTTCTGAGATATTCATGGTGATTCTGTGTAGGATACATGTTTTATGACATAGACATCATATTCATAGATATTAGATGACTTGCTGCATTAGATATGATCGTGCGTGACATGGACATGGTGCATCATGGACATGAGACGTGTGATTACATTGGGTGGGGAGAGACACACAGGCTACAGGCTGAGTTTATATATATATATATATAAAATATAGTAAACACATAGTAAAATACATAGTAAACACTGCTACCGGCTCCAAGACACAGAGCTTGTAGTGGTCTCAGCCTGAGTTTAGTGATGCTCTCAAATTGCATTTTCACATAGATGGTTATATAGTTTACCCTATTTATTTTATTTACTATTATACTGCATTTTGGCATGTCGATTTATGTACCTTGTTATGTCCCCTGAGGACCTGGATACCGGACTTTGCCCCCAGGACTAGCAGACGAGATCGACCCCGAGTTACACGGGACAGGAGCATTAGCAGAAGATGGAGCAGGAGCAGACACTGGAGCAGTACCAGATCCAGTAGACGATTGATCCCCGAGGGTATCATCTGGGTATAGGCTTTCCCCATACTCGGTATTTGCTGTGGTTATCTTTATTCTTGTATCTTGACAGATGTATCAGACTCATTATCGGGTTATCTTCCCGAGTTTATATCATATTGAGATTGATCTTGCTTTATGATTCTGATATTGTTGTATTCATTTCTGTGGATGAGATTAGTATATCTAGACCATTATTATTGTATTACAGCTTAAGTACGCCCCGATGGATCCATTAAATTGGGTTTGTCCATCGGTGTGTGCTGCTGGCCATTGCCACGTGTCTAGTCCCTCGATATTTTGGGACTGGGGCGTGACAATATGACACATATACTAGCCAGTCACCACGATTGGTGAATTAAGTCAGCATATGTCTAGCCTACACTTTCCCATACGTACTACAAGGTCTTTACATTGCATT
This sequence comes from Iris macrosiphon, assembly GCA_036927795.1. Lineage (NCBI taxonomy): Eukaryota > Viridiplantae > Streptophyta > Magnoliopsida > Asparagales > Iridaceae > Iris > Iris macrosiphon. The sequence continues at coordinate 143,309,764 of JAYESA010000002.1, read as the reverse complement.
CACTTAGTTGGTTAGCACACCCTGTATTTATTTATTCAGTATTTACATACATGGCATATTTTTTATGTATCTTGTTATATCCCACTGAGGACCTGGTTCCCTTCCAGATTTAGATGAGGTCTTCTACCCCACATTGTATGGACCTAGACAGGAGACTAGATATGCCACTGAGGAGGAGTTAGAAGAGCTGTCATCAGAGTCTGCCTGATCTTTTAGTGCACCTGGAGCCGGAGCTACTACCTAGATAGACGATACTCTAGTCTATCTTATTTCAGCACTTTCATTATATTTTGTAGTGGGTTTGTTCCCACCAGACTTCATCTGATTTGTACTATATGACATTTCAGACCTAGCATCTATATATTTCAACACCTATTTCTTGATATTTTGTGGATGAGATTAGACTTTACCTGTATTAAACTTGTTAGTATTTTAGGACAGCGTAGCACGTCTCTTTGGGACCATTAAATTGGGTAATCCCTTAGTGACATGTCAGCTGGCCAATGCCACGTGGCCTGGTTCCTTACATTTTGGGACTGGGGCGTGACAATTACATTTCGCTCTGGCCAAACTATTATAGATCGTCCTCATGGTAGACTTGTTCCCATCTTCTTTTTGTCGCATGGCAGAATAAATTTGTTTCGGTGCAACTCCGGAAAGGAACAATTCTTCAACCAACTTTCTCTTATTCTCCTTCAACCGTGCCACGTAGGCATGACCCGTAAGTGTCCCTGGAATAGGATGATTGTGTCTTCCATTCTTAACTTCGATTATCCACTTCACATCTTCAACTTTTACAATCAACGCCTTCAATAGACAACCACATTTTCTCGTCCCAACGTTTTTCTTAGGGATTTCTTTTTCAACAACACCCTTTTTTTTATGATGCTCCCTAAACACACCTCCTCTTTCGCATCCCAGCTCAAGATATTTTCGGCCCGGCCGAGATCTGATGGATCTTGCAATGACAATAACTACGTTATGTCGTCTTCCAACTTCTCTGCACCACTCTAATGCTTCTTCCTGGGTTGCAAATTGAATATCCGTTGAGAAAATATCATCCACATCAACACCAACAGCAGGATGTACCACAATATCTGAACAAGGTTGGTCCTATAACCAATATAAAATAATATAAAAATTAATAACTTCATATAATTATCCAGGACTGTCACTATTTTGACAGTCCTATTTACTGTCAAAATAGTGACAGTCCTACTTTTATATAGGAATGTCGAATTTATGACAGTCCTATATTTATATAGGTTTGTAGAATATTTGACAGTCCTATATTTATATAGGACTGTCTAATTTTTACAGTCCTTACTTGTGACTGTCGAATTAGGGTTGTCGTTTTACGTACCGTACGTGCTTCGGAACAACCGACATGTTCTTCGGAACGTCCGGAGTGCATATTTAATGGATTGGAGGATCCGACTTCATCATCGAACATATTTTCATGCATTGTTCCTACAATAGTAAAAAAAACTAAATTTTTTTCTGACAATCGCAAAACTTATTCATCGTAGGTTGTCGAAGACATACCGGAAGAATATTCCTTGGACAATCACCAAAGTAAAATTCTCCTCCAACCACAACTATCAATTTCCAAATTTAGGTTTAGCCTTGGAGAATGAGGGTTTCTTCAAGTCTAGGTGGAATGCCAAAAATAGAATTTTTTTTCACTTATATACCTTGGTGTGGGCTAGCCCCAAGTAACTTTGAGAGTGGCAAACTTGTAATTTTGGAAAAATTTACATTGGGCTAGTCCCAAGTAATAAATGTAGTGCCCTTATAATTTGCCTTGAAAAAAAGATATATCAGTTACTGTAGCACTTGTTGACTTTGTTTTGAGTTCCCATTGTGTCTTTGACTGTAGCACTTGTTGACTTTGTTTTGAGTCCAAATTGTGTCTTTGACTCCTTCCAAAGTTCTCTAATCACTGAATGGCATCCGTCGCACTCATTTATTGAACACAAGCCACGCTACTATGATTATTAAGTGCACACATAATTTAAGCAATGACATGGATCATCCATCTTATTAGTGTGATAGTATAGCATCAGTACAAGTGATTTAGTACTCAGTGAGGCTGTTTTCACTGAGTGACCTCCTTCTCCAACAAAATGCAGCTGATTTTTAATTTTCTTTTTACAAAATGCAGTTAAATTTTCTTCTCAACAAAAAGGAAAGAGAGGAGAGCATTGCAAGAACACGACAAAACATTTCCAAATTTTCTTGCAACAATTAAATAATTGCAAGTAAATCTACACTTTCTTTTTTTTGTTTTCCCAGAGCAGCAAAAGAATGAGAGAAAGTTCAGATAAACTCATGATAAAGAAAGATGGCCGAACAAGAAACACAGCAATTCTTCTTTAGAACGGTGGGCTGGAACGTTTCTGCCAAGCAGGCAATCGACCAACTTCTGGAATGCTTGCCCATGCGGCGATGACAACATAACATGTCGCAATCACATATTCTGGAAACAAAGAAAAATAAATCTTCATAATTATGCGCCTCCAAACATTAAACACTCGAGCCAATGCATTTAAACATGCATTCACTCTGGTGGTTCAGAATACACACTGCATACTGTTCCGTGCAAATAATAGCAAGCCAAACCACCACATGCTTTCTCATATGCCAGTTGAAATGTAATGTTACATTAAATACAGAACTGCTCATGGACATGCCCATCTTGCCCCAATGCTACAATGGAGACTGAGGTTCAACATAAAGACCCATAACCTAATGTAAACAATTCGACTACAAAACCAGATACTCAGAATGTGCCTCTACAGCCACACAGTTGATAACTACAAATAGTAGACGTACTCTATACAAATACAAAAAAGAAAGGAGCAAACAGTTGCATAACTAAGACTAACTGTAACGTGCCATGAAGATGACGACACAAGAAAAGACCATCCAGTTTGTTCATCCTCAGCAACAGCACTGTGCACTAGTTTAGTTATAACACTCGTCTCCCGATATATGCTCTTTATGCCCTCATCTGGTGTTTGACAATATCTGTGAGCTCAAACAGTGTAGGCTTGCTGGATGGTGTCAATGTCCAACCCCTTGAGCCTCACCACAGACTCTACATGGCCTTTAAGTGTGTGCAGCTCCCTTAGTCTGCAATTAGATGACCAAAACATGAGCGAATGACATTCCAACTCAGCTGTAATACTATATGTAGAAGGGCCCTTTAGTTTAGTCATAAGGCCTACATATCTCACCTTGCAATCTCAGCTCGTCTTTTGGCCTCTTCTGCCATCTGATTGAGATCAGTGAAGGTGCTCCGGTCGGTAAACATCTTGCTCTCAGGTGTCTGCAGGCCATGAAGTGTTCTCTGTGCATGTGCCCACTTGAGCTCCCTTGCTTCCTTCCCAAAGTCCTTCTGCCTTGTGAAGGCAATCTGAGCCACAAGTAACAATACAGTTGGTCAGAGATGGGAGGTACCAACTTTGGAAAGTGAGAAGTTGAGTCGGTAACTCTATTTTACCCTTTGCTCGATGACAAGATCCCATGCCCTCCCACTAAGAGCATAACGGGTTAAGAATTTGATCACATCAAGTGGAAAGTAAAAGATGATGTTGTAGAGCCAAATGATGCCAGCCCAACCCCATCCAATCCCTTTGATAGCAGCAAAGCCCCAATCAGCATACACAGCTATCAGTGTAGCAATCTGTGATCGTTGTAAAGCATGAACTCATTGTCAGTTCGTTAAGAATTTTAGACAAGCTCCACTAATCTGATGGCATAATAAGCATCTTTATTGTGGGAGAAACACAGAACTCACCAGCTGGGCTACGAAGAAAGCTCCGACGAGCAGGAGACCAGGCCTCTCCACAAAGGACCAACTGCGAGATCTTGTCACAAAAATAAGAGCCTGACTGATGGTGCTCACTTGTAGGTAAACAGCTGAGGCAAGTTTCTGGAAATCGTCTTGAGCTGTTTTCTCCAAGCTTTCAACCTTGAATATGCGCTGATAAGAGAAGAGTTTTAAGCAAAATATAAGCATAGACTATATAGAAAAGAAATGTTCTCTCAGAATAGTTCTTATTTTCTAGTCATCTATAACATATGAATGCATTTTTAAACTTAAAAGGTAACAACAATAGCATTTGTAGTTGAAGTTACAAAAAAGAGAGGTTATGAATAAACTTTGTTAGCCATGTCTCTTATCTCTCACATATCAAAGATGTAGAACATTTACCGGGAAGAAGTCGGTTTTATATGCAGTCCAGAAGAATATGACTGTCATCACGGCCAAATAACTACCAAGAACGATTCCAGTTGCAAAAATCTCTGACAACTTCCAGCTGTCAGGCAGGGGAGATGGTTTGACTCTATCCTTAGATATCGTCATTATGGTACCTGACGATAATAAAGATATAGTTATTTGAAGAAAAGAATGGTTAAAAAAACTATAAAGCAATTAACAAGTTCCATAGCAGGCAACCTAACCAAAGAGTTAAGAAGTGAATAAGCAAGTAACAGGATCACTTAGGAGGAATCATATTTACCGTCATTGAGGATAGCAATGATGAGGACCATGAAAGGTGGAAAGTCAAACTTCCATATGAGTGCCAGAAGCATAAACCCAAGCTGTTCAATCAAATGTAATGTAAGACATCATCCTGATATCAATTCTTATTCAATGGACACCATGTATGAAATGGTTGTCTATCAAACCAGGAAACTAAAATGTAGACTAGTTCAAAGGGAAATTCAACCATCAATAAATCTGCTCAAAATAGTGCATGGATGACCGTAATAGACACGGACTTATAAAGACATTGAACCAAAGTAAAACATACCACTATACGGATGGTAATTGAAACTGCATAAATCTACAAAATGCAAAACTGCTTGATTAAGATCACGGGAAAAAAATGTAATAAAAACTATGAAATAGTTATGATTATAATTTCCTACCGTATAGTTTTTCATTCTCTGAAAAATAGCACGGCTTGTGAGGACAGCACTGATAATTACGCTAAGACCAGCTTCTGTAAGGACGATGTCAGAAGCACTTCGAGCAGCATCAGTAGCATCGGCAACTGCAATGCCAATATCTGCCTTCTTGAGGGCAGGAGCATCATTAACTCCATCACCAGTCATACCACAAATATGCTTCCTTGCTTGCAATCGTTTCACAATCTCATACTTGTGCTCTGGAAATAAAAAGAGTTTGAGATCCTAGTAGTCAGAGAAAATTAACCTTTCTTTCAAAGCAAAAGAGAAGGTGATTATGTTGAAATTAGTTGATAATTTTATTGATTGTCTCATTGGCATTATATAGCCTTACAATCATTGTATTAATGACTGTAAGGCTATATAATGCCAATGAGACAATCAATAAAATTATCAACTAATTTCAACATGGTATCAGAGCCAAGTTTCCACAAACCCTAGCCGTCACCAAGCTTCCACAAACCCACAGGAGGATTTCCTAGATCTCCTCCACTGAACTCTTCCATGCCCCCCTCCTTTTTTCCCTCCTCTCCTCTTCTCCGCCCTTCGCAGGCCGCCCTTCGCTGTTGTTGTCCCGTCCCGCTACTGCTGCTGCAGCTACTGCGACTGCTGCTGCTGCGACGGCGGTTGTGACATGCGTGCTGCCGCCTCCTCCGTACCAGCACGAGGCAGCGCCTAATAGGGATGCCTAGATCTGAAAAAATGGGGGACATGTTCGGATCTAGGAGCGGACGACGAGGACAAGCGTGAGTCGTGGAGCGAACGTGACGTGACTGGATAGACGACGCATCGATGGAGGAGATCATCAAGAAGCTAGATTCTGCAGAGGTGGCGACGTTGATGAAGTTGTTGACGATGTCGGCTGGTGAGAACACGACACGAACGTCGCCGGAGTTGAAGCTTCCCTCCATCGATCTGAAATTAGATGGACCAGCCACCTATCTGAGTTGGTCACGACGGGTGAGAAGAACCCTCGCAGGAAAAAACATGGAGGGGTTCCTGACGGGCGAGACGACAGAGCCGGACGAGGGCTCGACAGGACACGATGAGTGAAAGTCCACTCATATGGTGATCTACATCTGGCTTCTCAACTCCTTAGTCCAGTCTATTGCCGCCACAGTAGACGGTATTGAGATGGTGAAAGATGTGTGGGAGAAGTTGAGAAGGACCTATGATGGTGCGGGGAACAACTTACGGGTCTTCCAGATAAAGGGGGAGATTGATGACACCGTACAGGGAGAGAAGACGGTGCAGGAGTATGCCACGGAGTTGGAGCGTCTGTGGTTGGATTATGATCACTCCTCAGATCGGGCGAGCTGCGGGGACCCTAAGTGTAAGGAGAGACGTGTGTCTGCAGGAAAGGACGATGAAGTTCCTCAAAGGACTGACTGCAGCTTTCGCACAGAGGACGGCCCTACTTCTAGCCCAACCAAAGATCCCTAGCCTTGAGGAGGCTATCTCAGCCATGATCCAGGAGGAGACACGCATCAGGCTGCAAGCCGGGACAGGTGGTCCCCCCGAAGCAAAGTCAGCACTAGCGATCACCAGCTCAGGTAACACAGGATCTAAGGGAGAGCCCTGGCAGCATAACCGACAGTGCTACAACTGTGGGAAGATGGGTCATCATCGGTATGCTTGTACCAAACCACCTAGGGAGGGAGATTCAGGTGGTGAACGAGGACCGTTCGGCGGACGAGGATATAATGGAGGACGTGGTCGTGGTCGAGGGGATAGACGAGGCGGCCGAGGAGGTTATCGGGCAAACCTCCTGATATCAGAAGAAAACGGAGAAGCTGATGACACCTTTACTGTGGAGGACCGGGCACTGGGAGACATGAGGAGTAGAACAGAGGAGGCGTCCACCTCATTCTTTGTTAGGGGCAACGCTGCCATGTATGCCCATCCATCAGAAGGTACTGACGAATCACTTGCCCTTGCGTCTATCTCTTCCCTTAAATCATCAGACTGGATTATCGACTCGGGAGCATCTCGGCATATGACGGGGAATGCTAGTGAGTTTTCTTCCTACACTCACCTAGCATCAGCAGACAACATTCAGACAGCTGATGGCACTTTCCAGCCAGTGGTCGGTAAGGGTACTGTTAATTGTACAGGTTCAGTAAGATTATCCAATGTTTTACATGCTCCATCCTTTCCAGTCAGTCTCTTGTCCATTAGTTCTATAATCCTCCAACTTAAATGCATTGTTTCTTTTGATATTCCTAAGGTGACCTTCCAGGAGAAAGGGACAGGACGAAGACTTGGGACTGGCACTTGGCATGAGGGACTGTGGTACCTAGATCGAGAAGGACTGGACTCAGCATTGGTATCTATGGCAGAGAAGGCTGGCATGGAAGGACTGCAGCAGAGGACTGAGGATACCTTGATACTCCATCATCGGAGGATGGGACATTCTTCCTTTGATACTCTAAGTAAGTTGTATCCAGAGATTTATGCAAAAACAAATAAAGAGAAATTAGTATGTGATGCGTGCGAGTTAGGAAAACTTACTAGGAGCTCATATGTTGGCACGGGTCATAGGAGCACTTTTGCTTTTGAGGTAGTACATTCTGATGTCTGGGGTCCATGTGCTACTAACACTATGAATGGTTATAAGTACTTTGTTTCTTTCATTGAGTGTGCCTCTCGTGTTACCTGGTTATATTTGATGAAAAATAAGAGTGATGTACCTGCTTGTTTTCGGGATTTCCATAAGCATGTCCAGACTCAGTACAAAACAGTTGTGAAGGTACTGAGGTCTGACAATGGAACAGAGTATACCAACAGGACGCTTGCAGAATACTTGTCAGCACACGGAATACAGCATCAGACCACCTGTGCATACACACCAGCACAAAATGGAGTTGCAGAAAGGAAAAACAGACACCTTCTGGAGGTCGCAAGAAGTATGATGATCGACATGAATGTCCCACAGAGTCTGTGGGGGCATGCAGTGTTGACAGCAGCTCAACTCATCAACAGGATGCCCTCGAAGGTCCTCGGATGGAAGTCCCCATGTGAGGTATTGCAAGGCAATAATAGTGGAATACTCCCACTGAAGGTGTTTGGGTGTGTGTGTTTTGTGAAGGACAACAGGCCATCAGTTGGGAAACTTGACCCTAGAGCGGTCAAATGCATCTTCGTAGGCTACTCGGCGACCCAAAAGGGGTATGTGTGCTGGAGTCCAGTAGAGAAGAAGAAGTTTGTCAGTATGGATGTCCACTTTCGGGAGCATGAGCCATACTACCACCAGGACGGAACTTCACACAACACGCCTAATACTGCCAGTATTAGGCGAGAGGGAGAAATGGAGAACTTTGTGGTAACCGATTTAGAAGTTTGGCATGGAGGCACGGAGAAGGGACAAGAAGGTGAAGGTGTTAGGCCTACGGCTCAGGGAGAGTTACTTACCTACAGCAGGAGAGAGAAGCAAACTGCAGGACCAGTACCGACAGTGCCAATGCCAAGTCCCTTGCCTGCGTTCGTCCCAACTCCTGAGGCACCGACACCAACCCCCCTTCAGGTGATACCCCCTCCTTCACAAGATATCATTCCTATTACTACTACTCCTCCCACACCACTATCTGTACGGAGGACCACTCGCAGCAATGCAGGAAATCCTCCAAACAGATATGGTTGGGATATTGCTCAGTTTATTTCTTATGACCATATCCCTTCTTCTCATGGAGCATTTATAGCATCTTTGGATAGTATTACTGTACCTAACAATTGGCAGGTTGCCAAGAACGATCCAAAGTGGAAAGCGGCAATGCACGAGGAGTTGGGAGCTCTGGAGAAGAACCACACTTGGGAGCTTGTGAGACTGCCAGAGGGGAAGAGAGCAGTTGGATGCAAGTGGGTCTTTACCGTGAAGCAGAACCCAGATGGACAGGTTGATCGCTACAAAGCTCGACTAGTAGCCAAATGATACAGTCAGACGTACGGCATCGACTATGACGAGACCTTTGCACCAGTTGCAAAGATGAGCACTGTCAGGACTCTGATTTCTCTGGCAGCGAATGGTGGATGGAAGCTACACCAACTGGATGTGAATAATGCGTTTCTTCACGGAGATCTAGTGGAGGAGGTGTACATGGAGATACCACCAGAATTTTGCACCAATCAGACAGTAGGCAAGGTCTGCAGGTTGAAGAAGTCCCTCTATGGACTGAAGCAGTCTCCTCGAGCGTGGTTTGACAGATTCAGAAGGGCGATGATAGGGATAGGATATCAGCAGATCAATGCTGATCATACTGTGTTCTTCCGTCGGAGTGGAGGCCACATCACCATGCTTGCGGTGTATGTGGACGATATGATTATCACAGGAGATGATGAGCAGGAGATCGCCCAACTCAAAGGAAAGCTTGGCAAGGAATTCGAGGTGAAGGATCTCGGCCTTCTTCGGTACTTCCTTGGGATTGAGATTGCTCGAGAAGCAGAGGGGATTGTTCTCTCTCAAAGGAAGTATGCACTGGACCTTCTCACAGAAACTGGGATGTTGGGATGCAAACCTGCAGCGACACCAATAGATCAGAGGTTCAAGATTGATGCTGAGGCTGGAGAACCAGTTGATCGGGACAGATACCAGAGACTGGTTGGCAAGTTGATCTATTTGAGCCACACACGTCCTGATATCTGCTTTGCAGTAAGTGTGGTGAGCCGCTACATGCATGACCCACGGAAGGGTCATATGGATGCAGTGTACCAGATTCTGAGGTACTTGAAAGGTGCTCCCGGGAAGGAACTAATATTCAGGAAGAACAATCACGTGAGCATCGAGGGCTACTGTGATTCTGACTGGGCTAGTTGTGCTGATGACAGGAGGTCTACCTCGGGATATTGCATATTTGTAGGAGGTAACTTGGTCTCCTGGAGGAGTAAGAAGCAGTCTGTGGTGGCCAGATCGACAGCTGAAGCAGAGTACAGAGCTATGGCCTTGGGAGTTGCAGAGCTGCTATGGTTGAAGAATATGCTGGTGGAGCTGAAGCTGGATCAAGGAGCCAAGATGAAGCTGTGGTGTGACAATCAGTCAGCTATTAGTATCGCCAACAATCCAGTACAGCATGACAGGACCAAACACATCGAGATTGATAGATTCTTCATCAAAGAGAAGTTGGATAGAGGATTACTGGAGCTTGACCATGTTCCAACCAGGGATCAAGTAGCAGATGGACTAACCAAGGGACTCGCCTCAGTGAACATGATTAGAGGATGTGACAAGATGGGCTTAGTGAATATCTTTCACCCATCTTGAGGGAGAGTGTTGATATGGTATGTTGGGTGTCATATTTAAGTATAGTATAAGCACATGGGAATATCCTGAGGACATATTTGGGATGCCAGAATATGTCACAGGATATTCCATTATGAGATTATTGTCATAATGATTGAAATCATTGTATTAATGACTGTAAGGCTATATAATGCCAATGAGACAATCAATAAAATTATCAACTAATTTCAACAGATTAATTATATTTGCTTCTGAAAGTAAACAAAACATCAGTTATACCAGGAAAAACACCAGCAAAACCATCAGCTTTCTCTATCAGTTCATCAATAGGCAAAGCCGCAATAGACTCATCCTTAGTCTGGCCCAACAAAGCTGATGACGGATACATATTCGTTCCCATCCCCAAACGACGACCTGTTTCTTTTCCTATTGCCAGTTGATCACCTTTATCACAAAGAAAAATATAATTCAGTGAGGCAAGTGTCAAAAGAACGGCCACATAATTGCTTCTAAGAAAAAAAGAAAGAAAAATTAGGAGGCGGCTCCAGTTACAGAAGCAACACTAGTGAGACTGTTCTAAATCATGGCTGTTTTCATATTCAGTAAATAAATAATATGGGCTCCAGATTTAATAGTTGAATTGACCTTTAACTACCTCTAGGTGGAAGTTAAAAAAGTCAATAGCAACATTTGACACCCGATACCAAAATCTTCATCGTGAGTTCAGTAAATAAATAATTTACTATCAATAAAGGTAGTTTCCATAAACATAATTTCAATGTTCAAATTTTCCATACGGTTGCTACTAGAATTTTTTAACACAAAAGTTCAGTAACCTGACAGTGCTGGCACACACGTGCCTTCCACAAAGGCACAGAAGAATTAAAGACACACATAAGTGATTATTGATGACAAATAAATTGAAAGACCATATTACCCTTATGGCAAAGGTGCAGCAATAAACTGTATATGTACTTATGTGAAGCGTACAGAATTTCAACAGCTAACCATATGACTTGAGATCCAGTTCTGATTAGATGACAGCCTGACAAACTCTTCTTGATCTCGTTTAAATTAAATCAACAAGCAAAGTCTTTTCAAAGGAAATCATAAGTAAAATTGCAGAACATCAATCATCGTATAACAGTAACATACAAACACAGAACATAAAGATGAACCCCCTTCTCTCTCTCTCTCTCTACCGACCCAAATATGATTTTAAAGCGTACCGTGAATCGAATTGGTGAACCAACTCACCCTACCCCTTCCGTACGGAAGATAAAGACAAGTAGCTTACCCCATTTCCGAACATGTACCATAATTCAATACATACCACGTTCCATGTAACTATGGGATAAACGTTTAATAAAAGCAAAGTATCCATTAAAAATATTCAATGAACAAATTCACACATACGGCAAAATAAGCAATCTTTATTTGAACCTACAAAAATAAATTCAATGTACATTATGTCAATATATGCTCTTATCAAATAAGATTTTCATGATACATGGCTTTACGTTCGTTAACCATGTACTCCATTTGTGTATGATTCCTTCTGCCAATAACCATTTTACGACGTTCATTAATTTGACTAAAGATAGATATACTTCCAAGACTATTAAATAGGCATATCATGTCAGATGAGCTCAAAACATAGCTGATTTTGTATGCCACAGTCTGCATGAAAGAATTTGCTCTTTGAGAATACACAGAAGTATCCCTCGTTTTTTTTTAAATTTTTAACTAGCAACTAAGAAACAAGGATATGCAAGGAAATGGCCATAAGGGAAGGTTTAGCATTTTAGACTTACTGAAAAATAATAGTATGCGTGCCAAAATTCTCAAAAAGAAACAAGAGTACGAAATTCAATTGTTGTTCTTTTGTTGTTATCAATACTATAACGGTGACCGAGGTACTGAAGCTATATTGTTGAGTGTATTGGTATCGGAAATAGAAGTATTGATATTGCTTTTAGGGGCTGTTTAGATGCTTGAAATGGGCTCTGAAGGTGCATATGCATCCTTTTCAGCTGTTTGGTTGCTTGATGTAGTGAACCGATAAGTCCCATGACATGACCCCCACAGGACTTCCTATATCCCCTTCTCTCTCCATTCTCACTTCCTCTCTTTTCATCCGGATTTGAGATTGGAACTCCCCCATTCTTCTCTTGATTGGATCCGTGTGGAAGTCCTTGTGAAGTGCTCTCTCCCTGTTGTCACCAGTGTCTCGCCATATTTTCCTATGTAAGCCATGGCTCTAACCGAAACCTCCTATGACCTCTCCTTTTTTTTTGTAATTTCTTGAGATTTGGTCATTTTTAACAAATTAATAGTTGCGACTTCAAGGATTTCATTGTAGATCTGCAAGGTTTTGTGATGTAATCGTTTTTCTAAACCATTTTCTGGCAGATTAGAGAGAGAAAGAGAGAGAGAGAGAGAGAGAGAGAGAGAGATGGTTCAGAAGGCACTACTACTAGTAGCAGGGTGATAGAGACACTAAAGGCTGAGATCCCCTTTGAGGCAGATGGTGAGTGAGTTCTCCAGAAGGACAAGGATTTGGAAGGATCGTTGGCCTTGTCCTTGTTAACATCCTCAATGGTTTCTGCAATGTTGGAGCTCTCAACCTTGTATATATATATATATATATATATATATATATATATATATAAACTCTAACTCTTTCTCTCTTCTCTCTTCAAAGTTTCAATCCATTTGTTTCGTTTGCTTGTGCATTGAATTTATTTTCTTTCAAAAACCTACCCGTAATAGGTATCAATGTTGCTCGTTTCAGTATTGGTATTACATATCAACATGCTTAACTAAAACCAATAAAAAGTCATTAGTTGACGAGACTACTTCTTCCGTACAAGCGACGTTAAGCATGGCAACCAACTTAACCAATGTTCAGACAAAAGAAGCAATAATATTGTATCAGATGGGTTCAATGTTATATCGGGTTTGGATGATCTGATTCAAAAGAGGCAAATTGGGAAAACCTAATAAAACTTCCAATAGTTTGATATTCCTACATAAACCGGTCAAAACAAAATAACCTCTTAACTTTCCAATGATTTGACATCGGTACAATAATAAATTGAAACCTACATAACATCTAGTAAAACTACCAAATGTTTATTTATACAAACCCGTTGGAAATTTCCTAATAAGAAACTCTGAGAATGGGAAGACATGGAAACAATATATTCAGAATGGCATACTTTTGAAAAATATCTTTTATGTGGAGAGAGTTCATGCAATTAAATCGTGTGCTATATTACCTACAGTACTATACCAAGTTACCAACAGTACAACCTTTGTATATTATAGACTTTCCTACCAGAAGTAAGTTGAGCTAAACAGTTCTAAAAGAACAAAACCAGAGTAATACATATTTCCATATTCCTATTAGAGAAGTCCAACCTGTGATCATCTTAACATTGACACCAAGGTTAAGTGCCCTTCGAATTGTTTCGGCACTATCGTGTCTGGGGGGATCAAAGAGCGGCATGAGACCAATAAACTGCCAAGGCCCTCCCGGACTTTCTTTTGTTCTTTCTGGAACTTCCTGCATGAACATAATGTACAGATTGGATATCATCCGTACATATGAAATGCAAAACGAATAATACAATCAGTATAAGAAGGAAGATGAGATCTTACCTGATATGCCACTGCAAGTGATCTAAGTCCACGCTCTGCAAACTTGTCAATCACAGAATGGACCCTGCGCTCTATGTCCGACCTATTATGAGCTAGATGTAGAATCTGCAGCTCAACGACAACAAGGGGTGAACAAACAATTATAAAGTATTCTACAAGAATATGAAGACATCTGATACTTCATTTCACTTGTTGTACCTTTTATCTGATACTTATCTATGTAATGATGTTTATCATAATAATATTTGGCTGGGACCACAATGATCCCATCCCTTTCTAAAAAAGGAATATGAAAACATAAAACAAGAAGCACACAAGTAGAAAAAGAAATGACCTGTTCTGGTGCACCTTTGCTGACGCGATGCCATTTTCCATCAGCATCAACATATGTTAAAGCAGTTCTTTTGTCAGTTGGGTTGAAAGGAAGAAAATGAATCTCTTGTATCCCAGCACGAGCCTTTGTTAGGCATCATGAGATATGCCGAAACAAGTAGCAATCGGAATATAGACACATTAAGGGCACATTTTCTTTAAGATAGATTAACAATACAAACATAGAAGCAACTTTACCTCTATCGGGTCAGCAAGCATTCCAACAATTGCAGTATCAATAGCATCTTGATTCTCAGTTCTCGAGGCCCTAGCAGCCATCAGAATGACAGAATCTTGACTTACACCTTTGGAGAAGACCTGAGAAATTTATCAAAATATGATTCAGGTAATTTAGAGTATAAAGCGAGATAATAGATAGACTTCACATAGTCCTGATGAGTATTTCTCATTGGAAAGAGGAGCTCCAAACCTCAATTAGGTTCTTGTCAACTGTTAACTTGTTCAAAGTAAGAGTTCCTGTTTTGTCACTGCAGAGAACATCCATGCCAGCCATTTCTTCAATAGCAGTCATCCTCTTTGTAATTGCTCCCTGTATCAGTCACAAGCTACATCAAATGCAAGTAATTCAAGGAAGCATGGGTTCTAAGAAATTATGGATGGGAACCTTTTTGATGGCATGACAATTGGCATGAATCTATTTTGTTCTTAATAATCTACTAAATGAGCTTTTGAGAGTGTGTCCGTGAACTTTCAGTTGCATACTATCTTGATAACACAGATAATGTAACTTAATAATTACTGACCTGCTGAGACAGGCGATGAGATCCAATTGCCATAGTTACAGAAAGAACTGTTGGCATGGCTATGGGAATTCCTCCAATGAGAAGGACCAAAAGATTATCAATTCCAGGACGATACTCTCGGTGTTCGATAGGGTACATGACTATAATTTCAACGAACATTCCCACCGCAATCGAACAGATACAGAAATTCCCAATAGCAGTCAACACCTACTCAACAAAAGAAACAATCAACTGACAATTCTATAAAATGTACCAATTCCCAAGAAGTATGAAGGAAACTACAGAGTCCAAGTGATCTGGCTTGCCTTCTGGAAGTGACCGACTTGGTTCGTGGAGTCAACAAGATGAGCTGCCTTGCCAAAAAAAGTATGGACACCTGTCGCAATGACAACTGCCTCAATCTCTCCTTACTTGCAAGTAGAACCAGAATACACACCATCCCCAGGACCTTTAGTTACAGGCAAGGACTCTCCCGTGAGGGCAGACTGCATGGGCAAAATTTTCATATTTACGGAAAAAAAAAACCAATTCGTACAAACAGCAATAAGAAAACAATAACAAGAACCTGATCAATTTTCAACGGGTCTCCCTCGAGGAGGCGGGCATCAGCAGGGACGATATCCCCGAGCTTTATGCTGATAATGTCCCCTGGGACAAGGACAGCAGCTTCCTCCTCATTCCACCGACCATTCCTCAACACCTGTGGAAGTTTTGGGTGTACATGAGCATTTAAAGTTTTGAACTGAAATCATTTACAGCTCCTAATTCCTAACCCATTTCCCATATCAAAATATCAAAGTGTTGAAATGTTGAGCTCGGTAGAGGATGTAGGTGTAAATACCTTAGCTTTAGGGGCAAGACGGGCCATGAGGGCTGCTGCAGCATTACCGGCATTGTTCTCCTCAATGAAGCTGATTGTTGAGTTGATTATGAGCAGGGTGATGATACCAACAAAATCTTGCCAATCCGGAGGCTTCCCCTGATGATCAGAATTCACAAATGTGTATCAAGAATAGAAAACTTAGACCATTATAATGAACTTAAAGGGGCTCTTATTCATTTGTAAACTGTTCGTAAAGGCAAAGCAAACCTAATTTACAAATGAGAAGCATAGTATAGGACAGAAAACCCAACTAAATAAATTAAAAGAGATCATACAGTATTTTCACGCTGCAGAGTAAATGCAGTGAACATTTCACTCATTATACCCTCAAAGAACAAGACAGGCAGAAAAATAAGAAGCTCGTAGTAATGTAGGACAGAAGACAATTTTTCAATTTTTTGTAAAATGAAAGGTACTAGAGGGAAGAAATTAAGATAATAAAGACAATGAGAAAAAAAAAATGATGGAAAATATAAGAAATTCCTTGCATTTAATTTTTTTGCCAAAGTAAAAAAACACCCTTGTTACACTTTTGTTGATTTGAAAATGTATAGCATACTAAGGAACGAATTTGTATGAGTAGTCACATATTTTTCTCTCAAAATAAAATCTACAGAATCTCAAAACTTCTACACAAATTTAAGAACCCCAACTTTTATCGGAAAACTGGCCACTTCAAACAAAATTCACAGGAAGCATCAAAAGTAAACTTTAGAAATTTGAGGATATCATAAGAACTATATAACTTGAAAAAATAATGTAGCTTTTTATTTTATTTTATTTCTTCTCCTTCCTCTTTTTGCCAACATAAGTTTTTTATTAGCTGTGAATATAACATTTCATGAACCTGAAGCTATTTAAAATTTCTTAAAATTCAGAAATACACATTTTTCTGAACCAAAAAAATATTTTCTTAGACCTTTCTCAAACACTTTGTGAATTTATAGTACTTTTAACCTGCTTCTCTCAACCAAAAAAATAATAATCAGAAATTTACATAAATCACAAACAGATACCAACTAAGTTTAACATACACTTCTTCCAATTTAAGTTCCTTCCTTATATAGAACAGTTACAGAATTCAGAGAAAACTTCACCTAACCTTTCTCGGAAGAACTTTTTTTTACTGAAAACTCCCTAACCTTAACACAAACAACAAAAACAATCTGTCCTTTCCGTACTAAAGTACTACTTTGTGAACTTGAAAGCGACTATTCAAATACTTTACAAAACTTCAAATACTTTACAAAACCCACAAAAATCAAAAGTTGATTAAAAGAGAGAGAAACACATCTACCAAACGGACTTTTCACTTCCCACCCCCATTATTCCCTTGAGAAAATTATGCACCCCCCCCCCCCCCCTTTTCCCTAAAACTTCACAAAATCAAACAAAACCACTCCCCGGAGGAAAAGGAGTTCCAGAACTCACCCCTCCGTTGGCGAGGGCAATGGCCATGATGGCCGCCGCCTCCATGACCCACGACAGAGGGTTCCACATGAACCCCAAGAACTTGAGAAATTTACTCTCCTGCACCAACAAAAATTACGCATAAGTCCAAAATTCACCCAGAAATTACGTACAAGGAGAAACCTAGCCCAGAAAAAAAATTCTCAAACCTTCTTCTCCTCGAGCTTGTTGTGGCCGAAGATGGCGAGCCTCTCCAAAGCCGCCTCGCCGGTGAGACCCTCCCTGTTGCATCTCAGGTTCTCGAACACCTCCTCTATCGGGATGTTCTCCTAAAGGGGAAAAAAATCCAAATTTATGAAAAAGGACCTGGGAGAAAAATTGGAAGCGGAGTAAGGGGTTTTGGATAATTTTACCAAGTCCACAGCCTCCTTGAGAACGGCCTCCAGAGCCTCCGGGCTTGTCCCCCATGTTTTCTCCTCTCGGAGCCCTCGGAACTCAATTCCGCTCTTTTTAAGGACTGGAGAGAGGAAAGGGGGAGGACTGAAGGAAATTTTTTTTTTTAGAGAGAGAAAGTAACAGTCAGTGAGTGAAGAGAGAGAGAAGCTGCAGACCACGGCTCCCGAATAAAGAGGGTGACGGGGGAAGCGCACAGCATGTACTTGGCAGGTACACCTCTTTCTCCACCTCCTTTTATTATTTCATTTAATTTGTGCATATTTTTGTTTTTGTTTTTTTATGAGTGAATGAAAGTATTAAAGGCCTGATTCTCAATTGACTAGGAATGATTTTCAGAGGTCCAATCTTATGTAATTTAAGTAAAAAGTTTTAAATTAGATTAATTTATGTTGAAAATTTATTAACGAACGATTTAAATTTTTTTTATATGAATAAAATTATTTATATATTCATATATAAACAAAAAAATTTAAAATTTTAATTTTAATTTTAATATTGAAGTCCGATTGATTAATGAATTGATTAATGATTCTTTAAGACGTCAAAATGTGTGTGTATTATACAGTGTTCGACTTCGGCAATAATCAAAAAGGATTTGTGAAGGCTGTGCTGCATGAAGAAAAAGTTTTTATGCGTCGTCTCCACTACTTAATTATATTGGAAGTGTGTAGTAATGTAATACTTGATTTTCGTATATCGTAACCATTTGTTATAGAATTTTTTTTTGAAAATTTTGGATATTAATAGTTATAATTATATATTTTTAATGAGAATATAAATAAAATAAAATAAAATATTTCAAAACTCATCGATTTTGGTGTTTATAAAGACACCCACAATTTTATTACACCGATTTTAGAAGATTTTTGAGCCGACCAAACCAGTGCCTTAAAAAAATTAATAAGCAAATTTTTTTAAAATACTTCATAAACGATCGGTTCAAAAATACTCTAAATCCGGTGAAAACACCTTTACCAAGCAAACATTTAGTAATTTTATACTAACTATACAAATATATAACAGAAAATTTACTGTAGCGAAATTAATTTATATTAAATTAATGCAAACGAAACAAGTTTACCTAAATTAAAAATAAAGAAACAGTCCGCCAACTGAGTTGACGGAGAACATACTGCAGCCGACACGTGTATAGCAAAAGGCAAACGTGGACCCCAACCTGGGCCACTGCTCAATTTCTGCCAACTGAGTTGGCCGAAATTGTGTTGCACAATTTCGGCCAACAAAGTTGACAAAAATTGGGCAGTGGGGCCCACGGTTGATTGTTGTTGTTTGGTTTGGTTGGTTTGGTTTGTTTTATGAGTTTTTTAATTAGTTATGTTTTGTTTTTTTTTATTTAGTTTTATTTTGGATTTTGATTTTTTTGATTTAGTTTTTTTTGATTTAGTTTAGTTTTGGATTTTGGTGGAAATTTTCTGTATTTTTTTTTCTCATATTAAAGTTCAAAGTTTATTTTGATAAGAAAAAAAAATCTAAGTAAAGAAAAAAAAACTAGTATTTTTTTTTATGTCCTCTAAGACTTAGTTTATTTTAATTGTTTAGTTTTTTTTATATGAAAAAAAGAAGACTAAGTAAAGAAAAAAGACAAATAATAGGTTGACAAATGGTTTGATTTTTATTTGGGTTTAAAATTTGGTCCGGGTCTATTGATTGATGTTGGTTCAGGAGTTGGTTTATGTCCAACGACTATTGTTTCGGTTTGGTTTAACGAGGAATGAGCTAATATTACGTAATAAAGTATAAAGGAGAAGAGACAAGAAAGACTACACAACAAAAATAATGAGAGACACGAGACTTGACATAAAAAAAGAGAAGAGACTTAACAAGAAAAAAGAAGAAGAGACATGAGAGAGTAAAGATAAGGAGTCAGAGACATGTCTCGTTGATGGAGGAAGTAAAGGAGATGAGTAATGAAATAAAGAGAAGAAGTTTGTGGGAGGAGTGAGTTATAAGAAGAGGAGGAAGAAGAACAACAGAGTGCACTAAGAAGTAAGACACATAAGTCATTGTGAGTACATAGCAGCAATTCGAGCAGCCTTCATTTTTTCTCCTTTCCAAGTGGACATAGCAGTCTTTGTGAGCACACACAATCCTTATTGTTGAAGGTCTCTATTCTATTCTCCTTCATTTATACTCTCATTTGTATATGCAATAATTTTATGTTAGTTTTTATTTTTTAAATATTAGGATACTAGTGTTTATTTAGTGAATTTAAGTTATGTAACGTGCAAAATGACGGACAACCAAAATATGTATTTTGACAACCATAATTGTACAAATGGGCAACCAAAATGACGGATGTATTGCTGGAGGCCTACTACGGATTTAATAATCCAGCAACGTGCGAAACATATATCTAGTTTGATATTTTATGGAAAGGTACAATAAAATTTAATTGTGTAAATTAATATGAATGATATTTTGTACATGTTTACTAATAACATTGTCTATGTTTTTCATATATAGCAATACGATTATACTAATGACGAACGGTGCCGAGAGCATGTCTCGTGGCATCACGATAGCAGACTTGGGTATTGGAGGTTGAGCGACCACCAGGTGGCACTGTTGAAAATATTTGGCTTTTATTATGTTGACAAGATACATTTTCTGCAACACGATAGAGACTTAATCTAGAGTTTAGTTGAGCGTTGGTGGTCCGGACGAAATACCTTCCAGCTACCATTCAGAGAGATGAGTATTATTCTAGTAGATGTGGCAAATATTTTAGGTTTACCTATTACGGGTGAACCTATAGTATTTGATAAATTAATTTCTGCCAACACTATGATTAGGAAGTACCTAGGTGTGGAGGCGTGGCATAATAAACCTAGTAAAAATCTTGTGACGTTTATGTGGCTCTGTCACAACTTTTTGCACCTAGATCGTATTTGTGATCAAGTTATCTCAGTGGACGATGATCAGGTAAGTATAATTTTTTTTGCAACTTATGTTATTATTTACGTAATATATTTTTAACTTAATTTAACGCATATTATTTTTTTATCATTTTTAGGTCATTGCTTGCGCCAGAGCCTACTTGCTAGGTTTATTAAGCGAAATATTGTTTCCAGACTCATCAGATTTAGTTGATTTACGTTTTCTACCTTTTTTGGTAGACCAGACCGCACCTACGTGCCACGCTTGGGGAGCATCAATGTTTGCATATTTATATAGTTTTATGACAGATTTTGTACAATTTGAAGACGTAGATGAAACAAAGGTAAATTTAAGTGGTTGCGCGACATTAATACATGTATGAAAATATGTTCACTTATATCATATGAAAAGTTTTACTTAATTCCATTTACATTGAAAATATGTGCACTTATATCATATGCTCGTATTTTCTAGGTTTGGTCCTACGAGCACTTTCATATTGGTAGGTCAGTCTCCCGCATTAATACTGACGTTGGTGTCTTTCCGTTAGCTTTACGGTGGACTACGGATGCAGCAGATCTAGTACACTGTGAATAGGCGGCTATCTCTTTATACCAGGACGAATTTGATACACTGAAGTATAATGAGGTAAAATATAACTACCATTATTTTATAAAGCCATTATGACCATTATCTTATAATTTTTTGTCATAAAATAGATGACATACTGTCCGTACCGGCTTGAGCATAATCCTACTGAAATACAAACAACAGCCTATGACCTTAGTATCCATAGTTGTTTCCTAATATTCGATGGTGAAATAATGTATCATCCAGCTGATCGTGTTATGCGATAATTCTAGGTGAAACAAAAGATTTCTGATGAGCCACCATGTTTAAACCGTAGTAGAGGGAGTACAGCTAAAAGAGGACGCAAAATGATTCCACAGTGGAATTCTAGATTGGAGATACAGCCCGCGGTACAGTCATCTCAACTAATGGACTCTATAGATGAGGGTAAATTATTTAAAAGGCTGATTGGAGATATAGTCCGCGGTACAGTCATCTCAACTAATGTGTCATGCCCCAGTCCCAAAATATGCGGGACCAGATACATGGAAATGGACAACAGGTACGACTCCGTAGGGATTTCCAATTTAATGGACCCGACGAAGTGCACTTACGATGTCTACGGTCAAGTGATCAAGCTAATATCTATTTCTAATATCCAACAACTAAACTAAATCTCAATCCATGGTAAATAAATTACAAAAGGAAACGGTACGCATCATTAGACTGCAGCCCAATAATACAGCCGTTCGAATAGACCAAAAGAATAATATAGGCCTATAAACACTAGGCTACAATAGCAGAGTCACAATGGAAAATAGTACATAACTATAATAGAGGAAAGATATAATGATACCTGCAAGGATGTCCAACACACCATCAGATCAAGCCTCATCCAAACTGGTCAAATAACCTGGAAGGAAACCAGGTCCTCAGAGGGACGTAACAAGATATAAAAAATACATGCCATAATATAAATACTGAGTAAAGTAAATCAGGATGAACTATCCTCCCAAGTTGTCACTACCCAATTCTAAAAATAGAATTTTCTTTTTATTTTAATTTGATAAATTGTGTATTGATCATAAATATTTGTATTTATATTTAATTAGTTGGATGTATTTATTTTTATTGGTTGTTTTAGGGTTTTTGCTAGTTTGGACCCGTGTCAGACCCTATTGGACCTTGTAAGACCCTTGTCAGACTCAACCCTTGGTGTAGAATAGTTATTTTATCTTTAATTATCTAGCTGGGTTGTTTTGGATTAGTTAGATTAGTTTAAGAAATCATAAACCTAAAACCCTAGTTTGGAAGACTTAAGTTGAGGGTATTGTGGTCTTTGTGTTAGGCTTCTAACCCTAACCCTATTTCTCCTATATGGCCCCCGCCCCCCCTTCCTTTTCATTTTCTTCCACTTCATTTTCCCTCCTCCATTCTCTTTCTTTACTTCTTTCATTTACTTCTCTCCAATTCAAAGTAAGTATTTTCATCTTCCCTCTCTTCCTTCATTTAGTTCTCTCATTAATGCAAACCCTAATCTTCCATTCTTTCTAACCTAGGTGTATAGAGACTAGATTTGGTGTAGAAGCTTGGTTTGGAGGCTTGGTGTGGTGAATTCTAGGGTTTTTGGAGACTTTGGCCTTGGGATTTCAACTCCTAAGAGGTAAATCCTAACTTTCCTCTTAGTGATTACTTTAATATAGTGTAATTAGTAGTTTAGAATATTTCTAGACCTTAGGGCTACCCATGGGAGGAAGTTAGAACTTGTTTGGATAGGTTTGGAGACTTTGACCTAGGGTTTTATGTCAATTTCGGGTAAAATCTAAAATTGGTCCATTTTGGGTGTTGCCCTAGGTTAGACGGACCTAGTTAGACGTGCTTGGGTGTCTTGAGGGTAGGTTCATGTCCCTGTTCGGACACGCGAGGTCGTATCGCGGAGTTTTGGGCGTTTCGGGCGATTTGGGGGTTTTTCTTCTCCGTGGATTTCACGTGCATGTGGAATTTTGCCACGGACAGAGAATCGGAGAGTTAGCATTTTTGTAAGATTTTAGACATCGATTAGAACTCGTGAGTAAATTTTGGATCTATTCCGATTAGGTTTGGCGTGTGTTTCGAGAGGTATCGCAAGCCACACTCCAAGTGTTCGTCGAAATGATCAAATGGCCATTTCGACTTAGTTTCTAGGTTTCGGGCTTGTGCACTGGTTGGTTTAGCCTTGGAGAGTGTGTATTAGGGTTTTCGAGTTTATATATATATATATATATATATATATATATATATATATATATATATATATATATATATATATATATATATATATAGTGTGTGTGTGTGTGTGTGTGTGTGAGTATTGAGGATGTGAGTGAGTGAGTGAGATTGGTAGAGAGGAAGAGAGAGTGAGTTGAGAGAGATCAAGAGAGAGTGAGACATATAGAGTGAGAGGGAGAGGAAGTAGCAGCAGCAACAACAAGTAGCAGCAACAGCAGCAGTAGGTAGCAGCAGCAACAAATAGCAGCAACAACAGGTAGTAGCAGCAACAGCAGCAGGTATATATATATATATATATATATATATATATATATATATATATATATATATATTCAAAAAACTTCAAACGACTTATAATTCTGAGTTTGGGATCTCCCAAAATCTCAAAAACACCGAAACACATCTGATTTTGGACAGCTGGCACTTTTAGAATTTTTGGAAAAATAGTTTCGAAAATTATTAAAATAATTTATATATTCAGAAACCTAACCTTGATATGGTTCTAACAAAAAAAAAACTGGAGCGCGTTTGGAGTCCGGAGCTAGGAGATATCATCTTTTTAAGTCGTCATAACTACTAGAAAATGAGGCTGAATTTATGACGAATTTTGACTATTTTTTGACCAAAAAGAGAGGAGTTTAGGGAAGAAAAATGTGAAAGATGAGTTTATTCCATAATTCTAATAGGTATTTATAATGGTGGAGACTACTTAATTAAATACGATTATGATTGACTAATTTGGATATGAATATGATCAGTTTAAATAAGGATAGTATGTGCATAAAGTTGCTTTCCTAGTAGGCTCAGGATTCGAATTAGTTTAAAATATAGTTTAAATTTATCTCAATAATTTATAATCTTAAATAGAATTAAAGATAATACAAATAATTTATATATAATCTTATTAATATCTATTAACACTAAATTAGCATATATCTAATATTAAGACTTATATATCCAAATTAATCCTCAATAATTCCAAAAATTCAATAATTCCTTAAAATCTAATTAAATACAGAAAAATATATTTAAATATTTTAACTCTAAAATAAATGTTTGGTAGTAACAATATTTTAGTATGGTCTCATAATAAATCATGAAAGTCCTAAAAATTTACGTTTCCTAGGTTCTAATTACCCAAAATTTCTAGAAAAAACTCCAAAAATCTAAAATAGCCTAAAAATGATTCTAAATAAATATTTATATAAGTAAATATATCAAAAAAATATTTTCTAATTAACTAAGAGAATACTCTAAAGAAATTCAATATCTATAATAAATATAATAATATAAAATACACACAAAATACCTATTTTTGGTGAGGGAGTTTATATTTCTACCCGACTATCATTCTTTGATACTTCATATTTGAGATTCAGTTATTTATTTTATATTTTTTTATTTATGCTGTGGATGAGATATAGATTGCGTATGACTTGTGTCGACAGTATATTACCACTTGTGGATTTGATATTCATATGCAGCGTATGTATGTGTTACGATCTTCCAACATATTGGAGTTATCGTATACATACGGCTGGCATAATATGTATTAATAGTCCTATGTATTCTGGGACTGGGGCTTGACATATTTTTGTGGTGGCCCATGCAGGTCGAGAGTATATTGTCTCAGTTACGTTACTATACTGAGCAAGCCTGCAAATATGATTAGAGTATATGATCTCATCCACTTATTTAATCAGTTTTTTTGAATTCTAATTTCCTACTTTCCTTGACTGCTTGATTTTTATCTCCCTTGAATCTGTTCCAATGTTCTCCTCCCCCGTGAGACGTGTTGTTACCCTCGCCATCATTGCAGAAGACTCGGCAACTCAGGAGGAGTTGTACCTGTTAGCCGTGTTTGTAGATCTTGTCCTATAGTGATTCACAGCAGAGAGATGAATGCCCGACTCTTAGTCTTTCCCATGCCGAACTTTGATATTGTACTTAGAATGTTCTGGCTAAGCAAGTACCAAGCTTTCTTCGACTGCTATGGAGGAAGTATTCTTTTTAAGGTACCAGGCCAGCCGGAGCTCGAGTTTGCATGAGGATCCACAGAAGTTCTTAATGGTGTTCAACTGGCAATGGACGACGTTGTTTATCATCCTATCATTTCAGAGTTCCAAGACGTCTTTCCAAAGGAATTGCCAGGACTACCTTTGGACAGAGACATGGAATTCTTGATTGAGTTGACACCGGGAGCAGTACCCATAGAGTCGCATGTTTATAAATTGGCAAAGAAGGAGATGGATGAGCTAAAGGCACAGTTGAAAGAATTAGAGGAAAAAGGCTTCATCCGGCCAAGTGCATCACCCTGGGGAGCACTAGTGTTGTTTGTACCAAAGAAGGATGGGTCAGTGCACATGAACATCGACTACAGAGCTTTCAATGTTGTGATGTGAACAATAAATATCTACTGCCATGCATTGATGACTTTTTTGACCAGCTTAGTGGATGTAACACCCTATTTTTTAAAAAAATTTAAAAAAATAATTTTTTCTAGATTTTTTCGGTAATTTTTAATTAATTATTAAAAATGTCCTTCATGGATTAATATTTTTATGGAATAAATTAAGTATTAAAATATTGAAAATTATATTTTTTGGTGTATTATTATTTATTGGATGTTGTATAATTTTTCTAGAATTTATTGGACTCAAAAACTATTTTTAAATAGCTAAAAATTCTTGGTTTGATTAAACCAGCTGAAACCCAATTAAATTGGACTGAACCGGACTGAACCCGGCCCAACTGAACCGGACTGGAATAACCCAGCTGACCGAAACCCTAACCTAACGGGTCAGATCGGATCCGAAGACGACCCGACCCGTTAACCCCTCACCCGCTCCCCTCTCTCCCCCGTTCCCCACGATCCCCCGCCCCGCGTTTCCCTGCCACGACCCCCGCCTCCGCCGGCGCAACTGCCCCGCCTCCGCCCACGTACTCTCCCCGCTCCGACCTCCCCGCCTCTCCCTTTCCCTTTCCCTTTCCCTATTTAAGGACCCCCGAGCCCTACACCGCAGCCACCACCGCCAAACCCCTCCCCCGTCGCTCCGGTCTCCGCCGCGACCCAGACCCGGCGACGTCTCCGCCGAGCTCCTCTCCCGGCGATATCGACGCCGCCAGAAGCCGCAGCACAGCAACCCGCCTCCACCGCAGCTCCGCCGCCGGCGAGCTCCGTCACCCCGTAGTCGCCGCCGCCATGCCCCGCTTTGCGTCCTTTTGGAACAGCGAGGTACCTGTCTTCATGCTTGTGTAACTCCCTGTGTATTGACCTATTTTCCATACTGTCGAATCCTATGCGAAGACTGCTTGACCCTCTAGAAACCCCGTGCAACTCATTCGGGGTATCGCGTCCTGTGTCGGTCGCAAATTGCGACGCAAAATCAGGAAAAAAATCCATTTCTGAAAATTTAGAAATTGGTCCCGAACTCGCAAGTTCACGACCGTTTTGCATGCAACATGTTAACTATTTTCAAAATCCACTTGAACAGTAATTTTGTAAAACCCCTATTTCTAAAAACCGTATTTATTATTTATTATTTATTAATTAATAATTTAATTGTAGTAATTATTTTCTAATTAGGAGAAATAGATTTTTATTAATTTTTATTTTAGGTGTTGGTGCACTTAGAGGATTTATAGGACTATTAGGAATTTTTTCGAATTTATTTCATGTCGGAGACCCCTTGAGCAGTTGCTAGCTTAATGGTGTGCATTAATATAAATCTAGAATTTTTTCTATGAGTATATATATATATATATATATATATATATATATATATATATATATAAAATTGAAAAAAAGAGTTATAAAAGAAAAGAAAAGAAAAAAAAAAGCAAACCAATCCATTACTTACTCCTAGCAACCAAACCAAACACCAGCCGCCCACTCCCTAGCAAACTAACCCGCAGCCCTTGTGACCCCCTTTGTTTGTGAGCCATCCCACAACAAGCAACCGCTGTGAGCCAATCCAAACCCCCCTTAGACCCGCGAGCAAACGGAACACCCACTCCTCTCTTCCTCTCATATATATATATATATATATATATATATATATATATATATATATATATATATATATATATATATATATATATATATATATAATTTTTTTTTTTTTAATTTATCTAAAACCCTAAACCTAAATCATCCAGACCCTTTCTCTTCCCATCTAGACCTAGAGAACGCCGCCACCGCAGCCGGAGAACCCCGCTAGGCCGTCCAAACCAATCCCGACGACCGCGACCCCGCGCACTACAGATTTTCGCAGCGTGGTACCTGTGTTCCGGAGTTGTTTTCCGTCGCCTCGCTCAACCAAATGCCACCCCATCTTCACCGGTATGCTCACCCATTAACCCTCTTCCATATTTGTTTGATAGTAGACCTCCAACAACGCGTAACCATAGGCGAAAACAGCACCAAAGTTGGTGGAAATAGACCGAATTTTGGGGTGATCACCCATGTTTCCGAGTTCGTATCTCCCACCACAGAGATCCAAATTCGATGATTCTTTTTGGTATACGTAGATCACTTGACCTAGTTTAATTTCTGTTAAATAATCCTAGATTATTAACTGTTGTAGACAGAATTAAATTCGTTGGAAAATCCTGCGAACACACTTTTTCAGATTTCTAAAAGTTGTGAAACGGAGCGCGCCCCGCCAAAGGGACCGCCCCACCGTGTACCAAGTATACCAAATGGTGCGCGCAGCGTAACCGGACACGTAAAATTTCATGGAAACTGATTCGGACGCGTGTGCGCGCCGGAATAAGCCCGTATCCGCGGACACACCCCGTGTCGCAACTTTTGTGAAAGTCGTGCGCATTTTGTGCACGCTCGTCAGATTGCGACGAAACTTGCGCCACTGGACTTGTGGTAACGCGCTGGTCCTGTGACCCAATTTTAGTGCAATTCTGAGACAGTTGACCAACTCGCCAATTGGTGGGCCCTACGGTTGACTTTTTGGATAAATTTGTGTTCGGCCCATCAGAATCCACATTTGGACATACCGTTGGGTTCGTATTGATATCTAGAGTTTGTTTGACCTATAATTTGTCCTATTTTGAGATGGTTACGTAACTGTACCGAGCGGGCCTGCACCTAGGATTAGAATTTTAGATCTCATCCACACATGACTATAACTTACCTTCCTTCCAACATGTCCTACTTAAGTGCTTGCATCCTTCTTGATTCATGTACTCTTCTTAATCCTTCGTCCATCTCTTGCAGAGAGATGAATTTGCATAACGGGCATGCCGCCACCGGGGACAATACGTCTCCAGGGGATAACGACCTCACCCGGAGTGACCTCAACGACACCTCTTCTTCCCAGACTGGATGGACTGACTAACAATCAAATTCCATTAACTCCTTCCACGATACCCGATGGGACCTTTCCAACTTTATCAGTACCGCATGATGGCCAGGCACAGCTGTTCCAATTCTTCCAGATGATAATACAGGAACATATGCAGCAGGCAGCAGAGCAGAGGCTAGAATTTCTGGCAACACTTGAGAGAATGGTTGTACTAGCCCCTGCACCAACCCAGGCACTATTTTCAGTACCACAAGCTCGGGTTGGTTCAGTCAAGAACTTTGTGCAGATGGCCCCTAAGCCGTATAAGGGCGATGAGAGTCCAGAGGAGACCACGAACTGGATTGCCAATACTAAGAAGTTGTTAGAGGCATCACAATTACCTTCTGACCTATGGATGATAGGAGTAAGGACTCAGTTAGAAGGCAACACGCATCACTGGTGGGAATCAATGGAGCGCCAGTTGGGTATGCGTCAGACTTGGGAATAATTCTTGGAGTGCTTTGAGAGAAAGTACTTTCCGGACACTGTAAGGGACGCGTTGTACGATCAGTTCCTCCATCTGGAGCAGGGGAACAAGACGGTCGATGAGTTTGACGTAGAGTTTAGCCGCCTCAGTAAGTATGGCACAGTCCTAATACCTAATGACTTAGAGAAGGCTAAGAGGTTTCACCGTGGGCTGACTTAGGAGCTCCAGCACTACACTAGCTCCCAGTCCCGGATCTCTTATGCCGAGCTATTGACAGAGGCCAGGATCCAGGAGGCCATTAGCAGGGGAAACAAAATTCAACAAAGAATTCATCAAGGACCAGTAAGGACACAGCCAGGAGGACCCATTAGACACCCTTTGACTCGCTAGCAACCAGATAGTGTCGCACCATATCCAACCAAGGAGCTCCGTACTTGTCACTATTGTGGTAAGACATGTCATATTCTAAGAGACTGTCATCGTCGATTGGGGCTGTGCATGATATGTGGATCAAGTCACCATCAAGCCTGATAATGTCCTCAGCAGAACCAGAGACCTATGGCATTAGAATCAGGAACACCGCATACACCCTCAAGTATAGGAGACCAAAGGGACCCACCACTGCTTCTACAGTCTGCACAAATGGAGGAGACTTGTAAACCCTCATTCCTAAAAATCGTATTAATTAGAAAAGAAAAAGGGAATAAGAAAAAGAAAGAATAGAAATAGAATTCCCTATTGGATCAAACCCGCAACTCGTTAAAACACCACTTCCGCGCGTAAAATAAGGAAATAGAAGCAACAGCCACTCCGCGTAAACAGACAACGGCAAACCACTCACCACACCGGCGTATACTTCTCCGCGCGTACATATCAAACCGTAGTAGTAAAACTACCCTGCGTAAATTTCTTTCTTTTCTTTACGCGTAAAACCACCCCGCGTAAACCACAACAACAGTAACTAAAAACCACCGCTTATCTTACCCTGCGTAAAACCCAAACCATAAATCATTAGGATAAGAAAATATCAGCAGCAGAAGCAAAATTCAACTTTGCTTTGCTTTTCACACGTGTAAGTCTCTCATTCCACCACTCCTTAAAAATCTCCTCAGCCGCACATGTAGCGCCCCGTTCTCCCGGTGCGGAGAGCGCGGCTAAGAAACACAAGACGGTATCGTTCGATCGGGATAGATTGAATTAAGAACTCGTCCTCGTTATGGATTTGTTTCTTCGGAATCGATTCCCATATTCAGTGGACTGCGCCCCAAGGATCGGCTTAGCGGCAGAGTCAGGAGGGACCTCTCCGCTGCTATCTTTTATTACCTCGGTTTTCGATGTCGCTTGTTGCTTTCGTGCCTTGAGTTGGTTTTGGGATTTGCTTGTTTTCCTTGAACGGTTTCGATGGTTTTCATTGTTTTCGTTCATTGAACTGCATTTCTATTCCGAGATTGGAAAGAGAGGAAGAAGTATTAATCGAGCTGTTCGTGTGCAGGTGAACGAGCAGTAGGCGGCTTACGAGCGGAGTCGTGAAGTGCCTCTTTCCTTCTTCTTTCCAAAAATCTAAGTGAGTGGCTACCAACCCGATTAGCTAGCCCTGCTTCCAAGCTTCACTCCTTCGCCCCGATCAAACGATACCAAGTAATAATAAAAGAAACCAAGATAAAAGAGAATAGACTTGGTTTATTATGCTTGTCAACTAAACTTATGAACGGTTATCATCCTGAATGCTAGTTCGTTTATAACTGTGCTATGAATCATGCTAAGTATGGAATATGCTTGTTATGAAATAAACTGTCCGGAAGACTATGCAAACCGTTATGCTATGGAACTATTCTATGAGTGCTATTCGATCACGGACAACTTGTGCACAAGGTATGTTATGAGTTCCGCGGACGGTCACCGGGGCGCCGAGATCGATCCGATCCGGACGGAACGTATGTATAGTCGTATGTTACCCGGCAAGTGTTATGCAGCGGGGCTCGCCACCCGCGTTGCACGTCACTTTGCCTTGAGACTATAACCTGTCCCTCGTGGCACCACGCCAGTGATCTCTATGTATATTTAAACCTGTTGCATACTAACTTGTGTCTTCGTGGCAGGGAAGGCATGGTAAGTATTGTGCAGGTAATTCAGACGGTCAGGTAAAATCCACCTAACGGTGGCAAGTTCATTTTCAGTAAATTCTATATGCTGCTTACTTGTAAATGAACTAAGGCAAGATAGAAACCCACAAATATGCATGCTTCACTAAACAACGTGTTGATTGGTATAGTCAGGCTAGCTCGCCTTCACCAGCATGTTTCGATATGCTGACCCTCGTTGAAACAGGTTCTCCGCACCAAGGTGAACCGAGCGAGGAGCCGAAGTCGTCTACCCGATCCAGTCCAACTGTTGGCGCATCTTCACCGCGCCCCCTGAAGCATTTGAAGACGAAGCTGCAACTCTTCATACACAAATGCAGCTCCGTGGCAAAGCTATCCTCCAGCCTGGAGGTCCTTATCATTTTGAGTTTATAAAGGGATGTAATGTACAGGACTGCTATCTCATTTTGAGTCATCTCTTTTGTAAGCCGTTCGGCATATTAGCTAACTCGTTCAAGAGTTTGTAATAGATGTTCATTATCAATAAAGAGAACTTTTTTATGTTTCAAATTTGTGTTTTAATTTATCTGCGTACTCTGAATATGTGCTTGCTATGCAAATCATTAAAGCCTTGTGCGGGCGCAACTCCAGGCCCGTACGGCGGTCACGATTCGGGGGACGCCTTATTTGATTCTACGAAATTGGGTCGTGACATAGTGGTATCAGAGCACAGATTCAAAGTTCCTTAGACTTCGTGCTGGAAAAGTTCCTTTAACGATCAATTCCTATGCGAACTCTTGAACTCACTAGGCCAAAATGAGATACGTTCATGCAATAAATCCATAATACATTATGATTCTAATGTAATTTACCTTCTTTTGAAGGAATGGTACCAGCGTAATCTGCAGCGCAACCACCGAACGAAACACAAGAAAGCAGTTTGGATACTTCGGGAAGCTCTCGGAGCCAACGAGGCATGTCTCAAGTCGACCCGCTTGAGCGGGTAATGCAAATATTAGAATCGCAACGACAACGAGACGATGCCCGCCAAGCCAAGCTCGAGAGTAATCTAGAGACCCGATTCTCAGTCCAACAGAAGCAGGTCGATGCCCTGCAACAAATCGTTCAGACTTTGGCTGCCAACCATTCCGCCGCAACAGCAACGACTCCGGTGGAACAGCCCGTGCTTGAAGTAGAGATGCCACAAATTCCAAGGCCGAAGGACGTGACTGCCTTCAACTTGGGACACTTCAAGAAAGTCTGCAACACCCCGTTCAACGGGACTGAGGACCCAGTGGTAGCTCTAGATTGGCTAGCAGAACTTGAAGATCACTTCGCTCTGCTAGAGGTCCCCGAAGATAAGCGCGTCGCCTGCGCGCAACTACAGCTCCGCCTCAACGCACACGATTGGTGGAACGTGCATCGACGATCTCTCCAATTTGATCACGGAGAGGAGGCGATCTCGTGGACGACCTTTCGTGCCGCGTTCGAAGAGGAGTTTATACCCCCTCCAGTACAACGTCAAATAAAAAATGACTTCGTGCAACTGAGGCAAGGCAGGATGACAGTTAAAGAGTATTCCGCCGAATTCAACCGACTCTCCAAATTCGCTAGGGCCTATTTACCTGATGCAGCGAGTCGAGCTAGAAGGTTTGAAGGTGGTCTCCGTCCTGCCATCCATTCGCACGTGGTCAATAATCAGTACGGGACAATACGTGAAGTCATGAATCACGCCCTATCTCTCGAACCACAATATCCTCACATTTCTGTCGGCGCTGTGCATACATCCAGTCACAAACGCCAAAGCGACGATGGAGGAAACAATGCTGTAAAACGACATAACGATGGTGGTCGCCACAAAGGGAACCAGAGACCATACTGTGATTTTTGTAGAAGACGTGGGCACACTACTGATAGATGTTACAGCAGAAAAGGTCTATGCTTCAACTGTGGCGGGCCAGGCCACGTAGCTCGGGATTGTCCACTCCCCTCTAAGCTCCTGCCTCAACCCAATAACCCCTAACGGTTGGTTCTATTCTTAAGTTTCGGGACGAAACTTCCAATTGGTTGGGTAGGATGTAGCGCCCCGTTCTCCCGGTGCGGAGAGCGCGGCTAAGAAACACAAGACGGTATCGTTCGATCGGGATAGATTGAATTAAGAACTCGTCCTCGTTATGGATTTGTTTCTTCGGAATCGATTCCCATATTCAGTGGACTGCGCCCCAAGGATCGGCTTAGCGGCAGAGTCAGGAGGGACCTCTCCGCTACTATCTTTTATTGCCTCGGTTTTTGATGTCGCTTGTTGCTTTCGTGCCTTGAGTTGGTTTTGGGATTTGCTTGTTTTCCTTGAACGGTTTCGATGGTTTTCATTGTTTTCGTTCATTGAACTGCATTTCTATTCCGAGATTGGAAAGAGAGGAAGAAGTATTAATCGAGCTGTTCGTGTGCAGGTGAACGAGCAGTAGGCGGCTTGCGAGCGGAGTCGTGAAGCGCCTCTTTCCTTCTTCTTTCCAAAAATCTAAGTGAGTGGCTACCAACCCGATTAGCTAGCCCTGCTTCCAAGCTTCACTCCTTCGCCCCGATCAAACGATACCAAGTAATAATAAAAGAAACCAAGATAAAAGAGAATAGACTTGGTTTATTATGCTTGTCAACTAAACTTATGAACGGTTATCATCCTGAATGCTAGTTCGTTTATAACTGTGCTATGAATCGTGCTAAGTATGGAATATGCTTGTTATGAAATAAATTGTCCGGAAGACTATGCAAACCGTTATGCTATGGAACTATTCTATGAGTGCTATTCGATCACGGACAACTTGTGCACAAGGTATGTTATGAGTTCCGCGGACGGTCACCGGGGCGCCGGGATCGATCCGATCCGGACGGAACGTATGTATAGTCGTATGTTACCCGGCAAGTGTTATACAGCGGGCTCGCCACCCGCATTGCACGTCACTTTGCCTTGAGACTATAGCCTATCCCTCGTGGTACCACGCCAGTGATCTCTATGTATATTTAAACCTGTTGCATACTAACTTGTGTCTTCGTGGCAGGGAAGGCATGGTAAGTATTGTGCAGGTAATTCAGACGGTCAGGTAAAATCCACCTAACGGTGGCAAGTTTATTTTCAGTAAATTCTATATGCTGCTTACTTGTAAATGAACTAAGGCAAGATAGAAACCCACAAATATGCATGCTTCACTAAACAACGTGTTGATTGGTATAGTCAGGCTAGCTCGCCTTCACCAGCATGTTTTGATATGCTGACCCTCGTTGAAACAGGTTCTCCGCACCAAGGCGAACCGAGCGAGGAGCCGAAGTCGTCTACCCGATCCAGTCCAACTGTTGGCGCATCTTCACCGCGCCCCCTGAAGCATTTGAAGACGAAGCTGCAACTCTTCATACACAAATGCAGCTCCGTGGCAAAGCTATCCTCCAGCCTGGAGGTCCTTATCATTTTGAGTTTATAAAGGGATATAATGTACAGGACTGCTATCTCATTTTGAGTCATCTCTTTTGTAAGCCGTTCGGCATATTAGCTAACTCGTTCAAGAGTTTGTAATAGATGTTCATTATCAATAAAGAGAACTTTTCTATATTTCAAATCTGTGTTTCAATTTATCTGCGTACTCTGAATATGTGCTTGCTATGCAAATCATTAAAGCCTTGTGCGGGCACAACTCCAGGCCCGCACGGCGGTCATGATTCGGGGGACGCCTCATTTGATTCTACGGAATTGGGTCGTGACAGCACACCTAAACCAATAAAAGGAAAACAACAGTAGCAACAGTTTCTTAACCATTAAGTAATTCCACCGCCTCCTTATTCCTATATGTAATTACAACTCTCCAAACCTAACCCACTTCTTCTTACCACAACTTAACACTATTGAAACATGCACTATACAGGACTTTTTGTTCGGCAAGTATACCTTGCCACAGTACTATTATTTATATTCCATATGAAGCATGATTCTATTTTATTTATGTAATTGCATTGGACCTTGTTTATGAGACCACCATAGTATTAGGGAGCGTTTTTGGTTCATTGGCCGTGACACAGTTGCTACACGAGTTGTGAGTCTCATATAGCTCTCGGACTACGTATTGGGTTGGCCACCTGTACGTATGGCTGTGCGTTAGGAATGACTGCTGATAGAAACTTTGTATGCTAGTAGACCTGGCAGTTATTTAGGGTATTAGCATATTGTGAATACAACGTGCATAGATCATTGGGCGGGGAGGACGACTAATAAGTGTACGGGACACCCACTTCCTTTATGCAGATCCCACACTTGTTTACAGTGCGCCCCTGGGTTGGGGGGCATATGTGGCATATACTAGCCAGTTGTCACGATTGGTGAATTATGTCAGCATATGCCTAGCCTACACTTTCTCTTACACTCAA
The DNA here is from genome assembly GCA_036927795.1 of Iris macrosiphon. Lineage (NCBI taxonomy): Eukaryota > Viridiplantae > Streptophyta > Magnoliopsida > Asparagales > Iridaceae > Iris > Iris macrosiphon. The sequence continues at coordinate 143,273,989 of JAYESA010000002.1, read as the reverse complement.
AGTGGTCCTCAAACTGCATTCACTTAGATGGTTAGGCAACCCATTGAATGTTTATATTTTTGTACTTTATTGGTATGTTATTATGTATCTTGTTACGTCCCCCTAAGGACCTGGTCCCTTTCCAGATATGGACGAGCAGGAGTACCCTCAGGAGTACGGACCTGGACCTGATTCTACGTACCTGACCGAGGAGATCTTACCCTCAGAGTACCAGTGACCTATTGCCGCTATTTAGAGATTTTGTTGCTTTTCAGTATAGTCGTTTTGTAGTGGATTTGTTTCCACCAGACTACAGACTTGATACTCATGTTGATATCCCGTTATTATTCAGCTCTTGATTCCTACTGACTATTTGTGCTATGGATGAGATATAGATTATGTGTGACTTGTTATGACAGTATATTACTACTGGTGGATTGGATATTCATTTACAGCGTACGTGTGTATATGGTTTCCTTATATTGGAGTTTATATACATACGGCTGAGCGTGTTACGTATTCCTAGTCCTACGTATTTTGGGACTGGGGCGTGACATGTTTTTGGTGGTGGCCCATTCAGGTCAGAATATATTATCTTGGTTACGTAACTGTACCAAACAAGCTTGCGTATAGGAATAGAGTATAAGGATCTCATCTACACTTAACTGAAACCTCATTTATCCTTCCAAATATCCTATATTAAGTTTTACGCCACAAACCCTTTTTCCCTTGTTGGCGTACCAAGCTATGATTGCTTACTTACGCTGCAGGAGATTACCTATTTTTACGCTGTAGTTATGCCAACTTTATGCTGCAGCTATAACAAACTGTTATCCATAATCCCTTAGTCTTCCTAATCTGCGTATGCCATGACACACGAACCACATAGGTAACTACCCTAGCGTACACTTGATGATTCCTGAAATATAGATAATTAGCGTAGAATAATCGATTAGGCATAAAATATAAGGATGAAGATAAGCATATTTATCCCTATCTTAGCCATTAAGAACCAAATCTTGTGCATTAAATGCAGAGATATGCCTCGAGCCCTGTGCAGAAATAGCTTTTGACTTAGCGTCTGATTTTGTTTTATCTTAAGCGTAAAACTCATTCCTGTAGATAGTGTATTCAGAAACCTTAAACCTTTCTTCCTCATTGGAAGCGTATAAACGACTTTGTATTAAATATATCGCTAAACGACAACCTGGGTCCCTGTGTAAATTCATCATCACAGCCGTCCTCTCGATCTTCGTGCGGTACTTTTGTCAGATGTCAGGTTCACTGACTTGACTGACCAACTCATGATAAGTTCCTCGAACAACTTTATGCTACAACGTATGTTAGATTTTTACGCGCAGAGTTTATGCATCAGATTTTACGTGCAGAACTTTTTACGCATATTCTACGCAGACTTTACGCCAAGATTTTTACGCAGATGAGTTCTGAACCATGTTTTTACGCCAATGATTTTAAATCTCTATTTTTACGCCAAACTTCCATGAGGCTCTGCTTTACGCAGTTAACTCTGAAGCTATATTATACGCGGACAACTCTCCAGCGTATTTTCATACTTCTACATCCTATTTAATACTCGTCCCCTGTTTGATTTCCATACTTCGTCTAAACGTTGTACATTACCTGCAGAAGAATGGATATGCAGAAAGAATGTACTATCATCGATGGTGACACAACTCCTGGGGTCAATGGTCAGACTTAAGGAGGAACCTCAACGAATCCTAGACTTTCAGGATCAGATGGACAGATTCACAATTCAGTTCCATCTGATTTTCCTGTTCCCCCAAATGGGAACCTCCCAGCCTCATCAACACCGCAGGATGGTCAGACTCAACTGTTCCAATTCTTCCAGATGATAATGAAGGAACAACAACAACAGGCCGCCACACTAGCTGCAGAACAAAGACAACAAGCAGCAGAACAGAGACAAGAGTTTCTAGCAGCACTTGAAAGGATGGCTGCAAGGACTGCTGTCCCAGCTCAAGCACTAGCTCAAGAACCTCGAGCTAGAGTTGATTCGGTAAAAGACTTTATACAGATGGGTCCGAGGCCGTACAAAGGCATCGAAAGCCCAGAAGAAACTACCAACTGGATCACTCACACTCGGAAATTATTAGAGGCATCACAAATACCTGCAGATCTACGGATGAGAGGTGTAAGGACGCTTTTAGATGGTAATGCTCATCACTGGTGGGAATCCATGGAACGCCAGCTGGGTACATACCAGACATGGGAGCAATTCTTGGAGTGCTTTGAAAGGAAGTACTTCCCGGACACTGTCAAAGATGCATTATATGACCAATTTCTCTACTTGGAGCAAGGGAACAGAATAGTGGATGAGTATGATGTTGAATTTAGCCGCCTCAGTAAATATGGCACTGCCATAATACCAGATGACTTGGCTAAAGCTAAGAGATTTTATTGCGAACTGACTCAGGAGCTATAATATTACACTAGCTCACAGTCCCGGATCTCTTATGCCGAGTTACTGACAGAAGCCAAATTACAAGAAACTATCTGCAGAGGAAAGGGAGGTCAGCAGAGGACGCATCAAGGACCAGCCAGGACACCGCAAGGGGGGCCTATCAGACGTCCTTTAGCTCAGCAACAACAATCCCAGCATAAAGCGGGACCATACCAGATCCTAGAGAAGCCCCTCTGCCATCATTGTGGGAAATACGGACATATTAGGAAGGACTGTCGAACTCGCCTAGGACAATGTATGAGATATGGTTCTGGACAACATATATTGAAGGACTGTCCTATGCAACAAACAGCGATACTTCCACCGCCAGCACAGAGGCTAGCACTACCAGCACCAAGGCCAGCTCAACAGATGGCTAGACTAGGAGCACCTCGACCTCCAGCAACATGAGGATTTCAGCAAAGACCACCGCTACCTACCCAGGAGGATAAGTACCTGAGGGCTAGTAATGGACAGCCACATAGGAATGGGCAAGCTTTTGCTATGAAAATAGATGACATGGATCAGGAGATTTATGTCATAACAGGTATCACTATTGCTTTTACTTTTTCTGCTGTGACATTGTTTGATACGGGAGCCACCCACTCATTTATATCATCTAGTTTTATTGCCAAACACAACATTACCTCTACATTATTACCTAGTTGTATTAGAATTCTTACCGGAGGAGGAGTTGTACCTATTAGAAGAATTTGTAGATCATGTCCTATAGTGATACATGGCAGAAAGATGAACGCCCGACTCTTAGTCCTTTCTATGCCAACTTTTGATGTTATGCTCGGAATGGACTGGCTGAGCAAGTATCACGCTTTCTTCGATTGCTTTGGAGGAAGCATTCTTTTTAAAATACCAGGCCAGCCTGAACTTGAGTTTCCACGATGATCCACAGAAATCCTTGATGGTATGTATTTCGCAATGGACAATGTTGTCTATCATTCTATTATTTCAGAATTTTAAGACATCTTTCCAACAGAATTACCAGGACTACCCCCAGATAGAGACGTAGAGTTTTCAATTGAATTAACACCGGGAGCAGCACCCATAGCATCACATGTTTATAGATTGACAAAGAAGGAGATAGATGAACTAAAGACATAATTGAAAGAACTAGAAGAAAAAGGTTTCATCCGACCAAGTGCATCACCTTGGGGAGCACCAGTGTTGTTTGTACCCAAGAAGGATGGGTCAGTGCGTATGTGCATTGACTATAGAGCCTTGAATGCAGTAACAGTGAAGAATAAATATCCACTACCACGTATTGATGACCTATTTGATCAGCTTAGTGGAGCCAAGATGTTCTCAAAGATAAATTTGAGATCAGGATATCACCAGGTGAAGGTACGGAAGGAGGACATCCAGAAGACCGTATTCCGGACAAGATATGGGCACTACGAGTTTCTGGTAATGCCATTTGGATTGACCAATGCTCCAGCTATCTTTATGGACTTAATGAATCGAGTCTTCCATCAGTATTTGGACCAGTTCGTGGTTGTCTTCATAGATGATATACTTATCTATTCAAAGAGCCACAAGAAGCACGAGAAGCACCTGCGGATTGTGCTAGAGACCTTGAGGAGAGAGCAGCTATATGTAAAGCTCAGTAAATGTGAGTTCTTCTTGAACAAAGTCTCATTTCTTGGACATGTTGTTACAAGAGATGGTATTTCTGTTGATCCAGAAAAGATCTCGGCAGTCGAGACATGGCCTGTTCCTAAATCAGCAGTAGAAGTAAGAAGTTT